>CM039675.1:442157475-443554624 GCA_022496015.1 Hordeum marinum | reverse complement strand
CACGTATAACATTCCCTTTGTTCTTCGGTATGTTACTTGCCCGAGATTCGATCATCGGTATCTCCATACCTATTTCAACCTCGTTACTGGAAAGTCTCTTTACTTGTTCCGTAATACAAGATCCCATGGCTAACACTTAGTCACATTGCTTGCAAGGCTTGTTGTGATGTTGTATTACCGAATGGGCCCTGAGATACCTCTCCGTCACACGGAGTAACAAATCCCAGTCTTGATCCATGCCAACCCAACAGACACCCTCGGAGATACCTGTAGAGCACCTTTATAGTCACCAAGTTACGTTGTGACGTTTGATACACACAAGGTATTCCTCTGGTGTCAGTGAGTTGCATGATCTCATGGTCATAGGAATAGATACTTGACATGCAGAAAACAGTAGCAATAAACTGACACGATCATATGCTACGTTTGTAGTTTGGGTCTTGTCCATCACATCATTCTCCTAATGCTGTGATTCCGTTATCAAATGACATCTCATGTCCATGGCTAGGAAACTTTAACCATCTTTGATCAACGAGCTAGTCCATTAGAGGCATACTAGGGACATGGTTTTTTCTATGTATCCACACATGCATCTAAGTCTCCGATCAATACAATTATAGCATGTATAATAAACGATCATCATGAACAAGGAAATATGATAATAACTAATTTATTATTGCCTCTAGGGCATATTTCCAACAGGAAGCGCCCCCCACGACAACAATCGGGATTCCTCCATCAAGAACACACATGAAACCCTAAACTAAATTAGGATCGACGACAGACCGAAAGTCACACACGCATTAGGATCCAACTAAATTAAACCTCAAACTAAACTAAACATAAACTAAATTAAACCTAAACTAAACATAAACTAACACGTATCCTAATAACCTGACAACCTAACTAACTAACTAACTAAATAGGGCTGTTGTGTCGTGGTCGGGGTCGGGTGTCGGGGGTGTCGTGTCGGGGTGTCGGGGTTCGACGTCGAGGGACCCTAGATACCCTAGCATCTACACACTAGTCCGGCGATCATCGGGGCGATCGTCGGGGAGAGGGGTCGGCCGGGAGATCTCACCTAGCCTCCTGACCCGGAGGTGGCGGCGGCGACGGGCTCGGGGCGGCGGCAACGGGATCACGGAGCGGCGGTCGGAGTGAGCGGGCCGGCGGTGACGGGACCAGCGACGAGGGGCGGCGTTCGGGTAGGCGAGGGCGACCGTGGCGGTGGTGAGGGTGACGGCGGCTAGGGGCGTCGTCCGGGTAGGCGAGGGCGACCGCGGCGAGGGCGATGGCGGCGAGGGCGACGGTGACGAGGGTGACGGTGGAGGTGGTGAGGGCGACGGCAGCGCGACCGACGGCGGCGAGGGCGAGGGCGGTGGTGGTGCGACGGCGGCGGTGGTGAGGGCCGGCGACGGCAATGGCGCGGTGGTGGTGCGACGGCGGCGAGGGCGACGGCGGCGAGGGCGATGGCGGCGAGGGCGATGGCGGCGAGGGCGACGACGGCGAGAGCGACGGCGGCGAGGTCGACGACGGCAAGGGCGACGGCGGCGAGGGCGACGGTGGCGAGGGCGATGGCGGCGGTGGTGAGGGCGATGAGGGCGGTGGTGAGGGCGATGACGGCGAGAGCGACGGCGGCGAGGGCGACGGTGGCGAGGGCGATTTTGGCACCCTGGCGGCACAAGTTGGAGCTCTCCCGGTGCGTGGCTCGTCCCGGGATGACGAAGTGCTCAATTTATACCAGGCACCCCTTTAGTGCCGGTGCGTGACTAGCACCGGTACTAAAGACCCTTTAGTACCGGTGCGTGCCACGCACCGGTACTAAAGGTCCTCCTAACAGAGCGTTGGGCGGTGGACCTTTAGTACCGGTGCGTGACTAGCACCAGTACTAAAGACCCTTTAGTACCGGTGCGTGACTAGCACCAGTACTAAAGACCCTTTAGTACTGGTGCTAGCCACGCACCGGTACTAAAGGTCCTCCTAACAGAGCGCGGGGGCGGTGGACCTTTAGTACCGGTGCTAGTCACGCACCGATACTAAAGGTGTTTTTTAATTAAATATTAGTTATTATTTTCAGAAAAAACCCCGTAAACTTTAGAAAATCATAGAAAAAACGTAGGACTCCAATGGAAATAAATAATATATGAAAAAATATCAGAAAAATATAAAGAATCTGTTTATGGCATTTCCATGCATGTTTGAACAACTTCAACTGCTGTATAAGATAATTTGATTAAATATGGCATTTGAAATATTCATATCTCGCGTTTGAAAAGCAATACAAATGAACTCTGAAAAGGTTGTAACTTGGCATGACATCATAATTTCACCCACATAGCAACTTCTAGAGAGTTGAGAGGGTTACGGCAAAAACTGGATGCACTTCGTGTACAAATTGGACAATCTCATAAGAAGTATGAGGGTTTCGGACTAAAACTCATCTATTACAAAGGGATTTCATTTTTAATAACTTATTTTAACTCCATACTTTTTGTGTGTTCAATATGCACCATTCAAAGGCACATCAACAATTTTTGACCCTTTCTGACTTCATTTGATATTTTTCATGCATTTAATGATTTATTTTGAGCTAAATGACCCTGAATTTGAAAAGCAGTACAAACGAACTCTGAAAAGGTTGTAACTTGGCATGATATCATAATTTCACCCACATAGCAACTTCTAGAGAGTTGAGAGGGTTACAACAAAAATTGGATGCACTTCGTGTACAAACTGTTACAAAGATATACCATGCTAGCTAGGAAATGCATGCATGTCCTTCACATAAATATATAGAAAGTGATGACGGTGAAGCCGGTCACATCCCAGAGTGGGATCTCGCGGTGTAAGACTTTTTCTGCGTGTTTGTCCCTTTCTTATGATTGCGCCGTAACCATGGATAATCTTCATCATTTAACAGGATGCTTGGGTCAGTCTTCACTCTGAAGGGATGGATTTCATGAAACTTTTCATAATCTTCGGACATGTCTGTCTTGTCCTCCACTCCCACAATGTTTCTTTTCCCTGAAAGAACTATGTGGCACTTTGGCTCATCGTATGATGTATTCGCTTCCTTATCTTTTTTTCTCCTCGGTTTGCTAGACATGTCCTTCACATAGAAAACCTGAGCCACATCATTGGCTAGGATGAATGAGTCGTCTGTGTATCCAAGATTGTTGAGATCCACTGTTGTCATTCCGTACTGCGGGTCTACCTGTACCTCGCCTCCAGCATATTTGACCCATTTGCACCGAAACAAAGGGACCTTAAGATCAGGTCCATAGTCAAGTTCCCATATCTCCTCTATGTAACCATAATATGTGTCTTCAAAGTTGGTTGCATCATAGCGGACACCACTGTTTTCGTTGGTGCTCTTCTTATCTTGGGCGATCGTGTAAAATGTATTCCCATTTATCTCGTACCCTTCGAAAGTCATTACAGTCGAACCTGGTGTCTTGGCCAACCAGTACAGTTCATCTGGAACATCGTTGTCATTGATGAGCTTTGTTTGCAACCAACTAGCAAAAGTCTCCATGTGTTTACGTTCGATCCAGGGGTCAGACTGCTCCGGGTTCTTGGACCGTACAATATCCTTGTGTTCCTCCATATATGGAGTCACCAAGGTGGAATTTTGTAGAACCGTGTAGTGTGCTTGAGTGAAAGAATGCCCGTCCATATTTATTGCTTCTTTCTTTCCTAATGTGCCTTCTCCACCCAGTCTCCCCTCATGCCGCGATTCAGGAAGACCAATCGGCTTAATGTCAGGAAAAAAGTCAACACAAAACTCAATAACCTCCTCTGTTCCATATCCCTTGGCGATGCTTCCTTCTGGCCTAGCACGGTTATGAACATATTTATTTAAGACTCCCATGAACCTCTCGAAGGGGAACATATTGTGTAGAAATATAGGACCCAGAATGTTAATCTCTTCGACTAGGTGCACTAGAACGTGCGTCATAATATTGAAGAAGGATGGAGGGAACACCAACTCGAAACTGACAAGACATTGGACCAGGTCATTCTGTAACCTTGGTAGGATTTCTGGATCGATTACCTTATGAGAAATTGCATTGAGGAATGCGCATAGCTTCACAATGGCTAATCGAACATTTTCCAGTAGAAGCCCCCTAAGTGCAACCGGAAGTAATTGCGTCATAATCACGTGGCAGTCATGAGACTTTAGATTTTGAAATTTTTTCTCTGCCATATTTATTATTCCCTTTATATTCGACGAGAAGCCAAACGGGACATTGATACTGAGCAGACATTCAAAAAAGATTTCCTTCTCTTCTTTTGTAAGAGCGTAGCTGGCAGGACCTTGATACTGCTTTGGAGGCATGCCGTCTTTTTCATTAATTCTTTGCTTGTCCTCCCGTGCCTTCGGTGTATCTTTTGTCTTTCCATACACGCCCAAGAAGCCTAGAAGGTTCACACAAAGATTCTTCGTCACATGCATCACGTCGATTGCATTGCGGACCTCTAGGGCTTTCCAATATTCAAGTTCCCAAAATATAGATTTCTTCTTCCACATGGGTGCGTGTCCGTTGGCATCATTCGGAACAGATTGTCTGCCAGGATCCTTTCCAAAGATTACCTGTAAATCCTTGACCATATCAAATATATATTCACCAATACGGAGGCCAGGCTTCTTCCGGTTATCTAGATCACCTTTGAAATGGTTGCCTGCCTTTCTTAAGATATGCTTGATCGATAGAAATCGACGATGTCCCAGGTACACATTCTTCTTACATTTATCCAAATATATACTTTCAGTATCATCTAAACAGTGCGTGCATGAATTGTATCCCTTGTTTGTATGTCCTGAAAGGTTACTAAGAGCAGGCCAATCATTGATGGTTACAAACAGCAACGGTTGTAGGTCAATTTCCTTCTGTGTGTGCGCATCCCACACACGCACACCTGGTTTTTTCCACAACTATAGAAGTTCATCAACTAGTGGCCTTAGGTAGACATCAATGTCATTGCCGGGTTGCTTAGGGCCTTTAATGAGCACTGGCATCATAATGAACTTCCGCTTCATGCACAACCAAGGAGGAAGGTTGTAAATACATAGAGTCACGGGCCAGGTGCTGTGGCTAGAGCTCTGCTTGCCAAAAGGATTCATGCAGTCTGTGCAGTCTGTACTAAGACCAAACCATAAGTTCGTTGCGTCAGCTGCAAAGTCCTCAAACTCCCTCTCGATTTTTCTCCACTGCGACCCATCAGCGGGTGCTCTCAACATCCCGTCTTTATTACGTTCTTCTTTGTGCCATCGCAACAACTTGGCATGCTCTTTGTTTTGGAACAAACGTTTCAACCGTGGTATTATAGGAGCATACCACATCACCTTGGCAGGAACCCTCTTCCTGTGGCATTCGCCCTCCACATCACCAGGCTCATCGCAGGGGATCTTATAGCGCAGTGCACCGCATACCGGGCATGCATCCAAATTCTCGTACTCCTCACCGTGGTAGAGGATGCAGTCATTAGGGCATGCATGTATCTTCTGAACCTCTAATCCTAGAGGACAGACAACCTTCTTTCCTTCATATGTACTTTCAGGCAATTCGTTATCCTTTGGAAGCATCTTCTTTATCATTATCAGCAATTCTTGAAATCCCTTGTCAGTTACACCATTCTTCGCCTTCCATTGCAGCAATTCCAGCATGGTACCGAGCTTTTTCTGGTCATCTTCACAATTTGGATACAATAATTTCTTGTGATCCTCTAACATGCGTTTCAACTTCAGCCTCTCCTTATCATTTTCGTAGTTTCTCTTTGCATCAGCAATGACCTGACCCAAATCATCAGCGGGCTCATCTGATGCCTCTTCTTCAGCTTCCCCCATTGTTGTATCAGCGAAAGGATAGTTGTCATCATCCTCTTCTTCTTCATTTTCTTCCATTATAACTCCTCTTTCTCCGTGCTTGGTCCAACAGCTATAGCCGGACATGAAACCGGACTTCAGTAGGTGGTAGTGAAGGGTTTTTGAGTTAGAGTAATTCCTATCATTCTTACAGTCACGACATGGACAACACATGAAACCATTCTGCTTATTTGTCTCAGCCACACGAATAAAATCATGCAGGACATTAAGAAACCCTGGACTTAGTCGGTCATCGTACATCCATTGCCGGCTCATGTTCACTACACAACATCGAAGTGACCAAATTAACACAACTTCATCATCACATTACAACCAAAAGTGGAGCTAGCAGTGACCAAATGTTATTACTGCAAATAATGGATACTTATAGTTCATAGATATACATCTCATAAAACAACACCAACTATCTAAAACATGTGAATACAACAACAAATGCGATCATAATCATAACTAAAGTAACAATTGAGCCAACAGCATAATGATACCAAGCCTCTTTATCAATGGCATATTTTCTAATCTTTCTAAGCTTCAAGCGCATTCCAACCATCTTGTTCTTGTGATCATCGACGATATCGGCAACATGCAACTCCAATCCCATCTTCTCATCTTCAGTTCTTTTCAATTTTTCTTTCAAATGATCAATTTCTTTTTCAGCTTGTGTTAATTTCTCGAGCAGAATTGCATAGTCGGTTGGAATTTCTGGTTCAACTACTTCCTATAGATAAAAATATCTACGTCAATTTGGTGGCATAATTAATTGTCATAGACATTAGATGATGTGTGAAATAGTTATAAAAGATAATTAATGACATACCACATCTGAATCATAGACTGGACGAGGGCCGACGTGGGCGGATACCATAACCATTACACTATAGAATAACTAACAATAATACAAGTAAGTAAATCGTACACGCAGCTATCTAAATCATACAAGTAAATTTTTTAAAGATTTTAAGAAGAACAAGAGGCTCACCAAGGTGGCCGGTGCCGCGACGAGACGGTGCGGACGATGGACGGTGGTTAGGACGGCCGGGGATGGTGGGAAGGCACACCAAATAAACCACACCTACACATATGCAACCTAACAAGTTAATTTGAGCTCAAATTGGATATAAATCAAATAAACTCCCACAAATCACATATCTTTGAGCATACCACAAGCTAATCTAGCAAGAGATGAAGGAGCAAAGTTGCTAACCTTTATGAACACTTGGATAGATGGGGTGCCTTTAAATCTTGACAAATCCTTGGCAAAATGGAGGATGAGCTTCGAGCAAGAAGAAGAACAGGGGAAGGCACACCAAATAAACCACACCTACACATATGCAACCTAACAAGTTAATTTGAGCTCAAATTGGATATAAATCAAATAAACTCCCACAAATCACATATCACATATCTTTGAGCATACCACAAGCTAATCTAGCAACAGATGAAGGAGCAAAGTTGCTAACCTTTATGAACACTTGGATAGATGGGGTGCCTTTAAATCTTGACAAATCCTTGGCAAAATGGAGGATGAGCTTTGAGCAAGAAGAAGAACAGGGGAGAAAACAGAGCTCTTTTGATCGGCTGCGGACGGATGTATATGTAGGAAGTCTTTTAGTACCGGCTGGTGTCACCAGCCGGTACTAAAGGTTGCCCTTTAGTACCGGCTGGTGACACCAGCCGGTACTAAAGGTGCAAGCGGGGCCCATGTCTGACCAAAACCCTGCCACGCCCCCTTTAGTACCGGCTCGTGAGACGAACCGGTACTAAAGGTCCCTCACGAGCCGGTACTAAAGGTCGCCCTGCTCGTAGCCGTTGTAGCCGGCACGAACTGGGACTAATACCATCTTTAGTA
The DNA here is from genome assembly GCA_022496015.1 of Hordeum marinum. NCBI lineage: Eukaryota > Viridiplantae > Streptophyta > Magnoliopsida > Poales > Poaceae > Hordeum > Hordeum marinum. Next base: position 443,546,891 of record CM039675.1, on the reverse strand, counting down.
CCGGTTCGTGACCAGACCGGGACTAAAGGTCGGGACGAAAGGTCTCTTTTCTACTAGTGTAGCTGGCCCTCCCTAACAAGGATTTAGTACACTCGGCCCTTCTCATGTTATTTTTAGAGGTCTCAATTAACCCCTCCGATCCATTTTACTTGTCTTGAATTTGTCTAGACACAAATGTATCTAATCCTAAAATGTGTCTACATATATTTGTATCTAGACAAATAATATGGATCAGAGATTCGGAGGGAGTAGAAAAGAATACGAAATGGTTACAACTATTTCCATATAAGTAACAATACTAAAGCGCCAAGCTTTTGATTTTTCCTGTTTTTTTGTACTTTTTTTACCGTCCCTGGTATTTACCGCTGAAGGCCAGCAAAATATCTTGGGCTAGGCCCATTACATACAGCCGATCGCTCCCTCTTCTTCGTTCTTCTTAATCGTTTTGACATTGTAGATAGCTTAGTGGTCCCTTCAAGAGGCAAGTCAGGAGGCCTTTGGATGATGTGGACGGACGAGGTCCAAGTTCATGTTCATTTTGCGGACATCCATGTGATCCTTGCCTTGGTAGTTAACCCAATTTCCAGAGTTTCTTTTGCTCTTGTTTGTATATATGGCGACCTGTATCATCGTCGCTCTAGTGACATCTAGGATCGTATTGCCTCTTTTGTGTATGATAACCAAGGCAATCCTATCTTGTGTATGGGAGATCTTAATGATATGCTTTATGATGCTGATAAAAGTTCTCCCTTTGTGAATTACTCTTGCTTGCATGCTTTTCGTTATATTGTGAAACATTGTGGTCTAATTGATCTGGGATATAGTGGCCCTGCTTATACTTGGACAAACAAAAGATATGCTTCCAACCCAATCATGGAAAGACTTGATAGATGTCTAGTTAATGCTAAATGGTGTGCGGCCTTTCCCAATTCTAATGTCTATAATCTTCCTATTATTCTCAGTGATCATGCTCCTATTCTTGTTTCTACTGATGCTCATATGCGCAAGCCTAAAAGGAACTTTGAATTTGAAAAGTGGTGGCTTATGGAAAGTGATTTTCATGAACATACTAAAAATACTTGGATTGCTTCTAGGAATAAAGCTGTCCACAATAGGGCAACTAACCTTGCGGGAGCTTTAAGAGTGTGGTGTACAAAGAAGAAGCCAATTCAGCGGGAGCTTGATACTTTAGGTGAGCAAATAAAAAATATCTAAATGAAACCTCCTCGGGTTCAGAACCACTCTCTAGAGACCTCTCTAATTTGTAAGTATGAGCAAAACATGACCAAGTTAACAGAGTATTATAGGCAAAGAGCTAAAAAGCATTGGGTTGTCAATGGTGATAGAAACACTAATTACTTTCATCATGTTGTGCTTAAAAGAAGGAGGAAAAACAGAATTTTTTCTATTAAGGATGAGAATAACAATCTTCAAGTTGATCCTCATACTATTGCCAAGACTTTCATCAATTATTTTCAAAATCTCTTTTCCTCCTCTAATGTGAATCATGGCAGGCCTTACATGAACACAACTTACCAGGAAGGAGAAGATGATTTTACTTTTAGCAACCCAGATAAAAAGGAGATCCTGGATACCTTGAAAGCCATGAAAAGGAATGCTTCACCGAGACCGGATGGATTTAATGTGGAGTTCTATTTGGCTGCATGGGATTGGATAGGTGATGACATAACCAAAGTAGTCAGAGACTTCTACATATAGGGTATTGTTCCTAACCATTTGAATGATACTCATATTGTTTTGATTCCTAAGAAAATTTCTCCCTTGGTCCCTCAAGATTTTTGGCCCATTAGTCTTTGTAATGTGATTTACAAAGTTATTGCTAAAACTTTAGCAAACACGCCTAAACCGCACCTGCCTAACTATATTCATCACTCTCAGCAAGCTTTTATACCTGGCAGAAGGATTAGCAATAACATCATCATCGCCCAGGAAATTACCCATTCCTTTAATATTAAATCTTGGAATAGACCTGCTTTTATGGTTAAAAAGATCTTGCTAAGGCTTTTGATAGGATTAGATGGGATTTCATTGTTAAAGCTCTTGCCTGTAAAGGACTGCATGGTCATTTCATAAATTTAATTTATGCTTGCATGGCTACCCCCACTTTCTCGGTTATCATTAATGGTCAGTCTTATGGCCACTTTCAAAGTAGTAGGGGCATAAGGCAAGGTTGCCCTTTGTCCCCTTACTTGTTCGTTTTGGCTATCAAAGAATTGTCAATCTCTTTACAGGAAGCCATGCTTGCTGAACACTTATTAGGGGTTATTTTAGGGCTAGGATGTCCGCCTATTCACTCATTAATGTTTGTTGATGATTTACTGATTTGTGGACAGACTACAGTTGAAGAAGCTACTTATATGCTCCAAATTCTTCAAAGATTTTGTAACCTTTCAGGTCAAATGCCAAACTGGAGCAAGTCCGCTATTATTTTCAGCAGGAATGTCGATGCCATCAATAAGGAGGGTATTAAAAGAATCTTTCCGGTGCAAGATATTAGCGATTGTTCTATCTATTTAGGACATCATTTAATCCTCCCTGACAAAGATAGATCCAGTTCTTATGATTTTGTTGCCGACAAATTTAAAGTTAAATTGACTGGCTATAAGGCCAACAAACTTTCACATGCAGCTAGATTAACTCTGATCAATTCAGTTTTCGCTTCCATCCCTGTCTACTATATGTCAAATATCCTTTTCTCTAGAAAACTTATTTCCAAACTTACTTCTATCATTAAAAAATTTTGGTGGACAGAAATAAAAGAAGACCCATCCAAGAAAGCTCTTTGCCTTAGGGCATAGAAGGACATTTGCATCCCAAAAGTTGAAGGGGGGATAGGAATCAAGAACATCCAAGCAGTAAATAGAGGCCTAATCCTGTCAGCAGCTTGGAGAATTGCAGAGGATCCACAAAGTTTTTTGTCATAGGTTCTTAAATCTAAATATTTTCCTGATACTTCTATATGGAGAGCAAAAAACAACATTCCAAAATCAGGTTTTTGGTCTTCAATTCTCAAGGTAAAGGACATTCTTTATGCAAATTCAATTTATCAAATTCTTGATGGTAATTCCTCTGTTTGGAGCACCCCCTGGTTTCCTCAATGACAATCGATTTATGAGCATTATGTCTATCCTTCCATGATCAAGGATTTATGGAACCAAAACCAATAAAGATGGAATGCTAGTCTTATTTATAATCTTTTTGACTATGAAGTGGCTAACAGCATCATGCAGGTGCCGATTATTCAACATCAGGGAGCTGATATCCTTTGTTGGAGATTACATCCTTCAGAAAAATGTACTTCAAAATCTGCTTACAAAGCACGCCTCCAAGACTTACAACAACAGGGGTCTCCATTACCTAGACAGGTATCTCAAGAAACCAAGCAGGTGTGGAAAGATAAGACCATGGTTCCAAGAGTACAGACTTTTGAATGGAGGCTCTTGAGGAAAGCTCTTCCAACAGGTATGAGAGCAGGGAAATATTCCAAGCATATTAAGAAAAGCTACATTAGGTGTGATCAGGACGAAAATGACATGCATATTTTCTTTACTTGTCCCTTTGCAAAAGCAGCCTGGGTTGCTCATCCCTTGTTTATTAGATTTGAAATCCTATGTAACAACTATACTAGCATTGTAGAAATTATTCTTGCTCTTCTTAACTCAGGGCATCCCCAGGCCTCTCTCATAAATATAATGACTTTTCTTTGGTGCATATGGAAGGTGAGGAATGATGCTCTCTTTGACAGGAAAGAAACAAAACCAACACAGGTGCACCAAGCAGTGCAGGCCATCTTAGAGAATCAGGAGCTAGCTTTTTAGATTGATCCTGTGAAGCAGTGCAATGATCAAATTTCATAAACAAATGCATCTCTAAATTCTCAGAAGCATGCCAATACAGGTCCAATTCAAATTAGGAGCTCAAGGTGCAAGATATATACAGATGCGGCATGGAAAGCATGAAAGCAAAACATTGTGGAAATTGGCGTACTCATCTACTTTGAAGATGAACAGCAGCAAATTGATGTGTGTGTACTTGATTTGGAAAATCAGGTTGGCTCCCCGATTCAGGCGGAAGCAAGAGCACTTCGTAGCAGGTCAGATAGTAGCTGAATTGCCTATAACTGAGGCTACATTTCTTACAGACAACCAGACTTTGGCATAGGCCGCAGCATTGAGAGATATTCGTAACAAGCCTGGCCATTGGGAAATCAAGAATTACTTGGCTAGCTTTTTTGCTGCCACTAATCGGATTCGAACTGATGTTCGATACATACCCAGTGAGCTTAACTGGAAAGCTCATGCCAATGTAGTCAAGGCATACTCTTCAGCTCCAAATGGTTACTCCATTTTAGTTTGTAATAGCAAATCTCATGTAGCTGATCACTGTCCTATGCTTCATAAGCTAGGAAATCTCTTTTTGGAGCACTGTAAAATCACATATGTAACTTGTGCTTGAGATCAATGAAACGTGCCAGTGGCACCACCCCCTTGTTCAACAAGAAAAAAGCAAAGACGAAGAGGTAAGGCGGGCCATGTTAGAAGAGCTGAAGAAAAACAATGGGATGTTTAGCACGGCCTGCTACGCTGTAGTGGTTTACTTTGATCAACCTTAACTAGGACATGGACTGGGTTGAGATTTGAGAAGCGTGTAACGTGGCGCGTGCGCGTCCATCCTACTACACGCCGGCTCGACGAGAGCAGATCGCACAATCAAATCCGTAGAATAGACCTGGTCCATCATGTCCCATTCGTTACAGGAAAACTCTTTTTCCTCGGGCGACCGGTTACTCTCTGGGCGCATGCACCAACCTATAAAAGGAATCCACCGTCGATCTCTCCTCCAACAAGCACTTCCAGCCAGCCATTCATCCATCGTACGTAGCTCGGCCATCCGCAACATTTGCTCCGTACGTGCCCTAGGTTTACTCAGACTAGACTCAAAAGTTAAACCAGGAAGATTTCCATGGGGTCATCGGCGACGATGACGAGAGCGGTGGTGATAGCAGCCGTGCCGCTGGTCCAGTGCTGCACAATGTTTTAAATAGCAGGCTATGACAAATAGCGACGGACCTTTAAATAGGTTATAACGAAGCTATAGCAGGCTATAGCGGGCTATAGTGTATTTTTTATACATGAGACAATTTAGTGACACCCAATTAAAAAAGTTATAATAAGACTATAGCAAGACTATAACGGACTATTTAAAACTATACTGCTGCAGCGTGGTCGTCGCGGCGAGGCTGCTCGAGGGAGACCGCGGTTGGCTGCACGACCGCGTTGGCGCCGCCAGGGCGCTTATCATGCAGGTCCTGCCCGGCGGCACTCCGGGTGTGGGAGAACCCAACGGCTGCACCAACAATCCCAGCCATCCTCCCGGCGGGAAATGCAACGGCGGCCGCTAAGCCGCCGGCGGAGCTCGATCGACTAGTCAATTAGCCGGCATGCATGTGCGTGACGCACGTAGTACATGCGTAGATACTAGACTAGATAGATGTTTCTCGTTCGCTTGGTTTGATTGATTCTTTGTTCATTGGTTCTTTCGTTCTTGTAAATGTAATTATTTTAGGGCTTCCTTGAAATGATGGAGCCCTGGATGCTGTTCAAATTTAGTTAATTTTTGTAGATGAACTTTAAATAAAGTAGTCCCTTATGTAGGTCTGTGACCGCTAACAAAACTGTATAAATCTTTGTATTTCTATTTCATAACCCTTAGTGGAAAATTGTTGCATATGATTTGGATGTTGGAAGGAGAAAAACAGACTCATTTTCACCAGGAAAAGGCTAACCTAACGGCTAGATCAAGGCGACAAAGCGAGGTGTGATCCACATTCGGTAGTAATCTGTATTATGTGTGTGTGGGTTTGTAAGAGAGTATCAATGCCCAGGGCCTCTGTATGTAATTATCAAATTGACGAGAAGACAATGCTCCAGCTGATTTCTTGACAAAACGTTTCTATTAATGACAACTTGAAATGAATATCCTATATATGCAAAGACATTTGTTCAGTCAAATTCGACTTGCGGTTTTTCTTACATGTCCCCATAATATATATCCTGTTACCCCTATTTTGTCTTAGTCGAACATACATTCAAAATAGTTTAACAAGTGCCACTAGAAAATATGGCAGGCAACAAAACCAATATTGTATTTAATCAAGTGAACACTAAATTAATCATAATAGTCACATCATGCGGCGCTAAGCAGGTGCGTATTTGGAGTTCTAGTAATACTAATAAACAAGGGTATCATGTCCAGGTGGACTCGCTTCCATGTCAACACATCGTCTGTCAACTTTTTTTTGCATGTCAACACATCATCTGCCAACTCGAACGGGTCTAAGAAGCATGTTGCTATCTTGACCTTTCCATAGTTGGACTTGACCAAAAATAGAAAAGTCAAGATATGACATCGGTGGTCACAGCAAAAACAATCTGGAAAAGTATTACTAGTACTAGCACCGAAAAACGTGGCGCACGCCGTGCCCATGGGAAAGCCCGCCTAAACTTTTGATGTTGATGTTGCTAAAGGTACATGTTGGGTTTTTAAATCCATATTTAATGATATTATTTATAACGATTGTTTATCGTCCCTACGACGTCTCTTGCAGACTCCTCTTCGAAGGCGTCTCTTGTACATCTAGATATATGTGATCATCAATAAAGGATAATACACTGGATTCATCACCAACAGGAATGTACATCCTTCACAAAGCGTTGGACTGTAACCACAGAGGAATGTTGCAATGTAAAAATAGTTGTTTTTCTGGTTGTACAGGTTGTGTAAAGAAGAACTGCTAGCAGTTTAAAATAAAGTATGAGCCATAGATCTCTAACAAAATATAGGATCGTACATGATTAATTGAATACTAAGTGCTAAGTGCAAGTTTTTGTTCACCAAACATAAATGTATATAAATAACAAACTAAACCACTTGTCAAGAAAGCATATGAATCGTCCACTTGCCTAGTCTAAAAGAGGATTACTGAAGCTATTTATATCACAGCTTCGGAGCTACGTCCAACTATCGAACCAGGACCTTCACCAAATACCTGAATGGTTGGAAATTTTATGTCATTGCAAGGATATTTGTTTTAAAATTTGACAAAAGCAATACACTATAGTGCATAACAAAAATAGATATGCTATGAGAAAGGGGTTGTTGTAAAGCAGGATGTACTTCTTCTGCATGCTTTGAGATGCCACTAAGCATCTCGCATGAAAGTACCTTTTCCTTTTCAGTGAAGTCGGGTCAGCAAGGAGAAGGGAAAAAAAGGGGTTTTGTCAAATGTACTGGATACCATAATTCAACTCATAAGAAAGCAATAAAGGAGAAAGAGGAAGATATTTGGATGTAGAAAACAACATAAAAATGAAATATTTACCTTTGGTTTTGTCTGCAAGAGCTGAAGTATGGTAATCAGCGTTCTTATATTCAAGCAGTCCCTAGGTTCACACTACAAATACTGAGAGAAAGAATCAATCGAAGATGATGCCTCTGTTGTTTTCAGAAGTTTCACTCCAAATGTGAACCCATCAATACATGGATATATTTTCTATTAACACCCAAACTGAAACAAAGCTAACTGTAATAAATCAGAAAACATAATTGAATAGTTTTCAGTGATGTTACCAAAAAATTATAAAATGTTAGACAGTATACATCATACCTTCACTGGATTGATATTCATAACTATTTCAGTGAGCAACTGAGCTTTATTTATAGTTTATATATTTTTGTCTTCACCAAAACCTAAAATGGTATAACCTTGGCAAAAGGTATCCCTAAACCTACACAACCTCGGTTTGTAGTTCTGCCCGGTCAATCTCCTCCAACACCCATAACAGATTCAAAACCTGTAAACGAAAATGATGTATTTAGACCAGGGATAATTCTTAGGATTCTACTATTTTTTCATAAGAATAGGAGTTAATATAATTGGCCCTCTTACTTCTGCATGAAAATGAACTGACCAAAATTAGTGCTAGACAAAACAACAGGAACGAATCAGTGAGAACAAATCAGCAACACATACAGTTCAATATTTTTCCAGAGAGAAGAGCTAACATATCTAATTGACTGGTGGCGTTACCTTAAAAACTAAATGCTTTAGTACTGAAGCCATGTACCATCCTCCTTGTCGTTAGTTCCAAAATCCCAAGGTATATGTTCCTGAAACTTGAGAATCAAACAGATATAGAAATAGTTGGAAATCTGACCATTCTATAATCCTCCCATCCAGCAAATCAGCATATTGACTTATGATTGTACTTCCCAGCAAGAAAAACTACTTCTGATTGCGCACATCATGCTTATCTCTGCAAGATTGATAACCGCAACTTTAATGCAACCAACAATCAAGCATGCGACCTTGTTAATTAGAAAGAAAATTGCAAGAAGTAAATCTCTGCAAGCATCGGAGTGGATAACAATGGAAGCAGTAATTGAGTATAAAACAGAATTTTAAAATGCTTGGGCTAGATGGATGAAGGTGCTAGACTGCTGACCGAACTCATTAAACTCAGCCAGGTAACTTTAGAGGAAGCCAGCCACGTAGCTCATAAATTACCAAGGAAGGCCAGCCACGTAATTCTCCACAGTGCAGCAAAAAAAAAGTGTAAAAAACCAGAAAAAGCAGATCGCTCCCGCTTTAGTATTGTTACTTACTACTTCCTCCATTCCTAAATGTAAGTCTTTTTAGAGGTTCCATTAAAGAACTACATACGGATGTATATGGATATACTTTAGAATATAGATTCATCCATTTTGCTCCGTATGTAGTTCTCTAGTGCAATCTCTTAAAAGACTTATATTTAGAAACAGAGGGAGTAGAAAGTAGGAACAGAACAGCGGCTTTCTTATTTAATTATTCACAATCATCCGGTTTTTGTTCAGGAACTCCTATGACTGGCCGGGCTCGAATTTGCGGTAGATGACCAAAATGTTATGACAGGCTAACTAATATCTGAAACCCAATAGGATATTCTGCTACGGATAATGTTTCCTAGAAATATATCTGTGCCAATGTCATGAACACGTGTCTAGCATAAACGATTTTTAACCTCAAAAACAAAGGTTTGAGGTCTCTGCATGGTTGGCCCGGGCAGGTAGGTAGAGTGCTACTACTACTTGGAGCCAAAAGAAGTCGACTGCGTGGATGTTTTGAATGAACAAAAGAAGATAAAAGTTGAATTGAAAAGTTGATGTCGTCCCCGTTGAACTGGACCAATCGCGCTGTCCGAGGAATTCAGACATCATGCACTCCTACTACGTACTGGTGTTCTCAGTTGCCCTCCAGCTAGCTAGCGTGCTAACCAAGGATGAGATGTCAAAGAGACGACCTTGAACAATAGTACTACTCTTATTCAGCAAGTACTGATCGAGGCGCAACAATTCATGAACCTGATCAACCACACACCTAACTGGAAAATGTAAGCAGAGTCATCCACATGCCGTGGAACCCTGTCTGGGCAGATTGACCTGCTAATCATTTACTCAACTACTCCCTTCGTCCGGAAATACTTATCATAAAAATAAATAAAATGGATGTATTTATAATTAAAATAAGTCTAGATACATTCATTTTTAGAACAAGTATTTTCGGATGGAAAGAGTAATTGATTACTTGCATGCATCGCAGACCGTTATTTTGTTTCTTCAAGCGATTTTTTGTTTCAGATGATCAGGCCTAGCTAGCATTGCACGAGGAACCGTGCTTGCAAAATGAACTTGGTGCTCGCCAGCCTAGACAGAGCTGCTACATGCATGAGACTAGATTCAGTCTTCCAGGTTGACCTCTCAAATCTTGTAGGTTGACACAGATGACCATGTCATGGCACCGAATGGTCACCCTACGATTATTATTATATATATAAAATAATGTATATATATAATATAATATAATATATATATATATATAGGGATTGACTATTCGTCACCCTGGGTGAGGAATAGTTATTCTTCACCCCCTCTCCATTTTCACATCAATGCATTGTAATTTTACGTTTCGTAAATTTTATCGTATTTCATACGTAAAAAGAGACCGTAAGAAAATATATAGTCACCGTAAAAAAAATTATGTCATGTAAATTTACAAACATAAAAACATAGTGCAAAATATACATAAAATGTGAATTTTCGGGTGTTATGACTTATATTTTTATTTGCACAAGAATTTCCTTGAAAATTACCATTAAAATCTGAACTAAGGACCTGTTTGGATCCTCTTCGCTCCACCATTGCGGCTCCCGGAGCGGAGTGAGCGCCACCGTAATTTTGAGAAGTGGCTAAAACCAGGATCCTCGTTTCCACTAGGACGTGGAGCGGAGTTTTGAATGGGAGAGATTCCCAACATGTCCTAAGGGTTCCATCTACTAGTTCCTGCAACTCGATTCAGATCAGTGAGTCACGAGCCATGAGTTGAATTGTTGAACAACCACCGCATCCCAGCAATACGCATGTCCTAGTATGCTATACCATCGGTTTTAACACACCAAACGACAACAACAAATTTAACAGGGGGTGACTCATGAATAACTCACTTTGTACATAAACTTGTTACTTGCACATGGCAACAGGGTCCATTTAACAGGCTTCAAACTATGTCCTCTGAGAGATACTATAAGACAGAGAATCTCGAAACTCTGCTCCATTTATCAACACATCAATGGCCATAAGAGATCTCATAACATTTGTGTGTCTATATCACAGGAGGTCGACCAGAGACAATGGAAAATTATTTGAGGGCACTAATGCACTGTAACTGATATAAACAGTCAAAACATAACCTAGGCAGACAGATAGACGCGTCTTGTAAACATTAGAACGCGAGGGGAAGAAACAGAAATGAAATTTTAAAAGGTGGACACTAAACCGGATTGTTGGAGAAGAATACAAGCAGATCAATGGTTAAAATCCTTGAGCCTCCTCTTCAGAACATCCAAGGACCTCGTTCGAGCATTCTGCTTCGTGTTGCGGTTGGAAAGGCTTCCGAAAAGCCCGTCCGCGGAGTCCTTGAACTTGTCGACAATGATGGAAACCTTCTTGTAGTCTAGCGATCCATAGTTCTTCCCCCGTATCACCGGATTCATGAAGTTCTCAGGCTGGCTGCTGAGCAGAAGGTTGACGAGCTGCCTGATCTCAACCATGCAATCCCTGAATGTCGTTTCCTTCCCCATATCTGCCAACCCGGTGATGTGGAATTTTTCATCCGCAAATGCCTCCAGCATCTTCAGGTCCATGTCGAGGCCAAAAACAGCACTCACCGTGAACCTTTTCACACCGTCGTTCAGAAGCGTTGTCATTATAGAGTCCGAGATGTGGCCCACTGCACCAGAGACAACCTTGTACAGAGCTTCTAACGGTAAAATCTCCGAAGCTGTTGATACTAGTGTTTCAAGATAAATAAGAACCTCGTTCATGTAATCATTTGCATTGTCTGGTGTTTCTTCCACTATCCAGTTGACGTCGTCCAAGAGCACCATAAAGTCATCGATCTTGGAATTGGCCATGTTTATTAAAGCATTATATGCTGCGTTCTGTGAGGCTTTTAGGACGGCTCGAGCAGTTAAAGTAGCACGAGACCTCTCAGCGACGCGCTTGGGGATGCCGCACTGTTGGGCAGAGTGCAAGAGGTACAGATCACAGGCATCCTCGAAAACAGCGATATTTCCTGCGAGTTGCATCATCTGTGACATGGCCAATGAGCGAGCATACATCCTGTTCAGAAGACAGTCGTTTAATACCTCAATCAATAGCCTGTCTAGGTAAGCTTTCACCACTTCATAAAGGTTCATGTCACCACCATAAGACAAATAGCTCACAGAATCCTCAACGAAGGACCGGACAATGCGACAAACTTCTGGAACAGAAGAGGAGAATGGCGCCACATATGGAAACTCCGGGATCACATCACTTGGCTCCAGATGAAATGCTGTGACATTCATGTTGTACTCGTGTTCCTTCTTTATAACCATCTGCTCATATGAGTCATTAGCAAGGATATCATCTACCTGCCTCCGGCACTCAGAAAGAAGCAGTTGGTGGTATTTGTCCCTGCTTCTCCAAAGAATATCGATCAATGGTGTGGTTTGATAACCATACTTCCTTAGAACTGCAGCCATAAGAGTGATATAATCTTTTATGAGGAGGAGGTGGCTGGCCGTGCCTATGCGAGAAAACTGGCTCTCCAATAGAGATGTCATCTTCGCAATGGCTGTTTCCCATGTTGCTTCGACTTGGCTCTCGGTCAGCAATCTATCTGCAGTTCGTAGGACACGTTTTTCAACAATAAAAAACCCAGCTACCTGTGCAAGAAAGGGCTGATGAGACTCGAGGAACGGTATTGAAGTGGAAATTTGCATATCCAGGCTGAGTTGCATTTGCCTGTTCTTGTAGTAATAATCTCTGAACTTCTCCCCGATACCAAGGCATACATGAATGTGATGCGCTCGATAAACTGGTGTGAGATCAAAATCTAGTGCCGTTTCCTCATCTGTATTCTCTGCATCCAAGGTATACATGTGTTGATCTGGTCCGGCATGGCCATGCTCTTCAGCCTCTTTCTGCCGCGCACGCATTTCCTCCTCTTTTTGGCGGGCCAAAGAGGCGTGACTTATCGAGACCTGCCCGATCTGCTTAGACATTCTTCTGATATGAACAAGCCAATCATTGAACTCGCTGCAGGCTTTCTTCTCGATGTGCAGCTTTATCAACGGTATCTGTCTCCCGACCACCTTTTTAATAATCTTTACAGGAATGTTTTGCAGGTACCCATGCTCAATCAAATCCAGAGTCTTGAGTGCAGGATGGAACTTAGCTTCTGCGATGTAATGGTTGCACGCCATGCACAGGCTAATGACTTTGACGCAAATCTTCAATATCGTCATGGCCTCTCCTACGTTTTTCTTGACAGAATACAACTCGAGAAGTTTGTCGAGCTTCAGCAGCAGGGCACTTGACGCCTCCTGCAGGTGCGAGTTCTCACCAGACAACATGCTCTTGAGCTCCTCGGCATCGACCATCACGCCGCGCAACTCGTCGACAGCAAGGATGAAATCCTCGTAGTGAAGCCTGCATAGCTCTTCGATCTCAACCTCCTTCTTCTTCACGATGCTCCTGAGGCTATGCGTGAGGGCTTCGGGTTTGCCGGAATCAAATCCGTGCCGGATCATGGGACCCAGATCCTCGCCGTTCGCAATGAATGCGGCAAGGCCCATGCCGAGGCCTCCATCGCCGCCGCTTTCCACGATAGTTCTCTTCTTTGGCTGGGCAGCCATGATTTAATAACTGCAAACAAGAGCAGGTACATACGATTTCAGCGCAGTAATGGGAGATGAATCTTCAGGAGCTTGGGATTAGAAGCAACAAAGAAGTAGGAGTATATGTGGTATTGGCATTTTGTAAGACGGGAAATGTATAGGCCAAAATAAAGCGAATCGACACGGCATTCACGAGTTTATTTGCGATAATGTTTTCCTGGTACAAATGCAGTAGCGGAAATAAAAGGCGTAAGGATCATTCCTCCATGATTTGCATATGAGAATAACCGATAGGAGACCAAGAATTACTCAACCAGATTGCTAAACGACCACGAGATCAACAGCGCTCCTCCTATAATCGGAAATTAAAACCGGTGCAGCAGGGAATTTCTCATTGCACAGAACAATGTCCATGGACGCTCCCTTGCCTACGCCTCTCCTCCCTTCCCCGTCCAAATAATACCGGGCCCTTCCCCGGAGGCGAACTCCAGCCCCTCCCCTCCCTTGCCGGTGGTAGGCGGAGAAGACGAGGAGAGGGGACAAGGGAAAGCAGGCCAGCGGGGGCCTCAATCGACGGCGAGGAGAGGAGGGATCGACGGGGCATGCAGCGCCCGTGCATTGTCGAGTTGGTCCATGGCGGAGAGGCGTACGTAGAAGAGAAGGGAAGGAATTGGGGCGGGGTACTCACTCAGGCGGGATGCGATCGGCTGCGGCGACCCGCGGTTGATCGAACCTCCGGCGAGTTGCGCGGCGCGCGCGAGAAGTGCGTGCGGGGAGTGGAACGGGCCAGAGAGACTCCGGAAAGAGAGTCTGCGTGGTCGGTGCCCCGGGAATAGGGCCAACCGTCTATAGCTCCGTTCGGTTTGGTTTGGTTGGATCCGATGTTGAAGGGACTGAAGCGGCTGGATGGAGTCCTTGGTGCAACCAGGATGCTTGTCATGCATGCGCTGAGCTCAATGGTGATGCTTCAAACCTGGCTGCAAGAGTCTTCAAGCACAAAAGCGCATCACCAACTATTTTGATTGCCTCTATCGTGACAGAGGCTAACCTCTGGATCATCACCGGTGTCAAAAAACTAGGGTCCATAATATTGCGAGAGTAATTTGCATGTCATGTAATCGGGTTGCTTGTACGTAATAAATTATATTCTTTCTTAATTAATGGATGAGACAAAGCTTTTGCCTTCGTTTTAAAAAAAGAAACTGGCTACGGCGATGGAGGATCTCGACTCTTAGGGGCCATCCCCGCGCTAATTTATCCAGGATTGGTCGAGGTTCTTGCTTGCCCTAGTAGGAACTTGCCGGAATGGGGCGCGCTATTTGATGTACTACAGGGATCAAGGAGCTTTGCCATGGGAGTGTTATGTGCCTGCATGTACTGCTGGATTTGTATTGGCCGATTCGCCATCCCCGTTGAGTAACAAAGCTACTATTGCTTTTCCCTCGAAAAGAAAAAGGAAAGTACACACAAAACATACACACCACACGCGGATCGATCTGCGGGTAGTTAAACTCTATACTGGTTTGCTGATCGATGCTTCAAGATTGATGATACCTATACAGCCACATTGTACCATTTATTTATTACACATGAATAGCAGATGGGGAAACAAAACTCAACGACCAGCGTGCTCAAGCCTCAAGCAGGAAGGAAAGAAATGTGCAGATGGGGAGGGCAAAAAACAGAGGTAGCAAAGTCAACGTTATCATACATCTTCAGATGTTCATTGTGACAGATTCCTCAGGCAATGGTGCAGTGTTCAGCTGTGTATTTTAAGTCAGGTTTCGGCGGGTGGCATCCTCGAGAATGGCTGCAGCAAGAAACTAAAATAAGAACCAGAGCAATGATGACAGACAGGCCTAGCCAAGTTATTTCCTTGCTAACAAACCACAAAGTGCAAATTAGAATAGAAAAAGTGTCATCGATTCAAAAAGATGAACGCCTTATAAGAATAAGTAATGTAGTCAAAGATGGGGTTGGCAATTATTGTTGATGATTTGGTTAATCGTGATCAACACAATGATGCCGGGCAGGGCACCATTGCTCGATAAACATACATACCAAGAAGGAACGGTGGCATTAGAATCACAGGTCAAAAGAGTGCACATGCTTACCTTCTATGTACAACAGTCAACGGCATTATCTACTGCTGAGTGACGACCTCACCCTTAGACTCTGCCTGAAATAGCCAGAAGTGTAAATTTTCCACAGCATAGATATACATAGCACGGACAATTCTGGTTGAAAAGAGCTGATCACCACAACTCTTAGTTTCTCACTACATAGGCTAAAGACAGGAATGTGTTTCAAAAGGTGGCATCACATACCTCAGCTGCTGTTTTTCTTCGGACTTTTCTAGTTGGACTCCTCATAGTGACAAATTCCTCTGCAGATGTCGGGTGAACGCCAACAGTGGCATCAAAATCTTGCTTTGTTAACCCAGCTTTAACACCAATTGCAATTCCCTGCCACAAAGTTGTAAAAACATGACAAAGAAGCCTCAAAAGAAGCAGCAATGGTGGAAAAAGAAAGGCAAAATCATGCAGACCTGGATTATCTCAGGGGCATCATCACCACACATATGCACGCCTACAACTTTGTTCGTGGTAGCACACACAATGAGCTTCATCAGTACACGATCAGGTAATCCAGAAAGAGTGGCTCTAAGAGGTCTGAAGTTTGATAAGTAGACATCAACATCTCCATACTCTTCAATAGCCTGCACAAATATGCATATGAGCGACCTCATTTGTGTGCAACAAAATTTGATGCAAGCCATATATTATCACCTGCTCCTCGGTAAGGCCAACTTGCCCAATGGGTGGTTGGGAAAAAACGGCAGCTGGTACAGCTCTGTCAAGAAACATTTAATTCACAATGAAAAGGCATTCAGTAGAAAAATGATATCCAGTCTCAAATAACAAAAATATCTAAAGAGCAACGAAATTAAATTATGCATTTCAGTATAAATTCAGTTTCAGGAGATTGCCAGGCTTGGTGAAGCAGAAAAATATTAACCCAAACAAATTAACCAAATGAATTCAACTTTTCAAAGTCACATCACTTCAAATTTTAGTTCATTTGGTTGAGGAGGGTTAGAGGGCACCCTAAGGGTCACAAACTTGCGTCCATAGAACTGGGGAATGGGGGCAAACTTGAAAGTTACTCCTGCCAATTGACCATATAGGATACCATAATTTTAAAAATCCACAATACTTTCTGAAAGTGAAAAACAAGAAAATAAAAACTAAATGAAATCTGGTCCTGTAAACTCTCCTCAGGAGAGGTAACCACTCATGGTCAACTAACAAGGTATACATCATTTCTAGAACAACCATTGCCTCAAGCCCTCAACCATATGGTTTTCAAGGTTCCTGGTTGTGAGTTGATAAATGATTAAATACCTGTACTCTGGTTTGGTAGGTTCATCACCGAATAAAGTTTTCGCAAATGCTCCACCTTCCATCAGTGCAACCGGAGTCAAGTTGATCCTATCAGTAACATCTCCAACAGCCCAAATTGAATCCACTGAGGTTCGAGAATACTCATCGACCTAGCAAGCACAAATATATAACAAAAAAGTCCAGATGTCATGGTGACAATCGAAGTCAGAGGAACTTGAAGGCCACGTATTATTTTACCTACCACTATAGCCCCCTTTTTGTCCATTTTGACACCAACCTCCTCTAGTCCAAGGTTCTACAAGAACAACTTATGTTAGGAATCTAGGATGGACAAATTAAATTTATAAAACAGTGGCATACGATATAACTAAACAATAACAAAAAGTCTCAGATGGTACTACTAACCTTCGTATTCGCTTTACGACCTGTTGCAAACATTACATGTGAAAACCCACCAATGGTTTCTTTGTTTGTCTTCAGAGATAGTAAACCATCATTTGATTTGGTTATAGCTTGAGGACTATGTTCAGTATGAAATGTGACACCCCTCAAAGACATCTGTTCAGCAATGAAATCTCTGACCTGAAGTTCAAAACTGACAAAATAAGTCAGAAGCACAAGGCATCTCATCTATTGTTGACGCTCTTAAAACTTGCTCACCTCTTCATCAAACCCTCTTAAAACTTTCGGTTGCCGAATAAACACATGAACGTCACTTTTTAAGCCATTGAAAATGCCAGCAAACTCCAAGGCAATATATCCACCTCCCACTATTGCAATTTTCTCAGGTTTTGAAGGCAGATCTAGTGCAGCATCGGAATCTATAACATGATCTATTCCTGGGAGATCTGGCATCGATGGTCGACCACCAACAGCTATAAGTATGTTCTTAGCAGTGTACAGCTTGCCATCCACACTAACAGTATGTGCATCGACCACCTGTACTAAGTGAACAAAATGTGTAAGTAACTGCACCTTCCAACAGCATTCATTTCGGAAAACAGTCTATCCAAACTTTAACCTGATTTACAAACATTGCCCAACCTTTCCGCGGCCTTCAATCAGATCGACTCCTGCGTTCTTCAAAATATTTTTGTAAATGCCGACGAGACGTTGCAGCTCTGTATTTTTGTTGGCTATCAGAGTGCTCCAGTCATGCTTTGGATCAGTATCGTATGTCCATCCAAAGCCATGAGACTCTTCAAACTCATGAGAGAACTTGGATGCATACACCAACAGTTTCTTTGGAACACACCCACGAAGCACACATCTGTGATACAAACAAATAACGGTTCTTATGGATGCATTCTGACATAAAAGCAAGTTAGCAATTCAATATGCATAACAAAACTAACAAGAATATGCTCATTTTAGACACCAAAATTAGAAGTGACAGCCAAGTGCTAAACAGTACTTAACCGTAAATATTGGTGTGGACTGTGGAACATAGAAATACTGGAATTTGGAAGATATAAATGTGACAATTGGCAAACCAAGATACTGCAAGAAAAAAATATGATAGTCTGGTCTGGCACCACAGTTGACACATCAAACCAAAAATAACCATAAATGCAGAACTACATGTCTCCCACTATTCAGTACATTCTGCGGCTTTAAAAAATAACGACTCTTGATTCCAGTGGAGCCATTTTTTATGCAATTACTGTTGATATCATGGCATTTACGCATGGGCTCAGTTCTAGCAATCGAAACTGCGGTACTGAAATAGGCCCCATTACTCTGGTGCAGCATGAAACAGTATGCAACTTGTCTACAGTCAAATTCCTCTACTACTACATTAGAAACCAAAAGGCTTCGAACATATATCCAAACAACATATGAATATTATCTTTACTTCTGAAGAAATTCCAAAGCAAGAAAACTGTGCATGTGGAAATCAGGCAACATTAACATCACCATGAGCAAACAGCCCCCCACCATCTTGTGCTCTCCAAACCCTAAATGGTATGACAATGAGATGAGAGCTAAACGTCCTACTAGACATCTTCACTCTAAGCACCCAGTTCAACAAGCTGAGGCAGACAATAAGGTAGCAATCTAAATATCCCCAGTTATTATTATTTTGATATATAATTGTACTTCTCAACAACAACAAAAAACGTCTAACATAGCCACTACACCTGGCAGCTACAAATGTATCTCCCTACCAAACAAGCATCACTGACGATCCCGTGCAGCACGTGACATAATCGCTCAGCAAATTCAACACTAGTCGCTTGCCATTCCAGGGCAACTGAGCAAACGGTGCCCGCAAAAAGTAAAGCACGCCTATGCTGAAACGCACAGTCTAACCATAGGAGCAAGAGAAGCGCCCACTTACGTTCCCCCGAGGCCGCCGAGGTCGTCCGAGGAGATGGTGGAGAAGGGCATCTCGCAGATGGCGGCGCGGGCGCCGTAGAGGGTGGAGGCGAAGCGGGAGGCCCGCACGCCGCCGCTCCCGGCGCCGATGGTGAAGAGGTCGTAGTCGTACTCCCCCGCGGAGGGGGGCCCGTTTGGCGCGGCGGACGCCGAGACGGGGCGGCGGAGACGGGGGCGGTCGGGGAGCCGCGGGGAGGCGGCGAGGGAGCGGAGGCGGTGGCGGTGGATGAGGAGGGAGCGGCGCGGGGAGAGGGTCCGGGTCAGGGTCTGGAGGGTGGCGGCGCAGGAGAAGGGGAGGGCCGCGGTTGTCGCCATGGCTCCCTCTCTTTCTCCGAGGTCCGAGCTCTCGCCGCGCTGCCGCCGGCTCGCCTCTGGAAGTGTGGGGAGGGGAGAGGAAGGGGAGAAGCGAGACGATTGGCGATGTGTGGAGTAGTACGAATTTGTTTAGATTCCTCTTTCTTTATTGCGAAAGCGTACTTCCAACTAACAGCACTTCCTGCCGAAAGCGTACTCCTACTTTACGTAAATGAATAGCTAAAGCGTAGAAACGGGGTGGCTTGGCTGGCGCAGTGGCGCCCCGGCCAGGTGACCGGGTGGCCTCCTGGTGGAGGCGGTCGGGTCCCGCGGTGGTGGTTGGAGACGCTGGGCAGCGGCGTCGGCGTTGATGTTCGAGGAGAAGGCACGATCTGGATCTAGAGCTCAGAAGTTGTTGTCGATCTAGGCTCAAGGGTTGTGGTCGCTGCGTGGTAGCCTAACTGGAGTTTGTCGTTGGTTGCTGCTGGCAATATGGTGGTCCTTGTTGTGCTCGTCGTGGATGATGTTCCAGAGTTGTGGGGTCTTGGTCGTGCGAGAGGAGGTAGAAGGGATGCGCGCCTTCGACTTTGCGGGGTGCCGGTGTTCCGTGACATTAGATCACATTGGCGAGGCTTTGTGGTGGCGGTGGAGTGACACATAATGGACAATGGCATTTGATGAGCAGGAATGGGGATGTGTGATGTTACGGATGAAAATCCTGCCCGTCTTCGGTCGATGCGGCCGGGGACGACGCTTGTGGGTGATGTTGCCCTCCTTGGAGGCGTCGCAGAGGTGTGTCGACATCTCCTCCTTCTCACTTTCTTCAGGCGAAATCATATGTTTGCTTACGGGTCGGCGATGGCGGTGTCTTGGTGTTCTTACTCTGTTGGGAGTGACCGGTATGGAGACAAGGCTTGGATGTTCTGTGATGCTGTTCTTCGATGCTTGCCGCATGTTCAAGTAGATCTTCATTGGCGCAATGTCTGCCATTGCCGGGGAGTCAAAGGCGACGGCTTTTTAGGATCAATTGAGTCCCACCAGCCAGTCGCCATCTTCTTTTAAACATTCAAGGGTGGTTGGTGTGAGTCGATTCATTCACAAGGCCTATCCACCTATGCCCGAGTGAAGTGGAGATTTCTGAAGGAAATCATGTTGAAGTTGGGATTTCAAGCAAATTGTGTTTAATTATGCAATGTGTTTCCACTATCGAGTACCGGATTCTGTTTAATTCAAAATGAAAGTGAGAGTTTTAAGCCCACGAGAGAATTGAGATAGGGAGATCCTTTTTTTAACAAAAACACCAGTTTTATTCATTAGAAACAAAAGGTGCATCATTTGTGAGAAAAGTTACAATTTCATCTAAAAGCTCCTCAAACCAATAAGCGTGTGATTAGAATCTAGCTAGTCGAGCTCATAAATGACTTTACTAGCTACTCTATTACAATGCTCGGACCTAGAGCTAGGGAAATCACAAGCAAAATGATAGCAGTCATCAAAGACCTCCAATGCTACACTCGTAGATTGTTCTCCATTTTGTATGGTTTCAGTGACCTTCAAGTTATCAGAGTTGATCATGAGGTGGTTGCACCCTGCCCTTTGTGCAAGAAAAAGCCCAAATCTAAGAGCCAAAGATACACCTGTTAAGACATTTGTACACTAGACGATCCTCCCGTTACCTCCCGCAATAAGATTGCCTTTGTCACCCCGTAGCACCACCACCTCTAAGCATGTCTTGATCAAAAAATGCATCCACATTTAGTTTGACGAAGCCTCTCAAAGGCTTGGTCCAAGCCTCTTTTTTCATGGAAGCATTAGGGGAAGAAGCAATAATAATATTTGTTATAACCCGAATCCATGTAGATATCTGGTACATCTTTTCCATCACGAGTACCACCCTGTAATGGCAATCATCTTCCGAACATTCTGATTTCCTGTTATAGATAAATCCTGATCTGGCAAAGGAGTATGTATTCCATAATCGCCTCCCAACACGATCATTTCCGCAAGCTCTCTTAATAATTTTGTCCAACCCCAACCTACTCCAATCTTCTCTAGCTTTTTTGCAAAGAAAAAATACATGCTTTGTGTCTTCTGATCCAAGCAGCATGATGGGCATTGAGGCGAGATTTTCACATGTTTATTTGCAAGCGTAACACGACACGGGAGTGTACCGTGCAATGTATGCCAAATAAAAATCTTAACCTTTGTCGGGCACCGATAGTTCCAAATCTTGCACCAAATAGGGTCATCAGCGGTTCGTGCCATGCCATTGGTACGTCTTAGTTTCATTCCATGTTGATGATCCCATTTCATGAAATATGTGGACCGGACCGAGAACAAACCGTTTTTTGTAAAGTTCTATGTGGCAAAATCTTGTATGTCATGTTAAGGGAGCGGTGTTGCGAGCAATCTTTGTGCATCGATGAGCCATAAGGTTTGTCTAAACAGGTCTTCATCCCAATTATTAGAAACTAGATCAATAAAAGCTGCCACCTGGGATAACAACTGACACCCTTTCGGTGTGATAACTTTCCTAGTGTCACAATTTGAAATCCATGCATCTTCCTAAATATCAATATTTCGACCATTTCCAACTCGCCAAATATATTCTTTCTTCAGAGAATTCACACCCGCCAAAACACTTTGCCAAGTAAACGAGGATACCTTCTTTGACTTTGCGTTCATTAAATCCCCATAAGGAAAATACTTGACTCTCAAGACAGTAGCACATAAAGAAGACAGGGAGATCCATCTCCCCATCTTTTCTTGTTGTGTACGAAGGATCCAAAAGCTCTTTTTAATCATGCTAAGGAGAATGAAAAAATTATTGGAGTTTAGGTATGCAAAGATGCTCCCTTTATTACAAATCTCCTATCTGCCGATGACTCTCTAATCCCCATGAGAGCTATTTTGCATAATGCTGAAGCTTTGAAATCAATTTTGGATTCTTATTGTGTCGCCTCAAGGAAAATGGTGATTGTTGATAAATCAAAAAACTTTGTAGCCCAAATAAGAGAGTGGAAATTACTGAACAAATATCTACTATTCTCGAATCTTGACTAAGTCTCTCAATGATAAATATTCTGGATTGCTAGTCAATGTGGATATTGACAAAACCAATTGTTCTGAGTATCTACTTGAACGTGTTATTATGAAATGAGGTGGATGGAAGGAAAAAATATTATCAAGTGGAGGGAAAAATTTCTTCTCAAGTTTGTTGTACAAGCTATGCCCACTTATGTTATGTCCTTCTTTAAAATTCTTAAACAAATTTGCAAAGTTATCATTGACGCGATGTCGCATTTTTGGTGGGGTGACGAGGACAATCAGAAGATGATGCATTGGATGCCTGGTGAAAAATGTGTGTTCCAAAAAATCAAAGAGGGATGGGTTTTCGTGACATATATTATTTCAATTTGACATTGTTAACTAAACAAGCGTGGCGGCTTCTTGAGTACTTAGATTCTTTATGTGCCATAATTTTGAGAACCAAGTACTACCCTGATGGTGTGCCAATTAAAAAAAAGGTTCCCCCTTTACCAAAGTATTATGGAGGGAGTCAATACTTTGAAGCATGGCTATATATGAAGAGTGGGCAATGATCAAAATATTAAAATTGGGAAGATATATGGATCCCAAATTGTGCTAGTAGAAGAGTTATCACTCCTAAAGGGGGACACCTGTCAAAGGTGTCTAGTCTTATTGATCCTGTTACTAACAATTGGGATGAGGATTTAGTTAGACAAACTTTATGGCCAATTGATCCACAACATGTCCTCGTGATTCCTCTCCCATTGCATAATATGTCGACCTTTATAGCATGGAGTTTCACAAAGTATGTCATTTTGACCGTTCGCTCAACTTTTGTTTTGGAATGAGATCATCAACATGGGAGGAAAGTCAAGCGAACTAATGGTATAGGAAATATTTATGTTAATCCTATTTGTTGTCAGATTTGGAAATTTTCTTGTCTAGCCAAGGTTAAAATACTATTCAACATACATTGCATGGCACTCTTGTGGGATCGAAAGTAGTGCTAGAGGGGGATGATTAGACTACTTGACCAATTAAAAATCTACTTTTTCCCTATTTTAAGTCTTGGCAGATTTTAGCATTCATAACAAGTCAGGTACACCCTATGCATGCATGTCTACGAGTATTGCAACGGAAAGTAAAGACAAGCATGTAAGTATAGGAAGGGTAGGAAGATCAAACGCAATTTGAAGACACGATGATTTTTCCCGTGGTTCCGATAGGTGGTGCTATCGTACGTCCACGTTTATGGAGTCTTTAACCCACGGAGGGTAACGGTCGCGAGAGTCCACGGAGGTCTCTATCCATGGAGGGTTCCACGAAGAAGCAACCTTGACTATTCCATAACGGCTTTCGTCCACGAAGGACTAGCCTCACTATGGGTAGATCTTCACGAAGTAGGCGATCTCCTTGCCCTTACAAACTTCTTGGTTCACTCCACAACACGAAGTAGGAGGCTCCCAAGCGACACCTAACCAATCTAGGAGGCATCACCCTCCAAAAGGTAATAGGCTCGATAATGTCGATGAACTCCTTGCTCTTGTGCTTCAAGTTGATAGACTCCTCAACACACAATCACTCTCTCACAGATTTGGCTATGGTGGAAGAGATTGATTGGGTGCAAATCAACTTGGGGACGCTAGAGATCAAGATTCATATGGTTGGAATGGAATGGCATGATCTCAACACATGAGTAGGTCTCTCTCTCTCAGAAAATCAGTAGGTATGAGTGGGGAACTGTTCTGAGTGCTTCTCTTGCGAGTGAGTGGTGGTGGAGGGGCATATATAGGCATCTCCACAAATCCAACCGTTACACCTAATAAGTCAGACTCGATGACACCGATGTGTTAATCTCGATGGTACCGAGTTGCCTCAAAGGTAGCAACTTTTGAATCTTTGTGAGACCGATACATAATACTCGGTTGCACCGATCAGGTGACCAACGGTCAGATTGCCAAACTCGGCGACGCCGATTCAACAGACTTAGACGGACCTATTTTGTGAATTTGCGTAATAGGAAGTTGGCAACCCAAACTCGATGGCACCGAAATGGAATTGGTTGCACCGAAGGGCTGGGGTTTGGTTGAGTCTGTCTGAGGCCGAGAATCGGTGGCACCGAGTGGAAAGTGTTGGTTGCACCGATTTTGGATATTTGGCTTTGGACAGAATTTTGTGGAAGAGCTTGTGGGTGTATGTGGTGACTATCACTTGTGCACATATGAGCATTTTGTTCACCAACAATACCAAACCCCCTTTTGATAGTATTGGCTTTCCTATGGACTCAAAGTGATTACTCACAAAGGGTCAAATGTAGAGTCCTCTTGCTTGAAGCTTTGCCAATCTATTTCCTTGCATCTTGGGGTATTCTACAATCCTTTTGCCAACCCATCATTGAACTTTTCCTGAAACATACTTAGTGGAAACATTAGTTCAATGACATATATGTTGTTACTAATTACCAAAACCACCAATGGAGCAAATGTGCTTTCAATCTCCCCCTTTTTGGTAATTGATGAAAACATATAGATCAAAGCTTTGACATATGATATAATCAATCAATGTAATCATCGCTTGATAAGTATGTGATAAGCAAGAATTTGTGCATTATATTTAAATTTGCGTTTGAATGCAAATGCACAATTGATTAGGTATATGGGGCACTTCTTCCATGTCACATACATCTTGGTGGTGTGCGAGAGTAATGAGAGTTAACAGCATAGCACAACACGTCAAGCAAAGTGAATGATCATCACATAACCATCAAAAGGATAGGAAATAGTAGCAACACACATTAAAGTGTATGATCAAACGCAACCAAAAGTATATCACATCCAAACCAAAAGATCAAATGTTTTGAAAACCAAGACGCTCTCTCACTCGAAGCCTAAAGATCTATATACAACTTCTTCCCCTTTGGCAACAAGTTACCAAAAAGTTCAAAGAGATATAGATAATCATCCTTCTCTTGCTTCTTCAGAAAAGTTCAAAGAGGTGGCCTCATTGGCTGACTTCTTCTCTTGCTTCTTAGCAAGTACCTCCTATGGTACAAAATCTGAATTCTCTTCGTTAGAATTGAGTCTCTTCCTGGTCCTTGTAGCAGATTTAGGCAACCCATGAGAGCTAGGGGTGTCTGGATCTGAGAAAGAACTGGACTTAGGGCTACTGTCTGGACTTATGTCAACATTCTGCTCCTGTAAGTTCTGGCTATCCTCTGAACCTGACATATCTGACACTGTGAATAGAGTTGAGAAGAGTGCAATAGGATGAGTCATCACAAAATGCAGAGTTTTTGAAAGTTTGAACTAAGAATATCTCAAATTTTGCATTCTGCCAAATGTATGTTGGTATAGCCGAGACAAATTTGTCGGTCACACCGAGACTAACAACCTGCTTTCCAGGAACTTGGCACCATTCCCGGTTACACCGAAAATAGGCATTCGGTTCCACCGAGGTGTTCTCAGTGTGCCATAAAACCAAATCGGTGATACCGATTATTTTGCATCGGTTCTACCGAGATACATGAGGCGGACTACAAAACCTAAAAAATCCATCATTCGCTATTCTAGTGAGTTTTCTTTTGGATAGATAGATGTGCAATCGGTGGCATATAGATAAATCTAACTTCATTGGAAAGAATCGGACGGGGAGCGCAAGAAGAATCGGATCCGTACCCTAGCTTGGTGACGGTTCCGCTATGATGAGGACGGTGGCGAAGATGCCCGTCGACGGCGAAGATCCCAGCGGCGGACGAGCACGAGGAGATAAGGGCAACGACCAGGGGGTCCTTTTCGGCAGCTTAGGGTTCTGGGGCGCGACGGTTTGAGATTGAATTTCAAAGCATCGGGGTCCACAGCTTATATACCCTTCATTGTCGGTGACACCGATTCAAAAAATTTGGTGTCACCGAGTTTCTCAACCGTCAGCTGACAGGGAAACTCAGTGTAACCGAGTATAAAATCGGCAGTACCGAGATTGAAAACTAGATCAACCCTAGGCATTTGCTGAGACCGAGTTTTGGAGTTGGTGCCATCGAGATGCACTTGGGAGGTTTTAATGGTCAGTCCTTTGTCGATACGGAACTCCGAGTGCTCCTCACACAGAGACATCGAAAAGTACTTGTTCAAATTTTGTGATGCAACATGAATAGAATATGAGGTGAGAAAGCATAGATAGCTAGAGGAGTGGTCCTAGACATTCTAGTATATCCAATTGGCAAATGAAAAATCAAAAGCCAAATAGCAACAATTGGATGTCCTCGAATGAGTAAATAAATGCAGACCAACATGCTCACACAATAAGATGTCAAATGAAAACATGGCAAACATGCACAAACACACTAGCAACTAACAAGCACTTTGGCGACGACGGAGTCATCTATATATGAGTATATTGACTTAGGAGCCAAGTAATAATACTTGATCATTGGTCATACTCATCGTTTAAGCACAATTGGGGTTACCAGTTTTACATAAAGCATTTGATGTCGTCACATACTATGAGATGCTTTGACTCAAGTCATAGAGTAAATCTCCCCCTTGACGTGACATCCCCCCATAGGAGGGATAAACTAACCTTGGGTTTTGTCGATGAAGACTTCATGTAGGTGAAGTAGTGGTGGATGCTCAAAGTTGATGAAGATCACCAAGAGTCGGGAGCATCCTTGTTGTTTCATTAATCTTCTCACCTACATGGGTTAGTCCCAACCCACAAGAGACAAATACAAGGATATCTATGGACATGGAGTGCAAAGCATATATGATGATGTCCATTGATTTGTTGATTACCTTGTCCCTTGCTTACCTTTGAGGGAATGTGTGACTCCTTGAACTATTGCATGATGTTGATGTTGATTGCAACTAGTTCTTGCCAATAATGAATATGAGTGGATTTCATTGGCGGAGTCACCCCTCAAGAACTTCTCTAGTTCTTCTTCTTGGGGACCCACATCAAGTTGATGGGTATACTTGGTGTTGAAGTAGCACTTGTAGAAGTTGAGCTTGTAGTAGCCCTGGGAACCCACTTCAGCAAAGCTTGGGATTCATCTTCATATGAGTCAATGTCCTCTTGAAGCTTGTTCTTGCCCTTGAGCTTGGGGTCTTGTGGTGGAAGGTCATCTTGAGCTTTTGTTCCCTTGGGGAGAGTATTTTCATACTTCTCCTTTTGAGGAACAAACTTGGGATTGGGGTGTTGACCTTCTTCCCATTCAACTCCATTAGCGTTGAAGTAACCAACACCACGATTCTTCCGGTATCCTCCGTGCTTGCATACAATCTCCTCAAATTGTTTGCACCCTTCAAGACTCTTGCAGATACCTTTCTCTATAATCCCTTTCAAAAGTTCATTTTCTTGCCCAAGTGTAACTTGACTAAGAGAAGAGTTAGTGGGATCAATAGAACTACTAGAAGCAATATCATTGGATTTATCATTTTTATTGCTACTAGTTGAAGAACCTTTCTTTCCTTTGTTACTAGCTTGCTTAGTCTTAAATTGTGGCATGAACGTAGACAAGAGAAGTCGCTTGGCTAGATAAGAGGAAGTCTTCTTTTGAAGATCGCCATTGCTAGATTTAAGGAACTCATGCTCTTGCTCTAAATTGAGCTTCTCGAAGCGGAGTGTGACACCCCCAATTTTGACCGTACGCTTAACATACACGCAATGCGTACGACCAAGATTAGGGACTCACCAATCAATATCACAACACAAC
Organism: Hordeum marinum; assembly: GCA_022496015.1. NCBI lineage: Eukaryota > Viridiplantae > Streptophyta > Magnoliopsida > Poales > Poaceae > Hordeum > Hordeum marinum. The sequence goes on along the minus strand of CM039675.1, from coordinate 443,518,800 downwards.
TCTAGACACAAATTAAAGCCATACAGCTTCATATTACAAGACAGAGGCCTCGAGGGCTCGAATACAAAGCTCGACAAGCATGAGTCAGCGGAAGCAAATAATATCTGAGTACAGACATAAGTTAAACAAGTTTTGCCTTAAGAACGCTAGCACAAACATAACATGGATCGAAAGAGGCGAGGCCTCCTGCCTAGGAACCTCCTATCCTACTGCTGGTCGGGGGCCGCCTCCACGTAGGAGTAGGCTCCTGCGGTGGTCTAGTAGTCGTCTCCGGCGTACTCCATCTCCGGGGCTCCGTCGTCTGAATGCAACAACCGTATAGAGTGGGAAAGAGAAGCAAAGCAGCGATGAGTACTCATCCAAAGTACTCGCAAGATTGACATCGGAAGTATGCTAAGTATGCATCAGTATCAAGGAATGGGGTTATATCTGGGCTGATTGCATAAAGCAAGAATACGGGGAAGGCCTAGTCCTATCGAGGACTAGCATCTTCAGCATCTTGCAGCATTAGAAGAGAGTAGACCGGTATATCATACAGTCATATTATGGTAGCAATTTTATTAAGTAACCATGCCTAGAGATTCTTCCTCGACTCCCTGCGAGGAAGCAACCTCGGAGCCAACCTTCATTTCAATTTAAAGTCACAATTATAGTTTTATAAGGTCAAAGTACAACTCCAAGTCATCATGTTACCATGGACACGACTATTCGAATAAATGAATTCATCCCTGTAGGGATGCACCGCATTTCAACACGTCGTCTCCCCACCTACACTCAACAGAGAGGCCAGCCCGCCGGTCTAAATCCTAAGCGCACAGGGGTCATGGGCCCACTCACCCTTTGCACTCCTGCATGATGTGAGGGCGGCAGAGGTCAGTCCTAGCACCCCTTATAACAAGTGCAGTGCCGTTGCAGACCACTCAGGAGCGCGCCACTCCATTGCCAACGTCCGAAGAGCTTCGGCTGATACAACGACGCTGAGTACCCATAACTTCTCCCACGTGAAGGTTTGGTGCGTAAAGGTCAATCGACCAACTCAGATCAAATACCCAACCCATTAGCATTTTATTATTGCGGGGCAAGCGTGACCCATGAAGTGCGGTCTCGTCGCCCCGTCTCGAGGATGTGTGGCAAGGGCCTCTCCTGCCCGTCCACGCCTCAACAACATCAACCCGTGGGTACCCCTCAGGGCCGACCCATCACCAACATGTTTCTGTAACCAGGTCAAAGTAAATGTGTGTATAAAACATCCAGATGGAACCTGAGGAATCACCCTCAAAGGGCCCCGCTTGATGAAACCGTCAAGGTGGACTTAGAGGAATCACCCTCGAGGGTCCCACACTTGAGGGGTTGCACGGCATAGTCATCATCGGGAGTGGTGAAGGAGGAATCACCCTCGATTACCATGACTGGCTAGCTACACTACAGAGTTAGCATCATGAGTACTTCATGAGGTGTCACCTTCGGTACTCGATAGTAGCTCTGCAGAGTCGTGCAACTAAGAGGGTGTGCGGTGATGTGAGGGGCATGGTCTATCAGTTGGTTGATCGAATCTTCAAGTCGTCGATGAAGAAGCAGGGGCAACCGGGACTAAGGGGGTCAGTGGGGATTCATTGATCAACCTATACTAAGCAGTTGATATAGCAAAAGGTATAGTAGCAGTTTATCAAAAACATGCTATGCATCAGAAATAGGAGCTAGCTAATAGAGTAGCAAAATCTAATGCAAGAATAATAGGGAAGAATGGGTGATATTGGAATGCTCAAGGGGGGTTGCTTGCCTTGCTGCTCTGCTGCAAAGGCATGATCATCAGTCGCGTAGTCGTACCCGACAGCAGTGTCGGTCGGCGTCTACCGGTAAGAAGAGGGGGGAGTAACAATAAATATAAAGCAGACAGATGCAACACGATGCATGACATGGCAATATGCATAGCTAGGCATCCACTAACGCAGTATTACACGTCGCCGACAGATCGAAACAATACCTGATGATATTTCCTGAGTCTGTGACTTTTACTGGACATATGAATTCGATGGAAAAGTTCCATGTTCTCTATGATAGGAGCACGTGACAAACGAATGAACTGTGTATTTGGATTCGTGGGGTTTTTCTGATCAACTTTCATGTATAAAATGTTTTCAACTCACTTATGGATTATTTTATATTAATTTTTAAAGATTTAAACAACATTTTGAAATTAAAAAGATTTAATTTAATTCCAAAAATACTATTATGATATCAGCATGAGGTCAGGCTGACGCTAGTAGCCAACCCAGCTGTCTCAGGTCAAACCTGACAGCTAGGTCCCGCATGTCATAGACAGTGGGCTAAACAGGATTAAAATTAAACTAAATAGGTTAAATAGATGGGTGGGCCCCATCTGTTAGTGCCTACTTAGCTTAAATTAATTAAGTGGATTAATTAAATAAACTTGATTAAATCTAATGGGGATGGGCCCACATGTCATAGGCCGAGTAGGGGGTGGCCCACTCGCAGTGACTGGGCACTGCCCAGTCAGCATAGTTGACCGAGTCACCTGGTCAACTGGCCCCCCTGGGTCCACTGGCAGGGTCACCGGGGGTGGCCCCAACCGGGCCAAGTCAGTAGTGGCCGGCGTTTGTCCGTCGGCGACAAAAAGCACGGCGGCGCGGCTCGGCCACCGATCAGAAAATGCTCACATGGGCTCGTTTTGCGCGCGGTGACCCGCGTTTGAACGCGGGGACACGTGCGCTTCCATCCAGATGAGTGGGAGGAGCTGGGACGGCCTGAAGCGGCGCCGACGACGAGCAGAGGCGGTGGCATGATTCGGGCTCCGACGGGGATGGCGCTACGTGATACGTCTCCATCGTATCCACCTTTTCAAACTCTTTTCCCCTTGTTTTAGACTCTAATTTGCATGATTTGAATGGAACTAACCCGGACTGACGTTGTTTCCAGCAGAATTGCCTTGGTGTTATTTTTTTGCAGAAATAAAAGTTCTCGGATCGTCCTGAAAATTTATGGAGAATTTTTTTCGATTTAATAAAAATACTGGCGCAAGAATCAACCAGAGGGGGGCCACATAGAGACCACAAGCCTGCTAGGCATGACCACCCCCTGGCCGCGCCTAGCAGGCTTGTGGGGCCCCTGTGGCTCCTCCGACCTCATCTCCAGCTCCAGATAGCCCTATTTATAGAGAAACAAATAGGGGGAAGAGTTCATCGCGTTTCACGATACGGAGCCGCCGCCACCTCGTGTTCTTCCTCGGGAGACCAGATCTGGAGTCCGTTTTGGGCTCCGGATAGGGGAAATCGATGCCTTCATCATCACCAACCATCCTTCATCACCAATTTCATGATGCTCTCCACCGTTTGTGAGTAATCTCATCGTAGGCATGCTGGACGGTGATAGGTTGGATGAGATTTATCATGTAATCGAGTTAGTTTTGTTAGGGTTTGATCCCTAGTATCCACTATGTTCTGAGATTGATGTTGCTATGACTTTGCTATGCTTAATGCTTGTCACTAGGGCCCGAGTGCCATGATTTCAGATCTGAACCTATTATGTTTTCATGAATATATATGTGTTCTTGATCCTATCTTGCAAGTTGTAGACACCTATTATGAGTTATGATCCGCATCCCAAGGGTGACAAGAACTAGGATTCTTTCCAGTGATTACCGTAGTTTGAGGAGTTCATGTATTCACTAAGTGCTAATGCTTTGGTCCAGTTCTCTATTAAAAGGAGGCCTTAATATCCCTTTGTTTCCATTAGGACCCTGCTGCCATGGGAGGGTAGGACAAAAGATGGCATGCAAGTTCTTTTCCATAAGCACGTATGACTATATATGAAATACATGCCTACATTACATTGATGAATTGGAGCTAGTTCTATGTCACCCTTTGTTATAACTGTTGCAATATGAATGACATCCAACATAATTATCCATCACTAATCCATTACCTATGAGCTTTCCACATATTGATCCTTGCTAAGTTATATCTCCGTTACTACTCTTACAAATCACTACAAAACTGCTAGTATTACTTTTGCTACCGTTACCGTTACTTCCATACTACTTTTCTACTGAATACTTTGCTGCAGATATTGAGTCTTTCATGTGTGGTTGAATTGACAATTCAGCTGCGAATACTCGAGAATATTCTTTGGATCCCCTTGTGTCGAATCAATAAATTTGGGTTGGATACTCTACCCTCGAAAACTATTGCGATCCCCTATACTTGTGGGTGATCAAGACCTTTTTCTAGCGCCATAGTCAGGGAGCATAGCTCTATTCTCTGAGTCACTTGGGATTTATATCTGTTGATCACTATGAAGAATCTGAAAGATCCAAAAACCAAGATCTATCCCTCTACTACGAGGGGAGGTAAGGAACTGCCATCAAGCTCTGCACTTGATTCACCTTCTGTTATGAGTAAGTTTGCGACACCACCACCTGCTAGTAATTCTGATATGTCGCAAGTAATTGATGATGCCACTTCTGCTATGCATGATGCTGATGATGATACTTTGCTTGATAATACTATGCCACTGGGTAAATTTCTTGATGAACAAATTGCTAGAGCCAATGCTGAAAATTATGATACTTCTGACACTGATGAAATTATTGAAACTGAACACTTTCAGACACCTGCTAGACCTAGCTCTACTAGGTATGGATTGCTTGATATTCCTCAAGGTTATGTTATGGAAGGAGAGGTAGCTAGAGACTTTCTTGCTTGTAATTATAGAGATGATCTTAAGAAATTACTATGCAAGTGGAAAGAAAAATCTTTGAATGCTAGAATGAAATACGATCCAAAGTTTGCTACTTCACCTATCTTTGTTACTGATAAGGATTATGAATTCTCTGTTAATCCTGAGTTAATTACCTTGGTTGAATCTGATCCTTTCCATGGCTATGAATCTGAAACTGTTGTGGCACATCTTACTAAATTGAATGATATAGCCACCCTATTTACTCATGAGGAAAAAATTCGTTATTACTATATCCTTAAGTTGTTTCCTTTCTCATTAAAGGGTGATGCTAAGATATGGTTTAATTCTCTTGCTCCTGGTTGTGTGTGTAGTCCCCAGGATATGATATATCACTTTTCTGAAAAATATTTTCCTATCCATAAGAAACAAGCTGCCTTGCAAGAAATATTTAACTATGTGCAAATTGAAGAAGAGAGTCTCCCACAAGCTTGGGGAGGCTTCTCCAATTACTAAATGCTTTGCCTGATCATCCGCTCAAGAAAAATGAAATACTTGATATCTTTTATAATGGACTAACCGATCCTTCTAGGGACCACCTAGATAGTTGTGCTGGTTGTTTTTTTAGGGAACGAACTGTTGAACAAGCTAAAATACTATTGAATAATATATTGAGCAATGATAATGATTGGACTATTCCCGAACCACCTCTGAAGCCAACTCCAAAGAAAAGAGGCATTATATTTCTCAGCCCTGAAGATATGCAAGAGGCAAAGGAATCTATGAAATAAAAATGTTAAGAATATACCACCTATTGAAGAAATGCATGGTCTTGATAACCCGACACGGGTAGTAGAGGTAAATTCTCTTCGTAGATTTGATGAAAGCGATATTCCTTATAATAAGTCTGCTAGCCAATGCATGGATGAGTTTGATACTTTTGTTGATAAGCAAGAAAATTTTAATGCTTATGTTAGTAGACAATTGAAACATAATGCTTTCATGCTTGATCCCTTAGGTGATTATATGCGTAGAACTATCAATGATCTTAGACTGATTAGTAAACATGCTTCCATGGTAACTACTCAAATAGAACAAGTACTCAAAGCTCGGAATGATTTTCTTAATGAGATGAATAGTAAGAACAATGACCATTCTGTTAAAGTTGTGACTAGAGGTGGTAGAGTGTCCTAGGAACATTTGTATCCTAAGGGACATCCTAAGAGAATTGAGCAAGATTCTCAAAGGAGTAATACTGATGCACCTAGTCATTCCAATAATAAGAGGAATAAGGATGATGATAGAACCTTGCATGCTGCTAGTGAACCTATTATTGATACACCTGAAACCCCAAATGATATTTATGTCTCTGATGCTGAGACACAATCTGGTGATGAACATGAGCCTAGTGATAATATTAATGATGATGTTCATGTTGATGCTCAACCTGGTAATGATAATGATGTGGAGATTGAATCTGATGTTGATCTTGATAACCCACAACCTAAGAATAAAAGATATGACAAAGGAGATTTTATTGCTAGGAAGCATGGTAAAGAAAGAGAACCATGGGTTCAGAAGCCCATGCCCTTTCCTCCTAAACCATCCAAGAAAAAGGATGAAGAGGATTTTGAGCACTTTGTTGAGATGCTTAGACCTGTCTTTTTGCGTATGCGCCAGACTGATATTCTGAAAATGTCTCCTAATGCTAAGTATATGAAAGATATTGTGACTAATAAAAGAAAGATAACAGAAGCTAAGATTTCCACCATGCTTGCTAATTATACTTTTAAGGGTTGAGTACCAAAGAAATTAGGAGATCCAGGAATACCAACTATACCATGCTCTATAAAAGGGAATTATGTTAGAACTGCTTTATGTGATTTGGGAGCTGGTGTTAGTGTTATGCCTTTCTATTTATATCGTAGACTTGATTTGAATAGGTTGACACCTACTAAAATATCTTTGCAAATGGCTAATAAATCAACTGTTCTACTTATCGGTATTTGTGAGGATGTACCTGTCGTAGTTGCAAATGCTACTATCTTAACAGACTTTATTATTCTTGATATTCCCGAGGACAACAGTATGTTGATCATCCTTGGTAGACCCTTTTTGAATACTGTAGGGGCTGTTATTGATTGCAACAAGGGCAATGTCACTTTTCATATTAATGGTAATGAGCATACAGTACACTTTCCGAAGAAACAACCTCAACTTCACAGTATCAACTCTATTGAAAAAATTCCAATGATCATTAGTGGAGACTTTGAGTTCCCTCTTCCTACTGTCAAGAAGAAATATGATATACTTATTGTTGGGGACATGCATGTCCCCGTTGAGGTAACTTAGTGTTATTCGAAAATTCTTTGAGTTCATGTTATTCGAAAGAAGTTTGTTAACAAGACTTGATCAACCTTATTGATGGATTCCTTTTGATGAGCACGAGATGGATGAGTTTAGAAAGCACAACTTCCTGTACCCAACTTTTACTCTTTGTTAGCTAGATGAAATTAAGTAAAAATGCTATTATTTTTCTGTTTTCTGAGTTTCCCGTGCACTAAAAAAGTGACCTGAAAATAAAAGTTCTTCAAATGTCCTGAAAATGGAGTATGATTTTTCTCGAATATTTAAAAATATCTGGCAGTGAGCACACTACAGGGGGCTGCACCAGTGGGCCACAAGCCCTCTAGGCGCGGACACCCCTGGCCGCGCTTAGCAGGCTTGTGGGTCCCACGTGGCTGTTGGAAATATGCCCTAGAGGCAATAATAAATTATTTATTATCATATTTCCTTGTTCATGATAATCGTTTATTATCCATGCTATAATTGTATTAAATGGAAACACATTACATGTGTGGGTAAATAGATAACACTCTGTCCCTAGTATGCCTCTAGTGAACTAGCTCGTTGATCAAAGATGGTCAAGGTTTCCTGGCCATTGACATGTGATGTCATTTGATAACGGGATCACATCATTAGGAGAATGATGTGATGGACAAGACCCAAACTACAAACGTAGCTTATGATCGTGTCAGTTTATTGCTACTGTTTTCTGCATGTCAAGTATATGTTCCTATGACCATGAGATCATGCAACTCACTGACATCGGAGGAGTACCTTGTGTGTATCAAACGTCGCAACGTAACTGGGTGACTATAAAGGTGCTCTACAGGTATCTCCGAGGGTGTCTGTTGAGTTGGCATGGATCAAGACTGGGATTTGTTACTCCGTGTGACGAAGAGGTATCTCAGGGCCCACTCGGTAATACAACATCACAATTAGCCTTGCAAGCAATGTGATTAAGTGTTAGTCACGGGATCTTGTATTACAGAACGAGTAAAGAGACTTGCCGATAACGAGGTTGAACTAGGTATGGAGATACCGACGATCGAATCTTGGGCAAGTAACATACCGAAGAACAAAGGGAACATCATACGGGATTAACTGAATCCTTGACATAGAGGTTCGACCGATAAAGATCTTCGTAGAATATGTAGGAACCAATGTGGACATCCAGGTCCCGCCATTGGTTATTGACCATAGAGATGTCTCGTTCATGTCTACATAGTTCTTGAACCCGCAGAGTCTGCACACTTAAGGTTTGGTGACGTTTCGGTAGTATAGAGTTATGTATGGTGGTGACCGAAGGTTGTTCGGAGTCCCGGATGAGATCCTAGACGTCACGAGGAGCTCCGGAAAGGTCCGGAGGTAAAGATTGATATATAGGAAGGTGGTGTTTGGACTCTAGAAAGTTTTGGGCATTTTCGGTAGTGTATCGGGAGTGACGAATGGGTCCCGAGGGCCCACCAGTGGGGCCAACCCACCCCATGGGCCTATGTGGCAATCCACCAGCCCATAGTGGGCTAGTTGGGTCGGCCAAGGAGGCCTATGCGCAGGAGGAAAGAGAGGCAAACCGAATTGGGGTGGAAACCTCACCAAACTCCACCTCTCTCGTGGGAGGAGTCCTACTAGGAGGAGGACTCCTCCCCACTAGGTTCAGCCGAACCAAAGGAGAGCCCTCCTTTTGGGCACAGCCTCCTCTCCCCTCCTCCTATATATATGAGTGGTTGTAGGGTTTTTTGGACAAGGATTTTCAACCACGTCTAAACCCTACTTCTAGATCAAGTTCCTCTAGACTAGACTAGTTCCGTAGTGCTTAGGCGAAGCCCTGCCGGAATTGCTCCACCACCATCACCGGAGCGCCGTGCTGCCGGTGAACTCTTCTCCCTCTCCACTTCCTCTTGCTGGATCAAGATGGTGGAGATCGTCATCAAGCTGCACGTGTGCTGAACGCGGAGGTGTCGTCCGTTCGGCGCTAGATCGGAAGGACCGTGAACAAGATCGCGAGACCGTTCGTGATGAGTTCACGGGACGGATCGTGATGAGATCGCGGGACGGATCGCGATGAGTTCGTGGGACGGATCGTGACTGGATCACGGGACGGATCGTGATGTGATCGCGGGACGCTCGGCGATTTGGATCGCGAAGATGTTCGACTACACAAACCGCGTTTCTCAATGCTTCCCGCTTAGCGATCTACAAGGGTATGTAGATCCACTCTCCCTCTCGTAGATGCTCATCACCATGGATAGATCTTGCGTGTGTGTAGGAATTGTTTTGTTTCCCATGCAACGTTCCCCAACAGTGGCATCATGAGCTTGGTCTATGTGTAGATGAGATCTCGAGTAGAACACAAAGAGTTTGTGGGCGTTGATGCTTAGATTGCTTCCTCCCTTGGTCGGATTTTGGTTCAGCGGTATTGTGAGATGAAGCAGCCCGGACCAACATTACTCGTATGCTTACGAGAGACCGGTTCCCTCGACCACAACTTGTTGCATAGATGGCTTGCGGGTGCCAGTTTCTCTCACTTTAGTTGGATCGGATTCGACAAAGGCGGTCCTTGAGAAGGTTGAAAAGCAACTAGTGTATCACCGTTGTGGTTTTTGTGTAGATGAGAATTGTTCTTGCTAGATACCCGTAGCAGCCACGTAAAACATGCAACAACAATTAGAGGACGTCTAACTTGTTTTTGTAGGGTATGTTGTGATGTGATATGGCCAATTAGATGATGTCATATATATGATGTATGAGATGATCATGTGATGTATAGAATTTCACGACTTGCATGTCGATGAGTACAGCAACCGGCAGGAGCCATAGGGTTGTCTTTAATTATTGTATGACCTGCGTGTCAATCATTAAGCGCTATGTAATGGTTTACTTTATCGCTAAACGGTAGCAATAGTAGTAGAAGCATGCAGGGTGTGACAACCCCGATGGCGACACGTTGATGGAGATCAAGATGATGGAGATCATGGTGTCGTGCCGGTGACGATGGAGATCATGCCGGTGCTTTCAAGATGGAGATCTAAAGCACAAGTTCATGGCCATATCATGTCACTTATGAATTACATGTGATGTTAATCCTTTTATGCACCTTGTTTTGCTTAATACGACGGTAGCATTATAAGGTGATCCCTCACTTAAATTTCAAGATAAAATTGTGTTCTCACCGAGTGTGCACCGTTGCGAGAGTTCGTCGTGTTGAGACACCACGTGATGATCGGGTGTGATAGACTCTAGGTTCACATACAACGGGTGCAAGCCGGTGTTGCACATGGAGAACACTCGGGTTAAACTTGACGAGCCTAGCATGTATAGACATGGCCTCGGAACACAAGAGACCGAAAGGTCGAACATGAGTCATATAGTAGGTATGATCAACATGATGATGTTCACCATTGTAACCACCTCAACTCACGTGATGATCGGACTTGTGAATTTGGATCATGTATCACTCGGATGACCGGAGGGATGTCAATTTGAGTGGGAGTTCTTAAGTAATATGATTAATTGAACTCATTATCATGAACATAGTGAGTAGTGTCTTTGCAAAATTATGTTGTAGATTACTAGATCACGCTGTAGCTCCCTTGAATTTTATATGTTCCTAGAGAAATAGAGTTGAAAGATGATGGTAGCAATATTGTGGACTGGCTCTGTGATCTGAGGATTGTCCTCATTGCTGCACAGAAGGCTTATGTCCTTAATGCACCGCTCGGTGCACCAACCCCTCTAGCATTGTTTGTCGATGTTGTGAACATCTGACAGGCACGTTTTGATAACTACTTGATAGTTTAGTGCGTCATGCATTACAGCTTAGAATTGAGGCTCCGAAACGTTTTGAACGTCATGGAACATATGAGATGTTCTAAGAGCTGAAATTAGGATCTCAGGCTCGTGCCCGTGTTGCGAGATATGAGATCTCCAAGAAGATTCTTTGCCTGTAAGATGAAAGAGAATAGCTCAATCGTTGAGCATGTGCTCAGATTGTCTGGGTGCTACAATCGCTTGAATCAGTGGGAGTTGATCTTCCAGATAAGATAGTGATTGATATAGTTCTCCAAGTCACTGTCACTGAAGCTACTAGAACTCAGTGATGAACTATAAGACGCCAGGGATAGAAATAATGATCCCTGAGCTATTCGCGATGTTTGACACCGCAAAGGTTGAAATCGAGAAGGAGCATCAAAGTGTTGATGGTTAGTTAAAACCACTATTTTTGACAAGAGCAAGGAGGGAAACTTCATGGATAGCAAGTCAGTTGCTGCTCAAGTGAAGCAACCCAAAGTTGAACTCAAACCCGAGACTAAGTGCTTCGATTATGAGGTGAGCGGTCGCTGAAGCGGAACAACCCTAGATACTTGGTAGATAAGAAGGCTGGCAATGTCAACAGAAGTATATTTGATATACGTGTTATTGATGTGTACCTTGCTAGTACTCCTAGTAGCACCTGGGTATTGGATACCAGTTCGGTTGCTAAATGTTAGTAACTCGAAATAAAAGCTAGGAAATAAACGGAGAACTAGCTAAGTGTGAGGTGACGATGTGTGTTGGAAATGTTTCCGAAGTTGATGTGATCAACATCGCACGCTCTCTCTACCTTCGAGATTACTGACGAACCTAAAATAAATGTTATTTGGTGTTTTTTGCGTTGAGCATGAACGTGATTAGATCATGTTCATTGCAACACGGTTATTCGTTGAAGTTAGAGAATAATGGTTATTCTATTTACATGAATAATACCTTAAATGGTCATGCACCCAGTAAGAAAGGTTTGTTGAAACTTGATCGTAGTAATCCCGTAATAACGAACTTGCAAAATGGATCTGTTTATCATAAAGAGATTCGTTGTTCCTGACCCTGCTTCACCTTAATTGTTATTTGAACAAAAAGATCACAATAAACTTTTGGTAAAAGTTCTATCTTGGTCAGAGTGGGGATAGCATTTCTCTTCTGCATGTCTATGGAGTTTTGCAAAACCCAAACACCTCACATGTTCATAAACATTGGTGCCAAAAGGATACAAAGTTAATAATGATAGTACCACATACTTGTGGCACTGCCGCTAAATGTCATATTGGTATAAAACGCATGAAGAAACTCCATGTTGATGGATCTTTGGACTCATTCGATTTCGAATCGGTTGAGACATGCAAACCATGCCTCTTGGTCAAAGATGACTAAGGACCCCGTTTTCTGTTTTGATGAAGCGGGCAAGTGATTTATTGGAAATGATACATGTTGATTTATGCAATCCAATGAGTCTTGTAGCGTGCGGTGGATATCGTTATTTTCTTACCTTCACTGATGATTTGAGTAGATATAGTGTATATTTACTTAATGAAACACAAGTCTGAATCGTTTGAAAGGTTCAAGCAAATTCAGAGTGAAGTTTAAGATCATCGTGACAAGAAGATAAATATGTTTGCGATATGATCGTGGAGGTGAATATCTAAGTTACGAGTTTGGCATACAACTTTAGACAATATGAAAGTTGGTTCACAACTCACGCCACCTGGAACACCATAGTGTGATGGTGTGTCCGAACGTCATAGCCGTGCTCTATTGGATATGGTGCGTGCTATGATGTCTATTATCGTTTTGTTACTATAATTTTGGGGTTATGCATTAGAGACAACAACATTTACTTTAAATAGGGCACCATCTAAATCCGTTGAGATGACACCGTGTGAACTATGGTTTGATAGAAACCTAAGCTGTCATTTCTTAATGCTTGGGGCTGCGACGCTTGTGTGGAAAATGTTTTCGCCTAATGAGCTCGAACCCAAAGCGGACAAATGCATCTTCATAGAATACCCTAAGAACAGTTGGGTGAACCTTCTATCTCAGATCCAAGCATAAAATGTTTGTTGCTAAAACTGGGTGCTTTCTCGAGAAAGGGTTTCTCTTGAAAGAATTGAGTGGGAGGAGGATAGAACTTGATGAGGTTATTTGAACCTCTGCTTCAACCAGAAAGTAGCATAGCGCAGAAAGATGTTTATGTGAAGCCTACGTTAGTTGAAGAGGAAGTAAATGATGATGATCTGAAGCTTCAGATCAAGTTACTGTCGACCTACAAGGAAAATAGAACTTGATGAGGTTATTGAACCTTTACTTCAACCAGAAAGTGGCACAGTGCAGAAAGATGTTTCTGTGAAGCCTACGTCAATTGAAGAGGAAGTTAATGATGATGATCATGAAGCTTCGGAGCAAGTTACTATCAAACTTCGTAGGTCGATAAGGACGTGTACTGCTACTGAGAGGTACGACAACCCTGTCTTGGAGGTCATGTTGTTGGACAACGATGAACCTACGAACTATGGAGAAGCAATGATGGGCCCGGAAGCCAACAAATGGTTAGAGGCCATGAAATCCGAGAAAGGATCCATGTATGAAAACCAAGTATAGACTTTGGTGGACTTGCTCATTGGACAGCAGGTCGTCAAGTACAAATGGATCTTTAAGATGAAGACAGACGCTGATGGTGAATGTCACCATTTATAAAGCTCGACTTGTCTCAAAGAAGTTTCCGCCAAGTTCAAGGAGTTGACTGCGATGAGACTTTCTCACTCGTAGCGATGCTAAAGTCTCTTGGAATTGTGTTAGCAGTTGCTGCATTTTTCAATTATGAAATCTGGCAGATGGATACCAAAACATCGTTTCCTTCCTTAAGGAAAGGTTGTATGAGATACAACCAGAAGGTTTTGTCAGTCCTAAGGACGCTAAAAGGTGTGCAAGCTTCAGTGAACCTTCTATGAACTGAAGCAAGCATCTCGGAGTTGGAATATACACTTTGATGAGGTGATCAAAGTTTTTGAGTCTATACAAAGTTTATGAGAAACTTGTATTTACAATAAAGTTAGTGGGAGCACTATAGAGTTTCTGGTAAGCATATGTGGTTGACATATTATTGATCGGAAATGATGTAGAATTTCTGGAAAGCATAAAAGGTTGTTTGAAAAGAGTTTTTCAAAGGAAGACCTGGATAAAGCTTCCTAATTGTTGAGCATCAAAATCTATAAACATAAATCAAGATGTTTGATAAGACTTTCAATGAGTACATACCTTGACAAGATTTTGAAAGAGTTCAAAATGGATCAGTCAGAGAAAGAGTTCTCGCCTGATTTGTAAGGTATAAAGTTGAGTAAGACTCAATGCCCAGTGACTGCAGAAGATAGAGAAAAGATGAGTGTCATCCCCTATGCTTCAGCCATAGGCTCTATCATGTATGCAATGCTGTGCACAAAGACCCGATGTCAGCCTTGCTATAAGTATGGCCGGAAGGTTTCAAAGTGATCCTGGAATGGAGCACTGGATAGCAGGCAAGATTATCCTTAGTAACTAAGAGACTGAGGAGGTGTTTCTCGATTATGGAGGTGATAAAGAAGTTCGTCGTAAAGAGTCATGTCGATGCAAGCTTTAACACCAATCCTGATGACTCGTAGTAGCAATCTGGATACGTATAGTGGAGCAGCCATTTGGAATAGTACCAAGTGGAGTGTGGTAGCAGTGTTTACGGTTTGACATAGAAATTTGCAAAGTACACACGGATCTGAATGTCGCAGACCCGTTGACTATAAGACCTCTCTCACATGCAAAGCATGATCGATCCCCAGAACTCATTGGGTGTTAGATTCATAACAATGCGAATCACATGGTGATGTGAACTAGATTATTGACTCTAGTGCAAGTGGGAGACTATTGGAAAAATGCCCTAGAGGCAATAATAAATTAGTTAATATCATATTTCCTTGTTCATGATAATCGTTTATTATCTATGCTATAATTGTATTAAATGGAAACACATTACATGTGTGGGTAAATAGACAACACTCTGTCCCTAGTATGCCTCTAGTGAACTAGCTCGTTGATCAAAGATGGTCAAGGTTTCCTAGCCATTGACATGTGATGTCATTTGATAACGGGATCACATCATTAGGAGAATGATGTGATGGACAAGACCCAAACTACAAACATAGCTTATGATCGTGTCAGTTTATTGCTATTGTTTTCTTCATGTCAAGTATATGTTCCTATGACCATGAGATCATGCAACTCACTGACATCAGAGGAGTACCTTGTGTGTATCAAATGTCGCAACGTAACTGGGTGACTATAAAGGTGCTCTACAGGTATCTCCGAGGGTGTCTATTGAGTTGGCATGGATCAAGACTGGGATTTGTTACTTCGTGTGACGAAGAGGTATCTCAGGGCCCACTCGGTAATACAACATCACAATAAGCCTTGCAAGCAATGTGACTAAGTGTTAGTCACGGGATCTTGTATTACAGAACGAGTAAAGAGACTTGCCGGTAACGAGGTTGAACTAGGTATGGAGATACCGACGATCAAATCTTGGGCAAGTAACATACCGAAGAACAAAGGGAACATCATACGGGATTAACTGAATCCTTGACATAGAGGTTCGACCGATAAAGATCTTCGTAGAATATGTAGGGACCAATGTGGACATCCAGGTCCCGCCATTGGTTATTGACCGTAGAGATGTCTTGGTCATGTCTACATAGTTCTCGAACCCGCAGAGTCTGCACACTTAAGGTTTGGTGATGTTTCAGTAGTATAGAGTTATGTATGGTGGTGACCAAAGGTTGTTCGGAGTCACGGATGAGATTCCGGACGTCACGAGGAGCTCTGGAATGGTTCGGAGGTAAATATTTATATATAGGAAGGTGGTCTTTGGACTCTGGAAAGTTTCGGGCATTTTCGGTAGTGTACCGGGAGTGACGAATGGGTCCCGGGGGCCCACCAGTGGGGCCAACCCACCCCATGGGCCTATGTGGCAACCCACCAGCCCATAGTGGGCCAGTTGGGTCGGCCAAGGAGGCCTATGCGCAGGAGGAAAGAGAGGCAAACCGAATTGGGGTGGAAACCTCACCAAACTCCACCTCTCTTGTGGGAGGAGTCCTACTAGGAGGAGGACTCCTCCCCACTAGGTTCAGCCGAACCAAAGGAGAGCCCTCATTTTGGGCGCAGCCTCCTCTCCCCTCCTCCTATATATATGAGTGGTTTTAGGGTTTTTTGGACAAGGATTTTCAGCCACGTCTAAACCCTACTTCTAGATCAAGTTCCTCTAGACTAGACTAGTTCCGCAGTGCTTAGGCGAAGCCCTGCCGGAATTGCTCCACCACCATCACCGGAGCGCCGTCACGCTGCCGGTGAACACTTCTCCGTCTCCACTTCCTCTTGCTGGATCAAGATGGTGGAGATCGTCATCAAGCTGCACGTGTGCTGAACGCGGAGGTGTCGTCCGTTCGGCGCTAGATCGGAAGGACCGTTAATAAGATCGCGAGACCGTTCATGATGAGTTCATGGGACGGATCATGATGAGATCGCGGGACGGATCATGATGAGTTCACGGGACGGATCGTGATGAGTTCGCGGGACAGATCGTGATTGGATCGCGGGACGGATCGTGATGTGATCTCGAGACGCTCGGCGATTTGGATCGCGAAGATGTTCGACTACACCAACTGCGTTTCTTAACGCTTCCCGCTTAGCGATCTACAAGGGTATGTAGATCCACTCTCCCTCTCGTAGATGCTCATCACCATGGATAGATCTTGCGTGTGCGTAGGAAATTTTTTGTTTCCCATGCAACGTTCCCCAACAGTGGCTCCCTTCACTTATTCCAGCACCCATCCACTTCATCTTCCTCCACTAAAAATCCCACCATTGCTCAAACCCGTGTTCTAGCTCATTTTTCTGCCATTTTCGATCTCCTTGTGCAAAGCTTCATTCGCAAAACTGTTTTAGGAGATTGTTCTTCGGTATTTGACTCCTCCAATGGTCCAATTAGTTTTTGTTCTAGTGCTTTATATATTGCAAGTTTTTGTTGTTGTGGTGACCTTGTTCTTGAGCTTGCATGTCAAATTTATATGGTCCCAAGTAGTTTTTGATGCATGATATATCCTCTAGGCACTTGCGGGAGTAGTTGCTATGAGTTTCGTTGAGTTTTGTCCACCTTTATTTTGGGTCACTAAAAATTTCAGAATTTTTCAAAAAAAGAAAAAATGTTGAGGAAGATGTTTCAAGGGGGGTCATCGAGCAAGAAGGCCCCGAGACTCGCGATACGTGAGCCCGACCTCGAACTGCTGAGGGAAGCACAAGTACGACCTTGTGAATGGCCATCGGATCAATTCATGAGTGATGCCGGTTTCAATGAAGAATTCTATGCTCACATAAGAAATGCTGACCTTGAGGAATTCGTTTCGGACAAATGCAAGCAATACTATCAACTCACGAATTCTTTCGTGCGGAGGTTTGAATTTTCGCTCAATCGCAATAAACCTTCCGTCCTATTTGACATTTATGACAAATCATATACTTTGGACTTAGAGGATTTTAATCATGAATGCGAAATTCCACAATGGGGTAGCTATAGTGATCTGCACAAAACTGAATATAATGATTTTCTTGCTAGCATTACCGGTGGAGAAACTAGAAATATTACACAGGCTACCATGGGGAGCATTCACTTTCCTACTATACACAATTTTGCTCTATTCATAGGTAGATGTCTTAACGGTAAAACTGAGCATAGCCACCTTTGTGCAACCGATCTTAGTATTCTTAAGAGTGCAATAATGGGTGAAAGACGGTATAACTTAGGAGCCATTATTTCTAGAAGGTTGCATAATAATGCTAAGGATGGAGATTTCTTTGGTGGGATTTATGCCACTCATTTAGCTAATTATCTCGGGGTACCGTTACGCGGTAATGATGTTGAGTTATCACCTGCATTTCTTGATTTTCAGGCTTTGGTACATTTTCAATTTCTTGAAAGGAACGAACAATCTCTCCAGTACCGACTACTTTTTTATAGACAACGTGTTGTCCATGTTACCCTTCCTGCTCCTGCCTTCTTTAACTTTCAGGAAAAACAAAGATACTTTATAACTAGAGAGGAGGCAAACGAGTATGAGAAAAATGCGGAATCAGCTCACCTTCACGCTGTAGTCGTTCAGGCGGTAGCCGCCGCAACCCAGTACAACCCCAACTATGATTTCGGATATTAGCCGGGCCAGCCATGTCCCTACACCAACTTAGGCCAAAAGCCTAAGCTTGGGGAGTATGTATTTCTCACCGACTTTACATTCATGTTCACACACTTATTCTTAAGCAGTCGGTGTTCATACTTTTTCATTGTACTATCCATCGTAGTTTATTTCGTTGTTTTGCTTTCTTCTTGTGTGTTCAATTAACTTTGAGAAAAATACAAAAAAAATTAGTTCTAACTTTATTTTCTAGTTGCTTAGTTGTAGCATTAAAAAGAAAACCCAAAAAGATTTTTCGTTCTTCTTTTGCTTGTTGGGAGCTTTCTCATGTAAATAGTTATTCTTGTTCTTGTTTTGATTTTTTTCTTTCTTTGGGTCGTAAGGAGAAGACCACAATGAAAATGTCGAGTGGCTCTCATATAAATTATTGCTTACCTATTAGAGAGCCCATGTTATCTTATCTTCTCCTTTGAGTTATTGTTTGCAGATTCCAGCTTAGTCTAATGCACGTGCATTCTTATTATTATCCACACCGTTCGGTCATGCAAGTGAAAGGCAATAATGACGATATTTGATGAAAAGATTGAGATGGATAAAAGCTGGTATGAACTCGACCTATCTTGCTTTTGTAAATATGATTAGCTCATCATTCCAAATTTAGTTCATTATGGGTGAAACATATTTGCAATTACAATTAGAGATTATAGTTACTTATGCCATGCTTAATTATCTAAGAGTGGATAATGGTTTGTTTTGGGTGCCAACATGCATATTAAAATGGTTGTGATGTCGTATGATGGGATGGTATCCTCCTCTGAACGATTCAAGTGGCTCGACTTGGCACATGTTCATGCATGTAGTTGAAACAAAATCAACATAGCCTCTACGATATTTATGTTCATAGTGATTTATATCCTACTCACGCTTGCATTCAATGTTGGTTAATCTCAAAGCATGTTGATGGCTGTGTCGCTCTCTAGTTGGTCGCTCCCCAGTCCTTTGCTAGCCTTCACTTGTACTAAGCGGCAATACTGCTTGTGCATCCAATTCCTCAAACCCAAAGTTGTTCCATATGAGTCCACCATACCAACCTATATGCGGTATTTACTCGTCGTTCCAAGTAAATTTGCATGTGCAAAACTCTAAACCTTCAAATAAACATTCTGTTTTGTATACCCAAATCGCTCATGTGGCGACTGGGATTGTCAGTATCTTCCATGCTAGGTGGGTTATTCTCACGATATGTGTTGATTCACTATCATTCACGAGAAAGTGGATGGTAATTGGGATGCCCAGTTCCATGATCGAAATAAAAGTAAAATATAATTAAACAAAATTCCCCCAGGATTGTGTTTGTATGGACGGTACCCGTGGATTCGGCCTGCCGTGGAGTGTGATTGATTGGTGGAGGGGGAGTAAAAACTTTAACATTCTATTTTGGAACCGCCTATAATGTATCTAGCATGGAAGAAGTTGAAAACCTCTTGGTTGTTATGTGAGCAATGAAAGCATACTGCTCAAAAATCATTACTTATCTCTGTTTTAAAAATTCGAGCTCTCACACCTCTGCAAATCAATGCTTCCCTCTGTGGAGGGCCTTTCCATTTAGTTTATTGTTGAGTCATTCCATTCTCAAAAAAGGCACCAGTTAGAGAGCACCACCGTCATTTTATATTATTTGCTATTAGTTGATATTTAGTATGAGCATGACTGGATCTCTTTCACCGTGCATTACAATGTCTAGTCAGTCCTTGTTCTTTAGAGGTGCTCTGCATTTATGTTTTGCGTTCTCAGAAAGGGCTAGCGAGATACCATTTTGTCATATTGTATCATGATTGTTTTGAAAAAGTGTTGTCATCCAAGAGTTATTATTATTGCTCGCTAGTTGATTATGTCATTGATATGAGTAAATGTGAGACCTAAATGTTATTGTGAATGTGGTTAGTCCATGATCGTTGTTGAAAATCTGAACAACAGTTAGACGTATTTACAACAACAAGATCAAATTGAGTTTGTAAAAGTTTTTCTTTATCACTTTCAGTTTATCAATTGAATTTCTTGAGGACAAGCAATGGGTTAAGCTTGGGGGAGTTGATACGTCTCCATCGTATCCACTTTTTCAAACTCGTTTGCCCTTGTTTTGGACTCTAATTTGCATAATTTGAATGGAACTAACCCGGACTGACGTTGTTTCCAGCAGAATTGCTTTGGTGTTATTCTTGTGCAAAAATAAAAGTTCTCGAATCATCCTGAAAAATTTATGGAGAATATTTTTGGATTTAATAAAAAATACTGGCGCAAGAATCAACCAGAGGGGGGCCACCTGCAAGCCACAAGCCTGCTAGGCGTGACCATCCCTCTGGCTGCGCCTAGCAGGCTTGTGGGGCCCTTGTGGCTCCTTTGACCTCATCTCCAGCTCCATATAACCCTATTCATGGAGAAAAAATAGGGAGAACAGTTCATCGCGTTTCACAATATGGAGCTGCTGCCACCTCCTGTTCTTCCTCGAGAGACCAAATCTGGAGTCCGTTTTGGGCTCCGGAGAGGGGAAATCGACGCCATCGTCATCACCAACCATCCTTCATCACCAATTCCTTGATGCTCTCCACCATTCATGAGTAATTCCATTGTAGGCTTGCTGGACGGTGATGGGTTGGATGAGATTTATCATGTAATCAAGTTAGTTTTGTTAGGGTTTGATCCCTCGTATCCACTATGTTACGAAATTGATGTTGATATGACTTTGCTATGCTTAATGCTTGTCATTAGGGCCCGAGTGCCATGATTTCAGATCTGAACCTATTATGTTTTCATGAATATATATGTGTTCTTGATCCTATCTTACAGGGTTGTAGACACCTATTACGAGTTATGATCCATATCCCCAGGGTGACAATAACTAGAATTCTTTCTGGTGATTACCGTAGTTTGAGGAGTTCATGTATTCACTAAGTGCTAATGCTTTGGTCCGGTTCTCTATTAAAAGGAGGCCTTAATGTCCCGTAGTTTCCATTTGGACCCCGCTACCACGGGAGGGTAGCACAAAAGATGGCATGCAAGTTCTTTTACATACGCACGTATGACAATATATGGAATACATGCCTACATTACATTGATGAATTGGAGCTAGTTCTGTGTCACCCTATGTTATAACTGTTGCAGGATGAATGACATCGAACATAATTATCCATCACCGATCCATTTCCTACGAGCTTTCCACATATTGATCCTTGCTAAGTTACTTCTCCGTTACTACTCTTACAATCACTACAAAACTGCTGCTGTTACTTTTGCTACCGTTACCGTTACTTCCATACCACTTTGCTACTAAATACTTTGCTGCAGATATTAAGTCTTTCGGGTGTGGTTTAATTGAAAACTCGGCTGTGAATACTCGAGAATATTCTTTGGCTCCCCTTGTGTCGAATCAATAAATTTGGGTTGAATACTCTACCCTTAAAAACTCTTGCGATCCCCTATACTTGTGGGTTATCACTACAGCGTGCTAGCGGGCGACCTAACGAGCCTACCATGGCCTACGTGATGTGGGGAAGCGAAAGGCGGCAAGAGCGGGACAAAAAGATCACCGGGGGCTAGCCAGTGACGATCGTAAGCGGCGGCGAGCTTTGGCTCATGTCGAAACCGGGGCTAAATGCCATGTTCCAATGAGGGGAAGGAGGGAGAAGGATCGGGGCCTCACAGCGGTCCTGTAGGCGAGCTCAGCGGGCTCGGGGGAGGCATGGGGAAGCCGGAATCGTCGCGGCGAACGACGATAGTCCTAGGAGGAAGAAGGCGCGGGGATGGCGATGCAGGGGCTCCAGGCTCAGGCTTGCGGTCAGGGGGGACACGCCGGTCGACAACGGAGCTTCTGGGCCAAGAGGCGAGGCGAGTGGGGCACGGTGGCCGCGGCTACGGTGGAGCCATGGCGACAGCGGCGCTCGGGATCAAGCGAGGAGGAGGGGATCTGGAAGGGGTGAATGGGTGGCGGCTAGGGTTCAGGACACCGCGAGGGCGCCTTGTAGGCGGCAAGGGGCCGCTGGATGATCGCTAGCGCGTCGGCCGCGGCCGCTGGCAGGCATTAGCCTGCCCACGTCTCCCCCTGTGAGAAGTTGGGAAGACGACGAGGGAAGATGGGTTGGGCCTAGTCACTGGGCCGGCAGGCCTAAGTGACCAGGGCAAATTGCCCCTTTCTCCTTTTTATTTTATTTTTGCTTTCTTTTTTAATACTTTCTTTTATTTATTTAAATTGGGGCTATAACACTTTAGTAAAATATGGCGCTTGGCCTAATAACTGCATTGCAATATTAGGTACTGCTACAAAAAGTTTGGGTGGCCTTTGGATTAATTTGGTATTTTCAAAAACCAAAACGGCATTTAAATAATTGTTTTGGGCTCTGTTAAAATAGTTTTTAGGCACAAAACCACATGATAAAATGTTGGTTCCAATTTTAGAATAGCTTAGGGAATAATTTCAACCTAAGCATGATTTTTAATTTGAAGTTTGTAAAACTTTTAAAACCACAATTCAAAAGGATTTGAATTGCAAAAGGAATTGAATTTGCATTTGATTCCAAAAGTGATCACATTGTGATTAACAAAATGGATTAGCTTTATCCTGGCCTTCACTGCAGCTTAATTACAGACACCACTGTAGCACTGACACCAGGTCGTTACAACTCTCCCCTACTAAAAGAAATTCTCGTCCCGAGAATTAAGAGGTAGACTTAAGGGGGAAAAGCTTGGTTACAAAAATTTAACGAGTCTTCACGTTCTTGGTGCTCTCACCAAAGAGGTTGGTCCTTCTTGTAGACATATCCACTACTCTGATACAGGTCAAACTGATGGCGTCATCATCCTTCCTTCATGATCTTCATCATCCTACGGATGCGATTAGAGGGAAAACTCTGGAAGATCGTATCCCTACAGGGTTGGGCATCTGACGGCAAACTCAGGGAGGAACACAAGATTTATTTCTCGCGTTAAGACTCAAGGAATCACTAAGAGCAAGATGCAATGGTATAGAAGTTTCAAACGTGTAGGCAATCATTCGATGCGTGATTAGATTAAGAAAAAAAGGGAGGAAGTTCAAAGCAATGAGAATAAATATCACGTCTGATACTAAAATAGATCATCCCTTGGACGGTGGCTCAAGAATTACATACAAAGCCAAGTGCAAGGGATACTTCTGAATTAAGGATGTACAAGAGAGTCAGGTTTCGATCTTGTGGAACTGTGGATTATGCGACCACCATGCGGGATAGGATCAGGATGAGCGGTGACATCTTGCATGGTCATGATAGAAGACTTGCCAGAGGATAGCTTGTCAGTTATGTTGGCAACAACGTCAGTACCAAGGGCAGGGGACGAATAGAACCATTTTCCTGCCCATTGAAACGAGGCGGAGAAATAGGCAAAGTTATCGTCCACTGGCGGTTACCCGAATGTTATCAACAATAGTAACAGGGCCTTACTGACAAAGTTGATCACCGAGGTGTTTACCTAAGTAGGGGATTACCACTATTCAGATAAGTTAGATTACAAGAAAGGGGTAAACAGACCAATGGAAATGGAAATGTGTTTATACCCAAGTATTAGAGTATACCTTTCCCAAAGACAACAGAGCACGATATACGTGACAGGACATCAAGTACATAACCATTTAGGTAAGGGGGGGGGAGTTCATCATATTACCCATACAATGTCGTTTGGATAATTGATCAAGAAACATTTAGCATTGCGCTTCCAATGTTCTTTTTGATGACTGGAGTATCACAACCATGCTTTAGGGAAGCATCGACATGGTCATTAAATAGAGGTCAGACTTCAAGAACTCAAAGGATCCATCAGGAACAACTTATAAAGTAAGTCTTACAATTTCCTCATGGGAGAAGAGGCGAATCTTGCCGAACAAGATACTATAATAATAGGTCTTCCGGGCAGGTATGCTAACCACATCACCTTAACGAGTAACATAGAGACCAACATTATAATTCTTGGGAAAAGTTCCAACCAACATATCCGTTGAGATTCAGATATGGTTGGTGTTAGGATATTTCAGACTTAGACGGCCTAAGAAGAAAAGGTGGCAACACAGACCTACGAGATGATGTTGTAAGAATCTCGGAATGAATGCCAGAAGCAGGCCTTGAATCATGAGTTGTATTGCAAGACATATGAACACAATGTCAAGACATTCGTGCCCACGTGGAGGTATATAGAATGGAATGCAAACAAGTTCTGGTTGGGAACCACCATAGCGGATATCAAAGTTCCATGTGTAAGTCTAGGCTAGATCTTATGTAGAACTTCTTTTCCTGGATCAAATTAATCAGTGGCTTGATGTGCTAGGAAATACACATGGAGTGAGGTAGCAAACCTATCAAGCCATAGAATACTTTGCACATGCATGAATGAATTGGAACGATTCCATAGGAAGCAAAATAAAATTTTCTCATAATCACGACAACAAAATGCACATGAACTTAGAGGAAAATACTTCTTTTATCAAACATATTCTTCATGAGCTAGGCACAAAGATAATGCTTTCATGGTTTCCAACACTAGCTTAAATGTTCATCATGAACCACAAAGAAGAAGAGGAGGTGGCTGATGGGCTCAACAACAACTCTTTGAGAATTCCACAAAAATGGATTCCCACGATTGTGTGAACAAGGTGATAGCATTGGTCAAACCAGATGATATATTGAGGTATGCCCGAGGGAACATCCACAATTAAACATTAATCGAAAGGTGCACCCAAAATATGTACTAAGTAGCACGGCTAATGATAGAATGTTGATTCAACAGCCAACACACTAAGAATGGGCTTATTGTTCATTAACTCCAAGGTAATAGATTTTTTATGCCATAAGTGTTGAATTTACACATCACATTCCATTTGTCAGTATTCCGGTTAGAACAACACGGGAACTAAGAAAAGAAAAGTGATGGAAAGAAATATCACTATATCAAGAATTCTTAAGACATGTGAAATCCTCACGACATTCTCGACAAAAGGTGGTAATGCCCCAAGATAGAACAAAACACAAAATGGCTTGAAATGAGCTTATGGTTTACCCAAAATAAGACCAAGTCTTCATTTGGAATGAAGGCAAAGGTGTCGTCAAAGAATACCAATCACTCAAGAAAGGATGCAACTTCTCATCATGAATTTAATTGATACCCTAGAAGAGCTCAGAATGTTGATGATGATCATGACACAATTGCCGAGAAGTCTCTTGAAGATGTAATCGAACAGTGACGACATCAAGCAAGGAAAAGATGAAGCGAAGGGTGGTTGGAACCACAGATTAGAGTGCTAGCTCAGAATCGAAATTGCCTTTCAAGACAACCAACATGACATTGAAAACTTGAGGTAAGCTTACTACACTGTCGGAATTGTGCTTCGGGGATGAAGGATATAGATAGCACGATCAAGCTTTAGCATGATGATGATGATGTAGCCTAACATCTTGGGATGACATGATCGAGTACAAACTCATAAGCAAAGAAGATTACTAAGAGTTGTTGAATCGCAACGCAGACTCGATTCAATTATCGGTGTCCTTGAGTGTCCAACAATTTAGAACACAAGGAAACTAGAATCAGTGAAGGAAACATAGCTAATGAGGAGCATTATAAGAAGCTATGTAGTTCCATGATTTTCTCGAGATACCAAGGGTAATACTCGGATGTATATCAAAATTAAAGCTTGGAATGATGTATTGATCCGCAGAAGACAAGTTCTTAAATTGGTCTAAAATGGGATCAAAGAAGAGCAATCATGGTTAGAACCACGGTTGTAAAGTATCAAATCACAGATACAAGGTCAAAAAAAGTAAAGATTATCTGGCAAAACACTAGAAGAGTAGGACTCATGAAAACCCTCGGGTTCACACGGAGTAACGAAGGCATATGTTCAACCCATAGGGGCTTCTTAGGAACATATGCCACAAGCTTCAAGAGTAATTAACACATGCTTGACAATAGAGCATGGCTGACAACAACCTAGGATACAACTTATTAGAGGGAGAAGACACAATTTCCTAATCATGTATCAGGGGAAGAACACCACAAGAATTTAGAAGGTGAAGGATGCTATCGGATAATAACCCAACAATGGTTTGGCATCCCACAAAGGGATCTGATATGAGTATTAGAACTTAATCAGTGGAAGAAAGAATGCAAGGCATCAGATTATAGAACATCCAATTAATTGGATGCTTAAATAACCAAAGGAATTAAGATTTCTCAATTGGTGCATCAGAATCATATGCTATGATCAAATACAAGTAAGTTGAATGGACGTAGATGGAGAATCAATCTAAGTTGATTTGTCGAGAACCAGCTCATGTTTGGAAAGACGTCTAAGTCGGACAGATAATTTATGATAAACAACTGATGACTGCGTGCATCCACACACAGGTTGAATCAATAAAAACAAATGACAACCACTGAGGATTTAAATGAATATTGCTAGACATTTGGAGTTAACCATAATGTAAGCGGGTGGAAAAGTCAAGAGCAAAAGGCTACTAGGGATTTGAGAAGATCAAATAGCAATTCGAAGAATTTAGTGAAATCCATAACAACTAAGGACGAACGAATCCCCGATAAGCATAGGGGGGATGATGGAGAAGGGAACCGCAAGAGCGATGAACACAAGTTCTCGGGAGAACATCAGAGAGGATCTTCAGAGTCTTCTGGTGAATCAAGCCGTCATCTGGAATGAGGGGCTCTCTAGGGGACGTAGTTACGAGAACCTAGAGTTAGAGTTAATAAAATCTTTAACCCGAAAGAGAGGAGAGATTAGAACCCAGAGTATAGATGAGGAATAAAAGATCCTAATACCACCCGATTGAGATGTGGGCCTGTAAGCCACACAACAATGTTAGTAAAGTTTTTCAAGTACTAGACTCAACTTCGGCCAAGGAGTTGGAAAGGGTCCTACCTACAGGCAGTCAGCTCTGATACCAACTTGTGACGCCCCTAATTTTGACAGTACGCTAAACATAAACGCAATGCATACGACCAAGATTAGGGACTCACTAATCAATATCAAAACACAACTGTAGACACAAATTAAAGTCATACAGCTTCATATTACAAGCCAGGGGCCTTGAGGGCTTGAATACCAAGCTTGACGAGCACGAGTCAGCGGAAATAATATCTGAGTACAGACATAAGTTAAACAAATTTTGCCTTAAGAAGGCTAGCACAAACATAACACGGATCGAAACAGGCGAGGCCTCCTGCCTGGGAACCTCCTATCCTACTGCTGGTCGAGGGGCGCCTCCACGTAGCAGTAGGCTCCTGCGATGGTGTAGTAGTCGTCTCCGGCATACTCCATCTCTGGGGATCCGTCGTCTAAACGCAACAACTGTATAGAAGGGGAAAGAGAAGCAAAGCAGCGATGAGTACTCATCCAAAGTACTCGCAAGACTGACATCAGAACTATGCTAAGTATGCATCAGTATCAAGGAATGGGGTTATATCTGGGATGACTACAGAAAGCAAGAATAGGCGAAAGGCCTAGACCTATCGAAGACTAACATCTTCAGCATCTTGTAGCATTAGAAGAGAGTAGACTGGTATCTCATATAGTCATATTATGGTAGCAATTTTATTAAGTAACCATGCCCAGAGATTCTTCCTCGACTCCCTACGAGGAAGCAATCTCGGAGCCAACCTTCGTTTCAATTTAAAGTCACAATTATAGTTGTATCAGGTCAAAGTACAACTCCAAGTCGTCCTGTTACCGTGGACACGGCTATTCGAATAGATGAATTCATCCCTACAGGTGTGCACCGCATTTCCAACACGCTTGATCACATCCAGCCGGACACACTTTCCTGGGTAATGCGTGGCCTCGGGATTTCAACACGTCGTCGCCCCACCTACACACCACAGAGAGGCCAGCCCGTCGGTCTAAATCCCAAGCGTGCAGGGGTCATAGGGCCACTCACCCTTTGCACTCCTACACGATGTGAGGGCAACCGAGGTTAGTCCTAGCACCCCTTATAACAAGCGGAGTACCGTTGCCGACCACTCGGGCACACGCCACTCCATTACTGACGTCCGAAGAGCTTCGGCTGATACAACGACGCTGAGTACCCATAACTTCTCCCACGTGAAGGTTTGGTACGTAAAAGGTCAATCGACCAACTCAGATTAAATACCCAACCCATTAGCATTTTATTAATGCGGGCAAGTGTGAACCATGAAGTGCGGTCTCGTCGCCCCGTCTCGAGGATGTGTGGCAAGGGCCTCTCCTGCCCGTCCACGCCTCAACAACATCAAACCGTGGGTACCCCATAGGGTCGACCCATCACCAACATGTCCGTGTAACCAGGTCATAGTAAATGTGTTTATAAAACATCAAGACGAAACCTGAGGAATCACCCTCAAAGGGCCCCGCTTGATGAAACCGTCAAGGTGGACTTAGAGGAATCACCCTCGAGGGTCCCACACTTGAGGGGTTGCACGACAGAGTCATCGTCTGGAGTGGTGAAGGAGGAATCACCCTCGATAACCACAACCGACTAGCCGCACTACCGAGTTAGCACCATGAGTACTTCACGAGGTGTCACCCTTGGTATTCGATAGTACCTCTGTGGAGTCGTACAACTAAGGGAGTGTGCAGTCATGTTAGGGGCCTGGTCTGTCGGTCGGTTGACTGAGTCTTCGAGTGATCGATGAAGAAGCAGGGGCAACTGGTGAGGGAGTCCTGGATTAAGGGGTCCTCGGGAGGCAGACCTATCTCTATGGGCTGGACTATATGGGCCACTTACCGAACATAGGATTCCTTGAAGACATTATCTCCAAGATGGAAGCTTCGGCAAGCACGGCTTGAGATCCACGTTTGATGTAGCAAATAGGCATGTCTATCTCTTCGGCACGTAAACGACCATGTGTAAACCCTAGCTGTCCTCGACGTCTATATAAGCCAGAGGGTTTTAGGTTATAGACACAGAACAACTCATCTAGGGTTAGCTATTCGATCTCGAGGTAGATCAACTCTGTAACCCCCTATACCATCAATACAACCAAGCAGGACATAGGGTATTACCTCCATAGGAGGGTCCGAACCTGGGTAAATATGTGTCCCCTTCGTCTCCTGTTACCATCGATCCTAGTCTCATAGTTCGGGACCCCCTACCCGAGATCTGTTGGTTTTGACACCGACATTGGTGCTTTCATTGGGAGATCCTCTGTGAGCACTCAAGGGATCGATGCCTTGCCTTGTCATCAACGAAGAGGTCCGCAACATGGACACTTTCATCTCCGGACAGACCTTCGCCTTCGGTAGCGTTGTGCTGCACGTCGACCCGACCGGCCATCTAGGCCGTGTCGAGAGTTTTGCCCCCGATCAACAGGTCCGATTCGGGAACCTAGAGTTCTATGTGGATTCTCGGGGCAACTTGTCATTAACCGGGCTTAGGACTTTGTTTGCCATGCACGAACACTCCAAGGCTTTAACCTTGAGTTCCTTCTCCGGTCACACCAGTGGGGTCAACCACGGTAGTGTACCCACTCCTGGTCTGGATCCGGCCATAGTTCCGAAAGGCCGACACTCGTTCTTGTCGAACATCCTTCTCATTTGGACGCATCGGAGGTCAACTCCGGATGTTCCGAATAGTATCGTCCGATTGAGCCCTCGGCGTTCGACGAAGCCCTAGATCGGATTTCGTTGGTGAAAATTTCCCACGATTCAACCTTGATCTACCCTCAGATTGGCTACAGTACGGGTCGGTACGAATTTTTCGACCCACCTACCACCCACTTGATAGCCACAGTCGAAGATTTAACCAACATGTTAGGCTATGCCTCTGATGAGGAAGAATACATGGATGAAGAGGATTGTGCCCCCACCGCTGTTAATACCGGTCGATGGGCCGCCACTTCAACATATGATGTCTACATGGTGGACACTCCTAATGGCGACAAAACACCTAATAATGACAGTGATAAGTCGGGAGACGCACCGTCAAGGCACCGGAAACCACATAAGCGGTCCAAAGGCAAAAAGGGAAGGAAAGTTGTCATCGGCACCACGGACGGAGTTACCCTCGAGGATCGCGGTGACCGGGATATCCCCGAACACCCGTTAGAGGGTCAAGAAAAGCCTAAAGACCATATCAACCCCGATGACATCAACAACTCCGAGGACAATAACTACCTCCCCCCTGTCGAGGAGGAGGATATCCCGGCAGCTGATGACTTGGACATCCCTGATAACCATGAAGATCAGGAACTGTTCAGACAATAGCTCATAGCGACGGCATGAAGCCTGAGAGCTAAGGAATGGCAGCTTAAAGCCGAACATGATGACCTCGTTGATCGATGGACAAGAGTCCTCTCAGCTGAGGAAGGACATGGTACTGGTCTGTTGGACCAGCCCAAGAGCTATCCGCGAAGAAGGTTGCTGCCACAATTTGACGACGAGCTCATCGATACTCCGTCTCCAAAACATACTCCATACGACAAGCCAGACCGCCCTCCTCGCGGGCGTGATCGGACGGCTGATGATGCCGGTTATAGGTCGGCATTACCCCAAAGACAGGGAAAGGAGCCACTAGAGCCCAATGGAAGATTCGACATGCATGATGACTTAGAACACAAAGCAGGTCGCACACAATCCATCTACGGAACCAGAGACTACACACGCGATAGACGGGATGGGTACAGACCATGGCTCGACCAAGGTAATAATAGAGACGAGGAACACAACCGAGCCAGAATAGACGATGATCACAGGCGCGACATAACTCTGGTTCAAGGTGCCGCTCACCCGCTGTGTTTCATGGATGAGGTGATGCGGCATCAGTTCCCGGAAGGGTTTAAACCCGTGAATATCGAACAATACAATGGGACAACTGACCCAACCGTGTAGATCGAGGACTTCCTCCTCCACATCCACATGGCTCGAGGAGATGATCTCCAGCCATCAAATACATCCCCGTTAAATTCAAGGGGCCAGCTCGGCACTGGCTAAATAGTCTCCCCAAAAACTCTATCGGATGCCGGGAAGACCTGGAGGATGCATTCCGCTCTAACTTCCAGGGAACCTATGTTCGGGCGCCGGACTCCTCTGACCTAAGTAACGTCATACAAAAACCCGGAGAGTCTGCACGACAATTCTGGAATCGGTTCTTGACCAAGAAGAACCAGATTGTCGACTGTCCGAATGCTGAGGCAATAGCCTCTTTTTGGCATAATATTCAGGATGAATGGATGGCTCGCCAGCTCGGCCAGGATAAACCTCGGACCATGTCCGCCCTAACTTCCCCAATGACCCACTATTGCGCGGGTGAAGGTAATTGGCTAGAAAGACGCAGCCACAACTCCGAAGCGCCCGGAACCTCGGAGGTTCGGATGGCAATAGGAAGCCCAAGCGCA
Source organism: Hordeum marinum (assembly GCA_022496015.1). Lineage (NCBI taxonomy): Eukaryota > Viridiplantae > Streptophyta > Magnoliopsida > Poales > Poaceae > Hordeum > Hordeum marinum. The sequence goes on along the minus strand of CM039675.1, from coordinate 443,487,346 downwards.
ACAAGAACAAGCGTTGGCACAATAACAATGATGCTCGTGATATAGCTATCAATGCCGGATTCCTCAATTCCCGTCCTGGGCAGTGGAAGAAGCCTCCTAAAGGCAATCGCGACGGACCCACTCCGCTAGAGAAAATCATGGACATGCCTTGCCAAATCCACGGGACCTAAGAGAAGCCCGCCAACCACACACACCGCAATTGTTGGGTGTTTAAATAGGTCGGCAAGCTCCCACCTGAGGATCAAAGCAAGAGCCCTCATAGCAAGGATGAGGATGAGCCTTGGGGTCCGATTGGTGGCAATCAAAATAAATTTCCTCCGGAAGTCAAGACAGTAAACATGATATATGCCACCCATATACCCAAGAAGGAGAGGAAGCGCGTCCTTCGAGAGGTCTATGCTGTAGAGCCCTTGGCCCCGAAGTACAACCCATGGTCAGCATATCCGATCACCTTTGATCGACGCGATCACCCGACCGGCATCCGTCACGAAGGTTCAGCCGCACTTGTCCTCGACCCTATTATCGATGGATATCACCTCAGAAAAGTCCTAATGGACAAAGGAAGTAGCCTTAACCTGATTTATTCAGACACGGTGAAAAAGATAGGCATAGACCCGTCATGAATTAAACCTAGTAACACTACCTTTAAAGGGGTGATTCCAGGTGTCGAAGCCCGATGCACGGGCTCCATTCCCCTTGAAGTTGTGTTCGGCTCGCCCGATAACTTTCGCAACGAAGACTTGATCTTCGACATTGTGCCCTTCCGCAACGACTATCACGCCCTGCTCGGCTGGACAGCGTTTGCCCGTTTCAACGTCGTTCCGCATTACTCATACCTCAAGCTCAAGATGCCTAGACCCAAAGGGGTCATCACTATTAACGACAATACGGAGCGATCTTTACGAACTGAGGAACATGCGCTATCCCTGGCGGCCGAATTTAATTACAAAGATGATCGGCAAGTTCCGGCATCTGTCGTAAAGGCACACAAGGTTGGGAAGCGAGCTCGGCTTCAGGCCAAACTCTTAGAGCCTTCCTCTCCCCTTAAATAGGGACTCGCCCCCCATTGCACGCCCCTAGGACCAGCGAAGTACGTTCCAAGAAGGCACAACTTTGCGCTTAAAATCCCATGGGAAGCAGTGGGGAAACAAAGGTAGGAGTCCGGCTGGACCGGACAACTACCATTCAATACGTCTTCGGACACAATGTAGAGACCATTGAAGGGCCCACCAAGGGCGTAAAGCTTACTCACAATTCGGCGACTTTTCAAGACCTTGTTTGCAAGATCCGTTCGCTGAACTGCTAAATATCAGGAGTAAACTAGCAACAGGGCACTTCGAGGACATAAGGCCACCAATCGAAGACCCCTGGTACAACCACTCCTGTATTCTCCTTTTTCACATACCTGTAAGCAGTTGCTTCGTCACTCTGAGTAATAAGAGTTATGGAGAAAACAAAAATATATAGCATCATTTTACATGTTTGTCTGCTTGTCCTTTTTGACACATATTTTCCTTTTCTCCCTCTTCTCGCAACACAGTTCGATATGTTACGACACAACGAGATAATATACCGGGGGCTCGAGCTTACAAACAAATCGCCTTACGTATGTTTTATTATGTGTTCGGTGTCTTGGAGTTCACTTTATATGCATCGGTTCCGAACTATGTCTTGGGTCAATACTTGGGTTACCCGGCTCCTGTGCTTTCCCCTTTAAATTCCGCTCGTTCGGCTAAAAGGGAAAAGGGAGAACGCCTGTGATTGTGCTTCCGGTTAGTCTGGTCAAGCACCTCAAGGGAGAAAGCCAAAAACTGATCGTCATAGTATGCAGAGCCGATCTATGAATCCGAGCCTGAAGTGTTATACTTACATCCTTGTTAGAGGATATTCCATGCTGTGCGAGGGGTTTGATATCCATGTGAACCATGTGATGCTGGCCTTAGCCACGGTTCATCCGAACATCACAACACTTCGGGGCTAGTCCTTAGCCCCCCGAAGTCCTTTTCGCGCGCCCTACGGCTAAGTGAAAGAAATAAGGCACTATAGTTTGATTCCCTAGTCCGCCGCACTCTACGCCTTTGGGTTCCGATCACTCGGCTAAGGAATATTGTGCATTGGCAGAGACACCCCATGTAGTATGTACATGGAGGCTGAAGCCGATGACTCGCATCTTTCAGGTTTAAACGGCCACACGGGAGTTATAAAGGATTGCAAAAACATCATAGCTGAATAAATAACTTATAACATTAAAAACTTTGAAAAGTCTTCGAACACATTACAAATCATTCGAATAAATCATCGCCCGAGCACCTTCCAACACTCCAGCAAAGTATAACTCGGGGCGTCTATGCTCCTTCCAGGGAGGTGGCGGGGCAGTGGCTACCTTCATCGGATCCAGCCCCAGCCAGTGCACCTTGGCCTTGGCAAGGGCCATCCGGACTCCCTCGACGCAGGAGGAGCACTTCACGGTGTCAAAGCGGGGCGAAGCAGCAACTAACTTCTGCACCAGGCCAAAGTAGCTGCCTGGCAGCAGCTCGGCGGGCCATAGGCGGATGGAGAGGTCCTTCATGGCCGGCTCCGCCATCTGGTGCAGCTCCATCAACTGTTTTAGCTGCTCCACGAGATAAGGCGAGCGCTCCGGGGCTCCAAATTGTGCCCAGAACAGCCGAGTTTCCTCTCCTTCTTCCGTCGAGGAGAACAACCGATTCACGTCCACCACACTCTTCTGGAGATCGGAGGAGGCGCCTGAAGAATGCCACACCTGGGTAAGCGATTTGAATTTGCTATCCCCAAAGACGCACTATAGTAAGTATGGCCTACCAACCATTATGTCCTTCGCTTGGCGGACCTGCTCCTCATAGAACCGCGTGTCCACCCGCTCCTTCTGAAGATCGTTCTTCAGGGTGGATAGTTCGGCCGCGCTCTCCTTGCCCTTCTGTTCAAGGGCCTCACACTTTTGGATGGCGTCCTTGAGCTCCTGTTGGACCTCCGCCACATGAGCCTCGTGCTTCTGGCTGGTAACTCGCAGGGCAGAGAGGGTGGTCATCGTTTCTTTGGCCACCGCCCTCTCAACGGCCGCATGGTCTTTTGCTTGTTGGAGCTCGGCCTTGAGCCTCTCCACCTCTTTCGCTGAAGCTGCTTAAACATTAAAACATTATGAAAAACTGCATGGACAGTGTTCGAGTAAAGGTGTTCGGGCAACGGTATTCTGATTTTGTTTTGACCTACCTTGTGCCTCGTCAAATCTTCTGTTGAGGGCATCAACTTCATCCTCGGAGCATTTAAGCTTCCGATTCAGTTCGTCCAGTTCGGCGCCATTTATGGCCGCCGCCGAGGCACCGATGATGAAGCCTGCAATACACATGCAGTTGACATGTTACATGGGTTATATAGTCCCGAACTATATTCAATCCCATCATATGTTCAACCTTATTGGGGGCTACTCTAATGCTCCGGACACATAATTTGTATCTAGTCCGGAATCGGATACAGGATTGACCCCTAGGTAAGTTTTTTTCAAACTCACCTAGGGCTCGGGGGCTGCCATGTACATTATAATAAAAATAAGTAAAAATTTGGCAAATAAGAGTTTCATGTGTATTACTTGAAAACCCGTTAGGAGACCTTTGAAGGCCTCCTTCAATCCGTTGTCGACGGACTGAATGCTTTGTAATACCACACCCATAAGGGTGCGGTGCTCCTCGGAGATGGAGGCGCTCGATAGAGCCTCCTCCATGACCGGCCACCCATTGGTCGGTGGTGCCGGAGGTTATCGAATAACCCGATCACCGACCGGGATTTGAACCAGTACCTCTGGAGGCATGGTGCCCTCCGGAGATGCCCACAGATGGGACTGAGCGGCCGCTCGTCCGGCCTCCTCAGTGTCCGGGCGAGGTTCCTCCCTCCGGTCTTCAGTGATTGATACGTCTCCAACATATCTATAATTTTTGATGATGACATTCTATTATATTATCTGTTTTGGATGTTTTATATGCATTAATATGCTATTTTATATTATTTTTGGGACTAACCTGTTAATCTAGAGCCAAGTGCTAGTTTCTATTTTTTCCTTGTTTTTGAGTTTTGCAGATATGGAATATTAAACGGAGTCCAAACGGAATAAAACCTTTTGAAGGAATTTTTCTGGAAGTAAACAAGTCATCCTAGCTTGGAGTGCATGTCAGGGGAGGAGCCTGGGTGCCACAAGCCTGCTAGGCGCCCCCTGGTCGTGCCTAGAAGGCTTGTCGCCTCCTGGCAGGTCCCCTAACCCTAATACCTGGCCTATAAATACCCAAATATTCCCTCAACATCAAAAATAGCCACACAAATACTCTACCGCTGCCGGAAGCCTCCGTTCCCTAGAGATCCAAACTTGGAGCCTTTTCCGGTAATCTGCCGGAGGGGGTTTCAATCTCGGAGGGCATCTACATCAACTCCATTGCCCTTTCGATGATGCATGAGTATTCCACCACAGATCTACGGGTCCATATCTAGTAGCTAGATGGCTTGTTATCTCTCTTTGATCCTCAATACCATGTTCTTCATGATCTTCATGGATATCTATCCGATGTAATCCTCTTTTGTGGTGTGTTTGTCAAGATACGATGAATTGTGAGTTTATGTTCAGATTATCCATGTATCTTATTTGAATCTCCTCTGATTTCTTATATACAAGATTTCATATCCTTGCAAGTCTCTTCGAGTTATTGGTTTGGTTTGGCCAACTAGATTGGTAATTCTTGCAATGGGAGAACTGCTTGGTTTTGGGTTCAATCTTGCGGTGTCCTCACCCAGTGACATACTAGGGGTAGCGAGGCATGTATTGTATTATTGCCATCAAGGGTAACAAGATAGGGTTTTCATCATATTGCTTGAGTTTATCCATCTACATCATGTCATCTTTCTTAATGTGTTACTCTGTTCTTCATGAACTTAATACTCTAGATGCAGGCAGGAGTAGGTCGATGTGTGGAGTAATAGTAGTAGATGCAGAATCGTTTCGGTCTACTTGTCACGGACATGATGCCTATATGCATGATCATTGCCTTGGATAACTACATGATTATTCGCTTTTCTATCAATTGCTTGAAAGTAATTTGTTTACCCACCATGATGTTTGCCTTCAGGAGAGAAGCCTCTAGTGAAACCTATGGCCCCCGAGTCTATTTTCCATCATATATTTTCAGATCTATACCTTGCTGCAATTTATTTATCTTTTACTTTATGCACTCGTTTACATCTATCTCTTTCAGATCTAATCCTTGCAAATAACCGTGAAGGGATTGACAACCCCTTTATAGCGTTGGGTGCAAGAGTTTGTTTGTTTGTGTAGGTATAACCATTGGTGACTTGCTTGTTCCTGCTACTGGATTTATACCTTGATTCTCAACAACTGAGGGAAATACTTATCTACTTTGTTGCATCACCCTTTCCTCTTCAAGGGAAAACCAACGCAAGCTCAAGAGGTAGAAAGAAGGATTTCTGGCGCCGTTGCCGGGGAGGATACATAACAAGTCAAGACAAGATATCTCCCGCCAACTTGCCAATTTCTGGTGCCGTTGCCAGGGAGGATACACATCAAGCCTACCAAGTACCCATCACAAACTCATCTCTTGCATTTACATTATTTTCCATTTGCCTCTCGTTTCCCCCTCCCCCACTTCTAAAATGATTTTCAGAAAATACCAAAAAGATTTGCCTTTTTGTTTGCCCTTCTTTCGCTTGCCTTTTGTTTGCTTGAACTATGTCTAACATTACCACATCCCCCTTGTCAATAGATTTTGAAGTCCCTTACTTCAAACAAAAACAAGGGGAAAATTTGAAAGATGCTTGGTATAGGCTAATGGATCTTATCGTGTTTCCAATCTAAAAGGGGCTGCAAAAGTTTTGCTTAGAATTTTTTACATTGGTTTAGCTTTGCATCATAGGGAGCTTTTAGATTTCGCCTTAAAAGGAAATTTTATTGAGCTTGACACGAATGCCACCTATGAAGTTTTAGAAGGGATTTTGGGGGTTCCTCCACCAAAAAGGGGGTTTGCTTTCTCACAAGATGGAGTTCAACTTCTCGACAAATTGGGTGACTTACATAAGCACTTGGTCGAGTTACAACAATATCACGAACCCCTCAAACATATGAACGGGAACCTTAATCGCTTGAATACTTTGATTACCCTTTGCAATAAGCGTTTGGACATTTTGGACACCAAGATGGATCCTCCCCCTACAAATGGGGGAAATAGGAAAGAACCCCTGGATTCGAGAAGGTCCTCACAAAAGTTTCCAATACCAAAGATGACAATACCTAGATCTATTGCGTTTTGCCTAGCTAGGGGCGTTAAACAATAGCGCTTGTTGGGAGGAAGCCCAATTTTATTTTTGTGTTATGTTTTTGAGTGTTTCCCACATTATTAATTCTGTAGTAATTGTGTTTGAGCCAAGTAAAACCTTTGGGGTGATCTATGGTAGTTGTTGATTTGATCTTGCTGAAAAACAGAAACTTTTGCGCTCAGTCCAGGAATTTTCTAATATTTTCAGAGCTCTGAATTGATCTGAAATTTTTACACAAGATTGATATATATATTTCCCAGGTTTAAATATTTTTCAGAATTTTTTGAGTTACATAAGTATACGAAGTTTTCAGTTTGCTACAGACTGTTCCGTTTTTGACAGATTCTGTTTTCTTTGAGTTATTTGCCTATTTTGATGAATCTATGGGTTGTATCATGTGGTATGAGTCATGGGGAAGTTATATTACAGTAGGTATAACACCAATATAAATAAATAATGATTTCACAACAGTACCTAAATTGGTGATTTATTTTCTTATACTAACGGATCTCACGAGTTTTCTGTTAAGTTTTGTGTTGTGAAGTTTTCAAGTTTTGGGTAAAGATTTGATGGACTATGGAATAAGGAGTGGAAATAGCCTAAGCTTGGGGATGACCAAGGCACCCAAAGTCATATTCAAGGATGCCAAAGAGCATAAGATTTGGGATGCCCCGGAAGGCATCCCCTCTTTCGTCTTCAATCCATCGGTAAATTTGCTTGAGGCTATATTTTTATTCACCACATGATATGTGTTTTGCTTGGAGAGTCTTGTGTGATATGAGTCTTTGCTTGTTAGATTGCCACAATCATACTTGATGCACACATATTTTTAGAGAGACATGCTGAATCATGAATTTATTAGAATACTCTATGTGCTTCACTTATATCTTTTGAGTTGTGCAATTTTGCTCTATGTGCTTCACTTATATCTTTTAGAGCACGGTGGTGTTTGTGTTTTTATAGAAATACTTGAACTCTTGTACCTCACTTATACTATTTTGAGAGTTTCTAAAACAGCATGGTAATTGGTCTAGGTTATGAATTTAGTCCTAATATGATAGGCATCCAAAAGGGATATAATAAAAACTTCCATATTAAGTGCATTAAGTATTTATGAGAAGTTTGATTCCTTGCATAAAGTTTTGAGATATGAATATGGTAATGTTAAGAGACATGTTAGGAAGTAAATTGTGATTTGGTAAAAATACTTGTGTAATGGTTTGTGATTCCTGTAGCATGCACGTATGGTGAACCGTTATGTAAGGAAGTCGGAGCATGACTTGTTTATAGATTGTCGACCCTTGTGTGAGGGTCAAGGGGCGCTATGGTTAACTCCTACCAACCTCACCCCCCTAGGAGCATGCGTTTAATGCCTTGCTTCAATGACTAATAGACTTTTGCAGTAAGTATGTGAGTTCTTTATGACTAATGTTGAGTCCATGGATTATACGCACTCTCAACCTTCCACTTTTGCTAGCCTTTCTAGTACCGCACAACTTTCACCGGTACACCATACACCTTCCTCAAAACATCCACCATATACCTTCCTCAAAACAGCCACCATATATCTTCCCTCAAAACAGCCACCATACCTACCTATTATGGCATTTCCATACCCATTTCGAGATATATTGCCATGCAACTTCCACCATTTCCTTTTATGACATGCACCATCACTTCCATATTGGATATAGAGTCATATTTTGTTATAGGTATCGAGATGTAATTTTCTTTTGAGTTGTAAGTAAATAAAAAAGTGTGATGATTTTTATTGTTAGAGTATGTCCCATGTGATAAAAGGATGATGGAGGCTATGATTCCCTCACAAGTGGGGATGAGATTCCGGACTTTATGAAAAATAAAAGAGGCCAGCGAAGCCCAAAGAAAAAAATGAATAAAAGAGGCCTTAGATGACCACATAAAAAATGAGAGAAAAGAGTGAAGGGACATTGCTACTATCTTTTTCCACACTTGTGCTTCAAACTAGCACCATGATCTTCATAATAGAGAGTCTCCTATTTTGTCACTTTCTTATAGCTAGTGGAATTTTTCTTCATGATGCACGTCCACTTAGTTTACTGTTGAACTTTCATACACTTATATCTCTAGTGCATCCGTTGCATTGCAATCCCTACTCACTCACACTGATATATATTGATGGGCATCTCCACAGCCCGTTGATACGCCTAGTTGATGTGAGGCTATATTCTCCCTTTCCTTGACAACCTCCACAATATTCTATTCCACCTATAATGTTATATCCATGGCTCGTGCTCATGTATTGCGTGAGAGTTGAAAAAGTTTGAGAAAATATAGGTGTGAAGACAATTGCTTGACTTTTCATCGGGGGTGTGCATGATATAAATACTTTGTGTGGGGAAGATGGAGCATAGCCAGACCATATGATATTGTAGGGATAACTTTCTTTTGCCATTATATTTTGAAGAGATACAATTGCTTTGCTAGTATGCTTAAAATGTTATTTTTCTATATCAATATTAAGCTTTTGTTTTGAGTCTTATGGATCTGAATATTCATGCCACAATGAAAAAATATTAAATGGATAAATATGTTAGGTAGCACTCCACATCAAAAATTCTGTTTTTATCATTTACCTACTCGAGGACGAGTAGGAATTAAGCTTGGGGATGCTGATACGTCTCCAACGTATCTATAATTTTTGATGATGACATGCGATTATATTATCTATTTTGGATGTTTTATATGCATTAATATGATATTTTATATTATTTTTGGGACTAACCTATTAATCTAGAGCCAAGTGCCAGTTTCTGTTTTTTCCTTGTTTTTGGGTTTTGCAAATATGGAATATTAAACGGAGTCCAAACGGAATAAAACCTTCGGAAGGAATTTTTCTAGAAGGAAACAAGTCATCCAAGCTTGGAGTGCACATCAGGGGAGGAGCCAGGGCGCAACAAGCCTGCTAGGCGTGCCCCTGGCCGCGCCTAGCAGGCTTGTCGCCTCCTCGCAGGTCTCCTAACCCTAATTCTTGGCCTATAAATACCCAAATATTCCCCCAACATAAAAAAGAGCCACACAGATACTTTTTCGCCGCCGGAAGCCTCCGTTCCCGAGAGATCCAATCTTGGAGCCTTTTTTGATAATCTGCCGGAGGGGTTTCGATCACGGAGGGCATCTACATCAACTCCATTGCCCCTCCGATGATGCGTGAGTAGTCCACCACAGACCTATGGGTCCATAGCTAGTAGCTAGATGGCTTCTTCTCTCTCTTTGTGCTTCAATACCATGTTCTTCATGGTCTTCATGGATATCTATCCGATGTAATACTCTTTTGTGGTGTTGAAAGCACATTTGCACCCTTGGTGGTTTTGGTAATTAATAACAACATATAAGTCATTGAACTAATGTTTCCACCAAGTATATTTCAGTAAATGTTCAATGATAGGATTGGCAAAAGGATTGTGGAGATTGTGGAATACCCCAAGATGCAAGGAAATAGGTTGGCAAAGCTTCAAGCAAGAGGACTCTACATTTTATATTTGTGAGAATCACTTTGAGTCCATAGGAAAGCCAATACTATTAAAAGGGGTAAGGTTTTGGCTGATGCTATGCCCAAGCCAGGCACCTCCAAGAGCACCAAGGCAACTTCAAAGAAAGCTGCTGCACAGAAGTCCAAGAGACATACCTGTTGCTGAGAAGAACAAGAAGTGCACTTTCAGAGAAGCCGATGATGATGATGCTATGACTGTTCTGATGAAGCTCAGACCTCACCTTCCAGTTCATGATGCTAGCCACCCAGTAGTTGAGGATATGAAGAAGTGGAAGGATTCATGGTTGAGGGCATGGAGAGCTATTGATCCATATGCCTAGAGGAGAAATACTACTGTGGACTACATGTTTTACACCAAAGAGCAGCAAGACTTCTATGAGACAGTTTTGCTAGACAAGAGCCCTGTAGTCAGTGACATGAGATATGTTGACTGGAAGTACATCAAAAACAATGAGGATTACTTTCCATGTGTCCAAGACAACTTCCACTGCGTTGGACTTGATAAATTTGTTGGGAAGGAGTTCACTGCTTGGAACGATGAGATGATCATGCAATTCTACTCCACTTCTCATTTCTATGGAGATGGTAGGATTGTCTGGATGATTCAAGCAGCAAGATATAAATCTACTATTGATGAGTGGCTACCATCTTAGGAGTCCTAGAGGTTCAAGATGGAGATTTGGATGTCTACACAGAATTCAAGGAGAACCACGATGCTATGAAGGATATGTATAATCCTATACCTGGAGATAAAGTGCAATCTCACAAGCTTGGTTCTATCTACTTTCTCCAGCCAGGCCTCCGTACCATGAACACTATCCTAAGGCATACCTTGATGCCCAAGTATGGAGATGAGAAGATGATTCGTGGATACTCCATCAACATGCTCATCCATCTTGATCGTCACACCAGGATTTGAGTGATGGACTTGATAGTAGAGACTGTGAAGAGGGTTGCTGCTGATCAGAAGTGCTCATGATGCTACCTACCCTATATCCACATGCTCATCAATTCTAAGCTTGAAAAGCACATCTTTGCTCTCGACAGTCCTCATTTGCCACTTCAGTCGGACTTTGAGGATAACGTTCTGGTGATGGACCTAGACCATCCCACATCAGCTGCAGCTCAGGCACATGCAGAGGCAGAAGCAGAGGCATCTCGAGCCACTAGTGCTTAGGTTCCTAGGTCCAGGAATGAGCAGATGGATCTTTTGATCACTACTGTCCTGGAGATGAAGAAGGGCATCAAGACCATCATGGATACTCAGGAGAGCCTTGCAAACATCATTGATGATAGAGTGAAAACTTTAAATGACAAGGTTGATGGGCTGACTAAGACAGTCAATGAGCTCAAGAAGGAGGTTGATGAAGCCCCAATCCGTCGCACCTCTTCAGAGTTCGAGTCTTTTGATGGTAAGGAGGATAGCGCACCAGTCAGGACGACTGCCCAGTTCACGACTAAGGCCAGGACTCCTACAGTACCAGCTCTAGAGACGAGGCCTTCATATTTTGCTCCAGCCACAGTATCTTCAACACCATCAGCTCGAGTGCCTCCAGTATCTACTCCAGCTCCATCTAGTACTTCAGCAGAAGTCTTCACCGATGCAGTTATCTCAACTCTGCCATTGACGACCGGAGGAGATCAGCCAAACAACGATTATCTATATCTCTCTAAACTTTTTGGTAACTTGTTGCCAAAGGGGGAGAAGTTGTATATAGATCTTAGGCTTCGAGTGAGAGAGCGTATGTTTTTATTTGATGGTTTTACAAAACATTTGGTTCGTTTGGTTTGACGTGAGATACACTATTGGAATCAGCATCTTTGCCATCAGCCAGCTCTTTGCCGTCTGCAAGCTGACGGCAAAGAAGGTCTTTGCCATCAGCTTGCAGAAAGCTAACGGCAAAGAAGTTGCTGAAGGCAAAGATCATGTTTGTCGTCAGCCAGCTCTTTGTCGTCTGCTAGCAGACGACATAGAAGCTTTGCCGTCTGCTAGCAGCTGGCAAAGAGCCTAGGTACCGGACTGCTAACGGCCACTTTCTTTGCCGTCCGCTACTGGACGAAAAAGAGATAACCTAAATATCTCTCTCCCCTCTCTCTTTCTCTCTCCCCCTCTCTCTTTCCCCTCTCTCACCCCCGTGCCCGAGCCGCCGTCGCCCCGCCTGCCCGTCGCCGGCCGCTCCGCCCCGCTGTGCCATCGCCGCTCCTCCCTGCACCACCCCTCGCCACGGCCGCCCCATCCTGCGGCCACCCCTCGCCCATCCCCGACATCGTATCCTTCCCGCCTTCGGTGCCAGCTAGCCTCCCAGCCGCCCCTCCCCTCATTGGCTCCCTGCGCCGCCCCCTTACCGGACCTCCTCCCTGTGCCACCCCTCGCCGCTGCCACCCCTCCCCCGCCCCCCACGCCGCCCCCTCCCTAGTGGCCACCCCTCCCTCGCCTCCGGCGCTGGCCATCCTCACAGCCACCCCCTCCACTCGCTGGATCCCGGCGCTGCCCCCTTCTTGCGGCTTCCCCCTCCTCCCGTCGCCCCTGCCGCCCCCACCGCCCCGACCGTCCCCAACTCCGATGAGTGCAAGCCCCACCCCCACCCCTCACCTTTTTCTGCTTTTTTCTTTAAAATTAGATAGTTAATTTAGATAGTTAGTTTATTTTTTGTTTTTACTGTTAAATTAGGTAGTTAGTTTATTTTCTATTTTTTCTGTTCAATTAGATAGTTAAAATAGATAGTTAGTTAAAAACATAGATAGAAAACAAAACTTAGATAGAAAACAAAATACTTAGAAGAAAAGAAGAGAAGAAAAAAACTAGAAGAAAAGAAGAAGAAGAAGAAGAAGAAGAAAAATAAAGAGGAGAGGAGGAGAAGGAGCGGAGGAAAAATGAGAAGAAGAAGAAAAAGAAGAAGAAGAAGATAAGGAGAAGAAGAAGAAAGAGGAGAGGAGGAGAAGAAGACACCCTCAGCCCCGACCCCTGACACCTCTTCGGCCTCTTGCTGACCGAAAAGGTGCTCCTCATCCTTCCAGGGGCCACAGGATCATAGTTTTGTAAATTATGAGTTAGGTCATATATGTATATTCTGATTCTAGCTATTATGAAAAACATCATATTTGTGCTGATCGAGTTTCATTTTGATGTGCAGTTGTTTCATCGCTGCCAGGGACTATTGTTCGACGACCTCCCCGTGCATTTGACGAGCTCCCCTGTTGTGTTTGTTGGTGAGCACAAATGACATCTTCTCCCCCGGCACCCTTAAAAAATTTGCTCTGTTCCGGTCTTCGTGCCGATGAAACTTGCTAGCTATAGGTGTCTTCAATCATCAGTATGCGTGACCACTATGCGTCTCCCGTTTGAAAGGGTTACATCTATAAATATGCATTCATTAGCATATTTATAACCGTGATTATTTTGAATTGTCTAACGTTATCCATGGACAGCCCGAGTATGTGTAGATTGGGTTCGTTTTCCCATATGCTCTGCTTCGGATCCGATGCAGAATTTCGTCAGTGCCTCCTTGTTGTTCTCCAGGTACACATCCTCTCTGCTTATTGCCGAGACGTGTATCAGGAGAACAGTGGGGAGGTGTTGCCGAAATTGTGCGTCGGATCCGGAGCGGAGCATGGTAAAACGAACCCAATCTACACATACTCGGGTGGCATTAGGACAGATCTTTACCTACTAGCGTCTAGGTTGCATCGACGTAATAAAACTGACAAACTCTATTAACTGATGAATATGGTTTGCTGAATTATGTATATATTTTTTGTGTGTCCAGTAGCTAGGAAAGATGAGTGATCGTGGGTGGATGTACACCGGTCACACTAGTCAGAAAGACATGACCCATGAATGGATAACAAAAACCAAGGAGTTTGTGAGAGTCGCATTTGCAAATGGATAGAAAACAACCTGGTGCCCTTGTGTCGATTGCGACAACTTTAGGAAGAAGTCAGAGTTTGAAATGATCAAACACCTGTAGAAGTGCGGTTTTACGCCTAATTATATGGTTTGGACATTTCATGGTGAGCCTGCCCAATGTGCCAGAGCTGAGGTGGTTCGTCGTCGCACCGACGAGCATGGTACCAGGATCGAAGACATGGTGCAAGACTTTGATGATGCTCGGGATTCGGACGATGAGATGGAGGAATCCTGCAAAGGCCTTTTATGAAATGTTGGAGTCTTCAAAACATCCTCTCCACGAGCACACTGAGCTTTGTCAGCTGGATGCCATCGCGCAAGTAATGGCTCTGAAGGCTCAGTTCAACCTGAGCAGAGAATGCTACGACGCGATGATGACGATATTTGGACGCTTTCTACCCAAAGGCCATGTATTGCCAGCAAACCTGTACCAGTCGGAAAAAATCCTACATGCGCTTAAGATGCCCTATGAGAAGATAGATGCCTGTGAGAATGGATGTGCCTTATTTAGGCTTGAGTATGCGGGCTTGAACTATGGCCCCATTTGCAATGCTTCCAGGTATGTTCTGGTAGACAATGGTATGGGTGAGAAGAGTCAGACCAAAATCCCCATTAATGTTCTTTGGTATCTGCCAATCATACCAAGACTTTAACGTCTTTTGATGGTCGAAGAGACGGCCAGACAGATGACGTGGCATAAATTGGGCAAAAGAACAGAACTATATGCAGATGGGAATCCGATGTTGGGACACACTTCAGATGCTTTTGCATGGAAGCACTTCGATGCATTACATAAGGATAAAGCGGCAGATCCAAGGCATCCTTGAGTTGCCATCAGCACGGATGGGTTCAATGTGTATGGTATGATGACAGCACAATACAGTTGTTGGCCTGTATTTGTCATTCCACTCAATCTCCCCCCCGGAGAGATTATGAAAAGAAAGAACATTTTCTTGACATTGATAATTCTAGGGCCCAATTATCTGGGGAAGAATATGAATGTGTACATGCAGCCACTTAAGGATGAATTGCAAGAACTGGGATAATGGGATCGCTACCAAAAAGAACTTTAAAATGCATATGTGGTACATGTACTCGTCGCATGACTTGCCGGCGTATGCGCTATTCGTTGGCTGGTGTGTGGATGGAAGGTTTCCGTGCCCCACATGCAAGGCGGCTCTTGAGTTCCGCTGGCTGCAGGCGGGTCACAAGTTTTCTTGCTTCAACATGCATAGACAGTTCTTGGATCCTGACCATAAGTTCAGAAAAGACAAGAAGAATTTCATCAAAGGTAGAGTTGTCAAAAATACTGCACCACCTGCGTTGACAGACCAACAGATCCTGGATCAGATAAACGCTCTCGAGCCGGATCCAAATCGTCCAGGGTATTTCAAAGGGTATAATACGGAACACGCCTGGACTCACAAGATATGTTTGTGGGATCTGCCTTACTTTAAAGACCTCCTTTGCCCACACAACATCCACGTGATGCACACTAAAAAGAATATCGCGGAGGCCCTTTTTGGTACATTGTTCGGCATAGAGGGGAAGTCGAAGGATAATCCTAAGGCTAGAGTCAATCAGGAGGCTCTATGTGATAGACCGTTACAAAACATTCGACAACCGAAAGGAAAGAAGAACTGGAGGAAGCCAAAGGCATGGTTCAATCTTGGAAGGCCAGTTATGAGGGAAATGATCTTGTGGGTGAAAATGCAGTTGATGTTCCCCGATGGGTATGCAGCAAATCTAAAGAGGGGAGCGAGTATTGACAAATTGAACATATTTGGTCTCAAGAGTCATGATTGGCACATATGGCTTGAGCGGGTAATGCCGGTGATGTTGCGTGGCTTTATCCCTGAGGATGAGTGGCTAGTACTGGCAGAGCTGAGCTATTTCTTCCGTGCTCTTTGTGCGAAAGAACTATCGTCTAACGTGCTAGACGAACTGGAAGAGTTGGCGCCGGAGTTGATCTACAAGTTAGAAAAGATCTTTCCATCGGGCTTCTTTAATCCAATGCAACATTTGATTTTGCATCTCTCGACCGAGGCAAGATTGGGGAGCCCGTGCAAAATCGTTGGTGCTTCGCAACTGAGAGGATGGAGAAGACGCTTCGAGCAAAATGTAAAAATAAACATAGAGTTGAAGCATTGATGGCCAAGGCATTCATTACTGAGGAGGCGGCAAATTTCGTGACAGCACACTACAAAGCCAAGAATCGTCATTTGCATAATCCGAAGCCTCAGTACAATGATGGCGACCGTGAAAAAGGTTGATCCAACCTCAGCCTATTCAAATGGAAGCTCGCACCAGCCGGTGCTTCGAAAGCAATAGCGTTGGATGTCGAAGAATGGCGGACCATTTCGTTGTATATCTTCAACAACCTAACAGAAGTGCGGTCGTACATCGAGTAAGTTCTTGGTACATTGTTTCACAACTTCTAATTCCTTTGAAATGCTCTTATTCCCGGATATGTGATACAGTCGATACGTCGCCAAATTCTCAGATGGAGCGGTGATCCAAAAGGATTCCATCAAAGAGTATGAGCTTCTGGCAAAGCATGGAGGCGGCTATCCCGGTTTCATCTCTTGGTTCAAGCAAACGGTAATTTCCATTAGACGATTTAATTTCTTTGTCTAGTTTGCGGCTAATGCAACAATCTTTTCGTATTAAACTTGTAGGCTAATGCAGAGTGTATGGACTTCGAATTGAGACAAGTCGCTAATGGTTTTAACTATAAGGTCCGTTCATTTGACAAATACGACATCAACGGGTATCGCTTTCGTACTTTTGGCAAAGAGCTATCTATGGCCGACCGAAAGTCTACAAATTGTTGTGTCTCCACTGTCGGCGAAGGAGGGGTCGAGTATTATGGAAGAGTTGAAGCAATTTATGAACTTACATTCTTTGGTGAAAACCCACCAAACGTCGTAGTTTTCAAATGTTATTGGTTCCAGCCGAAGGAGACTAGAAGGACTCATGAACATATAGGGCTAGTAGAAATCAAACAAAGCACCCATTTAGATGTTCCTGATGTCTATATTACGGCTCAACAGGCGACCCAAGTTTTCTATCTACCGTGGGCCTGCCAAACGGATCCAAATCTGAATGGTTGGGATGTCGTTTATGATGTGCCGCCACATTTTAGACCACCTCCCCTCAATGAAGATGATTATGAACCTCACATTAACCTAGACACATATGAAGGAGAATTCTTCCAAGAAACACGTGTTTCGAAAAAAACGCTTCAAGAACCGCTCTACTTCACCCCAGAACATTGAGGTAGACAGCGACAGTGAATCTGACTTCACCCCTGAGCTGGAACAAGAAGAGACGGAAGAAGAAGAGGTTACTACCGCAGATGACCTTTCAATGCTTGACCGATTACATAGAGGCCTTCCACATGTTGATGCATTTATTGATGATGCTGATGAGCACGTCATTACCGATAGTGATGATGATTATGCATTTATTGATCCCGGAGCATATAAAAGACGATGAAGATTAATATTAGTAATGTCAGGTATTCAATTATTATTATGTACATATATATTATTAATTAGTTCATGTTATTAGGTATTCAATTTTTTATGTTCAACTAATTTTGTTCACTCTTTGTCATTGCAGGTATTGACAAATGGTGGGCGCGGGTCGAGAGCGCTATGAGCCTCCTTCCTCAGCGCGTGCTGGGAGGGGTGCTATTATTCCACCCCCAGCAACTCCGGAGAGCGCTGGTACATAGTATGCAGATCGTGGTGGATTCCGATCTCAACGTCGAACAACGGCGCCTCTGTGTTCAACACACGTGCAGCCCGGTGACGTCTCCTATGCCTTGATCCAGCAAGGAGGAAGGAGAGGTTGAGGGAGAGCTCCGGAAGCACGACGGCGTGGTGACGGTGGAGCTACGTGGACTCCGGCATGGCTTCGCCAAGCGCTACGGAGAACGAGGAAGAGGAAGGGTAGGGCTGCGCCGAGAGAGAGAGAAGTCATGTCTCAAATCAGCCCAAACCCTTGCATATATATAGGAGGAGAGAGAGGGAGGTCTACCTTGGCCCCTCCTCCAAGGAGGAGGGCTTCGGCCGAAGCTAGGGAAGAGTCCACCTCCCACAAGGGAGGTGGATCTCCCTCCTTTCAAACTCCTTTTGCCTTATCCCTTGATCTCCAGCCGCATGGGACTTTCTAGAAGGTCTTGGACAGCCCAATAAGGGATGGAACACCTCCTCTAAGGGCCCACAAAGTCCTATGGTCGTCACACCCCTCCCGGGGGTCCTCTGGCACCCTCCCGGCACTCTCGGTACACTACCGATGAGCCCGAAAACTTTCCGGTAACCAAAACTGGACTTCCTATATATCAATCTTTACTTCCGGACCATTCCGGAGCTCCTCGTGACATCCGGGATCTCATCCGGGACTCCAAACATCCTTCAGCAATCACGTATACCATTTCCCTATAACCCTAGCGTCATCGAACCTTAAGTGTGTAGACCCTACGGGTTCGGGAGACACGTATACATGACCGAGACACTTCTCCGGTCAATAACCAACAGCGGGATCTGGATACCCATGTTGGATCCCAAATGATACACGATGATCTCATCGGATAAACCACGATGTTGGGGATTCAATCAATCCCGTATATAATTCCCTTTGTCTATCGGTATGATACTTGCCCGAGATTCAATCGTCGGGATCTCTATACCTTGTTCAATCTCGTTACCGGCAAGTCCCTTTACTTGTTCCGTAATACATCATCTCGTGACTAACTCCTTAGTCACATTGAGCTCATTATGATGATGTCTTACCGAGTGGGCCCAGAGATACCTCTCCGTCACACGGAGTGACAAATCCCAGTCTCGATTCGTGCCAACCCAACAAACACTTTCGGAGATACCCGTAGTGCACCTTTATAGCCACCCAGTTACGTTGTGACGTTTGGCACACCCAAAGCATTCCTACGATATCCAGGATTTGCACAATCTCATGGTCTAAGGAAATGATACTTGACATTGAAAAGCTTTAGCAGATGAACTACACGATCTTGTGCTATGCTTAGGATTGGGTCTTGTCCATCACATCATTCTCCTAATGATGTGATCCTGTTATCAATGACATCCAATGTCCATGGTCATGAAACCGTGACCATATTGATCAACGAGCTAGTCAACTAGAGGCTCACTAGGGACATGTTGTGGTCTATGCATTCACACATGTATTACAGTTTCCGGTTAACACAATTATAGCATGAACAATAGACAATTATCATGAACAAGGAAATACAATAATAACCATTTTATTATTGCCTCTAGTGCATATTTCCAACAGTCTCCCACTTGCACTAGAGTCAATAATCTAGTTACATTGTGATGAATCGTACACCCATAGCATTGTGGTGTTGATCATGTTTTGCTCGTGAGAGAGGTTTAGTCAACGGATCTGCGACATTCAGATTTGTATGCACTTTACAAATATCTATATCTCCCTCCTGAATGTAATCACGGATGGAGTTGAAGCGGCGCTTGATGTGTCTTGTCTTCTTGTGAAACCTGGGCTCCTTCGCAAGGGCAATAGCTCTAGTGTTGTCACAGAATAGAGTCATCGGTCCCGACGCGCTTGGAATTACTCCTAGGTCGGTGATTAACTCCTTCATCTAGACTCCTTTCTTTGCTGCTTCCGAAGCAGCTATGTACTCCGCTTCACATGTAGATGCCGCCACGACGCTTTGCTTGCTGCTGCACCAGCTGACTGCCTCTCCGTTCAAAACATACACGTATCCGATTTGCGACTTGGAGTCGTCCGGATCTGTGTCGAAGCTAGCATCGATGTAACCCTTTACGACGAGCTCTTCGGAACCTCCATATACGAGAAACATGTCCTTTGTCCTTTTCAGGTACTTCAGAATATTCTTGACCATTGTCCAGTGTTCCGCTCCGGGATCACTTTGGTACCTCCCTACCAAACTTATGGCAAGGTTCACATCAGGTCTGGTACACAGCATGGCATACATAATAGAGCCTATGGCTGAAGCATAGGGGATGACACTCATCTCTTCTCTATCCTTTGCCGTGGTCGGGCATTGAGTCGTACTCAATCTCACACCTCATAACATAGGCAAGAACCCCTTCTTGGACTGGTCCATATTGAACTTCTTCAATATCTTGTCAAGGTATGTGCTTTGTGAAAGACCTATGAGGCGTCTCGATCTATCTCTATAGATCTTGATGCCTAATATGTAAGCAGCTTCTCCAAGGTCCTTCATTGAAAAACATTTATTCAAGTAGGCCTTTACACTTTCCAAATGTTCTATATTATTTCCCATTATCAGTATGTCATCCACATATAATATGAGAAATGCTACAGAGCTCCCACTCACTTTCTTGTAAATACAGGGTTCTCCATCAACCTGTACAAACCCAAACGCTTTAATCACTTCATTAAAGCGAATGTTCCAACTCCGAGATGCTTGCACCAGCCCATAGATGGAGCGATGGAGCTTGCATACCTTATTAGCATCTTTAGGATCGACAAAACCTTCCGGCTGCATCATTTTCAGTTCTTCCTTAAGGAAACCATTAAGGAATGCCGTTTTGACATCCATTTTCCAGATCTCATAATCATAAAATGCGGCAATTGCTAACATGATTCGGACATACTTCAGCATCGCTACGGGTGAGAAAGTCTCTTCGTAGTCAACTCCTTGAACTTGTCGATAACCCTTAGCGACAAGCCAAGCCTTATAGACGGTCACATTACCATCCGCGTCAATCTTCTTCTTAAAGATCCATTTATTTTCAGTGGCTCGCTTATCAACAGGCAAGTCCACCAAAGTCCATACTTTGTTCTCATACATGGATCCTATCTCGGATTTCATGGCCTCAAGCCATTTGTTGGAATCCAGGCCCGCCATGGCTTCTTCATAGTTCGAACGTTCATCGTTGTCCAACAACATGATCTCCAGGACAGGGTTGTCGTACCACTCTGGTGCGGAATGTGTCCTAGTGGACCTTCGACATTCAATAGTAACTTGAACTGAAGTTTCATGATCATCATCATTAACTTCCTCTCCAGCCGGTGCAGGCTCCACAGAAACAACTTCCTGTGCTGTGCTACTCTCCGGTTCGAGTGGAGGTACAATTACCTCATCAAGTTCTATTTTCCTCCCACTTACTTCTTTCGAGATAAACTCTTTCTCGAGAAAGGATCCATTCTTGGCAACAAAGACTTTGCCCTCGGATCGTAGGTAGAAGATATACCCAATAGTCTCTTTGGGATATCCTATGAAGACACACTTTTCCGCTTTGGGTTCGAGCTTCTCAGGTTGAAGTTTCTTCACATAAGCATCGCATCCCCAAACTTTTAGAAATGATAGCTTAGGTTTCTTTCCAAACCATAATTCGTACGGTGTCGTCGCAACGGATTTTGACAGTGCCCTATTTAAAGTGAATGTGGCAGTCTCTAATGCATATCCCCAAAATGATAGCGGTAAGTCGGTAAGAGACATCATAGATTGTACCATATCTAATAGAGTGCAATTACGACGTTCAGACACACCATTTCGCTGAGGTGTGCCAGGCGGCGTGAGTTGTGAAACAATTCCACATTTCCTTAGGTGCATGCCAAACTCGTGACTTAAATGTTCTCCGCCACGATCAGATCTTAGGCACTTTATTTTCCTGTCACGTTGATTCTCTACCTCACTCTGAAATTCCTTGAACCTTTCAAAAGTTTTAGACTTATGTTTCATTAAGTAGACATACCCATATCTACTCAAGTCATCAGTGAGGGTGAGAACATAACGGTAGCCACCACGAGCCTCGACACTCATTGGACCGCATACATCGGTATGTATAATTTCCAACAAGTCAGTTTCTCGCTCCATTGTTCCGGAGAACGGAGTCTTGGTCATCTTGCCCATGAGGCATGGTTCGCACGTGTCAAATGATTCAAAATCAAGTGACCCCAAAATTCCATCAGTATGGAGCTTCTTCATGTGTTTGACACCAATATGACCAAGGCGGCAGTGCCACATGTAAGTGGGACTATCGTTATCAACCTTACACTTTTTGGTACTCACACTATGGACATGTGTAACATCACGTTCGAGATTCATCAAAAATAAACCATTGACCAGCGGGGCATGACCATAAAACATTTCTCTCATATAAATAGAACAACCATTATTCTCAGATTTAAATGAGTAGCCATCTCGCATCAAGCGAGATCCAGATACAATGTTCATGCTCAAAGCTGGTACTAAATAACAATTATTAAGGTTTAACACTAATCCTGAAGGTAGATGTAGAGGTAGCATGCCGACGGCGATCACATCGACCTTGGAACCATTCCCTACGCGCATCGTCACCTCGTCCTTTGCCAGCCTCCGCTTATTCCGCAGCTCCTGCTTGGAGTTACAAATGTGAGCAACTACACTGGTATCAAATACCCAGGAGCTACTACGAGCGCTGGTTAGGTACACATCAATAACAAGTATATCACATATACCTTTAATGTTGCCGTCCTTCTTATCCGCTAAGTACTTGGGGCAGTTCCGCTTCCAGTGACCGGTACCCTTGCAATAAAAACACTCACTCTCAGGCTTGGGTCCATTCTTGTTCTTCTTCTTCCCGGCAACTTGCTTACCGGGCGCGGCACCAGCTTTGCTGTCCTTCTTGAAGTTCTTCTTACCCTTGCCTTTCTTGAAACTAGTGGTCTTATTCACCATCAACACTTGATGCTCCTTTTTGATCTCGACCTCTGCTGATTTCAGCATCGAGTACAACTCAGGAATGGACTTCTCCATCCCTTGCATGTTGTAGTTCATCACAAAGCTCTTGTAGCTAGGTGGAAGCGAATGGAGGATTCTGTCAATGACCGAGTCATCCAGGAGATTAACTCCCAGCTGAGTTAAGCGGTTGTGAAGCCCAGACATCTTGAGGATGTGTTCACTAACAGAACTATTCTCCTCCATCTTACAGCTTAAGAACTTGTCGGAGACGTCATATCTCTCGACCCGGGCATGAGCTTGGAAAACCAGTTTCAGCTCTTGGAACATCTCATATGCTCCGTGTTGCTCAAAACGCTTTTGAAGCCCCGGTTCTAAACTATAAAGCATGCCGCACTGAACAAAGGAGTAATCATCGCATCGAGAATGCCAAGCGTTCGCAACGTCTTGCTATGCTGGGAGAAGGGGTGGGTCACCTAGTGGTGCATCAAGGACATACAATTCCTTGGAAGCTATGAGGATGATCCTCAAGCCACGGACCCAATCCGCATAGTTGCTTCCATCATCTTTTAGCTTGGTTTTCTCTAGGAACGCGTTGAAATTGAGGGTGACATTCGCGTTGGACATTGGATCTACAATATAGATTGTAAAGACAATTTTAGACTAAGTTCATGATAATTAAGTTCACATAATCAAATTATTTAATGAACTCCCACTTAGATAGACATCTCTCTAGTCATCCAAGTGACACATGATCCATGTCAACTAGCCCGTGTCCGATCATCACGTGAGACGGACTAGTCATCCATGGTGAACATCTCCATGTTGATCGTATCTTCTATACGACTCATGTTCGACCTTTCAGTCTTCCGTGTTCCGAGGCCATGTCTGTACATGCTAGGCTCTTCAAGTCAACCTAAGTGTATCGCGTGTGTAAATCTGGCTTACACCCATTGTATGCGAACGTTAGAGCCTATCACACCCGATCATCACGTGGTGCTTCGGAACAACGATCCTTAGCAACGGTGCACAGTTAGGGTGAACACTTTTCTTGAAATTTTATTGAGAGATCATCTTATTTACTACCGTCGTTCTAAGCAAATAAGATGTAAACATGATAAACATCACATGCAATCAATATAGTGACGTGATATGGCCAATATCATCTTGCTCCTTTGATCTCCATCCTCGGGGCACCATGATCATCACTGTCACCGGCACGACACCATGATCATCATCATCATGATCTCCATCATGGTGTCTTCATGAAGTTGTCTTGCCAACTTTTAGTTCTACTACTATGGCTAACGTTTAGCAATAAAGTAAAGTAATTACATGGCGTTTATGATTGACACGCAGGTCATACAATAAAATAAGACAACTCCTATGGCTCCTGTCGGTTGTCATACTCATCGACATGAAAGTCGTGAATCCTATTACAAGAACATGATCAATCTCATACATCACAATGCATCACATCACATTCTTTGGCCATATCACATCACAAGGCATATGCTGCAAAAACAAGTTAGACGTCCTCTAATTTGTAGTTGCAAGTTTTTACGTGGCTGCTATAGGTTTCTAGCAAGAACATTTCTTACCTACGCCAAAACCACAACGTGATATGCCAATTGCTATTTACCCTTCATAAGGACCCTTTTCATCGAATCCAATCCGACTAAGGTGGGAGAGACAGACACCCGCTAGCCACCTTATGCAACAAGTGCATGTCAGGCGGTGGAACCAGTCTCACGTAAGCGTACGTGTAAAGTCGGTCCGGGCCGCTTCATCCCACAATACTGCCGAATCAAGATAAGACTAGTAGTGGTAAGCATATTAACAAAATCGATGCCCACAACAACTTGTGTTCTACTCATGCATAGATTCTACGCATAGACCTAGCTCATGATGCCACTGTTGGGAGACGTAGTAGTAAATCAAAAAAATTCCTATGATCACCAAGATCTATCCATGGAGAAACCAGCAATGAGTGGGGAGAGATTGCATCTTCATACCTTTGAAGATCGCTAAGCGGAAGCGTTACAAGAACGCGGTTGGTGGAGTCGTACTCGCAGCGATTCAGATCGTGGTGGATTCCGATCTCAACGTCGAACAACGGCGCCTCTGTGTTCAACACACGTGCATCCCGGTGACGTCTCCTATGCCTTGATCCAGCAAGGAGGAAGGAGAGGTTGAGGGAGAGCTCCGGTAGCATGACGGCGTGGTGACGGTGGAGCTACGTGGACTCCGGCATGGCTTCGCCAAGCGCTACGGAGAACGAGGAAGAGGAAGGGTAGGGCTGCGCCGAGAGAGAGAGAAGTCATGTCTCAAATCAGCCCAAACCCTTGAATATATATAGGAGGAGGGAGAGGGAGGGCTGCCTTGGCCCCTCCTCCAAGGAGGAGGGCTTCGGCCGAAGCTAGGGAAGAGTCCACCTCCCACAAGGGAGGTGGATCTCCCTCCTTTCAAACTCCTTTTGCCTTATCCCTTGATCTCCAGCTGCATGGGCCTTTCTAGAAGGTCTTGGCCAGACCAATAAGGGCTGGCACACCTCCTCTAAGGGCCCAAAAAGTCCTATGGTCGTCACACCCCTCCCGGGGGTCCTCCGGCACCCTCCACGCACTCCCGGTACACTACCGATGAGCCCGAAAACTTTCCGGTAACCAAAACTAGACTTCCTATATATCAATCTTTACCTCCGGACCATTCCAGAGCTCCTCGTGATATCAGGGATCTCATCCGGGACTCTGAACATCCTTCGGTAATCACGTATACCATTTCCCTATAACCCTAGCGTCATCGAACCTTAAGTGTGTAGACCCTACGGGTTCGGGAGACACGTAGACATGACCGAGACACTTCTCCGGTCAATAACCAACAGCGGGATCTGGATACCCATGTTGGCTCCCACATGCTCCATGATGATCTCATCGGATGAACCACGATGTCAGGGATTCAATCAATCTCGTATACAATTCCCTTTGTCTATCGGTATGATACTTGCCTGAGATTCGATCGTCGAGATCTCTATACCTTGTTCAATCTCGTTACCGGCAAGTCTCTTTACTCGTTCCATAATACATCATCTCATGACTAACTCCTTAGTCACATTGAGCTCATTATGATGATGTCTTACCGAGTGGGCCCAGAGATACCTCCCCATCACACGGAGTGACAAATCCCAGTCTCGATTCGTGCCAACCCAACAGACACTTTCGGAGATACCCGTAGTGCACCTTTATAGCCACCCAGTTATGTTGGGATGTTTGGCACACCCAAAGCATTCCTATGATATCCGGGAGTTGCACAATCTCATGGTCTAAGGGAACGATACTTGACATTGAAAAGCTTTAGCAGACGAACTACACAATCTTGTGCTATGCTTAGGATTGGGTCTTGTCCATCACATCATTCTCCTAATGATGTGATCTCGTTATCAATGACATCCAATGTCCATGGTCATGAAACCGTGACCATCTATTGATCAACGAGCTAGTCAACTAGAGGCTCACTAGGGACATGTTGTGGTCTATGAATTCACACATGTATTGCGGTTTCCGGTTAACACAATTATAGCATGAACAATAGACAATTATCATGAACAAGGAAATACAATAATAACCATTTTATTATTGCCTCTAGGGCATATTTCCAACAGTAGGAAGGCTGTTGCGCCTTCCTCGCTGCCACCCCCAGATGATTCTCCCAGCCATAGGAGTGCTCCGTCTCAGGTGGACCCGACTGACTTGGACCCATCTCGGACTCTGGTCACCGAGCCTCGGGTCGACGAGCCTCGGGTCACCGAGCCTTCGTCCCAGGAGACTCTAGTCCCAGAGTCTTCGTCCCAGGAGACTCGGGTCCCAGAGTCTTCATCCCACGTGACTCCGGAGGCTAGTGGCCATGCTGATGGTGGCAAGGACAACTTGTCTAAGGACACCTATAACGAGGATGAGCTGGTTGACGAGGGCAAGAAGGTCTACCAGCATGGTTGTACAAAGCTCCCGCCCGTGCCGACGACCCGTGATCAAAGGTGGTTGATTGAGCCTAATGTGGAGAAGTAAGTGCATTTACTCTTTTTTAACCTTTTGCCTTCATGTTTCTTCAAATTAATATCTAATGTGTTGGCCTTGTCATACTGCAGCGGTTGGAAACACGAGCGTGGTGTCCCCAGGCCCAACCAGGTCCTTGATGTGCTTCTCCGGCACCACTTCTCGGGGAAAGTCCAGTTGCCCGGTGAGGGTGATGTTTCACAAGTAGCACTGACCTGGGAGCTGTACATGGCTGCCCCGGCCCCGCCGGAGGAGAGGGTCGACGGTGTCTTGTGCGAGACGGTGGCTGACATTGTGATCTGTCGGTTTTGGGTAATTTCTCCTTTACAAAATTAAAATTCAACAACACCTAGTGATTGTACTAATCAGTGTTGTCTTGTTTGATTGCAGACCTTCTACAGGTGTCTTGAGGAACACAAGGCGAAAGCGGCTGTTGTTCTCGTAGCCGAGTGCAAGTGCCTACTTCAGAACTTACGGCACGAGGCTCGGGTGCAGGCTATTCGAGACTACTACACCTCGACTAACATTAAGAGGGCCAAGAAGAAGTGCCGCAAAAATTATCTGAGTAAGGAGAAGTTAATGAAGGTAATTATCTATTCTTAAGGCCTTGTGCTTAGTTTCCTTGATTTGATTCGTAGGCGTAGCGTTGAAATTTCTCTTGTCTAACTTAGGCGCCCCCGAGATGGTGTGCGGATAGGATGGACTGTTGGGAGGCATTGGTGGATGAGTGGTGCACTCCCGAATGGCTAGCCAACCACAAAAAGGCCAAGGATAAGTGTGCCCAAATGAAAGGTGTGCCACACCATCAAGGAAGCTCCAACCTGTTTGAGTACGAGGATCACTGGGTATGTGGTTTGCTTCACGATTCATGCAATTTAATTCTTCATGCTAGCTTGAGACCTTAACTAATATTTTTTCCTCTCTTTTAGGTGCGAGAAAACAATAAGGAGGTGCCAACTTTGTTCGACCTCTATGGCATGGCCCATACTACCTCGTACAAGAAGGCCAAGGCATTCTCTAAGGATGACCTCGATCATCCAGAGAGCTTTAGCAACATCTCCTCCCACAACAAGCTCGTGAGGTACAGAGATGAGGGGAAGGCGAGGAAAGGGGAGGACTTCAACCCGAGCCAGAGTCCTTTTGATCTAGAGCTCGTGATGATATCTGGTGGCGGGAGGCCCCATGGCTGATAGCCATTGGGGATGGACTGATATGTTTTCCTAGAACTCTCTCGGAGATCAAGAAGCGCCAGACGAGCTCTGATCCTGAGATAAGGCCTCGTCCACGGCCAATGGAGCTCGCCATTGAGGCTAGGGCCGAGGAGCTTCTGGCGGAGGCAAACAGGCAGGCGACGCAGAGGGAGAGGGACATGGAGGAGAGGACGGCTAGGCTGTTGGAGGAGGAGAGGAACCGGAACGACGCGTCTCACAGGCCCCTATACGAGCTCCTCATGGTAAGTTTCTCCTGCATATTATCCAAATCATGCACGTAATGTTCATTTCATCACTAACTAATATGAATGACTCGTGAAAACAAAATGTGCAGACCGTGTGCCAGAACAATGGTCAGACCCCTTCGTCGATGCCCCATATTGCTATAGCACCCACGGTGAGTTTCATTTGAATGGTCATTAGTTACTAGTATTCACATTTGAGTTGTATCATGCTAAGGAGACATTGCAAATGATCTTTGGTGCAGCATGCCTCCCGAAAAGCATCGACCGATCCTTCTACGTCTGCCGCAACCCCGACCAGTCCTTCTCTGTCTCACCCTGGCGCAAACCCGACCGGTCCTTCACCTCCATGATGATGGTAAGTTTTGCCAAGTGTTTTGCTTAACAAATGCATACTTAGCTTAATAAATGACCAATTTAGCTCCAAAATGACCTATACTTAGCTTCTTTAGTTCATTTATGACATACTAAGCATACTTTGGTAAAAAATGGCATGATAACCTTGTTTTAGCTCCAAAATGACATAGACTTAGCTTATTTTCCTCCAAAATGACAAAATAACCTTACCTACCTCCAGAATGACCGATTATAACTAGGATAGCTCTAAAATGACCTACACTTTCCATTTTGTCCTCCAAAATGAGTAAATATGATTAGTTAGCTCAAAAATGGCATAACTACCTAGGTTAGCTAAAAAATGACCTATACTTAGCTTCTTCAGTTCTTTATGACATACTTAGCATCCTTAGGTAAAAAATGGCATGATAACCTTGGTTTAGCACCAAATTGTCATATCATTAGTTTGTTTTCCTCCAAAATGACAAAATAACCTTACCTAGCTCCAAAATGATAGATTTTAACTAGGATAGCTCAAAAATGACCTACACTTACCATTTTGTCCTCCAAAATGAATAAATATGCTTAGTTAGCTCAAAAATGGCCTAACTACCTAGGATAGCTCAATAATGATCTATACTTAGCTTAGCTAGTTCACTTATGACATAATTAGCTTACTTAGGTAAAATGGCATAATAACCTTGGTTTAGCTCCAAACTATCATATCATTAGTTTATTTTCCTCCAAAATGACAAAATAACCTTACCTAGCTCCAAAATGACCGATTTTAACTAGGATAGCTCAAAAATGACATAATTAGCTTACTTAGGTAAAAAATGACACAATAACCTTACTAACCTCCAAAATGACCTATTTACCTAGCTTAGCTCTAAAATGACCTACACTTAGCATTTTTACCTAGCTTAGCTAAAAAATGGCATTTTTACCTACCTTAGTTAGAAGAAGAAGATAAAGAAGAGGAGAGGAGAAAAAGAAAGAGAATAAAAATTCTTCTTCTTCTTCTTCTTCTAGCTAGTCTTGTTATTCTAGTCTTCTTCTTCTTCTTCTTCTAGCTAGTCTTCTTCTTCTAGTCTTCTTATTCTTCTTCTTCTTCTAACTTTCTTCTTTCCCAATTTGGAGATTTGCTTTCGATGAGGAAGCTTGCGTTCATGGAGTCTACTCTTCTTCTTGTGCTTCCTTTTTGTTTTGATTTTGTAGGATGAACAATGTGAAACTTGCTACCTATATATGTATGTATGGATGAAACCATTGTATGCTTGTTGTTGGATATGTTGGCTAGCTATATATGTTGCATATGGACTTTTCATTTGGTATGTATGTATATATATATGTGTGTTGGATGATCATATCCATATGGCAGGGATATGATTTGGTATGTATATGTGTTGTTATGCTTGTTGAAAGTATTTTCAAACGTGTGTGTATATATATGTGAAATTCTGTGAAACTAAATGAATTTAATAAAAAAACAGAAAAAACAGGGGATGTGCAGGCTCTTTGCCATCAGCAAGTAGACGACAAAGTTGCCACGTGGCAGTTACCTGTGCAACCTGGGGTGGCACTAGGCCGGCCTATGTGGTTTCTTTGCCGTCCGCTGGCAGACGGCAAAGAACTTGCATCTTTGCCGTCTGCCAGCCGACGGCAAAGAAACCACATAGGACGGCAAAGAAACCGCTGCTTTGCCGTCCACTGGCAGACGGCAAAGAACTTTGCATCTTTGTCGTCTGCCAGCAGATGGCAAAGCACGCCGTTAACCCCTTAACGGACGTAGGCTGCCACGTGTGCCGTCCATGGTCTTTGCCTTCTCCTGGCAGACGGCAAAGACCTAAGCATCTTTGCCGTCTGCCAGTAGACGGCAAAGCGCCCTTTACTGTTTCTTATTCAGCCGAACGGTTGGCCGTCTGCTAGCAGACGACAAAGCCTTTGCTGTCCGCCATGCATGCCTTTGCCGTCCGCTATGACAGACGACAAAGTAGTTGATTTCTGTAGTGATACTTTTGTGTTTGTGTGTGATCATACGCTGTTATGTGTGTTGCTACTATTTCCTATCTTTTGATGATTATGTGATGTTCACTCACTTTGCTTGTTGTGTTGTGCTATGTTGATTAACTCTTATTACTCTCGCACACCACCAAGTTGTATGTGACATGGAAGAAGTGACCCATGCACCTAATCAATTGTGCATTTGCATACAAACGCAAATTTAAAATAATGCACAAATTTAGGGGGAGCTCTTGCTTATCACATACTTCTCAAAGCGATGATTATATTCATTGATTATATCATATGTCGAAGCTTTGATCTATATGTTGTCATCAGTTACCAAAAAGGGGGAGATTGAAAGTACATTTGCTCCCTTGGTGGTTTTGGTAATTAATAACAACATATAAATCATTGAACTAATGTTTCCACCAAGTATATTTCAGGAAATGTTCAATGATAGGATTGGCAAAAGGATTGTAAAGATTGTGGAATACCCCAAGATGCAAGGACATAGGTTGGTAAAGCTGCAAGCAAGAGGACTCTACATTTTATATTTGTAAGAAAACACTTTGAGTCCATAGGAAAGCCAATACTATTAAAAGGGGGTAAGGTTTTGTTGGTGAGCAAAATGCTCATACATGCACAAGTGATAGTCACCAAAAACGCCCACAAACTCTCCCACCAAAGTCTGTCCAAAGCCAAATACTCAAAATTGGTGCAACCAACATTCCACACTCGGTGCGACCGATTCCAAACCCTAGACAAACTTAGCCAAACCCTAGATTTTCAGTGCAACCGATACTGCATTTGGTGCCATCGAGTTGGGCTGCCAACTTTCTGTTACACAAGTTCACAGTTTTGGTCCCTCCGAGATTGTCGAATCGGCGTCACCGAGATTGGTCATTCTGACCATTGGTCACCTTATCGGTGCAACCGAGATTCCTATATCAGTCTCACCGAGATTCAAAACTTGCTGACTTTAAGTCACTTCGGTACAACCGAGATTCACATCGGTTCCACCGAGTCTGACTTATTGTGTGTAACGGTTGGATTTTTGGAGATGCCTATATATACCCCTCACCACCACTAACTCGCAAGAGAAGCACTCAGAACGGTTCCCCACTCATATCTACTGATTTTCTGAGAGAGAACCACCTATCCTTGTGTTGAGGTCAAGATCTTCCACTCCAACCATATGGATCTTGATTTCTAGCCTCCCCAAGTTGCTTTCCACCCAATCAATCTCTTCTACCAAGCCATATCTGTGAGAGAGTGATTGTGTGTTGAGGAGTCTATCATCTTGAAGCACAAGAGCAAGGAGTTCATCGCATTACCGAGCCTATTACCTTTTGGAGGATGGTGCCTCCTAGATTGGTTAGGTGTCGCTTGGGAGGCTCCTACTTCGTGTTGTGGAGTGAACTAAGAAGTTTGTAAGGGCAAGGAGATCGCCTACATCGTGAAGATCTACCCCGAGTAAGGCTAGTCCTCCGTGGACGTAGGCCGTCATCGTATAGTCAAGGTTGCTTCTTCGTGGAACCCTTCATGGGTAGAGCCCTCCATGGACTCTCGTGATTGTTACCCTATGTGGGTTGAAGACTACATGAATGTGGATGTACGATAGAACCACCTATCGGAACCATGGGAAAAATCATCATGTCACCAATTGCGTTTGATCTTCCTACCCTCTCTTTACTTACATGCTTGTCTTTATTTTCCGCTGCTATACTCTTAGACATGCATGTGTAGGGTGTACTTGACATACTATGAATGCTAAAATCTGCCAAGAATTAAAATTGGAAAAAATTAATTTTCATTTGGTCAAGTAGTCTAATCACCCCCCTCTAGAACTACTTTCGATCCTACAGGTGTGTTTGTTAAGATCCAATGAATTGTGAGTTTATGTTCAGATTATCCATGAATATTATTTGAATCTCCTCTGATTTCTTATATGCATGATTCCATATCCTTTCAGTTCTCTTCAAGTTATTGGTTTGGGTTGGCCAACTAGATTGGTAATTGTTGCAATCGGAGAAGTGCTTGGTTTTGGGTTAATTCTTGCGATGTCCTCACCCAGTGACATAGTAGGGGTAGTGAGGCACGTATTGTATTGTTGCCATTAAGGGTAACAAGATGGGGTTTTCATATTGATTGAGTTTATCCCTCTACAACATGTCATCTTTCTTAATGTGTTACTCTATTCTTCATGAACTTAATACTCTAGATGCAGGCAAGAGTCGGTCGACGTGTGGAGTAATAGTAGAAGATGCAGAATCGTTTCGGTCTACTTGTCACGGACATGATTCCTATATGCATGATCATTGCCTTGGATAAATACATGACTATTTGCTTTTCTATCAATTGCTTGACAGTAATTTGTTGACCCACCATGATATTTGCCTTCAAGAGAGAAGCCTCTACTGAAACCTATGGCCCCGGGTCTATTTTCCATCATATATTTTCAGATCTATACCTTGCTGAAATTTATTTATCTTTTACTTTCCGCACTCATTTACATATATCTCTTCAGATCTAATCCTTGCAAATAACCGTGAAGGGATTGACAACCCCTTTATAGCGTTGGGTGCAAGAGTTTTTGTTTGTGTAGGTGCAAGTTGAAGAGAATGTCACATACTTGAGCATTGAGTTGCAACATCTTCAATTCATCTGCAGTTGCTTCGCGATCCGGTTCCCTTCCATTCGCAAAGAATTCACCTTGCAATCCAACACGAATAACAGCCCAAACGGCAGGGTTATGGCCAAGTAGATGCATTTTCATTTTGTGCTTCGAAGTAGCAAAATTAGTGCCATCAAAGTACGGACCTCTACGGTGATAATTTCCCTCACTAGACGCCATACTCTCCTAGCCTGTGAAACCAATGCAATCGAGACCAAAGCTCTGATACCACTTGTAGGATCGAAAGTAGTGCTAGAGGGGGGTGATTAGACTACTTGACCAATTAAAAATCTACTTTTTCCTAATTTTAAGTCTTGGCATATTTTAGCATTCACAGCAAGTCAAGTACACCCTACGCATGCATGTCTATGAGTATTGCAATGGAAAGTAAAGACAAGCATGTAAGTAGAGGAAGTGTAGGAAGATCAAACACAATTTGAAGACACGATGATTTTTCCTGTGGTTCCGATAGGTGGTGCTATCGTACGTCCACGTTTATGGAGTCTTCAACCCACGGAGGGTAACGGTCGCGAGAGTCCATGGAGGGCTCTACCCACGAAGGGTTCCACAAAGAAGCAACCTTGACTATTCCATAACGGCTTCCGTCCACAAAGGACTAGCCTCATTATGGGTAGATCTTCCCGAAGTAGGCGCTTTCCTTGCCCTTACAAACTTCTTGGTTCACTCCACAACACGAAGTAGGAGGCTCCCAAGCGACACCTAACCAATCTAGGAGGCACCACTCTCTAAAAGTTAATAGGCTCGATAATGTCGATGAACTCCTTGCTCAAGATGATAGACTCCTCAACACACAATCACTCTCTCACAGATTTGGATATGGTGGAAGAGATTGATTGGATGGAAAGAAAATTGGGGAGGGTAGAGATCAAGATTCATATGGTTGGAATGGAATGGCATGATCTCAACACATGAGTAGGTGGTTCTCTCTCAGAAAATCAATAGGTATGAGTGGGGAACTGTTCTGAGTGCTTCTCTTGCGAGTGAGTGATGGTGGAGGGGTATATATAGGCACCTCCAAAAATCCAACCGTTACAACTAATAAGTCAGACTTAGTGACACCGATGTGTTAATCTCGATGGTATCGAGTTGCCTCAAAGGTAGCAACTTTTGAATCTCGGTGAGACTGATACATAAAACTCGATTGCACCGATCAGGTGACCAACGGTCAGATTGCCAAACTCGGTGACGCCGATTCAACAGAATCGGACGGACTGATTTTGTGAATTTGCGTAACAGGAAGTTGGCAACCCAAACTCAGTGGCACCGGAATGGAATCAGTTGCACCGAAGGGCTAGGGTTTGGTTGAGTCTGTCTGAGGCTGAGAATCGGTGGCACCGAGCGGAAAGTGTTGATTGCATCGATTTTGGATATTTGGCTTTGGACAGACTTTTGTGGAAGAGAGCTTGTGGGTGTATGTAGTGACTATCACTTGTGCATGTATGAGCATTTTGTTCACCAACAGTACCTAACCCCTTTTTGATAGTATTGGCTTTCCTATGGGCTCAAAGTGATTTCTCACAAAGGATAAAATGTAGAGTCCTCTTGCTTGAAGCTTTGCCAATCTATTTCCTTGCATCTTGGGGTATTCCACAATCCTTTTGCCAACCCATCATTGAACTTTTCCTAAAACATGCTTAGTGGAAACATTAGTTCAGTGACATATATGTTGTTATTAATTACCAAAACCACCAAGGGAGCAAATGTGCTTTCACTCTTCCTTGTCATGTTACATTGGTCAATAGACATTTGACAATGTCGCCTCTCTATCCCTCATGTTCTAATGGACATGAGGACACAAAACATCTTATTCCAGTGTCAAAAAGCTAAGGAAGTATGGAGAATGTCGGGGCTGGAAATTGCGATTAAAAAAACTTGCAAAATTGATCAAGTTGGTTAGGTTGTCCTTGAGTTTCTATTTCATATGTCAGTTCAGGATCTATCTATCTTGGGTGTTCATAGTGTCCGTGAGTTGATTGCCATTACCATTTGGTTCTTGTTGTGGGAAAGACGCAAGCTGGTCCATGATGACATTACTCAACATATTAGCCAGATTGTTATGGAGATTCATGCCTTGCTGGCAAAGTATGTCATTGCTCTTTCCCCTAATGCTACCAGGGAGAATGGGGGTTGGACCCGGCCACCTCCCAACTTTGTTAAGCTTAATGTTGATGCACATTTTGACCAGGACTTACTTAGGGGTTTCGCTAGTGTAGTTCTTCAAGACGGAAGGGGAAAATTCATTGTCGGGGTAACTGGAAAACTGATTGGTGTGATGACATCCTTACAGCTGAAACGTTAGCACTAAGATTCGGTCTTTCACTGGCGCAAAGCACGAGATGTAAATCGTCTTGTTATTAACTCTGATAATATGAAAGTAATTGAGATTTGAGACTATGAACAATGGAGGACGATTTGTAGGAACAACGAGTGATAGTTTTTGATGATTGTTATTATCTCCCTTGTGAATTTCCGCTCACTAGATTTGAACATTGTTAGGGAATCAAATAAGTTTGCTCATGAGCTTGCTCGTTTAGCTAGGTTTTTTACTACCAATGATTGGTTCGAGGAATCTTTGAACGAAATTGTATCTATCTTAATAGACGTTGTAACCGCTGTTTTGAACTAATAAAGTGTTTTTTCTTTAAAAGGGTGGTCGGTGCGGAGGTTCGGTTGCAGTTGGTGCTCTTCAACGATCAATATTGGTGGAGACGCGGCTTTGTTGTTTTGCTTTGGGTAGGTTCTTGTGTTGTGTTGTAATGTGTGTGGTGGGTAATCTTTGGATTTGCCTACATGCGTTCTACATTTGTCACTTTCTTCTGTCTTCTATAATAATATGATACGCCATGGTGTACTCTAGACTAAAAAAAGCTAAAGCGCACGATCATACCAGCCGCACTCTATGCTCTAACGTGTATTGTAGGACGCCTTTACAACACAGGCATCACGAACATTCAGACATGCTGCGCCATATAATCGGCCATTCACCCATCCATTCATCAGAAGTCAAACAGACATCTAGAATCTGACAGTACAAAATGGTACCACGATGATCCACCAATTTCGGAGCATATAAGTTGGTTCACAGCAAACCAAAATAACCCTTACATAATATTAGTGGTAATAATCACTAACAGATGATAATCGCAGTGAACATGGAGGGGAACCCAAGGAAGAAAGATCAGTGATGGTTAAATAGTAGTAGTACTTCGGTACGTAGGTAGGTATCACCATAGCTCGTCCAGGACAGGTTAGCGCCTGGAAGAGGTCATCGGTGTTTAGTGGAGAATAGTTGCAGGAGTTGTTGATGGGCACGTGCAGACGAATGCATCCTCTTATAAGGAGTCGCTGCGCTGGGTCTTTGGCCTGAGGAGCCTCAGGTTAGGTTTGCCAAGCCATAGCGAAAAGCAGTATGTACAACTGCCAGGCTTGTGGCGGCAAGACATCGATCCATGAGCTTGAGTTGCCCTTCCCTTACATCAGCAGCAGCCTTGGTTCCATTCCCCATTGATCTACATTGCAAAAGAGCAGATATGTCTTAATACAGAGGTGTTGGACTGCTGGTAAGAGAGTGCAGCAAGCAATTCTGTGTACAAAAACATAACTGGCAATGACATTTGCGATAGGCAGCTCCAGGAATAATGTGGATAAAGAAAGAAGCATAAGCAGGTACAAAATAGTTCACACAAGAAATTCTGCTGGACTTGAGGCCACTTGTGCTGACAGTCCAAATAATAATGTTTCTATTTGTTCTACTGGAAGGCATCATGTTAGCTTGGACCGTATGGTACAAGGGCAGCACAGACAAGGTTTTTACCAAGCTTATGGAAGTAATCTGCTGTTGAAAAATCCTACAAACCATCAGTGTAACAACTACAAA
Source organism: Hordeum marinum (assembly GCA_022496015.1). Lineage (NCBI taxonomy): Eukaryota > Viridiplantae > Streptophyta > Magnoliopsida > Poales > Poaceae > Hordeum > Hordeum marinum. The sequence continues at coordinate 443,450,450 of CM039675.1, read as the reverse complement.
TTTCGAAATTAGGCAAGGTCCAGGAGAAAAGCACAACCTCAGAACTTTAGTGGTTAAGTTTGACTTGATCATTTGATCACTAGACTTGAAGGGTCCAATTCCATTACAATCAATTAGGTAACTAACAACTTCAACACCTCATTGATACAATACAATAAGGGTTATTATCATAATTTCCACATGCCACGATTCGTCCTTTGTGGATTCTGGAATATATTTTTACCACATTTCTTAACTCTACTTTGGAATAGCCAAGTGAGTGGATCCATGTAAAATGACTCGATTGGGTGCAAGATTGATGCCCCGATAGTTACTTTTACTCTTCTTATCAGAAGTGCAAAAAAGAGAAAAGGAGATATAAAATTTGACACATATTCCGCTTGTATTTATGACTACAAAAGTAAAACTAACTATTCAACCAATAGTCCCCATAGTTTTTTCTCTTCAAGTTGCAAATTATCAGGTATCATTACCTGCTTTTGTAGTCTTTACCATTAACAAAGGCCATTCACAGTTGCATCTGTGAGACTGCATAGAACTATCAAAGGCAAGTGTACCAAAGGCCATATGATGGCATCTTATCTCGCAATATTTGGCGTTGATGGTAGCATGACAACCCCACCACCAAGAAACGATATGCAAAACACCTCGTTATATAGTTAACTACACGTCTCAGATGTGAACATAAGGTGAGATGATGTTGCAAAGTGCTCTAGATTCTTTAGATTCATACAACACAGCAAGGCTCATGCACACCCTGCAGTTTAACAAAGCAGAGAACGTTCACCACAGCAGAATGTGCGCCATGCTCACAAAGCAGAGAAACTGCCAGGATTGCACATTCACAGCGTTCATGCTTGGTTTTACCGGATTAACAAGGCACTTTCCAATAGTGTTCTGCACGACAAACATACCCACACCACTTCCTACGAGGGCATTACAGACTGAACATCTCCAAACTCAGTTGGGAGGAAGTCGATTACATATTGTACCAATCAACTACGACAGCAACTGGCGTTTGACCTTATACTTATAACCCGCAGCTAGATAGATCACGATTCACTGCAAATACCGATGCACTGATGCAGAACTCTTTCAGGATCCACTACAAGTCTACAACAACAACAAGCATGCCAATAACAGAGTACTACTAGCTGCAGCAACTCCTTGACGAGTCACCACAGAGACAAGGCTGCCACACAAATAAATCCACCTAGAGACGATCCCGGGTATGTTATTACCGCCAAAATATCATCGGAGCACCAACATTCCCGAACTAATGCGGCGGCGCTCCCTCTCAGTTCGCAGAAATGAAAGATCCTAAAACCACCGGCGACCCCGCCACCAAACAAGCCACAAATAAGCGCACGGGTGCGAAGACTTGGAGGCCAACGGAGTAAAAAAAAAAGCATCGCACTGCAGCGCGAGGGATGCCATTTCTGTACCTCGGAACCGGCCGGATCCCGCGAGCGCGAGCGCGAGTCGGCCGGAGCCCTCCGCGGCGAGGAGGGCCCGGCGCCGCCCGATCGGGGCGAGGCGGGGAGAGCAGGAAGGAAGGAAACCCTAGCCCCCCACGCGGAATGGGGGGGAGGGGAGGAGCTGCTGGCGCGACGAAGGCAATAGTCTCCCTTGGCCCTCTCGGGGGTGGTTGTATTGAAGCGCTCTGATGGGAAGGACGGACGGACGACACCCTGGGCTGCAGTACCACGCCACTCCCCTTCCGGATTTCCCGCGCGAGCGCGGCGCCGTGATTTTACGCTCCTGCCCCTCGACGTGACGCCGGGACGTGGGGTCTGCGCGCCCGCACGGGATGAGGGCAGCGGGGTAATTTCCGTGCGCCGCCTGGCCTCGCCGGCGACAGAGGCCATCCACACACACGCACGCCTGCCTCGGTTTTACCTGCTCGCTTGTTCGCGGAAACCGGGGCGGGCGGGGGGAGTGATTTCCAGCTGGGACTGGGATGGTGGCGCGGAGAAGCAACGCGGGTCAGCTTGACGTAGGAGGAGGGTGGCAGGGCAAGAGCAGAGCATTCATCAGTGTTGGCTTCTCCCAAATGGTTTTGCGCGCATCATTGATGATGATTGATGTGAGCGCCAGCACCAGGCCCAGTAATGATGCCTTCCCTCCCTGCTGCGGCAAAAAATCGTGTTTTAACCTTTTTACGAAAGTTGATCGAGATATGATCCTGGTTTGAAAAAAATCGAGATCTGGCTTTGTTTTACCGTCAGGTTTCATGAAAAGATCTGAAACTTATCCATGTCAGCGTGACGCACCCCTATCATCAAACTCTTTGGCGGTAGGCTATACAACCCTACCGCTAAGGTGCTCGATGATAAGTGCAAACATGCATTGTATCTGATACTTGAATGTATTTTTACGATAGAGCGTGCATTCCTACCGTCATGGACCCTGGCGGTAAGAAAAAGGTCAGATTTCGATTTTTTTCAAACGAGGGTCATGTCTCGATCAACTTTCATAAAAGAGTCAAAACACAAAAATCAACCTCCTGTTGCAATGACTATACTTTTTATAGGAAAATGCTATGAATCTATATCAGATTTTTTAAGCATGGTAATTCAGGCGGTTTTCTATGACAAACTTTTTTATCGTGTGCCATGCTTGCTAGAAGAAACTGCCATCCTCGTGATTCAGGAAATCATAATTTGCCATCTCGGACATTTAATTTGCCATGCTAAAAAAATCTGACATTTGATTTGTAGTGAAACCCTTTTTTATTGGTACTCGAGTAGTTTTATTTTTTAAATACTTGTCGTGTCCAGTTCAATAGTTAAGGGCATCTTCAACCTTGAACAGTAAACGAAAACTGTGAGAGTTCGTTTTTATGTTCGGACATGGTCTGCGGACATGATGCGTAAAAGAGTCATTGGATGCTATTTAAAACTATCCATAATGGAAGTAACATAGGCAATAACCTCACACATATGTAGGCAAAATAGGTAACGTGGAAAGTAATTAGTGAGAAAAGAAAGCCATGTGGTAACATAATATGTTACTCACGCTACGAGACTGGCCATAGTGATGGTATTTTAGTCGGTATCATTCACTTGGGAGCAGTAAATATGCTTATATGACACACAATTAAAAAAGAAAGATGATTAGAGTAATAATATAGATAGATACCGTATCATAATAAATGGTATGCTACTATGTGTCATGTATGATAATAAATAAGATTACCTATGATACTCTATCTATTTCATAATGAGTGTGCACACGTTTTTCAAGATTTAACTTTAACCATAAATTGAACCAACGTGGGCGACTGCGGCATGAGAAAAAATTATACAATTGAAAACTCTCTCGAATACAAATTCAACGGTATAATTTTTACTCACGCCGCAGTCGTTCACGTTGATTAAATTTATGGTCAAACCTAAACCTCGAAAAACGTCGGCGCGCTACATTATGGAATGGAGAGAGTCCTAATGTATGAAACTATTTACTATGGAGGTAGTAGTATCATAGACTAATTACTAAGTACTTCCTCCGTTCCAAATTATAGTGTGTTTGCGCTTTTCGAGATTTAAGTTTGACCATAAATTTGATGGACAACTACGACGAAAGCAAAAATTATACCATTGAATTCGTATTTGAAAAAAGTTTTGAAGGGTATATTTTTTGCTCCCACCGCAATCGGTTACGTTGGTTAAATTTATGGTCAAACTTAAATCTCGAAAAGTGTGAGCACACTACATTATGAAATGAAGGGAATATCATATGCATTATATTAATATATGCTACTCCACACTATGAGTAGTCTGAGCAACATCACCCATAACAACACAAGATGAATCTACAACATAATAAATGAAGTGGTGCATGACACCATACATATGTTACTCCCCACTACGGGTAGTCTAACAAATTAGTCAGGTTGGAAAAAGAGAGAGTATTGAGGGACCATGCATGTGATGAAATATTATGATGTGGTGTCCGGTTGAAAGGAGAAAAGAGTAAAGGGAACCATGCATGTGGTGAAATACAGTCAGCAGTTAACTAGGGAAACTCCAATGATGTGCACCAAAATGTCCCCAATATCTAAACGCCCGCGCGATGCTATAAGGGTGTCCAAAATCCCGCAAGCCGGAAACAAAGTCCTAGGAAATCTAAGGAGTCTAAATGCCCATTGTCGGAGATGATTTCGGCATATACCTCAATAAGGTATCCCAACGAGGTAATTAGGTTGGAGGGGAGACATGAGACAAGATTTACCTAGGTCCACGCCCTCCGTTCAAGGTAAAACTCTACTTCTACTCGTGTATATTGCAAATTGGGGGTTATAAAATAAAGGTATAAGTAATTGTATAACAACTAGCTCGACCCGCTTTATATAAGATATTGCCCCCCTAGGGTTAAGCGTCTAGTCGGCTATGTCGATGGAGGGGAGTCCTCCACAACTTTGGTTTTGACTTCCTGGTCTTGGATGGTGATGAGTGGATTTTTGCATCACTTTTATAGCCTATCCTAGTGACAAAAATCCATCATATCATATCCATCTAATATTTTTTCATGTCCACAATGCATTTTTTTATATTTACGTTGTTTCACCAAGTTCATTGGACAACTTCTAGATTTTATGTTTTTCTTTGTTTTGTGGTCTTTGTAGGTGTATTGGCATGTTCATGGACATGTTCCAGGTATCAGATTTGAGCCCTATGGAGAGTTCTCTTATGATATTTTATGAAGTGTCCAAATTGAAGATCCAATACCATGGGTGTATTAGGCTTTACGAGAAGAATGCAACAAGTCCAAGAACACACAAAATGAGAGTTCGAATGAATATGAAACACGTTCGCGAAATGCGGAGAAGAAGATGGTGTGTGGCACGACCGTGGATGGCCGTACCAGTGCTCGTATGAGCCTGCTCAGGCAGCGAAATCAGCCATAACTTATGTGATTCTTCATCGATTCCGTCTCGGTTTAGTCCTACAGGATCCTTGGCGGCCAAGGGAAGTAGTGGTAGAAGATGAGACCCCTTGGATCCCGTGGATGAAGTGTGAGGTGAAGGGTCAATGGAGGAGACCCCGTGAGGCCTCCTATATATTCTCCTTCAACCCTAGCCGTTATGATTAGTCCTGAAAAACTCCACACAACTTCCCCATGGCGTTCGCTGATACAAACCATTCCCTTCCCTTTATGTTGGTTGTTTTGATAAACAATTTTCTCAGCTAGTTTGGACATATAACTTTTGAGTGCCTAGTATATATGATTGTGCGTGTAATAAAAATTCTGAACAACAATAGTGAGAGAGCATATTGCGAACATTTATCAGCTAATAATTCATCTGAACATGCCTGCTCAACACACTCACAAGAATCACTCTTAATACCTACACTTTGCATAAAAGTATCACAGGGCTACTTGCAAGGGCTTACTTTTGCGGGCAAGGAGTGTTGAAGTGTGGTTTGTGGTAGTCCATCCTCGTGGAGTTAGAGCTTGAAGAACTCCAAGTTCTCCTCCACAAAAGCAGGTTCATCATCCTCTCCATTTTCTAAAGTTTTTCAACACCTCAAGCAAAGTTAACAAAACTTAACACAAATGGTAGCAACTACTCCCACAAGCTACTAGTGCATATACCATGCATCAAAGCTCTTAGAATACAATAAATTTGACATGCAAGCTCATATTCAAAGTCACCTTCAACAAAAAAAGCAAGAAATAAACACACGAGAGGAAAAACCAATTGGATCAACAGAGGAGTCACATACCAAGGAGCAATCCCTCCAAATATTTCCAGAAACGGTGGTCCGAGCTAAGAGATAAAGAAAATCATCGCAAGAGAGAAATAACATGAGTTGAAACTTATTGTAGAACTTTCCTGTAAGTAGTAGAAGGGGAAACATGGTCACTAGTGGATAGGGGCTCTGTGGGCACCACACACGGACTCACTCTAGGGGGGCACGTGGGTTGGCCTTGTGGGAGGCCCGTGGGTCGCCTTGAGTTGTATTGCGTACCAAAAATTCTTATTTATGGCATGAAAATTCTACAAAAACAAAATCAGTTCTGAGGACTTCTATTTTTGCAGATTTTTATTATATAGAAAACTCATAAACATCGCAAAACTGGCTATTCTAACACAATTAAACTCTCATAAAACTTAACTAAACAGAAAACAAAATAAAGTTATAGAAAGGGGTACTTACGGAATTTATCAATCATATATTTTTTTAAACAAATTAATAAGGTTGATCAAGCCTCATTAAGAAAATATTTTTGAATAACATAGAACATTTTTTTGTATAACACTATAGGCGGTGCGACAGTCTTCGAGGGAAGTATTTCAACCCCAAAATATTGATTCGACACAAAGGGGGCCAAAGAATCTTTATAAGCTTTACCAGTTGAGTTTTCAAATCAAGTACACTTGGATAGATAACTTGCATGCATCAATTTATTAGTAGCACAATAATGTTAGAACAATAGTGAAATAGTGACAATAATATTATAACAATAGCTTCACACATTCAGAAATCTTGGTTCATGACCCCCCCAATGAACTTGACCTCCATCACGACCCTCCAATAATCTGCCCTTCAGAGGTCGGCAGCTCACGATCTTCCGGGCGCATCCGACCAGCCGTCGGAGCTTGCTGCTCTACTTGCCCATCGGTGGATGTAGATCTGCCCTCCCCTCTCCGTATCAAAGGAGAGGAATATATAATAGGCTTTGAGGGAGAGGTAAAATGCATTCATGGCCGTAATTTCATCCTCCCCTGGAGTTTTCCGATTTCTCTCCTTGTAAGCTACAAATCTATCATGATCCGCTATTGCAGGTTGGAGCACATCTTAGTGGTCAGTGATCATCGAGTGGGCAAGAGATGGACTATGGATACGAGCCTCCGTGAAGCAGGTAGATTCAAGCTCTCACGGCACGACGACGGGCCCAAGACGTGACTGAACAATCTTCTGAAGGTATGGATTTTCCTGTTGGATAGTAGGTCAACAAATGACATTACTTGGGGATATCAACTCCCATTTGGGTAGTGAGTGTAGTAGACAGACTACAAGGCTGCACACCATTGCAATTTTCTCTTCTCCTTATTCCTCAATATTTTTTCTCCCTTTGTTGGTTATTATCAAATGATGTGTTATGATGGATGAAATATGAAGATATGTCATGATTATATGAACTTGATTGTTTAGGTTAAATTAAGCACTCCGGATTTAGGCAATATTTTGGTTTTCTTAGTCATGGACCTCATATTTTTGTATACATTCACTTCAAATTGAGTGCTTGAATGGGTTGTATCTCATAGAAATGGTGGATCCACTTCCAATCTAGATTATACGGATGATATATAACTATGTCAACAACAGTAAACATTGATACGATCTGAACGATAAAATGGAATGGCATACCTAAACTTTAATAAGTTGGATGAAGTGGGTGATTAACGTGTTTCATCCAAATATCGTTAATTTTATACCCTTTTAACTAGCAAAGTGTTCGCACTATGCCACGGGTCCAAAAAAAGAAGCAAGGTTGAGTTTGGTTTTCCCAAGAAAGATGAATTTTGGCAACTAGTCATCAACCCATGCATCCGTACGGGTTCCATGGATACTATATATGATACTTTCATTGTTATTGTAAAACAAAATTGTACGAGGTTTCCAAAAAAATGTTAAGGATTATCAGTACACAATAGATTAGATTCTATTCTTATATATTTATTAACTTTCTGTATAGGGGTTTGTGCCACACAAAAAATTGGTCACATTTTATATAAACTTAGTGTTTGACTCCATTCCACATATTTATACTTGACTTTACTATGGGTACGATTACTCTACCCACACGAACCTATGGGGTACACTATGTTTCCCCGGCCGGTTAGGATGCGTTTGGTTACGTGCACCATTTTTTGCCACTTTGCATACTTGACCCATATGGGCCTGGTTGAGGTAAGGCAGGCAAAAAACCAACATTCGTATGTTGATTGGTTGCACACATTGCATCAAGGACCAAATGGTGGCATGTTGTTCGGTTATGTGTGGTTGTGCTTTAAGGGATCATTGTTTGGCTATGTGCACGTAGCTGTTCTGCTCACCCCTTTCAAATGTGGTGGACTTACCATTCATTTTGCAACACACAACACACACACACACAAACACACGCGCACACGACATATTAAGGAAGAACGGTAGTAGAAGATCAACAAGGACAATGCAAGAACATCAAGAACATGCATATCATAAGTAGTACTAGGCATACATTTGAAACAACACGTCAACACATGCCCGGTGTTGGTCCCTTGAAAAAATATGGACAAGTTCACAACAAAAGAGATGATGAAGCTTCAATCCAGACCTAACTTAGTTCATAATTGACAGACAGCCTAGAGAAAGACAATCTAGAGGGCATGTGATATGTCATCGTGTAGGATCAAAAGTAGTGCTAGAGGGGGGGTGATTAGACTACTTGACCAATTAAAAATATACTTTTTCCCAATTTTAAGTCTTGACAGATTTTAGCATTCATAGCAAGTCAAGTACACCCTACACATGCATGTCTACGAGTATTGCAGCGAAAAGTAAAGACAAGCATGTAAGTAGAGGAAGGGTAGGAAGATCAAACGCAATTTGAAGACACACTGATTTTTCCCGTGGTTCCGATAGGTGGTGCTATCGTACGTCCATGTTTATGGAGTCTTCAACCCATGGAGGGTAACGGTCGTGAGAGTCCCCGGAGGGCTCTACCCACGGAGGGTTCCACGAAGAAGCAACCTTGACTATTCCATAACGGCTTTCGTCCACGAAGGACTAGCCTCACTATGGGTAGATCTTCACGAAGTAGGCGATCTCCTTCCCCTTACAAACTTCTTGGTTTACTCCACAACACGAAGTAGGAGGCTCCCAAGCGACACCTAACCAATCTAGGAGGCACCACCCTCCAAAAGGTAATAGGCTTGATAATGTTGATGAACTCCTTGCTCTTGTGCTTCAAGATGATAGACTCCTCAACACACAATCACTCTCTCACAGATTTGGCTATGGTGGAAGAGATTGATTGGGTGGAAAGCAACTTGGGGAGGTGATAAACCACAAGTGTAGGGAATCAATTGTAGCCTTTCTCGATAAGTAAGAGTGTCGAACCCAACGAGGAGCTAATGGTAGAACAAATATTCCCTCAAGTTCTATCGACCATCGATACAACTCTACGCACGCTTAACGTTCGCTTCACCTAGAACAAGTATGAAACTAGAAATACTTTGTAGGTGTAACAAGATAGGTTTGCAAGATAATAAAGAGCACGTAAATAAAAACTAGGGGCTGATAAGATAAAGTAACAATTAAGTTAGTTTAACGAGTGTGGAAAAGTGGTGGTAGGAGTTGCGGAATTGTCCCTAGGCAATCGATAACTAGAACAGTAATCATTATTGCAATTTTATATGAGGGAGAAGCATAAGCTAACATACTTTATCTACTTGGATCATATGCACTTATGATTGGAACTCTAGCAAGCATCCGCAAATACTAAAGATCATTAAGGTAAAACCCAACCATAGCATTATAAGGTATCAAGTCCTCTTTACTCCCATATGCAACAACCCACCTACTCGGGTTTATGCTTCTATCACTCAAGCAACCCACCATAGGCGAATCATGAACACATTGCAACACCGTACAATGAGGATCCCTCACGCTTGCGTGACACGGAGAGCACCATAGGACAACACCAATAATAAAACATGCAACTCAAACCAATCATGATCATCAATCAACCCATAGGACATAAAAATCTACTTAGAAATCATAGGATGGAAACACATCATTGGATAATAATATGAATCATAAAGAACCATGTTCATGTAGATGGTAGAACGGGTTGTGGGAGAGTGGACCACTATAGATAGATGTGGGAAGGTGATGGAGGTGTTGGTGAAGATGACGGAGTTGTTGGAGTAGATCGCCGTCACGATGATGGCCCCGACGGCATTTCGGTGCCACCAGGAGAGAGAGGAAGAGAGCCCCCTCCTTCTTCTTATTCCTTGACCTCCTCCCTAGATGGGAGGAGGGTTTCCCCTTTGGTCCTTGGCCTCCAAGGTGGCGAAGGGGCAGGAGCCCCTCCGAGATTGGATCTCTTTCTCTGTTTCCTTCTCTTTCTGCGCTCCCTGATTCCGGCCTTTCACCGTTTCTTAAATATTTGGAGATCCATAACTCCGATTGGGATGAAATTTTCAGGGGATTTTTATTATAAAAATATATTTCTTGTGGGAAAAGGAGAGCTCTAACCGACTAAAGAGGTGACCACAAGGGCCCAGGGACGACCAGGGGGTAGGCCACACCCCCTGGCTTGTGGTCACCTCAGGAATCGTCTCACGTTGATTATTTTCCCCAAAAATCACATATATTCCAAAAAAATCTCCGTAAGTTTTTATCATGTTTGGACTTTGTTTGGTATGGATATTCGGCGAAACAAAAAACATGCAACAAATAGGAACTGGCACTCGGCACTGGATTAATATGTTAGTCCCAAAAATAGTATAATAAGTTGCCAAAAGTATATATGAAAGTTGTAGAATATTGGTATGAAACAATCAAAAATTATAGATATGACGGAGATGTATCAGCATCCCCAAGCTTAATTCCTGCTCGTCCTCGAGTAGGTAAATGATAAAAAATATAATTTTTGATGTGGAATGCCACCTATCATAATCTTGTTCATATAATCTAATCATGGCATGAATATTCAGATCCATAAGACTCAAAACAAAAGCTTAATGTTGACATAAAATAATAATATTTCAAGCATACTAACAAAGCAATTGTATCTCTTCAGAATATCATGGCAAAAGAAAGTCATCCCTATAAAATCATATAGTCTGGCTATGCTCCATCTTCCCCACACAAAGTATTTATATCATGCACAACCCCGATGACAAGTCAAGCAATTGTTTCACACCTTTTATGTTCTCAAACTTTTTCAACTCTCACGCAGTACATGAGCGTGAGCCATGGATATAGCACTATAGGTGGAATAGAATATGGTGGTGGTTGTGAGGAAAATGAGAAGATAGTCTCACATCAACTAGGCGTATGAACATGCTATGGAGATGCCCATTAATAGATATCAATGTGAGTGAGTAGGGATTGCCATGCAACAGATGCACTAGAGCTATAAGTGTATGAAAGCTCAAAAAGAAACTAAGTGGGTGTGCATCCAACTTTCTTGCTCATGAAGACCTAGGGCAATTTGAGGAAGCCCATCATTGGAATATAAAAGCCAAGTTATATAATGAAAAATTCCCACTAGTATATGAAAGTGACAAAATAGGAGACTCTCTATCATGAAGATCATGGTGCTACTTTGAAGCACAAGTGCGGAAAAAGGATAGTAGCATTGTCCCTTCTCTCTTTTCTCTTTTTTTCTTCTTTTTTTTTCTTTTTTTTCTTTTTTTGGTAGGTATCTTTGGCCTCTTTTTTTTATCTGGGCTTCATTGGCCTCTTTTATTTTTCATAAAGTCCGGAGTCTCATCCCAACTTGTGAGGGAATCATAGCTTCCATCATCCCTTTCCTCACATGGGACAATGCTCTAATAATGATGGTCATCACACTTTTATTTACTTACAACTCAAGAATTACAACTCGATATCTAGAACAAAATATGACTCAATATGATGCCTCCGGCAGTGTACTGGGATATGGAATGATCTAGCGTAGCAAATGACATCAAAAAATAGACAAGCCATGAAAACATCATGCTAGCTATCTTACGATCATGCAAACCAATATGAAAATGATGGTGCGTGCCATAATAAACGGAACGGTGGAAGTTGCATGGCAATATATCTCGGAATGGCTATGTAAATGCCATAATAGGTAGGTATGGTGGCTGTTTTGAGGGAGGGTATATGGTGGGTTTAATGCACCGGTGAAAGTTGCGCGGTACTAGAAAGGCTAGCAAAGGTGGAAGGGTGAGAGTGCGTATAATCCATGGACTCACATTAGTCATAAAGAACTCACATACGTATTGCAAAAGTCTATTAGTCATCGAAGCAAAGTATTAGATGCATGATCCTAGGGGATAGGTTTGTAGGAGTTAACCATCGAGCGCTCACGATCCTCACACAAAGGTTGACAATCAATAAACAAATCATGCTCCGACTTCCTTACATAATGATTCACCATACGTGCATGCTACGGGAATCACAAACCTTTACACAAGTATTTATACCAATCCACAATTACTCACTAGCATGACTCTAATATCACCATCTTTATATCGCAAAACTACTCCAAGGAATCAAACACATCATATTCGGTGATCTACATGTTTTATGTAGGATTTTATGACTAACCATGTGAATGACCAACTCCTGTTAACTCTCTAAATAGATATAAGTGAAGCATGAGAGTTTAATTCTTTATACAAAAGATATTCCCACCCTCTAACAAATATAAGTGAAGCAAAAGAGCATTCTACAAATGGCGGTTTTCTATGTGTGAGAAACAGGCAATCCAAACTTCAAATGATATAAGTGAAGCACATGAAGCATTCTATAAAGCCATACTCAAAAGCTATAAGTGAGTGCAAAGATACTTCTATAAATCAAATAAGGACTTTCTCATACAAGCATGGTACATTATTAAAATAAAAATAAAAAGTACACGACGCTCCAAGATTTACGCATATCATGTGACGAATAAAAATATAGCTCTAATTAAAATTACCGATGGTGGTTAGAAGAAAGAGGGGATGCCTTCCGGGACATCCCCCAAGCTTAGTTTCTTGGGAGTCCTTGAATATTACCTTGGGGTGCCTCGGGCATCCCCAAGCTTAGTCTCTTTCCACTCCTTATTCCTTCATCCAGTGTGATCTTATCCAAAACTTGAAAACTTCAATCACACAAAACTTAACAAAATCCTCGTGAGATACGTTAGTATAATAAAATAAATCACCATTTTAAGTATTGTTGCCAACCAATTCATATTTTGTTTTTGCATTGTAGCTCCTGTAATATATCTTTTCCATGGTTTATACCACCGATACAATCGATAGTTTCATCAAACGAGCAAAACAATGCATCAAAAAACATAATCTATCAAAAACAGGACAGTCTGTAGTAATCTGAACATTCACCATACTTCTGTAACTCTAAAAATTCTTAAAAATTAGGAAAAAAAAACAAATTGCATAGAAGTATCATGTAAAAGTTTCAGGAACTTTTGACATTCCAGTAAAAAATGTAAATTCATGCACTACAGCCAAAGTTTCTGTTTTTACACTGCACACACCAAACAAGCAATCTAATCATCGTAAAGGAAAATCTTGGCACATTATTTTTATAATACAATGGATTTATACAACTGGATAATTATTTTTGCTGAAAAGTTTCTGTAATCAAGATTCACAAAGTTTCCATGGGCATGCACAAAGTTCAAGGCTAGCCCCCACTTCAACGTTGCTCGTCTTTCTCACTTTCACTTTTCTTTTTGAAAAAGTTTTAAGTTCCCCACTTTATTTTTTAAACTAAATAAAATCACACAACAGAATAAGACTCTCTAAAACTTCTGGGTTGTGTCCCTGGGAACGCTTTCTTTAAAGCCATTAAGCTAGGCATAAAGTGCTCAAGTAGCAGATCCACCCGGATCCCAAGGTATATCAAAGCCAATTTTAATTAGCAATGATTTGTAATTAAGTAGTGAGAACAAAGTGATATAAATCATGTGACAACGAAATCTAACTCTCTTCCTATGCATTGGCATGTCATACAAGAACAATTAATGCACACAAAGTAAAGGCCAATGCATAGTATAAACAGTTTCTTGCAATTTTATCGTATTGGAAACATAGAGAGGTGGAGATGTAGTTCCTCTATCATAATAATTGCAAGTAGCAGAAGCAAGCACATGCATATTATATTCATTAAAATTATCATGTGCAATAGGAAAACGCAACCAATCAATATAATTCTTAATGAGCGCAAACCTCTCCGATATAGTGTAGTTGGGAGAATTCAAAAAGATAATAGGGCTATCATGTGTGGGTGCAATAGCAACAATTTCACGTTTAACATCAGGAACTATAGCAAGTTCATCTCCATAAGCATCATTTATATTGGCATCATGGCCACAAGCATAGCAAGCATCAAGTTCATCAAAAAGGGATATTTCAAACGAATCCAAGGGATCATAGCAATTATCATAGCATTCATCCTTCAGTAAGAACAAAGGGAAAATAAACAATGTATGAGTTGAAGAGTTACTCTCATTAGAAGTGTGCACGGGTAGCTAGTCCACTCTTCCTCCTTTTGTTTTTCGCTCTCCTCCTCATCTTTTTCATCCAATGCGCTCACAGTGTCATCAATTTCTTCTTCCATATATTCCTGTAAAATATTAATCTCTTCTTGGATAGCGGAGATTTTCTCAATAAATTGATGAATATGGGCATTATATTCATAATTGGCATAAAAATAATGAAGCATAGCCAAATTTTGGTATTGGTAAACAACATCATCATAATCTTCATACTTTTTGAACAAAGCTTCAATTTCATAAGGACCCTTAAAAGCAACAAACTCTTTTATTTGTTCCACACCATAGTAATCATATATACCATTAGAATAAGAATCCAAGGTTTCATTATCATTAAATTTACATGAAAGGTAAGGTGTTTAGCCTTCATCCTAGAGCAACAAGTAATATCATATCTCAAGCATAGATTCCAAGCATACCATTTCAACATATAAATTTGATCCCATAATAGTTTCCCTTTTTGAGTCAAGCGATAATCCCTAAAGTATTCACATTGATCCAACGACTATCCCATTATATAATTCAATGGGGGTTTTCTCAGGATTATTAAAGTAGTGCATAATATCTTTCACATAACGAGCATCGAGGGTTTTAGGAGGTTCCCCATCTCCATGAGTAGCAAGTACACCTAATTTTTTTGGTATTTCGTGTTCCATATCCATAATTAAAGATACATAACAACTTAGAACAGTAAACAAAATCTACTTAGTGATAAAGCAAACAGGCGCACACGAGAATATTCACCCCACGCTATTGCTCCTCGGTAACGGCGCCAGAAAAAGGTCTTGATAACCCACAAGTGTAGGGGATCAATTGTAGCCTTTCTCGATAAGTAAGAGTGTAGAACCCAACGAGGAGCTAAAGATAGAACAAATATCCCCTCAAGTTCTATCGACCACCGATACAACTCTACACACGCTTAACGTTCGCTTTACCTAGAACAAGTATGAACTAGAAGTACTTTGTAGGTGTAATGGGATAGGTTTGCAAGATAATAAAGAACGCGTAAATAAAAATTAGGGGCTGCTAAGATAAAGTAACAAATAAGTTAGTTTAACGAGTGTGGAAAAGTGGTGGTAGGAGTTGCGGAATTGTCCCTAGGCAATCGATAACTAGAACAGTAATCATTATTGCAATTTTATATGAGGGAGAAGCATAAGCTAACATACTTTATCTACTTGGATCATATGCACTTATGATTGGAACTCTAGCAAGCATCCGCAAATACTAAAGATCATTAAGGTAAAACCCAACCATAGCATTATAAGGTACCAAGTCCTCTTTACTCCCATATGCAACAACCCACCTACTCGGGTTTATGCTTCTATCACTCAAGCAACCCACCATAGGCGAATCATGAACACATTGCAACACACTATAATGAGGATCCCTCACGTTTGCGCGACACGGAGATCACCATAGGAAATCACCAATAATAAAACATGCAACTCAAACCAATCATGATCATCAATCAATCCATAGGACAACAAAAAACTACTCAGACATCATAGGATGGCAACACATCATTGGATAATAACATGAAGCACAAAGCACCATGTTCAAGTAGAGGGTACATCGGGTTGTGGGAGAGTGGACTGCTGTAGATAGATGGGGGAAGGTGATGGAGGTATTGGTGAAGATGAAGGAGTTGTTGGAGTAGATCGTCGTCACGATGATGGCCCCGACGTCATTCTGGTGCCACCAGGAGAGAGGGGGAGAGAGCCCCCTCCTTATTATTCTTCCTGGACCTCCTACCTAGATGGGAGGAGGGTTTCCCCTCTGCTCCTTGGCCTCCATGGCGGCGGAGGGGCGGCAGCCCCTCCGAGATTGGATCTCTCTCTCTCTCTCTGTTTCCTTCTGTTTCTGCGCTCCCCGATTCTGGCCTTTCAACGTTTCTTAAATATCTGGAGATCCGTAACTCCGATCGGGCTGAAGTTTCGAGGGGATTTTTATTAGAAAAATATCTTACTTGCGGCAAAAGGAGAGCTCCAACCGACTTAAGGGGTGACCACAAGGGCCCAGGGTGTGGCCAGGGGGTAGGACGCGCCCCTGGCTTGTGGTCACCTCGGGCATCGTCTCACATTGATTCTTTTTCCCCAAAATCACATATATTCCAAAAAACTCTGTAAGTTTTTATCGCGTTTGGACTTTGTTTGGTATGGATATCCTACGAAACAAAAAACATGCAACAAACAGGAACTGGCACTCGGCACTGGATCAATATGTTAGTCCGAAAAATAGTATAAAAAGTTGCCAAAAGTATATGAAAGTTGTAGAATATTGGTACGAAACAATCAAAATTATAGATACGACAGAGACGTATCAGGAGGATAGAGATCAAGATTCATATGGTAGGAATGGAATGGCATGATCTCAACACATGAGTAGGTGGCTCTCTCTTAGAAAATCAGTAGGTATGAGTGGAGAACTATTATGAGGGCTTCTCTTGCAAGTGAGTGGTGGTGGAGGGGTATATATAGGCATCTCCAAAAATCCAACTGTTACACCTAATAAGTCAGACTCGGTGACACCGGTGTGTTAATCTTGGTGGTACCAAATTGCCTTAAAGATAGCAACTTTTAAATCTCGGTGAGACCGATACATAAAACTCAGTTGCACCGATCAGATGACCAACGGTCAGATTGCCAGACTCGGTGACGCCGATTCAGCGAACTCGGTCAAACCGATTTTGCTAATTTGCGTAAGAAGTTGGCAACCCAAACTCGGTGGCAGCGAAACAGAATCGGTTGCACCAAAGGGCTAGGGTTTGGCTGAGTCTGAGAATCGGTGGCATCGAGTTGAAAGTGTTGGTTGCAACGATTTATGATATTTGGGTTTGGACAGACTTTTGTGGAAGAGCTTGTGGGTGCATGTGTTGACTATCACTTGTGCACGTATGAGCATTTTGTTCACCAATAGTACCTTACCCCCTTTTAATAGTATTTGCTTTCCTATGGACTCAAAGTGATTTCTCACAAAGGTAAAATGTTGAGTTCTCTTGCTTGAAGCTTTGCCAAACTATTTCCTTACATCTTGGGGTATTCCACAATCCTTTTGCCAACCCATCATTGAACTTTTCCTGAAACATGCTTAGTGGAACCATTAGTTCAATGACATATATGTTGTTATTATTACCAAAACCACCAAGGGAGCAAATGTTCTTTCAATATCCCCCTTTTTGGTAATTGATGACAACATATAGATCAAAGCTTCGACATATGATATAATCAATGAATATAATCATCACTTTGAGAAGTATGAGATGAGCAAGAGCTCCCCGTAATTTGTGCATTAATTTTAAGTTTGCATTTGAATGCAAATGACAATCAATTAGGTACAGGGGGCACTTCTTCCATGTCACATACAACTTGGTGGTATGCGAGAGTAATGAGAGATAACAACAATAAGATGTCAAATGAAAACATGGAAAACATAGCACAACACAATCAAGCAAAGTGAATGATCATCACATAAACATCAACATGATAGGAAATAGTAGTAACACACATTAAAGCGTATGATCAAACACAACCAAAAGTATATCACATCTAAACCAAAATAAACATATGGAAGAACATTTGGTCTTTTGAAAAACAGCGATACCAGACGCTCTCTCTCGAAGCCTAAAGATATATATACAACTTCTCCCCCTTTGGCAACAAGTTACCAAAAAGCTCAAAGAGATATAGCTAATCTTCCTTCTGTGGCTGATCTCCTCGGGTGGTCAATGTCAGAGTAGAGAGAACTGCGTCGGTGAAGACCTCTGCTGATATCCTGGACGGAGTTGGAGTAGCAACGGGAGGCACTGAAGGAGCTGATGGAGCTGAAGTCACTGTAGTTGGAGCAGAAGATGAAGGTCTTGTCTCCGGAGCTGGCACTATAGGTGTCCTGGCCTCTGTCCTGTACTGGGCAGTCGTCCTGACAGGTGCACTATCCTCCTCATCATCAGAAGAATCAGACTCTGAAGAGGTGTGACGGATAGGAGTTTCATCTACTTCCTTCTTGAGCTTGTTAACGGTCTTGGTCAGCCCATCTACCTTGTCACTGAGAGTTTTCACTCTATCCTGAAATATGTTCACAAGGCTCTCCTGACTATCCAGAATGCTTTTGATGTCGTTCTTCATGTCCATGACAATAGAGATCAAGAGATCCATCTGCTCGTTCCTGGATCTGGGGACCTGAGCACTAGTGTCTCTAGCTGCCTCTGCCTCTGCCTCTGCCTGAGCTTGAGCTGCAGCTGATGTGGGATGGTCTGGGTCCATCACCACAACATTGTCCTTGAAATCTGGCTTTAGTGGTAAGTGGGGTCTATCCAGAGAAAATATGTGCTTCTCAAGTTTGGAGTTGATGAGCATCTGAATATAGGGTGCATAGCAGCATGAGCGCTTTTGATCAGCAACAACCCTCTTCACAGTTTCTACAATCAAGTCCATCACTCGAATCCTGGTATGACTATCTATTAGTGCATCTAGTGCCCCTTAGTGATTTTGGTGTATTGAAGACTTATAGGTTAAGGCACTAATGTGTTTGTGAGTGTACACATGCTCTATAAGTCGATGAGGAGTTTGATATATCCGGAGATTTTCGACCCCTAAAATTGTATGTCTTCAACTTAAGACTTTGCTGAAGACTTTGTGAAGACTTTGTGAAGACTTCGAAAATAAAGAAGTTGGTGTGACCTTGAAGATATGAACAAGGAATATGAAGCGTGAAGACTTTTGTTTTCGTAGTTTCATTTCCTTTATTTGAGTCATAGGAAACACCATACTGTTAAAGGGGGCCGAGGTAATACTAAGGAAAATTTCCAACTGATGCTCAACTCCAAAATCCTCAACCTATACAATCCTTCGAGTGAAGCCTTTGGAAATATCTTACGGTTCAGACAAGTTCTTCAGTGACAGAGACAAAGTTCTTCTGGTCTCTGAGGAGATTGATCTGACTGAGGAGTTAGGATTTTGCCAGTGCGAATTGCCTACAAGTGAGGAACATGATAAGCCTAAGGACTTTCATAGTTCGAAATTCCGACCATTGCTGTGTTTAGCACTAGCTGTCCCCAATCATTCTTATCCACATAATGGTCATATTATTGGGGGCATTTATGTCTCAGGTTGCACCCTGGCTATAAATAGCCACCCCCACAACCACTAGTTGGTTGGCTGCTCCGAGAGAGAACTGACACTTGTCATTTGAGAGCAACCCATCCTCCGTGGACTTTGATAGAAAATCATCAGTGAGGAAAAACCCACAACCAAGCCACCAAACCCATAGTGATTGAGCATCACTGAAGAAATTCATGTGTGGATCCGACGCTTGTTACCTTTGAGGACTGTGCATCCTCCAGACAGTTAGGCGTCATGGTCTAGTGCTCCTGCAGTTAATTGGGGATCACGAAGTGACCTTGGTCTAGAGCATCCAACAGTAAATTGTGGATTGCTGGGTGACCAGTTTGTGAGGGTTTTGGAAGTCTGCCCTGAAGACTTACCACGAGTGTTGGGCGAGGACTGTGTGACCTTAGCTCAAGGAGAATACGGTAAGGACTGTGTGTCCTGGGACTATGTGTCCTCTAGTTTAAATACCAGGCCGCTCCAAACCAGACGTACGATTGTCACATCAGTTGGAACTGGGTCATCAAACCATTGTCTTCATTGTGCTACCCGGTTCTATTTCCTCAACCTCTCTATTCCTCATAAACTTGTTGATGAGATTGATTGTTACTATTTGAAGATTTTGACTGAAGACTTTCACAATTTCCTCACCTCAAATTCTTCAAGTTACCTTGTTCATCACTGCTTCTCCTGTATCACGCTACCTGTAGCCTGTGCATGTTCATTTCATCATCATGACTCTGCTGTTGCTATGTTCTCCATGCACTTGAGTACTTATTCCGCTGCTAGTTATTCATCACGTTTCAAATTCCTCAAAGTTGAAATGCTGGGGAACGTTGCATGGGAAACAAAAAAATTCCTACGCACACGGAAGATCTATCCATGGTGATGAGCATCTACGAGAGGGAGAGTGGATCTACATACCCTTGTAGATCGCTAAGCAGGAAGCGTTAAGAAACGCGGTTGGTGTAGTCGAACGTCTTCGCGATCCAAATCGCCGAGCGTCCCGCGATGTCATCACGATCTGTCCCATGATCCAAGCACAATCCGTCCCATGAACTCATCACGATCCGTCCCGCGATCTCATCACGATCCGTCTCGCAATCTTGATCACGGTCCTTCCGATCTAGCGCCGAACGGACGACACCTCCGCGTTTAGCACACTACAGATCGATGACGATCTCCACCTTCTTGATCCAGCAAGAGGGAGCGGAGAGGTAGAAGAGTTCTCTGTCAGCGCGACAATGCTGCGGTGATGGTGGTGGAGCTATTCCGGCAGGGCTTCGCCTAAGCATTGCAGAAAACCGATCTAGAGGAGAAACTATGCACTAGAGGAGAGGGTAGCACGTGGCAAAAAATCTCGTGCAAAAACCCTAAAACCTCTAATATATATAAGAGGAAGAGAGGAGGAGGCTTGTCCCTCAAGGGGCCATCCCTAGGCTTCGGCCGAACCAAGAAGGAGAGGAGGAATCCTCCTCCAATCCTAGTAGGACTAGGACTCCTTCCTTTTTTGCCTTTTTTGCCTTTTCCACCTTTTCTCTTTGGGCTTTTCTCTCCCAGCAGCATGGGCCTCGTGTGGGACTTCCACAAGCCCACTAAGGGCTGGTATTCACTCTCCCACAGCCCATGTAGCCTCCTGGGTCGAAATACCCCTCCCGATGGTCCCTCGGTACACTACCGACACTCCCGGTACAATACCGATGAGCCCGAAACTTTTCCAGCGACCAAAATAGAACTTCCTATATATCAATCTTTACCTCCGGACCATTACAGAGCTCCTCGCGATGTCCGAGATCTCATTCGGGACTCTGAACAACCTTCAGTAACCACCATACATAACTCTATACTACCAAAACGTCACCGAACCTTAAGTGTGCAAACCCCGCGGGTTCGAGAACTATGTAGACATGACCGAGACACCTCTACGGTCAATAACCAATAGCGCGACCTAGATGCCCATATTGGTTACTACATATTCTACAAAGATCTTTATCGGTCAAACCTCTATGTCAAGGATTCAGTTAAACCCGTATGATGTTCCCTTTGTTCTTCGGTATGTTACTTGCCCGAGATTCAATCGTCGGTATCTCCATACCTATTTCAACCTTGTTACCGGCAAGTCTCTTTACTCATTCTGTTATACAAGATCCTGTGACTAACACTTAGTCACATTGCTTGCAAGGCTTGTTGTGATGTTGTATTACCGAGTGGGCCCTAAGATATCTCTCTGTCACACGGAGTAACAAATCCCAGTCTTGATCCATGCCAACCCAACAGACACCCTCGAAAATGCCTGTAGAGTACCTTTATAGTCACCCAGTTACGTTGCGACGTTTGATACACACAAGACACTTCTGCGGTGTCAGTGAGTTGCATGATCTCATGGTCATAGGAACAGATACTTGACATGCAGAAAACTATAGCAATAAACTGACACGATCATATGCTATGTTCATAGTTTGGGTCTTGTCCATCACATCATTCTCCTAATGATGTGATACCGTTATCAAATGACATCTCATGTCCATGACTAGGAAACCATAGCCTTCTTTCATCAACAAGCTAGTCTATTAGAGGCATACTAGGGACATGGTGTTGTCTATGTATCCACACATGTATCTGAGTTTCCGATCAATACAATTATAGCATGGATAATAAACGATTATCATGAACAAGGAAATATGATAATAACCAATTTATTATTGCCTCTAGGGGATATTTCCAACATGAAATTCCTCAAGTGATGAATTTGTAAAAATCGCCTATTCACCCTCCTCTAGTTGATATAACACACTTTCAATTGGTATCAGAGCAGGTACTCCCTCGCTCTATGTAATTTTGGTTTAACCACCTAGAGTTCTAGTTATGTCGACTATAGGTATGATCAAGGTTTCCGCAGGGTGTCCTACCTTCGATGGGACGGACTACCCCTACTAGAAGAACAAGATGCGTATGCACCTTGAAGCTATTGACAACGATCGCTGGTATGTTGTGGAAACTGGTGTTCCCTCTATTACTCCCACGATCAACGCTGCTGATGTGAAGAGATTCAAGCAACTCGATTCTCAAGCGAAGAATATCATCTATGGCCATCTGAGCAAAGGTCAGTATGGGAGAGTGAGTGCTTTGGAGTCTGCTAAGCTTATCTGGGATAGGCTGTCCAAAGTCAACGAAGGTGTCTCCACTCAATGTGACTCTCATGTTGATGTTCTTAGAAATCTCTTCAATCGCTTCAAGAGACTTGACAATGGAAATGTTCAACAAACTTTCGATCATCTCACGGATATCTCCAATGAGCTTCAAGCACTGGGTGCCACCGATATCACTGACCATGAAGTGGTGAAGAAACTGCTGAGATCTCTTGACTCCTCATTCGATACCCTGGCTTTGATGATTCAAGAACGTGGAGACTACAAGTCACTTGATCCTGCTGATATTCTTGAGAGACTCAATATTCATGAATTCCAACAAGCTGAGAAGAGAGACCTCTATGGGCCAAGCTATGGAAGATCTCGTGCTCTAAAGGCGAAAGCAATTTCCTCATCCAAAGAAGAAGATTCTGATAGCAACCTTGGTGATCCTGAAGAACTGAGTCAGGAACTGGCAATGCTCGTGAGGAAATTCCAGAAGTTCTCAAGGAGAGGATTTGAAAGTCATCAAAAAGTGGCTTGAGGAAATCAGATTCCCCAGAAGACTACAAGAAAAGAACCTGTCATCATTGCAAGAAGCCTGATCACTTTATCTCTGACTGTCCTCTCTGGGAAAAAGATGCAAAGAAGAAGAAGAAGAAATACAAGGATGATAGTTCTGATGACTCGAAGAAAAAGAAGAAATCTTCAAAGTCCTCATCTGCAAAGTCCTCATCTTCAAAGTCCTCAAAGCACAAGAAGAATGGTTCCAGAAAGGCTCAAGCATTCATCGGCAAGGAAATGGATTCTGAGGAAGAATCCGAAGAATATGAAGAAGAGGAAGAATCTGAGGAGAAATCAGAATCTGGTGTCGCTAGCCTTGATCTTGCTACTGCTTTCGTCAACAAGTCCATCTTCAACGATGAAGAATATGACTACTCCAACGACTCTGACGTCAGCAACGATGATTATGCTCCTACCTATTGCTTTATGGGAAAAGGATCAAAGGTACACAAAAATCATTCCTCTTCTGAATCAAGTGAAGGTGAATCTAATGAATATGTGAAACCTAGCTATGCTAAACTTGTTAAACTTGCCACTAAGCAACAAAGTTCTCTTGAAAAGCTTCAGAAAATGCTAGACAAAAGCGATGATCTGTTGAACCATGAAGTGGATCAGACTCAAACTCTGTCTGACGATCTCAAAAGTCTTTAGACAAAGAATGATAACCTTCAAAGTCATCATAACGACCTCTTAGCTGATCATGAGAAGCTTTCTTATGAATTTATTCAAAGAAAGCAAGATCTTGAGAAACTGAGAGGGTGTCACATGAGGATCTCCAAAGGGAAAACGATTCCTTACTGGCTCAACAGATGAGTACCGCCCAGGAAGAATTTGTTCCACCTTGTTTGAAATGCATCGAACATGAAACTGCTAATTCTTCACCTGAATGTTCAAATGCTTCTATTGCTGCAAATTCTTCAACTATTCCAGTGGTCTCAAATTCCTCATCTGAGGATACCACAAGTATCACTGACAACAATGCAGGGTTGAAGGAATTGTATGTGACATGCATGTACAAAAGTCTCAAAGGGCATCAAACCCTTTGCGATGTCCTCAAAAAGCAGACTGAACAGGAACCCTAGGAAAGAGAGTATTGCCTTTGTGAGGAAACTCAACGCTGATGGATCCTACTGGATACCTGAGCAGTACCCCAAAACCTCATGGGTTGCTGCGAAAGGATCTCCTGTAGATCCATCCACTTTATCTAGCTTTGCTTGTGAATCTTCATATTCCTCCGATGAGTCACTTGACTCCAACTACAAATTCTTCAAAAATCAGAAAGGTGAAGTATTTGCAAGATTTGTTGGAACTAACTGCAGGAACGGTTCTCTTATGAAGAAAATCTGGGTTCCCAAGAGCTACCTACAAAATCTTCAAGTAAATGTTCTCACGACATCACTCATGAAGAATAGGAACCCCAGTTCAAATTCCTCATATGGACCAAAGTCCTCACCTGGACCAAATTCCTCAAATGGTCAAAAATATCATTCTCGCGCTAATGCTTCTGTTTCGCAGGGAAAACCTAAGAGTTATGAATATGTGCATTATTCTTCAAACCATTATGTTCATAAGTCCTCGAAGAATTTCTCTGATTATTCATTTGAGTACTGTAACCCTCGTCCTGTGAAACGAAGCGCATTTTCTTCAATGCCTCCCTTCTCACATGGTGCTCGCAGAATGATGAACTCTTTGCCACCCCTCCAGATGTGGGTGGTGAAGAAACTGAACTAATTTCCTATGCAGGGTCAGGTCTCCAGATGAAACTGAACATCTGATGAATTTGCTGGAGACCTGAGGAAATGCTTGAAAGGACGCAAGCAAACCATGAAGAAATGAATTCCTCATTTCTCACGTCCTCACACTACTTTCTTACTATCTTGTGTGATGAAATCATATCTGATGAAATTGATGTCATATTCTTCACTCTGAAGCATATGAGTTCATAAGTTGTACTAATTCATCTACATGATGATACTCCAAAAGCTACTGAGTGGGTCCTCGATAGTGGATGCACAAACCACATGACTGGTGACAAGAATCTACTGATGAATTTGCCACCCACTCCATCTTCTCTGAAGCATATCACCTACGCAGACAAAGGAAAAAAGCAAGGTATTGAGACTTGGTAAGGTTGCTATCTCGAAGGACCGAACCATGGATAAGGTGATGCTTGTTGAATCCCTTGGGTTCAACCTTATGTCTGTCTCAATTCTCTATGATCTTGATATGATTGTCGTACTTTGGAAAATATTGTTGTGTTGTCATCATGGAATGTGACAATTCCAAAGTCTTCGAAGGCTTTAGGAGAGGAGACCTGTATATTGTTGATTTCTCTACAGGTCCTCAGCCTGCCACCTGCTTACTTGCAAAGTCTTTAGAAGGGTGGTTGTGGCATCGACGACTTGGACATGTGGGTATGAGGAACTTGCACACGCTCGTGAAGAAAAAGCACGTCATTGGCATCGAGGGTGTCAAATTCCTCAAGGACCACCTCTGTGGTGCATGTGAATCTAGGAAGATGACCAGATCCAAGCAGCCCTCGAAGACAATCATGACCATGACTCGACCCTTTGAATTGCTTCACATGGATCTCTTTGGCCCCACTCATTACTCCATACTAACAAATTCTTCAAGTTTGTATGGCTTTGTGATTGTTGATGATTACTGAAAGTGCGTTATATGGGCTAGAGGGGGGGGGGGGGTGAATAGGCGATTTTTACAAATTCATCACTTGAGGAATTTCAACTTTGAGGAATTTGAAATGTGATGAATAACTAGCAACGGAATAAGTACTCAGGTGCATGAGGACCATAGTATCAGCTTAGTCATCATGATGAAATGAAACATGCACGAACAATGAGTAGCGTGATAAGGATAAGCAGTGATGAACAAGGCAACTTGAAGAATTTGAGGTGAGGAATTTGCGAAAGTCTTCAGTCAAATTCTGCAAACAATAACAATCAATTTCATCAACAGGTTTATGAGGAATAAAGAGGTTGAGGAAATAGAACCAAGTAGCTTGATGAAGACAATGATTTGATGACCCAGTTCCAACTGCTGTGATAGTCGTACGTCTGGTTTGGAGCGGCCTGGTATTTAAACCAGAGGACACCCAGTCCCAGGACACACAGTCCTTACCATATTCTCCTTGAGCTAAGGTCACACAGTCCTCGCCCAATACTCGTGGTAAGTCTTCAGGGTAGACTTCCAAAACCCTCACAAACTGGTCACCCGGCGATCCATAATTTACTGCTGGATGCCCTAGACCAAGGTCACTTCATGGTCCCCAATTGACTGCAGGAGCACTAGACCATGACGCCTAACCGTTTGGAGGATGCACAGTCCTCAAAGGTAACAAGCGTTGGTTCCACACAGGAATTTCTTCAGTGATGCTCAATCACTATGGGTTTTGTGGTTTGGTTTGTGGGTTTTTCCTCACTGATGATTTTCTCTCAAAGTCCTCAGAGGATGGGTTGCTCTCAAATGACAAGTGTCAGTTCTCTCTCGGAGCAGCCAACCAGCTAGTGGTTGTGGGGTCGGCTATTTATAGCCAGGGTGCAACCTGACATGATAAGACATAAATGCCCCTAATGATATGTGTTGGGGAACGTCGCATGGGAAACAAAAATTTTCCTACGCACACGCAAACCTATCCATGTGTTGGAAATATGCCCTAGAGGCAATAATAAATTAGTTATTATCATATTTCCTTGTTCATGATAATCGTTTATTATCCATGCTATAATTGTATTGATCGGAGACTTAAATGCATGTGTGGATACATAGACAAAACCATGTCCCTAGTATGCCTCTAATGGACTAGCTCGTTGATCAAAGGATGGTTAAGGTTTCCTAGCCATGGACATGAGATGTCATTTGATAACGGGATCACATCATTAGGAGAATGATGTGATGGATAAGACCCAAACTACAAACATAGCATATGATCGTGTCAGTTTATTGCTACTGTTTTCTGCATGTCAAGTATATGTTCCTATGACCATGAGATCATGCAACTCACGGATATCGGAGGAGTGCCTTGTGTGTATCAAACATCGCAACGTAACTGGGTGACTATAAAGGTGCTCTACAGGTATCTCCGATGGTGTTTGTTGAGTTGGCATGGATCGAGACTGGGATTTGTTACTCCGTGTGACGGAGAGGTATCTCAGGGCCCACTCGGTAATACAACATCACAACAAGCCTTGCAAGCAATGTGGCTAAGTGTTAGTCACGGGATCTTGTATTACGGAACGAGTAAAGAGACTTGCCAGTAACGAGGTTGAACTAGGTATGGAGATACCGACGATCGAATCTCGGGCAAGTAACATACCGAAGAACAAAGGGGACGTTATACGGGATTAACTAAATCCTTGACATAGAGGTTCGACCGAAAAAGATCTTCGTAGAATATGTAGGAACCAATGTGGATGTCCAGGTCCCTCCATTGGTTATTGACCGTAGAGGTGTCTCGGTCATGTCTACATAGTTCTCGAACCCGCAGGGTCTGCACACTTAAGGTTCGGTGACGTTTCGGTAGTGTAGAGTTATGTATGGTGGTGACCGAAGTTTGTTCGGAGTCCCGGATGAGATCCCGGACATCACGAGGAGCTCCGGAATGGTCCGGAGGTAAAGATTCATATATAGGAAGTCCCAGTTTGGTTTCCGGAAAAGTTTCGGGCTCATCGGTAGTGTACCGGGAGTGCCGGTAGTGTACCGGGAGTGCCGGTAGTGTACCGGGAGGCCTCCGGGAGGGGTATTTCGACCCCAAGAGGTCCATGGGCTGTGGGAGAATAATAACCAGCCCTTAGTGGGCTGGGAAAACAGCCACAAAGGCCCATGGCGCAGGAGAGAAAGTCCTAAAGCAAAAAGTGGAAAATCAGCCAATAGGAGGCAATCCTACTCCAACTAGGATTGGAGGTGAAGTAGGATTTCTTCCCACCTCCTATTTCGGCCGACCCAAAGGCCTTGGCTGCCTCTCCTCTCCTCTCCTCCTATATATACTAGTGGATTGGGTGGTTTTTGGAGAGAATTTCCGGCCACGTGCTACCCGTTTCACCGGTGCACAGTTTCTCCTCTAGATCGGTTTTCCGCAGCGCTTAGGCGAAGCCCTGCCGGAATTGCTCCACCACCATCACCGGAGCGCCGTCACGCTGCCGGTGAACTCTCTCTCCTATCCACCTCCTCTTGCTGGATCAAGACGGTGGAGATCGTCATCAAGCTGCACGTGTGCTGAACGCGGAGGTGCCGTCCGTTCGGCGCTAGATCGGAAGGACCGTGATCGAGATCGCGAGACGGTTCGTGATGAGATCGTGGAACGGATCGTGATGAGTTCGCGGGACAGATCGTGATCAAGATCGTGAGACGGATCGTGATGAGATCGCGGGACGGATCGTGATGAGTTCACGGGACGTATCGTGATTGGATCGCGGGACGGATCGTGATGAGATCGCGGGACGCTCGGCGATTTGGATCGCGAAGATGTTCGACTACACCAACCGCGTTTCTTAACGCTTCCCGCTTAGCGATCTACAAGGGTATGTAGATCCACTCTCCCTCTCGTAGATGCTCATCACCATGGATAGGTTTGCGTGTGCGTAGGAAAATTTTTGTTTCCCATGCGACGTTCCCCAACAGTGGCATCATGAGCTAGGTTGATGGTTCGATGAGATCTCGAGTAGAACACAAAAGGTTTGTGGGCGTTGATGCTTAGATTGCTTCCTCCCTTGGTCGTATTTTGGTTCAGCGGGATTGTGAGATGAAGCGGCCCGGACCAACATTACTCGTACGCTTACGAGAGACCGGTTCCCTCGACGCAACTTGTTGCCTAGATGGCTTGCGGGTGACAGTTTCTCTCACTTTAGTTGGATCGGATTCGACAAAGGCGGTCCTTGAGAAGGTTGAAAAGCAAACTAGTGTATCACCGTTGTGGTTTATGCGTAGGTGAGAATCGTTCTTGCTAGATACCCATAGCAGCCACGTAAAACATGCAACAACAATTAGAGGACGTCTAACTTGTTTTTGCAGGGTATGTTGTGATGTGATATGGCCAATTACATGATGAGATATATGTGATGTATGAGATGATCATGTGATGTATAGAATTTCACGACTTGCATGTCGTTGAGTACGGCAACCGGCAGGAGCCATAGGGTTGTCTTTAATTATTGTATGACCTGCGTGTCAATCATTAAGCGCTATGTAATGCTTTACTTTATCGCTAAGCAGTAGCAATAGAAGTAGAAGCAGGGCTGGCGCCACAACCCCAATGGCAACACATTGATGGAGATCAAGATGATGGAGATCATGGTGTTGTGCCGGTGACGATGGAGATCATGCCGGTGTTTCGAAGATGGAGATCTTAAACACAAGTTCATGGCCATATCATGTCACTTATGAATTGCATGAGATGTTAATCCTTTTATGCACCTTGTTTTGCTTAGTACGGCGGTAGCATTATAAGGTGATCCCTCACTTGAATTTCAAGATGAACTGTGTTCTCCCCGAGTGTGCACCGTTGCGAAAGTTCGTCGTGTTGAGACACCACGTGATGATCGGGTGTGATAGACTCTACGTTCACATACAACGGGTGCAAGCCAGATTTGCACGCGCAGAACACTCGGGTTAAACTTGACGAGCCTAGCATGTACAGACATGGCCTTGGAACACGAGAGACCGAAAGGTCGAACATGAGTCATATAGTAGATATGATCAACATAATGATGTTCACCATTGCAGCCACCTCAACTCACGTGATGATCGGACTTGAGTTGGTGAATTTGGATCATGTATCACTCGAATGATCGGAGGGATGTCAATTTGAGTGGGAGTTCTTAAATAATATGATTAATTGAACTCATTATCATGAACATAGTCAAAGTGTCTTTGCAAATTATGTTGTAGATTACTAGCTCGCGTTGTGGCTCCCTTGTATTTTTATATGTTCCTAGAGAAATAGAATTGAAAGATGTTGGTAGCAATATTGCGGACTGGGTCCGTGATCTGAGGATTGTCCTCATTGCTGCACAGAAGGCTTATGTCCTTAATGCACCGCTCGGTGCGCCACCCCCTCTAGCGTCGTCTATAGATGTTGTGAACATCTGACAGGCACGTTTCGATGACTACTTGATAGTTTTGTGCGTCATGCATTACGGCTTAGAATTGAGGCTCCGAAACGTTTTGAACGTCACGGAACATATGAGATGTTCTAGGGGCAGAGATTGTGATCTCATGCTCGTGCCTGTGTTGCGAGATATGAGATCTCCAACAAGATTCTTTGCCTGTAAGATGAAGGAGAATAGCTCAATCGTTGAGCATGTACTCAGATTGTCTGGGTACTACAATCGCTTGAATCAAGTGGGAGTTGATCTTCCAGATAAGATAGTGATTGATATAGTTCTCCAAGTCACTGTCACTAAAGCTACTAGAACTTAAGTGATGAACTATAATACACCAGGGATAGAAGTATTGATCCCTGAGCTGTTCGCGATGTTTGACACCGCGAAGGTAGAAATCAAGAAGGAGCGTCAAGTGTTGATGGTTAATCAAACCACTAGTTTCGAAAAGGGCAAGATCAAGGAGGGAAACTTCATGGATAGCAAGTCAGTTGCTGCTCCAGTGAAGCAACCCAAAGTTGAACTCAAACCCGAGACTAAGTGCTTCTATTATGAGGTGAGAGGTCGCTGAAGCGGAACAACCCTAGATACTTGGTAGATAAGAAGGCTGGCAACATTGATAGAAGTATATTTGATATACGAGTTACTAATGTGTACCTTGCTAGTACTCTTAGTAGCACCTGGGTATTGGATACCGGTTCGGTTGCTAAATGTTAGTAACTCGAAATAAAAGCTACGGAATAAACGGAGAACTAGCTAAGGGTGAGGTGACGATATGTGTTGGAAGTGTTTCCTAGGTTGATGTGATCAACATCGCACGCTCTCTCTACCTTCAGGATTAGTGACGAACCTAAATAAATGTTATTTGGTGTTTTGCGTTGAGCATGAACATGATTAGATCATGTTTATTGCAATACGGTTATTCATTTAAGTTAGAGAATAATGGTTATTCTGTTTACATGAATAATACCTTCAATGGTCATGCACCCAGTGAGAATGGTTTGTTGAAATCTTGATCGTAGTATTACACATGTTCATAACATTGATGTCAAAAGATACAAAGTTAATAATGATAGTACCACATACTTGTGGCACTGCCGCTAAATGTCATATTGGTATAAAGCGCATGTAGAAACTCCATGCTGATGGATATTTGGACTCATTCGATTTCGAATCGGTTGAGACATGCGAACCATGCCTCTTGGGCAAGATGACTAAAGGACCCCGTTGGATGGAGCGGGCAAGTGATTCATTGGAAATGATACATGTTGATGTATGCAATCTAGTGAGTCTTGTAGTGTGCAGTGGATATCGTTATTTTCTTACCTTCACTGATGATTTGAGTAGATATAGTGTATATTTACTTAATGAAGCACAAGTCTGAATCGTTTGAAAGGTTCAAGCAAATTCAGAGTGAAGTTTAAAGATCATCGTGACAAGAAGATAAAAATGACTGCGATATGATCGTGGAGGTGAATATCTGAGTCACGAGTTTGGCATACAACTTAAGACAATGTGAAAGTTGTTTCACAACTAAACGCCACCTGGAACACCATAGTGTGATGGTGTGTCCGAACATCATAGTTATGCTCTATTGGACATGGTGCGTGCTATGATGTCTCTTGTCGTTTTACTACTATAATTTTGGGGTTATGCATTAGAGACAACTACATTCACTTTAAATAGGGCACCATCTAAATCCGTTGAGATGACACCATATGAATTATGGTTTGATAGAAACCTAAGCTGTCGTTTCTTAATACTTGGGGCTGCGGCACTTGTGTGAAAAATGTTTTCACCTAATGAGGTCGAACCCAAGGCGGACAAATGCATCTTCATAGAATACCCTAAGATCAGTTGGGTGAACCTTCTATCTCAGATCCGAGTGCAAAGTGGTTGTTACTAAAACGGATCCTTTCTCGAGGAAAGGTTTCTCTCGAAAGAATTGAGTGGGAGGAAGATAGAACTTGATGAGGTTGTTAAACCTTTGTTCAACCAGAGAGTAGCGCAGCGCAGAAAGATGTTTCTGTGAAGCCTACGTTAGTTGAAGAGGAAGTTAATGATGATGATCATGAAGCTTCAGGATCAAGTTACTATCGAACTTCGTGGGTCGACAAGGATGTGTACTGCTCCTAAGCGGTACGACAACCCTGTCTTCGAGGTCATGTTGTTGGACAGCGATGAACCTACGAGCTATGGAGAAGCGATGATGGGCCCGGATTCCGACAAATGGTTAGAGACCATGAAATCCGAGATAGGATCCATTTATGAAAACCAAGTATAGACTTTGGTAGACTTGCTCGTTAGACGGCAGGTCGTTGAGTACAAATGGACCTTTAGAATGAAGACAGACACTGATGGTGAATGTCACCATTTGTAAAGCTCGACTTGTTGCAAAGTTGTTTGTGACAAGTTCAAGGAGTTGACTGCGAGGAGGCTTTCTCACTCGTAGCGATGCTAAAAGTCTGTTGGAATTATGTTAGCAGTTGCTGCATTTTCAATTACGAAATCTGGCAGATGGATGTCAAAACGTCGTTTCCTTAACGGTTTACTTAAGGAAAGGTTGTATGTGATACAACCAGAAGGTTTTGTCAGTCCTAAGGATGCTAAAAGATGAGAGAGCTTCAGTGATCCTTCTATGGACTGAAGCAAGCATCTCGGAGTTGGAATATACACTTTGATGAGGTGATCAAAGTTTTTGTAGTTTATACAAAGTTTACGAGAAACTTGTATTTGCAATAAAGTGAATGGGAGCACTATAGAGTTTCTGATAAGTATATGTGGTTGACATATTGTTGATCGGAAATAATGTAGAATTTCTGGAAGGCATAAAAGGTTGTTTGAAAAGTGTTTTTCAAATGAAGACCTGGATAAAGCTACCTAATTGTTGAGCATCAAAATCTATAGAGATAGATCAAGATGCTTGATGAGACTTTCAATGAGTGCATACCTTGACAAGATTTTGAAAGAGTTCAAAATGGATCAGCCAGAGAAATAGTTCTCGTCTGATTTGTAAGGTGTGAAGTTGAGTGAGACTCAAAGCTCGACAACGGCAGAAGAAAGAGAAAGGATGAATGTCGTCCCCTATGCCTTAGCCATAGGCTCTATATTATGCCATGCTGTGTACCGCACCTATGTGTGCCTTGCCACGAGTCTGTCAGGGGGTACAAGAGTGGTCCAGGAGTGGATCACTGGACAGCGGTCGGAATTATCCTTAGTAACCAGAGGACTAAGGAAATGTTTCTTGATTATGGAGGTGATAAAGAGTTCGTCGTAAAGAGTTACGTCGATGCAAGCTTTAACACCTATCCAGATGACTAGTAGTAGCAATCTGGATACGTATAGTGGAGCAGCCATTTGGAAATAGTACCAAGTGGAGTGTGGTAGCAGTGTTTACGGTTTGACATAGAGATTTGCAAAGTACACACGGATCTGAATATCGCAGACCCGTTGACTATAAGACCTCTCTCACATGCAAAGCATGATCGAGCCCCAAAACTCATTGGGTGTTAGATTCATAACAATGCGAATCACATGGTGATGTGAACTAGATTATTGACTCTAGTGCAAGTGGGAGACTGTTGGAAATATGCCCTAGAGGCAATAATAAATTAGTTATTATCATATTTCCTTGTTCATGATAATCGTTTATTATCCATGCTATAATTGTATTGATCGGAGACTTAAATGCATGTGTGGATACATAGACAAAACCATGTCCCTAGTATGCCTCTAATGGACTAGCTCGTTGATCAAAGGATGGTTAAGGTTTCCTAGCCATGGACATGAGATGTCATTTGATAACGGGATCACATCATTAGGAGAATGATGTGATGGATAAGACCCAAACTACAAACATAGCATATGATCGTGTCAGTTTATTGCTACTGTTTTCTGCATGTCAAGTATATGTTCCTATGACCATGAGATCATGCAACTCACGGATATCGGAGGAGTGCCTTGTGTGTATCAAACATCGCAACGTAACTGGGTGACTATAAAGGTGCTCTACAGGTATCTCCGATGGTGTTTGTTGAGTTGGCATGGATCGAGACTGGGATTTGTTACTCCGTGTGACGGAGAGGTATCTCAGGGCCCACTCGGTAATACAACATCACAACAAGCCTTGCAAGCAATGTGGCTAAGTGTTAGTCACGGGATCTTGTATTACGGAACGAGTAAAGAGACTTGCCAGTAACGAGGTTGAACTAGGTATGGAGATACCGACGATCGAATCTCGGGCAAGTAACATACCGAAGAACAAAGGGGACGTTATACGGGATTAACTAAATCCTTGACATAGAGGTTCGACCGAAAAAGATCTTCGTAGAATATGTAGGAACCAATGTGGATGTCCAGGTCCCTCCATTGGTTATTGACCGTAGAGGTGTCTCGGTCATGTCTACATAGTTCTCGAACCCGCAGGGTCTGCACACTTAAGGTTCGGTGACGTTTCGGTAGTGTAGAGTTATGTATGGTGGTGACCGAAGTTTGTTCGGAGTCCCGGATGAGATCCCGGACATCACGAGGAGCTCCGGAATGGTCCGGAGGTAAAGATTCATATATAGGAAGTCCCAGTTTGGTTTCCGGAAAAGTTTCGGGCTCATCGGTAGTGTACCGGGAGTGCCGGTAGTGTACCGGGAGTGCCGGTAGTGTACCGGGAGGCCTCCGGGAGGGGTATTTCGACCCCAAGAGGTCCATGGGCTGTGGGAGAATAATAACCAGCCCTTAGTGGGCTGGGAAAACAGCCACAAAGGCCCATGGCGCAGGAGAGAAAGTCCTAAAGCAAAAAGTGGAAAATCAGCCAATAGGAGGCAATCCTACTCCAACTAGGATTGGAGGTGAAGTAGGATTTCTTCCCACCTCCTATTTCGGCCGACCCAAAGGCCTTGGCTGCCTCTCCTCTCCTCTCCTCCTATATATACTAGTGGATTGGGTGGTTTTTGGAGAGAATTTCCGGCCACGTGCTACCCGTTTCACCGGTGCACAGTTTCTCCTCTAGATCGGTTTTCCGCAGCGCTTAGGCGAAGCCCTGCCGGAATTGCTCCACCACCATCACCGGAGCGCCGTCACGCTGCCGGTGAACTCTCTCTCCTATCCACCTCCTCTTGCTGGATCAAGACGGTGGAGATCGTCATCAAGCTGCACGTGTGCTGAACGCGGAGGTGCCGTCCGTTCGGCGCTAGATCGGAAGGACCGTGATCGAGATCGCGAGACGGTTCGTGATGAGATCGTGGAACGGATCGTGATGAGTTCGCGGGACAGATCGTGATCAAGATCGTGAGACGGATCGTGATGAGATCGCGGGACGGATCGTGATGAGTTCACGGGACGTATCGTGATTGGATCGCGGGACGGATCGTGATGAGATCGCGGGACGCTCGGCGATTTGGATCGCGAAGATGTTCGACTACACCAACCGCGTTTCTTAACGCTTCCCGCTTAGCGATCTACAAGGGTATGTAGATCCACTCTCCCTCTCATAGATGCTCATCACCATGGATAGGTTTGCGTGTGCGTAGGAAAATTTTTGTTTCCCATGCGACGTTCCCCAACACCATGGTGATGAGCATCTACGAGAGGGAGAGTGGATCCACATACCCTTGTAGATCGCTAAGCGGGAAGCATTAAGAAACGCGGTTGGTGTAGTCGAACATCTTCGCGATCCAAATCGCCGAGCGTCCCGCGATCTCATCACGATCCGTCCCGTGATCCAATCACGATCCGTCCCGCGAACACATCATGACCCGTCCCGCGAACTCATCACGATCCGTCTCACGATCTTGATCACGATCTGTCCCGCGAACTCATCACGATCCATTCCGTGATCACATCACGAACCGTCTCGCGATCTCGATCACGGTCCTTCCGATCTAGCGCCGAATGGACGACACCTCCGCGTTCAGCACACGTGCAGCTTGATGACGATCTCCACCGTCTTGATCCAGCAAGAGGAGGTGGAGAGGAGAGAGAGTTCACCGGCAGCGTGACGGCGCTCCGGTGATGGTGGTGGAGTGATTCCGGCAGGGCTTCGCCTAAGCGCTGCGGAAAACCGATCTAGAGGAGAAACTGTGCACCGGTGAAACGGGTAGCACGTGGCCGGAAATTCTGTACAAAAACCACCCAATCTACTAGTATATATAGGAGGAGAGGAGAGGAGAGGCAGCCAAGGCCTTTGGGTCGGCCGAAATAGGAGGTGGGAGCAATCCTACTTCACCTCCAATCCTAGTTGGAGTAGGATTGCCTCCTATTGGCTGATTTTCCACTTTTTTGCTTTAGGACTTTCTCTCCTGCGCCATGGGCCTTTGTGGCTGTTTTACCAGCCCACTAAGGGATGGTTATTATTATCCCACAGCCCATGGACCTCTTGGGGTCGAAATACCCCTCCCGGAGGCCTCCCGGTACACTCCCGGCACTCCCGGTACACTACCGATGAGCCCGAAACTTTTCCGGAAACCAAACTGGGACTTCCTATATATGAATATTTACCTCCGGACCATTCCGGAGCTCCTCGTGACATCCGGGATCTCATCCGGGACTCCGAACAAACTTCGGTCACCACCATACATAACTCTACACTACCGA
Source organism: Hordeum marinum (assembly GCA_022496015.1). Lineage (NCBI taxonomy): Eukaryota > Viridiplantae > Streptophyta > Magnoliopsida > Poales > Poaceae > Hordeum > Hordeum marinum. Next base: position 443,413,676 of record CM039675.1, on the reverse strand, counting down.
AACGTCACCGAACCTTAAGTGTGCAGACCCTGCGGGTTCGAGAACTATGTAGACATGACCGAGACACCTCTACAGTCAATAACCAATGGTGGGACCTAGATGTCCACATTGGTTCCCACATATTCTACGAAGATGTTTATCGGTCGAACCTCTATGTCAAGGATTCAGTTAATCCCGTATAACGTTCCCTTTGTTCTTCGGTATGTTACTTGCCCGAGATTCGATCGTCAGTATCTCCATACCTAATTCAACCTCGTTACTGGAAAGTCTCTTTACTCGTTCTGTAATACAAGATCCCATGACTAACACTTAGCCACATTGCTTGCAAGGCTTGTTGTGATGTTGTATTACCGAGTGGGCCCTGAGATACCTCTCCGTCACACGGAGTAACAAATCCCAGTCTCGATCCATGCCAACTCAACAAACACCATCGGAGATACCTGTAGAGCACCTTTATAGTCACCCAGTTATGTTGCGACATTTGATACACACAAGGCACTCCTCCAATATCCGTGAGTTGCATGATCTCATGGTCATAGGAACATATACTTGACATGCAGAAAACAGTAGCAATAAACTGACACGATCATATGCTATGTTTGTAGTTTGGGTCTTATCCATCACATCATTCTCCTAATGATGTGATCCCGTTATCAAATGACATCTCATGTCCATGGCTAGGAAACCTTAACCATCCTTTGATCAACGAGCTAGTCCATTAGAGGCATACTAGGGACATGGTTTTGTCTATGTATCCACACATGCATTTAAGTCTCCGATCAACACAATTATAGCATGGATAATAAACGATTATCATGAACAAGGAAATATGATAATAACTAATTTATTATTGCCTCTAGGGCATATTTCCAACAATATGACCGTTATGTGGATAAGAACGATTGGGGACAGCTGGCGCTAAGCACAGCAACGGTCGGAATTTTGAACTATGAAAGTCCTCAGCTTATCATGATCCTCACTTGTAGGCAATTCGCACTGGCGAAATCCTAACTCCTCAGTCAGATTAATTTCCTCAGAGACCAGAAGACCTTCGTCTCTGTCACTGAAAAACTTGTCTGAACCGTAAGAGATTTCCAAAAGCTTCACTCGAAGTATTGTATGGGTTGAGGATTTTGGAGTTGAGCATCAGTTGGAAATTTTCCTTAGTATTACCTCGGCCCCCTTTAACAGTACAGTGTTTCCTATGACTCAAATAAAGGAAATGAAACTACGAGAACAAGAGTCTTCACGCTTCATATTCCTTGTTCATATCTTCAAGGTCACACCAACTTCTTCATTTTCAAAGTCTTCACAAAGTCTTCACCAAAGTCTTCAGAAAGTCTTCAGCAAAGTCTTCACTTGAAGACATACATTTTTAGGGGTCGATAATCTTCGAATATATCAAACTCCTCATCGACTTATAGAGCCTGTGTATACTCACAAACACATTAGTGCCTTAACCTATAAGTCTTCAATACACCAAAATCACTAAGGGGCACTAGATGCACTAACAATTACTCTCGATACACTTGGGTACATATTATTTTGTACAAAAATGAAGTGCAGAATGTCTTCAGATGATTTGCTTCAAGGGCCTCCACCAACGTCGGCGTCAAGATCAAGCATATTAGGAGTGATAATGAGACTGAGTTCAAATACACTAATCTTGATGAATATCTTGATGAACTTGGTATTACTCATGAGTTATCTGCCCCTTATACTCCTCAACAAAATGGCATCGTGGAGCACAAGAACAGGACTCTAGTTGAGATGGCTCGCACCATGCTTGATGAATACGAGACTCCTCGTCACTTCTGGCCTGAGGCAATTGATACTGCATGCCACATCATCAACAGGGTATATCTTCACAAATTCTTCAAGAAGACTTCGTATGAAATTATGACTGGCAAGAAACCCAATGTAAGTTATCTCAAAGTCTTCGGTGCAAAATGCTGGATCAGAGATCCTCACCACAGTTCTAAATTTGCACCGAAAGCACATGAAGGTTTTATGCTTGGTTACGGAAAGGACTCGCACACCTACAGAGTCTTCAACACCTACCATCACAAGGTTTTTGAAACTTTAGATGCGCGGTTCGATGAAACTGATGGCTCGTAAGGAGAGCACCTGCCTTATGTGTTAGATGAACGGTCTCCTGAGGAATCCATTAAGCTAAAGGCAACTGAAGATATCATACCCACTGAGGAAGTCATTCCAACGAATGGAGACTTTCATGTTGATACACCTGAAGAAAATGGTGCTGAAGGAAGTCCTCAGCCACGTCAACCTGCTCATCCTAGAGTTGCAAATGAAGTGCAGATTGACAAAATCATCGATGACATCAATGCACCAGGTCCCCTCACTCGCTCAAAAGCTTCACATTTAACTAACTTTTGTGGGCACTTTGCCTTTGTTTCTATCATAGATCCCACCAAAGTTTACGAAGCATTCAAGGAGCCTGAGTGGATTCAAGCTATGCAAGAGGAATTGCATCAATTCAAGCTCAACAACGTGTGGGAACTTGTCAAGCGGCCAAATCCTTGCAAGCATAACATCATAGGTACCAAGTGGATCTACCGCAACAAGCAAGATGAAAATGGCCTTGTGGTGAGGAATAAGGCTCGCCTTGTAGCTCATGGCTACACACAGGTTGAAGGAATTGACTTTGATGAAACATTTGCACCTGTTGCTAGACTTGAGGCTATTCACATATTGCTTGCTTATGCTAACCATCAAATATCATCTTATATCAAATGGATGTGAAAAGTGCATTCCTCAATGGTAAGCTTGAGGAAGAAGTATATGTCGCTCAACCCCCAGGTTTTGAAGACCCTAAGCATCCTGACAAAGTCTCCAGACTCAACAAGGCCCTCTATGGCCTCAAGCAGTCCCCTCGGGTGTGGTATGACACTCTGAAGGAATTCCTCATGAAGAAAGGCTTCAATCCCGGTTCACTCGACCCAATTCTTTTCACAAAATCCTATGACAATGAACTGTTCATAGGCCAAATATATGTAGATGATATTATCTTTGACTGTACTAACAAATGTATAGTGATGAATTTGCCTATATGATGAGTGAAGAATATTAAATGTCTATGATGGGAGAGTTGAAATTCTTCTTAGGTCTTCAAATTCGTCAGCAAGACAATGGCATCTTCATCTCCCAAGAGAAGTACCTCAAGGATGTTCTGAGGAAATTTGACATGCAAGATTGCAAAGGCGTCAAAACTCCAATGCCTTCAAAAGGACACCTCTGCACTGATAAAATGGTAAAGATTTCGATCAGAAGGTATATCGCTCCATGATTGGCTCATTATTGTATCTATGTGCATCTAGGCCTGATATTATGCTAAGTGTTTGCATGTGTGCCCGATTCCAAGCAACACCGAAGGAATCACACCATAAGGTTGTGAAACATATTCTTCGATACCTAGCTCACACACCAACACTTGGATTATGGTATCCCAAGGGCTCAAATCTTCACCTCGTCAGATACTCTCATGCTGACTATGTTGGAGATCATGTGGATTGCAAGTCAACTTCAGGCACATGTCATTTCCTCGGACAATCCTTAGTCTATTGGTCCTCGAAGAAGCAGAACTGCGTCTTACTCTCTACTGCTGAAGCTGAGTACATTGCTGTTGGCTCATGTTGTGCTCAGTTACTATGGATGAAGCAAACCCTCAAGGACTACGGCATCAAGTTGAAGAATGTGCCACTCTACTGCGACAACGAGAGTGCCATCAAGATTGCTTACAACCCAGTTCAGCACTCCAAGACCAAGCACATCCAGATTCGTCATCACTTTCTTTGAGATCATGTACTCAAGGGCGACATCTCCATCGACCACATCCCCACTGAAGAACAACTGGCCGATATCTTCACAAAGCCCTTGGATGAAAAGAGATTTTGCAAGTTGCGGTGTGAGCTAAATATCTTAAAATCTTCGAATGTTCTTTGAAGAAGGACACACATCCTAACACTTATGCAAAATTGATGACTTAGATGTGCAACACACGAAGTAACATTTTTCTTCAATCAATGAAGAATAACCCCCTAAGTGTGAAGAAATTAATGAAGAATTTGATTCTCACAACCCTACGACAATTGTACGCGGTGTCTGAAATCATCATTCTTATACGGTGGGTCACGCCACCAATCAAAGTTGAAATTATTCAAAATTGAGTTTTTCTTCATTTATCAAATTCCTCAACTTTTCAAATTCTTCAAACTTTGAAACTCATGTTCTCCATTGACTATATGTATATATATTTGAGTTTTCAATGTCCTCAACATAATTCACTTATTGCTAAATTATTCAAGTTGATTTTCATCTAAGTGAATGTGATCGGACCCTTTCCCCTCTATGCTAAACTCAACCCAGTCTGTTCACAAATTCTTCATATGTCGGGACCCCGATCCTAAGTCATAAGAATCCAGACTGTAACACATCACATTACTTTGTGGCCTCATGCACGGTAAGTTCCACGGCTGCAGCCTTACCTTAGCCGGGACCGTTCGCGTCTTTTGGCTCACGTATGTGAACATGTTGCTCACAATCAAATGACAAAGAACCCGGGCCAACATAACTAGTCATAGAACCCAAGTGGCACATCCATATGGAAACAGGCATACATAACCCAGTAATGCAGGTGTCAGCCTCAAGCGTGTGTAGACGAGTCAGAGCAAGCTATAGGGACTCCATTACATCGTGAGACACGAATGCCATCACTGCACGTAGACGAGTCATAGCAGGCTACAGGGACTCCATTACACCGGCGTTGAGCCGCCGGTGGACCCAGAGATGGAGGAGGGCTTCGGGATCCCTCCTCCGACGACCAAAAGGACGGCGGAGGGCACCAAACGACTCAACACACACGCACGCGTCCATTCCGACCCCTCCCAGGAGCTGAGATGGTCGGAATTGACGCCGGTGGTGAGCTGGGCGGCGGCCGGAGCTCGGGCGAGCACAAGCTCGTCGAACCAGGGCGCAACATGAGCTCTACCTGGCACCTACGGACTCTACATAGCCTCATGAACACAACGGAGGCCTCAGACGGACCAGCTGGTCACCGGAACATGGCCGGCATCGAGCTCGAGCGGCGGGGGCATTCGGACCTCGATGGAATCCGACGCTAGATCACGCAATCGAAGGGGGAAAGAGGGGGAAAAGACTCAGGGGCTCACGGCAGTCGCTGAGACGTCGAGACCAGGCTCGGGGAGGGCCTGGAGCAGCGGCGAGCTCCACTTGATTTCCGGCGGCCGGAGGTTGAAGACGACGCGAAGACGGCGATGGGGAGCTCCTGGCGGTGCACGGCTCGGCGAGGAGGAAGAGGAAAGCTAGGCGGATCGATTGGGGGGGCTGAGGGGCGAGGGGGAGCGGCTAACGCGACGACGGCGAGCTCGAGCAGGGCTCGGCCATGGCGAAGCAGAGAGGGGAGAGGAAGAGAGGCAGGAGAGAGAGAGAGGGAGCGATGGGGACGGCTCTGGGGAGCTTATCCCCGTCGCGTTGGCGAGGACACAGGTAGGCAGCTACCGGTGTGGAGGCACGACAGCGCGCGTGCTCCGGCCACACGCTCGTCCTCCTGGCCGCCAGGAGGACGATGAACTCCCTGGGCCAGGTGGGCTGGCCTGGCCTGGGCCTTTCTCCCTTTTTTTCTTTTTATTTCTTCTCTGTTTTCTTTTACTGACATTTGTTTATTTTCTTTTCAGATACAAATGACTTTATAAAATATCCCATATATTTTCTATAATGAAGTTTGAATATTTCAAACTTGTCTAAAAAGTTTCAGGATATTTTGAAAACAAAAATAATGATAGTGCTTTATTTAATGATTTCAAGAGCCTTATCAATTATTTTTGAATTACTTTAATTGTTCAAATAATTAGAATGGTCCCTGTTATAATCATGCCCAAATTTACGAGACATAGGGAACATTTTTAGTGGGCATTTTGGATTTGTTGAATTTTCACCAAATTTGATTTTTTTTGATTCAAAGTTAGCTTGGGGTTTCTTTTGTTCCCCATTTCATGTTAATGCAAAATGAAACATGATGCAAGCACAATACTATTCCTAGGACATCTAGCTAGGGATGTGACAACTCACCCCCACTCAAAAGAATCTCGTCCCGAGATTTTGAAGTCGTCGAGAAGAGCGCGGGGTATCCTAGTCGAAGACGATCTTCTCTTTCCCATGTCGCCTCCTTTTCAGAATGGTGTGACCACTGAACCTTGAGAAACTTGATGTTCCGACACCGAGTGGTACGCTCAGCTTGATCAAGAATACGAACAGGGTATTCTCGATATGTAAGGTTATCTTGGAGATCAAGCGCTATGTGGTCTACCTCACGGACAGGGTCCGTGAAACAACACCTGAGTTGCGAGACGTGGAAGACATCATGAACCTTGGAAAGATGTGGCGGAAGTTCCAATTGGTAGGCAACCTCTCCTCGTTTAGCAAGAATGCGAAAAGGTCCAATGTAATGAGGAGCCAACTTGTCCTTGATACCGAATCGATGGGTACCCTTCAGAGGTGTAACCCGAAGGTAACCCTTCTCGTCAATTTCATAGGTCATAGCCTTATGATATTGGCTCTTTTGACGAGATTGGGATGTTTTCAACTTTTCACGAATAATGCGAACTTGCTCCTCTGCATCCTGGATCATATCCGGACCAAAGAGTTGCCTCTCTCCGGTTTCTGACGAGTTAAGAGGTGTTCGACACCTTCGTCCATAGACAACTTCAAAAGGGGCTTTTCCCAAGCTTGATTGATAACTATTGTTATAAGCAAATTCGGCAAATGGAAGACATTTCTCCCAATTCATACCGAAAGATATAACACAAGCTCGGAGCATGTCTTCGAGAATTTGATTGACTCGCTCAACTTGACCACTTGATTGCGGGTGGAAAGCAGTGCTAAAGGATAGATGAGTCCCCATAGCGGTTTGAAAACTTTCCCAAAATCGGGAAGTAAAGATACTTCCACAGTCTGAGTTAATCTCCAAAGGAACACCATGAAGAGAAACTATTCGAGAAACATACAACTCCGCTAGCTGGCTAGCAGTTATACTTTCCCGAACAGGAAGAAAATGAGCCACTTTGGAAAGACGGTCGATGACCACAAATATAGCATTATTCCCTCTCTTAGTCCTGGGAAATCCTGTAATGAAATCCATACTGACTTTATCCCATTTCCATTCAGGAATAGCTAAAGGTTGAAGGGTGCCAGCAGGCCTTTGATGTTCTGCTTTCACGCGTCGACAAACGTCGCAGTTAGCAACGAACTGAGCAATTTCTCTTTTCATCCTAGTCCACCAGAACCTCTGGCGTAGGTCCTGATACATCTTGGTACTACCCGGATGAACCGAGAGAGGAGAATCATGAGCCTCCTTAAGGATCAGCTGTCTTAAGCATGTGCTCTTGGGAACCAGCAACTAGTTCTGGAAGAACACAACACCCTCATCGTTCTTGGAGAAATCTTTAGCGTTTCCGCTAGCAATATTCCCCTTGATCCGGGATATACCCTTATCATATTTCTGGACAACTACTATTTGATCCTTAAGATTAGGTTTCACCACTAGGTTGGATAGGAATCCTTGAGGAACAAGGTAAAGGTTTAACTTCTGAAATTCCTCATGGAGAAGTGGTTGACCTTGTTGTAACATCAGATTGTTACAATAAGACTTACGACTTAGTGCATCAGCCATGACATTGGCTTTCCCCGGGGTGTAAGTTATCCCTAAGTCGTAATGTATAATCAACTCTACCCACTGTCTTTGCCTGAGATTCAAATCCGGCTGGGTGAATATATATTTTAGACTTTGGTGATCAGTGTAAATTTCGCAATGATTACCCAGAAGGTAATGTCGCCAGGTTTTCAATGCATGGACTACAGCTGCAAGCTCAATATCATGTGTTGGATAATTATCCTCATGTGAACGCAACTGTCGAGATGCATATGCAATCACATGACGATCTTGCATGAGAATGCAACCTAATCCTTGTCGCGAGGCGTCACAATAGATAACAAAGTCTTTAGAGAAATCAGGTGGCACCAGAACGGGAGCAGAGGTCAGTCGTCTTTTCAACTCCTGAAAACTATGCTCGCATTGTGGAGTCCACTCGAACTTTTTATCTTTCTTGAGGAGTTCAGTCAGAGGTTTTGCAACTTTGGAGAAATTCTCGACAAAGCGGCGACAATAGCTCGCTAAGCCAAGGAAACTCCGAACTTGTTTAACCGATTCAGGTTGAGTCCAATCAAGGATGGCCTGAACTCTCTCGGGATTGACCGCAATACCTTCAACCAGATATCACGTGGCCCAGATAGGTCACTTTTGGCAACCAAAATTCACATTTGGAGAATTTGGCGTACAAGCGGTGCTCTCGAAGTTTCATCAATACCAGCCTTAGATGCTCGGCATGTTCTTGTTCGTTCTTCGAGTAGATGAGTATATCGTCGAGGTAAACCATGACGAATTTATCTAGATACTCCATGAAGATCGAATTCATCAAGTGAGAGAAAGTGGCTGGGGCATTGGTTAAACCAAAGGACATGACGGTGTACTCGTATTGGCCATAACGAGTAACAAAAGCCGTTTTTGGAATGTCCCCATTCCTAATTCTGATTTGATGGTATCCCAACCTCAAATCCATTTTGGAAACGACAAAGGATCCAACGAGTTGATCATACAAATCGTTGATCCTGGGGAGCGGATACTTGTTCTTTATGGTGACCAGATTCACTGGCCGATAATCCATAACCATCCGATCCGAACCATCCTTCTTCTTGACGAAGAGAACGGGACAAGCCCAAGGAGAAGAACTGGGACGGATGAAACCTTTATTCAAAGCCTCATCGAGGTGGATCTTAAGTTTGGCTAGTTCTAAGGGTGCCATCTTATAGCGTCTTCTGGCTATTGGGACAGTCCCTGGGATGAGCTCTATCACAAACTCAATATCTCTGACAGGAGGAATTCCTGGCGGTTCTTCTGGAAAGACATCCGGAAAGTCACGGACTACCGGAATATCTTCTAATTCTGGAAGAGGGATAGCATTGAGGGAATAGAGTTGGCGCTTGGTTGTTCGAGTGGAGACATTAACTATTTGACCCGATGGATGTGTAACTTGAACATTCCTAGAATGAGTATCAATCTTTGCATAGTGGGCTTTCATCCAATCCATACCTAGAATGATATTGATGTCCGAAGACTTGAGGGCTATTAAAGATGCTAGGAAGACCAGTCTATCCACCAGAATCTCATTATCATGGCTCACTCTAGAAGTTTGCCATTTTGAACCCGGAGTCTGCACTACTAAAGGAGTAGGCATATCACAAAAAGACATGTTATGCAACTGTGCATAACTTTCTGAGATAAAAGAATGAGATGCCCCGGTATCAAATAAAACAGATGTTGGATGACTATTTATAAGGAGCGTACCTAGGATAACATCAGGATCCTCAAGGGCTTCCTCAGCAGACACATAGTTCACTCGTCCACGAGCAGGAGCTGGCTTCACAAAGAAGGCTTTTCCTGGTTTTCCACGTCCAGCGGGCTTAACATTATTTTGGGGACACTCACGGGAGTAGTGTCCTAGTTCTCCACACTTATAGCAAACCACGGTGGCACGGGGAGCAACATTTGCAGGCGGTCCTCCAAATGGTCTGATTGGAGGGTTGGGCTGAACTAGGCGAGGCGCCTGGAAGGATGGCCTCGCATTGTATTTTTGCGGCAGAGCTGCGTTGGGCACCCAGATCCGGCATTTATTGGGGCCCGAGCCAGATGCAAGGTTGAAGCCACAGTTGTGCTTCCTCGTGGCCTCGTAATCAGTCTGTCCAGTCTCGACATTAATAGCCTTGTTGACGAGAGCCTGGAAAGTGGCGCACTCATGCAGGCGCAGGTCTCGACGGAGCTCAGGGTTAAGTCCCTTGCGGAACCTAGACTGTTTCTTGGCATCAATAGAAACTTCCTCAAGAGCATAGCGAGCAAGGTTTCCAAACTCACGACTATAAGCATCCACTGACAGTCTTCCTTGGGTGAAGGCACATAATTCCTCTCTCTTACGATCCATCAGCCCTTCCGGGATGTGATGGGTATGAAATGCGGCACTGAACTCTGCCCAAGTTGGTGCGGGGCCTACGGGATGCATGGCTTCAAAATTTTCCCACCACAGATTGGTGGGACCTTCCAGAAAGTAAGTTGCAAAGGTCACCTTGTTGGCCTCAGTCACATTGGCAGCCCGGATCTTGCGATACATGCTAGTCAGCCAGTCATCCGTGTCGAGTGGGTCGATCGAATGATGATACTTGGGTGGGCACAGTCTGATGAAATCACCAAGTGATACGCCATCATTGAGGTCATTGCGGGGAGCACGTGTTGTATTCTGCTCGATTCTTTCCAACAGCCTGTTGGTCTCCCTCTTGTTCCTTTCAGCTTCAAGCATTACTTCCGCCAAAGAAGGCGCATGTGGCAGATCCTGTTGCCTTGGCTGGCTTCCCTCGCCCTACTCGGGGGCAGGCACGGGGTTATTCCTAGTTACCACCATCCTAGAGAAACAAACCAACAACTTAATCATAGGGAACAAAAACTCTGAGACATAGGATAAGGAATGTACTGGACAACATGGCATGCAGGGTAAACACCAATCAACATGGTAAAACAACTTCCATATGAACACCATGATCCATACACACCATGACATAGTTCAGTACAAGCCAAGCTGAAATACCACTATGGAGAGATGACACAACTCATCGGAGGCATTACAAGCTTCCTATACTTTATCTATCTACACCTCCAGAACTCAACTCTCAACCTCATCATATCCCACAAGACATGCAGGACTGTGGCGATACGATTACTACCCTACTAGAACTAACATCCACGTACTCAAGCATCACCGTAGAATGCCTCATACAGGTTACCCCCATGACCCGGGAGCTGAACCTGAGGATCTGGGAACACTCTAGCCTGTGATCCCTAGGAGCCATAAGGACACGGGTGTGGCCTTGGTCCCCTTGCCGACGACAACAGCGGTCCTCGAAGAGGGGTGATGCCTCCAACATCGGGCTAGTCTACGTGTGCTGGCAAATGAGTCCACAATGGGGTCAGCATCTCCAAATCTCCATAGCCTGTCTGCACGACAGGTGCCAACTGCGTTAGGGCTGTCCAAAGACGTGCACGGGTGGCATAAAGCTCCATGCAAAGGGCACGTGCATCACGATCCCTGTTCTCCAACATCTGAGCGGTCACCTGCAGCCTAGGGTCCTCATGGGAATGATCATAGTAGACTGCACTAAGATAACCATCCTCTCCTCCCATAGAAGCAAGAACATAGCAAAACTCGGTGTTCTGAAGCAGACCATGGTGGAACCTCATGATAGTCAGCATGGTGTAAGCGGCCTCCTGAACTGCCATATCTATGGTGACACCTAATCCATAAGTCTAGTGAAGCGGCTCTGCAGCTCCAGGGTATGAAGGATAAATCTTGACGGTACACAGATATTGGCTCTGGTTGAAATCTCGATACTGTTCCTCCACTGTGTACTCTGGGTACCAACGGTATCCAGCCTCCATCATGACTCTAACCAACATGGCCGTGTGACCCGGTACATCGATGCACCTGGTCAGACGTACCACCTGACGGAAAGGACGAGGGGGCATCTAAAATAGAGAATGACGCAAAAACATTAGAGACTAGCAGAAATTGGACAGCATAATGGCTGTAATTGCTCAAAAAGGATTTTGAGACAACTGCAAAAGATTGGAAAAGCATAACCACTCGACTTTCTAGACTCAAATCTCTTCTCCATCTGTTTGTCACACCAACATTACTTGAGTACCCACATTCACTTGCAACAAGCTAGCTAGTGTTCCATGGTTAGTAACTCGGCATCCTAAGCAATGGATGAGTAGCCTAGTTCTTATCCCCGAAGAAAAGATGAGAATGACTCAACATAGAATAACTTGGGAAGAGGAGTAAAAAGAGCCTTACATTCCCTTCCACAATCAATTCCCCTACTTTTCTATAGTGTTTCTAGACTCAACTTTGACCGGTTTGGCTTGGTAGTCCTACAGTCTGTCAGGCTCTGATACCAACGCTGTCGGGACTCCGATCCTAAGTCATAAGAATCTAGACTGTAACACATCACATCACTTTGCGGCCTCACGCACGGTAAGTTCCACGGCTGCAGCCTTACCTTAGTCGGGACCGTTTGCGTCTTTTGGCTCACGTATGTGAACATGTCGCTGGCAATCAAATGACAGAGAACCCGGGCCGACATAACTAGTCATAGAACCCAAGCGGCACATCCGTACGGAAACAAGCATACATAACCCAACAATGCAGGTGTCGGCCTCAAGCGTGTGTAGACAAGTCATAGCAAGCTACAGGGACTCCATTACATCGTGAGACACGAATGCCATCATTGCACGTAGACGAGTTGTAGCAGGCTACAGGGAATCCATTACACTGCGAGACATTTCCCCGAAGGGACAGACACAGCAGCAGAGAAGGATACATGTCGGTCAATCAATGTGTCCGGAGCAGTAGCAAGCTACCATGGCTCGGTGGAAGCACAAAGAGGCAGTTTCCCGTAAAGAGTACTACTAAAGGCACACCACTAGGTGTCGGATCCCACACATACTGTTGCACGTCACACGTACGCACGACATGCCCGATATGCATAGATACAACCATGGCATCACAACATAACTATACAACAACATGACTTCTATTTAAGAGGCTCAGATGAGCCTTGCATGATATGTTCTTACAGATAGGGGTCACATGACCCGACACTCAAGTCATACAAACATGTTCATACAAACCAAGCGGAAGCATAAGCTGTCTGAGTACAGATAGATGAAAGGATAAAAAGGCACATGGCCTAACTATCTACAGCCCGCCACAGGGCAAAGGTCGTAGCTGGGACACCAGCTATTCGACATCGTCAACGTCTAGAAAGAACCCACCTAATGGGTCCTGGGTCTCATCTGCAACATTTATTAAGCAAACATGAGTAAAAATGTACTCAGCAAGTCTTTAAAACAGACCTAGTCTATTCATGCTCATGTATCAAGAAAGGGAGTGGTGGTGTTTATGCAGCAATGCCAGCTTTGACTCATGGCTAACCTACACTACTCAATTTTAACTCTTTGTTTACATTTTAGATATCGCACACGAGTCCACTAACTCCATAACAATACACCACCATGGATTCACTTCCCCCTTCTGGGAGAGTGCCATCCACGGTACTCACACTTGTCTTGATATTTTGATGAGTATCCATTTGATTATCTATGAACAACATAAGTTCTCCAAGTAGTCCATATCCGAGGACGCGGCTATTCGAATAGTTTCGTACCCTGCAGGGGTGTACTTCTTCACACACGCTCTCGCCATTTATTGTTGTGTGCTCATAAAACCACGCACCTCGGCAACCTTCAAGCGGATGCCCAGCGAGGGAGTCGGCCACGACCGTCAATCACATACGACCTCTAGTCCAGGCTATCGCCTATTTGAGACTGAACCAGCACGGAAGTTCGGCCGAAGTTTCCGCTATGGTCCCAAACGATGTGTGTAGGGTTCCCAAGACCACCATCCGGGTGACACTCGGTACACCGTGCCACTGCCTACCGTGTCGTAACCCACCCCTAGGGTCAGCGCTACGCACGGCCTCCGGCATGCTATAAACATCAGAAACTACTTGCAACTCCTGGACTAAGGACTAAGCGAATGATAGGTCGAGAGGGTCAATTAAGTATCCCAACTTGTGGTAGTAACTAGTCTTGGATCACAAACACGGAACTTAGTTCCTAAGAACGGTCCCAATGAGACAACCCACTATGTACTCCTACATAGCCTCTCATCGCTACCTTTACCAAATCGAGTTCATCTTTAGATCACCACATCAGAACAACATCGTCTCACTCAGTTCATCACCCAGATGAATCAGACCTGACCCAACTCTAAGCATAGCAAGCATAACAGGCAAAGTAAGCTAAGCACGTCATGGCACAAGCATCTACTAGGTATGCTAGGTTGCAAGGTTTGACTATTTACTGTGACAATGTCAGGTTATGCAGCAGAATAGGATCATCTACCGTGTATGACTGACATGTGATCGATTGTCCTAATGCAATAAACAAGAGCGGGAGCGAGAGAGTAGGATGTTATCGGAATGATCAAAGGGGTTGCTTGCCTTGCTGGGTAGCGGAAAGGTTCTCTCCTTCGTCGGGATACTCGGGGGTATCCTCAGGAGCAGGGCATACCGCAATGCAGATAAGAAACAATCAACACACGCAAGTGCAACAATATGATGCATGATCATGGCATGATAGCATGTATGGATGAGCTAATGCAATTAGTATTCAAGTTAATTTGAAATGAGTTTGAATATAGGTTCAAAATCGTTCTTTATTTCAAATTCCATATACTAACCTATTAGTAATTGTCAATGTTCACCTATTTAGATTGCTCTAACATGCATGACAATAGCACCATTGAATCATTGTTTTTTTTGATAAATTTTCATATATAAATTATTTTCATCTAATTTATAGATTAATTTATATGATTTTTTGAACTTTTTAATAATTTTTGGAATTATTTTTAAACTAGAAAATGAAATAATGACATCAGCCTGGGGTCAATGTGACGTCAGCTGGTCAGCTGACCGGGCCAGAGTCAAACCTAACATGTGGGGGCCACATGTCAGTGACTCAAACACTTAACTAACTAATTAAAACTAAATCCTAATTAATTAACAGAAACTGGGCCCACTATTAGTGACTAATTAGGTTAATTAAAATAATTAATTAAATTCTTAATTAACTTTGGCTTGACAGGGCCTGGCCCCACCTGCCAGTGACTCAAGGGGTCAAACCCCGTGGTCAACTCCGGCAAGAGCCACCGACGTTGAGCCGCCGGTGGCTGCAGAGATGGCGGAGGGCTTCGGGATCCCTCCTCCGGCGACCAAAAGGACGGCGGAGGGCACCAAACGACTCAGCACACACGCGCGCGTCCATTCCGCCCCCTCCCAGGAGCTGAGATGGTCGGAATCGACGCGGACGGTGAGCTGGGCAGCGGCCGGAGCTCAGGCGAGCACGGGCTCATCGAACTAGGGTGCAACATGAGCTCTACTTGGCACCTACGGACTCTACACAGCCTCACGAACACGACGGAGGCCTCAGACGGACCAGCTGGTCGCCAGAACATGGCCGGTGTCGAGCTTGAGCGGCGGGGGCTTTCAGACCTCGATGGAATCTGACGCTAGAGCACGCAATCAAAGGGGGAAAGACGGGGAAAAGACTCAGGGGCTCACAGCGGTCGCAGAGACGTCGAGAGCGGGCTCGGGGAGGGCCTGGAGCAGCGGCGAGCTCCACTTGATTTCTGGCGGCCGGAGGTTGAAGATGACGCGAAGACGGCGATGGGGAGCTCCTGGCGGTGCATGGCTCTGCGAGGAGGAAGAGGAAAGCTAGGTAGATCGATTGGGGGGCTGAGAGGCGAGGGGGAGCGGCTAACGTGACGGCGGCAAGCTCGAGCAAGGCTCGGCCATGGCGAAGCAGAGAGGGGAGAGGAAGAGAGGCGGGCGAGAGAGAGAGGGAGCGATGGGGACGGCTCTGGGGAGCTTATCCCCGTCGCGCTGGCGATGAGGACAAAGGCAGGCAGCTGCCGGCGTGGAGGCACGATAGTGTGCGCTCCGGCCACGCGCTCGTCCTCTTGGCCGCCAGGAGGACGATGACCTCCCTGGGCCAGGTGGGCTGGCCTGGCCTGGGCCTTTCTCCCTTTTTTTTCTGTTTATTTATTCTTTGTTTTCTTTTATCTAAATTTTTTTATTTTCTTTTTAGGTACAAATGACTTTATAAAATATCCCATATATTTTCTATAATGAAGTTTGAATATTTCAAACTTGTCTAAAAAGTTTCAGGATATTTTGAAAACAAAAATAATGATAGTGCTTTATTTAATGATTTTAGGAGCCTTATCAATTAATTTTGAATTACTTTGATTGTTCAAATAATTAGAATGGTCCCTGTTATAATCATGCCCAAATTTACGAGACATAGGGAACATTTTTAGTGGGCATTTTGGATTTGTTGAATTTTCACCAAATTTGAATTGTTTTGATTCAAAGTTAGCTTGGGGTTTCTTTTGTTCCCCATTTCATGTTAATGCAAAATGAAACATGATGCAAGCACAATACTATTCCTAGGACATCTAGCTAGGGATGTGACATCATATGTGTTCTACTTTGAAACTTGTTCAAAGTCTTCACTATGTCCTTGACAGCTGAAGAATTTGCGAACGAAAACTTTGTTTGATCTTTGAATGCTCTTCATATTCCTCAAAAGGTGTTTATTGCTCATGAGTCTTATTCTAAATTACCTTACATCTTCATATACTTGATTTTCCCTTAGTAATGATTTTCTTCAAGATTCCTCAATTGTGTGAATTCTCAAAATTTACACAACTCTGGAACCTAAGACAAATAACATTAGTGAAATTCCTCAAGACACCCATGGTCAAATTCCTCACCTATTCCTATTTAAAAAATATTTCTGAGAACACATATGACCTCTTCAAATTCCTTGCACCTATACTCGATTCACAGGTACAACATGTCTGCTAATGAATCACTAGGTTCTCATCAAGTTAACTCATTTGCAGCGTTCCTTGAGGAAAAACTGTGTACTTCTTCAGAGTCCTCAAGAGTTCAAATTCCTCAGGTGAGGAAAATGGCTGACGGAAAGAAACCTCAGAAAGGTGGTAAGAAGCCAGATGTGCACACTACTTTTGAGATTCCAGATGATTTGTATGAGGAATACTGCACACCTGATGAAGAAACTTATGGCAAAGAAACGGCCAAGCAGAGAAAAATTCGTCTGCAGAAAATTGAGAGGAGATGGGCAATGGAATGGAAGGAATATCATTGTGTAACTCCTAAATACATGATGAAATTCGCTGTGAAACCTCCTTGCAGCAGGCCTCCCCTGGGTCAAAATCAAATTACTGATCCCACTAGCCTCAAGACTGGTGAGGACTTTCCTCATATGTGGGAGAAGTAGCAAGCCAAGCTGGCGAGGAAAGCCAAAGAGGCAATGAAGAAATTCAATGAAGATTCTGCTGCTGCTGCCTCTGCTAGAGCCTTTGCAAGTGCTCCAAAAAAAATCAATGATGAAGAAAGCTGCTGTGAAAACAAGTTCTTTAGCCTCAAAACCATCACAGCAGATTCCTCAAGTCCAAAGGCCTCAACCTACAAAGGCCTCAGATGCTAGTACTGTTGCTGCTCAGTCCTCAGCTACAGCTGCAAAGTCCTCAACCCTAGTGCATCTGGCATCATGTAAGAGGTCTGAGGGATTCACAAAAGTTCCAAAGATCTCGGAAAGTCCCTCTACTACAGCAAAGTCTTCAGCTAGCCCTACAGTGTTGAAGCCGAAGAAACCTGCTGGACGAGGTCAAAGACCAAGTCCTCACACAAGCAAGGCTGTGGTAACCATACCCTCGGGATCTGAGGATGATGATGATGAAGCTGATGATGAAGAATTGGAGGAAATCATCAGGCAAAGTCAGCAAAGGGCTGCTATAGCCAAGGGAAGCTCTGTTCATCTCATGTTGGATCCCAAGATGATCCTCAACTTCATCGATATATGGCATCAAGATCCAAACACCCCACTTTCTTCACTAAATCTGCCTCTTGGTGTGGATCATGTCCTCACCCACTTCATCTCTGAAGAAAAATGGAAGAGAGAACAAGCTCTGAGAGCTAAGAGGAATAGGGCTCGAAAACAAAAGTTTCTGAGAGATAATGTGAGGAACTTGACCCCAAATCAACTCGTCACAGTTCAATCTGAAATTCGCACTCTCTCTGAGGATCAAGAAAGGTATTATGCTGAATGGAAGGGCACCAAGGTGAGATTCGTCAGGGCTGCTCAAGCTGCTGTGAAGGATCACAACACTAGGGTTGCAGCTCGATCGCAACCACAAAATCCTCAGCCTGATGAAATTCCTCAGGGTGCTAATGAAACTGCTCAACCCGATGTGACTGCTGATGAGAATGCTTCTGCACCAGAAGCAACGGCCAGTGCCGCTGAGGAAACTCAGACCACTAATGACCATGCCAGGACAACCATCACTGTTGTGCCTGAAGAAACTGAAAGGCCAGCTGAAGCTTTAGCTGCACCTGAAGAACCTGAACCCACCAGGGCGACTGCACCAGTCATGCCTGAAGAAGCTAAAGCTGCAGAAGAGAAGACTCTTAAGAGAAAAGCATCCAATACAGAATCCTCAGTTGTGAAGAAGTTGAAGACTATGCCAAGTTCTTCAACTGGACCCATTGATGCTACACCAATCTCCTTTGCACCTGCCTATCAACTTGTACCATTTGGGGTTGACTATGTCATCCCAGATGAAGAAGATGAAGATCATTCTGCTGCTTCGACAGAGCAGATTGATAAAGAAATTGAAGTTGAAGACATTGCTTCAACTCCCAAGGTATCATCGCCCGAGCCTCAGTTCACTACTGAAGAGGCTGGTGTTGAAGAAATTGATGAGGACGTAGACATTGGCAACACAACTCCTGTCAGCAATGATGAATATTGGGAATCAGCACACCCAAATTCACCAATGACTACTTCTCTGACAAAGATTCCCCAGTCACCTGCTCCGACTGAAGAAATACATGAAGAATCTGTTAATCAGACCACCCAAGTCACTGAATAAATTCCAGCTGCGACAGCTAATGACTTTGCTGCTCCACCCGTAACTGAGGAACCATCCCTCCAGATTGTTCAAGTTCCTCCCATTCCAAAGGAGATCAAGGGCCGCTTCAAGCCAAATCTTCAACCGAAGCTAAGGATGCCATTCAAAGGCTCAGTGCGCCCCAAATTCCTCAAGAGAAATTTCTTCAATGAGCGCATGTTCTTCATAGGTCCAAATCCTTATGACTTTGCAAGGGCCGGTCGTAGCAGATTTTGGACAGCAACTCAAATTAACTACTATGCATCAGTCCTGTTCGAGAAGAAGAAAGTCTTCGAGCACCACCAAATTCCTCATGCGGACATGGAAACACTTCCATCGTTCACACCGGTGCTCCAAGTTCTTCACGATGCATGCATTCTTCCTTTCTGCGTCGACATCTACGACTGGAATGAGGAAATCATCCTTCAGTTCTATGCCACACTGCATATCAGTGGAAATGCTTCAGACATCAACTCCTGGGTTTTGGACTGGATGACAGGATCAACTCACTTCACAGCTCAAGCTTCTGAATTGCTTCAGTGTGTACCAGTTCCAATTCCCTCAGATGAAGCTTGCAGACTGTTCGATGAACCTGCTCTTCTGAATCAGCTGATGCAAGTGCTGATGAAGACATTGCCTCCTGGAAAGCCTCAACGAAAAACCTTCCTTGTGAAGGATTTGCTATATGTGCCCAGGACGGTCTACCGCATACTCACAAATACTCTATGTCCTCAGAAGGGCCACAATTCTGAAGAATAAGAAGTGGAGGGAGTCATGAAGAATATGCTCTTCAACATCATTCATGGGATTCCCATCGACTTGCATGATTTCTTCATGAGGACATTGGCCAATGCTGCTTTAGCTCCATTTGAACAGAAGCCTTATGCGTCTTGGATCATGAAATTCATTAGGGCAAAGTCCTCAGTTCCCTTCAAGGCTGATTTCGAGAATCACTTTGGCTACCTGCCTCCAATCAAAGTCATCAAGAGCACAATTGACTCAGTGGAAGGAGAAAGCAAGGTTGTCATTGATGAAGGCACTCGTCCATTGGATGGACAGTTTCGCAAAGCTGCTTCCTTCTCCACCAATGATGACACTGTAACTTAGGACTCCGAAGCAAAGGCCTCAGCTCACAAACCTCAAGAGTCTACCCCTTGTGTGATGACTGATCGCGAGCTGCTAATAAGTCTTCATCAGAAGGTTGATCGCAATCACAAGTGGGTGAAGCATCAACTTGGTTACATTGTGCAAAACATGACTGTGATGCACAACACTGTGAAGAGGAATCACTACTATGCACATGAAAACCTCAACCGCACTTGGGCCATATTGTCTCACCTCAAGTCTTTTGATGAACTGAATGAGCTGGATCTTGAAGAACATCCTAACTAGGCTCGTCAAACATAGAAGGAATTCCAGAAAGTTCAAGTTCCTCTGATGGTCACAAGTTCATATTCTTCATCTCATGAGAGAGATGAAGATGAAGACACTGATGACACTGCGGCAGGCCCTGCATCGACAAATGACCCCGACAACGCTGGCGCTCCTTCTTCACCAACACGATGAAATTCTTCAAAGGGGCGTTAGTCCTCACTTTTTCTTCCCTTTTGGTCTTCGATGAGAAGGGGGGAGAAAAATTGAGTTAGTCTTCAAGCGGGTCTCTATATATGGGCTATTTTTTGTTTAAGTTACAACTCTCGCTCTTCTGAAACTTTTGTTGGTTGAGTTGTAAACTTAAGTCCGATGGTGGTCTGACACTTTTGAACTATTTCTTCTCATATTTATTTCCTCAAGTACTGTTGGGGATATAACCCCACGATATTGTTGGGAGACGTAGTAGTAAATCAAAATTTTCCTACGCGTTCACCAAGATCCATCTATGGAGAAACCAGCAACGAGCAAGGGGAGAGTGGATCTTCATACCTTTGAAGATCGCTAAGCGGAAGCGTTACAAGAACGCGGTTGATGGAGTCGTACTCGCAGCGATTCAGATCGCGGTAGATCCGATCAAGTGCCGAACGGACGGCACCTCCGCGTTCAACACACGTGCAGCCCGGTGACGTCTCCAACACCTTGATCCAGCAAGGAGGAAGGAGAGGTTGGGGAAGGGCTCCAACAGCAGCACGACGGCGTGGTGGTGGTGGAGTAGCAAGGTATTCCGACAGGGCTTCGCCTAAGCGCTGCGGAGGAGGAAGAAGAGAGGTAGGGCTTCGCCGTGAGAGAGAGAGATCAAATCTTCGCTCAAAACATCCAAAACCTCAAGTATATATAGGAGGAGGGATGTGGAGGGCTGGCTTGGCCTCTACTCCAAAGAGGAGATGGCCGGCCGAATTAAAGGGAGAGTCCACCTCCCACAAGGGAGGTGGATCTCCTCCTTTTAAATCCTTTTTGCCTTATCTCCTTATCTCCAGCCGCATGGGCCTTTAGCAAAAGTCTTGCCCAGCCCAATAAGGGCTGGCACACTTTATCTAACAGCCCATGTGGTCCTTTGGTCGTCACACCCCTCTCGGGGGTCATCCGGCACCCTCCCGGCACTCCCGGTACACTACCGATGAGCCCGAAAACTTTCCGGTGACCAAAACTGGACTTCCTATATATCAATCTTTACCTCCGGACCATTCCGGAGCTCCTCGTGACGTCCGGGATCTCATCCGGGACTCCGAACAACCTTCGGTAATCACGTATACCTTTTCCCTATAACCCTAGCGTCATCGAACCTTAAGTGTGTAGACCCTACGGGTTCGGGAGACACGTAGACATGACCGAGACACCTCTCCGGTCAATAACCAACAGCGGGATCTGGATACCCATGTTGGCTCCCACGTACTCCACGATGATCTCATCGGATGAACCACGATGTCAAGGATTCAATCAATCCCGTATACAATTCCCTTTGTCTATCGGTATGATACTTGCCCGAGATTCGATCGTCGGTATCCCCATACCTTGTTCAATCTCGTTACTGGCAAGTCTCTTTACTCGTTCCGTAATACATCATCCCGTGGCTAACTCCTTAGTCACATTGAGCTCATTATGATGATGTCTTACCGAGTGGGCCCAGAGATACCTCTTCGTCACACGGAGTGACAAATCCCAGTCTCGATTCGTGCCAACCCAACAGATACTTTCGGAGATACCCGTAGCGTACCTTTATAGCCACCCAGTTACGTTGTGACGTTTGGCACACCCAAAGTATTCCTACGGTATCCGGGAGTTACACAATCTCATGGTCTAAGGAAATGACACTTGACGTTGAAAAGCTTTAGCAAACGAACTACACGATCTTTGTGCTATGCTTAGAATTGGGTCTTGTCCATCACATCATTCTCCTAATGATGTGATCCCGTTATCAATGACATCCAATGTCCATGGCCATGAAACCGTGACCATCTATTGATCAACGAGCTAGTCAACTAGAGGCTCACTAGGGACATGTTGTGGTCTATGTATTCACACATGTATTATGGTTTCCGGTTAACACAATTATAGCATGAACAATAGACAATTATCATGAACAAGGAAATACAATAATAACCATTTTATTATTGCCTCTAGGGCATATTTCCAACAGTCTCCCACTTGCACTAGAGTCAATAATCTAGTTCACATCACCATGTGATTAACACTTACATCACCATGTGATCATATCATCATGTGATTAACACCCAATAAGTTCTGGGGTTTGTTCATGTCCTGCTCGTGAAAGAGGTTTTAGTCAACGGGTCTGCGACATTCAGATCCGTGTGTACCTTACAAACTTTCCATGTCATATTTGTAGATACTACTCCCATGCTCCACTTGGAGCTATTCCAAATGGCTGCTCCACTATACGTAGCTGGATTTCTACTAAGAGTCATCCGGATTGGTTTTAAAGCTTGCATCATCGTAACACTTTACGATGAACTCTTTATCACCTCCATAATCGAGAAATATTTCCTTAGTTCTCAAGTTACTAAGGCTAACTTTGACCGCTGTCCAGTGATCCACTCTTGGATTACTCTTGTACCCCTTGACAGACTCATGGCAAGGCACACACAGGTGCGGTACACAGCATGGCATACTATATAGAGCCTATGGCTAAAGCATAGGAGATGACACTCATCTCTTCTTTATCTTCTGCCGTGGTCGGGTATTGAGTCTTACTCAATTTCACACCTTACAATACAGTCAAGAACTCCTTCTTTGACCCATCTATTTTGAACTCCTTCAAAAACTTGTCAAGGTATGTCTTCGTCGAAAAAACTTATCAAGCGAATAGATCTATCCCTATAGATCTTGATGCTCAATAAAATAGTAGCTTTATCTGGGTCTTCCTTTGAAAAACAAAACTTTTCAAACAACCCTTCATGCTCTTCCAGAAATTCTACATCATTTCCGATCAATAATATGTCAACTACATATTCTTATAAGAAATTCCATAGTGCTCCCACTCACTTTCTTGCAAATACAAGTTTCTCATAAACTTTGTATAAACTTAAACACTTTGATCACCTCATCAAAGCATATATTCCAACTCCGAGATGCTTGCTCCAGTCCATAGAAGGATCGCTGGAGTTTGCATATTATTAGCATCCTTAGGATTGACAAAACCTTCTGGTTGTATCACATACAACTCTTCCTCATAGAAACCATTACGGAAACCTTGTTTTGTCATCCATCTGCCAGATTTCATAATCGAAAAATGCAGCAACTGCTAACAAAATTTTAATAGACTTTTAGCATCGCTACAGATGAGACAATCTCATTGCAGTCAACTCCTTGAACTTGGCGGAAACTTCTTTGCGACAAGTCGAGCTTTATAAACGGTGACATTTCACCATTAGCGTCTATGTTTATCTCAAAGGTCCATTTGTACTCAATGACCCGCCATTCAACAGGCAAGTCTACCAAAGTCCATACTTGGTTTTCATACATGGATCCTTTCTCGGATTTCATGGCTCCTAGCCATTTGTTGGAATCCGGGCCCACCATCGCTTCTCCATAGTTCGTAGGTTCATCGTTGTCCAACAACATGATTTCCAAGACAGGGTTGTCGTACTACTCAGGAGCAGTACGCGTCCTTGTCGACCTACGAGGTTCGATAGTGACTTGATCCGAAGCTTCATGATCATCATCATTAACTTCCTTTTCAACTAAGTAGGCTCTACAGAAACATCTTTCTGTGTTGCGCTATTCTCTGGTTGAAACAAAGGTTCAACAACCTTATCAAGTTCTATCTTCCTCCCACTCAATTCTTTCGAGAGAAACTCTTTCTCAAAAAGGACCCGTTCTTAGCAACAAACACCTTTTGCGCTTGGATCTGAGATAGAAGGTATACCCAATGTCTCATTAGGGTATTCTATGAAGATGCATTTGTCTGCTTTGAGTTCGAGCTCGCTAGGTGAAAAACCCATTTTCACATAAGCGTCGCAGCCCCAAACATTAAGAAATGACAGCTTAGGCTTCTGTCAAACCATAATTCTCACGGTGTCATCTCAACAGACTTAGATGGTGCCCTGTTAAAGTGAATGGATTTGTCTTTAATGCATAACCCCATAACGATAGTGGTAAAACGATAAGAGACATCATAGTACTCACTATATCCAATAGAGCACGACTACGACGTTCGAACACACCATCACACTATGGTGTTCCAGGAGGCGTGAGCTGTGAAACAATTTCCACATTGTCTAAAATTGCATACCAAACTCGTAACTTAGATATTCACCTCCATGATCATATCATAGACATTTATCTTCTTGTCACGATGATCTTTAACTTCACTCTGAAACTCCTTGAACCTTTCAAACATTTCAGATTCGTGTTTCATTAAGTAAATATCCCCATATTTACTCAAATCATCAGTGAAGGTAAAGAAAAACAACGATATCCACTGTGTGTTTCAACACTCATTGGACCACATACATCAACATGTATTAATTCCAATAAGCCACTTGCCCGCTCCATCATATTGGATGACGGGGTCTCAGTCATCTTGCCCAAGAGGCATGGCTCGCATGTCTCAACCGATTCGAAATCGAGTGAGTCAAAAAACATCCATCATCATGGAGTTTCTTCATGCGATTTATACCAATATGACATTACGTGGCAGTGCCACAAGCATGTGGTACTATCATTATTAACTTTGTATCTTTTGGTACCAATGTTATGAATATGTGTACTACTACGATCATGATTCGATAAACCATTTCGAGTGGGTGCATGACCATTGAAGGCATTATCCATGTAAACAGAATAACCATTATTCTCTAACTTATATGAATAACCGTATCGCACTAATCATGATCTAATCACGTTTATGCTCAACGCAAACACCAAATAACATTTATTTAGGTTTATCACAAATCCTGAAGGTAGAGAGAGCGTGCGATGGTGATCACATCAATCTTGGAAATACTTCCAACACACATCGTCACCTTTCACCTAGCTAGTCTCCATTTACTCCGTAGCTTTTATTTCGAGTTGCTAACACTTAGCAACCGAACCGGTATCTAATACCCAGGTGCTACTAGGAGTACCAGCAAGGTACACATCACTAACACGTATATCAAATATACTTCCATTGACATTACCAGCCTTCTTATCTACCAATCATCTAGGGGTTTTTTCCGCTTCAGCGAACATTCTCCTCATAACAGAAGCACTTAGTCTCGGGTTCGGGCTCAACCTTGGGTTTCTTCACTAGAGCAACAACTGGCTTGCCATTCCTGAAGTTTTTCCCTTCTTGCCCTTGCCCCTTTTGAAACTAGTGGTTTTCACTTAACCATCAACACTTGATGCTCCTTACTGATTTCTACCTTCGTGGTGTCAAACATCACGAACAACTCAGGGATCATCTTATCCATCCCTGGCATGTTATAGTTCATCACGAAGCTCTAGTAGCTTGGTGGCAGTGACTTGGAGAACTGCATTAATCACTATCTCATCTGGAAGATTAACTCCCACTTGATTCAAGTGATTGTAGCACCCAGACAATCTGAGAACACGCTCACCGATTAAGCTATTCTCCTTTATCTTGCAGGCAAAGAATCTTGTTGGAGGTCTCATACCTCTCAACATAGGCACGAGCTTGAGATCACAATCTCAGCTCCTAGAACATCTCATATGTTCTGTGACGTTCAAAACATTTTGAAGCCTCAATTCTAAGCCGTAATGCATGACGCACTGAACTATCACGTAGTCATCAAAAAGTGCCTGTCATATGTTCACAACATCTACAGACAACGCTTGAGGGAGTGATGCAGTTAGCGGTACATCAAAAACATAAGCTTTCTGTGCAGCAATGAGGACAATCCTCAGATCACGGACCCAGTCCGCATTATTGCTACCATCAACTTTCAACTTACTTTTCTCTAGGATTGTATCAATAAAACTGGGGAGCTACAGCGCGAGCTATCTACGACATAATTTGCAAGGACATTTTTAGACTAAGTTCATGATAATTAAGTTCATTTAATCAAATTATTAATGAACTCCCACTTAGATAGACATCTCTCTAGTCTTCCAAGTGATACATGATCCATGTCAACTAGCCCGTGTCCGATCATCACGTGAGACGGACTAGTCATCCATGGTGAACATCTCTATGTTGATCGTATCTTCTATACGACTCATGTTCGACCTTTCGGTCTTCCGTGTTCCGAGGCCATGTCTGTACATGCTAGGCTCGTCAAGTCAACCTAAGTGTTTCGCATGTGTAAATCTGGCTTACACCCGTTGTATGCGAACGTTAGAACCTATCACACCCGATCATCACGTGGTGCTTCGGAACGACGATCCTTAGCAACGGTGCACAGTTAGGGTGAACACCTTTCTTGAAATTTTATTGAGAGATCATCTTATTTACTACCGTCGTTCTATGCAAATAAGATGTAAACATGATAAACATCACATGCAATCAATATAGTGACATGATATGGCCAATATCATTTTGCTCCTATGATCTCCATCTTCGGGGCACCATGATCATCACTGTCACCGGCACGACACCATGATCTCCATCATCATGATCTCCATCATCATGATCTCCATCATTGTGTCTTCATGAAGTTGTCTCGCCAACTATTACTTCTACTACTATGGCTAACGCTTAGCAATAAAGTAAAGTAATTACATGGCGTTTATGATTGACACGCAGGTCATACAATAAATAAGACAACTCCTATGGCTCCTGCCGGTTGTCATAATCATCGACATGCAAGTCGTGAATCCTATTACAAGAACATGATCAATTCATACATCACAATGCATCACATCACATCCTTTGGCCATATCACATCACAAGGCACATGCTGCAAAAACAAGTTAGACGTCCTCTAATTTGTAGTTGCAAGTTTTTACGTGGCTGCTATAGGTTACTAGCAAGAACGTTTCTTACCTACGTCAACACCACAACATGATTTGCCAATTGCTATTTACCCTTCATAAGGACCCTTTTCATCGAATCCGATCCGACTAAGGTAGGAGAGACAGACACCCGCTAGCCACCTTATGCATCTAGTGCATGTCAGGCGGTGGAACCGGTCTCACGTAAGCGTACGTGTAAAGTTGGTCCGGGCCGCTTCATCCCACAATACCGCCGAATCAAGATAAGACTAGTAGCGGCAAGCAAATTAACAAACTCGACGCCCACAACTGCTTTGTGTTCTACTCGTGCATAGATTCTACGCATAGACCTAGCTCATGATGCCACTGTTGGGAGACGTAGTAGTAAATCAAAATTTTCCTACGCGTTCACCAAGATCCATCTATGGAGAAACCAGCAACGAGCAAGGGGAGAGTGGATCTTCATACCTTTGAAGATCGCTAAGCGGAAGCGTTACAAGAACGCGGTTGATGGAGTCGTACTCGCAGCGATTCAGATCGCGGTAGATCCGATCAAGTGCCGAACGGACGGCACCTCCGCGTTCAACACACGTGCAGCCCGGTGACGTCTCCAACACCTTGATCCAGCAAGGAGGAAGGAGAGGTTGGGGAAGGGCTCCAACAGCAGCACGACGGCGTGGTGGTGGTGGAGTAGCAAGGTATTCCGACAGGGCTTCGCCTAAGCGCTGCGGAGGAGGAAGAAGAGAGGTAGGGCTTCGCCGTGAGAGAGAGAGATCAAATCTTCTCTCAAAACATCCAAAACCTCAAGTATATATAGGAGGAGGGACGTGGAGGGCTGGCTTGGCCTCTACTCCAAAGAGGAGATGGCCGGCCGAATTAAAGGGAGAGTCCACCTCCCACAAGGGAGGTGGATCTCCTCCTTTTAAATCCTTTTTGCCTTATCTCCTTATCTCCAGCCGCATGGGCCTTTAGCAAAAGTCTTGCCCAGCCCAATAAGGGCTGGCACACTTTATCTAACAGCCCATGTGGTCCTTTGGTCGTCACACCCCTCTCGGGGGTCATCCGGCACCCTCCCGGCACTCCCGGTACACTACCGATGAGCCCGAAAACTTTCCGGTGACCAAAACTGGACTTCCTATATATCAATCTTTACCTCCGGACCATTCCGGAGCTCCTCGTGACGTCCGGGATCTCATCCGGGACTCCGAACAACCTTCGGTAATCACGTATACCTTTTCCCTATAACCCTAGCGTCATCGAACCTTAAGTGTGTAGACCCTACGGGTTCGGGAGACACGTAGACATGACCGAGACACCTCTCCGGTCAATAACCAACAGCGGGATCTGGATACCCATGTTGGCTCCCACGTACTCCACGATGATCTCATCGGATGAACCACGATGTCAAGGATTCAATCAATCCCGTATACAATTCCCTTTGTCTATCGGTATGATACTTGCCCGAGATTCGATCGTCGGTATCCCCATACCTTGTTCAATCTCGTTACTGGCAAGTCTCTTTACTCGTTCCGTAATACATCATCCCGTGGCTAACTCCTTAGTCACATTGAGCTCATTATGATGATGTCTTACCGAGTGGGCCCAGAGATACCTCTCCGTCACACGGAGTGACAAATCCCAGTCTCGATTCGTGCCAACCCAACAGATACTTTCGGAGATACCCGTAGCGTACCTTTATAGCCACCCAGTTACGTTGTGACGTTTGGCACACCCAAAGTATTCCTACGGTATCCGGGAGTTACACAATCTCATGGTCTAAGGAAATGACACTTGACATTGAAAAGCTTTAGCAAACGAACTACACGATCTTTGTGCTATGCTTAGAATTGGGTCTTGTCCATCACATCATTCTCCTAATGATGTGATCCCGTTATCAATGACATCCAATGTCCATGGCCATGAAACCGTGACCATCTATTGATCAACGAGCTAGTCAACTAGAGGCTCACTAGGGACATGTTGTGGTCTATGTATTCACACATGTATTATGGTTTCCGGTTAACACAATTATAGCATGAACAATAGACAATTATCATGAACAAGGAAATACAATAATAACCATTTTATTATTGCCTCTAGGGCATATTTCCAACAGATATGACCCGCCCTGGAGGCTTTGGGTCATGTTGCTGGCTCGTGAGCCGGCCCAAGGGTGAGCCGTAAGACTGGTGGCCTAGGAAGATAGGCGGCTCAAGGTGTGGGCCGTACGACGTCCCGGAGGCAGAAGACCCGGGCGTGTAAGCCATATCAAAGACAGCTTGGACAAGAAGATAGAGAGAGACTCGGACATACAATAAGACTCGGTTAACAATTGTACGACCCGGTGGTCCTGACCTCCTATATAAAGGCAGACCCAGGGCGACTTAGAGGACAGGTGATCGAGAACTAGGTCAAGCTTCTAGCTCCTTGTAATCGATACACAAGCAATACAAACACAAGCATGACGTAGGCTATTACCTCAACTTGAGGGCCCAAACCTGGGTAAATCCGTTTCTTTCGTCCCGATCAACCCCTTTGAGTCCACCCCATTAGCGATGGCCTTGAATCCGAGTCCGTTCAACCGGACATCTGCCATGATAAATCCATGACAGTTGGCACCCACCATGGGGCTAGCGCTTGGTGGTGTTGAGTTCTCAAAGGGCTCTCTCCCAGGGCTCGAGGGATACGTAGTTGGAAGGATGAGCAAGAGTCGCCACGGCCGGCTCTACATCGATGACGCCGGCTGGGGGCTTGATGCTGATTCTGTGGAGTATGGATTTCGGGTTCCGTTTGGCGGGATCCAGGTTTTCATTGGAAAGGTTGATGGATTTACACCCGGGCCGGACATCTGCACCAACATCGTCGAGCCGGCTCGGCGTCTCCAATCTGCGAGTGGTGTGCGGCCTGCCCGTGCCCATCCAGGTAAAAAGCATGTTCTCGTGGGCTTCACTCAAGGTATGGACCTGGAAGCGTCCTGGTCATAGGGAACTCTTGTTTGCTTGGAAGATGAGTCCTCTAGTGGGGAGACAGAGTCAGTGTATCGGCTCAGTAACAGTGGCCTTGGGGGCTACTACGACACCTATTCTGAGGTAGAGGGCTTTGAGTCGGATGCTCCGAGACCCCCGATTCATGCGGCGGTGTTCATGGCGGGATTGGGTACAGCCGCCGATCACACAACTACGGGAGCCGCCGCAGCGGGTGATAGCCCGCCACCGCCGGCTCAGGTTTTAGTGGAATTGATGGACGAGCTTACAGCTCTCATGGCCACGGAAGTAACACCGGATAATCAAGCAACCCTGAATCTGGAGGTGGCACGGATCAAGGGCCGGATGGCAGAGGAACGACAAAGGATGGCTGAGCTGAAGATCCGGATGGAGGAAGAAGCGGAGCGTATCAAGGCAGATGCTTTCCATCTGGAGCTGGAACAAAGGTCAATAGCCGCAGTGCACCGGAGGAGGCATCAATCCCGTCTGCCAGAACGTTACGAAGCAAGGAATCTGTTTAATACCCCTGGTACGAGGCGGGTTACGGGCGCGCCGTAAAGCCACCCGATGGAACGCCCGACTACTCATCCATCCCAGCATAACCAAACCTCACCTAGAGCTTTTCCGACGCCGACGGGTCATTACTTTAACCTGGCCGAGAACATGGTGGCGGTGGCCACCCGGCTTGAGACGATTTCCATCCCAAATGAAGCACCCTTTGCGGAGGACGTGCGAAACGCCATTGGATACTTACAGATGGCCATGGCCCAGCAAGAGAGATATGCTCACAACCGGAGCCGGGTTCACTCTACCCCCCTCCACAGTTGAAGTTTCAGCCGGCGCTACGAGTCGTCGGTGTGTTCTAGCAGTCATCCACGTCGGGGACCACCGGAGGACGAGCAGGCGATTGTAGATGCACAAGCCCTCGTGGACCGGGCGAGGAACAGGCGAGAGGCGGAGATAGCGGCAACCCGTCCAGAGCCGACGCTTTCCGTCTCAATGGGAGTAGTTAGTACTAGAGCCGTAGGGGTGCCATGTTTAACTCCAGCTCTGAGAAGTGAACGACTACCGAAAGATTTTAAGGGGCCATGAAAAGTTCCAAATTACACAGCCGATCTACCCCCTGAGGCTTGGGTTGAGAGTTATGAGCTGGCCATGGAGATGCTGGACATCAGTGAAGCGGTATGTGCAAAATATTTCATCATGATGCTTGAGGGTCTGGCTCGCACATGGTTCAAAGGTCTGCCGCCTAACACGATAAGTTCATGGGCGGAGTTGAGAGCGAAGTTTATTAAGAATTTTCAGGGGACCTGTAAGCAGCCTATGACCATTGTAGACTTGGACCATTGTGTTCAATAGGAGAATGAGTCGGCCCATCATTGGGTCCGGCGGGTGTCGACCATTATTCACTCTTCAGAGCAGATCACGGCGGCTCAAGCGGTGCTTATTATGGAAAAGAACTGTCATTTTGTTCCATTGAAACAGAAGCTCGACCGGCTCAAGCGCACGTGTCAGGATATGGGAGAGCTCATGACGGCCCTGACAAAGTATGCTGACTCAGATAATACCAAGGATCCAGGCTCGGATGATGAGAAAGCCAATCAAGGGAAGATGAACAATCAAGGCAAAGGCTTTGTGAACAATGGGAATCAGAATAAATGGAAGAATGCTGATGGTGGGTCAGAGCTAGTAGCAAACACCAGCACAGAACAGAACCATCCCAAGGGGAACGGAAAATTCAGGTCGTTTCGCCAAAGGAACAGAGGTCCTTTCAATTTAGAAGAAGTGCTTAAGAAGCCTTGTCCGGAGCACGACACACCTGATAGGCCGGCGTTACATG
This sequence comes from Hordeum marinum, assembly GCA_022496015.1. Classification (NCBI taxonomy): domain Eukaryota; kingdom Viridiplantae; phylum Streptophyta; class Magnoliopsida; order Poales; family Poaceae; genus Hordeum; species Hordeum marinum. The sequence continues at coordinate 443,381,787 of CM039675.1, read as the reverse complement.
CCTAGGGTGATTGCTTTATCATGCAGAGATTCAAAAACCAGCATTCCCATCCATGCAATAACAAGGGTGGTGGCCCGCTTGGCGGCTGAGGGCACGGCGGATCAGGGGCTGGATTCGTCGCCGGCGGTTCAGGATCCGGGCATCCGGGTCAGAATAACCAAGGGGGGCACCAGCAGCATCCTAGCAACAAAAGCAATAACAACAATCAGCAGTAGCGCAATAATCCGGGTTTCAGAGTAACCCGAAGCAGCTCAGTTCTGGACAGTATCACGTGTTCATGACCGGTCACAATAAACGAGACGAGAAGTTGCGGAGGCGAGCGGTTAATGCAGTTGCTCCGGCTCTCCTGCGGTACTTACCATGGTCTGAGTATGACATAATGTGGAGCCGGGAGGATCACCCGCCGCGGGTAGACGACCCGGGCTGGCTGGCGTTAGTTGTGGCCCCTCAGGTGAATGGCTATATGGTGAACAAGGTGCTCATGGACGGAGGCAACAGTATCAACATCCTTTATTACGACACTTTTCGGCAGATGAAGTTGCTGGACAAAGACCTTAAACCTTCCTCCACCATCTTTCATGGTGTGGTCCCGGGTAAGTCGGCATACCCGGTGGGCCGGATTTCTTTGGAAGTGGCTTTTGGCGATGAGTATAATTATAGGGTGGAGTCCTTGTGGTTTGAGATGGTTAAAATCAAAAGTCCCTATAATGCACTGTTTGGGAGGCCGACTTATGCCAAATTTATGGCTAGGCCTTGCTATGTTTATTTACAACTCAAAATGCCCGGTCTAAATGGTACAATTACCGTTCACGGTAATCGGAAAACGGCTCTTGAGTGTGAGGAAGGAGATGCGGCATATGCACAGTCTAGTTGTGCCCAGGAGGAGCTGAAGTTCTACAAGGAGAACGTTGACCCGAAGGATATGACCCCACTGAAGAAGCCTACTACGGAAGTTGAGCCGCCACTCAAGTTTTTAGCGGATGATACCAAGGCAGTAGATTTCAATCCGGGCGACTCATGCAAGCAGTTCATCATTGGGGCTCACATGGATCCCAAATAGGAAAGCGTGCTCATCGAATTCATCTGTGAGAATCGGGACATCTTTGCATGGAAGCCTTCTGACATGCCGGGTGTACCGAGAGAGTTCGCTGAGCACAACCTTAATGTGGATCCGAAGTTTAAGCCAATTAAACAGTTTCTACGACTGTTCAACAAAGAGAGACGTAAAGCTATTGGGGAGGAAGTTGCCTGGCTCTTGGCTGCAGGCTTTATAGTGGAAGTTTTTCACCCGGAGTGGTTGGCTAACCCGGTGCTAGTGCTCAAAAAGAACGGCACCTGGCGTATGTGTATAGATTACACAGACCTTAACAAGGCTTGCCCGGCTGACCCTTTTGCACTCCCTCGTATCGATCAGATTATTGATGCTACAACCGGGTGTGAAAGTTTATGCTTCCTGGATGCATATTCAGGTTATCATCATATCAAGATGGCAATGAAAGATCAGGAGAAGACGGTGTTTATTGCACCCTTTGGGGCGTTCTGTTATGTCTCCATGCCTTTCGGGCTCAAGAGTGCCCAGGCGATGTACCAACAATGTGTGCAGAACTGCCTACACAGTCAGATTGGCCGAAATGTTCATGCTTATGTAGATGACATCGTGGTTAAATCCAGAAAGAAGGAAACTCTCCTAGAGGATCTGAAGGAAACTTTTGTCGATCTTCGGGTCTACAAAATGATGCTTAACCCAACGAAGTGTGTTTTTGGTGTTCCAGCAGGAAAGCTTTTGGGTTTCTTGGTCTCTGAGCGGGGCATCGAGGCTAACCCAGATAAAATTAAGGCCATCACTTCTTTAGGAGAGCCGACGTGCATTAATGACGTTCAGCGCCTTGTAGGACGGATTGCTGTGTTGAGCCGGTTCATAAGCCGGCTTGGGGAGAAGGGCATTCCCTTATACCAGATGATGAAGAAGACAGACAAGTTTAAGTGGAGCAAGGCAGCGGTTGAAGCACTTGAAGCTCTTAAAAAACAGTTGACTGAGCCGCCAGTGTTAGCCGCTCCAGCTGAGAAAGAGCCGTTGCTCCTTTATGTGGTGGCTAACAACAGAGCAGTCAGTGTAGCAATTGTGGTTGAGCGCAAGGAGACAGGGAAGGAATACCCTGTGCAAACGCCGGTTTATTACATCAGTGAAGTTTTGGCAGAGTCTAAGCAAAGGTATCCGCATTGGCAGAAGCTGGTATACGGAGTTTTCATGGCTAACCGCAAGTTAAAACACTACTTTTTGGGGCACCAGATAACCGTGGTCAGTTCTGCCACGTTGGGAGATATCATTCAAAATAGAGAAGCCACAGGGAGGATTGCCAAGTGGGCCTTGGAGCTAGGTCCTCTTAACATCAAATATGTTCCTCGTACAACAATAAAATGTCAAGCTTTGGTAGATTTCATATATGATTGGACAGAATGTCAAGCTCCCGAAGAGAAGCCGGTTAACACATATTTGACTATGCACTTTGATGGGTCCAAGCAGCTAGAGGGGTCCGGTGCAGGAGTTGTTCTCACCTCCCCCAAGGGTGACAGGTTTTGTTATGTGCTCCGGTTAATGTTTCCTTGTACTAATAATGCAACTGAGTATGAGGCACTACTCCATGGTCTCAGAGTCGCTAAAGAGATGAACATAAGCCGGGTCAGATGTTTAGGCGACTCATATCTTGTGGCTCAGCAAGTTTCAGGTACTTGGGACTCCAAGGATCCGTAGATGGCGGCTTATCGACAGGCGGTTGATATCATTGCCGATCACTTCAAGGGGTACCAGGTGGATCATATTGATCGTCGCAGGAATGAGGCGGGTGATGCCTTATCACGGTTAGGTTCTCAACGAAAGCCGATACCACCTAATGTTTTTCTGGACGTATTGCATCATCCGATTGTCAAGATACCCTCTAAGGAGGAGCTAGCTATTCCTGACCCGGAGGCGGAATTGGTGGCGGCTCTGCATGCTATCCCAGACTGGACTATTCCTTATTTGGCGTATCTGACACGCGGCGAGTTGCCTCAGGAGGAGGATCTGGCCAGGAAGATCACCCGACATTCTAAGTCTATGACGATTATCAATGGTGAGTTACATAAGTGTAGTGTGACGGGTGTCTTTCGGCGCTGCGTCTCACCAGAGGAGGGCTGGCAGATTTTGAGTGAAATTCATGCTGGCGACTGTGGACATCATGTCGGGTCAAAATCTTTAGTGGCCAAGGCTTTTCGACATGGGTTTTTGTGGTTGACGGCTCACAAGGATGCAGAAGACTTAGTCCGTAAGTGTGACGACTGTCAGAAGTTTGGCCGGCGTGCTCACATTCCGGCTCAAGAGTTGAGGATGATACCAATCACTTGGCCGTTTGCGGTCTGGGGGCTTGATATGGTAGGACCTTTCAAGAGATCCAAGGATAAGAAAACACACCTTCTGGTGGCGATTGATAAATTTACTAAGTGGGTAGAGGCAGAGCCGGTCAGCAAATGTGATGCGGCTACAACGGTTCAATTTATTAAGAAGCTGATCTATCGCTTTGGTTACCCGCACAGTATCATTATGGACAATGGAACAAATCTATCCAAAGGAGCTATGAAAACGTTCTGTGAGAAGGAGCATATCCGGCTTGATGTTTCAGCCGTGGCACATCCACAGTCTAATGGTCAGGCAAAGCGAGCCAATCAGGAAATTTTAAGAGGAGTCAAACCACGGCTCATGGTTCCTTTGAAGTGGACACCCGGATGTTGGGTTGAGGAGTTGCCTTCCGTCTTATGGAGCATCAGAACTACCCCTAATAGATCTATAGGTTTCACGCCTTTCTTCATGGTGTATGGTGCTGAGGCTGTTCTACCCAGCGATATCCAGCACGACTCACCAAGGGTGGCGGCTTATGTTGAGACGGACAATGAGGTAGCACGCCAAGATGCGTTGGATGCCTTGGATGAAGCACGAGAGTTAGCAGCAGCCAGGTTGGCAATTTATCAACAAGACCTGCGACGCTATCATAGCCGCAGGGTGAAGACCCGGACGTTCCAGGAAGGTGACCTGGTGCTCTGGCTAATTCACGACCAATCTGGAATGCATAAGTTATCTCCACCATGGGAGGGGCCTTTTGTGATCAGCAGAAACCTTAACAATGGGTCATATTACCTCATTGATATCCGAGATGAGTCGGAAACCGTGGGTCAAGAGACGTTGCTGCCATGGAATATCGCACATCTGCGACCATACTTTACTTAGCAGGCGTCGAAAGCCGCTATCATTGTATATATCATGTTCACATGAGTAAAGCTAGCATCCCCGCAGAGACTGGGGCCTCTTCTCTTATGTATATCTTTGTGCAATCAAGATGAAATTTTTCTGGCTCAAAATTTTGAGTTGAAGTGGTTTGTTCCCTGTAAAAACGGCTGATCTATCATCCGGCTTTATGCCCTATCAAGCGTTGTTGCAGGGAGGCTTCTTGACTTCGGGTATAACTTACATCTCCCCTGCACAGTCTGCTTTTACGCTGTTGCAAGGAGGCTTCTTGCCTTCGGGTCTACCTTACATCTCCCTTGCACAGCCGACATTATGCCCAATTAAGCACTGTTGCAAAGAGGCTTCTTGCCTTCGGTTATAGCTTACATCTCCTTTGCACAGCCAGCTGCTATTAAACTGTTGCAAGGAGGCTTCTTGCCTTCGGGTATAGCTCACATCTCCCTTGCATAGCCGGCGTTATGCCCAAATTAAGCACTGTTGCAAAGAGGCTTCTTGCCATCGGGTATAGCTTACATCTCCCTTGCATAGTTGGCTTTATGCCTAGTTTGGTTACATTAAGCACTGTTGTTGATGGAGGCTTCTTACCTTTGGTATAGCTTACATTGCCCTAAGACAACAGCGTGTACACCAAATTCTAGTTGCTTATCAACTGCGGCCATCGAAGGGGGCTTCTTACCGACGGGTTCGCTTATCTCACCCTAATGGCCGACTTTATGCCACTTCCGGTTACTTATTAACCATGGTTGTCGAAGGGGGCTTCTTACCGACGGGTTCGCTTATCTCACCCTAGCAACCGGCGTTTACGCCAAAACTCAGTTGCTTATCAACTGTAGCTGTGGAAAGAGGCTTCTTGCCTTCGGGTATAGCTTACATCTCCTTTCAAACAGCCGGCTTTATGCCATCTCAGGCTAATTATTAGCCGCGGCTGTCGATGGAGGCTTCTTGCCTTGGGGTATAGCTTACATCTCCCATCGACAGCCGACGTTCGCGCATACAACATTTGCTGTTAAAAGGAGGCTTCTTACCGTCAGGTATAGCTTACATTACCCTTCATACAGCCGGCTTTAGGCCGCTTCTGGTTCATCAATAGCCACAGTTGTCGATAGAGGCTTCCTACCATCAGGTATAGCTTACATTATCCTAAGACAACCGACTCCTTAATGGGTTCATCCGACAAGAGCCGGAACCATGTTGCTCCAGTTGACAAAATTCAAGTTTTCAAAGATATTATCCGACTCTAATCTTTGGAGAAGGAATGACGTCTTCAAAGACAAACACCCCTCATCAGAAAAGCTCAAGGTATATTTATGCAAAGGAACGAGCAATCAATGGAGAGCCGGTAACACATCAAATTGAAACACGGAGAGAAGGAAAGTATACACAAAGAGATAGAAATATATATAGCCGGCAACGGCAGGGTCATCCTTACTCTATTACAAAAACTACTCTCAGAAGGAGCAAAAGTCATTGCCAAGTTTCAACCGCTCACGGCGGGTCATTACATGAGTCAGTACATGAGTCTGTGCTCAGAAAGATTAAAAGAACAATTTTCAGTTATTGGTCGGTTCATCCTGCTCCGGTTCTTCCGCTGGCTTTATCTGGAGATTTCCCAATTCCCAATTACAGTCGACCAGAGCAGCGAAAGACCCTTCAAGGAAAGGGGACGCGTCAAGCTCACAAGGGAAGAGGTCCTTACTGCGGGCGGGTGTCAGATCCTTCCACTCGTAGAGAGGCCCGCGGATCCTCTTCTCCTCTGCGTCGTAAGCCGCCTGATAGGTGTTCAAGTCAGCTTCATCCGCCAGTACAGAGGCCAGATAACGCGACTCTTTGACACACCGGATGTAATCTTCTTTGGTGAACTCTGACCCGTCATCTTTTTTGGACGGGTAACCATCCATCATTTCGGCCGACGTTAGGTCGGGGGCGAAGGCCAGAGCCCGGCTCAATCCAGCAACGGCTCCTTGGCGGAAGGCGGACTTCTTCAGCTCCCCTATTTGCTTGGGCATTGTGGAGAAGAGTTCCAAGAAACCTTTCAGAGCGGTGGGAATCTTCTCCTTGTATTGAACCGTCTTAATCGTGAAAATAGCGCCGCAATAAAGCTGTTCTGCAAAGGTGTAAATAGCCTTCAGGGGTAAAAGGCTATCTAAAACAAATTGCCGGCTTCTGGGGCCTGTATAGGTCAAACAAAGCAAGATGAGTTGCCATCACAACAGATAAATGAGACATGCTCGAAACATGAAGTGAGTAAGAACTTACCAAAGAGAGTGGCTGTCATCTTGGCTATATGACGCTTTAGGCCTTCAAGCTCATCCGCCATGGCTATCAGCCACTGGTCGGTGTCATGCGCTCGCTTGGTCAACGCAGCTTTCTCCAACTCAGTAGATTCCTTTAGAGAAGCAAGCTCCGCCTTAATATGGACCAGCTCTTTAGATAGCATCCGGCACTTTTCGTCAGAGACGCTGCGGGCCTCTTGTTGAGCCGCTAGGTTTGCCTTCATATCAGACAATTGAGAGCCGGCTTCGTTTAAAGCTTCCTATAATACATGAAAATACATGATAAGTCACCAAAATACAGGACGAGTGTTAAAAGCAAATTTATGCAAGTCTCAAACAGATTGCAAGCAATATATTTGACACTTGGGGGCTAATGTATATTTGATCTTTCAGGATGCAGCGTAGTTCCGGCTCATCTTCTTCGAAGTTAAACCGGAACTTGGGGGCTACACTATGGCTCTTCAATTTACTTCTAATAGAAGATCCAACTCAACTTCATCAAGCTTGAGCCGGCCCTTGGGGGCTACGACTGGCAGTTTAAGTTATCTAAAGGAAGATTCGACTCAATTTTGTCTTCATTAAATAGCTACGACTGGCAAATTAAGCCGACTCTAGGGGACAATAGCTATGAATTTTTTCTAACAGAAAGTTAAACAAAGACCCGGTTCAACGATTGAGTACATTGAACTGGCCCTTGGGGGCTAAGCAAGGGTATGGCAACAAGAAGAGTACCTCGTATTTTGTCTTCATTAAAGAGACCAGCTGAAGTTCCAGATCCCGACTGGTGATAACCCCGTTTATATACCCGGTGTGGAGCTCCTCGATTGTCATCTTTTCGTACGAAGAGTCAAAGTTCAGCTTCTTCGAGGCCTCGTCCGGCTCTGTATGCTTGGTCAGCACATGAGCCGGAGGAGTTTGATGGCCAGACCCGGTGATAACACCATCTGGAGTTTCAGGGGTCTTGGCAGGAGTCACTGGTTTTGAAGGAGCCCTTGGAGGGCTCTCCATGATGACATTGACAGCAACCGGTTCTGTGGAGGTAGCTGGTTGATTTTCTTCTGCTTCAGCCTCCTCCGGTTGTTCGAGCTCCGGCTCTTGGATAACAGGGCCGGGGGAGGGCTTGTTGGTCTTGCGATGCTTGGCTTGAGCACTTCAAAATAGAAGGATCAGCAGTCGAAGATGTTGCTATCATATTAAAGAGCCGGATGTCCGGATATCATAGTAAGGAATGCTTACAGTGGATTGATCTTGGGCGGTGGTAGAACTGATGCCGAAGAGTCGCCGGAGGAAGGGGATTTCTAAAAAGAATAAAACAGAAAGATGAGAAAGTGTCAAGTTTACAAAGGAAAGTCAAAGGAAAAGTAGAGACATAAACCTCTGCGGGGCGTTTCTTTGGAGCCGGAGAATTTGGTAACCCGGGCACGAGCTCAGTAGAGCCGGTGCTTCGAGTCTGTCGACGCTCAGCCTGCTGTTGCTTTTTCAAGAGAAAATCGGGAGCCAGGTAAGCAAGAGGGTGAGAAAGAGGAACTTTTTTGATAGCCTGCCGCGGCTTTTGGGGGACGAAACATTCTGAGCTGGAAGAAACATAATTTACCTCAGGAGCATTGGCGCGGCTGGTTTCCACTTCATCCTACGAGTAACAAGCATTAATAAAGCAGGAAGGCAAAAGATCAAGCAAAGCAATTAAAGTATTACCTCTGAGCTGGATGATGGTGGCGGGTCAAACAAATTCTCTTGCGGGGCATCTTTTTTAGCCCTCTTGGTCGCGCCCTTCTTCCTGGATTTCTTTGGAGGGGCAACATATTCCTTCTTCCAGAAGTCTGAGTCGGCCTACAGGAATGACCTGGAGAATGAATAGCAAATCAAACAAAGTACAAGCAACATCTAAGAGACGGATGGGAAGAGATTAACTTACACCGGGAGCCGGATTATTGACGCAGAAAGGCGCCAGGCCGATGACACTGCATGAGCCGGAGGCTTCGTGGACAAGTCTCCAGATGGTAATGGTAATATCATCCTTTGTCAGTGTTGACTCGCTGAAGCACAACGAGCTGTCATATTTGCCTTCATACTCACACATAAGCCGACCTCTGCGGCTTAAAGGCATGATTCACCAGGAAATCCAGCAGCGGATCAAATCCAATCCTATTAAATCGTTGGCTAGGAGCGCTTTGATCTGGCGTGGAACGGCTCATATCTGGCACGCTCCGAGGCTGAGAGCCGGCCGGGAAGCTCTGTGTCTGTCCTAAGCCGGGAGGGGCGGTAACCCGCCAACGAGTGCTCTTTCTTAGGAGAGGTCTCTTGGTAGTAGAACCACGTCTTATTCCAATCCTTTGGGTGACTCGGCATTAGTGGCAGGAAAGATGATGTCTCGGCGGCGTTGAATAGAAATGCCGCCCAGCTCCAGACTCGGACCACCCTTCATTTCAGTTTGGCAGTTGGCATAGAAGAACTCTCCAAAGAACCCCACGGATGGCTTAGTTTGCAGATAAGCTTCGCAGAGAACTTGGAAGTTGCAGATGTTTGATACGGAGTTGGGTGCCAAGTCTTGAGGATGCAGCTTGTAAAAATGAAGAACATCCCGGAAAAACTTAGAGCCGGGCGGCAAGAACCCTCGCTTGATGTGATCAGTGATGACCACTATCTCTCCTTTTTGGGGAGAAGGCCGGGTCTCTTTACCCGGAACCCGCCAATTGAGGACCTCTTTGGGAGAGAGAGTACCCGCTTCAACATAACCTACTAAGTACTCCTCCGTAACGCAAGAACCAACCCAGTTGCATGAGTTGGACGCACGAGACATATTGGCGGCTTAAATACTGTGCAAGGTAAAGGGCGTGATGAGTCAAGCGCAAGCAACTATTTATGACGACTTACATGATTAAGGGTTCTACGGATAATGTGGAAAGACCCGGTTGATGAGAGCCGGAGAAGCTTAGCGACTCAACAGAGGAAAGGAAGATTGAAAATCGGCTAAGTCCTAAAAAACAGATTCCGCAAACTACTACTATAGCTACGGATCTACAAAAGCAGAGGAAAAGGATTTTAATCCCGACCTAGTGACAAACAGCAGAAGAAAAGAAAAATGGACCGGAGCCATCGCGGTCCGCGCATTACGTGCGGCTGGCCCGCGCGCGGCGGTGAGGCGAGAGCGCAATCTAAAGGTGCCAACGGCGTTGAGATATACTCGCGGTGGCGGTGCCGGAGCCCGAGCGGCGGCGGCAGAGCCCCCGGTGAAACCCTACTACGATGGTGGGTGATCTAAGAAGAAGGAGAACTCACTGGAGATGTCGTGGAGGAGGCGGAAGATCTCTGGTACGGATCAGGGTGATGCAGCGGCCCAGTCGGTTTAGATGCGAAGACGGCGCCGGACGACGAGGACGCTGGAGCGGCGGCGACAGGAGGAAGAAGAAGAGGCACGAGCGGGAGGATGAAAAGCTTCAACCCGCACGAGTCATATTTAAAGAAGGAACGAGGAAGGCGTGAAAATCCAGGCGACGACAACGTTTGACCGAGGCGGACGCCTCGATTCTCGGGATGACTGTTTAAATGAAAGATTTGGTGATACGTCAGCAGATCTCATGACGTCATGCCGGGTCATTTCCGGGCGACTCGCCAAAATCAGAAGAGAAGGATGAAGTGAGCAAGCTCAATTCAACCTGGGGCCTAATGTTGGGGATATAACCCCACGATATGACCCGCCCTGGAGGCTCCGGGTCATGTTGCTGGCTCGTGAGCCAGCCCAAGGGTGAGCCGTAAGACTGGTGGCCTAGGAAGATAGGCGACTCAAGGTGTGGGCCGTACGACGGCCTGGACGGAGAAGACCCGGGCGTGTAAGCCGTATCAAAGACAGCTTGGACAAGAAGATAGAGAGAGACTCGGACATACAATAAGACTCGGTTAACAATTGTACGACCCGGTGGTCCTGACCTCCTATATAAAGGCAGACCCGAGGCGACTTAGAGGACAGGTATCGAGAACTAGGTCAAGCTTCTAGCTCCTTGTAATCGATACACAAGCAATACAAACACAAGCATGACGTAGGCTATTACCTCGACTTGAGGGGCCGAACCTGGGTAAATCCGTGTCTTTCGTCCCGATCAACCCCTTTGAGTCCACCCCGCTAGCGATGGCCTCAAATCCGAGTCCGTTCACCCGGACATCTGCCGTGATAAATCCATGCTGAATTTCGTCAGACACCATTTTTTCTCACGGATTTCAAATTCTTCATATCATATGTTCATATGCATGGACAAATTACAAGATACAGGGGGAGTTCTCCATGTTTTAACCTGCCATGTGCATTTGCAGTCCAAAGCAAATTCCTCAAATATGCACATCTTTAGGGGGAGTTCTTCTATATCTTGCAATCAAATTCCTCAAACTCAGTACTTTCACTTCATATGTTTATCCCCGTTGAAAACTTAACCTATTTGTCATCAATCACCAAGAAGGGGGAGATTGTTAGTGCATCTAGTGCCCCTTAGTGATTTTGGTGTATTGAAGACTTATAGGTTAAGGCACTAATGTGTTTGTGAGTGTACACAAGCTCTATAAGTCGATGAGGAGTTTGATATATCTGGAGATTTTCAACCCCTAAAATTGTATGTCTTCAACTGAAGACTTTGCTGAAGACTTTGTGAAGACTTTGGTGAAGACTTTGTGAAGACTTTGAAAATGAAGAGGTTGGTCTGACCTTGAAGATATGAACGAGGAATATGAAGCGTGAAGACTTTTGTTTTCGTAGTTTTATTTCCTTTATTTGAGTCATAGGAAACACCATACTATTAAAGGGGGCCCGGGTAATACTAAGGAAAATTTCCAACTGATGCTCAACTCCAAAATCCTCAACCTATACAATCCTTCGAGTGAAGCTTTTGGAAATCTCTTACGGTTCAGACAAGTTCTTCAGTGACAGAGACAAAGTTCTTATGGTCTCTGAGGAGATTGATCTGACTGAGGAGTTAGGATTTAGCCAGTGCGAATTGCCTACAAGTGAGGAACATGATAAGCCTGAGGACTTTCATAGTTTGAAATTCCGACCATTACTGTGCTTAGCGCCAGCTGTCCCCAATCATTCTTATCCACATAACGGTCATATTATTGGGGGCATTTATGTCTTATCATGTCAGGTTGCACCCTGGCTACAAATAGCCACCCCCACAACCACTGTTGGTTGGTTGCTCCGAGAGAGAACTGACACTTGTCATTTGAGAGCAACCCATCCTCCGAGGACTTTGATAGAAAATCATCAGTGAGGAAAAACCCACAACCAAACCACCAAACCCATAGTGATTGAGCATCACTGAAGAAATTCCTATGTGGATCCGACGCTTGTTACCTTTGAGGACTGTGCATCCTCCAGACGGTTAGGCGTCATGGTCTAGTGCTCCTGTAGTCAATTGGGGATCACGAAGTGACCTTGTTCTAGAGCATCCAGCAGTAAATTGTGGATTGCCGGGTGACCAGTTTGTGAGGGTTTTGGAAGTCTGTCCTGAAGACTTACCACGAGTGTTGGGCGAGGACTGTGTGACGTTAGCTCAAGGAGAATACAGTAAGGACTATTTGTCCTGGGACTGTGTGTCCTCTAGTTTAAATACTAGGCCGCTCCAAACCAGACGTACGACTGTCACATCAGTTGGAACTGGGTCATCAAACCATTGTCTTCATCGTGCTACCTGGTTCTATTTCCTCAACCTCTCTATTCCTCATAAACTTGTTGATGAGATTGATTGTTACTGTTTGAAGAATTTGACTGAAGACTTTCACAATTTCCTCACCTCAAATTCTTCCAGTTACCTTGTTCATCACTTCTTATCCTGTATCGCGCTACCTGTAACCTGTGCATGTTCATTTCATCATCATGACTTTGCTATTTCTATGTTCTCCATGCACTTGTGTACTTATTCCGTTGCTAGTTGTTCATCACATTTCAAATTCCTCAAAGTTGAAATTCCTCAAGTGATGAATTTGTAAAAATCGCCTATTCACCCTCTCTAGTTGATATAACACACCTTCACTATCAAGATGGATCAACATGTTGATGGAGTATCCTCGAATCATCTTCTCATCTCCAGACTTGGGCATCAGTGTATGCCTTAAGATGGTGTTGATGGTATGGATGCCAGTCTGGAGGAAGTAAATGGGTCCTAACTTGTGTGATTGCAAGTTAGAAGTAGGGATAACATTGTACATATCCTTCATAGCATTATGGCTCTCCTTGGATTTAGAGTAGAAATCCAAGTCACCACTTTGAAATTCTGGGACTCCTAAGATGGTAGCCCATTCATCAACCGAAGGCTCGTATCTTGCTTCTTCTATCATTCACACTATCCTTCCATCTCCATAAAAGTAAGCAGTGGAGTAGAATTGCATTATCATCTCATCATTCCAAGCAGCAAATTCTTTGCCAACAAACTCATCTAGGGCAATGCAGTGAAAGTTGTCTTGAACACATGGGAAGTAGTTCTCATTAGCCTTGATGTACTTCCAGTCAACGTATCTCATATCACCGACAGCTGGATTTTTGTCAAGCAAGATTGTCTCATAGAAATCTTGTTGTTCCTTGATGTAGAACATATAGCCCACAAAAGTTTTTCTCCTTTGGGCATATGGATCAATTGCTCTCCATGCCCTCAAATCAGAATCCTTCCTCTTCTTCACATCCTCAGCAATTGGATGGCTAGCATTGTGTTCAGGAAGGTGAGATCTAAGCTTCATCAAAGCTGTCATAGCATCATCATCATGAGCTTCTCTGAAAGTAGATCCTTTGTTCTTCTCAGCAGTTCGAATATCTCTGGTAGTCCTCTTGGACTTACCTACAACAACCTTCTTAGGTGCAGCCTTGGTGCTCTTTGACGGACCTAGCTTTGGCATAGCATCTTCCAACAGCTTCTTCCGGTTCTTCTAGGGAGGGTCCTTGACAAGATGCTATTCCTCCTCCTCCTCCTCAGCAACATCACCAACTGCCTCCTCTGGATCCTCATGCATTGAGGTAGGCCTACCAGCCACACGAATGATCCTCTTCCTGGCCTTCTTCTCACCCGCCTTCTTAGGCAAAGACTTCCTTGGGGGCTCAATAGTCAAGGTAGCCCTAGCACTCTCAGGTGCTCTCACAATCTCTAGAGGCGCATAAGTTTTACTGACCACCCTCCTGGATGAGGTGGCCTCATTGGCTGACTTCTTATCTTGCTTCTTAGCAAGTACCTGTTGGGGAACGTCGCATGGGAAACAAAAATTTTCCTACGCACACGCAAACCTATCCATGGTGATGAGCATCTACCAGAGGGAGAGTGGATCTACGTACCCTTGTAGATCGCTAAGCGGGAAGCGTTAAGAAACGCGGTTGGTGTAGTCGAACATCTTCGCGATCCAAATCGCCGAGCGTCCCGCGATCTCATCACGATCCGTCCCGCGATCCAATCACGATCCGTCCCGTGAACTCATCACGATCCGTCCCGCGATCTCATCACGATCCGTCTCACGATCTTGATCACGATCTGTCCTACGAACTCATCACGATCCGTTCCGCGATCTCATCACGAACCGTCTCGCGATCTCGATCACGGTCCTTCCGATCTAGCGCCGAACGGACGGCACCTCCGCGTTCAGCACACGTGCAGCTTGATGACGATCTCCACCATCTTGATCCAGCAAGAGGAGGTGGAGAGGAGAGAGAGTTCACCGGCAGCGTGACGGCGCTCCGGTGATGGTGGTGGAGTGATTCCGGCAGGGCTTCGCCTAAGCGCTGCGGAAAACCGATCTAGAGGAGAAACTGTGCACCGGTGAAACGGGTAGCACGTGGCCGGAAATTCTGTCCAAAAACCACCCAATCCACTAGTATATATAGGAGGAGAGGAGAGGAGAGGCAGCCAAGGCCTTTGGGTCGGCCGAAATAGGAGGTGGGAAGAAATCCTACTTCACCTCCAATCCTAGTTGGAGTAGGATTGCCTCCTATTGGCTGATTTTCCACTTTTTGCTTTAGGACTTTCTCTCCTGCGCCATGGGCCTTTGTGGCTGTTTTCCCAGCCCAATAAGGGCTGGTTATTATTCTCCCACAGCCCATGGACCTCTTGGGGTCGAAGTACCCCTCCCGGAGGTCCTCCGGTACACTACCGGCACTCCCGGTACAATACCGATACTCCCGGTACACTACCGATGAGCCCGAAACTTTTCCGGAAACCAAACTGGGACTTCCTATATATGAATCTTTACCTCCGGACCATTCCGGAGCTCCTCGTGACGTCCGGGATCTCATCCGGGACTCCGAACAACCTTCGGTCACCACCATACATAACTCTACACTACCGAAACGTCACCGAACCTTAAGTGTGCAGACCCTGCGGGTTCGAGAACTATGTAGACATGACCGAGACACCTCTACGGTCAATAACCAATGGCGGGACCTGGACGTCCACATTGGTTCCTACATATTCTACGAAGATCTTTATCGGTCGAACCTCTATGTCAAGGATTCAGTTAATCCCGTATATCGTTCCCTTTGTTCTTCGGTATGTTACTTGCCCGAGATTCGATCGTCGGTATCTCCATACCTAGTTCAACCTCGTTACCGGCAAGTCTCTTTACTCGTTCCGTAATACAAGATCCCGCAACTAACAATTAGTCACATTGCTTGCAAGGCTTATTGTGATGTTGCATTACCGAGTGGGCCCCGAGATACCTCTCCGTTACACGGAGTAACAAATCCCAGTCTCGATCCATGCCAACTCAACAAACACCATCGGAGATACCTGTAGAGCACCTTTATAGTCACCCAGTTACGTTGCGACGTTTGATACACACAAGGCACTCCTCCGATATCCGTGAGTTGCATGATCTCATGGTCATAGGAACATATACTTGACATGCAGAAAACAGTAGCAATAAACTGAAACGATCATATGCTATGTTTGTAGTTTGGGTCTTATCCATCACATCATTCTCCTAATGATGTGATCCCGTTATCAAATGACATCTCATGTCCATGGCTAGGAAACCTTAACCATCCTTTGATCAACGAGCTAGTCTACTAGAGGCATACTAGGGACATGGTGTTGTCTATGTATCCACACATGTATCTGAGTTTCCGATCAATACAATTATAGCATGGATAATAAACGATTATCACGAACAAGGAAATATGATAATAACTAATCTATTATTGCCTCTAGGGCATATTTCCAACAGTCTCCCACTTGCACTAGAGTCAATAATCTAGTTCACATCACCATGTGATTCGCATTGTTATGAATCTAACACCCAATGAGTTTTGGGGCTCGATCATGCTTTGCATGTGAGAGAGGTCTTATAGTCAACGGGTCTGCGATATTCAGATCCGTGTGTACTTTGCAAATCTCTATGTCAAACCGTAAACACTGCTACCACACTCCACTTGGTACTATTTCCAAATGGCTGTTCCACTATACGTATCCAGATTGCTACTACTAGTCATCCGGATAGGTGTTAAAGCTTGCATCGACGTAACTATTTACGACGAACTCTTTATCACCTCCATAATCAAGAAACATTTCCTTAGTCCTCTGGTTACTAAGGATAATTCCGACCGCTGTCCAGTGATCCACTCCTGGACCACTCTTGTACCCCTTGACAAACTCATGGCAAGGCACACATAGGTGCGGTACACAGCATGGCATAATATAGAGCCTATGGCTAAGGCATAGGGGACGACGTTCGTCCTTTCTCTTTCTTCTGCCGTTGTCGAGCTTTGAGTCTCACTCAACTTCACACCTTACAAATCAGACGAGAACTATTTCTCTGGCTGATCCATTTTGAACTCTTTCAAAATCTTGTGAAGGTATGCACTCATTGAAAGTCTCATCAAGCATCTTGATCTATCTCTATAGATTTTGATGCTCAACAATTAGGTAGCTTTATCCAGGTCTTCCTTTGAAAATCACTTTCCAAATAACCGTTTTATGCTTTCCAGAAACTCTACATTATTTCTGAACAACAATATGTCATCCACATATACTGATCAGAAATTCTATAGTGCTCCCACTCACTTTATTGCAAATACAAGTTTCTCATAAACTTTGTATAAACATCAAAACTTTGATCACCTCATCAAAGCGTATATTCCAACTCCGAGATGCTTGCTTCAGTCCATGGAAGGATCACCGAAGCTTGCACACCTTTTAGCATCCTTAGGCCTGACAAAACCTTCTGGTTGTATCACATACAACCTTTCCTCAAGTAAACCATTAAGGAAACGATGTTTTGACATCCATCTGCCAGATTTCATAATTGAAAACACAGCAACTGCTAACACAATTCCAACAGACTTTTAGCATCGCTACGAGTGAGAAAGTCTCATCGTACTCAACTCCTTGAACTTGTCACAAACATCTTTGCAACAAGTCGAGCTTTACAAATAGTGACATTCACCATCAGTGTCTGTCTTCATTTTAAAGATCCATTTGTACTCAACGACCTGCCGTCCAACGAGCAAGTCTACCAAAGTCTACACTTGGTTTTAATACATGGATCCTATCTCGGATTTCATGGCCTCCAACCATTTGTCGGAATCCGGGCCCATCATCGCTTATCCATAGCTCGTAGGTTCATCGTTGTCCAACAACATGACCTCCAAGACAGAGTTGTCGTACCGCTCAGGAGCAGTACACATCCTTGTCGACCTACGGAGTTTGATAGTAACTTGATCCTGAAGCTTCATGATCATCATCATTAACTTCCTCTTCAACTAACGTAGGCTTCACAGAAACATCTTTCTGCGCTGCGCTACTCTCTGGTTGAACAAAGGTTTAACAACCTCATCAAGTTCTATCTTCCTCCCACTCAATTCTTTTGAGAGAAACTTTTTCTCGAGAAAGGACCCAGTTCTAGCAACAAACACTTTGCACTCGGATCTGAGATAGAAGGCATACCCATCTGTTCTTAGGGTATTCTATGAAGATACATTTGTCCGCTTTGGGTTCTAGCTTATTATGTGAAAACATTTTCCACACAAGCATCGCAGCCCCAAACATTAAGAAATGACAGCTTAGGTTTCTATCAAACCATAATTCACACGGTGTCATCTCAACGGATTTAGATGATGCCCTATTTAAAGTGAATGTAGTTGTCTCTAATGCATAACCCCAAAAATTATAGTAGTAAAATGATAAGAGACATCACAGTATGCACTATATCAATAGAGCATGACTATGATGTTCGGACACACCATCACAGCATGGTGTTCCAGGTGGCGTTAGTTGTGAAACAAATTTCACGTTGTCTTAAGTTGTATGCCAAACTCGTAACTCAGATATTCACCTCCACGATCATATCGCGGTCATTTTTATCTTCTTGTCACGATGATCTTTAAACTTCACTCTGAATTTGCTTGAACCTTTCAAACGATTCAGACTTGTGTTTCATTAAGTAAATATACACTATATCTACTCAAATCATCAGTGAAGGTAAGAAAATAACGATATCCACTGCACGCTACAAGACTCACTAGATTGCATACATCAACATGTATCATTTCCAATGAATCACTTGCCTGCTCCATCCAACGGGGTCCTTTAGTCATCTTGCCCAAGAGGCATGGTTCGCATGTCTCAACCGATTCGAAATCAATGAGTCCAAATATCCATCAGCATGGAGTTTCTACATGCGCTTTATACCAATATGA
This sequence comes from Hordeum marinum, assembly GCA_022496015.1. Lineage (NCBI taxonomy): Eukaryota > Viridiplantae > Streptophyta > Magnoliopsida > Poales > Poaceae > Hordeum > Hordeum marinum. Next base: position 443,363,585 of record CM039675.1, on the reverse strand, counting down.
CATTTAGCGGCAGTGCCACAAGTATGTGGTACTATCATTATTAACTTTGTATCTTTTGACATCAATGTTATGAACATGTGTACTACTACGATCAAGATTTCAACAAACCATTCTCACTTGGTGCATGACCATTGAAGGTATTATTCATGTAACCAGAATAACTATTATTCTCTGACTTAAATGAATAATCGTATTGCAACAAACATGATCTAATCATGTTCATGCTCAACGCAAAACACCAAATAACATTTATTTAGGTTCGTTACTAATCCTGAAGGTAGAGAGAGCGTGCGATGTTGATCACATCAACCTTGGAAACATTTCCAACACACATTGTCACCTCACCCTTAGCTAGTTCTCCGTTTATTCCGTAGCTTTTATTTCGAGTTACTAACATTTAGCAACCGAACCGGTATCCAATACCCAGGTGCTAGTAGGAGTACTAGCAAGGTACACATCAATAACTCGTATATCAAATATACTTCTGTCGATGTTGCCAGCCTTCTTATCTACCAAGTATCTAGGGTTGTTCCGCTTCAGCGACCTCTCACCTCATAATAGAAGCACTTAGTCTCGGGTTTGAGTTCAACTTTGGGTTGCTTCACTGGAGCAGCAATTGACTTGCTATCCATGAAGTTTCCCTCCTTGCTCTTGCCCTTTTCGAAACTAGTGGTTTGATTAACCATCAACACTTGACGCTCCTTCTTGATTTCTACCTTCGCGGTGTCAAACATCGCGAACAGCTCAGGGATCAATACTTCTATCCCTGGTGTATTATAGTTCATCACTAAGTTCTAGTAGCTTTAGTGACAGTGACTTGGAGAACTATATCAATCACTATCTTATCTGGAAGATCAACTCCCACTTGATTCAAGCGATTGTAGTACCCAGACAATCTGAGTACATGCTCAACGATTGAGCTATTCTCCTTCATCTTACAAGCAAAGAATCTTGTTGGAGATCTCATATCTCGCAACAAAGGCACGAGCCTGAGATCACAATCTCTGCTCCTAGAACATCTCATATGTTCCGTGACGTTCAAAACGTTTTGGAGCCTCAATTCTAAGCCGTAATGCATGACGCACTAAACTATCAAGTAGTCATCGAAACGTGCCTGTTAGATGTTCACAACATCTATAGACGACGCTAGAGGGGGTGGCGCACCGAGCGGTGCATTAAGGACATAAGCCTTCTGTGCAGCAGTGAGGACAATCCTCAGATCACGGACCCAGTCCGCAATTTTGCTACCAACATCTTTCAATTCTATTTCTCTAGGAACATATAAAAATACAAGGGAGCTACAGCGCGAGCTAGTAATCTACAACATAATTTGCAAAGACACTTTGACTATGTTCATGATAATGAGTTCAATTAATCATATTACTTAAGAACTCCCACTCAAATTGACATCCCTCCGATCATTCGAGTGATACATGATCCAAATTCACCAACTCAAGTCCGATCATCACGTGAGTTGAGGTGGCTGCAATGGTGAACATCATTATGTTGATCATATCTACTATATGACTCATGTTCGACCTTTCGGTCTCTCGTGTTCCGAGGCCATGTCTGTACATGCTAGGCTCGTCAAGTTTAACCCGAGTGTTCTGCGCGTGCAAATCTGGCTTGCACCCGTTGTATGTGAACGTAGAGTCTATCACACCCGATCATCACGTGGTGTCTCAACACGACGAACTTTCGCAACGGTGCACACTCGGGGAGAACACAGTTCATCTTGAAATTCAAGTGAGGGATCACCTTATAATGCTACCGCCGTACTAAGCAAAACAAGGTGCATAAAAGGATTAACATCTCATGCAATTCATAAGTGACATGATATGGCCATGAACTTGTGTTTAAGATCTCCATCTTCGAAACACCGGCATGATCTCCATCGTCACCGGCACAACACCATGATCTCCATCATCTTGATCTCCATCAATGTGTTGCCATTGGGGTTGTCACGCCCTGCATGCTTCTACTACTATTGCTACCGTAGCGATAAAGTAAAGCATTACATAGCGCTTAATGATTGACACGCAGGTCATACAATAATTAAAGACAACCCTATGGCTCCTGCCGGTTGCCGTACTCATCGACATGCAAGTCGTGATAATCTATACATCACATGATCATCTCATACATCACATATATCTCATCATGTAATTGGCCATATCACATCACAACATACCCTGCAAAAACAAGTTAGACGTCCTCTAATTGTTGTTGCATATTTTACGTGGCTGCTATGGGTATCTAGCAAGAACGATTCTCACCTACGCATAAACCACAACGGTGATACACTAGTTTGCTTTTCAACCTTCTCAAGGACCGCCTTTGTCGAATCCGATCCAACTAAAGTGAGAGAAACTGTCACCCGCAAGCCATCTAGGCAACAAGTTGCGTCGAGGGAACCGGTCTCTCGTAAGCGTACGAGTAATGTTGGTCAGGGCCGCTTCATCTCACAATCCCGCTGAACCAAAATACGACCAAGGGAGGAAGCAATCTAAGCATCAACGCCCACAAACCTTTTGTGTTCTACTCGAGATCTCATCGAACCATCAACCTAGCTCATGATGCCACTGTTGGGGAACGTCGCATGGGAAACAAAAATTTTCCTACGCACACGCAAACCTATCCATGGTGATGAGCATCTACCAGAGGGAGAGTGGATCTACGTACCCTTGTAGATCGCTAAGCGGGAAGCGTTAAGAAACGCGGTTGGTGTAGTCGAACATCTTCGCGATCCAAATCGCCGAGCGTCCCGCGATCTCATCACGATCCGTCCCGCGATCCAATCACGATCCGTCCCGTGAACTCATCACGATCCGTCCCGCGATCTCATCACGATCCGTCTCACGATCTTGATCACGATCTGTCCTACGAACTCATCACGATCCGTTCCGCGATCTCATCACGAACCGTCTCGCGATCTCGATCACGGTCCTTCCGATCTAGCGCCGAACGGACGGCACCTCCGCGTTCAGCACACGTGCAGCTTGATGACGATCTCCACCATCTTGATCCAGCAAGAGGAGGTGGAGAGGAGAGAGAGTTCACCGGCAGCGTGACGGCGCTCCGGTGATGGTGGTGGAGTGATTCCGGCAGGGCTTCGCCTAAGCGCTGCGGAAAACCGATCTAGAGGAGAAACTGTGCACCGGTGAAACGGGTAGCACGTGGCCGGAAATTCTGTCCAAAAACCACCCAATCCACTAGTATATATAGGAGGAGAGGAGAGGAGAGGCAGCCAAGGCCTTTGGGTCGGCCGAAATAGGAGGTGGGAAGAAATCCTACTTCACCTCCAATCCTAGTTGGAGTAGGATTGCCTCCTATTGGCTGATTTTCCACTTTTTGCTTTAGGACTTTCTCTCCTGCGCCATGGGCCTTTGTGGCTGTTTTCCCAGCCCAATAAGGGCTGGTTATTATTCTCCCACAGCCCATGGACCTCTTGGGGTCGAAGTACCCCTCCCGGAGGTCCTCCGGTACACTACCGGCACTCCCGGTACAATACCGATACTCCCGGTACACTACCGATGAGCCCGAAACTTTTCCGGAAACCAAACTGGGACTTCCTATATATGAATCTTTACCTCCGGACCATTCCGGAGCTCCTCGTGACGTCCGGGATCTCATCCGGGACTCCGAACAACCTTCGGTCACCACCATACATAACTCTACACTACCGAAACGTCACCGAACCTTAAGTGTGCAGACCCTGCGGGTTCGAGAACTATGTAGACATGACCGAGACACCTCTACGGTCAATAACCAATGGCGGGACCTGGACGTCCACATTGGTTCCTACATATTCTACGAAGATCTTTATCGGTCGAACCTCTATGTCAAGGATTCAGTTAATCCCGTATATCGTTCCCTTTGTTCTTCGGTATGTTACTTGCCCGAGATTCGATCGTCGGTATCTCCATACCTAGTTCAACCTCGTTACCGGCAAGTCTCTTTACTCGTTCCGTAATACAAGATCCCGCAACTAACAATTAGTCACATTGCTTGCAAGGCTTATTGTGATGTTGCATTACCGAGTGGGCCCCGAGATACCTCTCCGTTACACGGAGTAACAAATCCCAGTCTCGATCCATGCCAACTCAACAAACACCATCGGAGATACCTGTAGAGCACCTTTATAGTCACCCAGTTACGTTGCGACGTTTGATACACACAAGGCACTCCTCCGATATCCGTGAGTTGCATGATCTCATGGTCATAGGAACATATACTTGACATGCAGAAAACAGTAGCAATAAACTGAAACGATCATATGCTATGTTTGTAGTTTGGGTCTTATCCATCACATCATTCTCCTAATGATGTGATCCCGTTATCAAATGACATCTCATGTCCATGGCTAGGAAACCTTAACCATCCTTTGATCAACGAGCTAGTCTACTAGAGGCATACTAGGGACATGGTGTTGTCTATGTATCCACACATGTATCTGAGTTTCCGATCAATACAATTATAGCATGGATAATAAACGATTATCACGAACAAGGAAATATGATAATAACTAATCTATTATTGCCTCTAGGGCATATTTCCAACAGTACCTCCTCTAGCACAAAATCTGAATCCTCTTCATCAAAACTCAGTCTCTTCCCGATCCTTGTAGAAGCTTTAGGCAGCCCATGAGAGCTAGGGGTGCCTGGATCTGAGAAGGAACTAGACTCAGGGCTAGTGCCTGGACTTATGTCAACATTCTGCTCCTGCAAGTTCTGGCTATCCTCTGAACCTGACATATCTGACCCTGTGAATAGAGTTGAGAAGAGTGGAATAGCATAAGTCATCACAAAATGGAGAGTTTTTGAAAGTTTGAACAAAATATTTCTCAAATTTTTCATTCTACCAAATGTATGTTGGTACATCCAAGACAAAAAATTTGGTCACACCGAGACTAACAACCTACTTTCCAGGAACTTGGCACCATTCTCGGTTACACCGAAAATAGGCACTCGGTTCCACCGAGGTGTTCTCAGTGTGCCAGAATACCAAATCGGTGATACCGATTATTTTGCATCGATTCTACCGAGATACATGAGGCGGACGGCAAAACCTAAAAAATTCATCATTTTCTATTCTATTGTGTTTTCTTGTGGATAGATAGATGTGGAATTGATGGCTTATAGATAAATCTAACTTCATTGCGCAAGAATCAAATGGGGAGCGCAAGAAGAATCGGATTCGTACCCTAGCTTGGTGACGGTTTTGCCACGACGAGGACGGCGACGAAGATGCCCATTGACAGCGAAAATCCCAGTAGTGGAGGAGCGCGGGGAGACAAGGGCGATGACCAGGGGGCGTTTTTGGCAGCTTAGTGTTCTAGGGCGCGATGGTTTGAGATTGAATTTCAAAGTGTCGGGGTCCACAGCTTATATACCCTCCACTGTCAGTGATACCGGTTCTAAATTTTTGGTGTCACCGAGTTTCTCAACTGCCAACTAACAAGGAAACTTGGTGTAACCGAGAATATGGAATCGGCAGTACCGAGATTGAACAAGTAGATCAACCCTAGGCATTCGGTGAGAGAGAGTTTTGGAGTTGGTTCCACCGAGATGCACTTGGGAGGTTTTAATGATCGGTCCTTTGTCGATATGGAACTCCGAGTGCTCCTCAAAAAGAGAGATCGAAAAGTACTTGTTCAAATTTTGTGATGCAACATGAAATGAATATGAGGTGAGAAAGCATAGATAGCTACAAGAGTGGTCCTAGGCATTCTTGCATATCCAATTGGCAAATGAAAGATCAAAATCCAAATAGCAACAATTGGATATCCTCGAATGAGTAAATAAATGCACACCAACATGCTCACACAATAAGATGTCAAATGAAAACATGGCAACCATGCACAAACACACTAGCATCTAACAAGCACTTTGGCGATGACAGAGTCATCTATATATGGGTATATTGACTTAGGAGCCAAGTAAGAATACTTCATCATTTAAGCACAAGTTTGGTTACCACTTTTACATAAAGCATTTAATGTCGTCATATGCTATGAGATGCTTTGACTCAAGTCTTAGAGTAAATCTCCCCCTTGATGTGACATCCCCCCATAGGAGGGATAAACTAACCTTGGGTTTTGTCGATGAATACTTCATGTAGGTGAAGTAGTGGTGGATGCTCAAAGTTGATGAAGATCACCAAGAGTTGGGAGCATCCTTGTTGTTTCATTACTCTTCTCACCTACATGGGTTAGTCCCAACACGCAAGAGACAAATACAAGGATATCTATGGACATGGAGTGAAAAGCATATATGATGATGTCCATTGATTTGTTGATTACCTTGTCCCTTGCTTACCTTTGATGGAATGTGTGACTCCTTGAACTATTGCATGATATTGATGTTGATTGCAACTATTTCTTGCCAATAATGAATATGAGTGGATTTCATTGGCGGAGTCACCCCTCAAGTACTTCTCTAGTTCTTCTTCTTGGGGACCCACATCAAGTTGATGGGGATCCTTGGTGTTGAAGTAGCACTTGTAGAAGTTGAGTTTGTAGTAGCCTTGGGAACCCACTTCACCAAAGCTTGGGATTCATCTTGATATGAGTCAATGTCCTCTTGAAGCTTGTTCTTGCCCTTGAGCTTGGGGTCTTGTGGTGGAAGGTCATCTTGAGCTTTTGTTCCCTTGGGGAGAGTATTTTCATACTTCTCCTTTTGAGGAACAAACTTGGGATTGGGGTATTGACCTTCTTCCCATTCAACTCCATTAGCGTTGAAGTAGCCAACACCACGATTCTTCCGGTATCCTCCGTGCTTGCGCACAATCTCCTCAAGTTGTTTGCACCCTTCAAGACTCTTGTAGATACCTTTCTCTATAAACCCTTTCAAAAGTTCATTTTATTTCTCAAGTGTAACTTGGCTAAGAGAAGAGTTAGTGGGATCAATAGAGATACTAGAAGCAATATCATTGGATTTATCATTTTTATTGCTACTAGTTGAAGAACCTTTCTTTCCTTTGTTACTAGCTTGCTTAGTCTTAACTTGTGGCATGAATGTAGACAAGAGAAGTTGCTTGGCAAGATAAGAGGAAGTCTTCTTTCGAAGATCGTCATCGGTAGCTTTAAGGAACTCATGCTCTTGCTCTAAATTGAGTTTCTCGAAGCGGAGCTTCTCATGTGTCCTTACAAGCTCTCTATGATCTTGTAGAGTAGACTCGTGAGCTAACTTAAGAGTGTTTAGTTCTTGAGTTAGTCGTTCTATTTCCAACTTATCATAATCACACGACTTATCCTGACTAGAGTGATTACTAGCAAGTTCATTTTGACTAACATTACTAGATTTGTCAATTAGCAAGTCATCTTCAATTAACAAGTCACCTTCATCACTATTGAAATCAAGATACTCGGGGTGTGATACCCTGGGGCCTTTTGCCATGAAGCAACATCGACTCCCTTCATTTGGTGAATCAAATATGTCGTAGGAGTCGGTTTTCACTAATGCAAGTCTGACAACACTTTCATGTTGACTATAGTTGGAGTTGGAGTGGTAGCTTCTCTATGAGTGGTTGTCGGATTCGGAGCCAGAAACCCATTGACTAACATTTGCTTGATGTTTTCTTCTTGAGTTGCTCTCGGTGTACTTGTCCTTCTTCTCCGAGTCCCTACTTCTCCTTGAGGGTCTTCGTTCATAACGATCATCCCTACTCCTTCTCTCTCTTCTAGGTGACTCGTCTCTTGAGCTTCGTCTTCTTGGTGACTCTTCTTTCCTTTTGTAAGGAGCCGTGCACTCATTGGAGTAGTGTCTGGGCTTCCCACAATTATAGCAGTTTCGATCACGACTTGACGAATGCTTCTCTTCATATCTTGAGTTGGAACTTCGATCTTTGCTTCTATTCTTGTAGAACTTGTTGAATTTCTTGACCATGAGGCTTATCTCTTCATTTGTGACAAGGTTGTCGCTTGAAGTTGCAGGAGCATCACTTGTTGCTTTGTAAGCACCGCTAGACTTGTGGTCAAGCTCTTCCTTGTCCTTGAGTGTCATCTCATGAGCAACAATCCTTCCAATCACTTCTGTTGGCTTGAGATCATTGTAGTTGGGAATCATTTGGATCAATGTGAATACGGTGTCATATCGATCATCCAAGGCTCTAAATATCTTCTTGATGGTGAACTTGTCGGTCATTTCTTCGCTTCCTAAGCCGACAATATCATTGGCGATGAGAGCTAGCCTAGAGTACATCTCAGCGACTCCTTCACAATCCTTCATCTTGAACTTGTCAAGTTGACTTTGAAGAACATCCAACTTGGATTCTCTCACAGATTCGGTACCTTCATGCATATCAACCAAAGTATCCCAAATCTCTTTAGCATTCTCAAGACGGCTGATTTTGTTGAATCCATTAGGGCATAGGCCAACAATTGAAGAGAATGTCACATGCTTGAGTATTGAGTTGCAACATCTTCAATTCATTCGCAGTTGCTTCGCGATCCGGTTCCCTTCCATCCGCAAAGAATTCACCTTGCAATCCAATACGAACAACAGCCTAAACGGTAGGGTTATGACCAAGTACGTGCATTTTCATTTTGTGCTTCCAACTAGCAAAATTAGTGCCATCAAAGTAAGAACCTCTATGGTGATAATTTCCCTCACTAGACGCCATGCTCTCCTAGGTTGTGAAACCAATACAATGGAGACCAAAGCTCTGATACCACTTGTACTACTTGACCAATTAAAAATCTACCTTTTCCCAATTTTAAGTCTTGGCAGATTTTAGCATTTATAGCAAGTCAAGTACACCCTACACATGCATGTCTACGAGTATTGTAGCGGAAAGTAAAGACAAGCATGTAAGTAGAGGAAGGGTAGGAAGATCAAATGCAATTTGAAGACACGATGATTTTTCCCATGGTTCCAATAGGGGGTTCTATCGTACATCCACATTTATGGAGTCTTCAACCCACAAAGGGTAACGGTCGCAAGAGTCCACAGAGGGCTCTACCCACGGAGGGTTACACGAAGAAGCAACCTTGACCATTCCATAATGGCTTCCGTCCATGAAGGACTATCCTCACTATGGGTATATCTTCACGAAGTAGGCGACCTCCTTGCCCTTACAATCTTCTTGGTTCACTCCACAACACGAAGTAGGAGGCTCCCAAGTGACACCTAACCAATCTAGGAGGCACCACCCTCCAAAAGGTAATAGGCTTGATAATGTCGATGAATTCCTTGCTCTTGTGCTTCAAGATGATAGACTCCTCAACACACAATCACACTCTCACAGATTTGGCTATGGTGGAAGAGATTGATTGGGTGGAAAGCAACTTGGGGGGGCTAGAGATCAAGATTCATATGGTAGGAATGGAATGACATGATCTAAACACATGAGTAGGTGGATCTCTCTTAGAAAATCAGTAGGTATGAGTGGAGAACTGTTCTGAGGGCTTCTCTTGCGAGTTTGTGGTGGTGGAGGGGTATATATAGGCATCTCCAAAAATCCAACTGTTACACCTAATAAGTCAGACTCGGTGACACCAATGTGTTAATCTTGATGGTACCGAGTTGACTTAAAGGTAGCAACTTTTGAATCTCGGTGAGACCGATACATAAAACTCGGTTGCACCGATCAGGTGACCATCGGTCAGATTGCTAGACTCGGTGACGCCGATTTAGCAAACTCGGTCGAACCGATTTTGCGAATTTGTGTAACAAGAAGTTGCCTGTCCAAATTCGGTGGCATCAAAACAGAATCGGTTGCACCAAAGGGCTAGGGTTTGGCTGAGTCTGTCTGAGGCTGAGAATGAGTGGCACCGAGTGGAAAGTGTCGGTTGCACCGATTTTGGATATTTTGTTGTGGGCAGACTTTTGTGGAAGAGCTTGTGGGTGTATGTGGTGACTATCACTTGTGCACGTATGAGCATTTTGTTCACCAACAATACCTTATCCCCTTTTAATAGTATTGGCTTTCCTATGGACTCAAAGTGATTTCTCACAAAGGTAAAATGTAGAGTCCTCTTACTTGAAGCTTTGCCAAACTATTTCCTTGTATCTTGGGGTATCCCACAATCATTTTGCCAACCCATCATTGAACTTTTCCTGAAACATGCTTAGTGGAAACATTAGTTCAATGACATATATGTTGTTATTAATTACCAAAACCACCAAGGGAGCAAATGTGCTTTCACGCCGATACAACTATAACTGGAGCGCCGGACCCTATAGATTTTCGAGGTGTTAGCGCTGAAGATCCACACCTCCAGCCCCAGTCCGGAGAGTGTGAGGACTACGAGGTTGCTGGATATGATCTTATGTCGTTGGCAAGAGTACTCCCAGTCACGCCCGAGCACCCTGTGGCCCTTTAAGTACTGCATGTGGACCCAAAAATCACACCACTTGTTGGTAGAGAGGCTCATGACGCAGGGAGGGCCAAGGTCCATTGCCTCAACACCGGCCTGAAGGTAGGCAGGATGAACAGCATGGCGATGTCCTATAGGTCTTGGATATGGACGTAGAACATGATAGGTTCATGTGCACCCTCCTCATGGCCGGTACTTGGACTCCTATTGGCGCCGAGAGGCAAGCTCATGTACTTCACCCTGCCAGGAACCACCTCCTTCTTTAGCCCGCAGTTTGTGGGGATGAGGTCTTCAACACCCTCTGCATCAACCACAACATGTGCTCCTAAACCGACGGTGTCCCAGTTCGTCTTCATTATCATGCCAGTAAAGTGGATGTCAATTAGCAAATGAGAGATGATCATTAACACTGATCAAAGGCAATGTCCACTGGTCATTGGCATTTGCACTTTAGTCGTGCTATGAACATATCATAGCATTGCACAAGTGCAAATGCTAATGATAAGAGCTAGTAGTGATCAATGCTAATAATATTAGAACTATCAATGATTAGTCTTGATAATCATCAGGGCTAACACTGATCAAAGATAGGAATAACTAGTGCTACCAGATCATGCTAAATGCACATGTTGATCATGCAATCAAGTTGGTCCTACTTCTATTTTGGGCATTCATGTTTGTCCTACTAGTATGCACATGCACTATCTTATGTTGATCATGACATGCACTATCTCTTTACTAGTTTTTATGGCTTTTGATGAATCAATATAACAATATTTGGCTCCAAAAGCCATAAAAGCTCCAAAAGCACCTATTTAGGAGCTTTTGTGGCTTGTTGACCAAAATGGAAAAGCTGTAAAAGCCGAAGCTAAAGCCCAAACAAACAGGGCCTAAAGGATTTAGAGGGGAGAGCTAACCCTAATTGCCATGTGCTTCCTCTACTTCATCTAGATCGGTTTTCTCCTCTAGTCTAGTTCGGCGGTGCTTAGGCGAAACCCTGCCGAAATAGTTCCACCATCATTGCCGCCATGCCATCACGCTGCCGGAGAACTCATCTGCCTCTCTGTTTCCTCTTGCTGGATCAAGAAGGTGGAGATCGTCATCGAATTGTACGTGTGCTGAACATGGAGGTGCCGTCCGTTTGGTGCTAGATTGGAAGGACCGTGATCAGGATCGTGAGAGAATTCGTGATTTGATCGTGGGACAGATCATGATGGGATCACGGGACCGATCGTAATTGGATCGCGAGAAGGATTGTGATGGGATCACGGGGTGCTCGATGATTTGGGTCGCGAAGACGGTTGACTACATCAACCGCGTTTCTCAACGCTTCTCGCTTAGCGATCTACAAGGGTATGTAGATCCACTCTCCCTCTTGTGGATTCTAATCACCATGGATAGGTCTTGCGTGTGCGTAGGAAATTTTTTGTTTGCCACGCAATGTTCCCTGACAGTGGCATCATGATTTAGGTCTATGTGTAGATGAGATCACGAGTAGAACACAAAGGAATTTCTGGGTGTTGATGCTTAGATTGCTTCCTCCCTTGGTCGTGTTTTGATTCAGCAGTATTGTGGGATGAAGCGGCCCGGACAAACCTTACTCGCACGCTTACGAGAGACCGATTCCATCAACTGACGTGTAACTTTGTTGCACAAAGTTCGCTGGCAGGTGTCTGTCTCTCCTACTCTAGTTGGATCGGATTCGACAAAGGCGGTCCTTGAGAAGGTTTAATAGCAATTTGTGTATCACCGTTGTGGTTTTTGCGTAGGTGAGAATTGTTCTTGCTAGATACCCATAGCAGCCACGTAAAACATGCAACAACAATTAGAGGAGCCATAGGGTTGTTTTTAATTATTTTTGCCGTTTTTGCTTTACTTTATCGCTAGGAGTTAGCAATAGTCGTGGAAGCAACAGTCGGCGTGATAACGCCGATGGCGACACGTTGATGGAGATCAAGATGATGGAGATCATGGTGTCATGCCGGTGACGATGGAGATCATGCCGGTGCTTTGAAGATGGAGATCAAAAGCACAAGTTCATGGCCATATCATGTCACTTATGATTTCCATGTGATGTTAATCCTTTTATGCATCTTATTTTGCTTAGGACGATGGTAGCATTATAAGGTGATCCCTCACTTAAACTTCAAGATAAAATTATGTTCTCCTCGAGTGTGCACCGTTGCGAAAGTTCATCGTTTCGAGACACCACGTGATGATCGGGTGTGATAGACTCTACGTTCGCATACAATAGGTGCAAGCTAGTATTGCACATGCGGAACACTCGGGTTAAAATTGATGAGCCTAGCATGTACAGACATGGCCTCAGAACACAAGAGACCGAAAGGTCGAACATGAGTCATATAGTAGATATGATCAACATGAAGATGTTCACAATTGAAACCACCTCAACTCACGTGATGATCGGACTTGAGTTGGTGGATATGGATATGGATCAATTTGAGTGGGAGTTTTTAAGTAATACGATTAACTAAACTCATTATCATGAACATAGTCAAAATGTCTTTGCGAATTATGTTGTAGATAACTAGCTCGCGCTGTAGCTCTCTTGAATTATTATATGTTCCTAGACAAATAGAGTTGAAAGATGATGGTAGTAATAATGCGGACTGGGTCTGTGATTTGAGGGTTGTCCTCATTGCTGCACAGAAGGCTTATGTCCTTACTGTACCTCTCGGTGTGCCACCCCTCAAGCATCGTCTATAGATGTTGTGAACATCTGATAGGCACGTTCTAATGACTACTTGATAGTTCAGTGCGTCATTCATTACGGCTTAGAATTGAGGCTCCAAAACATTTTGAACATCACGGAACATATGAGATGTTCTAAGAGCTGAAATTGGGATCTCAGGCTCGTGCCTGTGTTGAGAGGTATGAGACCTCCAACAAGATTATTTGCCTGCAAGTTGAAGGAGAATTGCTCAATCGGTGAGCATGTGCTCAGATTGTCTAGGTACTACAATCACTTGAATTGAGTGGGAGTTGATCTTCCAGATAAGATAGTGATTGCTATAGTTCTCCAAGTCACTGTCACTAAGCTAATAGAGCTTCGTGATGAACTATAAATGCCAAGGATGGAAATAATGATCCCTGAGCTATTCGTGATGTTTGACACCGCGAAGGTAGAAATCAAGAAGGAGCATCAAGTGTTGATGGTTAGTGAAACCACTAGTTTCGAGAAGGGCAAGGGATAGGAGGGAAACTTCATGGATGGCAAGTCAGTTGCTGCTCCAGTGAAGAAACCCAAGGTTGAACTCAAACCTGAGACTAACTGCTTCTATGATCAGGAGAACGGTCGCTGAAGTGGAACAACCTTACATACTTGGTAGATAAGAAGGCTGGCAATGTCGACAGAAGTATATTTGATATACGTGTTATTGATGTGTACCTCTCTAGTACTCCTAGTAGCACCTGGGTATTGGATACCAGTTCGGTTGCTAAATGTTAGTAACTCAAAATAAAAGCTAAGGAATAAACAAAGGCTAGCTAAGGATGAGGTGACGATGAGTGTTGGAAGTGTGTCCAAGGTTGATGTGATCACCATCACATGCTCTCTCTACCTTCAGGATTAGTGATGAACCTAAATAAATGTTATTTGGTGTTTGCGTTGAGCATGAACGTGATTAGATCATGTTTATTGCAATACGTTTATTCATTTAAGTTAGAGAATAATGGTTATTCTATTTACATGAATAATACCTTCAATGGTCATGCAGCCAAGGAGAAAGGTTTATTGAATCTTGATCATAGTGATACACATGTTCATAATATTGATTCCAAAAGATACAAAGTTAATAATGATAGTACCACATACTTGTGGCACTGCCGCTAAATGTCATATTGGTGTAAAACGCATGAAGAAACTCCATGTTGATGGATCTATGGACTCATTCGATTGTGAAACGGTTGAGACATGCAGACCATGCCTCGTGGGCAAGATGACTAAGACCCCGTTTTCCGCTATGGTAGAGCGGGCAAGTAACTTATTGGAAATGATACATGTTGATGTATTCGGTCCAATGAGTGTTGTAGCATGCGGTGGATATCATTATTTTCCTACCTTCACTGATGATTTGAGTAGATATGGGGATATTTACTTAATGAAACACAAGTCTGAAATGTTTGAAAAGTTCAAACAAAATCAGAGTGAAGTTTGAGATCATCGTGACAAGGAGATAAAATGTCTATGATATGATCATGGAGGTAAATACCTGAGTTACGAGTATTGGTATACAACTTAAGACAGTGTGGAATTTGTTTCACAGCTCACGCCACCTGGAACACCATATTATGATGATGTGTTCGAACGTCGTAGTCGTGCTCTACTGGATATGGTGCGAACTATGATGTCTCTTATTGATTTGCCACTATCGTCTTGGGGTTATGCATTAGAGATAACTACATTCACTTGAAATAGGGCAGCATCTAAATCCACTGAGATGACACCGTATTTATTATGATTTGGCAGAAACCTAATCCGTCATTTCTTAGAGTTTGGGAATGTGACGCTTATGTGTGATGAGCTCAAACCCAGAGCGTAAAGGTGAATCTTCATAGGATACCCTAAGGTAACAGTTGGGTATACCTTCTATCTCAGATCCGAGGGCAAAGTTTTTGTTGCTAAAAACTGGTCCTTTCTCGAGAAAGAGTTTATCTCAAAAGAATTGAGTGGGAGGAAGCTAGAACTTGTTGAGGTTGTTGAACCTTTATTTTCAACCAAAGAGTAGTGCAGCACAGAAAGATGTTTCTGTAGAGCCTATATCAGTTGAAATGGAAGTTAATGATGATGATCATGAAGCTTCAGATCAACTTGCTAATGAACCTCGTAGGTCAACAAGGGCGCGTACTGCTCTTGAGTGGTACGACAACCCTGTCTTAGAGGTCATGTTGTTAGACAACAGTGAACCTACGAGCTATAAAGAAGCGATGGTGGGCCCACATTCCAACAAATGGCTAGGAGACATGAAATCCGAGAAAGGATCCATGTATGAAAACCAAGTATGGACTTTGGTAGACTTGCCCGTTCAGCGGCAAGTCGTTGAGTACAAATGGACCTTTAAGAAGAAGACAAACACTGATGGTGAATGTCACCATCTATAAAGCTCGACTTGTCACAAAGAAGTTTCCGACAAGTTCAAGGAGTTGACTACGATGAGACTCTTTGACCCATAGCGATGCTAAAGTCTATTGGAATTATGTTAGCAATTGCTGCATTTTTCAATTATGAAATCTGGTAGATGGATGTCAAAACATCGTTTCCTTAACAGTTTCTTTGAGGAAAGGTTGTATGTGATACAACCAGAAGGTTTTGTCAGTCCTAAGGATGCTAAAAGGTATGCAAGCTCCAGTGATCCTTCTATGGGTTGGAGCAAGCATCTTAGAGTTGGAATATATGCTTTGATGAGGTGATCAAAGTTTTTGGGTTTATACAAAGTTTACGAGAAACTTGTATTTACAAGAAAGTGAGTGGGAGCACTATAGAATTTCTGATAAGTATATGTGGTTGACATATTATTGATCGGAAATGATGTAGAATTTCTGGAAATCATAAATGGTTGTTTGAAAAGAGTTTTTCAAAGGAAGACCTAGATAAAGCTACCTAATTATTGGGCATCAAGATCTATAGAGAGAGATCAAGATGCTTGATGAGACTTTCAATGAGTACATACCTAGATAAGATTTTGAAAGATTTCAAAATGGATCACTCAAAGAAGGAGTTGTTGCCTGATTTGTAAGGTGTGGAGTTGAGTGAGACTCAAATCCCGACCATGGCAGAAGAAATAGAAAGGACGAAGGTCATCCCCTATGCTTTATCTGTCGGAGTTCGGGCTCCGCAAAACCCTCAAGGTTCAAACACAGGGCCGTGTGCGGAGATCTCCTGCTGCCTCGCCCGACCTAGCTTGCTACTCGACGAACACGACACAAAACTCGCACGATGACGAGGAAGAAGATGAACACGACAGTTTACCCAGGTTGGGGCCACTGTGAAGCATAATACCCTACTCCTGCTTTGGTGGATTGCCTCTCGTGGAGGTTTTGGTGGATGAAATGGTACAATGTGCTTGAGACTCGTGAGGGCACACTGGTGCTCGCCTGTCCTTCCTTGCATCATCTTTGGCTCCTGAAGCCGGGTCTTGCATTGGAAGCTCCGCTGCTCCGAAGGGATCCTGGTGAGGCCCATCCTTCGCGGGTCTTGTCACCGTTCCTCCTCGCGAGGCTTGGGCTCTCGCAAGGGCCTTGTGTGGAGTGGGGCCTCACCTAGTCCTATTTGGTTGATGAACTGGGCCATGCCCTGGGCTGCAGGCAGGCAGGTCTGGGTACCTCCATTCCCAAAACACCGACATTATCCATAGGCTCTATGTAGTATGCCATGGTGTGTACCACACATGTGTGTGCCTTGCCATGAGTCTGTCAAGGGGTACAAGAGTGATCCAGGAGTGGATCATTGGAAATTGTTCAAAACTATCCTTAGTAACTAGAGGACAGCGATCAAAATTATCCTTTGCGTGCCTGATCTGAGTATTCTTAAGAGTGTTGTAATGGTAGATAGACGATATAACTTACGGGCTATTATTGCTAGGAGGTTACATCTTAGTGCTAAGGATGGAGATTTCTTTGGTCGAATTTATGCCACCCGTGTAGCTAAGTATCTTGGGGTACCCAAAAGAGAGAATGGTATTGAGTTACCCCTTGCTTTTCTTGATTATGAGGCTTTGGTACGCTACAAGTTTCTTGAAAGGAACAAACAATCCCTCCGGTACCGACTAATTTTTAACAGACAATGTGCTGTCCATGTTACCCTTCCTGCTCCTGCCTTCTTTAACTTTCAGGAAAAATAGAGATACTTTATAACCAGAGAGGAGGCAAATGAGTACGAGAGGAACACGGAATCAGCTCGCCTTCACGCTGCAATCGTTCAGGCGGTAGCCGCCGCAGCCCAGTACAACCCTAACTATGACTTCGGATATTATCCAGGCCAGCCGTGGCCCTAGACCAACTTAGGCCAAAAGACTAAGCTTGGGGGAGTACGTATTTCTCACCGACATTACATTCATGTTCACACACTCATTTCAGTTGTCGGTGTTCATACTTTTTCATTGTACTATCCATGGTACTTTATTTCTTCTTTATGCTTTCTTCTTGTGTGTTCGATTAACTTTGAGAAAAATACAAAAAAAATTGTTCTAGCTTTATTTCCAGTTTCTTAGTTGTAGCATTAAAAATAAAACCCAAAAAGATTTTTTCGTTCTTATTTTCCTTGTTGGGAGTTTTCCCGTGTAAATAGTTTTTCTCGTTCTTGTTTGATTTTTCTTTCTTTGGGTCATAAGGAGAAGACCACAATGAAAATGTCTAGTGGCTCTCATATGCATTATTGTTTAGCTATTAGAGAGCCCATGTTACCTTGTCTTCTCCTTTGAGTTATTGTGTGTAGATTCCATCTTAGTCCAATGCACGTGCACTCTTATTATTATCCACACCGTTCGGTCGTGCAAGTGAATGGCAATAATGACGATATTTGATGAAAAGATTGAGATGGAGAAAAGCTTCTATGGACTCGACCTATCTTGTTTTTGTAATTATGATTAGCTCATCGTTCGGGATTCAACTCATATTGGGTTGAGCATGCTTGCAATGACAATTAGAGATTATAGTTATTCATGCCATGCTTAATTAGCTAAGAGTTAATAATGGTTTGTTTTGAGTGCCAACATGCATATTAAAATGGTTATGATGTAGTATGATAGAATGGTATCCTCCTCTGAATGATTCGAGTGGCTTGACTTGGCACATGTTCATGCATGTAGTTGAAACAAAATCAACATAGCCTCCACGATATTATGTTCATAGTGAAGTATATCCTACTCATGCTTGCATTCAATGTTGGTTAATCTCAAAGCATGTTGATGACTGTGTCGCTCTTTAGTTGGTCGCTCCCCAGTCTTTTGCTAGCCTTCACTTGTACTAAGCGGGAATACTGCTTGTGCATCCATCTCCACAAATTCAAAGTTGTTCCATATGAGTCCACCACACATACCTATATGCGATATTTACCGGCCGTTCCAAGTAAATTTGCATGTGCCAAACTCTAAACCTTCAAATAACCATTATGTTTTGTATGCCCAAATCGCTCATGTGGTGAGTCGGAGCTGTCAATATCTTCCATGCTAGGTGGGTTATTCTCACGATATGTGTTGATTCACTATCATTCACGAGAAAGTGGTTGGTAATCGAGATATGCCAGTTCCATGCTCAAAATAAAAGCAAAATATAATTAAACAAAACTCCCCCAGGACTATGTTTGTATGGACGGTACCCGTGGATTCGGCTCGCCATGGAGTGTGACTGATTGGTGGAGGGGGAGTAAAAACTTTATCATTCTGTTTGGGAACCACCTATAATGTATCTAGCATGGAAGATGTTGAAAACCTCTTGGTTGTTATGTGAGCAATGAAAGCATACCGCTCAAAAATCATTAATTATCTCTGTTTTAAAAACTCAAGCTCTGGCACCTCTGCAAATCAATGCTTCCCTCTGCGAAGGGCCTTTCCATTTACTTTATTGTTGAGTCATCATCTTCTTATAAAAGGCATAGTTCAAGAGCACCACCGTCATTTGTATGCTTGTTGTTAATTGACATTGAGTATGAGCATGACTCGATCTCTTTTACCATGAATTACAATGTCTAGTCAGTCCTTGTTCTTCAAAGGTGCTCTGCATTTATGTTTTACGGTATCAAAAAGGGCTAGCGAGATACCATTTTGTCATATTGTATCATGATTGTTTTGAAAGTGTTGTTGTCATCCGAGACTTATTATTACTGCGCGTTAGTTAATTATGCCATTTATATGAGTAAATGTGAGACCTAAATGTTATTGGAAATGTGGTTAGTTCATAATCTTTGCTAAAAACCTGAACATAAGTTAGACCGATTTACAATAGCAAGATCAAACAGAGTTTGTAAAAGTTTTTCTTTATCACTTTCACTTTATCAACTGAATTGCTTGAGGACAAGCAAATGTTTAAGCTTGGGGGAGTTGATACATCTCCAACGTATCTACTTTTCTAAACTCTTTTGCCCTTGTTTTGGACTCTAATTTGCATGATTTGAATGGAACTAACCCGGACTGACACTGTTTTTAGCAAAATTGCCTTGGTGTTATTTTTGTGCAGAAATAGAAGTTCTCAGATTGACCTGAAAATTTATGGAGAATACTTTTGGAATTAATGAAAAATATTGGCGAAAGAATCAACTGCAGGGGGCCCACCACCTGACCACAAGCCTGGAGAGCGCGCCCAGCCCCCTAGGGTGCGCCCCTGTGGCTTGTGGGGCCCCTGTTGCTCCTCCGACCTCGTTTCCACTTCTATATATTCCTATTCGGGGAGAAAAAAATCAAGGTGAAGAGTTCATCATGATAAATGATACGGAGCCGCCGCCACCTCCTGTTCTTCCTTGGGAGACCAGATCTGGAGTCCGTTTTGGGCTCCGGAGAGTGGAAATCGACGCATTCGTCATCACCAACCATCCTTCATCAACTATTTCATGATGCTCTCCACCGTTCGTGAGTAATCTCATCGTAGGCTTGCTGAACGGTGATGGGTTGGATGAGATTTATCATGTAATCGAGTTAGTTTTGTTAGGGTTTGATCCCTAGTATCCACTATGTTCTGAGATTGATGTTGATATGACTTTGCTATGCTTAATGCTTGTCACTAGGGCCCGAGTGCCATGATTTCAGATATGAACCAATTATGTTTTTAGGAATATATATTTTTTCTTGATCCTATCTTGCAAGTTGTAGACACCTATTACGAGTTATGATCCGCATTTCCCAAGGTGACAATAACTGGGATTCTTTCCGGTGATTACCGTAGTTTGAGGAGTTCATGTATTCACTAAGTGCTAATGCTTTGGTCTGGTTCTCTATTAAAAGGAGGCCTTGATATCCCTTAGTTTCCATTAGGACCTCGCTGCCACAGAAGGGTAGGACAAAAGATGTCATGCAAGTTCTTTCCCATAAGCACGTATGACTATATATGGAATACATGCCTACATTACATTGATGAATCGGAGCTAGTTCTATGTCACCCTATTTTATAACCGTTGCATGATGAATGCCATCTGACATAATTGTCCATCACCGATCCATTGCCTATGAGCTTTTCACATATTTATCTTTGCTAAGTTACTTTACCGTTGCTACTGTTACAATCACTACAAAACTGCTACTATCACTTTGCCACCGTTATCGTTACTACCATATTACTTTGCTACTGAATACCTTGCTATATATATTAAGTCTTTCAGGTGTGGTTGAATTGACAACTCAGCTGCTAATACTCGAGAATTTTCTTTGGCTCCCCTTGTGTCGAATTAATAAATTTGGGTTGAATACTCTACCCTTGAAAACTGTTGTGATCCCCTATACTTGTGGGTGTTGGGGAACGTCGCATGGGAAACAAAAAATTTCCTACGCTCACGCAAGACCTATCCATGGTGATAAGCATCTACGAGAGGGAGAGTAGATCTACATACGCTTGTAGATCGCTAAGGGAGAAGTGTTAAGAAACGCGGTTGGTGTAGTCGAACGTATTCGTGATCCAAATCGCCGAGCGTCCCGCGATCCAATCACGATACGTCCCGATCAAGCATCAAACAGACGTCACCTCCGCGTTCAGCACACGTACAGCTTGATGACGATCTCCGCCTTCTTGACGCAGCAAGAGGGAGCAGAGAGGTAGACGATTTCTCCGACAGCGTGACGGCGCCGCGGCGATGGTGATGGAGCTATTCCGGTAGGGCTTCGCCTAAGTACTGCAGAAAACCGATCTAGAGGAGAAACTATGCACTAGAGGAACGAGTAGCACGTGGTTGAAAAAACCAGTGCAAAAACCCTAAAACCTCTAGTATATATAAGAAGAAGAGAGTAGGAGGCTTGGCCCAAGGGCCAAGCCACCTAGGCTTCGGCCGAACCAAGAGGAGAGGAGGATTCCTCCTCCAATCTTAGTAGGACTAGGACTCCTCCTTATTTTTGCCTTTTTGCCTTTTTCCACCTTTTTCTCTTTGGGCTTTTCTTCCCAGCCGCATGGGACTTGTGTGGGACTTCCACCAGCCTACTAAGGGCTGGTATTCACTCTCCCACAGCCCATGTAGCCTCTTGGGTCGAAATACCCCTTCCGATGGTCTCCCGGTACACTACCGACACTCCCGGTACACTACTGATGAGCCCGAAACTTTTCCGGCGACCAAAATAAGACTTCCTATATATCAATCTTTACCTCTGGACCATTTCGGAGCTCCTCGTGACATCCGGGATCTCATCCGGGACTCTGAACAACCTTCGGTCACCACCATACATAACTCTATACTACCGAAACGTCACCAAACCTTAAGTGTGCAGACCCTGCGGGTTCGAGAACTATGTAGACATGACCGAGACACCTCTACAGTCAATAACCAATAGCGGGACCTAGATGCCCATATTGGTTCCAACATATTCTATGAAGATCTTTATTGGTCGAACCTCTATGTCAAGGATTTAGTTAATCCCGTATGATGTTCTATTTGTTCTTCGGTATGTTACTTGCTCGAGATTCGATCATCGGTATCTCCATACCTAGTTCAACCTCGTTACCGGCAAGTCTCTTTACTCGTTCCGTAATACAAGATCCCCTGACTAACACTTAGTCACATTGCTTGCATGGCTTATTGTGATGTTGTATTACCGAGTGGGCCCTGGGATACCTCTCCGTCACACAGAGTAACAAATCCCAGTCTTGATCTATGCCAACCCAACAGACACCCTCAGAGATACCTGTAGAGCACCTTTATAGTCACCCAGTTACGTTGCGACGTTTGATACACACCAGGCAGTCTTTCGGTGTCCGTGAATTACATGATCTCATCGTCATAGAAACATATACTTGACATGCAGAAAACAGTAGCAATAAACTGACACGATCATATGTTACGTTTGTAGTTTGGGTCTTGTCCATCACATAATTCTCCTAATGATGTGATCCCATCATCAAATGACATCATATGTCAATGGCTAGGAAACCTTGACCATCTTTGACCAACGAGCTAGTTCACTAGAGGCATACTAGGGACAAAGTGTTGTCTATTTACCCACACATGTAATGTGTTTCCAATCAATACAATTATAGCATGGATAATAAACGATTATCATGAACAAGGAAATATAATAATAAACACTTTATTTATTGCCTCTAGGGCATATTTCCAACAGTGGGTTATCAAGACCTTTTTCTGGCGCCGTTGCCGGGTAGCATAGATCTATTCTTTGAGTCAATTGGGATATATATTTTTTGATCATATGAAGAATCTAAAAGATCCAAAAACCAAGATCTATCCCTCTACTACGAGGGGAGTTAAGGAACTGCCATCTAGCTTTGCACTTGATTCACCTTCTATTATGAGTAAATTTGCGACACCACCACCTGCTAGTAATTTTTATATGTCGCAAGTAGTTGATGATGCCACTTCTGCTATGCATGATGCTTATGATACTTTGCTTGATAATACTATGCCATTGGGTGAATTTCTTGATGAACAAATTGCTAGAGTCAATGCTGAAAATTATGATACTTCTGAAACTGATGAAATTATTGACACTAAACACTTTGAGACACCTGCTAGGTCTAGCTCTCCTAGATATGAATTGCCTGATATTCCTGAGGGTTATGTTATGGAAGGAGAGGTAGCTAGGGACTTTCTTTCTTGTAGGGATAGAGATGATCTTAAGAAATTGCTTCGCAAGTGGAAGGAAAAATCTTTGAATGCTAGAATCCAATATGATCCTAAGTTTGCTACTTCATCTATCTTTGTTACTGATAAGGATTATGAATTCTTTGTTGATCGTGAGTTAATTACTTTGGTTGAATCTGATCCTTTCCATGGTTATGAATCTGAAACTATTGTGGCACATCTTACCAAATTGAATGATATAGCCACCCTATTTACTCATGAGGAAAAAATTCGCTATTACTATTTTCTTAAGTTGTTTCCTTTCTCATTAAAGGGTGATGCTAAGATTTGGTTTAATTCTCTTGTTCCTGGTTGCATACATAGTCCCCAGGATATGATTTATTACTTCTCTAAAAAATATTTTCCTGCCCATAAGAAACAAGCTGCCTTGCAAGAAATATTTAACTTTGTGCAAATTGAAGAAGAGAGTCTCCCACAAGCTTGGGGGAGGCTTCTCTAGTTACTTAATGCTTTTCCTGATCATCCTCTCAAGAAAAACGAAATACTTGATATCTTTTATAATGGACTAGACGATGCTTCTAGGGACCACCAAGATAGTTGTGTTGGTTGTATTTTTAGGGAACGAACTATTGAACAAGTTGAGCTGCTACTGAACAATATATTGAGCAATGATAATGATTGTGTTGGGGAACGTTGTGTGGGAAACAAAAATCCTACGCACACACAAGATCTATTCATGGTGATGAGTATCTACGAGGGGGAGAGTGGATCTACATACCCTTGTAGATCGCTAAGCGGGAAGCGTTAAGAAACGCGGTTGATGTAGTCGAATGTCTTTGCGATCCAAATCGCCGAGTGTTGGGGCTGTGACCCGCCGAAGAGGCTCCGGGTCATGTTATTGGCTCGTGAACCGGCCCAAAGGTGAGCCATAAGATTAAGTGGCCCAAGAGGATAGGCGGCTCATGGTGTGGGCCGTACGACGGTCCGGACTAAGAAGACCCGGGCGTGCAAAACGATTCACAGACGGCTTGGACAAGAAGATAGAGAGAGACTCGGTTAGCAATTGTAACGACCCGGATGTTCTAACCTCTTATATAAAGGCAGACCCGGGGTGATTTAGAGCGCAGGCAATCGAGAACTAGGTCAAGCTTTTAGCTCCTTGTAATCGATACCCAAGTAATACAAACACAAGCAGGACGTAAGCTGTTACCTCGATTTGAGGGGCCGAAGCTGGGTAAACCCGTGTCTTTCGTCCCAACTAACCCCTTTGAGTCCACCTCATTGGCGATGGCCTCGAACCGAAGTCCGTTCACCCAGACATCTGCCGTGATAAAACCACGACAGTTGACGCCCACCGTGGGGCTAGTGCTTGGTGGTGTTGAGTTCTCAAAGGGATCTCTCCCAGGGCTCGAAGGATACGTGGTTTTAAGGATGAGCAAGAGTCGCCGCGGCCGGCTCTACATCGACGATGCCGGCTGGGGGCTTGATGCTGGTTCTGTGGAGTATGGATTCCGAGTTCCGTTCGGCGGGATCCAGGTTTTCATCGGAAAGGTTGATGGATCTATACCCGGGCTGGATGTTAGCACCAACATCGCCAAGCCGGCTCGGCGTCTCCAATCTGCGCGTGTTACGCAATCTACCCGTGCCCGTCTGGGTCAAAGGCACGTTCTCGTGGGCTTCACTCAAGGCATGGACCTAGAAGCGTCCGGGTCACAGGGAACTCTCGTTTGCTCGGAAGATGGGTCTTCTAGTGGGGAAACAGAATCAGTGTATCGGCTCAGCAACGGTGGCCATGGGGGCTACTACGACGACTATTCTGAGGTAGAGGGCGTTGAGACGGATGCTATGAGCCCCCCGGTTCACACGGCGGTGTTCATGGCAGGATCGGCCTCAGCCGCTAGTGACACGGCTGCGGGAGCAGCCGCAGAAGGTGATAGCCCGCCGCCGGCGGCTCAGGTTCTAGTGGAATTGATGGACGAGCTCACAGCTCTCATGGCCACAGATGTAACCCTGGATAATCAAGCAGCTAGGAATCTAGAGGTGGCACGGATCAAGGGCCGGATGGCAGAGGAACGACAAAGGATGGACAAGCTGAAAGCCCAAATGGAGGAAGAAGCGAAGCGTATCAAGGCAGACGCTTTCTGACTGGAGTTAGAGCAGAGGTCAGCGGTCGCGGTGCACCAGAGGAGGCATCAATCCCGTCTGCCAGAACATTACGAAGCGAGGAACCTTCTTAACACCCCTGGTGCGGGGCGGGTTATGGGTGTGCCAGAGAGCCGCCCGATGGAGCGCCCGGCGACTCATCCACCCCAGCATAACCAAATCTCTCCCAGGGTTTTTCCAACACCAGCGGGTCATTATTCTAACCCGGCCGAGAACATGGTAGCGGCAGCCTCCCGGCTTGAGACAATCCCCATCCCAGATGAGGCGCCCTTTGCAGAGGAGGTGCGAAACGCCATTGGATATTTATAGACGTCCATGGTCCAGCAAGAGAAGTATACTCACACCCGGAGCCGGGTTCACTCTACCCCCCTCCCCAGTCGAAGTTTCAGCCGGCGTTATGAGTCGCCGGCGGGTTCCAGCAGTCACCCGCGCCGCGGACCACCGAAGGACAATAGGGCGGCTCTAGATGCACAAGCCGTCATGGACCAGGCGGGAGACAGACGTGAGGCGGAAGTAGCTGCAGCCCGTCGAGAGCCGGCGCTTTCCGTGTCAATGGGAGTAGTTAGTACCAGAGCCGTAGGGGTGCCATGTTTAACTCCGGGTCTGAGGAGTGAACGGCTGCCCAAAGACTTTAAGGGGCCTCGAAAGGTTCCGAATTATACAGCTGATCTACCCACGGAGGCGTGGGTTGAAAGTTATGAACTGGCCATGGAGGTGTTGGATGTCAGTGAGGAGGTATGCACAAAATACTTCATCATGATGCTTGAGGGTTCGGCCCGTACATGGCTGAAAGGTCTGCCGCCTAACATGATAGGCTCATGGGCGGAGCTGAGAGCAAAGTTTACTAAGAATTTCTAGGGGACCTGTAAGCAGCCTATGACCATTGTCGATCTGGACCACTGTGTTCAACAGGAGAATGAGTCGGCCCATCGTTGGGTCCAGCGGGTGTCAACCATTATTCACTCTTCAGAGCATATCACAGCGGCTCAAGCGGTGCTTATCTTAGAGAAGAATTGTCATTTTGTTCCATTGAAGCAGAAGCTTGGCCGGCTCAAGCGCACGTGTCAGGATATGGGAGAGTTCATGACGGCCTTGACGAAGTATGCCAACTCAGATAACACCAAGGATCCGGGTTCGGATGATGAGAAAGCCAATCAAGTGAAGAAAAACAATCAAGGAAGTTTTGTGAACAATGGAAATCAGAATAAGCGGAAGAACGCTGATGGCAGATCCGAGCTGGTGGCAAATACCAACACAGGACAGAATCATCCCAAGGGGGTGGTGGAAGATTCAGGCAAAGGAACAGGGGCCCTTTTAATTGAGAGGAAGCGCTTAGTAAGCCTTTTCCGGAGCACAACATGCCTGACAAGCCGGCATTGCATGCGTGGGGTGATTGCTTTATCATGCAGAGATTCAAAAACCAGCATTCCCAACCGCATAATAACCAGGGCGGTGGCCTGCCCAGCGGGTCAGGGCACGGCGGGTCAGGGGCTGGATTCGGCGCCGGCGGTTCAGGAAACGGGCATCCAGGTCAGAATAACCAAGGGGGGCACCAACAACATCCTAGCAACAACGGCAATAACAACAGTCAGCAGCAGCGCAATCAGTCCAGGTTTCAGAGTAACCCGAAGCAGCTCAGTTCTAGGCAGTATCATGTATTCACGACCGGTCATAGTAAACGAGACGAGAAGTTGTGGAGGCGAGCGGTTAATACGGTTGCTCCGGCTCTCACGCGATATTTGTCGTGGTCTGAATATGATATAATGTGGATCAGGGAGGATCACCCGCCGCGGGTGGATGACCCGGGCCGGCTGGCTCTAGTTGTGGCCCCTCAGGTGAATGGTTATATGGTGAATAAAGTACTCATGGACGGAGGTCGCAGCATCAACATCCTTTACTATGACACTTTCCGGTGGATGAAGTTGCTTGACAAGGATCTTAAACCTTCCTCCACTGTCTTTCATGGTGTGGTCCCGGGTAAATCAGCATACCCGGTGGGCCGGATATCATTGGAGGTAGTTTTTGGTGATGAGCATAATTACAGGGTGGAGTCTTTGTGGTTCGAAGTGGTCAAAATCAAAAGTCCTTATAATGCGCTATTTGGGAGGCCGGCTTATGCTAAATTTATGGCTAGGCCTTGTTATGTTTATCTGCAACTCAAAATGCCCGGCTTAAATGGCACAATTACCGTTCACGGTAACAGGAAAACGGCTCTTGAGTGTGAAGAAGGAGATGCAGCTTATGCAGAGTCTAGTTGTGCTCAGGAGGAGCTGAAATTTTACAAAGAGAACGTTGATCCGGAGGATATGACCCCGCTCAATAAGCCTACGACAGAAGTTGAGCCGCCACTCAAGTTTTCGGCGGATGATACGAAGGCAGTAGATTTCAATCCGGGTGATTCATCCAAGCAGTTCATCATTAGGGCTCACATGGATCCCAAATAGGAAAGCGCGCTCATCGAATTCATCTGTGAGAATTGGGACATCTTTGCATGGAAGCCTTCTGACATGCCGGGTGTACCCAGAGAGTTCGCTGAGCACAATCTTAATGTGGATCCAAAGTTTAAGCCGATCAAACAATTTCTACGGCGGTTCAACGAAGAGAGACGTAAAGCTATTGGGGAGGAAGTTGCTCGGCTCTTGGCCATAGGCTTTATAGTGGAAGTTTTTCACCCGGAGTGGTTGGCTAACCCGGTGCTAGTACTAAAAAAGAACGGCACGTGGCATATGTGCATAGATTACACGGACCTTAACAAGGCTTGCCCGGCTGACCCTTTTGCGCTCCCTCGCATCGATCAAATTATTGATGCAACAGCCGGATGCGAAAGTTTATGCTTCCTGGACGCTTATTCAGGTTATCATCAGATCAAGATGGCAATGAAGGATCAGGTGAAGACGGCGTTTATTACACCGTTTGGAGCGTTCTGCTATGTCTCCATGCCTTTCAGGCTCAAGAGTGCCCAGGCGACTTACCAACGTTGTGTGCAGAATTGCCTCCATAGTCAGATTGTCCGAAATGTCCATGCTTACGTAGACGACATCGTGGTTAAGTCCAGAAAGAAGGAAACTCTTTTAGAGGATTTGAAAGAAACCTTTAACAATCTTCGGGTCTACAAGATGATGCTTAACCCGATGAAGTGTGTCTTTGGTGTTCCAGCAGGAAAGCTTTTGGGTTTCTTGGTCTCTGAGCGGGGCATTGAGGCTAACCCGGATAAGATCAAGGCCATCACTTCTTTGGGTGAGCCGACGTGTATTAATGACGTTCAGCGCCTTGCAGGGCGGATTGCTGCGTTGAGCCGCTTCATAAGCCGGCTTGGGGAGAAAGCTATTCCTTTATACCAGATGATGAAGAAGAGAGACAAGTTTAAATGGAGCGCAGCAGCGGCCGAAGCACTTGAAGCTCTTAAAAAGCAGTTGACTGAGCCGCCAATATTAGCCGCTCCGGTTGAGAAAGAGCCTTTGCTCCTTTATGTGGCGGTTAACAACAGAGCGGTCAGTGTAGCAATTTTGGTTGAGCGCAAGGAGGCAGGGAAAGAGTATCCTGTGCAAAGGCCGGCTTATTACATCAGTGAAGTTTTGGCAGAGTCTAAACAGAGGTATCCGCATTGGCAGAAGTTAGTATACGGAGTTTTCATGGCCAATCGCAAGTTAAAGCATTACTTTTTGGGGCACCAAATAATAGTGGTCAGTTCTGCCCCGTAGGGGGATATCATTCAAAACAGAGAGGCTACAGGGAGGATTGCCAAGTGGGCCTTAGAGCTGAGTCCTTTTGGCATCAAGTATGTTCCTCGTAAAGCAATTAAGTCTGAAGCTTTGGTAGATTTCCTAAATGATTGGACTGAATGTCAAGCCCCTGAAGAAAAGCCGGATAACACGTATTGGACCATACACTTTGATGGATCCAAGCAGCTAGAAGGGTCTGGGGCAGGAGTTGTTCTCACCTCCCCCAAGGGCGACAAGTTTTGTTATGTGCTTCGGTTAATGTTCCCTTGTACTAATAATGCAGCTGAGTATGAAGCGCTGCTCCATGGTCTCAGAGTCGCTAAAGAGATGAGTTTAAGCCGGGTCAGGTGTTTAGGCGACTCAGATCTGGTGGCTCAGCAAGTTTCAGGCACTTGGGATTCCAAGGATCCGCGGATGGCGGCTTATCGACAGGCGGTTGATAGCATAGCCGGTCACTTCAAGGGGTACCAGGTGGATCACATTGATCGTCGCAGGAATGAGGCGGCTGATGCCTTGTCACGGTTAGGTTCTCAACAAAAGCCGGTACCACCTAATGTTTTTCTGGATGTATTGCATCATCCGACTGTCAAGATACCTTCTGAGGAGGATCTGGCTATTCCTGACCCGGAGGCGGAGCTGGTGGCCGCTCTGCATGCTACCCCAGACTGGACTATTCCTTATTTGGCGTATCTGACACGCGGCGAGTTACCTCAAGCGGAGGATCTGGCCAGGAAGATCACTCGGCATTCTAAGTCTATGACGATTGTCAATGGTGAGTTACATAAGTGTAGTGTGACGGGTGTCTTTCAGCGCTGCATCTCACCAGAGGAGGGCCGACAAATATTAAGTGAAATTCATGCTGGCGACTGTGGGCATCACATCGGGTCAAAATCTTTGGTGTCTAAAGCTTTCCGACATGGGTTTTTCTGGTTGACAGCTCACAAGGATGCAGAGGACTTATTTCGCAAGTGTGACGGCTATTAGAAATTCGGCCGGCGTGCACACGTTCCAGCTCAAGAGTTGAGGATGATACCAATCACTTGGCGGTTTGCGATCTGGGGGCTTGATATGGTAGGACCTTTCAAGCGATCTAAGGATAAGAAAACACACCTTTTGGTGGCGGTTGATAAATTTACTAAGTGGGTAGAGGCAAAGCCGGTCAGTAAATGTGACGCAGCTACGACGTTTCAATTTATTAAGAAACTGATTTATCGCTTTGGTTACCCACACAGTGTTATTACAGACGATGGGACAAATTTATCCAAAGGATCTATGAAAACATTTTGTGAGAAAGAGCATATCCGGCTTGATGTTTCAGCCGTGGCACATCCACAGTCTAATGGTCAGGCAGAGCGAGCCAATCAGGAAATTTTGAGAGGTGTCAAGCCACGGCTCATGTTTCCTTTGAAACGGACACCCGGATGTTGGGTTGAGGAGTTGCCTTCCGTCTTATGGAGCATCAGAACTACACCTAACAGATCTACAGGTTTTACACCTTTCTTCATGGTGTACGGTGCTGAGGCGGTTCTACCCAGTGACATCCGGCACGACTCACCAAGGGTGGCGGCTTATGTTGAGACGGACAATGAGGTAGCCCGCCAAGATGTGTTGGACGCCTTGGATAAAGCACGAAAGTTAGCAGCAACCAGGTCGGCAATTTATCAACAAGACCTGTGACGCTATCATAGCCGTAGGATAAAGACCCGGACGTTCCAGGAAGGTGACCTGGTGCTCCGGTTGATTCAAGACCAATCTGGAATGCATAAGTTATCTCCACCATGGGAGGGGCCTTTTGTGGTCAGCAGGAACCTTAACAACGGATCATATTACCTCATGGATGTCAGAGATGAGTTGGAAACCGCGGGACAAGAGACGTTGCGGCCCTGGAATATCGCACATCCGCGACCATACTTTACATAACAGGGGTTGAAAGCCGCTATCATTGTATATATCATGAGCACATGAGTAAAAAGCTAGCATCCTTGCACAAGACTGGGACCTCTGCTCTTATATACACCTTTGTACAATCAAGATAAATCCTTCCGGTTCAAAATTTTTTGAGTTGAAGAGGGTTGTTCGTCGTCAAAACGACTGGTCTACCCTTCGGCTTTATGCCCTATATAGCGCTGTGGCAAGGAGGCTTCTTGCCTTCGGGTATAGCTTACTTCTGCGTTGCACAGCTAGCTTTATGCCCTATTAAACACTATTGCAAAGAGGCTTCTTGCCTTCGGGTATAGCTTACTTCTCCTTTGCACAACCAGCTGTCATTAAACTATTGCAAGGAGGCTTCTTGCCTCCGGGTATAGCTTACTTCTCCCTTGCATAGTTGGCTTTATGCCTAGTTTGGATACATTAAGCGTTGATTGTTAATAGAGGCTTCTTACCATTTGGTATAGCTTACAGTGCCCTAAGACAACAGCGTGTATACCAAATTCTAGTTGCTTATCAACTGCGGCCATCGAAGGGGGCTTCTTACCGACGGGTATCGCTTATCTCACCCTAATGGCCGGCTTTATGCCACTTCCGATTACTTATCTCACCCTAACAACCGGTGTTTACGCCAAAATTCAGTTGCTTATCAACTGTAGCTGTTGAAAGAGGCTTCTTACCTTCAGGTATAGCTTACTTCTCCTTTCAAACAGTCGGCTTTATGCCGTCTCAGGCTAATTATTAGTCGCGGCTGTCGATGGAGGCTTCTTGCCTTGGGGTATAGCTTACATCTCCCATTGACAGCCGGTGATCACTATACTCTTACTAGTCAATCTCGCCTAGAGACCCTGAGCCGGTTCAAAAAATTGATGGCCAATCTCGCCTAGAGACCCTGAGCCGGTTCAAGAAATTGATGGCCAGTCTTGCCTAGAGACCCTGAGCCGGTTCAAATAATTGACGGCCAATCTCGACAGAGACCCTGAACTGGTATGAGTTTAACCGTTCGGATCCATGCGAAAGAGCCGTCATATAAGTTTTTTGAGGAAGGAAAGATCATCATCGCATATGGTGTCAAGCCGGCTTATCAAAGCCGGGCAATTATAAGTCCCGGGTTGCCGTAGGCGAAACTACCCGGCACTTGGGGGCTACACAGCCGAACTTTCCTCAAAGGTTCCGGTTCATCAATAGCCGCAGTTGTCGATAGAGGCTTCTTACCATCAGGTATAGCTTACAATATCCTAAAGACAACTGGCTCTTGAATAAACTCCGTCTGATGAAAGTCGGAGTCATGTGGCTTCGGTCACCAAAATTGAAGGTCTCAAAGAGATTGTCCGGCTTTAATATTCTGGAGAAAGGAATGGTGTCTTAAAAGACAGGCCCCTCATCAGAAAATTTCAAAGGTATATCCCTGAAGAGCCGGCAACACATTAAAACACAGAGAGGTGCAAATGTATATAGCCACCAATTGGCAGAGTCATGGTTACTCTATTACAAAAGATACTCTCAGAAAGAGCAAAAGCATTGTCAACCGCCCACGGCGGGTCATTACATAAGTCTGTGCTCAGAAAGGCTAAAAGATTACAATTCAGTTGTTGGCGGCTCATCCTGCTCCGGGTCTTCTGCTGGCTTTATCTGAAGATTGCCCAAGTCCCAGTTACAGTCAGCCAGAGCAGCAAATGACCCCTCAAGGAACGGAGACGCGTCAAGCTCACAAGGAAAGAGATCCTTACTGCAGGCGGGTGTCAGATCTTTCCACTCGTAGAGAGGCCCGCGGATTCTCTTCTCCTCTGCGTCATAAGCCGCCTGATAGGTGCTCAAATCAGCTTCATCCGCCAGAACAAAGGCCAAGTAGGGCGACTCTTTGACACACTGGGTTTAATCTTCCTCGGTGAAATCTGAGCCGTTGTCTCTTTTGGACGGATAGCCATCCATCATTTCAGCCGCGTTAGTTCGGGAGCGAAGGCAAGAGCCCAGCTCAATCCGGCAACGGCTCCTTGACGAAAGGCGGACTTCTTTAGCTCTTCAATCTGCTTAGGCATTGTAGAGAAGATTTCCAAGACCCCTTTCAGAGCAGTGGGGATCTTCTCCTTGTACTGCACGCTCTTGATCATGAAGATGGCGCCGCAGTATAATTGCTCTATAAAAGTATAAATGGCCTTCAGTGGCAGAAGGCTATCAGAAGCCACTTCCCGGCTCCTGGGACCTGGATAAGTCGGATAAAATTAATGAGCCGCCAGTTTTTTCACTAACAATGCCAAACAATACAAAATAAACAAGAAAGCTTACCAAATAAGGCGGCTGACATCTTTGCAATATGCTGTTTCAGACCTTGAAGTTCATCCGCCACGGCTGTAAGCCGCTGCTCAGCGTCGTCCGCCCGTTTGGTTAAAGCGGCTTTTTCAGATTCAGCCGTCTCTTTTAAAGAAGTAAGCTCGGCGGTGGCACTGGCCAGTTCCTCTGAGAGAAGCCGGCATTTTTCATCCGCGATACTTCGAGCTTCTTGCTGAGCTGCCAAGTTGGCCTTTAGATCCGTCAGCTGAGGCCCAGCTTCATTCAAAGCTTCCTATAATACATCAAAATACAGGATAAGCCGCCAATATGCAGGACGAGTGTTAAAATTAAATACAAGTCTCAAACAGATTGCAAGCAAATATATTTGACACTTGGGGGCTAATGTATATTTGATCTTGCAAGTATGCAGTTCCGGTTCATTTCCTTCGAAGTTGATCCGGAACTTGGGGGCTATATAATGGCTCTTCAATGTGTTAATAATGGAAGCACCGACTCAACTTGATCAAGTTTGAGCCGGCCCTTGGGGGCTACGATTACATCTTCAAGTTGTCTACATTACAGGCCCGGTTCAAATGTAATCTGAGACGACCCTTGGGGGCTACGATTGGCAGTTCACTTTACTTATAGTACAAAGCTAAAGCAATTTTAAAGGAATTTGACATGACAATCTCTGCAAGAGGTCACAGAAAGACCCGGCTCAATGATTCAATACGTTAAGCCGGATCTTGGGGGCTAAGAAAGGATATAGTAAAGAAGGAAAAGTACCTCATATTTTGTCTTCATGGAAGAGATCAATTGAAGTTCCAAATCCCGCCTGGTAGTAACCCGGTTTATGTACCCATCGTGTAGCTCTTCAACGGTCATCTTCTCTCATGAAGAATCGAAGTTCAATTTCTTTGAAGCTTCAGCCGGCTCTGTATGTTTGGTCAACACATGAGCCAGAGGCGTTTGATGACCATACCCGGTGATAACAACATCCGAGGTGTCAGGGGTCTTGGCAGGAGTTGCCGGCTTAGAAGGAGCCCTTGGAGGGCTCTCCATGATGACATCTTCAGCGGTCGGCTCAGCAGAGGCAGCCGGCGGGTTTTCTTCCGGTTGAGTTTCTTCCGGTTGCTCGGGCTCCGGTTCTTCAATAACTGGGCCGGAGGAGGGCTTGTTGGCCTTGCGACGTTTAGCTTGAGCACTGCAAAAAAGAAGAAGAATTAGCAGTTGAAGATATTGCTATCATAGTAACAACCAGATGTCTAGATGCTTACATCGGATTAATCTTGGGCGGTGGTATGATTGATTCCGAAGAGTCGCCGGAGGAAGGAGATTTCTACAAAAGTAAAACAGAAAGGTGAAGAGAGTATCAAGTTTACAAAGGAAAGACACAGGAAAAGAAGGGGTTTAAACCTCGGCGGGGCGTTTCTTGGGAGCCTGAGAGTTTGGCAACCCGGACATGAGC
Organism: Hordeum marinum; assembly: GCA_022496015.1. Taxonomy (NCBI): domain Eukaryota; kingdom Viridiplantae; phylum Streptophyta; class Magnoliopsida; order Poales; family Poaceae; genus Hordeum; species Hordeum marinum. The sequence continues at coordinate 443,328,966 of CM039675.1, read as the reverse complement.
TCGGTAGAGCCGGTGCTTCGAGTCTGTCGATGCTCAATTTGCTGTTGCTTTTTCAAGAGAAAATTGGGAGCCAGATAAGCAAGAGGGTGAGAAAGAGGAACTTTTCTGATAACCCGCCGTGGCTTTTGGGGGACGAAACATTCTGAGCCAGAGGAAAAGTAATTTACCTCAGGAGCATTGGCACGGCTGGTTTCCACTTCATCCTGCGAGTAAAGTAAGTATTAAAATAGGAAGGTAAAAGATTAAGCAAGACAGTTGAAACTTTACCTCTGAGCTGGATGATGGTGGCGGGTCAAACAAATTATCTTGCGGGGCATGTTTTTTAGCCTTTTTAGTTGGGACCTTCTTCCTGGATTTCTTCGGAGGGGCAACATATTCCCTCTTCCAGAAGTCTGAGTCGGCCTATAAGAATGACCCGGAGAGTGAATATCAAATCAACAAAGTGCAAACAATGTCTAAGAGATGAAAGGGAAGAGATCAAACTTACATCGGGAGACGGATTGATGGTACAAAAAGGGGCCTGGCTAATTTCGCTATATGATCCGGAAGCTTCATGGACGAGGCTCCGGATGGCGAGGGTAATGTCATTCTCTGTCAATGTGGATCGGCTGAAGCATAATGAGCTATCATACTTGCCTTTATATTCGCACATGAGTTGGCTTCTATGGCTCAAAGGCATAATCCGCCACGAAATCCAGCACCAGACCAGGTCCAGCCCGATTAAATTGTTCGCCATGAGAGCCTTGATTTTGGAATGAGCCGGGTCATATCTTGCGCGTTCTGAAGCTGATAGCCGGCCAGGAAGCTCTGATGTTTTTGTGAGCCAGGAAGGACGATAACCCGGCAAAGGACGCTCGTTATCAGGAGAGGTGTCCTTGCAATAGAACTAGGTCCTGTTCCAGTCCTTGGGGTGACTCGACATCTGTGCAGCTGGAAAGATGATATCTCGACGCCGTTGGATGGATATGCCTCCAAGTTCTAGGCTCGGGCCGGCTTTCACTTCAGTTTGCCGGTTAGCATAAAAGAATTCCCGAAAGAATCCCACTAACGGCTTGATTTCAAGGTAAGCTTCACAGAGCACTTGGAAATTGCATATGTTTGAGGCGGAATTGGGGGCCAAGTCTTGCGGGTGAAGCTTATAACAGTGAAGGACATCCCAAAAGAATTTGGAGCCGGGAGGCACGAACCCTCGTTCAATATGGTCAGAGAACACCACCACTTCACCTTCTTGAGGTTTGGGCCACGTCTCATCACGTGGGACCCGCCAGCTAATGACTTCCTTAGGAGGAAGAGTACCCGCGTGAACAAAATCCGACAGAAAGTCCTCCTTAATGCATGACCCAACCCAGTTGCATGAGTTGGACGCACGAGACATGTTGGCGGCTTAAGTGTTGTGCAAGATAAAAGGCACGATGAGTCAAAGCGCAAGCAAATATTTTTGACAGCTTAAAAGTTTAAGGGCTCTACGCATAAGGCGGAAGACCCGGCTGATAAGAGCCGGAGGAGCTTGGCGACTCAACAGGGAAAGGGAAGATCGAAAAATTGACCAAGTCCTAAAAACAGATTTCGCAAGATGTCACTATATCTATGGATCTACAAAAGCAGAGAAAATAAATTTTATTCTGACCTAGCGATGAACAACGGAGGAAAAAACAAACGGATTGGGGCCATCGTGGCCCGTGCATTACGCGCGACTGGCCTGCGTGCGGCGGCGGAGCGACAGCGCATCCTAAGGGTGTTAGCGGTGTCGAGATGAACTAATGATAACGGTGCTGGAGCCCAAACGACAGCGGTGGAGCACCGGTGAAAACCCTACTACGGCGGCGACCATCTAGGGAGCAGGAAAACTTACCGGAGACGGTGCGGCAGAGGCGGACGGATCTCTGGTACGTTCAGGGTGATGCAGCGGCCAAGGTCGGGGACAATGTATGGACGGCGTCGACGCAGAGCTCGAAGGTGCTGGGGCGGCGACAGGAAGAAGACGAAGAAATAGAGGCATGGGCGGGAGAATGGAAACCCCGACCCGCACGGGTCATATTTAAAAGGGGGTTAAGGAAGGCGCGAAAATCTAGGCGCTGACACCGTTCGACCGCGGCGGACGCCTCGATTCTCGGGATGAGAGTTAAGTGAAAGATTTGGTGACACGTGTGCAGATCTCATGACGTCACTCCGGTTCATTTCCGGGCGACTCGCCAAAGGTAGAAGAGAAGGATGAAGTGAGCAAGCTCAATTCAACCTGGGGCCTAATGTTGGGGATGTGACCCACCGAAGAGGCTCCGGGTCATGTTATTGGCTCGTGAACCGGCCCAAAGGTGAGCCGTAAGATTAAGTGGCCCAAGAGGATAGGCGGCTCATGGTGTGGGCCGTACGACGACCCGGACTAAGAAGACCCGGGCGTGCAAACCGATTCACGGACGGCTTGGACAAGAAGATAGAGAGAGAGACTCGGTTAGCAATTGCAACGACCCGGATGTTCTGACCTCTTATATAAAGGCAGACCCGGGGCGATTTAGAGGGCAGGCAATCGAGAACAGGGTCAAGCTTTTAGCTCCTTGTAATCGATACGCAAGTAATACAGCACAAGCAGGACGTAAGTTGTTACCTCGATTTGAGGGGCCGAACCTAGGTAAACCCGTGTCTTTCGTCCCAACTAACCCCTTTGAGTCCACCTCATTGGCGATGGCCTCGAACCGAAGTCCGTTCACCCGGACATCTGCCGTGATAAAACCACGACACCGAGCATCCCGCGTTCCCATCATGATCCGTCCCACGATCAATTCACAATCCATCGCACAATCCCATCACGATCCGTCCCACGATCCAATCACGAATCGTCTCGCGATCTTGATCAGGGTCCTTCCGATCTAGCACCGAACGGATGACACCTCCACGTTCAGCACAGGTACATCTCGATTATGATCTTCGCCTTCTTGATCCAGCAAGAGGAAGAAGAGAGGTAGATGAGTTCTCCGGCAGCGTGACGGTGTTGCGGCGATGGTGGTGGAGCTATTCTAGCAGGGCTTCGCCTAAGCACTGTTGAAATGGTTCTAGAGGAAAAACTACGACCTAGAGGAGAGGTAGCATGTGACTGTTTTTCTGTGTCTCAAAACCCTCAAAACATGTAGTATATATAGGAGGAGGGAGGGAGGAGTCTTGGTGCACAAGGGGCCAGCCCTTTGCTTGGTGAAAGGAGGAGAGGAGGATTCCTCCTCCAATCCTAGTAGGATTAGGACTCCTCCTTCCCACTTGGAAACTCATTCCACCTTGAGTTGTTTCCCTCTCAAACCACTCCAGCCACATGGGCCCTTAGGGGAGGCTTCGGCCATCCCACCAGGGGCTGGTTTACCTACTCCCACAGCCCATGTAGCCTCTTGGGTCGAGACACCCCTCCCGATGGTCCCACTATACCCTCCTGGCACTCCCGGCACACTACCGATGAGCCCTATATATCAATCTTTACCTCCGGACCATTCTGGAGCTGCTCATGATGTCCAGGATCTCATCCGGGACTCCAAATAACCTTCGGTGACCACCATACATAACTCTATACTACTGAAACATCACCGAACCTTAAGTGTGCAGACCCCATGGGTTCGAGAACTATGTAGACATGAGCGAGACACCTCTACGGTTAATAACCAATAGCGGGACCTAGATGCCCATATTGGTTCCTACATATTCTAAAAAGATTTTTATCGGTTGAACCTCTATGTCAAGGATTCAGTTAATCCTGTACGATGTTCCCTTTGTTCTTCGGTATGTTACTTACCCGAGATTCGGTCGTCGGTATCCCTATACCTAGTTCAATCTTGTTACCAACAAGTCTCTTTACTCGTTCCGTAATACAAGATCCCGTGGCTAACACTTTAGTCACATTGCTTGCAAGGCTTACTAAGTGTTGTATTACCGAGTGGGCCCTGAGATACCTCTCCGTCACACGGAGTAACAAATCCCAGTCTTGATCCATGCCAACCCAACAAATACCCTCGGAGTTACCTGTAGAGCACCTTTATAGTCACCCAGTTATGTTGCGATGTTTGATACACACAAGGTACTCCTCCGGTGTCAGTGAGTTGCATGATCTCATGGTCATAGGAACAAATACTTTGCATGGAGAAAACTGTAGCAATAAATTGACACGATCATATGCTACATTTATAGTTTGGGTCTTGTCCATCACATCATTATCCTAATGATGTGATCCCATTATCAAATGCCATCTCATGTCCATGGCTAGGAAACCTTAACCATCTTTGATCAACGAGCTAGTCTATTAGAGGCATACTAGGGACATGGTGTTGTCTATGTATCCACACATGTATCTGAGTTTCCGATCAATACAATTCTAGCATGGATAATAAATGATTGTCATGAACAAGGAAATATGATAATAACTAATTTATTATTGCCTCTAGGACATATTTCCAATAGTCTCCCACTTACACTGGAGTCAATAATCTAGTTCACATCACCATATGATTCACATTGTTATGAATCTAACACCCAATGAGTTCGGGGGCTCGATAATGCTTTGCATGTGAGAGAGGTATTTTAGTCAACGGGTCTGCGACATTTAGATCCATGTGTACTTTGTAAATCTCTATGTCATACTGTAAACACTGCTACCGCACTCCGCTTGGAGCTATTCCAAATGGCTACTCCACTATATGTATCCGGATTGCTACTAAGAGTCATCTGGATTGGTGTTAAAGATTGCATTAACGTAACTCTTTACGACGAACTCTTTGTCACCTCCTTAATCGAGAAACATCTCCTTAGTCCTCTGGTTACTAAGGATAATTTTCACCTCTGTCCAGTAACCCACTCCTGGATTACTCTTGTACCCCTTGACAGACTTAAGGCACACACAGGTGCGGTACACCGCATGGCATACTATATAGAGCCTATGGCTAAGGCACATGGGACAACGTTCGTCCTTTCTCTTTCTTCTGTCGTGGTCGAGCTTTGAGTCTCACTCAACTTCACACCTTACAAATCACGCAAGAACTCTTCCTTTGACTTATCCATTTTGAACTCCTTCGAAATCTTGTCAAGGTATGTACTCATTGAAAGTCTTATTAGACGTCTTGATCTATCTCTATAGATCTCGATGCCTAACAATTAAGTAGCTTTATCCAGGTCTTCCTTTGAAAAACTCTTTTCAAACAACCCTTTATGCTTTCCAGAAATTCTACATCATTTCCGATCAACAACATGTCATCCACATATGCTTATCAGAAATTCTATAGTGCTCCCACTCACTTTATTGTAAATACAAGTTTCTCATAAACTTTGTATAGACTCAAAAACTTTGATCACCTCATCAAAACATATATTCCAACTCCGAGATGCTTGCTCCAGTCCGTAGAAGGATCACTGGAGCTTGCACACCTTTTAGCATCCTTAGAACTGACAAAACCTCCTGGTTGTATCACATACAACCTTTCCTCAAGTAAACCGTTAAGGAAACAATGTTTTGACATCCATCTGCCAGATTTCATATTTGAAAAATGCAGCAACTGCTGACATAATTCCAACAGACTTTAGCATCGCTACGAGTGAGAAAGTCTCGTCACAGTCAACTCCTTGAACTTGTTGGAAACTTCTTTGCGACAAGTCAAGCTTTATAAATTGTGACATTTACCATCAGCGTCTTTCTTCATCTTAAAGGTCCATTTGTACTCAACGACCTAGCGTCCAACGAGCAAGTCTACCAAAGTCTATACTTGGTTTTCATACATGGATCCTTTCTCGGATTTCATGGCCTCTAACCATTTTTTGGAATCCGGGTCTATCATCGCTTCTCCATAGTTTGTAGGTTCATCATTGTCCAACAACATGACCTCCATGATAGGGTTATCACACCACTCAGGAGTAGTACGCGTCTTTGTCGACCTAAGAGGTTCGATAGTAACTTGATCCTGAAGCTTCATGATCATCATCATTAACTCCCTCTTCAACTGATGTAGGATCCACAGAACCATCTTTCTGTGCTATGCTACTCTATGGTTGAAACAAAGGTTCAACAACCTCATCAGGTTCTATCTTCCTCCCACTCAATTCTTTCGAGAGAAACTCTTTTACGAGAAAGGACCCATTTTTAGCAACAAACACTTTGCATTCGGATCACAGATAGATGGTATACCCAACTGTTTTAGGGTATCCTATGAAGTTGTACCTTTCTGCTTTGGGTTTGAGATTATCAGACATAAGTGTCGCATTCCCAAACTTTGAGAAATGGCATCTTAGTTTTCTATCAAACCATAATTCATATGGTTTCATCTCAACGGATTTAGAAGGTGCCCTATTTAAAGTGAATGTAGTTGTCTTTAATGCATAACTATGACGTTCGAACATACCATCACACTATGGTGTTCCAAGTGGCGTGAGTTGTGAAACAACTTTCACATTGTCTAAAGTTGTATGCCAAACTCGTAACTCAGATATTCACCTCCACGATCATATCGTAGGCATTTTTATCTTCTTGTCACGATGATCTTAAACTTCACTCTGAATTTGTTTGAACTTTTCAAATGTTTCAGACTTTTGTTTCATTAAGCAAATATACTCATATATACTCAAATCATCAATGAAGGCAAGAAAAATAACAATATCCACTGCATGCTACCACACTCATTGGACCGCATACATCAACATGTATTATTTCCAATAAGTTACTAGCCCGCTCCATCATACTGAAAACGAGGTCTTTAGTCATCTTGCCCAAGAGGCATGGTCCACATGTATCAACCGATTCGAAACCGAATGAGTCAAAAGATCCATCAACATGGAGTTTCTTCATGCGATTTATACTAATATGACATTTACGGGCAGTGCCACAGGTATGTGGTACCATCATTATCAACTTTGCATCTTTTGGCATCAATGTTATGAACATGTGTATTACTATGATCAAGATTCAACAAAGCATTCTCATTGGGTGCATGACCATTGAAGGTATTATTCATGTAAACAGAATAACCATTATTCTCTCACTTAAATGAATAACCGTATTGCAATAGACACGATCTAATCATGTTCATGCTTAACGCAGACACCAAATAACATTTATTTAGGTTTGTCACTAATCCCGAAGGTAGAGAGAGCGTGCGATGTTGATCACATCAACCTTGGAAACATTTCCAACACACATCTCCCCTCACTCTTAGCTAGTCTCTCTTTATTCCGTAGCTTTTATTTTGAGTTACTAACATTTAGCAATTGAACTAGTATCCAATACCCAGGTGCTACTAGGAGTACTAGCAAGGTACACATAAATAACACGTATATCAAATATACTTCTGTCGATGTTGCCATCCTTCTTAACCACCAGGTATCTAGGTTTGTTCTGCTTCAGCAACCGCTCTCGTCATAATAGAAGCACTTAGTCTCGGGGTTCAACTTTGGGTTGTTTCACTGAACAGCAACTAACTAGCCATCCATGAAGTTTCCCTCCTTACCCTTTCCCTTTTCGAAACTAGTGGTTTTACTAACCATCAACACTTGATGCTCCTTCTTGATATCTACCTTCGCGGTGTGAAACATCGTGAATAGCTCAGGGGTCATCATTTCCATCCCTGGCATAATTATAGTTCATCCCAAAGTTCTAGTAGCTTAGTGATAGTGACTTGGAGAACTATATCAATCACTATCTTATCTGGAAGATCAACTCCCACTCGATTCAAGCAATTGTAGCACCCAGACAATCTGAGCAAATGCTCAACGATTGAGCTATTCTCCTTCATCTTGCATGCAAAGAATCTTGTTGGATATCTCATATCTCACAACACGGGCACGAGCCTGAGATCCCAATTTCAGCTCTTAGAACGTCTCACAGGTTCTGTGACGTTCAAAAAAATTTGGAGCCTCAATTCTAATCCGTAATGCATGATGCACTGAACTATCAAGTAGTCATCAGAACATGCCTGTTAGATGTTCACAACATCTACAAACGATGCTAGAGGGGGTGGCGCATTGAGTGGTGCATTAAGGACATAACCCTTCTGTGCAGCAATGAGGACAATCCTCAGATCACGGACAAAGTCCGCAATATTGCTACCATCATCTTTCAACTGTAATTCTCTAGGAACGTATAAAAATTCAAGGGAGCTACATCGTGAGGTAGTAATCTAGAACATAATTTGCAAAGACACTACCGACTATGTTCATGATAATGAGTTCAATTAATCATATTACTTAAGAACTCCCACTCAAATTGACATCCCTCAGGTCATCCGAGTGTCACATGATCCAAATTTACCAACTCAAGTCCGATCATCACGTGAGTTGAGGTGGTTTCAATGGTGAACATCATCATGTTGATCATATCTACTATATGACTCATGTTCGACCTTTTAGTCTCTTGTCTTTTGAGGCCATGTTTGTACATGCTAGGCTCGTCAAGTTTAACCAAAGTGTTCTGCATGTGCAACACTGGCTTGCACCCATTGTATGTGAACGTAGAGTCTATCACACCCGATCATCACGTCGTGTCTCGACACGACGAGCTTTCGCAATGGTGCACACTTGGGGAGAACACAATTCATCTTGAAATTCAAGTGAGGGATCACCTTATAATGATACCGTCGTCCTAAGCAAAACAAAGTGCATAAAAGGATTAACATCACATGCAAATCATAAGTGACATGATATGGCCATGAACTTGTGATTTTGATCTCCATCTTGAAAGCATCGGCATGATCTCCATCGTCACCGGCACAACACCATGATCTCCATCATCTTGATCTCCATCAATGTGTCGCCATCGGGGTTGTCGCGCCCATCATGCTTGTACTACTATTACTACCGTTTAGCGATAAAGTAAAGCATTACATAGCGCTTAATGATTGACACGCGGGTCATACAATAGTTAAAGACAACCCTATGGCTCCTGCCGGTTGTCGTACTCATCGACATGCAAGTCGTGATATTCTATACAACACATGATCATCTCATACATCACATATATCACATCATGTAATTGGCCATATGACATCACAACATACCCTGCAAAAACAAGTTAGACGTCCTGTAATTGTTGTTCCATGTTTTACGTGGCTGCTACGGGTATCTAGCAAGAACAATTATCACCTACACATAAACCACAACGGGATACATAAGTTTCTTTTCAACCTTCTCAAGGACCGCCTTGTCGAATCCGATCCAACTAAAATAAGAGAAGCAGACACCCACCAACCATCTTTGTGCAACAAAGTTACACGTCAGTCGATGGAACCGGTCTCTCATAAGCATATGAGTAAGGTTGGTCCAGGCTGCTTCATCCCACAATACCGCTAAACCAAAACACTACCTAGCGAGGAAGCAATCTATGCATCAACGCCCACAAACTCCTTTGTGTTCTACTCGAGATCTCATCTACACATAGACCTAGCTCATGATGCCACTGTTGGGGAATGTCGCATGGGAAACAAAAAAATTCCTATGCACATGCAAGATCTATCCATGGTGATGAGCATCTACGAGGGGGAGAGTGGATCTACATACCCTTGTAGATCGCTAAGCGGGAAGCGTTCAGAAACGCGGTTGATGTAGTCGAACGTCTTTGCGATCCAAATCGCCGAGCGTCCCGTGATCCCATCACAATACTTCCCGTGATCCAATCACGATCCATCCTGTGATCCCATGAAGATCCGTCCCGCGATCCAATCATGAATCATCTCGCGATCTTGATCAGAGTCCTTCCGATCTAGTGCCGAACGGACGTCACCTCCGCGTTCAACACACGTACTGCTCGATGACGATCTCCGCCTTCTTGATGTAGCAAGAGAAAGCGGAGAGGTAGATGAGTTCTCCGGCAGCACGATGGCCTTGCAGCAATGGTGGTGGAGCTATTCCAACAGGGCTTCGCCTCAGCACTGCTGAAACCGATCTGGAGGAGAAACTACGATCTACAAGAGAGGTAGCAAGTGGCTGTTTTCCTGTGTCTCAAAACCCTCAAAGCCTCTAGTATATATAGGAGGAGGGAGGGAGGATACTTGGCGCACAAGGGGATAGCCCTTGGCTTGGCTCAAGGAGGAGAGGAGGTGTCCTCCTCCAATCCTAGTAGGATTAGGACTCCTCCTTCTCACTTGGAAACTCTTTCCACCTTGAGTTTTCCCCCTCTCAAACCACTCTAGCCGCATGGGCCCTTAGGGAGGCTTCAGCCATCCCACCAGGGGCCGGTTACTTTCTCCCACATCCCATGTAGCCTCTTGGGTCGAGACACCTCTCCCGGTGGTCCCCCGGTACCCTCCCGGTACTCCCGGTACACTACCAATGAGCCCAAAACTTTTTCGGAGACCAAAACAGCACTTCCTATATATCAATCTTTACCTCCGGACCATTTCGGAGCTCCTCATGATGTTTGGGATCTCATCCGAGACTCCAAACAACCTTCGGTCACCATCATACATAACTCTATACTACCGAAACATCACCGAACCTTAAGTGTGCAAACCCAGCGGGTTCGAGAACTATGTAGACATGACCGATACATCTCTATGGTCAATAACCAATAGAAGGACCTGGATGCCCATATTGGTTCCTACATATTCTACGAAGATCTTTATCGGTTGATCTCTATGTCAAGGATTTAGTAAATCCTGTAGGTTGTTCCCTTTGTTCTTCGGTATGTTACTTGCCCAAGATTCGATCGTCGGTATCCCTATACCTAGTTCAATATCGTTATCGGCAAGTCTCTTTACTCATTCCGTAATACAAGATCCTATGTCTAACACTTTAGTAACATTGCTTGCAAGGCTTACTGTGATGTTGTATTACCGAGTGGGCCCTGAGATACCTCTCCATCACACGGAGTAACAAATCCCAGTCTTGATCCATGCCAACCCAACAGACACCCTCGGAGATACCTGTAGAGCACCTTTATAGTCACCAAGTTACGTTGCGACGTTTGATACACACAAGGTACTCCTCCGGTGTCAGTGAGTTGCATGATCTCATGGTCATAGGAATAGATACTTGACATGGAGAAAACTGTACCAACAAACTGATATGATCATATGCTACGTTTATAGTTTGGGTCTTGTCCATCACATCATTCTCCTAATGATGTGATCTCGTTATCAAATGGCATATCATGTCCATGGCTAGGAAACCTTAACCATCCTTTGATCAATGAGCTAGTCTATTAGAAGCATACTAGGGACATGGTGTTGTCTATGTATCCACACATGTATTTGAGTTTCTAATCAATACAATTTTAGCATGGATAATAAACGATTGTCATGAACAAGGAAATATGATAATAACTAATTTATTATTGCCTCTAGGGCATATTTCCAACAGATTGGACTATTCCCAAGCCAACTCCGAAGAAAAGAGGTATTGTATTTCTCAGTCCTGAAGATATGCAAGAGGCAAAGAAATCTATGAAAGAAAAAGGTATTAAAGCTAAAGATGTTAAGAATCTACCACCTATTGAAGAAATACATGGTCTTGATAACTCGACATAGGTAGTAGAGGTAAAAATTTTCCTTAGATTTGATGAAGGAGATATTCCTTATAATAAGCCTGCTAGCCAATGCTTGAATGAATTTGATAACTTTGTAGTCAAGCAAGAAAATTTTAATGCTTATGTTAGTCGACAATTGAAACATAATGCTTATATGCTTGATTGCTGGGTGATTATTTAAGTAGAACCGTCAATGATCTTAAGCTTATGAGTTAACATGCTTCCATGGTAACTACTCAAGTAGAACAAGTACTAAAGGCGCAGAATGATTTACTTAATGAGATGAATAGTAAGAACAATGATCATTCTGTTAAAGTTTTGACTAGATGTGGTAGAATGACTCAAGAACCTTTGTATCCTGAGGGCCACCCTAAGAGAATTGAGCAAGATTCCCGGAGAGTTAATACTAATGCATCTACTCGTTCCAGTAAGAGTAGGAAAAGGAATGATGATAGTACTTTGCATGTTGCTAGTGAACCTGTTATAGATACACCTGAGAACCCAAATGATCTTTCTGTTTCTGATGCCAAGACACAATCTGGTGATGAACATGAGCCTAGTGATAATATTAATAATGATGTTCATGTTGATTCTCAACCTAGTAATGATGATGATGTGCAGATTGAACCTGCTATTGATCTTGATAACCCACAACCTAAGAATAAGAGATATGATAAAAGAGACTTTGTTGCTAGGAAACATGGTAGAGAAAGAGAACCATGGGTTCAAAAACCCATGCCCTTTCCCCCTAAGACATCCAAGAAAAAGGATGATGAAGATTTTGAGCGCTTTGTTGAAATGCTTAGACCTGTCTTTTTACGTATGTGTTTGACTGATATTCTGAAAATGTCTCCTTATGCTAAGGATATGAAAGATATTGTGACAAATAAAAGAAAAATACCGGAAGCTGAGATTTCCACCATGCTTGCTAATTATACCTTTAAGGGTGGAATACCAAAGAAACTAGGAGACCCCGGAGTACCTACTATACCATGCTCTATTAAAGGAAATTATGTTAAAGCTGCTTTATGTGACCTTGGAGCTGGTGTTAGTGTTATGCCTTTCTATTTATATCGTAGACTTGATTTGAATAAGTTGACACCTACTGAAATCTCCTTACAAATGGCTGATAAATCAACTGCTTTACCCATCGGTATTTGTGAAGATGTATCTGTTGTAGTTGTGAACGTTACAATCTTAATGGACTTTGTTATCCTTGATATCCCAGAGCACGACAGTATGTCGATCATCCTTGGTAGACCCCTTTTGAATACTGCAGGGGCTGTTATTGATTGCAACAAGGGCAACACTTTTCATGGTAATGGTAATGAGCATATGGTGCATTTTTCGAAGAAACAACCTCAAGTTCATAATGTCAACTCCATTGAAAAGGTTTCCATGATTATTATCGGAGGCTTTGAATTCCCTCTTCCTACTGTCAAGAAGAAATATGACATAATTATTGTTGGGGACATGCATATCCCCATTGAGGTAACCTAGTGTTATTCGAAAATTCTCCGGTTCCGTGTCAGTCGAATTTTTTTTGTCAATAAGACTTGATCAACCTTATTGATGGATTTTTTTTGATGAACATGAGATGGATGAACTTAGAAAGCACTACCTTTTGTACCCAACTTTTATTCTCTGTTCCTTAGTTTCAGTCTAGTAAAATGCTATTATTTTCATGTTTTCTGTTTTGTCCGTGCATTATAAAAATGACCTGAAAATAGAAGCCCTCAGAATGCCCTAAAAATTTAGTATGATTTTTTCTGGAATATTTAAGAATTTTTGGCACTCAGTATGCATCAGGGGGCTACACCAGTGGGCCACAAGCTTGCAGGGCGCGCCCACCCCCTAGGCGCACTGTAGTGGCTTGTGGGTCCCATGTGGGTCCCCCTCACTTATTCCAACACCCATCCACTTCGTCTTCCTCCAAAAAAATCCCACCATTGCTCAAACCCGTGTTCCAGCTCATCTTGCCGCCATTTTTGATCTCCTTGCTCAAAGCTCCATTTGCAAAACTGTTTTAGGGGATTGCTCATCGGTATGTGACTCCTCCAATGGTCCAATTAGTATTTGTTCTAGTGCCTTATATATTGCAATTTTTTGTTGTTGTGGTGACCTTGTTCTTGAGCTTGCATGTCAAATTTGTATGGTCCCAAGTAGTTTTGATGCATGATATAGCCTCTAGGCACTTGAGGGAGTAGTTGCTATGACTTTTGTTGAGTTTTGTTCACTTTTATTTTGATTCACTAAAAATTGCAGAATTTTTTTAGAGAAAGAAAAGATGTTGAGGAGAATGTAGCAAGGTGGTTCCTCAAGCAAGAAAGCTCCGAGACTCGCGTTACGCGAGCCCGATTTTGAACCACCGAGGGAAGCTCGAGTACTGCCTTGTGAATGGCCGTCAGATCAATTCATGGACAACGCCAGGTTCAAGGAAGAGTTTTATGAGTACATAAGGAATGCTGGCCTTGAGGATTTTATTTCAGACCAATGCAAGAATATTATCAACTCGCTGATTCTTTCGTGCAGAGGTTTGAATTTTCATCCAGACGTAATTCTGATTCTGTTCTATTTCATCTTTATGATAAGTCCTATACCATGGACCTAGAGGATTTTAATCATGCATGCAAAATTCCACAATGGGGTAGTTATAGTGCTCCGCACAAAACTGAGTATAATGATTTTCTTGCTAGCATTACCGTCGGAGAAACTAGAATCATTACACAAGCTACTTTGGGGAGCATTCACTTTAGGGCTATACATTATTTTGCTCTCTTCATAGGTAGATGTATTAACGGTAAACATGAGGATAGCCACCTTTGCGTGCCTGATCTGAGTATTCTTAAGAGTGTTGATGGTAGATATACGATATAACTTGGGGGCTATTATTGCCAGGAGGATACATATTAATGCTGGATGGAGATTTCTTTGGTGGAATTTATGCCACCCGTGTAGCTAAGTATCTTGGGGTACCCATAAGAGAGAATGATATTGAGTTACCCCTTGCTTTTCTTGATTATGAGGCTTTGGTACGTTACAAGTTTCTTGAAAGGAACGAATAATCCCTCCAGTACCGACTAATTTTTGATAGACAATGTGCTGTCCATCTTACCCTTCCTACTCCTGCCTTCTTTAACTTTCAGGAAAAACAGAGATACTTTATAACCAGAAAGGAGGCAAACGAGTACGAGAGGAACGCGGAATCAGCTTGCCTTCATGTTGTAGTCATTCAGGCGATAGCCGCTGCAGGCCAGTACAACCCCAACTATGACTTTGGATATTATTCGAGCCAGTCATGGCTCTAGACCAACTTAGGCCAAAAGCCTAAGCTTGGGCAGTACGTATTTCTCACCAACATTACATTCATGTTCACACACTCATTTCAGTTGTCGACGTTCATACTTTTTCATTGTACTATCCATGGTGGTTTATTTCTTCTTTATGCTTTCCTCTTGTGTGTTCGATTAACTTTGAGAAAAATACAAAAAAATTAGTTCTACCTTTATTTCCACTTGCTTAGTTGTAGCATTAAAAAGAAAACCCAAAAAGATTTTTCATTCTTCTTTTGCTTGTTGGGTTTTTTCCCGTGTAAATAGTTTTTCTCGTTCTTGTTTTGATTTTTCTTTCTTTGCGTTGTAAGGAGAAGACCACAATGAAAATTTCTAGTGGCTCTCATATGCATTATTGCTTACCTATTAGAGAGCCCATGTTACCATGTCTTCTCCTTTGAGTTATTTTCTGCAGATTCCAGCTTAGTCCAATGCATGTGCACTCTTATTATTATCCACAACGTTTGGTCGTGCAAGTGAAAGGCAATAATGACGATATTTGATGAAAATATTGAGATGGAGAAAAGATGGTATGGACTCGACCTATCTTGTTTTTGTAAATATGATTAGCTCATCGTTCGGGATTCAGCTCATTACGGGTTGAGCATGTTTGCAATGACAATTAGAGATTATAGTTACTCATGCCATGCTTAATTAGCTAAGAGTTAATAATGGTTTTTTTGAGTGCCAACATGCATATTAAAATGGTTATGATGTAGTATGATAGAATGGTATCCTCCTCTGAATGATTCGAGTGGCTTGACTTGGCACATGTTCACGCATGTAGTTGAAACAAAATCAACATAGCCTCCACGATATTTATGGTCATAGTGAATTATATCCTACCCATGCTTACATTCAATGTTGGTTAATCTCAAAGCATGTTGATGACTATGTCGCTCTCTAGTTGGTCGCTCCCCAGTCTTTTGCTAGCCTTCACTTGTAGTAAGCGGGAATACTGCTTGTGCATCCATCTCCATAAACCCAAAGTTGTTCCATATGAGTCCACCACATACACCTATATGCGATATTTGCCTGTCGTTCCAAGTAAATTTGCATGTGCCAAACTCTAAACCTTCAAATAAACATTATGTTTTGTATTCCCAAATCGCTCATGTGGTGACTGCGGGCTGTCGGTATCTTCCGTGCTAGGTGGGTTATTCTCACAATATGTGTTGATTCACGAGAAAGTGGTTGATAATCGGGATTCCCAGTTCCATGCTCGAAATAAAAGCAAAATATAATTAAACCAAACTCCCCTAGGATTGTGTTTGTATGGACGGTTCCCATGGATTCGGCTCGCCGTGGAGTGTGACTGATTGGTGGAGGGGGAGTAAAAACTTTATCATTATGTTTGGCAACCGCCTATAATGTATCTAGCATGGAAGATGTTGAACACCTCTTGGTCGTTATGTGAGCAATTAAAGCATACCGCTCAAAAATCTTTAATTATCTCTGTTTTAAAAACTCGAGCTCTGGCACCTCTGCAAATCAATGCTTCCCTCTGCGAAGGGCCTTTCCATTTACTTTATTGTTGAGACATCATCTTCTTATAAAAGGCACCAGTTAGAGAGCACCACCATCATTTGTATGATTGTTGTTAATTGACATTGAGTATGAGCATGACTGGATCTCTTTTACCATGAATTACAATGTCTAGTCAGTCCTTGTTCTTAAGAGGTGTTCTGCATTTATGTTTTGTGGACTCAGAAAGGGCTAGCGAGATACCATTTTGTCATATTGTATCATGATTGTTTTCAAAGTGTTGTTTTCATTCGAGAGTTATTATTAGTGCTCGCTAGTTAATTATGCCATTGTTATGAGTAAATGTGAGGCCTAAATGTTATTACGAATGTGGTTAGTTCATAATCTTTGCTGAAAACGTGAACATAAGTTAGACATGTTTACAACAAGAAGATCAAACAGAGTTTGTAAAAGTTTTTCTTTATCACTTTCACTTTATCAACTGAATTGCTTGAGGACAAGCAAAGGTTTAAGCTTGGGGGGTTGATACGTCTCTAACGTATGTACTTTTCCAAACTCTTTTGCCCTTGTTTTGGACACTAATTTGCATGATTCGAATGGAACTAACCCGGACTGACGCTGTTTTCATCAGAATTGCCTTGCTGTTATTTTTGTGCAAAAATAAAAGTTCTTGTATTGAACTGAAAATTTACGGAGAATAATTTTGGAATTAATGAAAAATATTGGCGAAAGAATTAACTGCAGGGAGCCCACCACCTGGACACAAGCCTGGAGAGCGCGCCCAGCCCCCTAGGGTGCGCCCCTGTGGCTTGTGGGGCCCCTGTTGCTCCTCCGACCTCGTTTCCACTTCTATATATTCCTATTCGGGGAGAAAAAAATCAAGGTGAAGAGTTCATCATGATAAATGATACGGAGCCGCCGCCACCTCCTGTTCTTCCTTGGGAGACCAGATCTAGAGTCCGTTTTGGGCTCCGGAGAGTGGAAATCGACGCATTCGTCATCACCAACCATCCTTCATCAACTATTTCATGATGCTCTCCACCGTTCGTGAGTAATCTCATCGTAGGCTTGCTGAACGGTGATGGGTTGGATGAGATTTATCATGTAATCGAGTTAGTTTTGTTAGGGTTTGATCCCTAGTATCCACTATGTTCTGAGATTGATGTTGATATGACTTTGCTATGCTTAATGCTTGTCACTAGGGCCCGAGTGCCATGATTTCAGATATGAACCAATTATGTTTTTAGGAATATATATTTTTTCTTGATCCTATCTTGCAAGTTGTAGACACCTATTACGAGTTATGATCCGCATTTCCCAAGGTGACAATAATTGGGATTCTTTCCGGTGATTACCGTAGTTTGAGGAGTTCATGTATTCACAAAGTTCTAATGCTTTGGTCCGGTTCTCTATTAAAAGGAGGCCTTAATATCCGTCAGTTTCCATTAGGACCCTGCTGCCACGGGAGGGTAGGACAAAAGATGTCATGTAAGTTCTTTCCGATAAGCACGTATGACTATATATGGAATACATGCCTACATTACATTGATGAATTGGAGCTAGTTCTGTGTCACCCTATTTTATAACCGTTGCATGATGAATGCCATCCGACATAATTATCCATCACTAATCCATTGCCTATGAGCTTTTCACATATTGATCTTTGCTAAGTTACTTTATCGTTGCTACTGTTACAATCACAACAAAACTACTACTATCACTTTGCCATTATTACCGTTACTACCATATTACTTTGCTACTGAATACCTTGCTACATATATTAAGTCTTTCAGGTGTGGTTGAATTGAAAACTCAGCTGCTAATACTCGATAATATTCTTTGGCTCCCTTTTGTCGAATCAATAAATTTGGGTTGAATACTCTACCCTCGAAAACTATTGCGATCCCCTATACTTGTGGGTTATCAGTTCCTATGACCATGAGATCATGCAACCCATTGACACTGGAGGAGTACCTTGTGTCTATCAAACATCGCAACGTAACTGGGTGACTATAAAGGTGCTCTACAGGTATCTCCGAGGGTGTCTGTTGGGTTGGCATGGATCAAGACTGGGATTTGTTACTCCATGTGACGGAGAGGTATCTCAAGGCCCACTCGGTAATACAACATCACAACAAGCCTTGCAAGCAAAGTGACTAAAGGGTTAGCCATGGGATCTAGTATTACAGAATGAGTAAAGAGACTTTTCGGTAACGAGATTGAACTAGGTATGGAGATACCGACGATCGAATCTCGGGCAAGTAACATACCAAAGAACAAAGGGAACATCATACATGATTAACTGAGTCCTTGACATAGAGGTTCAACTGATAAAGATCTTCATAGAATATGTAGGAACCATTATGGGCATCCAGGTCCCACTATTGGTTATTGACCGTAGAGGTGTCTCAGTCATGTCTACATAGTTCTCAAACCGGCAAGGTCTGCACACTTAACGTTCGGTGACATTTCGGTAGTATTGAGTTATGTATGTTGGTGACTTAAGGTTGTTCGGAGTCCCGGATGAGATCTTGGACGTCACGCGAAACTCCGGAATGGTCCGGAGGTAAAGATTGATATATAGGAAGTTCTGTTTTGGTCACCGGAAAAGCTTCGGGTACTTCGGTAGTCTATCGGGAGTGCCGAGAGGTACCAGGGGCCATCGGGAGGGGTTTCTCAACCCAAAGGACCTCATGGGTTGTGGGAGGAGTCAAACCACCCCCTAGTGGGCTGACCGAACCCTCCACTAAGGCCCATGCGGCTAGGGGTGGGGAAAACCCAAAGGTGGAAAAGGTGGAAAGTGTTTCGAAGTGGAGAGGAGGAATCCTACTCCTAGTAGGATTGGAGTAGGACTCCTCCACCTCCAATTTTGGCAAAACCTTGAGGGTTTGAGGCTGCCTCCTCCCCTCCCTCCCTCCTATATATACTGAAGAAGTTAGAGGGGAGAGCTAACCCAAATTTCCACGTCCTCCCACTACTTCATCTAGATCGGTTTTCTCCTCTAGTCTACTTCGGCGGTGCTTAGGCGAAGCCCTGCCGGAATAGTTCCACCACAATCACTTCCATGCCACCGTGCTACCGGAGAACTCATCTAACTCTCCATTCCCTCTTGCTGGATCAAGAAGGTAGAGATCGTCATCGAGTTGTACGTGGAGGTGTCGTCCGTTCGACGCTAGATTTTGGAAGGACCATGATCAGGATCACGAGACAATTCGTGATTTGATCACGGGACGGATCGTGATGGTATTGTGGGACTAATCGTGATTGTATCGCAAGAAGGATTGTGATGGGATTGCGGGACGCTCGGCGATTTGGATCACGAAGACGGTCGACTACATCAACCGCGTTTCTCAACGCTTCTCGCTTAGCGATCTACAAGGGTATGTAGATCCGCTCTCCCTCTCGTGGATGCTCATCACCATGGATAGATCTTGTGTGTGCTTAGGAATTTTTTTTGTTTCCCATGCAACGTTCCCCAACAGCTAGATGGCTTCTTATCTCTCTTTGTGCTTCAATACCATGTTCTTCATGATCTTCATGGAGATCTATCCGATGTAATACTCTTTTGCGGTGTGTTTGTTGAGATCCGATGAATTGTGGGTTTATGATCAGCTTATCTATGAATATTATTTGGTTATTCTCTGAATTCTTATATGAATGATTTCATATCTTTGTAAGTCTCTTCGAGTTATTGATTTGGTTTGGCCAACTAGATTGGAAATTCTTGCAACGGGAGAAGTGCTTAGTTTTGGGTTCAATCTTGCGGTGTCCTCACCCAGTGACATAGTAGGGGTAGCACGGCACGTATTGTATTGTTGCCATCAAGGGTAACAAGATGGGGTTTTCATCATATTGCTTGAGTTTATCCCTCTACATCATGTCATCTTAGTTAATGTGTTACTTTGTTCTTCATGAACTTAATACTCTAGATGCAGGCAGGAGTCGGCCGATGTGTGGAGTAATAGTAGTAGATGCAGAATCGTTTCGGTCTACTTGACATGGACGTGATGCCAATATGCATAATCATTGCCTTGGATATCATCATAATTATTCGCTTTTCTATCAATTGCTCGGCAGTAATTTGTTCACCCACCGTGTTATTTTCCTTCAAGAGAGAAGCCTCTATAGAAACCTATGGCCCCCGGGTCTACTTTCCATCAAGGTTGTCAGAATCGCGATTCTGTTATGCGATTCTACGACTTTACGATCCAAACTGACCCATCTGATTATACGATTTTGGTTCATAGAATCTACGCTTTTACGATCCTGATAGTGAAGATTCTACGATTTCCGATTCTATCATCGGAGTTCCGATCCGATTCAAAATCACGATTCTGACAACCTTGCTTTCCATATTATATTTTCAGATCTATAAACCAAAAATACCAAAAATACCTTGCTGCAATTTATTTACTTTTTAATTTCTGCAATCTTTTACATCTATCTCTATCAAATCTAATCCTTGCAAATAACCATGAAGGGATTGACAACCCCTTTATAGGGTGCAAGAGTTTGATTGTTTGTGTAGGTGCATCCATTGGTAACTTGCTTGTTCCTCCTACTGGATTGATACCTTGGTTCTCATCAACTGAGGGAAACACTTATCTACTTTGTTGCATCACCCTTTCCTCTTCAAGGGAAAACCAACGCAAGCTCAAGAGGTACCAAGAAGGATTTCTGGCGCCGTTGCCAGGGAGGATACACATCAAGCCTACCAAGTACCCATCACAAACTCATCTCTTGCATTCACATTATTTGCCATTTGCCTCTCCTTTTCCTCTCCCCCACTTCTAAAATGATTTTCACAAAATACCAAAAATATTTTCCTTTTTATTCGCCCTTCTTTCGTCTGCATTTTCGTTTGCCTTTTGTTAGCTCGTGTGTTGGGTTGCTTGAACTCATGCCTAGCCTTACCACTATAGCTAGTACTCCCGAGAATGAAGTTCTTAATTTTAAGAAAAAGGAGGGAGAAAACTTAAAAGATGCTTGGTATAGCTTTTGCAATGCTCAAAATAGACCCATTTGTAAGAAATCTACTATCGTTCTCCTTCACAATTTTTATGTGGGTATTTCTCCATGGAATAGATATGTTCTAGATACCGTTATGGGAGGAAATTTCTTGGTAAGTCATACCTTTGATTCTTATAGCGCTATGATAAATTTGGTAGGTTCACCCCCAATCATGGTTAATGGAACAATTTTAACTTTGGAACATGGGATGCAAAGGCTTGATATTATTGAAAAAAGGTTGCTACTATTGAGCTTATTGAAAAGTTGTATAAATATATTCATAATAAATTACTCAATATGGATCTAAGGTATGAGTTACTTTAAAAAATATAAGGGAAAAAGAACCCATAGTTAATGAAAAATTGGATCAAAATTCCTCTAGAATTGGAAAGCTAGAGGACTTTATTACCAACTTGGGGTCCACTTTTGCCTCAGTTCAAACCACTCCAAATTCTCCTCCTCCTAAGGTTGACAAGTTTGGTTATGTTCCTAAAAATAAGGGTGAATCTTCTAGTAAAGGAGATGAAGATCTTAAGATGATAAATATTCACCCCAACTTTTTCGATATTGTTCAGGAACCAATTGGCACAATTGAATCTCTTGACTTCTTGCCTAGGAGAATTATTACTAATAATAACAACAAACCTCCTAGGGTTTATAAGTGTGCAATTGAGGAGATGCATACCAAAGATGACAATACCTAGATCTATTGCGTTATGCCTAGCTAGGGGCGTTAAACAATAGCGCTTGTTGGGAGGCAACCCAATTTTATTCTTATCTTCTTTTTTGCTTCTATTTTTGAGTGTTTCACACATTATTACCTATGTATTAATGTGTTTTGGTGTTTTAGTTAGTGTTTGATCCAAGTAAGACCTTTGGGATGGTCTATGGTGGTTGTTGATTTGATCTTGGTGAAAAATAGAAAATTTTGCGCCCAGACCAGGAATTTTATAACTTTTTCAGAGCATCAAATGAATATGAAATTTTTACACAAGATTGATATACCAATTTTCCAGGATTTACTATTTTTTCATAATATTTGTAGTTACATAAGTATATGAAGTTTTCAGATTGCTACAGACTCTTCTGTTTTTGACAGATTCTGTTTTCTTTGTGTTGTTTACCTATTTTGATGTACCTATGGGTCGTATTGGGGGGTATGAACCATGGATAAGTCACAATACAGTAGATATTACACCAATATAAATAAATAATGAGTTCACAACAGTACCTAAAGTAGTGATTTATTTTTCTTATACTAACGGATCTCACGAGTTTTCTATTGAGTTTTGTGTTGTGAAGTTTTCATGTTTTGGATAAAGATTTGATGGACTTTGGAATAAGGAGTGGCAAGATCCTAAGATTAGGGATGACCAAGGCACCCCAAGCCATATTCAAGGATACCAAAGAGTCTAAGCTTGGGGATGCCCTGGAAGGCATCCCCTCTTTCGTCTTCAATCCATCGGTAAGTTTACTTGAGGCTATATTTTTATTCACCACATGATATGTGTTTTGCTTGGAGAGTCTTGTATGATATGAGTCTTTGATTTTTAGTTTGAAAAAATTATCCTTTGTGCTTCACTTATATCTTTTGAGATAGGCAACTTTGCTCTAGTGCTTCCCTCATGTATTTTTAGAGAACGGTGGTGTTTGGTTTTATAGAAATAATTGAACTCACATACCTCACCTATATTATTTTGAGAGTCCTTAAACAACATGGTAGTTGGTTTAGGTTATGAATTTAATCCTAATATGATAGGCATCCAAGAGGGATATAATAAAAATTTCCATATTAAGTGCATTGAGTATTATGAGAAGTTTGATTCCTTGCATAAAGTTTTGAGATATAAAGATGGTAATATTAAGAGTCATGTTAGGAAGTAATTGTGAATTGGTAAAAATACTTGTGTAAATGTTTGTGATTCATGTAGCATGCACGTGTGGTGAACCGTTATGTAAGGAAGTCGGAGCATGATTTGTTTATTGATTGTCGACCTTTGTGTGAGGGTCAGGAGCACGCGATGGTTTACTCCTACTAACCTCTCCCCTAGGAGCATGCGTCTAATACTTTGCTTTGATTCCTAATAAACTTTTGCAATAAGTATGTGAGTTCTTTATGACTAATGTGAGTCCATGGATTATACGCACTCTCACCCTTCCACTTTTGCTAGCCTCTCTAGTACCGCGCAACTTTCGCTAGTGCGATAAACCCACGTTCCTCAAAACAGCCACCATACCTACCTATTATGGCATTTCCATAGCCATTCTGAGATATATTTCCATGCAACTTCCAACGTTCCGTTTATTATGACACACACCATCATTTTCATATTGCTTTGCATGATCATAAGTTAGCTAGCACGATGTTTTCATGGATTGCCCATTTTTTGATGTCATTTGCTATGCTAGATCATTGTATATCCCGGTACACCGCTGGAAGCATTCATATAGAGTCATATTTTTTTCTAGATATCGACATGTAATTCTTGAGTTGTAAGCAAATAAAAATGTGATGACCATCATTATTAGAGCATTGTCCCATGAGAGGAAAGGATGATGGAATCTATGATTCCCTCACAAGTGGGGATGAGACTCCGGACTTTATGAAAAATAAAAGAGGCCAGCGAAGCCCAAATAAAAAAAGAGGCCTTAGATGCCCACCAAAAAACTATGAGTGAAAGAGATAAGGGACAATGCTACTATGTTTATTCCACACTTGTGCTTCAAAAAAGGCACCATGATCTTCATGATAGAGAGTCTCCTATTTTGTCACTTTCATATACTAGTGGGAATTTTTTGTTATATAACTGGGCTTGTATATTCCAATGATGGGCTTCCTCAAATTTCCCTAGGTCTTCATGAGCAAGCAAGTTGGATGCACACCCACATAGTTTCCTTTTGAGCTTTCATACACTTATAGCTCTAGTGCATCCGTCGCATAGCAATCCCTACTCACTCACATTGATATCTATTAATGGGCATCTCCATATCCCGTTGATACGCCTAGTTGATGTGAGACTATCTTCTCCTTTTCCTTCACAACCTCCACCATATTCTATTCCACCTATAGTGCTATATCCATGGCTCACGCTCATGTATTGCCCGAGAGTTGAAAAAGTTTGAGAAAATAAAAGGTGTGAAACAATTGCTTGACTTGTCATCGGGGTTTTGTGCATGATATAAATACTTTGTGTGGGCAAGATGGAGCATAGCCAGACCATATGATATTGTAGGGATAACTTTCTTTTGCCATTATATTTTGAAGAGATACAATTGCTTTGCTAGTATGCTTGAAATATTAGTGTTTTTATGTCAACATTAAGATTTTGTTTCAACTCTTATGGATCTGAACATTCATGCCAAAATAAAGAATATTACATGGATAAATATGTTAGGCAGCATTCCACATCAAAAATTCTGTTTTTATCATTTACCTACTCAAGGACGAGCAGGAATTAAGCTTGGGGATGCTTCATACGTCTCCAACGTATATATAATTTTTTATTTTTCCATGCTATTATATTATCTGTTTTGGATGTTTTATATGCATTAATATGCTATTTTACATTATTTTTGGGACTAACCTATTAATCTAGAGCCTAGTGGCAATTTCTGTTTTTCCCTGTTTTTGAGTACTGCACCTAACGAATATTAAACAGAGTCCAAAGGGAATAAAATCTTCGCGATGATTTTTTTGGACCAGAAGACACCTACCAGACTTGGAGTGCAAGGCAAGGGACCTGCCAGGAGGTCACAAGCCAGGGGGCGCTGCTGCCACCCCTGGCCGTTCCTGGCAAGCTTGTGACTCCCTGGCATGACTCCTAACCCCAATCTTCGTCCTATAAATACCCAAATATCCCCCCAATAGCAAAAAAGAGCCACACAAATACTTTTCCGTCGTCAGAAGCCTCCATTCCCGAGAGATCCAATCTTGGAGCCTTTTCCAGTAATCTGCCAGAGGGGGATTCAATCACGAAGGGCATCTACATCAACTCCATTGCCCCTCCGATGATGCGTGAGTAGTTCACCATAGACCTACGGGTCCATAGCTAGTAGCTAGATGGCTTCTTCTCTCTCTTTGTGCTTCAATACCATGTTCTTCATGATCTTCATGGAGATCTATCCGATGTAATACTCTTTTGCAATGTGTTTGTCGAGATCCGATGAATTGTGGATTTATGATCAGCTTATTTATGAATATTATTTGGTTCTTCTCTGAATTCTTATATGCATGATTTCATATATTTGTAAGTCTCTTTGATTTATTGATTTGGTTTGGCCAACTAGACTGGTAATTCTTGCAATGGGAGAAGTACTTAGTTTTGGGTTCAATCTTGCGGTGTCCTCACCCAGTGACATAGTAGGGGTAGCGAGGCCCGTATTGTATTGTTGCCTCAAGGGTAACAAGATGGGGTTTTCATCATATTTCTTGAGTTTATCCCTCTACATCATGTCATCTTACTTAATGCGTTACTCTGTTCTTCATGAACTTAATACTCTAGATGCAGGCAGGAGTCAGTCGATGTGTGGAGTAATAGTAGTAGATGAAGAATCGTTTCGGTCTACTTGACACGGACGTGATGCCTATATGCATAATCATTGCCTTGGATATCATCATAATTATTCGCTTTTCTATCAATTGCTCGACAGTAATTTGTTCACCCACCGTGTTATTTTCCTTCAAGAGAGAAGCCTTTAGAGAAACCTATTCCCCCCGAGTCTACTTTCCATACTATATTTTCAGATCTATAAACCAAAAATACCAAAAATACCTTGCTGCAATTTATTTACTTTTTACTTTCCACAATCGTTTACATCTATCTCTATCAGATCTAATCCTTGCAAATAACCGTGAAGAGATTGACAACCCCTTTATAGCGTTGGGTGCAAGAGTTTGATTGTTTGTGTAGGTGCATCCACTGGTAACTTGCTTGTTCCTTCTACTGGATTGATATGTTGGTTCTCATGAACTGAGGGAAATACTTATCTACTTCGCTGCATCATCCTTTCCTCTTCAAGGGAAAACCAACGCAAAGCTCAAGAGGTAGCAAGAAGGATTTCTAGCATCTTAAGCACTATAAATGTGGAATGAACAATCAAATCTACCCAAGGCAGTAACATCGTGCCTACATTGACGTCATATAAGCGTAAGGCACAAACATTGTCATCTAAGTAGTACGAACACATCATGCATTCTGATTCAAACCAAAATCAGTGGATTCAGATCAAATTAGATCGAATCCACCCTAAAAACCCTAACTAGGAAGCAAGGGGGATATCAAAAGCTTACGGTGGGGGTTGTCCGAGGAGCGTACGCCAGCCGTGGAGAAACCCCCAACAGGAACAGAGGTGCCACCGGTGCCTTAGAAGAGCTGAACATTCCGAGGGTCGCAGTCGTGGCCCTCGTCATGCATCAACTACAAGAAGGGCGAAACGTGATCGAGCTCCCCTCCCTTGCACCAGACGCAGTGGAGAACACCCTCAAATGGGGTAAAAATACCCTCATATGTGGGTCCAGCCAAAGCGCATGCAATGGGGTTTGTAACCCTACGGTCGTCGAGCCCACAATGACGAGGTCTAGATCAAGAGGCGGTACCATAGCACGCGATGGTGATGTTGCATTGGCTCGAGGCCATGGCAGTGCAAAATGAGGATGACGCCCGATGCGTCATGCCAAGATCATGTCTAGAGGCGGAGAGGCCGGCAATCGATCTCTCCTGGATGGGGTTAGTGCCGGCGATGACGGGAGTGGGTGCGACATGGTGATGCGGTGGATATGCCATCAAAGAAACCGAATGTGCGGCGAGGGAAGAGAGGGGGGTGTGTGAACTGGCGAGGGAGGTGACAGGAGGGAGTGTGGGGAGTTATGAGACGTCTTGTCGTCTCCCGCGCGTCCCCACGCATGGATCGCCATGCGTGACTTGGAAAAAACATTGATTCGACCATTCCTCGAGAGCGAGGCCAGAGCTGCTTTTGACATTCGTGCGGGATAGGAAACACATGTAACCTAGGCAACAAAACTGGTCGATTTCATCCCGCACGCGCCTCGCTTGACCTAATGCAGCCTACCAAACGCATCCTTAGTTTCTACTTTCTACCGGTTACTCTTCACCACATCCATCCACATGTGCACTTTGTCTTGTCCAGGAACACGCTCATCATTGCCACATGCGCGTGAACTGTGTGCCTTGAGACATGTCACGGCTTGGTCCCTCCCGGTGTCGCCAGGATCAACGCCTTCAAGTTTAGGTCATGCAACATGAATCCATCTGAAAGCACAACTTCGCCCTAGGTGGTTTTGCTTAACAACAACATATAGTTCATCGAACTAATGAGTCTACCAAGTATATTTTAGGAAAGTTCGGTAAGTGGATTGGCTAGGAATTATGAGAAGGATCTCCAAGACGCAAAGAACACCTATTGGCAAAAGCTTCAAGACTCTACATTTTTTATGTGAGTAATCACAATTGAGTCCATAGGAAAGCCAATAATATTAGAAGGGGGTGAGGTACTGATAATGACCTGGTTGCTCAAGTGCTTAGAGATATGCCACCAAAAAACTCACCCAAATTCTCACAAAATATTTTTTCCAAAACCTAAACTACCAAAGTCAGTGAAACCAACGATTCCATAGTGGTCCCACCAAGTTAACCTTAGATAGAACCCAAGCCAAACCCTAGCACCTCAGTACCATTGAGATTTTGTTCGGTACAACTGAGAAGCTGTGACCAACCTTCTTGAATCGAGATATTTAATTTTGGAACTTTCAGGTTTTATATCTCGGTCCCACGGAAGTGCGGGTCTGCTTAAGGGCAACCGAATTGGTCTCACCGAGTTGTCATCATTCGGTCACACCGAGAAGCAAAAAGTTAGGACATTTTGCACTAGTCGGTAGAACCAAGTTTTTACTTCGGTTTCACCGAGTTGACCAATATTGTTATAACTGTTGGATTTTTGGAGATAACTATAGATACCACCCCACACACCCTCTCTTTCATGGAGAGATCCCTCCGAACATTTTCACACTTCCACCATTCATTTTCTGCGAGAAAACCACCTACTCATGTGTTGAGATCAAGATATTTCATTCCAACCATATGAATCTTGATTTCTAGCCTCCCCAAGTTGCTTTCCACCCAATTATCCTTTTCTACCAAGCCAAATTACATGATAGAGTGATTGAGTGTGGAGGAGACTATATTTTGAAGCACAAGAGCAAGGAGTTCATCATCCATACACCATCTATTACATTTTGGAGAGTGGTCTCTCCTAGATTGATTAGGTGTCGCCTGGGAGCCTCGAATCATGTGGAGTTAAACCAAAAAGCTTGTAAGGGCAAGGAGTTCGCCTACTTCATGAAGATCTACCCCGAGTGAGGCTAGTCCTTCATGGACGTAAGTCATGATGGCATAGACAAAGTTGCTTTTTTGTGGACTCTCCATGGGTGGAGCCCTCCATGGACTCACACGGTCGTTACCCTTTGTGGGTTGAAGTCTCCATCAACGTGGACATATGATACCACCACCTATTGGAACCACGCCAAAAATCTCCGTGTCTTCATTCTGTTTGATCTTCCTTACCCTCCTTTACTTACACTTGCAGTGTCATTACTTTTTGCTTTATACTCATAGACTTGCATGTATAGGGTGTGCTAGACTTGGTAAAAACGCTAAAAATTTGCCAAGCAATAAAATTGGAAAAAATGTTAAGTTTTAATTTGGTTAAGTAGTCTAATCACCCCCTCTAGACATGCTTTCGATCCTACACCATCCTCGTTTGCGGAAGTGCAAGAGCCGGAGTAGTTATTATTTTGGGTAGCAAACCTAAGCAATTTTCTAAAGCATTGTCAAAAATTTCCCAAGTTATTTGTAATTTTCTTGAAGCTTATCCTTGTATTTTGGAATTTCTTCTCAATCATGGGAGACCCATTGAACTTTTGGAATTTTGCTTGTCAACTTATGAAAGGGTATGCACTTTTAATATTTCCCCTTTTTGTTTCTAACTGATGTTTTTGAGTTGGCTTGTAAATTTCTGGAAATTGTCCTTATTTTCTTTAGTTGCCCCCAAATTTTAGAAGTCTAGTCGCATAGTTTTCAAGGTCGGTCTACAAATTTCCGGAAGCTTATCTTTGCATTGTCTAAAGTCCCCAATATATCTAGAAGTCCACCTATGTGATTTTCTACATTGGTTTGTACATCTTTTTAAGCTCTTAAAAGTAGTCCTTATAAAGCTTCATAATTTTTTAAATCCGAATCGTATGTTTTTGGAAGCTGGGTTTTAAATGTTTGGAGGATTATCGGTTTATTGAAACATGTAGGATTTTTGGAGGTCTAACCATGATTAATGTTTTGAGGATCCGTGAGTTTTGAAAGTGTCTCCGATAACCCAACTAAGTCATCGAAGTAAGGATCTAGCTTTTATCTGCTAGCTCTTGATCACTAGGACCCTAGCCCAAGATCTATAACTTTATCTAGACGCCCATACAACAACTTGTGTGAACTAAGCCATCCCTCCTTTCTTTTGGCTTCTTTTGGTTGTTACTATTGTACTTTTTATATTATTAGCAAAACGGCTCGTGCATTGCAACGAAAGAAAAAATATCATAATCTTCAATGATCATAACCACATTTTGCTGCATCACTGAGATACACTATCACTTTCATCTTCATGAAATCATGAACAATTTTTTAAAATCCTGAATATCTTTTAGAACTCATGAACAAATTTCAAATTGTGAATATTTCTCAAATTCGTAGTCATTTTTACAGATTTTTAAACATTTTCTATATTATTATACATTTTTTAAATTAAAGAACATTATATACTATTTCCAAACATTTTCCCAAATTTCAAAAAAAAATTATTTTAATCGGCAAACATGTCTAGGACCAACGAATGTTTTTTTGGAAATTGGTTGAACAATTATTGAAATCTGTGAACATTTTCTGAAATGCACGATTATTTTTCGAATCAGTGGACACTTTATGAATCAATACACTATTTTGTACGTCACAAACAAGTTTTCAATTTTTAGGATATTTTTAAATTCATTGTTTTTTTCGAACTGAGAAGGTCTTTTCAAAATATTAACATTTTTTGGTATATAAATTATTTAAGAAAATCATGAACATTTTTGGATTTCCAAACATTTGTTTTCAAATTGCAAACATATTTTGAATATGAGAGCATTTTTCATAAAGCACAACCATTTTTAAAAAACCAAAAAATTGGAATATTAGACATTTTATTTCGAAAATTCCATTTCTGATTTTTTTTGGAAACTTTTTGTAGTTCCAAATTATTTAAAATAGGAAAATTGAAGACGAGATGAAAAACAATGAAATTAAAAAATAGGCCGCCGGGACATGAGCCGGGCAAACAGGCAGGCTCTGTCTTGTCTCAGTGCGCAGAGTACAGTATAATAACTTCCTAATGCATTTGCCGGCCCAGGCGTGAATTCCCTGTGTGAAACGTTTTTTTAGCACAATAGCTGCGTAATATTTTACAATTTCGAAGGCAATTTATGTGACTTACCGGTAGAAGCACATATGACTTTATTATTGGCGGTATATATTCTTGAATCGAAGAACATTTTTTAAGTCACGAAAATTCTTTGAAATTTAGGATATTTTTCAATTCATGAGTAGTTTTACTATTGGAGATTTTAAGTTTTGCAAGATACGAATTTTTCTTAAAATAATGACTATTTTCTACACATTTTTTTCAGAATTGCCAACATTGTTTAGATATGAATTTGTTTAAAAAAATCTGGAACTTTCTAGCTTTTAGAATTACGAAACATTTGATTTGATTTTTTTATTTTTAAATTTGAGGAACTTTTATGAAGTCACAATTTCTTTAAAATAGAAAAATCAAGTTAGAAAGAAAACGAAAAATAAAGAACAAAATTTAAGAAAATGGTCGGCCAGACATCGGTCGGCCCAAGCAGACGTGTTGTATCTTCTCCTAGCATGTAAATCACAGTATAAGATGTTCCTACTGCATGGGCCAGCCCAGATAAAGTTCTGCCAAACATTTTTTATCATTTATATGTGGCATCGGTGGATAATATTTTGCAATTTGAGGGCAATTTGTGAGACGTATGGCAAGAAGCACTAATGACTTTATTATTAGGTATAGAATACATGCTCTCGCTATTGTATACATATTCCTGTAATAAATTCATATGAAATCAAAATTGTATGATGTGACTTCTGAAACCAATGTGTTTCTCACTGGGTTGATAATCTATACGCCTCTATCACTACTTATGTGGACTATGCACATGCCATGTTTGCAATTAATTTACTTTTCTATTAATTAAGTGCATGTATTTCTTGAATAAATTTGATATGAAATCTTAACCGTGTGCCATGCGTGAAGTCATGTGTTTTTGGTGCAGTCACACTGGGCTAGCAATTTTGAATATAATAAAATTTTGGATTGGTGTTAAAAATTTGGTAAGGAGTACAAAACTTTAGTATTATTTTGATGTTAATTTGTTTATTTCCTTTAAGCACTATATGCATGCCCACGTAGTCGTCTACTAGAAGGGTTGGACACACTTTGCTGCATCGTTGGTGTTGCTTAGTTTCTTAAAAAAGGCACTATGCTTTAAAATATAAGCTATATAACTTTTTGAAAAGTCAAATTTCTTTAAGTTTGATTAAATTTGTAAAGAGATATATATCAAAATCCATAATATCAAATCGGTATGATATATTCATCATGAAATGAATTTCCATACTTTTTGTTTAACATTGTGGATGATTATGTTTTTTGCATTGATCATGATCAAAATTAAAGAAGTTTAATTTTCAAGAAAAACTAATACCATTTATATTTTGGAACTTATGAAATATTTAGTTTGACGGGTGAGGGATGTGGTGGAGTATGTTTATTTTTGTTTATGATGTGGAGATTTGATGTGACTTTTGTAGTTGGTATGTGTTATCCGCTAACCAACGTATTATACGGTGAAATTTCTACGTCGTACATGCATACACTATATTGGTGCTACAATATCACAAGGTTGCTTTCTTTTTTCTAGTTGGTGGGAGGGTGTGTGCGATTAATATGTTTTATAGTCCGAGTGCTGCTTATTGATTTGAAAAATCATTGGTCTAGTCAAAATCGTGAACCAAATTCAAACTCAATTGAATGAAAGGTCTTTGAAATTAAATAACAAACATAATTAAAAGAATTAAATGGGGGGGGGGGCTCCTTGAGAAATTTTTGATTCGCTCAAAATTGGGTGACCTAGTTCTAAATTGAAGACTTCAATTAATTTTACGGCCTAAAAAATTAAAAAGCGTAGTATAAAAAATTGAATCGTGAACTTTGTAAAATTGTTGATCCGGTTAAAATTGGGTGAATCAATTCCAATTTAAGATCTCAACTGAATGCGACCTTTTTAAAACTAGCGAGCTTAATGTCATAGATGATTAACCCTGGCCATACACCAGGTCGGGTCGGGCTTAAGAAAGTCCGAACTGAAAATCCCAAGTCCAAGCCCGGCCTGACCCAACCTAGTCAAGAAATCGAATATTCAGGCCCGAGCCCGACCCGAATGGACTAAAAATATCAATTTTGGGTCGGGCCGGGTCAGGCCTCAGTCTAAAATGACTATTTCCCAAGCCCAAGCCCGATCCGAAATGAACATCGGGCCTAGTTTTCAAGCCCAAGCCTGGCTTGGCCCAGGCTTTTCGGGCTGGGTTCGGGCTTTGTGTTCGGGCCAGGCTGCCCATGCCCCGGTGTATAGAGGATATGTACAAGTGTGATGTATGAAGATAATTTGTACATTATGCATGCATACATGCATTGGCTGTTGTGCTCGTGGTGATTTTCGGATGACAAAAAACATCGCAATGACATCAAAATTGGCAAGAATCCTTTCCTGTCCGAATTTACATGAAAACATCAAAATAGGGGCTGCTAAACGTGCACAAATAGTGTTTCATATCTCGTTTAATCTTGGGAGTACCATTCAGATCTAATGATTATTTGTAGGCGTTTTCTAGGATTAATATGGAGGCCGGGGAGGCGTTCAATTAGTAAAATATAAGATTGACAAGAACTAAACCTATCAAAGTTGAAAGGAGGAAGACTGAGAGATGAGCAAACGACTACCACGAACTCCATTTTTTATAAGTAGGATAGATGTGTGACTTTAAGAACAAAAGTTGTCTAGGAAAACTGCACCTAGGTAATTTTGTTAAGAATTCTTTTTGTCTTTCGTAGAACATCTATATTTTAGCGGTAAAAGAATGATGTTACCAATTTTGTTCATCACGATTTTCAGTTTGCTGAGCATATTCTATTATCTAGGCCACTTTTTTCTCACCTATACTATACAAGATGTGATACAAAAGGTACTATCGCACTTGACTATATAGGAGGTGGCACAAATAAGGGCCTGTTCCGAATGCATGTATGCAAAACAAAGGAACCAAGAGGAATAGAGGAATAGGAAAGGAAAGTGTATGCAAAACATATGACTGAATAAACAGAGGAAGTATGTATGACCAAAGTGTTCGGATCAGAGGTAAGAAACATGCAGGAAAGCATAGTACTTCCTTCGTCCCATGATATAAGAGCGTAGTGCCAAAAACGCTTTTATATCATGGGACGAAGGGAGTATTCTGTAGCTAACGAATTTTTTTATTTAGATAAACAGTAAGCATCCCTCACAGATTCTCTCAGATGAAATTGCATATTGACGATCACAGTCCACAGTGCATGGCTGCTAGGTCCTTGCCTCGGATTTCCGCCAAAAAGTGAGGTCGTGGTGGATTTTTTCAATCCTGTGGAATCATGAAAGAAGTGGGAACTTTCCTCTCGGACACTGTTTACATTTCCTTCGTTCCGAACACCACAAAAGGAAATTATTCCATAGGCAAAGCATTCCTGTAAAATTCCTCTGTAAATCCCACGAACCGAACACAGGATAAGTACGTTGTCGATTGAGTGGAGACAACTTTGTAGATACCACCCAAATCTAATCTTCAGTATTAAAAAATTGTTTGGTGGCAAGGATAAGGGGGGCCAAGAATTTGTCACTAGTGTCAATTCTGTCCTGAACGATCACTACTGCACTGTTGTGAACAAGTTTATGGTGCATTATGGACTCTCTGAAGAACACGATAATCATCTTGATGGTTGGCTCGGTTTTGCTATTTTATCGATGGTAAAGAATGTTGTTCATGATCTACGTCCTCCAGCCAAATGCCTAGGTGATGTCTACAACTTCCCTTTGCATCTTTTAGGTGATCGAAACAACTCATGTTTGCTATCTCTCCGACTTGTCTTAGTTTGCCTAAGGCCAGCTCCTAATTTCTGTGGCTTTGCAAACCTCTGATTCCTGGAATTGGATTGTGTTTATGTATCGAAGGACCTCCATTGCATGATCTCACACTATGCTGTCTTTGAGCGGTTGACCCTAATAGACTGTTTCATATTTTCCTTCACTATGTCTGAGCCACTAGACCACCTGCAATATGCTTGTATTCAGAATTGCAGCCTACAAAACATGGAATTGAATGCACCAAATCTTAGAGTATTCGAGTATTCAGAGCACGATATGCTGATTGTGCTTGACAATTTTCACAAGCTGAGAAAGGCAAAATGTGTAGTGTTGTCAGATTCTGACAATCTAGACTACGCTTTTAGTCATATCGTTAGGTCTATGCCTAATGTGGAGTAAATCTCGCTTAGAATTCATATCCAAAATGAGGTAGATTTCAGTTCTAGCACTTTTCGAGTAATTATAGCTAAGACAATACCTATGTATGTTTTCCTATAACGCACCAATTTTTTGCAACTTCAGAACCTGGTGTTCTCTCACTAATATTCGTCTTTATTTCCAGGCATGACAATTCATGACAAACGACCAATGTGATTTTATTAATCCGAGGCATCTCAATATGGAGGCTTTGGTGGAAGGAGATCCAGGTTGTTCAAGATCAACTATTTAGGTATTATAGATTTGAAGCTTTTAAGAGCATTTCTAACCGATCCTCTAATAATAGGAGTATCCGGTGAAGTAAACACTTGGTGGAGTATATTTACTCCACTAAGTCTTGACCAGACTTAGCCGATCCCCTATATTTAACGGAGTAATTTTTTTTCAAACTTTGCAATTCTAGTATAAATTGCAACTACATATTAGCACACATATAGAAACTACATATATTTGGTTGTTAAACCAAATCAGTAGTATAGTTTACAAATTGAATCCAAACTTTACAAACCGAATTATTTAAATTTAAGCATGCTGAATGGTTCAACCGTAGCAAACAGCATGTGATAGAACGTCTAGGACTCGCTAAGACGTTATCAATGATGCTCAACAAGATCTTGTTGGAGTTGATCATGAACTTGACGGTTCTCGATCTTGCAAAGTTGTGATGATCCTCAAGGAATGTCGGGATCATGTTCGTATCGTACTCTGGTTGAACGGGAGTCATGTTGGTGATGTCCCGAAAGTTCTCAAGTATATCCTTCTCGTCTTCAATAATCATGTTGTGTAATATGATGCAACAAGTCATGATCCGCTATAGAACCTTGGAGCTCGAGTACTCGACGGGGCCACAAACAATTGCAAACACTTCTAAAGCACACCAAAGGCCCTCTCAACATCTGTCCTAGCAACTTCTCGACATTAGGCAAAGTGAACGTTTTTTTTACCTTTTGAACGCAGAATTGTTTTGACCAAGGTAGCCTATTCATCTATTATGATTGATGTGTATGCGGCCAAACTGTGATCCTCTCATCGGACGACGAATATAATAATTAAAAATCACGACTAAAACGATGTCAAAATCATCATCGTCTTCTTCCTCCTCGGATGACGATGAGTCCTACAAGGCCAGCTCCCTCAACCTCTTCACCTACAATTCAAATGGCTAGATTCAATCCAAATGGCTCGGTTCACAAACAAACGAACAAAAAAACTCACCTAGGTAATTCGTCGAATACTTGCGGTGCAGTGGTGGTGCACCGTCCGACCAGTGTCGTTCAAACCAAACAGACCGGCGACGACGAGAGAGAATGACCTGCAGCGATGTGCAAGCAAGGTGAGATGCGACAGTCAGCAGAAAAGGAAGAAGCAATGAAGCAATCTGACAAATCAACAATGCCCTTGATACGTCTCCAACATATCTATAATTTTTTATTGTTCCATGCTAATATATTATCAATCTTGGATGCTTTATATGGAGTTATTTGTTGCTTTATATCATTTTCAAGCACTAACCTATTAACCCAGTGCCCAGTGCCACTTGTTGTTTTCAGCATGTTTTTGGCTTTTTAGGAAATCAGTACCAAACGGAGTCCAAACAAAATGAAACTTTTTGATGATTTTTTAGAAAAAAATAAGACTTGGATGCTTTAGAGGGAGATCGAAGGGCACACATGGTGCCCCCAAGTCAACAGGGCACGCCCAGGGGGTGGCCGCGCCCAAATTGCTTGGGGCCACCTCCCCAACTCCTCCTGACCTAACTCCGCTTCTATAAATCCTATTTCGTGGAGAGAACACCAGAGAGCCACCCAAAATACTTTTTTCGCTGCTACAAGTCTCTATTCCACTGTGATCCCATCCGAAGCCCCGTTCCGGTACCCTGTCGGAAGGGGGATCAATCACGGAAGGCCTCTACATCAACCTTGATCCTCCCATGCACTAGTAGAAAACAGACCTTTCATCCCAAGCATTAGTTCCAGTCTGGTTATGAGCCGATACTAAAGATGGTATTAGTCACGGTTCGTGCTAGCTCCAACGGCTAGGAGCAGGACGACCTTTAGTACCGGCTCGTGGGGGATCTTTAGTACCGGTTCGTGTCACGAGCCGGTACTAAAGGGGGTGTGGCAGGCTTTTGTTCAGACTTGGGCCCCGCGCGCCTCTTTAGTACCGGTTGGCGGCACCAACCGGTACTAAAGACTTCCTATATATATGCTTCGTTCGCAGCCGATCGAAGGGGCTCTCATTTCTCTGTTTTCTCCCCCGTTCTTCTTCTTGCTCGAAGCTCATCGTCCATTTTGCCAAGGATTTGTCAAGATTTAAAGACACCCCATCTATCCAAGTGTTCACAAAGGTTAGCAACTTTGCCCCTTCATCTCTCATTGCTAGATTAGCTTGTGGTATGCTCAAAGATATGTGATTTGTGGGTTTTAGCTAGGTTTTGGAGGAGTGATCATTATGTGGGATTTTATTTGATTTATATGCAATTTGAGCTCAAATTAACTTGTTAGGTTGCATATGTGTAGGTGTGGTTTATTTGGTGCCTTCCCATCCCCGTCCTAACCATCGTCGATCGTCCGCACCGTCTCGTCGCGGCACCGGCCACCTTGGTGAGCCTCATGTTCTTTTTAAAACATTTTTGTTAAAAAAATTACTTGTATGATTTAGATAGCTGCGTGTACGATTTAATTACTTGTATTATTGTTAGTTATTCAATAGTGTCATGGTTATGGTATCCGCCCACGTCGGCCCTCGTCCAGTCTATGATTCAGATGTGGTATGTCGTTATCTTTTATAACTATTTCACACATCATCTAATGTCTATGACAATTAATTATGCCACCAAATTGACGTAGATGTTTTTATCTATAGGAAGTAGTTGAATCAGAAATTCCAACCAAATATGCAATTCTGCTCGAGAAATTAACACAAGCTGAAAAAGAAATTGATCATTTGAAAGAAAAATTGAAAAGAACTGAAGATGAGAAGATGGGATTGGAGTTGCATGTTGCCGATATCGTCAATGATCACAAGAACAAGATGGCTGGAATGCGCTTGAAGCTTAGCAAGATTAGAAAATATGCCATTGATAAAGAGGCTTGGTATCATTATGTTGTTGGCTCAATTGTTACCTTAGTTGCGATTATGATCGCATTTGTTGTTGCATTTACATGTTTTAGATAGTTGTATGTTGTTTTATGAGATGTATGTATGAACTATAAGTATCTATTATTTGCAGTAATAACATTTGGTCACTGCTAGCTCTACTTTGGTTGTAATTTGATGATGAAGTTGTATTAATTTGGTCACTTTGATATTGTGTAGTGAACATGAGCCGACAATGGATGTACGATGACCGACTAAGTCCAGGGTTTCTTAATGGCCTGCATGATTTTATTCGTGTGGCTGAGGCAAACAAGCAGAATGGTTTCATTTGTTGTCCATGTTGTGACTGTAAGAATGATAGGAATTACTCTACCTCAAAAACCCTTCACTACCACCTGCTGAAGTCCGGTTTCATTTCCGGCTATAGATGTTGGACCAAGCACAGAGAAAGAGGGGTTATAATGGAAGATAATGAAGAATAAGAGGATGATGACAACTGTCCTTTCGCCGATACAATAATGGGGAAAGTTGAAGAATAGGCATCAATGGGGGAAGCTGAAGAAGAGGCATCAGATGAGCCTGCTGATGATTTGGGTCGGGTCATTGCTGATGCAAAGAGAAACTGCGAAAGTGACAAGGAGAGGTTGAAGTTGAAACGCATGTCAGAGGATCACAAGAAATTATTGTATTCAAATTGCGAAGATGACCAGAAAAAGTTGGGTACCACGCTGGAATTGCTGCAATGGAAGGCGAAGAATGGTGTAACTGACAAGGGATTTCAAGAATTGCTGATAATGATAAAGAAGATGCTTCCAAAGGATAACGAATTGCCTGAAAGTACGTACGAAGCAAAGAAGGTTGTCTGCGCTCTAGGATTAGAGGTGTAGAAGATACATGCATGCCCTTATAACTACATCCTCTACCGCGGTGGGGAGTACGAGAATTTGGATGCATGCCCGGTATGCGGTGCACTGCGCTATAAGATCCACCGCGATGACCCTGGTGATGTGGAGGGCGAATGCCACAGGAAGAGGGTTCCTGCCAAGGTGATTTGGTATGCTCCTATAATACCACGGTTGAAACATTTGTTCCAAAACAAAGAGCATGCCAAGTTATTGCGATGGCACAAAGAAGAACGTAAGAAAGACGGGATGTTGAGAGCACCCGCTGATGGGTCGTGGTGGAGAAAAATTGAGAGGGACTTCGAGGACTTTGCAGCTGACGCAACGAACTTATGGTTTGGTCTTAGTATAGACGGCATGAATCCTTTTGGGGAGGAGAGCTCCAGTCACAGCACCTGTCCCGTGACTCTATGTATCAATAACCTTCCTCCTTGGTTGTGCATGAAGCGGAAGTTCATTATGATGCCAGTGCTCATCCAAGGCCCTAAGCAACCTGGCAACGACATTGATGTATACCTAAGGACACTAGTTGATGAACTTCTACAGTTGTGGGAAAAACCAGGTGTACATGTGTGGGATGTGCACACACAGAAGGAAATTGACCTACGAGCATTGTTGTTTGTAACCATCAATGATTGGCCTACTCTTAGTAACCTTTCAGGACATACAAACAAGGGATACAATGCATGCATGCACTGTTTAGATGATACTGAAAGTAGATATTTGGATACATGTAAGAAGAATGTGTACTTGGGACATTGTCGATTTATACCGATCAAGCATATATTAAGAAAGGCAGGCAACCATTTCAAAGGTGAGCCAGATAACCGGAAGAAGCCTGGCCTCCGTACTGGTGAATATATATTTGATATGGTCAAGGATTTACAGGTAATCTTTGGAAAGGGTCCTGGCGGACAATCTATTCCGAATGACACCAATGGACACGCACCCATGTGGAAGAAGAAATCTATATTTTTGGAACTTGAATATTGGAAAGCCCTAGAGGTCCGCAATGCAATCGACGTGATGCACGTGACGAAGGATCTTTGTGTGAACCTACTAGGCTTCTTGGGCATGTATGGAAAGACAAAAGAAACACCGGAGGCACGGAAGGACAAGCAAAGAATTAACGAAAAAGACGGCATGCCTCCAAAGCAGTATCAAGGTCCTACCAGCTACGCTCTTACTAAAGAAGAGAAAGAAATCTTTTTTGAATGCCTGCCTAGTATCAAGGTCCCGTCTGGCTTCTCGTCGAATATAAAGGGAATAATAAATATGGCAGAGAAAAAAATTCAAAATCTAAAGTCTCATGACTACCACGTGATTATGACACAATTACTTCCAGTTGCACTTAGGGGGCTTCTACCGGAAAATGTTCGATTATCCATTGTGAAGCTATGCGCATTCCTCAATGCAATTTCTTAGAAGGTAATCGATCCAGAAATCCTACCAAGGTTACAAAATTACCTGGTCCAATGTCTTGTCCGTTTCAAGTTGGTGTTCCCTCCATCCTTGTTCAATATTATGACGCACGTTCTAGTTCACCTAATCGAAGAGATTAACATTATGGGTCATGTATTTCTACACAATATGTTCCCCTTCGAGAGGTTCATGGGAGTCTTAAAGAAATATGTTCATAACCGTGCTAGGCCAGAAGGAAGCATCGCCAAGGGATATGGAACAGAGGAGGTTATTGAGTTTTGTGTTGACTTTGTTCCTGACATTAAGCCGATTGGTCTTCCTGAATCGCGGCATGAGGGGAGACTGGGTGGAAAAGTCACACTAGGAAATAAAGAAGCAACAAATATGGACAGGCATTCTTTCACTCAAGCACACTACACGGGTCTACAAAATTCCACCTTGGTGACTCCATATATCGAGGAACACAAGGATATTGTATGGTCCAAGAACCTGGAGCAGTCTGACCTCTGGATTGAACGTAAACACATGGAGAGTTTCGCCAGTTGGTTGCAAACAAAGCTCATCAATGACAACGATGTTCCAGATGAACTGTACTGGTTGGCCAAGACACCAAGTTCGACTGTAACGACTTTGAAAGGGTACGAGATAAATGGGAATACATTTTACACGATCGCCCAAGATAAAAGGAGCACCAACCAAAACAGTGGTGTCCGCTATGATGCAACCAACTTTCAAGACACATATTATGGTAACATAGAGGAGATATGGGAACTTGACTATGGACCTGAACTTAAGGTCCCTTTGTTTCGGTGCAAATGGGTCAAATATACTGGAGGCGGGGTACAGGTAGACCCGCAGTACGGAATGACAACAGTGGATCTCAACAATCTTGGGTACACAGACGACTCATTCGTCCTAGCCAATGATGTGGCTCGGGTTTTCTATGTGAAGGACATGTCTAGCAAACCGAGGAGAAAAAATATAAGGAAGCGAATACATCATAAGATGAGCCAAAGCGCCACATAGTTCTTTCAGGGAAAAGAAACATTGTCGGAGTGGAGGATAAGACAGACATGTCAGAAGATTATGAAAAGTTTCATGAAATTCCTCCCTTCAGAGTGAAGACTGACCCAAGCATCCTGTTAAATGATTAAGGCTCTCCATGGTTACGGCGCAATCATAAGAAAGGGACAAACACATAGAAAAATTCTTACACCGCGAGATCCCACTCTGGGATGTGGCCGGCTTCACCGTCATCACTTTCTATGTGAAGGACATGCATGCATTTTCTAGCATGTTATCTTTGTAACAGTTTGTACACGAAGTGCATTCAGTTTTTGCTGTAACCATCTCAACTCTTTAGAAGTTGCTATGCGGGTGAAATTATGATGTCATGCCAAGTTACAACCTTTTCAGAGTTCATTTGTACTGCTTTTCAAATTTAGGGTCATTTAGCTCAAAATAAATCATTAAATGCATGAAAAATATCAAATGAAGTCAGAAAGTGTTGAAAATTGATGATGTGCCTTTGAATGGTGCATATTGAACACACAAAAAGTATGGAGTTAAAATAAGTTATTAAAAATGAAATCCCTTTGTAATAGATGAGTTTTCGTCCGAAACTCTCATACTTCGAAAGAGATTATCCAATTTGTACATGAAGTGCATCCAATTTTTGTCGTAACCCTCTCAACTCTTTAGAAGTTGCTTTTTGGGTGAAATTATGATGTCATGCCAAGTTACAACCTTTTCAGAGTTCATTTGTACTTCTTTTCAAATTTAGGGTCATTTAGCTCAAAATAAATCATTAAATGCATGAAAATATCAAATGAAGTCAGAAAGGGTTGAAAATTGATGATGTGCCTTTGAATGGTGCATATTGAACACACAAAAAGTATGGAGTTAAAATAATTTATTAAAAATAAAATCCCTTTGTAATAGATGAGTTTTCGTCCGAAACCCTCATATTCCGAAAGAGATCATCCAATTTGTACACGAAGTGCATCCAGTTTCTACCGTAACCCTCTCAACTCTTTAGAATTTTCTATGTGGGTGAAATTATGATGTCATGCCAAGTTACAACCTTTTCAGAGTTCATTTGTACTGCTTTTCAAACTCGAGATATGACATTTCAAATGCCATTTAATCAAATTGTCTTATACAGCAGTTTAAGTTGTTCAAACATGCATGGAAATGCCATAAATAGATTCTTTATATTTTTCTGATATTTTTTCATATATTATTTATTTCCATTGGAGTCATAGATTTTTTTTCTATGATTTTCTAAAGTTTAGGGTTTTTCTGAAAATAATAATTAATAATGAATTAAAAAACCTTTAGTACCGATGTGAGCCACACACCGGTACTAAAGGTCCACCGCCCCGCGCATTTTTGGGGGTGGACCTTTAGTACCGGTGCGTGGCTCGCATCGGTACTAAAGGTCCTCCACGTATAAATAGTGGAGGCCTCGTCCCGGTGCGAGCCACGCACCGGGAGAAGCTTATTTGCGCCGCCAGGCTGCCGGAATCCGCCGTTGCCGCCGCCCGCCGCCCCGACCCTGCCGCCCCGACGCCGCGCGCCGCCCCGCCCCGGCAGCCCCCACTTAACTCCGGCTCCGAGGAGTGCCCGACCGCCCCCATCTTTTTTCCTGTTTTTAGTTAGTTAATTAGTTAGGTTCTTAGGTTAGTTTAGGTTAATTAGTTAGGTTCTTAGGTTAGTTTAGGTTAGTTTAGGTTAATTAGTTACGTTCTTAGGTTAGTTTAGGTTAGTTTAGGTTAATTAGTTAGGTTCTTAGGTTAGTTTAGGTTAGTTTAGGTTAATTAGTTATGTTCTTAGGTTAGTTTAAGTTAGTTTAGGTTAGTTTATTAGGTTAGTTTAGGTTAGTTTATTAGGTTCTTAGGTTAGTTTAGGTTAATTAGTTAGGTTCTTAGGTTAGTTTAGGTTAGTTTAGGTTAATTAGTTAGGTTCTTAGGTTAGTTTATTAGGTTAGTTTATGTTAGTTTATTAGGTTAGTTTAGGTTAGTTTATTAGGTTCTTAGGTTAGTTTAGGTTAGTTTAGGTTAATTAGTTAGGTTAGTTAATTAGTTAATTAGTTAGTTTAGTTTAGTTAGTTAGTTAGTTAGGTTCTTAGGTTATTTTAGTTAGTTAGGTTAGTTAGTTAGTTAGGTTATCAAGTTAGTTTAGTTAGTTTAGTCATTTAGGTTAGTTTAGTTAGTTAGTTAGTTAGGTTCTTAGGTTATTAGGGTATGTGTTAATTTTGTTAGATGCTAAGTGTTATTTAATTTGATAAGTGTTATTTAATTTCTTAGATGCTAAGTGTTAATTTTGCTAA
This sequence comes from Hordeum marinum, assembly GCA_022496015.1. NCBI lineage: Eukaryota > Viridiplantae > Streptophyta > Magnoliopsida > Poales > Poaceae > Hordeum > Hordeum marinum. Next base: position 443,285,174 of record CM039675.1, on the reverse strand, counting down.
GTTTTATTTAATTTATTTTCATAATTAAGTGTTTCTTCTCGACGTCGACGATGTCGATCCCGCATCCTCGTCGTCGAGTCGTCGGAGGAGGTCACTTGCTTGAGCCGAGGGGCCCTGTCCGGGACTGGGCTCCACCGGGCTGGTACTGGGAGGTGCTGCCTTCCGGGCGGCGCAGCTTGGTGAGGAGCCAGGCCGTCGTCGACCCGAAGGTTCTGTGGTGGCGGCCGCATGGGCCACGGACAATTCATAGGCTTGAGTCCCCCGCGGAGGTGGTACAGTACCATGTCAGCAAGGAGAACGAGCACGTCCGTCGCTACATGGCAGCTTTGGAGGCCAAGTCCGACAATACCTGGTAGATTCTTCAGGGATCTCACTGGAGCTGTGTTCCTGTGATGGTTCCTTCTCTTTGGGTGTCCACCGCCCGCCCCGATATCCGTCAGGCGCTAGGGTTCTAGCTAGATTGATATATTAGCTACTATATATGTATTATTATTATGTACTAGCTAGATCGATGGATTAGCCGATGTATTAACAATTCTCCGAGATTATGAGATGAGATCTTTTCTAAGAACTACTATATATGTATTCGATGATGCATTATTAATTAACTATCAGTTATTTTGCTTCTTGAATGCATGCTAATTTGAATACTAATTTGTTTTATCTATATTATTATGGATTAGTTATTAAGCTATGGACAATACTGGTAGAGCTCATGAAGAGGACATCTTCGACATGATATGCTCCTCCAAAAACTCAGCGGACCTTCTGAATGAATCACATGATGATGACGGCTCACAATATTTGCACGATTACGGTGATGGATGTGAGGCCGAGGAAGAACAACTTCTGTTCCAAAATCCGGAACAACTAACAATGTCCGGCGAGGTATATACACATATTAGCCTCTGGTGATCATTACATGTGTATTAATTGATTTGTATATATATATTAACAAATCTTTTTTCTTTTAATTATCAGCCCTCCAGATCGAGCCAATCTAGTAGAAAGGTACGAGGCGGTGCCAAAATATTGGACGACAACGTAAAGCTCAATCTTGATGCTTTCAAACATGATGGCGAACCCACTCACCCTGAAGCTAATGCCAAGACATTTGTGCGTCAATGCGGAGTGGTTGTTAGGGATGGAGTCCCGATCACAATGCAAGAATGGATTCAACCAAACAAACCAAAACCAGGAGTGAATTATGTCGATACAAGAATTAAAGATGCCCTTTGGCGAGATCTCATGGAGCATTTCATCCTACCAGATTCTCTCTCGAAGCGCCAAAGGGACAAAGTCAAGGAGTTTGCTCTCCATGAGATGGCCAACGTGTTCCAGACTTGGAAGAAAAGATTATGGACCGAGTACAACACTAGAGGCCAGAAGGCGCCCGAATTCAGAGGAATATACGAGAAGGTAAGGAATCACTGGGACGCATTTATCGAGTACAAGACATCGGAAGTTGCTATGGAGAAGTCGGCTAAGAATAAGATAAATGCGGAGAAAAAAAAGTATCACCATAAACTAGGGACAGGTGGATACAAGTCAGCCATTCCTAAGTGGGATGCATTAGAGAATAAGATGCATGCTGAAGGGATCACTCCAGTAACCTTCAACTGGCCCCGGAGGTGCAGGAATTACTTTTTTGCGCATGGGGGAAAGTTGGACCCAGCAACAGGGAAGATTATTGCACTGGCCAGTCTGAAGCATGCATCAGATGAGTTGATTGAAGCAATAAAAGCTGCCCAAGAAGGACGGTTTCACCCCGATAGATAGAACGATGAGCTTACACGCGCCCTCGGGAATCCCGAACACGGAGGACGAGCACGAGGCGTGGGCGTTGTTTCGTGGAATGAGGGGTTTGTGAGATGGGAGGACAGTTATAAAAGCCGTTCGAGAAAAAAGAAGGTGGAAGCAGACCAACTTTCAAAGTTGGAACGGAAGTACGAGAAGCAGCTGCTGCACATACAGGTACTGACCCAGCAAACGGAAACTCCGCATCAGGAGGCATCGGAACCCGTCTCATCTACACTGCCGAAAAGCAGCATGGGTTCCACGGGGGCACCGCCGGGTCACATCCCCATGGATGATATCACCGAGAAGACATCTTGTGAGCTAATCCAGAAAATGAAGAACATACCCGTGCGGGTCGCGACGGGCTATGCTTTACCAAATACACCTGATGTTCTCTAGCATTTCAATCCGGTTCCAGCTGGGTATGCTCGTGTCGCGGTGGATGCAATAGAGCCAGGATATGGTGAACTATTGCTTGACATCCCTGGAGGTGAGGGGGAGTCCACACTGGCAAAAGCCGGCCGTGGTCTCATTCTATAGAGTAAGGACTGCATCGTCTTTCCACACTCGGTGCTAAGGCCATCGGCTCCTCCAAGTATTGATGTCCAGCGCGAGGGATCCCAGCCAGAGGCATCGCAGCGCCAACAGTCCTCCCCACCTCGCCAGCAGTTGTCCCCACCTCGCGAGCAGTCCTCCCCACCTCGCCAGCAGTCCTCCCCACCTCGAGAGGCATCCCACTTCGATATGGATCCCAGCGCGAGTCCACCCAACCTCGGGACGGAGCACGATGCGTGTCCATATCGTCGATATCGATCTCTGCCGCGTGAGCCGACTCCACCCCGGCAGCGGTCCCGCCAGCAGGGCTCCCAAAAAAGGAAGGCCATCAGCAGTCCTCTTCGGAATAAAGCAAATAAGAAACCCGAGCCTCCGGCCAAAAGGAAGCTGCCTTATGACATGACACCAGAGGAAACCAAAATTGAAAGCGAACGCCAAGTGAAGAAGACCATGCCGCCAAAGGAGGTAATGCCCAAGGAAGTCCAAGGGCACTTTATGGAACACTTTATTGATCGACCCCCGACATATGTGGAGCGTATGTCGAAAGACTATGAGCGACAGATTCAGAAGGCAAGTGAGCAGAGAGGTCGGCCCAGCCCAAGGAAGAAGTTGGGAAGTACGACATCAACGACAGGTGGTACTACTAGCGGGAAAAACAGTTCCCCAGCTCGGAGAACAATCCAAGCAATCGATCTCTCCGCTCAACGTGAGTACCAATCCAAGCAAGCAATCGATCCAAGCAGTCGACGTGCAAGGCAACCCAATCGACCTCGAAGAAGTAGAGGTTGCAGGTCTCACTCTTGGCCAAATCCCTGGCACCGAGGAAATCTGAGGGTACGGTGCAAATGAGTACGCAATGCAATATGCCGTCGAAAAACCACTTGTCACACCCCGAGCAGTACAAGGAACTACCAACTTCGATGCGACGGTTGCATGACTGGTACCTGCGTGAAGCAAAGCGAGGGGAGACGGCGGTCATGGTCAAAGTAAGGAAAGAGCATTACGTCAATGGATGTGACATATGTCTTGAATTCTCAGAACTTTTCCAGTTATACCACATGGACTCTATCGACAAAACTCTCATCAGTTGCTATTGTCTGTAAGTGTTTTATATCTTTTATAATTTAAGTCTCTAGCTAAGATATCGTTCTTTGGCTTATCCTCACTATATATGTTCTTTTCTATGCTACCATGCAGATTGAAGATGTGGGAATTGAAACAAGAGGGAATCGATGACATTGGGTTCATCGACCCAAGTACCGTTCATGGTCATATGGTAAAACATTATGCCAAGGACACAGAAGATATCTTGGAAAATTTTCTAGAGGCACTAATGAATACCAAATCTACTATAATATTTCCTTACAACATGGGATGAGTGTTTACTCTCTTGTATACTACACATTCTATTTTTGCTTACTAGCTCGCTGTCAAGTGTAGTTGATGAGTTATATGCATGCCTGCTTAATTATATAAACTTCTACGCAGAGACCACTATATCCTCCTAAATGTTATCCTCGTGGATGGACTTGTTCAAGTGTACAACTCACTAGATACACTAGAACAATCATACGTGGACTTGTATTTTATGATAGAATGGTAATTTCAATCTTTATCGACCTCGCTTTCTTTCATTATTTCCTGATATTAAAAGTAATTATAATAACTCTTTCGTTCTTTTTCTTTGCCGCGTAGTGTTTGGAAAAAGATGATAGAAAAAAACCATCATGGTCGTCAATGGAAACCGAAGCTGAAGTGGAAAAAGATGTAGGTAATTAAGTAGTACTACTAGGTCCGCGCATCTCTTTAATTCTAATTTCAATACCATTATCATGCTTGATTATTAATTATCTTATTGAATTCTATTCTTTTGCAAAGTGCGCGAAGCAGCCACAGGGGACAAATTTATGTGGATACTTCCTCTGCGAGAACATTCGCATCTAGACTGAAGGCCGTATATGTTGCAAAGGAGCACGTGAAAGACAACTCCAGGTTTGGCAGATGATGTCGAAGATCTCACCCGAGAAACGCTTTGTAGCACTTCAAGAGGAATTCGCGGCATTTCTTCTTCGACATGTCATTGATGTAAATGGAGAGCACTATTACTTACCGCCACCTCAATAATGCCAGCAAATCAGTAGTAGAAAACTGAGATTTCATCCGGAGCACTAGCTAGCTAGTACCGGCCGGGTTTTGGGCCTTAATTTATAAGTCCAAAATATATATGGATGTGTAATTCCATTTGTATATATACTGTGTATGAGATATTGTATATTATATTATATATATATATATGCATCAACTTGTGTAATGTTTACAGTATGTAGCACCGTAAAATAAATTTGAAATGAATGGAAAACACAATAAATAGAGAGGAAAACTAAAACCTAATTAAAAGCTAAAACAAAAAAAACAGAACACTTAGTACTAGTTGGTATCACCAACCGGTATTAAAGGTCCTCCAACACCAGTCCACGCAGGCAGCCACGTGATGGGCCTTTAGTACCGGTCCGTGGTCCAACCGGTACTAAAGGTCTGGACCTTTAGTCCCGACCCTTTAGTACCGGTTGGGGAACCGGTACTAAAGGCCCATCCCGATCAGGACTACAGATCGACAATCTACTAGTGATGATGATGTGTGAGTAGTCTACCATAGACCTATATGTCCATAGTTAGTATCTAGATGGCTATTTCTTTTTCTATGTTCTTCAATGCCAAGACCATTGTGATTCCCATGGTGATCTTATGTAATCACTCTTTGCGGTGTGTTTGTTGGGATCTGATGAATTGTGGTTTTATGTTCATATGTTTCATGAAAAGTATTTGAGTTATCTCTAAATTCTTATGTGCATGATTATGATAGCTTTTTATTTCTCTCCGATCTATCGGTTTGGTTTGGCCAACTAGACTGATTTATCTTCGGTGGGAGTAGTGCGTTGTGACGGGTTCAATCTTGCGGTGCTCAATCCCAGTGATAGAAGGGGACAGTGCATGTATTGTATTGCTGCCATTAAGGATAAAATGATGGGGTTTATTCGTTTAATTGAGTTTACTTTGTCTACATCATGTCACTTTACCTGAAGCATTACTCTGTTTTTACTTAATACCCTAGATGCATGCTGAATAGCGGTCAATGAGTGGATTAATAGTAGTCGATCCAGGCAGAAGTCGGTCTACTTGCTTATGGACGTCATGAGTATATGTGTGATCATTTCCATGAATAAATATTACATAACTATGGCTTTTCTATCAACTCCCCAATAGTAATTTGGTTACCCACCGTATGCTTTCTTCGTGAGAGAAGCCTCTAGCGAAAACTATGCCCCCCAGGTCTTCACAAATTAAATTCCAAAAACTCTAAAAATATTGCTTCCTTTTTATTTCTATTATTTTATTTTATATTTATCTATCTATCACTACTTCTCGCTTGCAAGTAACAAGTTCAAGGGGATTGACAAACCTCTTGCCCTTGTTGGGTCCAAGTGTTTGCTATCTTGTTGTGTAGGCACTGAAGACGGGCGTGCATGGTCCTCCTATTGGTTCTATAACCTTGGTTCTCACTGAGGGGAATACTTATATCTACTTTTCCACATCTCCCATCCTCTTCGAGGAAAATCCCAACGCGCTTTACAAGTAGCAGGAAGAATTTCTGGTGCCGTTCCCGGGGAGTATCACCAAATTCCTATCAAGTACCTTGACACAACTTATCATTCACTTGTTCTACTTTCTACTTTCTATTTTATGTTATCTTTGCTTTCCTAAAAATATCAAAAACACAATTTTTTATATTTGCTAGTTTGCTTGTTTTCTTACTATACTTGCTAGTTTACTTGCTTCGCTTGTTTGAAGTTGCTATCATGGATGAGTTTATCATTGAGAAGAGTGAGGATGGTAAAACCCCAAAAGAGGAAACTCCCCAATAACGATATGTAAAAGTTTTTGTTGCAAGAAAGGGGAATATGATAAGGAAAAACATTATCCAAGAATTCTTTAATTGTACAGGTGCCTTAGCTTGCAAGGATACGTCTATTCTTAAAAGAACCAAAAATTACATCGATGCTATTTCCACACTTGTTCTTAAACGTGAAAGAATATTTATGCATACACAAGCTAATTTGCAAAGTATTTTCTATGATTTACCGGTTATAAAAAACCCAATTCTAAGAAAATAGCCACTTTTATCCTCATGAATGAATTTGACTATATAGTACGAGAGGCTCGAGAGATCTTTGATCACTATAATATGAGTCGTGAACATCCTGTGATAGATGAAATTTTATACAGCGAAGAGTATATGATGAGGTATGTGTTTCATGATAATAATACTTTTAATGAAAATACCAAGAAGGAAGTTCCTCCTATTCACATTATCCAACAAGTTATTAATGTTATTAATAAATAACACTCCTAGATAGCGAGAGGGAATACAAAAGGTTTTCAAGAATGTAGCATTGAGAGTGCTAAGATATTACTAGATGATGTGTTTCCCATTGTCTTTGAAAAGCTTCCTCATGAACACACATCCCAAGATGCAAAGGTCAAAGATGACAACACTTGAAACTATGCATTATGCCTAGCTAGGGGCATAAAACGATAGCACTTGTTGGTAGGCAACACAATTGTTATCTTATTTTTCGTGTTCTACTTTCTGTTTGTTTGAGTTGACATTATTATTTCTACTGTAATAAAAAAAATTTATGTTTTAATTAGTGTTTGTGCCAAGTAAATCCTTTGGGATGATTTGAATGATAAGTAGAATTGATACGGTGCAAAAATAGAAACTTTTACGTCCAGTGCAGAATTTCTGTGATTTTACTGGAAAATCTGTTTGATCTGAATTCTTTACAAAATATTGGTATACAAATTACCGAGGTTTTCCTAATTTTTTAGAAATTTTCGTAGTTACAGAAGTATGGTTAAAGTGTTGATCACTATGGATTGTTCTGTTTTAGACATATTCTGTTTTTTTGCTTGCATAGTTTGCTTGTTTTGATGATGTTGTGGATTATATGGGTGTTATAAGCCATGGACTATTTAGAATACAATACCTTATGAAATATTTAAATATGAATAAATTTATAACAGTTCCTAAACTTTATGATTGCCTATTGTACAAAAGGATCTCATGAGGTTTCTATTGAGTTTTGTGTGATGAAGTTTTCAAATTTTGGGTGTGATCACGATGCATGAAGGGATAAGGAGTAGCAAGACCCTTATCTTGGGGATGAACAAGGCACCCCAAGGCAATATCCAAGGAAGAGTCATGCATCTAAACTTGGGGATGCCCCGGAAGGCATCCCTCTTCCGCTCCATTCCATCGATATGTCACTTGGAGCTACATTTGTATTCATCACATGATATGAGTTTTGCTTGGAGCGTCATGTATTATAGTTTGATTTTTTTAGTTTACTACAATCATTGTTTGCTGGACACACCTACTTCAGATAGACATATGTTCATCATGATTTGTTAGAAAACTCTATGTGCTTCACTTATATCTTTTGAGCTAAGCAGTTGCTCTAGTACTTCACTTATATCTTTTAGAGCACGGTGGCATATAGATTTTATAGAAATAATTGCACTCCCGTTCTTCACTTATATTATTTTGAGAGCCTAATAGGGGGTAACGGCAATTTGCATGGGTTATAAGACTAGTCCAAAAAGGATAGGTATTCAAGGTTGATATAATAAAACCTTTCATATAGCACATAAAAGAGAAATTGTTGGTTAATGATATTGATGTGGTAATATGAAAGGGCTTGGGTGCATGGTTGTTTTTTAGTAGAAATATCGATAGTTAAAGGGTATTAATTTGATTTTCATATGAATATTGGTTATGGCATGGTGATGATGTGTGATCATTCTAATTCCTCGTTGAAAATCCTAGTGTTGTTTAGCTCGGGGGTGCGCAATGGTTAACTCCTACCAACCTCCTCTCTAGGGGCATATGAGGAGTACTTTGCTTCGAGAGAGCTAATAAAGTTTCGCAATAAGTATATGAGTTCTTTATGACTAATGTGAATCCATGGATGTGCGCACTCTCACCTTTTCATATTGGTGGCCTCTTCGGTACCGTGAATTGCCCATTCTCACCTCGAGGATCGGTGCAAACTTCGTCAGTGCATCCAAACCCCACGGAATGATATGCTCTGTTGCACATAAGCCTCCTTATATCTTCCTCAAAACAGCCACCATACCTACCTATCATGGCATTTCCATAGCCATTCCGAGATATATTGCCATGCAACTTCCACTGTTACATCACATGACTTGTATGTTCATCATCATATTGCTTTGCAGCTGACGTACTAATTGTGACAAAACCACTGTTCATCATTGTCTACATGTTATGCTAGATCATTGTACATCCTGGTACACTACCGGAGGCATTCATATAGAGTCATCTTGTTTAGTAATTTTCCATATCGAGTTGTGAGTAGATGGAAGTGTGATGTTTATCATTATTATTAGAGCATTGTCTCAGTGAGGAAAGGATGATGAAGACAATGATTCCCTAACAAGTTGGGATGTGTCGTGGCTTTATCACGACAAATGTCCAAAGACTTAGATTCGAGGCCATCGCTAAGGCGGTGGACTCAAAGGGGTTGGATGGGATGAAAGACACGGATTTACCCAGGTTCGGCCCCTCGAGATGAGCTAAAAGCCTACGTCCTGCTTTGTGTGTATTGGTTGGAGTATCGATTACAAGGGAGCGTATTCGCTTGACCTAGCTCTCGATCGATTGGTTTCTATCTAAGCCGTCCCCGAGTCTCGCCTTTATATAAGAGGTCGAGACTACGGGTTACACAAGTCTCATACCGACTCTTACAACGTATCTGACTCTGTCTCTAAGCCGCCTAGCCGACTCTGGCAGGCTGTCTCCAGGCGGCTTACGCTCACAGGTCTTGCATCTTCTTCTTGACTCTGGGCCTCCATCCCAGCCCATCTGGTGAGCCGCCGTGCGGCCCAATCCTCTTCTTCCAGCCCATATGCTAACGAGCCGCCAGGTATAATCCGGCCCTTCCTGGGCGACTCTTACCACAGGGTTATATCCCAACATTAGGCCCAAAATTGATTTGAGCTGGCTCATGTCAATCTTCATCTTTTAACTTACGGGGAGTCTCGCACTCTTGTCACTTGAAAGGGAAAGAAAAAACACCTAACCCGCCCTAACGTCACCTTCCTTTACTTTGAAAAGATTCTGTGATGTATGTCATAGATCATGTCATTAAACAATCGACCCGAAGATCGAGGCGTCCGTCTCGGTCGGTCATTATCTGTCGCCTTGATCCCCCCGCGCCCGTTTGGCCTTCCGCCCTCTTAAATAGGACCGTACAAGGTTCTTTCATTTTTCTCCGCCGCCCCCACTTCTTCTTCTTCCTCTCGACGCCAACGCTCCCGAACCCCGTCGCGCTGGTGAAGCTCCGTCACCGTCGTCGATCTTGGCCGCTGCATCAACCTGATTGTTCCAGACTTTCGCCCATGTCCGCCGCATCCCTTAAGGTATGTTCATCGTCTTCCCCTATATTCGTAGCTTAGTACTTGAACCCTGTCGAGCTCATCGGCCTCCATTAGTGTGCACACTTTTCTTCATAATGCCAACCGATAAGAAACCCATTAGATCTTGCGAGGTTTTCCTATCCACTGCGTTCAGTCATGCAAAGTTAACAATAGCTCGACCTAGATCTATTCTTGTTTCCTCTTCTTGCGCTAGACTATTCGTTCTTCCTCTGTTCCCCGCTAGGGTTGAATAAAATCTGATTTTCCCTTGCTTCTAGATCTTGCAGCTTCAGTTTATTATGTAAAACCTATTTGTAGGTTCTTAGCAATTTTTGCTTCACGACTTTGTTCACTTAACCCGCCACCAGACTTCCGGCTTTCCCAAAAACTGTATCGGCGGCTTAATATCATAGTATTTAATTTCATCCGTCGTCTTAGTTGCCTAGTCACTTTCTGACCTGCCACATATTGCCACTTTTCACAACCTTAACCCACCATCATGTCTCAGGTGTCTTCTTCTTGTAACTTGGTCGGCTCTGGAATCTCCAAACAATTTCTACAAGATTTTGTAGAGGCTAGAACCCTGCCATCTCAAAACATAATTCATTGGCGGGTTCCGGGCTCGGAGAAGAACCCCATCCCACAAGAGGGTGAAATTGTTGTCTTTGCTGACCACCTCATACGTGGTTTTAGCCCGCCCGGGTCTAAGTTCTTCCGGGATGTCCTCCATTTCTTCAAATTGCATCCTCAGGACATTGCTCCCAACTCTGTCTCCAACTTGTGGAAACTTCCAAGTCCTTTGAGAAGTTTACTTACAGGAAGAGCCGTCAGTTGACCTTTTCCGCGACTTTTTCTACGTCAACCGCCAAACGGAAGTGGCGGCTGGCCCAAGCTTGGAGCTCGGTGGAGTCTCCATCCAAAGAAGAAGGGATATGGTTTTTCCAGTTGTTCGAATGCTGAGTCACCCCAAGGATTGGAATAGAGCTTGGTTCTATTGTAAAGACACCTCTCCAGAGGGAGAACGTCCACTGTCGGGTTATTGTCCGGCTCTGCACCATGACTGAGCTTCTAGACCGGATGTCTGCCTCAGCACGAGCGAAGTGTGCTCCGGCCTTTGCCAAGATCAGAGCCCTCTTGGCGAATAGTTTGATAGGAACTGACTTAACCCATTGTTGGATCTCTTGGAAGGTCTTACCATTGAGCCGGCGTGACCGGCTTATGTGTGAATATACGGGTGACGCAAATGGTCCCCACTGCTTCAACCACACCACTCTGACAGAAGAGAACATTGTTTCTGCTATCAAGGGACTTACCCATGAGCCCAAAGAGGCTTGTCGTACCATCGGGGTTAAAGCCTTTCTACGCTGCAAACCCAGCCCCAGATGTAAGGACGTCTTTCAAATTTCTTTTACCTCCGTCATAACTATATATATGTAGCAGCTTTAATATTTGTTGGTGGCTCTTACTTTCAGGCTAACTCCGGCTTCTGGAAGAAAAAATATACTCCTCCTGTGAAGAAGAAGTCTCGAGCGGGTAACACCCGTGGCCGCAAGCAAAAAACGTCGACTCAAAACTTGCTTGAGCTTGATGACTTAGAGGTAGAACCTAATTCCTTTGGCCACCCTTTTTATACAATTTAGTGACAATGATCTTTACTCAGGAGGAGACAGAAATGAGCCATGTCAACGCCCCTGAGGTAACTTATCTTTCCTCCGACTCAGAAAACTTCCCCCAACCGAAGATACGGCGGGTCATCAAAAAAGTTCCTTTTTCACACCTTCTAGCTTACTTAGATCCCAAAATTTCCTTGAAAAAACAACAACATGACTCTCGACATCAGACCCAGACTACCGGCTCTGGGGACCTCATGACCGGCTTACCTAACGCCCCGGTGCCGCGGAAACGTCCCGCTGAGGTACTTAGCATGAACCCAATATCCGTCTTATATTTCTGCCATGTTGTTTTATCACTGTACCTTACTAACTTGATTTTGCAGGAGTCCCCTCCTTCCTCTGGCGACTCAACTGCCTCCAAGCTTCCTCCCATGAAGGTCAACCCAGAGGAAGCTTTCACCTCTGCTGTGTATGTATTACCTGTATTACCTTTATATTATGTGTCGATTCCTTTCTTTTTCAGGGCACAAGCCAAACGCAAAAAAGCCAGCGGGTCTACCGCTGCTCCGACTACTCAATAGCCGGATATTGCTTAACCGTCCGACTCTCCGATTAAACCTTTTGACGCTGGCAGAAAAACGCCTGAGCAATCTCCCTCGCCCTCACAGCCGGCGAGTCATCACTTGGCGAATTCTAATAGCCCCACGGCTGACCCTAAGCCGCCCAAGCCTTCTGCTGAAGACTCTCCTCTTCCTAATGTCACTATCACTGGGACGGGTTATCAATCCCTAGCACACCATACTCTGATGAAGCATTCCAACAAAGTTGTCACTGACTCTCCTGAAAAGCTTGAGTTTGAATTCCCTTCCTTGGAGAAGATGACTGCAGAAGATTTACACGCCGGCTATCTGAACCGCCTGTCAGCCAGCCGCAACATGGAGATCAAGCTTGTGGGCTTGATGAAGAAAAAATATGAGGTATCCCCCGTCTCCTATCTTTCTCTTATACTCGTACTTAGCCCCCAAGAACCGGGTTAATATTGCAAATAATAGGCCGGGTCTTCCAAACTTTCAATCCTGCTTTATAGAACTTAACCTGTGACCCCAAGTACCGGGTTAGATTGCATATAAGCCAGCACTTGAGACTGAGTCATAGATCCAATTGTAGCCCCTAAGTCCGGGGCATTATGATATGATGACCCGGATCTACCAAATGGAAAGCTTCGCCGGGTGTAGCCCCCAAGTCCGGAGCATTATGACAATGATGAGCCGGATCTTTCATCACAGACTTTGAAAACCCATACATTAGCCCCCAAGTGACAAGTATAGTGCTTGCAATGTGCTTGGGACTTTATAAAAGTAATTTCAACCTGGCAACTTTAATATTGATAACCTTTCACTTGTGAAATGCAGGAAGCTTTGAATACCGCCGAGTCTGAGCGGGCCGACTTAAGGGAAAACCTGTCAGCCTCTGATGCCCGCTGGTCCAAATCAAAACAGAGGGCTTCCGCCCTCAAACGTTCTGACTCAGCATTCATCAGGGCTTGCATCGCGTTAATATCCTCCTGGGCCCGAGCCATCTGTTCCTTGATCCTGTTGACTTCGGCATTACGCTCTGCTTGATTCTCAGCCGTCACCTCTATGGCCATCAGAGCCGCCAGCTCCTCCATGAGCTCCGGTAGAACCTGTGTCGACGCCTTAGGAGGTTCTGCATTGGGGGAGCCGCTCCAGCCGCCGCTCCGGATGTCGCACCATTGGAAGCCGACGTCGGGCCTGCCATGAACACGGCGGCTTGGCTCGGCAGGTCATAAGGCTCCAGAATACTATAACCATCGGCATATCCCCTCAACCCGCCGTCACGAAGTCGATAGATCGATTCCCCATCCTCACTAGAAGATCCTTCATCTGAAAAAGCCAAAGTTTCTCCCGACAAGGAGTCACCATCGTCCTGCGTAAAGCCAATAAAGACGCTCTTCCGCCCAGGTTGAACACGGGTGGGTGTCGCATGTTGGAAATATGCCCTAGAGGCAATAATAAATTAGTTCTTATCATATTTCCTTACTCATGATAATAGTTTATTATCCATGCTATAATTGTATTGATCGGAGACTTAGATGCATGTGTCGATACATAGACAAAACCATGTCCCTAGTATGCCTCTAATAGACTAGCTCGTTGATCAAAGATGGTTAAGGTTTCCTAGCCATGGACATGAGATGTCATTTGATAAATGGGATCACATCATTAGGAGAATGGTGTGATGGACAAGACCCAAACTACAAACGTAGCATATGACCGTGTTAGTTTATTGCTATTTTTTCTGCATGTCAAGTATATGTTCCTATGACCATGAGATCATGCAACTCACGGATACCAGAGGAGTGCCTTGTGTGTATCAAACGTCGCAACGTAACTGGGTGACTATAAAGGTGCTCTATAGGTATCTCCGAGGGTGTCTGTTGAGTTGGTATGGATGAAGACTGGAATTTGTTACTCCGTGTGATAGAGAGGTATCTCAGGGCCCACTCGGTAATACAACATCACAATAAGCCTTGCAAGCAAAGTGACTAAGTGTTAGTCACGGGATCTTGTATTACAGAACGAGTAAAGAGACTTGTCGGTAACGAGGTTGAACTAGGTATGGAGATACCGACGATCGAATCTCGGGCAAGTAACATACCGAAGAACAAAGGGAACATCATACGGGATTAACAGAATCCTTGCCATAGAGGTTCGACCGATAAAGATCTTCGTAGAATATGTAGGAAACAATATGGGCATCCAGGTCCTGCTATTCTTTATTGACCGAAGAGGTGTCTCGGTCATGTCTACATAGTTCTCGAACCCGCAAGGTCTGCACACTTAAGGTTCGGTGACATTTGGGTAGTATAGAGTTATGCATGGTGGTGACCAAAGGTTGTTCGGAGTCCCGGATGAGATACGTACGTCATGAGGAGCTCCGGAATGGTCCGGAGGTAAAGATTGATATATAGGAAGTCCTATTTTGGTCGCCGGAAAAGTTTCGGGCTCATCGGTAGTGTACCGGGAGTGCCGGTAGTGTATCGGGAGACCATCGGGAGGGGTATTTCGGCCCAAGAGGCTACATGGGTTGTGGGAGGATGAATACCAGCCCTTAGTGGGCTGGTGGAAGTCCCACAAAAGGCCCATGTGACTGGGAAGAAAAGTCCAAAAGGAAAAAAGGTGGAAAAGGCAAAAAGGGCTAAATTAGGAAGGAGTCCTAATCCTACTAGGAGTGGAGGAGGTGGACTCCTCCCTCCTGGTTCGGCCGCCCCAAGGGCTGCCTCCTTGGGAGGCAATCCTCCTCCTCCTATCCTCCTATATCCTCCTATATATAATAGAGGGTTTTAGGGTTTTGGCACAAGATTTTCGGCCACGTGCTACCCGTTCCTCTAGTGCATAGTTTCTCCTCTAGATCGGATTTCTTTAGTGCTTAGGCGAAGCCCTGCAGGAATAGCTCCACCACCATCGCTGGAGCGCCATCGCGCTGCCAGAGAACTCTTCTACCTCTCCACTCCCTCTTGCTGGATCAAGAAGGCGGAGATCGTCATCGAGCTGTATGTGTGCTGAATGCGGAGGTGCCGTCCATTCGGCGCTAGATCGAAAGGATCGTGATCAAGATCGCGAGACGGATCATGATGAGATCGCGGGACGGATCGTGATGAGTTCGCGGGACGGATCGTGATGAGTTCGCAGGACGGATCATGATTGGATCGCGGGACGGATCGTGATGAGATCGCGGGACGCTCAGCGGTTTGGATTGCGAAGATGTTCGACTACACCAACTGCGTTTCTTTACGCTTCCCGCTTAGCGGTCTACAAGGGTATGTAGATCCACTCTCCCTCTCGTAGATGCTCATCACCATGGATAGATCTGCGTGTGCGTAGGAAAAAATTTGTTTCCCATGCGACGTTCCCCGGCAATGTCATCATGAGCTAGGTCTATGTGTAGATGTGATCTCGAGTAGAACACAAAAGGTTTGTGGGCATTGATGCTTAGATTGCTTCCTCCCTTGGTCGGATTTTGGTTCAGCGGTATTGTGAGATGAAGCGGCCCGGACCAACATTACTCGTACACTTACGAGAGACCAGTTCCCTCGACCGCAACTTGTTGCATAGATGGTTTGCGGGTGTCAGTTTCTCTCACGTTAGTTGGACCGGATTCGACAAAGGCGGTCCTTGAGAAGGTTGAAAAGCAACTAGTGTATCACCGTTGTGGTTTTTGTGTAGACGAGAATTGTTCTTGCTAGATACCCGTAGTAGCCACGTAAAACATGCAACAACAATTAGAGGACGTCTAAGTTGTTTTTGCAGGGTATGTTGTGATGTGATATGGCCAATTACATGATGTGATATATGTGATGTATGAGATGATCATGTGATGTATAGATTATCACGACTTGCATGTCAATGAGTACGGCAACCGGCAGGAGCCATAGGGTTGTCTTTAATTATTGTATGACCTACGTGTCAATCATTAAGCGCTATGTAATGCTTTACTTTATCGCTAAACCGTAGCAATAGTAGTACAAGCATGATGGGCGCGACAACCCCAATGGCGACACGTTGATGGAGATCAAGATGATGGAGATCATGGTGTCGTGTCGGTGATGATGGAGATCATGTCGATGCTTTCAAGATGGATATCAAAAGCACAAGTTCATGGCCATATCATGTCACTTATAATTTGCATGTGATGTTAATCCTTTTATGCACCTCGTTTTGCTTATGACGATGATAGCATTATAAGGTGATCCCTCACTTAAATTTCAAGATGAATTGTGTTCTCCCCAAGGGTGCACCATTGCGAAAGTTCGTCGTGTTGAGAAACCACGTGATGATCGGGTGTGATAGACTCTACGTTCACATACAACAGGTGCAAGCCAGTGTTGCACATGCAGAACACTCGGGTTAAACTTGACAAGCCTAGCATGTACAGACATGGCCTCGGAACACAAGAGACCGAAAGGATGACTGGAGGGATGTCAATTTGAGTGGGAGTTCTTAAGTAATATGATTAATTGAACTCATTATCATGAACATGGTCAGTAGTGTCTTTGCAAACTATGTTGTAGATTACTAGCTCACGCTATAGCTCCTTTGAATTTTTATATGTTCCTAGAGAAATAGAGTTGAAAGATGATGGTAGCAATATTGCGGACTGGTTCCGTGATCTGAGGATTGTCCTCATTGCTGCACAGAAGGCTTATGTCCTTAATGCACCGCTCGATGCGCCAACCCCTCTAGCGTTGTTTGTAGATGTTGTGAACATCTCACAGACATGTTCTGATAACTACTTGATAGTTTAGTGCGTCATGCATTACAGCTTAGAATTGAGGATCCAAAACATTTTGAACGTCATGGAACATATGAGATGTTCTAAGAGCTGAAATTAGGATCTCAGGCTCGTGACCGTGTTGCGAGATATGAGATCTCCAACAAGATTCTTTGCCTGTAAGATGAAGGAGAATAACTCAATCGTTGAGCATGTGCTTAGATTGTCTGGGTGCTACAATCGCTTGAATCGAGTGGGAGTTGATCTTCTAGATAAGATAGTGACTGATATTGTTCTCCAAGTCACTGTCACTAAGCTACTAGAATTTGGTGATGAACTATAAACGACAGGGATAGAAATAATGATCCCTGAGCTCTACACGATGTTTGACACCACGAAGGTAGAAATCAAGAAGGAGTATCAAGTGTTGATGGTTAGTAAAACTACTAGTTTCGAGAAGGGCAAGGGCAAGGAGGGAAACTTCATGGATAGCAAGTCAGTTGCTGCTCCGATGAAGCAACCCAAAGTTGAACCCAAACCCCAGACTAAGTGCTTAGATTATGAGGAGAGCGGTCGCTAAAGCGAAACAACCCTAGATACTTGGTAGATAAGAAGGCTGGCAACGTCGACAGAAGTATATTTGATATACGTGTTATTGATGTGTACCTTGCTAGTACTCCTAGTAGCACCTGGGTATTGGATACCGATTCAGTTGCTAAATGTTAGTAACTCGAAATAAAAGCTACAGAATAAATGGAGAACTAGCTAAGGGTGAGGTGACGATGTGTGTTGGAAATCTTTCCAAGGTTGATGTGATCAACATCGCACGCTCTCTCTACCTTCGGGATTAGTGACAAACCTAAATAAATGTTATTTGGTGTTTTGCGTTGAGCATGAACGTGATTGGATCGTGTTTATTGCAACACGTTTATTCATTTAAGTTAGAGAATAATGGTTATTCTGTTTACATGAATAATACCTTCAATGGTCAAGCACCCAGTGAGAATGGTTTGTTGAATCTTGATCGTAGTAATACACATGTTCATAACATTGATGCCAAAAGATACAAAGTTAATAATAATAGTACCACATACTTATGGCACTGCCGCTAAATGTCATATTGGTATAAAACGCATGAAGAAACTCCATGTTGATGGATCTTTGGACTCATTCGATTTCGAATCGGTTGAGACATGCGAACCATGCCTCTTAGTCAAAATGACTAAGGACCCCGTTTTCTGGTTTGATGGATCGGGCAAGTGACTTATTGGAAATGATACATGTTGATGTATGCAATCCAATGAGTCTTATAGTGTGCGATGGATATCGTTATTTTCTTACCTTCAATGATGATTTGAGTAGATATAGAGTATATTTGCTTAATGAAACACAAGTCTGAATCGTTTGAAAGGTTCAAGAAAATTCAGAGTGAAGTTTAAGATCATTGTGACAAGAAGATAAAAATGTCTACGATATGATCGTCGAGATGAATATCTGAGTTGCGAGTTTGGCATACAACTTTAGACAATGTGAAAATTGTTTCACAACTCACGCCACCTGGAACACCATAGTTTGATGGTGTGTCCGAACGTCATAGTCGTGCTCTATTGGATATGGTGCATGCTATGATGTCTCTTATCGTTTTGTTACTATAATTTTGGGGTTATGCATTAGAGACAACTACATTCACTTTAAATAGGGCACCATCTAAATCCGTTGAGATGACACCATGTGAATTATGGTTTGATAGAAACCTAAGCTATCATTTCTTAATGTTTGGGGCTGCGATGCTTGTGTGGAAAATGTTTTCACCTAATGAGCTCGAACCCAACGCGGACAAATGCATCTTCATAGAATACCCTAAGAACAGTTAGGTGAACCTTCTATCTATGATCCAAGCATAAAATGTTTGTTGCTAAAACTGGGTCCTTTCTCGAGAAAAAGTTTCTCTTGAAAGAATTGAGTGGGAGGAGGATAGAACTTGATGAGGTTATTGAACCTCTGTTTCAACCAGAAAGTAGCGGAACGCAGGAAGTTATTTTTGTCAAGCCTCCGTTAGTTGAAGAGGAAGTTAATGATGATGATCATGAAGCTTCGGATCAAGTTACTATCAAAGCTCGACTTGTAAAGCTCGACTTGTTGCAAAGAAGTTTACGACAAGTTCAAGGAGTTGACTATGATGAGACTTTCTCACTTGTAGTGATGCACTAAAGTCTGTTGAAATTATGTTAGCAGTTGTTGTACTTTCAATTATGAAATCTGGCAGATGGTTGTCAAAACATCGTTTCCTTAACGGTTTACTTGAGGAAGGTTGTATGTGATACAACCTAAAGGTTTTGTCAGTCCTAAGGATGCTAAAAGGTGTGCATGCTTCAGTGATCCTTTTATAGATTGAAGCAAGCATCTCGAAGTTGGAATGTACACTTTGATGAGGTGATCAAAGTTTTTGAGTCTATACAGAGTTTATGAGAAACTTGTATTTGCAATAAAGTGAGTGGGAGCACCATAGAGTTCTGATAAGTATATGTGGATGCCATATTGCTATTCGGAAACAATGTGGAATATCTGGAAAGCGTAAATGGTTGTTTGAAAAGTGATTTTCAAAGGAAGACCTGAATAAAGCTACCTAATTGTTGAGCATCAAGATCTATAAAGATAGATCAAGATGTTTGATAAGACTTTCAATGAGTACATACCTTGACAAGATTTTGAAAGAGTTCAAAATGGATTAGTCAGAGAGAAGTTTTGTCGCCTGCTTTGTAAGGTGTGAAGTTGAGTGAGACTCAAAGCTCGACCACGACAGAAGACAGAGAAAGGACGAATGTCATCCCCTATGCCTTAGCCATAGGCTCTATATAGTATGCCATGCTGTGTACCGCACCTGTGTGTGCCTTGCCATGAGTCCGTCAAGGGGTACAAGAGTGATCCAGGAGTGGGTCACTGGACAGCGGTCAAGATTATCCTTAGTAACTAAAATACTAAGGAGATGTTTCTAGATTATGGAGGTGATAAAGTGTTTGTCGTAAAGAGTTATGTCGATGCAAGCTTTAACACCAATCCGGATAACCCGTAGTAGCAATCTGGATACATATAGTGGAGCAACCATTTGGAATAGTACCAAGTGGAGTGTGGTAGCAGTGTTTACGATTTGACATAGAGATTTGCAAAGTACACATGGATCTGAATGACGCAGACCCGTTGACTATAAGACCTCTCTCACATGCAAAGCATGATCGAGCCCCAAAACGCATTGGGTGTTAGATTCATAACAATGCGAATCACATGGTGATATGAACTAGATTATTGACTCTAGTGCAAGTGGGAGACTGTTGGAAATATGCCCTAGAGGCAATAATAAATTAGTTATTATCATATTTCCTTACTCATGATAATCATTTATTATCCATGCTATAATTGTATTGATCGGAGACTTAGATGCATGTGTGGATACATAGACAAAACCATGTCCCTAATACGCCTCTAATAGACTAGCTCGTTGATCAAAAATGGTTAAGGTTTCCTAGCCATGGACATGAGATGTCATTTGATAAACGGGATCACATCATTAGGAGAATGGTGTGATGGAAAAGACCCAAACTACAAACGTAGCATATGATCGTGTCAGTTTATTGCTACTGTTTTCTGCATGTCAAGTATATGTTCCTACGACCATGAGATCATGCAACTCACGGATACCGGAGGAGTGCCTTGTGTGTATCAAACGTCGCAACGTAACTGGGTGACTATAAAGGTGCTCTACAGGTATCTCTGATGGTGTCTGTTGAGTTGGCATGGATCAAGACTAGAATTTGTTACTCCGTGTGACGGAGAGGTATCTCAGGGCCCACTCGGTAATACAACATCACAATAAGCCTTGCAAGCAATGTGAATAAGTGTTATTCACGGGATCTTGTATTACGGAGCGAGTAAAGAGACTTGCGGTAACGAGGTTGAACTAGGTATGGAGATACCTACGATCGAATCTCGGGCAAGTAACATACCGAAGAACAAAGGGAACATCATACGGGATTAACTGAATCCTTGACATAGAGGTTCGACTGATAAAGATCTTCGTAGAATATGTAGGAACCAATATGGGCATCATACGGGATTAACTGAATCCTTGACATAGAGGTCCCGCTATTGGTTATTGACTGTAGAGGTGTCTCGGTCATGTCTACATAGTTCTCGAACCCGCAGGATTTGCACACTTAAGGTTCAGTGACGTTTCGGTAGTATAGAGTTATGCATGGTGGTGACCGAAGGTTGTTCAGAGTCCCAGATGAGATCTCGGACGTCACGAGGATCTCCGGAATGGTCCGTAGGTAAATATTTATATATAGGAAGTCCTATTTTGGTCGCTGGAAAAGTTTCGGGCTCATTGGTAATGTACCGGGAGTGTCGGTAGTGTACCAGGAGACCATCGGGAGGGGTATTTCGACCCAAGAGGCTACATGGGCTGTGGGAGGATGAATACCAGCCCTTAGTGGGCTGGTAGAAGTCCCACACGAGGTCCATGCGTCTGGGAAGAAAAGTCCAAAAGGAAAAAGGTGGAAAAGAGCAAAAAGGGCTAAATTAGGAAGGAGTCCTAATCCTACTAGGAGCGGAGGAGGTGGACTCCTCCCTCCTGGTTCGGCCGACCCAAGGGCTGCCTCCTTGTGAGGCAAGCCTCCTCCTCCTCTCCTCCTATATATACTAGAGGGTTTTAGGGTTTTGGCACAAGATTTTCAGCCACGTGCTACACGTTCCTCTAGTCCATAGTTTCTCCTCTAGACCGGATTTCTACAGTGCTTAGGCGAAGCCCTGCCGGAATTGCTCCACCACCATTGCCGGAGCATCGTCGCGCTACCGGAGAACTCTTCTACCTCTATGCTCCCTCTTACTGGATCAAGAAGGCGGAGATCGTCATCGAGTTGTATGTGTGCTGAACGCGGAGGTGCCATCCGTTCGGCGCAAGATCGGAAGGATCATGATCAAGATCGCGAGACAGATCGTGATGTGATCACGGGACGGAACGTGATGAGATCACGGGACGGATCGTGATGAGTTCGCGGGACGGATCGTGATGAGTTCGCGGGACGGATCGTGATGAGTTCGCGGGATGGGTCATGATTGGATCGCGGGACGGATCGTGATTGGATCGCGGGACGGATCGTGATGAGATCGCGGGACGCTCAACGATTTGGATCGCGAAGATGTTCGACTACACCAACCGCGTTTCTTAACGCTTACCGCTTAGCGATCTACAAGGGTATGTAGATCCACTCTCCCTCTCATAGATGCTCGTCACCATGGATAGATCTGTGTGTGCGTAGGAAAATTTTTGTTTCCCATGCGACGTTCCCCAACATCGCACGTCGGGCCGGCTCGATGATGTTGGTGCAGATGTCCGGCCCGGGTGTAGATCCATCTAGCTTGCTGATGAACATGTGCATCTTGCCAATGGGAACCCGATAGCCGTACTCAACTGAATCGGCTTCAGGCCGCCATCCTGAGTCGTCGATGTACAGCTTGCCGCGGCGGCTCTTGGTCGTCAAACCGACAGCGTATCCTTCGATCCCTGAGAGAAAACCCTTTGAGAACTCAACACCACCGTGCGCTAGCCCCACGGTAGGTGCCAACTGTCGTGGCTTTATCATGGCAGATGTCCGAAGACTTAGATTCGAGGCCATCGCTAAGGCGGTGGACTCAATGGGGTTGGACGGGACGAAAGACACGGATTTACCCAGGTTTGGCCCCTCGAGATAGGGTAAAAGCCTACGTTCCTGCTTTGTGTGTATTGATTGGAGTATCGATTACAAGGGAGCGTATTCGCTGGACCTAGCTCTCAATTGATTGGTTTCTATCTAAGTCGTCCCCGAGTCTTGGCTTTATATATGAGGTCGAGACTACGGGTTACACAAGTCTAACACCGACTCTTACAACGTATATGACTCTATCTCTAAGCTGCCTAGCCGACTCTGGCAGGCTGTCTCCGGGCGGCCTACGCTCACGGGTCTTGCAACTTCTTGACTCTGGGCCTCCGTCCTAGCCCATCTGGTGAGCCGTCGTGCGGCCCAATCCTCTTCTTCCAGCCCATATGCTAATGAGCCGCCAGGTATAACCCGGCCCCTCCTGGGCACGTCTTACCACGAGGTTATATCCCCAATAGGATGAGACTTCGAAAGAAAAATAAAGAAAAGAAAAAAGAAAAAGAAAAAAAGGTAATAAAATAAATAAATGAGAGAAAAGAGAGAAGAGACAGTGCTACTACCTCTTTTCCCACACTTGTGCTTAGTGAAAGCGCCATGTTTTTCATATAGAAAGTCTCATGTTTTGTCATTTTTATATGCTAGTGGGATTTTTTTAATTATAGAACTTGGCTTGTATATTTCGATGATGGGCTTCCTCAAATGCCCGAGGTCTTCATGAGCAAGCAAGTTGGATACACACCCACTTAGCTTCCGTTGAAATTTCATACACTAATAGTTCTGGTGCATCCGTTGCATGTCAACCCCTACTCCTCGCATTGATATCCATCGATGGCATCTCCAAAGCCCGTTGCTCTGCCTAGTTGATGCAAGACTTCTTAATCCACTTGTACTCCTTTGATACCTATCACCATATTATATTTCACCTATATGCTATCTCCATGATTCACGCTCATGCATTGAGTGAGGTATAAGATGTCGACGCGCGTTAAAAGGTACGATCCAATTGCTTGGCTTAACACCTTGGTGCTTGACATTTGTATTTATGTGGTGAAGACGAAGCCATGCTATGCTAATATGATAAAATTAATGAATGAGGAGTAAACATTCTTTAGGGATCGTATATTCTGAAAGTTTATGATTGTGTTACTTATATTTATGGATATTACTATGTTGATATTTATTGGTTCATTGTTTCTCAATGGTCATACCTGAAAGAGATTACATGTTAGGTAGCATGTCACATCAAAAATTCTATTGTTATCATTTACCTATTCAAGGACGAGCAGGAATTAAGCTTGGGGATGTTGATACGTCTCCAACATGTATATAATTTTTGATTGTTCCATGCTATTATATTATTAACCTTGGATTCTTTATATGCATTTATTTTCTATTTTATATCATTTTTAGCGCTAACCTATTAACCTAGTGCCCGATGTCAGTTGTTGTTTTTTGAGTGTTTTTGGCTTTTCAGGAAATCAGTACCAAACGGAGTCCAAATGAAACTAAACTTTTTGATGATATTTATGGACAAAAATAAGACCTGCAAGCTTCAGAGGGAGACCAGAGGGCACATGATATGTCCCCAACCCAATAGGACGCGCCCAGAGGGGGTGGCCGCACCCTGATGTCTTGGGGCCACCCTTGAGCTCCTCATGACCTAACTCCGCCTCTCTAATTCCTATTTCATGGAGAAAACACAAGAGACCCATAGAAATACTCTTACCCCCGCTGCAAGTCTCTATTCCGCCGTGATCCCATCTGGAGCCTTGTTCCAGTGCCCTACCAGAGGGTGGATCAATCATGGAGGGCCTTCAACCTTTCTGATCCCATGGTGATGTGTGAGTAGTCTACCACAGACCTACGGATCCATAGTTAGTACCTAGATGGCTATCTCTCTCTATGTTCTTCAATGCCAAGATCACCGCGATTCCCATGGTGATCTATCTTGTGTAATCACACTTTGCTGTGTGTTTGTTGGGATCCGATGAATTGTGGGTTTATGTTCAGAGTTCATGAAAAGTATTTGAGTTATCTCTGTATTCTTATATGCATGATTATGATAGCTTCGTATTTCTCTCCGATCTATCGGTTTGGTTTGGCCAACTAGATTGATTTATCTTCAGTGCGATTGGTGCATTGTGATGGGTTCAATCTTGTGGTGCTCAATCCCAGTGACAGATGGGGACATGACACATATTGTATTGCTGCCATTAAGGATAAAACTATGGAGTTCATTCATAATAGTTGAGTTTGCTTTGTCTACACCATTTCACTTTGCCCCAAGCATTACTCTGTTTTTACTTAATACTCTAGATGCATGCTGGATATCAGTCGATGAGTGGGGTAATAGTAGTAGATGCAGATAGGAGTCGGTCTACTTGCTTATGAACGAGATGCCTATATGTGTGACCATTGCCATGAATAAATATTACATAACTATGCATTTTTCTATTAATTGTCCAACAGTAATTTGATTACTTACCCTATGCTTTCTTCGAGAGAGAAGCCTCTAGCAAAAACTATAGCCCCCGGGTCTTCACAAATTAAATTCCAAAAACTCTAAAACATTGCTGAATTTTTATTTATATTATTTTATTTTATATTTATCTATCTATCACTACTTATCTCTTGCAACTAATGAGTTCAAGGGGCTTGACAGCCCTCTTGCCCGCGTTGGGTGCAAGTGTTTACTATCTTTTTGTGTAGGAACTGAAGATGGAAGTTTGTGTAGTCCTCCTATTGGTTCTTTAACCTTGGTTCTCACAGAGGGAAACACTTATCTCTACTATGTTGCATCTCCTCTCCTCTTCAGGAAAAATCCTAACGCAGTTTACAAGTAGTAGACCTTGTCGGCGGCGTTTCACCTTGGTTCCGACGACTACAACAGCGGCCGAACAGGGTCGACGTCGGGCGGAAGGGTGGCAGGGGGCAAGGGAGGCAACGAGGTAGTGGTGGGGCCGGCAAGCGGCTGCCGAGAGTCACGTCAACAAATTTGTAGGGGCAGGGGTGACACGAGGGAGAGGCATGACTTTTTACCGAGCCTCCGACCGGTGGAGTATATTTAGGGAGAAAGTTGGGTCCGAAAATTACTCCCTTACGACGGATTGTGAATCGGCTAGATGCTAGTTACAGGAGTAAAACATTTTTTTACTCCTCTGACCGGTTATAAGGGATCTATTAGAAATAGGCCCCCCATGGCATCTATTAACCTTGTGATAGTGATTGTACATTGATAGGGATGGCAATGGTGTTGGAAATATGCCCTAGAGGCAATAATAAATTAGTTATTATCATATTTCCTTGTTCATGATTATCGTTTATTATCCATGCTATAATTGTATGTTGGGGAACGTTGCATGGGAAACAAAAAAATTCCTACGCACACGCAAGATCTATCCATGGTGATGAGCATCTACGAGAGGGAGAGTGGATCTACATACCCTTGTAGATCGCTAAGCGGGAAGCGTTAAGAAACGGGGTTGGTGTAGTCGAACATCTTCGCGATCCAAATCGCCGAGCGTCCCGAGATCACATCACGATCCGTCCCACGATCCAATCACGATCTGTCCCACAAACTCATCACGATCCGTCCCGCGATCTCATCACGATCTGTCCCGCGATATCATCACGATCCGTCCCGTGAACTCATCATGAACGGTCTCGCGATCTTGTTCACGGTCCTTTCGATCTAGCGGCGAATGGACGACACCTCCGCGTTCAGCACACGTGCAGCTTGATGAAGATCTCCACCATCTTGATCCATCAAGAGGAAGTGGAGCGAAGAAGAGTTCACCGGCAGCGTGACGGCGCTCCGGTGATGGTGGTGGAGCAATTCCGGCAGGGCTTTGCCTAAGCACTTCGGAACTAGTCTAGTCTAGAGGAACTTGATCTAGAAGTAGGGTTTAGACGTGGCTGAAAATCCTTTTCCAAAAAACCCTAAAACCACTCATATATATAGGCGGAGGGGAGAGGAGGCTGTGCCCAAAAGGAGGGCTCTCCTTTGGTTCGGCCGAACCTAGTGGGGAGGAGTCCTCCTCCTAGTAGGACTCCTCCTCCCACAAGAGAGGTGGAGTTTGGGGAGGTTTCCACCCCAATTCGGTTTGCCTCTCTTTCATCCTGCGCATAGGCCTCCTTGGCCGACCCAACTGGCCCACTATGGGCTGGTGGGTTGCCACCTAGGCCCATGGGGTGGGTTGGCCCCACTGGTAGGCCCTCGGGACCCATTCGTCACTCCCTGTACACTACCGAAAATGCCCGAAACTTTCCAGAGTCCAAACACCACCTTCCTATATATCAATCTTTACCTCCGGACCATTCCGGAGCTCCTCGTGACGTCCGGGATCTCATCCGGGACTCCGAACATCCTTCGGTCACCACCATACATAACTCTATACTACCGAAACGTCACCAAACCTTAAGTGTGCAGACCCTGCGGGTTCGACAACTATGTAGACATGACCGAGACTCCTCTACGGTCAATAACCAATGGCGGGAACTGGATGTCCACATTGGTTCCTACATATTCTATGAAGATCTTTATCGGTCGAACCTCTATGTCA
The DNA here is from genome assembly GCA_022496015.1 of Hordeum marinum. Classification (NCBI taxonomy): domain Eukaryota; kingdom Viridiplantae; phylum Streptophyta; class Magnoliopsida; order Poales; family Poaceae; genus Hordeum; species Hordeum marinum. Next base: position 443,258,162 of record CM039675.1, on the reverse strand, counting down.
AGGATTCAGTCAATCCCGTATAACGTTCCCGTTGTTCTTCGGTATGTTACTTGCCCGAGATTCGATCGGCAGTATCTCCATACCTAGTTCAACCTCGTTACTGGAAAATCTCTTTACTCGTTCTGTAATACAAGATCACGTGACTAACACTTAGTCACATTGCCTGGAAGGCTTATTGTGATGTTGTATTACCGAGTGGGCCCTGAGATACCTCTCCGTCACACGGAGTAACAAATCCCAGTCTTGATCCATACCAACTCAACAGACACCCTCGGAGATACCTGTAGAGCACCTTTATAGTCACCCAGTTATGTTGCGACGTTTGATACACACAAGGTACTCCTCCGATGTCAGTGAGTTTCATGATCTCATGGTCATAGGAACATATACTTGACATGCAGAAAACAGTAGCAATAAACTGACACGATCATAAGCTACGTTTGTAGTTTGGGTCTTGTCCATCACATCATTCTCCTAATGATGTAATCCCGTTATCAGATGACATCACATATCAATGGCTAGGAAACCTTGACCATCTTTGATCAACGAGCTAGTTCACTGGAGGCATACTAGGGACAGAGTGTTGTCTATTTACCCACACATGTAATGTGTTTCCATTTAATAAAATTATAGCATGGATAATAAACGATTATCATGAACAAGGAAATATGATAATAACTAATTTATTATTGCCTCTAGGGCATATTTCCAACAGTCTCCCACTTGCACTAGAGTCAATAATCTAGTTCACATCACCATGTGATTCGCATTGTTATGAATCTAATACCCAATGAGTTCTGGGGCTCGATCATGCTTTGCATGTCAGAGAGGTCTTATAGTCAACGGGTCTATGACATTCAGATCCGTGTGTACTTTGCAAATTTTTATGTCAAACCGTAAACACTGCTACCACACTCCACTTGGTACTATTCCAAATGGTTGCTCCACTATACGTATCCAGATTGCTACTATGAGTCATCCAGATTGGTGTTAAAGCTTGCATCGACGTGACTCTTTACGACGAACTCTTTATCACCTCCATAATCGAGAAACATCTCCTCAGTTTTTGAGTTACTAAGGATAATCTTGCCCGCTGTCCAGTGCCCCATTCCAGGATCACTTTGAAACCTTCCGACCATACTTATAGCAAGGCTGACATCGGGTCTTTGTGCACAGCATTGCATACATGATAGAGCCTATGGCTGAAGCATAGGGGATGACACTCATCTTTTCTCTATCTTCTGCAGTCACTGGGCATTGAGTCTTACTCAACTTTATACCTTGCAAATCAGGTGAGAACTCTTTCTCTGACTGATCCATTTTGAACTCTTTCAAAATCTTGTCAAGGTATGTACTCATTGAAAGTCTTATCAAACATCTTGATCTATCTTTATAGATTTTGATACTCAACAATTAGGTAGCTTTATCCAGGTCTTCCTTTGAAAAACTCTTTTCAAACAACCTTTTATGCTTTCCAGAAATTCTATATCATTTCCGATCAACAATATGTCAACCACATATGCTTACCAGAAACTCTATAGTGCTCCCACTCACTTTATTGTAAATACAAGTTTCTCATAAACTTTGTATAGACTCAAAAACTTTGATCACCTCATCAAAGTGTATATTCCAACTCCAAGATGCTTGCTTCTGTTCATAGAAGGTTCACTGACGCTTGCACACCTTTTAGCATCCTTAGGACTGACAAAACCTTCTGGTTGTATCTCATACAACCTTTCCTTGAGGAAGGAAATGATGTTTTGGTATCCATCTGCCAGATTTCATAATTGAAAAATGCAGCAACTGCAAACATAATTCCAATAGACTTTAGCATCGCTACGAGTGAGAAAGTCTCATCGCAGTCAACTCCTTGAACTTGGCGGAAACTTCTTTGCGACAAGTCGAGCTTTATAAATGGTGACATTCACCATCAGCGTCTGTCTTCATCTTAAAGATCCATTTGTACTTGACGACCTGCCATCCAACGAGCAAGTCCACCAAAGTCTATACTTGGTTTTCATACATGGATCCTTTCTCGGATTTCATGGCCTCTAACCATTTGTTGGCTTCCGGGCCCATCATTGCTTCTCCATAGTTCGTAGGTTCATCGTTGTCCAACAACATGACCTCCGAGACAGGGTTGTCGTACCGCTCAGTAGTAGTACACATCCTTGTCGACCTACGAAGTTCGATAGTAACTTGATCTGAAGCTTCATGATCATCATCATTAACTTCCTCTTCAACTGACGTAGGCTTCATAGAAATATCTTTCTGCGTCGCGCCACTTTCTGGTTGAAGTAAAGGTTCAATAACCTCATCAAGTTCTATTTTCCTTGTAGGTCGATAGTAACTTGATCGAAGCTTCATGATCATCATCATTAACTTCCTCTTCAACTGACGTAGGCTTCACAGAAACATCTTTCTGCGATGCGCTACTTTCTGGTTGAAGCAGAGGTTCAAATAACCTCATCAAGTTCTATCCTCCTCCCACTCAATTCTTTCAAGAGAAACCCTTTCTCGAGAAAGGACCCAGTTTTAGCAACAAACATTTTATGCTTGGATCTGAGATAGAAGATTCACCCAACTGTTCTTAGAGTATTCTATGAAGATGCATTTGTCCGCTTTGGGTTACACAAGCGTCGCATCCCCAAACATTAAGAAATGATAGCTTAGGTTTCTATCAAACCATAGTTCACACGGTGTCATCTCAATGGATTTAGATGGTGCCCTATTTAAAGTGAATGTTGTTGTCTCTAATGCATAACCCCTAAATTATAGTAAAAATTGATAATAGACATCATAGCACGCACCATATCCAATAGAGCACGACTATGACGTTTGGACACACCATCACACTATGGTGTTCCAGGTGGCGTGAGTTGTGAAACAACTTTCACATTGTCTAAAGTTGTATGCCAAATTTGTAACTCAGATATTCACCTCCACGATCATATCACAAACATTTTTATCTTCTTGTCACAATGATCTTAAACTTCACTCTGAATTTGCTTGAACCTTTCAAACGATTCAGACTTGTGTTTCATTAAGTAAATATACACTATATCTACTAAAATCATCAGTGAAGGTAAGAAAATAATGATATCCACCGCACGCTACAAGACTCATTGGATTGCATACATCAACATGTATCATTTCCAATAAATCACTTGCCCTCTTCATCAAACCAGAAAACGGGGTCCTTTAGTCATCTTGCCCAAGAGGCATGGTTCGCATGTCTCAACCGATTCGAAATCGAATGAGTCCAAAGATCCATCAGCATGGAGTTTTTTCATGCGTTTTATAACAATATGACATTTAGCGGCAGTGCCACAAGTATGTGGTACTATTATTATTAACTTTGTATCCTTTTGGCATCAATGTTATGAACATGTGTATTACTACGATCAAGTTTTAACAAACCATTCTTACTGGGTGCATGACCGTTGAAGTATTATTCATGTAAATAGAATAACCATTATTCTCTAATTTAGATTTATAATCGTGTTTGCAATGAACATGATCTAATCACGTTCATGCTCAACGCAAAAACACCAAATAACATTTAGGTTCGTCACTAATCTCGAAGGTAGAGAGAGCGTGTGATGTTGATCACATCAACCTTGGAAACATTTCCAACACACATCGTCACCTCACACTTAGCTGGTACTCCGTTTATTCTGTAGCTTTTATTTCGAGTCACTAACATTTAGCAATCGAACCGGTATCCAATACCCATGTGCTACTAGGAGTAAAAGCAAGGTACACATCAATAACATGTATATCGAATATACTTCTGTCGACGTTGCCAGCCTTCTTATCTACCAAGTATCTAGGGTTGTTCCGCTTCAGCGACCTCTCTCCTTATAATTCAAGCACTTAGTCTTCGGGTTTGGGTTCAACTTTGGGTTGCTTCACTGGAGCAGCAACTTACTTGCCATCCATGAAGTTTCCCTTCCTTGCCCTTGCCCTTCTCGAAACTAGTGGTTATACTAACCATCAACACTTGATGCTCCTTCTTGATTTCTACCTTCGCGGTGTCAAACATCGCGAACAGCTCAGGGATCATTATTTCTATCCATGACGTCTATAGTTCATCACCAAGTATCTTATTTGGAAGATCAACTCCCACTCGATTCAACCGATTGTAGCACCCAGACAATCTGAGCACATGCTCAACGATTGAGTTATTCTCCTTCGTCTTACAGGCAAAGAATCTTGTTGGAGATCTCATATCTCTCAACACGGGCACGAGCCTGAGATCCTAATTTCAGCTCTTAGAACATCTCATATGTTCCATGACGTTCAAAACGTTTCGGAGCCTCAATTCTAAGCTGTAATGCATGACGCACTAAACTATCAAGTAGTTATCAGAACGTGCCTGTCAGATGTTCACAACATCTACAAACAACGCAAGAGGGGTTGGCGCACCGAGCGGTACATTAAGGTCATAAGACTTCTATGCAGCAATGAGGACAATCCTCAGATCACGGATCCAATCCGCAATATTGCTACCATCATCTTTCAACTCTATTTCTCTAGGAACATATAAAAATTCAAGGGATCTACAGCGCGAGCAAGTAATCTACAACACAATTTGCAAAGACACTACTGACTATGTTCATGATAATGAGTTCAATTAATCATATTACTTAAGAAATCCCACTCAAATTGACACCCCTCCGGTCATCTGAGTGATACATGATCCAAATTCACCAACTCAAGTCCCATCATCACGTGAGTTGAGGTGGTTACAATGGTGAACATCATCATGTTGATCATATCTACTATATGACTCATGTTCGATCTTTCAGTCTCTTGTGTTCCGAGGCCATGTCTGTACATGCTAGGCTCTTCAAGTTTAACCTAAGTGTTCGGCATGTGCAACACTAGCTTGCACCCGTTGTATGTGAACGTAGAGTCTATCACACCCGATCATCACGTGGTGTCTCAACACGACGAACTTTCGCAATGGTGCACACTCAGGGAGAACACAATTTATCTTGAAATTTAAGTGAGGGGTCACCTTATAATGCTACCATCGTACTAAGCAAAACAAGGTGCATAAAAGGATTAACATCACATGCAATTCATAAGTGACATGATATGGCCATGAACTTGTGCTTTAGATCTCCATCTTGAAAGCACCGGCATGATCTCCATCGTCACCGGCATGACACCATGATCTCCATCATCTTGATCTCCATCAACGTGTCGCCATCGGGGTTGTCACGCCCTCCATGCTTCTACTACTATTGCTACCGTTTAGCGATAAAGTAAAGCATTACATAGCGCTTAATGATTGACACGCACGTCATACAATAATTAAAGACAACCCTAGGGCTCCTGCCGGTTGCCGTACTCATCGACATGCAAGTCGTGAAATTCTATACATCACATGATCATCTCAAACATCACATATATCACATCATGTAATTGGCCATATCACATCACAACGTACCCTGCAAAAACAAGTTAGACGTCCTCTAATTGTTGTTGCATGTTTTACGTGGCTGTTACGGGTTTCTAGCAAGAACGATTCTCACCTACGCATAAACCACAATGGTGATACATAATTTGCTTTTCAACCTTCTCAAGGACTGCCTTTGTCGAATCCGATCCAACTAAAGTGAGAGAAACTGCCACCCGCCAAGCCATCTAGGCAACAAGTTGCGTCGAGGGAACCGGTCTCTCGTAAGTGTACGAGTAATGTTGGTCCGGGCCGCTTCATCTCACAATACCGCTGAACCAAAATCCGACCAAGGGAGGAAGCAATCTAAGCATCAACGCCCACAAACATTTTGTGTTTCTACTCGAGATCTCATCTACACAAGGAACTCCTCCGATGTCAGTGAGTTGCATGATCTCATGGTCATAGGAACATATGTAGGAGATATGCCCTAGAGGCAATAATAAATGTTTTTGATTATCTCCCTGTTCATAATTATGTTTATGTTCCATGCTATAACTGCAATGATTCTCGAGTCTACAAATAAAACGAGGCTTGGAGGGAAACTCATGTGCACGTGTGGGATAATAAACAGTAAAATGTATTCCTAGTCTGGCCTCTAAGACTGGCTCAAGTATTGCATGATGATCCTGTTTTCCTGATCATGGGCATGACTATGCCGGCAATTTTGAAGGCATAATGTTAGAAGAACATTTGTGTTGAATCGACCTGAATTGATGTTATGCTATGAGATACATTCGTCATAAGTTAATGGTTAATAACACAGAGAAGTTAATGTTTGCATAATTCCTTAGACCATGAGAGTATCGAGTTTCTTCATGCTTGCTTCATGAACTTTGGGGTTTGTTAAACGTCATGCGTAAATGGGTGGCTATTACGGCGGCTTACGGGTTCATGGAAAAGTATGTGAAGTAACTTGATAGCTCAAGATTGGGATTTGCTCCTCCGACGATGGAGAGATATCTCTGGGCCCTCTCGGTGTTACGGTATCCATCATCATCTAGCCAGACACTTTGTGATTTGATCACGGGGATGCCGGAACACGGGAACGAGAAAAGAGAACAATACCGTTAACGAGGTAACTGGCATAGTGGACAAGTTGTTGATCCACGAGGATGCCAACATGTCTCACCTCGGGTATTTGTAACATATCGCGAAGCAACAGGAATAGCACACTGCAACTGGAGGTTCACTCGAATATTTATTCGTGTGGGTATAGGGATCGATATGGGTGTCCGCGGCTCCGATGTTGATCATTGATCGGAAGGGGTTCCGGGTCATGTCTATGCTTCACCGAACCTATAGGGTCACACGCTTAAGGGTCATCTATCTGTTGAATACTAGACAGGGAGTCTGAGAGAAAATCACCGAAAAGTTTCGGACATCGGAAAAGTTTCGGACAGTGGAAAAGTTCCGTAGACAGGTCACCGGAATAGTTTCGGTGAAACTGAAAAGTTGTTTCAAGGGATACCATTAAGTCAAATTGGTTTCGGCACATGCCTGATAATTCTTGGAGGGTGCCAGAGTCATTCTGGAAACTTCTGGGAATTTTTCGGAAGAATAACCGGAAATGTTCCGGAGCTGCCGGAACTGCTTCAGATGCTTTTCGCAGATGAAAATCACTATTCCGGAATTGTTCCGGATTGCATTGAAAATTATTTTAGTGGGGTACTAGAATTTTTCTAAGCCCACATAAATATTTTCAGTTCGACCGCACGCTGAAAAATGTCGTCGTGAATAGTGAAAGTGCTTTTTGGACTCCTTTATGGAAAGCCACCTTTTGGGGCTTTGCTCCAAAAGATCTTGGGGATGACATGGATGGATTGGAGCCATTTTTGGGGGCCCACATGAGGGTGTGGCCGGCCACATGGTGGACTCCTTCATGGAGTCCCTCTTGTTCCTTGGTTTCACTTTTATGCCCTTGTGGAAGGACTTCATTCATGTGCATTTTGGGTTTTATTGTAAAACCACCCTACCCCTTGGTTTTCCTATAAATAGAGGAGATGTGGGCTGCCATTTCTTCATCCTTGTGCTCTCATACACATGCTTTGCTTTGCAAGCTCTCTCTCTCTCCCTCCCAGCGAAATAGTTTCGTAGAGCCGAAAGGCTGTTTGGGTTCCAGCAGGAACTAGTTCTGGACGGCGAAGCCCTGCCGTATAGATGACACCGTATGTGTGCAACTCTGTAGAGAGATCGTAGTTTCGGTCTTAGTTCGAGAGTGCCTCCCGAAGGGCTGTCCGTGTGACCGTCCGAGTTTTGAAGGTCCTCCCGAAGGGCTGTCCGAGTGACAGTCCAAGTTTTGGAGGTCCTCCCGAAGGGCTGTCCGCGACACCGTCCGGGGGACTGTCTGACCGCCTCCCGGAGGGCTGTCCGAGGGGCAGATGAGGGTGTACATCCTCGCGGTTGGGAGGTTGTAAATCCTAGCTGCGGGGATCTGCACCGTCGATCATCATCGACTCTACTTCCGTTGCGCTACGAGTCAGTAACGAAAAGATCAAACCTTGAATGCAGTCTTCATAGTGGTCCTGGGCTGGTGCGTAGGTCGGAATTTTTATGTTTTCTGCTGCGTTACCCAACAGTGGCATCAAGAGTCGTGCTATGCGTAGATGCAGGTTGCGATCTAGAATACATGGAGATGTATGGGTGTTGCATAATATAATTAGGTAGTAGATGAGATCTATTACTGAAAATTATTTGTGCGGGCAGCAGATGAAATCTGTAACCCGATGTTCTTGTTGCTTCCCTGGAATTTGCGTAGTCCTGATCTTAACGGAATGGTGGAATCTCACAAAGTTCTGGCAATCCGCGATCCTTTCATGCTGCTCCTGAGTATGCTGATTGACAGATCAACGAAGTGCTAACAGTTCTTTGGGTTCCACCATAGTTGAGAAAGATGGATGTTTCGTAGACGAAAGGGCAATGCATATGTGATCTGCACGGGGGTCACGCGTATGACGAAGTTTAGTATGGGGCTCGAGATTTTATTATCTCGTGTTTCATACACCCTGGATTGTTAATCTAGCAACTTGAATTATCATACTTGATGATGGACGTTGGTAGCTTCGGTTTGTTACGAAACATTAGAAGCCACGAAAAACAAGTTTTTGCATGGACCGATTAGAGGCATCTAACTTGGTTTTGCAGGATGGTTTGCATGTGCATGTGATGTGGTATAGTAGTGTTCATAATAATCTGATTATGTATGAGATGACTATATGATGTACATTGATTAACATGACATGCGTGTCATGATTCGGCATGATGGCTGGAGCCATATGATTGCACTTTAATGACCTGCGTGTCAACCTTATGTAATGCACTTATTTTATTAAGCTATAGAGATAGCAATATTATTTGGTGCATCAAAAAGGTGGTGGCAATCTTCGCAAAGGTGAACACCGATGCGAATACCGAAGACGAAGAAATACTTGACTTCTCCGTCAGAAGGGGCTATACCATGTCATGCTAATTATGAATTGCCTGAGATGTTTATCCCTCTTGATGCACCCTTCTTGATTGCGCGGTAGTCGCTTTTTATTAGGGTGATTTCTCACTTAGAATATCAAGTAGTTAGTGTTCTCCCAAGTGTAGCACCGTCACGGCACCTATCTCTTCGGGGTATCACATGGTTACATGGGTACGAACGATTAGAGAAGTGTGAGGCGGGTGAGTTGAGACCTCGCAGCGAGATCACTTGGTTGTCTTGACGTTCAGGCATGAAAGTCATGAGCTCGGAACACACGCATCGAAAGATGAACAAGAGTCACATAGAGATGTGATTGGCAAGTTGGCCTACCGATTGCAATTCTCGTCACTTGAGATGGATACATCCTTGGCGTTGAATTGTAATTTGGATCTTGAATCACTCACAATAAATTATGAGAGATATTGATTTGAGTGGGAGCGCACTGTAGAATTAACTTATTTTAATTCTCAGTGCAATTTATTTTGAACACTGTCTAAGTGTGGTTTGCAAAATAGTTGTAGAATAATGGCTCGTGTTTCCACCTTCCCTATTAAAATTGAATATTGTTAAATATCTGGTTAAAACTTTACGGTCGGTAACGTAATGTGAGGATTGTCCTCAAGAGTGCCGAGAAGGACTTGTCCTATCGCATGTTTTCAGTATTCTCCCGCTAATGCTATGGATGATATGACTCTCGTCCTTCGATCCAAAAAGCTAAAATTCCGTTACGGTCAAGTCAAATATGTTTGCTTCCATGAGACCGAAACTTCGAAAGTTCGGATAGTTATGTGATATTCATGGAATCTGAAAGTCATTTTCAGAGACACACAAAAGCTAAAAGATATGAGATATCCAAAGCAATGTTTGTTTGCAAACTATTAGTAAAGGAGTTTACTATGCATTAGACTGATAAGAGAGGGATCCAGGAGAACGCCTGTCATATGATGAAAGGTGAATAAAACAACAACTTAAAGAGAAAGGAAGTGTCTGAAGGGTGTTAGTAAGACTTTCACGCCTAGGAAGTCTGGGGCTAATGCCACTCTTAAGTTGGGTGCTTCTTCTGAGAGTAGGAGAAATACTGAAAAGTTAAACTGTTAGAAATATAATGGCAAAAGGAAAGAAGACTGGAATATCCAGATCATGTATGAATGTCATACAAGTTTTTGATGTATAGAAGGCTGGTCAAAGATATAGTTCTTGGGAATTATGGTTAAACATGTTAATCACTAATTCTTGGGTATTGTGAGTTGGTCACAAAGATACCCGCTCGATTGCATTCTGTTGCAACTCGATGTAAGAACTACTATGGCCTGAAAGACTAGCCAGGAATGAGGTTTAGATACACGTAGGGAACATAGTAAATGTTACTATGCCTTCCATCGGTGTATTCCCTATGTATTAAGTTTCATAATTCATTTTAGAGTTTCATACACTCTAGCCCTTTGCATAAGGTATCTTGCAAGAAGGTTGTTCATAAGAGAACTTTTCATGTTCGGTGTTATGAATAACATAAGGGCCATACTTTCATCATGACTGAGACTTATGTTATGAATATTGATAATAATACATTACCTCTGGGTTTACTTTCATAATTCATTTTAGAGTTTCATACACTCTAGCCCATTGCACAATGTTTGTTGCAAAAGATTTGTTCATAAAAACAACAATTGTTGTTCAATATTATGAATAACATGAAGGGCCATGATTCCATCCTAGATGAGATATATGTTATGAATATTGATGGAAATATGATACATCCATAACACTGATGCTAAATGTCGCAAGACTAAAAGAATACCACATATGTGTGGCACTGCATTTGGTCACATTGGAGAAACCCGCATGGAAAAATCCATTATGATGGATTTTGAAGTCGTTTGATTTTGAATCATCTGACACTTGCGACTTTCCTCCAAAACGTGAACTAACTAAAATACCGTTCACAGGCCATAAGGAACGAGCAAAGAACTTATTGGTAATCATACATTATGATGTGTGTAGTCAAATAAATGTTGTTGCAAACAGTGGATTTGTCTACCTTTAAAAATGACTCAAGTAGATATATGGATATTTACTTGATGAGACGTAAGTCTGGATCTTTTGAAATCATTCGAAAGGTTTTCAAAAATGAAGTAGAAGTTATTGTACCAAGAAAATTATGTTTCTGCAATTTGATTGCGGAAAGGAATATTTGAGTTACAAGTTTAGCGATTGTGTGATGAGTTGTGAAAAGAGTTTCATAACTTGCACCTCCCGGAACACCACTGCAAGTGGAAAGTTCGTGAAGATGTAATCGAACCATTTATGACATGGTAAGATCAAAGATGACATAAATAGATTTGCCATTATCCCTTTTATAGAGTGATGCTTTAGAGACTGCGGCTTTTACACTAAAAAGAGATCCATCAGGCCTGTTGAAATGACGCTATGGTATGGTACGCCCAACCATGTTATATCTTTTCTTAACATTTGGAATATGGGGCTTGTGTAAAAGGTTACAAACCCATTCCAAATCAGACAAGTGTTATTTTGTATGGTTATCCCAAGTCATTGGGTATTCCCCCACCACTATACCGAGGCAAAGGGTTTTGCCACAAAACGGTATGCTTTTAAAGAGAATAGTTCTTACAAAAGGTGAGTGGGAGGACAGTGCAACTCGACGAGATAACCAGTATCTTCGTCATCAGTTCAAAGGAAAGAAACCTTGGAAGTGAATCTGTTGTTTCCTACTATGACTGATACGTAAGTCTCTACAATAAAATGTATGGACTTCAGTTGAACGTGTAGCTGAACCACGTAGGCAAAGCTCATGCAAACCTATCAGGTGCGCAAACGAGATATTGTTGTTGGACAACAATATACCTACAATACACAAGGAAGCGTTGATGGGCCCTGACTCCGGGATTGGCTAAATGCCAATACAATCCGAGATAGTTTCCATATAAGTGATTCAAGATTAAAACCTTGATACACCTTTCAGAGGACTTAGAGTCCAACGAATATTTATGGAACTGAAAACTGGTATGGATAAAAATGTTTTATCCATAAAGCTCGACTTGTTGAAATAACAAGTTCAAGGAGTTGACTACGATGAGGTTGTTTCACCGTAGCGATGCTTAAGGTCGGTTCGGGTTGAACTAGCAATTAATACATATATCAATCATGAGATATGAAACATGGATGACAAAAGGATTTCCATCTGATGAAAATGAAACCTAGGACTTGTATGTGATACAGTCCAAAGTAATTTGTCGATCCAGAGGATGCTAGTAAGTATGCAAACTTCAGAGTTCCAGTGATGGACAGAAGAGAGCAAAGCGGAGTTGGAATCTTCGTTTTTGATGGAATGGTCAAAGGAGTTTGACTTCATCAAATGGGTATCGAAGATGCTTGTGATTCAAGAAAGTAAGTGGGAGCATAATACTATTTCTAAAAACCTTGTGTACTTGACACATTGTTAATTGGAAATAAATTTCTTGACGCGAATTAGGACTTCATTTGAAAATAGTTTTTTCGATGAAGTGCTTAGGCTAAATAGCCTCAATATTAGGCATGATGATCTATGGAGATAGATTTACCTAATGGGGCTAAGCAATGAATACATATTGATAAGGTGCTAAAGCCTTTTAGCATTTAAAACGCCAAGGAGTGATTCTTGCCGAACTCACATGGAAAGAGTTTTTGCAAGACTTAGTGTCCCAAAACACTGATGAGTGAAGTACATGATGGAGATTCCACACACTCTTGTGTTTGGATTAATCATGTATTCCATGGTATGTAAAACCACCAGATATGTCCGATACTCCAAAGTTGTTGCGAGTATGGATAACCAAAGTGATCAAAGTACTGATCATAGGACAATAGTGAAAGATGTCATTGAGTACTAGAGTAGTAGTGATGACATGTTTTCTCGCAAGAAGAAATCATGAAGAGTTCGGTGTAATATGTTACATCGATACAGTCTCCACCATTTCTCCATGTGATTTTCGATTTAATTGAGGTTTTTGTGTGATACACAATATGGTGGCACGGTAGTTGGAAATTGTTCCAAACAAGATACTGTGGCGAATTCTATAACAAAGGCTAAGTATGTTGACGCTTTGGAAGCGACAAAGAAGTTGTTGAATCATATAGTTCATTCATGAACTTAGTATGGTTCCAAGATGGCTTTGGTCTATGAGACACTATTGCAGATAGTTGCTCCATAGCTCAGCCTGAGGAATCAGGTTTCGACCAATGATTCACACATATGCAAAGCCAAGTCACACAAAATACGAATTTTGTGATAGCGTGAAAACATGAGGATATGCAATGTTCCACACGGAGCTGAAGTTGTCAGATCCATTGGACATCAGGCTATACCACAAGCGAAGAATATTTTACACCAGTATGCCATAGGTGTAAAGTGCATTAGCATTGACTAGATTATTGACTCTAGTGCAAGTGGGAGTCTGTAGGAGATATGCCCTAGAGGCAATAATAAATGTTTTTGATCATCTCCCTGTTCATAATTATGTTTATGTTCCATGCTATAACTGCAATGATTCTCGAGTCTACAAATAAAACGAGGCTTGGAGGGAAACTCATGTGCACGTGTGGGATAATAAACGGTAAAATGTATTCCTAGTCTGGCCTCTAAGACTAGCTCAAGTATTGCATGATGATCCTGTTTTATGATCATGGGCATGGCTATGCCGGCAATTTTGAGGGCATAATGTTAGAAGAACATTTGTGTTGAATCGACCTGAATTGATGTTATGCTATGAGATACATTCGTCATAAGTTAATGGTTAATAACACAGAGAAGTTAATGTTTGCATAATTCCTTAGACCATGAGAGTATCGAGTTTCTTCATGCTTGCTTCATGAACTTTGGGGTTTGTTAAACATCATGCGTAAATGGGTGGCTATTACGGCGGCTTACGGGTTCATGGAAAAGTATGTGAAGTAACTTGATAGCTCAAGATTGGGATTTGCTCCTCCGACGATGGAGAGATATCTCTGGGCCCTCTCGGTGTTACGGTATCCATCATCGTCTGGCCAGACACTTTGTGATTTGATCGCGGGGATGCCGGAACACGGGAACGAGAAAAGAGAACAATACCGTTAACGAGGTAACTGGCATAGTGGACAAGTTGTTGATCCACGAGGATGCCAACATGTCTCACCTCAGGTATTTGTAACATATCGCAAAGCAACAGGAATAGCACACGGCAACTGGAGGTTCACTCGAATATTTATTCGTGTGGGTATAGGGATCGATATGGGTGTCCACAGCTCCGGTGTTGATCATTGATCGGAAGGGGTTCCGGGTCATGTATATGCTTCACCGAACCTATAGGGTCACACGCTTAAGGGTCATCTATCTGTTGAATACTAGACAGGGAGTCTGAGAGAAAATCACCGAAAAGTTTCGGACATCGGAAAAGTTTAGGACAGTGGAAAAGTTCCGTAGACAGGTCACCGGAACAGTTTCGGTGAAACTGAAAAGTTGTTTCAAGGGATACCATTAAGTCAAATTGGTTTCGGCACATGCCTGATAATTCTTGGAGGGTGCCAAAATCATTCTGGAAACTTCTGGGAATTTTCCGAAAGAATAACCGGAAATGTTCCGGAGCTGCCGGAACTGCTTCAGATGCTTTTCGCAGATGAAAATCACTATACCGGAATTGTTCCGGATCGCATTGAAAATTATTTTAGTGGGGTACTAGAATTGTTCTAAGCCCACATAAATATTTTCAGTTCGAGCGGACGCTGTCGTCGTGAATAGTGAAAGTGCTTTTTGGACTACTTTATGGAAAGCCACCTTTTGGGGCTTTGCCCCAAAAGATCTTGGGGATGACATGGATGGATTGGAGCCATTTTTGGGGCCCCACATGAGGGTGTGGCCGGCCACATGGTGGACTCCTTCATGGAGTCCCTCTTGTTCCTTGGTTTCACTTTTATGCCCTTGTGGAAGGACTTCATTCATGTGCATTTTGGGTTTTATTGTAAAACCACCCTACCCCTTGGTTTTCCTATAAATAGAGGAGATGTGGGCTGCCATTTCTTCATCCTTGTGCTCTCATACACATGCTTTGCTTTGCAAGCTCTCTCTCTCCCTCCCAGCGAAATAGTTTCGTAGAGCCGAAAGGCTGTCTGGGTTCCGGCAGGAACTAGTTCTGGACGGCGAAGCCCTGCCGGATAGATGACACCATATGTGTGCAACTCTGTAGAGAGATCGTAGTTTCGGTCTTAGTTCGAGAGTGCCTTCCGAAGGGCTGTCCGTGTGACCGTCCGAGTTTTGAAGGTCCTCCCGAAGGGCTGTCCGAGTGACAGTCCAAGTTTTGGAGGTCCTCCCGAAGGGCTGTCCGCGACACCGTTGGGGGACTGTCTGACCGCCTCCCGGAGGGCTGTCCGAGGGGTAGATGAGGGTATACATCCTCGCGGTTGGGAGGTTGTAAATCCTAGCTGCGGGGATCTGCACCGCCGATCGTCATCGACTCTACTTCCGCTGCTCTACGAGTCGGTAACGAAAAGATCAAACCTTGTATGCAGTCTTCATAGTGGTCCTGGGCTGGTGCGTAGGTCGGAAATTTTTTGTTTTCTGCTGCGTTACCCAACAACATATACTTGACATGCAGAAAACAGTAGCAATAAACTGACACGATCATAAGCTACGTTTGTAGTTTGGGTCTTGTCCATCACATCATTCTCCTAATGATGTGATCCCGTTATCAAATGACATCACATGTCAATGGCTAGGAAACCTTGACCATCTTTGATCAATGAGCTAGTTCACTAGAGGCATACTAGGGACAGAGTGTTGTCTATTTACCCGCACATGTAATGTGTTTCCATTTAATACAATTATAGCATGGATAATAAACGATTATCATGAACAAGGAAATATGATAATAACTAATTTATTATTGCCTCTAGGGCATATTTCCAACATTGTATTGATCGGAGACTCAGATACATGTGTGGATACATAGACAACACCATGTCCCTAGTATGCCTCTAGTAGACTAGCTCGTTGATCAAAAGATGGTTAAGGTTTCCTAGCCATGGACATGAGATGTCATTTGATAACGGGATCACATCATTAGGAGAATGATGTGATGGACAAGACCCAAACTACAAATGTAGCATATGATCGTGTCAGTTTATTGCTACTGTTTTCTGCATGTCAAGTATATGTTCCTATGACTATGAGATCATGCAACTCACAGACATCGGAGGAGTGCCTTGTGTGTATCAAACGTCGCAACGTAACTGAGTGACTATAAAGGTGCTCTACAGGTATCTCCGAGGGTGTCTGTTGGGTTGGCATGGATCAAGACTGGAATTTGTAACTCCGTTTGATGGAGAGGTATCTCAGGGCCCACTCGGTAATACAACATCACAACAAGCCTTGCAAGCAATGTGACTAAATGTTAGCCACGGGATCTTGTATTACGGAACGAGTAAAGAGACTTGCCGGTAACGAGGTTGGACTAGGTGTGGAGATACCGCCGATCGAATCTCGGGCAAGTAACATACCGAAGAACAAAGGGAACGTTATACGGGATTGACTGAATCCTTGACATAGAGGTTCGACCGATAAAGATCTTCATAGAATATTTAGGAACCAATGTGGACATCCAGGTCCCGCCATTGGTTATTGACCGTAGAGGTGTCTCGGTCATGTCTACATAGTTCTCGAACCCGCAGGGTCTGCACACTTAAGGTTTGGTGACGTTTCGGTAGTATAGAGTTATGTATGGTGGTGACCGAAGGTTGTTCGGAGTCCCGGATGAGATCCCGGAGGTCACTAGGAGCTCCGGAATGGTCCGGAGGTAAATATTGATATATAGGAAGTCCCATTTTGGTCACCGGAAAAGTTTCGGGCTAATCGGTAATGTACCGGGAGTACCAGTAGTGTACCGGGAGACCACCGGGAGGGGTATTTCGACCCAAGAGACTTCATGGACTGTGGGAGAGTAAATACCAGCCTTTTGTGGGCTGGTGGAAGTCCCACACAAGGCCAAAGCTGCTGGGAGAAAAAGCCCAAAGGGAAAAAGGTGGAAAAAGGCCAAAGAAGGAGGAATCCTAGTCCTACTAGGATTGGAGGAGGAGTCCTCCTCTCCTCTCCACTTTGGTATACCCAAGGGCTGGCTTTTTGGCAGCCAAGACTCCTCCTCCTCTCCTCCTATATATACTAGAGGATTTTAGGGTTTTGGCGCAGAATTTTCAGCCACGTGTTACCTGTTCCTCTAGTGCATAGTTTCTCCTCTAGATCGGTTTTCTGCAGTGCTTAGGCGAAGCCTTGTCGGAATAGCTCCACCACCATCGCCGCAGCGCCGTCATGCTGCCGGAGAACTCTTCTACCTCTCCGCTCCCTCTTGCTGGATCAAGAAGGCGGAGATCGTCATCAAGCTGTACGTGTGCCGAACGCGGAGGTGCCGTCCGTTCGGTGCTAGATCGGAAGGACCGTGATCAAGATTGCGAGACGGATCGTGACGAGATCGCGGGACGGATCGTGATGAGATCACGGGACGGATCGTGATGAGTTCGCGGGACGGATCGTGATTGGATCGCGGGACGGATCGTGATGAGATCGCGGGACGCTCGGCGATTTGGATCGCGAAGACGTTCGACTACACCAACCGCGTTTCTTAACGCTTCCCGCTTAGCGATCTACAAGGGTATGTAGATCCACTCTCCCTCTCGTAGATGCTCATCATCATGGATAGATCTTGCGTGTGCGTAGTAATTTTTTTGTTTCCCATGCAACGTTTCCCAACAAATGGGTACCCATTACCCACGTACCCTGCGGGTAAAAACCCTATTAGGGTAAGGATATGGGACAAAAATTTACCCATGGGTATATAAATAGGAAAATCTGAAATCCATCGGGTAGATCGAGTATGGGTACGGGATCATATAACCCATACCCACATACCCATGTACCTGTATAAAATCTATATAAACTGAAAATTATTTCTACAATCTACACTATATGAAGAATTTCTGAACTAAAATTGTATGTCTATGTGTTGTTGTTTATGACTATATAATGTTGTTTATATGTATATGTTGTTGTTATAATCTATTTTTGTAAACTATATTATATGATGCAGTTTATGATTATAAGTTGTTCAAATTGATGCTTTGCAAATATGGGTAATTTTATCCGTGGGTACCCGTCTACCCTGTCGGGTAATGGATATGATTAAAACTTGTATCCGTTGACGGATATGGATACGAGTGATGGATAAGCTCAGACGGGACGGGTAAAAATATAGAAAGGCTCCACCCGTACCATACCCTGCGGATGCCATCCCTATACATTGAAGAACCCGTGCCAGAGTAATGGAAACTTTGTGGGCCCTTGCAGGTGCTGTTTAATTTTGGGTTGTGATACCATGGTGGCGGTGATATCACGAAGACTTCGGGGTGCAAACTTAGCCATCTCAAGACGGTATACATGTCAGGATTTGTCGATCTTTGGGGCCAGTCCGTGCTGTCATGGTATATCCTCTAACACGCCGCCGCCCTCGAGCACATGGTCATTGATCCTGTTGTGAAGACTCGTTTCGGCTCGCACCGTGCAGTTGAGGACGGGCCATTGTTCCAGGATCCCCTGGCAAAATACCTATTTGTACCCAAATTTCTAGAGGTCTTGACTGTTTTGAGGGCACCACCATCGCAGCACCGGTGACGTGGACGTGTGTGTCCAGTTGAGATGTTCAGTGAGCAACTCACAAAACATATTTATCAATTTAATGTGAACTTAGCCCGACGATTTTTTCCCTTGTCTGAATCAGCGTCATGTTTACTGTTGGACATTGCGATGTATTATCATCATACTTTCTGGCGCAAACACAGTCATGCAGAAATGAAAATTTTAAGCCAATAAATGTTATCTGAACTTGAAATGAGATAGAGTTTCTACATTTTCAAAGAAGCCATGGTTGGTCTGGTATAGAGGTAGTTGTTTCACCTTGACTTCATCTGCAATGGGTGTTGCATATGTGAAGCGTGAGTTAATTTAGTCAGCCGATACGAATCTGATTTGTACATCCTTTTGCTGATGATACTGATTCATTCTGAGAGAGTAAATTTAACAGAACTTCAGCTCTCATCTTAATGTTACGGGCAATGTATTGGTGAAGTAAATAATTCAATTTGAATTCCAGATAACTGGATATTTATGTGGTGAAGTTCTCGCAGCGACAAAACCAGAGCTATGTCGCTTTGTTGTAGAGTGGTGAAAAAATGCAGGATTTTAAGCCTGCAGAGTATGAAACTCTATGGAAATGTGAATAGTTGCCACTTTTGCACAGTTTACCCAAAATTAAATAAGTTATCCTAGCAAATTTACTCGAAAATGTACACAAACATTTTCTAATGGGTACGCTTAATTACATTTCCAATTAATAAAGAGTCGTTGTAAACCATGCGAGCCTTATTCATTATTACGTTTTCAGTTAAGTAAGTGTAATTCTTTAACTGTTGGATACAATGTACTGGAACATCATCAATTTTGTTATTTATTTTTATGATGTATTTGATCATGCTTTATGTTGCACTGGGGTGAATGAAAATTTTAAGCCAACAGTTGTCCTGTAAATTCCATAGCGTAACATGATTTCCAAAGAAAAACAGCATTTGGAGATTTGGTCACTGAGTCAGCTTAGTGATGAAGGTGCTTCTTTTGTGAAATTAATGAGGCGGGCGATATATTTGTAATCTCCTTTCTTTTCCGAATGTTCGTATAAAATGTAGATTTCTGGCACTGATTCATCTCAAATGTAGATTTAGCAAAAAATAAAAACTGCCAGTTATTAAAAAATTAGACAAAAAATGAACTTAGTGATGAAGGTGCTTTTTCTTTTGTGAAATTTGTAAAATCTCCTTTCCTTTCTGAATGTCCGTATAAAATGTAGATTTCTGGCACTCATTCATCTCAAATGTAGATTTAGCAAAAAATATAAACTGTCTGCTCTTTAAAAAGTTAGACAAAAAATCAACATAAAAAGTCCGACCTACCGTCTGCTCTTTAAAAAATTAGACAAAAAATCAACATAAAAAGTCCGACCTGTCTGCTCTTTAAAAAATTAGACAAAAAATCAACATAAAAAATCCGACCTACCGGATTCGAACCAGTGACCTAAGGATTCATCTGCAACGACTACAGTCCTCCGCTCTACCAACTGAGCTAAGGTCGGTTTGTTGTTTAAACGTTTTTAAAACCATTATATCAGGAACTCTTCAACTTGTTTCCAATACAAGTTCGGCATTTTTTTTTCTGAACAGACAAGTTCGGCATTATGTTCCGTTTTCTCAAGAGCAAGCAATTTCCGCTGTCGTTGCTCTTCATTTTGATTAAGGAAAAGAAGTATGTACGAGAGAGCCTTACAGAACATTACACTGCCATGGCACCAAAACAACAGCTACTGGTGCCATCCACCTCTGCCAGTAAGCTACTCCTCCCTCAGAGGCTCAGACACGCTAGGTGACCCTCCTGCAGAGCAAGCGGACAACCACATCATTGATCTGGCAATATTCTGTTTTCACCATGCACGCCTAAGGATCATCGATACGATTTAGCAACGCAAGGGAAAGAATATTAGTTCTTCAGTTCATTCATTGGTTCATACTTATTACACGGTAATATAAGAAGAATTGCCCCAAATTGCGGTTTGTGTCCACTTTGCAACCAAGTTCAGGAGACAACGTCCCACCTACTATTCCAATGCCGGTATTTGGTTGCGGTTTGGAATACGATAAAAACGATATTGTCACAAGAGACTGGATGGCTATCGAAGTGTGAGACACTTGCGGACCGAGATTGCACTTGCGCGCTCGCCGAACGAAAATGGAATGGCCTCGGGAACTTTGAAAGGAGAGGAACATTAGGTTCTTTCGAAACGCTTTCTGTGCCTTCCATGATCCTTGTGAATGAATTTATGGAGGAGGCAAGAGTGGGCTTTGACGGGTGTAGAAGGGCTAGATGTAATTTTACATAGTGAGTAGTTGTTTTACCTACGCCATTGCATGGCTGCTGTCTCCAGACTCTGTTACAACTTTTTCTTAATTAATGAAATGAAAAATCTTTTGTATTGTTTGAAAATAAAAAATTAGTGCGTCGAAAATTTTAAGCCAACAACTGTTCTCTAAAATTAAAATTCAGTGAAACGGTGCTTCAAACTTTTCAAAGAAAAAGTGTTAGTTCATCTAAATGGGTTGCATGTGTTGCCTCAAATGACTTAGAACATCTATAACCGGACCCCTCATACCCCTTTCAAACGCCTGGACAGGCCGTACGATCAGTGTCCATTCACAGAATTATTAACCAGACGAAGCTCTTAAACCACGAACAAACGTCCGGGCTGACCGACACCCCTCATATCCAGCCCAAATATAAGGCGGATATGCCACATTAGCCCGACCCACCTCTAGCCCACACCGACTCCACAAAATCCCCGTTCGAAGCAAACCCTAGCTCAGTTCACTCTGCTCCGCTCCGTTTCACCGACGCCCCACTTTCCTGAATCCAGCGAATCTTTAGCGTGTTGGCGACCATGTCCAACATCGGCAGCCACGCCGACAGCAACGAGGTTGATGATGAGGAGCTGACGCTCCATACCGCGCTTGAGCGCTCGCGGGTCGATACGGGGCGGCAACACCGGGTAGGGTGCGCTGCCGCCTGTTGCTCGTCGCCACAACGCCGGCGCCGGCCCTTCCCGACCCGCCCGCGGATCTGCAAGGCATGTGTAGTCTGCTCCGCCCGGCCGACGACCTCCTACACCTCCGATCGCCACTTCGCGCAGGCGGCGGTGGGTTTTAGTGCCCGCCGCGGATGCGGACTCCAGAGTCGGAGGCACACACCGCCCGTTGCGAGAGGCAGAGTGCAAGGGAGAGGGCGGCCGGGTCTGACACGACTGGGTCGTCCTCCCGCCGCTGCCGCCGCGTGATGTCGGTGCCCAACGAGGAGGACTGTCTCCTCTAGTGGGTGTACCGTAGGTCACTGACCATGGCGGAGACGGATGCCCGGTCGCTCCGTAGGATCAACGCCAAGAACCTCCAGCTCGGCATTGAGCAATCCGAGCGGGAGGCGGCGAGGGTGGCCAAGCTAAAGCGCAAGCAAGACCACATCGTCCAACGCTAGCAATGCTTCGTCTTCATCTCCTCCTCCTCCTACTCCTCCTCCTCCTCCTCCAATGGGTCTGACTCCGACGGCTCCGACGTCGACCCACCTCTTGCTGCGGACGCCTACAGCAGCGCCGACGATCGGAAGGGCAAAGGACCGACGAGGAAGTGGTGAAGCTCGACCTCTCATCTATTATTAGTATGCAGTTATTAGAACGTGCCATATCTTTGCACTATGTCAGTTTGGTGATCTTGTGATGATGTCTATGTTAATCATGCCCGTTTAGTATCGGTTTATATGTCTGTCTGTTGTCGATTTTTATCGTTTGTTGATCTACGTACTATGTTGCATGTATGTAAGGTGTCGGATATGAGATACACGGATGTAGAGGTGCGTATTGAAAAGTGTGCGCAGGCACGCTCGGTCGCGTCCGCGGGCATTTGAGAGGTTAGACTTGCAAGTTCGGGCCGTGGATATTCTTAGGATGTAAAATCTCCTTTCCTGTCTAAATGTTCGTATAAAATATGGATTTGTGGCACTGATTCGTCCCAAAAGAGCAAAAAAATTACAAACTGCTTATAACTTTTCAAAGATTTTAGACGAAGCAATTGAAAAAAAAAACTCCGACCTACCGGATTCGAACCAGTGACCTAAGGATTTATCTGCAACGACTACAGTCCTCCGCTCTACCAACTGAGCTAAGGTCGGGTTATTGATTTCCGATATTTGCCAAGCCATGTTACTCAAAATAGTTCTGTTCCTTTTCCAATGCATGCCAACAGAATGTCCTGTTTTTCCACAATTCATGCCCGCTCCGCTAGTCGTGATTCGCGACGCATGTCAATGAATATTAATTCTCCAGTTCATTCATCGGTTCATATTGATTTACACGGTAGTATAAGAAGAATTGCCCTTCAGTATATAGGAAGCCCGGGCTGCAGCAACACGAGCAAGAGATGATCATAGGTGCACGCACGCTTCGATTCTTCGATGATCAGATCAGAAAGAAACTAGGCGGCCGTCTTGTAGGACGCCTCGTCGTCGTCGATGGGCACCACCTTGGGCACGTGCACCGGCAGCACGTCGACGTCCTGCGCCCATGGGCTGCCGCTGTCCCCGACGGCCACGGCGTCGACCGCCCTGAGTGCCTTCCAGACGGCGCTGTTGCACTTGAAGCCGGAGCCGAAGGCGATCTGCCACACCCGATCCCCCTTCTTGATCCTGCCCTTGGCCTCGCAGTAGGCGAGCTCGTACCAGAGCGAGCTGCTGGAGGTGTTGCCGAACCGGTAGAGCGTCATCCGGGACGGCTCCATGTGCCATGCGCTGAGCTTGAGGCTGCGCTCCAGCTCGTCCAGCACGCCGCGCCCGCCGGCGTGGATGCAGAAGTGGTCGAGCGCGAGCGTGAAGTCCGGGATGTGCGGCTTGACGTCGGCGCGGAAGACGCGCTTGAGCACGACGGTGGCGAGGAAGCGGAGCTGCTCGGAGAGCGGGAGCACGAGCGGGCCCAGCGTGGTGATGTTGGTGCGCAGCGCCTCGCCGGCCACGGACATGAGCTCCTTGGAGAGCGACACCCCGACGTGCCCCGCGTCGTCCTCCTC
Organism: Hordeum marinum; assembly: GCA_022496015.1. Taxonomy (NCBI): domain Eukaryota; kingdom Viridiplantae; phylum Streptophyta; class Magnoliopsida; order Poales; family Poaceae; genus Hordeum; species Hordeum marinum. The sequence continues at coordinate 443,234,511 of CM039675.1, read as the reverse complement.
CTGCGTGACGCAGCCGTAGCTCCGGTCGCTGGCGCCCCGGTGCGTGCGCACGGTGTGGATGAGCTGGTACTTGGCGCGCGCCCGCTCCTGGCGGCGGTTGGAGAGCAGCACCGCCGCGCCGCCGACGCGGAAGAGCGTGTTGGTGACCAGCATGGGGCGGTTGTTGCCGAGGTAGGCGTTGAGGGTGATGTTCTCCGTGCTCACCACCAGCGCGTACGTGTCCGGGTGCACCTGCATGCAGCACGCACGCACACCACGTCGATCGATTGATTAGCCAACAAACAAACCCAATCAGCACCACCATTACCACTAATGACAGAGCAACACAGAGAATCATAGTAGGTGCATGTGCACCAGTGCTTGCACAGATGGGTATCCTGGCGTAGGATACTCCCAGATGCGTCCACTGATCCGAAGGAGGACCATCTTGGCGGGCCTTGACGCCGAGTAATGGCGATAGCTACTACGGGTACGTGCGGCCTTCTTCTTTCCGCACGCCCGTCCTATTCTAGCACCGACTGATGCCGGCCCTTTTTACCGTTTCCGTCGTCCGTCGCAGACGCCATGCCGCGCCAGTGCTGCGTGGTCCAAAACTCCTCTGAACCCGACGTGACCCAGCCATGGCCAGCACCCAGCAGAGGACAGTGAACAGTAGCAGCAGCTGGGCACATGTACAAGTGTAGTAACACGCACGGCACCCACCCGGCAGAGACTGGCATGCACACATTATGGCTGTAATCGACCCCCAACGGTCACGGGGGGTCCTATATGCATTATAGGTGGCTGACCGTCCTCCGTTGCAGGACAATTAAAGCCGGGATAATTAGTCAAGTTTACCCGGTCAGACTAGCTCAGGCAGAGCCGTGCGCCCGGCGAAGCTTGCACTGGCATGGCATCACGTGGGCATGCTTGAATTCGTAGGAGTACTACTACGCAGCTCTGAGCTTTCTCAATGTGACGTGCCATCGGTGCATGCGCGCGGCTACGGGGAGCAGAGGTACTGGGCTTTCCACTCCAATTTGGCAGGCTACGTGTCCCGTGGAGTGGACATAGCCCCCGGATCACAATGATACTAACTGATTATGCTTAAGGTCAGTCTTAGTAAGGCTGAAGACAATAGTTTCTGTAAATTTTGCAAGGCCGAGCTCTTAAGCTAGCCACAAAGGGGTGGTGTTTGGCACTGCTGTCCAACCCGTTGGGTATCTTTATTGTTTAGCTATAACCAATGTGTTTTTTCTAGTTCCATGTCTATTTATCTGTAGTTTACTATAAACAAGTTAAAACGCAATATACTTCTACAACGGTAAATGAAGCATCAGTTAGCTATTGCACCTTAAGATGGACCTATCTTGCAAGTTACTTTTAAAATTGGATTGTCTTAGATCGAGTGGTGACCGTAATTTTATGGGAAAAGGACCATCTTATGTCTACGGGGTCATCCTTAACATAGAGGATGGCCCGTCCCCGATCGATCTGAACTGTTCAAAATTGAATGCCCAAAGAGTTATGGCGCCGTCTTCTATACACGCCTTGATCACGGTTGTTCGATTAGCATGGGTAAGCTCCATTATGACCATGGGGGACACGCATGGTAGGTCCTTAATGAATATATTTATATTATGTATTTTCTTCCTATGCTACCGAGTGGTGCTATACAATGAAAACGTAAAATAAGACGGAGTTTTCTTAACATATCTAGGCATGACATAATGGGAGAAACAGAGATCGATGAGATGTGGTATTTCCCCTTTGCCACAACCTCAAGAACAAACATTCCCTTATTGTTTAATATGAAAAAGTGTGTGTAAAAACGGATGTTTAGTCATCTTTAACCATATATTAGAAATAGATTAGACAAATGATCTATTTAGCATTGACAGTAGCACATTTAAACCATTTGATTGTGAAAATTCGTGTAGCATTCGAAAGATGGAAGTAAAAATTTGCCCGATGGGTGTTGGCTTATAACTCCACCATGTTATGCGCATAAGATAAGCCTAGGGATAAGGTATACCCATTGCCACTACACCAAGATCACAGTAAAAAGGATTCACGCAACCTATATGCACACTAACTCTTGTTGTAATTTTCACATTCAATCATGCGTGTCAAAGCAATCACAGTTGACGTGTTTTTTTCCTGCATCTCTCTTGAAAATTTGGGCATTTTGAAGGGTACTTCGGTATTTGGTTCATACTATTTACACACCGAAGCTTCAAAAACACCCATCATCTAAACATCTCCTTAACATATAAAAATGTGCTGTTTGAAAAAAGAAAAACTCATGACAAATCAGGTCGTGTGTATCGATTTCATGTATTGATAATTCCTTACATACTGATGGTGCCAAACTTCAAACTATTTGTCTGTGCAAATTATATAAAACTGTGTAAATGATATTGTTTGTCATGAGCGGTTACCTATCTTACAAACATTCAACCAACAAAAATGCTGCGTATATAAGGGCCGATTAATTTACCATATAAATATAAAGCCAACAATAGTGTTAAACGGGCATATATAAATACGTTGACCAGAAATGAAGGATAGTTAATGTTGGAGTACTTGAAAATTTTGTTCTCTATCAAGCTAGCAGTCCTGTCATGTCTAACGACACGCGTGATGCGATGTCTAATTCTAGCTTAACCAATTAATTAGTGCATGTCTCAGATATTCCCATCCACATGTACACTACGGACTACAGTACTAGGCCATGCTGTGCATGCATGTGTCGCACGACTATGCATGCATTGCATTAAGTTAACAAGGTGACTAAAAATTCGCATGGCGGACGGAGAGTGATGTAGATGTATGCATGGATACCTGAAGGAGGTGCTTGGCGAGGTCGATGGCGATGATGCCGGCGCTGCAGCCCATGCCGCTGAGGTTGTGGCTGACGACGTCGTGGCGGAGGCGGTACCGGTTCACGATCAGCGACACGAAGGACGGCGTGGGGCTGTAGAGGCTGGAGTTGGCGATGACCACGCCGATGTCCTCGGCGCGCACGCCGGTCTTGGCCAGCAGGTCGTCCACGACGCCGAACACGACGGCCTCGGACTCGTCCCTCGCCGTCTGGAGGCACATGTCCACGGGGATACTCATCAGCGACGCCGGGAAGTGCGTGGCCTCCCCGAGCCCCGACCGCTCCATCATCCGCTTCTGGAACGACATGCTCTCGTCGTCGAACCCGCCGGCGAGCCCGAACTGTCGGATGGCCTGCGCGCGCGTCGCCTCGTGCGCCGGCCCGGGCTTGTACCCGGCCAGGTCCACCAGGTACACGGGCCGCGGCCGCGACATGGCGTAGGCGTACGCCGCGGCGGCGCAGCCCGCGCACGCGGCCACCAGCACGGCCGCGTTGGCGCGCGCCTCGCTCCAGAGCGCGGTGAGCGACAGCGTGGACACCAGCGGCGGGGCCACGACGAGGAGCAGTGTGACGGCGAGGAGGTGCGGCAGGCGGCACACCAGCCGGTGGTACAGGAGCCTGGCCTGGTTTCGCGTTCCCTGCTTCACCGTCCGGAACAGATCCCTGTCCATGGCGATGGAACCACCGGTCTCGCTCCCTCCCTCCACAAGGGCGCTCGCTCGCACGTACCTCGTGAGCGGAGCCCCTAGCTACCACGGTTCTCCAGACCGCCGATTCGTGTGAGCTCGCTAGCCAGCTATGGAAGTAACAAGCCTTGCCGAGACTGCCACGGCTCTGCGAGGTGGGCGGTGGCTAGCTAGCTTCGGTGTGTGGGAGTTGGCGGCGCCGCGCCCGGGGATTTATACGTGGAGGCCAATGGAGGAGGGAAGTGGATGGAGGGGGAGATTAATGGCGGCAGGCTGGTTGAGGAGGTAGCGGGTTAATAATGCGTGCGCCGGCCCCCATGGGCACGAGCACGGTCCAGTGCAGTGCATGCACCACTACAGTAAAGATAGATTCAACCGATCGAGCAGGAGAGGCGCCAGCCCATGCCCATGCGGTGCCTCGACCGTGCCATCTACTACTATGGATCAGACCGCATTAACAGAGAAGAGCTAGCTCTCACGTACAAAAATAATTAGATCAGTGCTTCCATGTGCAGCTGTGTTGTGCATGCGTACGTGCAGCTTAGCTAAGCCGTGTTGGCCGGGTCATACTATTGATGTGCGATCGAGGAGTTAATGGCCGGGCTAGCTGTGGTTTTGATCGTTTCTTGACGCACGAGGCAGACCGGCCGGGTGGTTTCAAGGTTCAACAGTACTCGCCATGTTGCAGTGTTCGGCAGATATATGTTGCATGTGCTCGTCATGTGGGAGTGTATGGCTAAGCTAGTACTAATTGCTGGTAGCTAGCTGCGAAAATTCTGCCACTTGCCTTTGCGTTCAATTTCTGTGATTGGTAGTACTCCTAAATTGGCCATAGTCAAGTGTATTTGTTGCCCTGAATTGGCTACTTTATATGCATGCATGTAGGTCTATACTGCCAATCCCCCCACCCCACCCCCCACCCCCCCGGCAAACTCATACGTATAAGATATTTTACATCACTACTTTAGTGATCGAGTAGAATCTATACTCTGTTTACATTTGCTGTTGCGGGAATATTGTTACATGCTTGTGGTACTTGTTAAAAGTAACGTCTCAGACGTTGTTTCTAGCCTCCTGTGTGCTTGCTGTTGATGCTCTGGAGCTCTGTTAGCTCTGGTTAGATCATTAACAGCTTGCTGTTGTAGGTGCATTGGGATATACTCTCTCCGTCCGGAAATACTTGTTTTAAAGATAGATGTATCTAGACTTATTCTAGTTATAGATACATTTATTTTATTTATTTTTAGGACAAGTATTTCTGGACGAAGAAAATATTTAGTTTTCTTTTCCTGTACTCCTTCTGTACTAGTGATCTTAAACATCTTATCTTAACTTACAGAGGGAATAGCTTGTAAGAATTTGGTGGTTTATGATAATGGAAATCGGAGGGGAGCCTTCTTTATAAAACAGTATTGGCTGCTTTCGTTCAAAATGTTAGGCACCTTTAGGCGCATCCCCGTGTGTCCTCCTGAAAAGACAATATAGAATTGCAGATGTATACGCACAAAAAAATGTAAGAACATTAAGTTTGGGCTGGAACATGCATCTAACACTTTCTCTCGGTTACTATTTGTTTGTGCAATTTTAACCAAAAGAGTAGACCCCTCTAGTTGTGGTATTGTGGTTGTGCTTACCCTATTTAGAAAATCTTGCCACGTTGTACCCCCATAGTTGTGGTATTGTGGTATTTGAGACCTTGTGATGGTTGTTACCCTAAATTACTATTTTCCCCACTGACATTGCAAAAACCACCTGTCACGTTGGTTGTTCAGGTGACTAAGCAAACAACTTAGCCTGGTATTCAGTGTAGGCGAATCTGATATATATGGTACATAAGCATGGTGCAGGTAGCCACACATGTATGACAAAGTTGATATAGTTTTGTAGAATGTGCTTGAATTTGATGACACTTATGGAATTTAACGTAATTTGGTACCCCAACGAGTACGGTTGTCCAATCAGTTGAATCACTACTATTAAAGGAAAGTCTATGGTCATGATTGTACGTCATGGTTTGTTTTGTTTTGGTATGTTTGTTGGTTTTACGTTAATTATGAAGAGTATCATTCTTTGAACGGGAGGATCACGTACATTTTGAAAACTACCATCGATGTTGGACGGGAGGATCACGTTAATTATGAAGAATGGCATTATTTGGATGGAAGGATAAAAATACTTACAAACAGAGTATCATTCTTTGGATGATAGAATTACGTTAATTATAGAAAGTATCATCAAATGTTGAACGACAGTATTATTAGAATATGTATACTCCTGTTGCAACACATAAGCTAGTGTCATCCTAAAAAGGGAGTATAGCTTTTACGGGTTGAGAAACAATTAGATGGGTAAATGTTGGTGGAATGTGACAACTAAGACGTAAATATGACAATGTTTTATTTAATGGGAGTAAAAGCTATCACAATATAACAATTATATAGGGTAAAAGGGTGAAGTTTACTTGATTCTAAACACGACAAACCCCGTCCAGTCCCTTCCCACATTCTCCTTAAGCAAAACCTGTTAACTCTGCGAGCAAGGAGACTATCCCAGAGTTGATAATTAGCTCACTTTCATGGGATGACCAGAAGATTTTTGGTTGCATGTAAGGTCATGTCGTCCTCGAATGTTATTGCTTCTTAGTTTGTATCACCAATGTCGTCTTATGATATATTTTTGCTTGTTCAAATCAAACTAGTTTGGTTTTCTCCCGTATATACTACTCCCTAGGTCTTATAATATAAGAGCATCTACAACTAGACACCCCAAACCCCCTCTAAGCGCCCCGGACAAAAGACCCGGTCAACCAACGAAGACGGATTCCTCATGCCAACCTTATATGCCCGTATTGATCGGCATCCATCATATACAACCTAAATTTGAGGTGGATACGAGTAGGCCCGGGTGCGTTAGCCACGTTTGGATCGGTGACAGGGTCCCACGCGAAAATAGTTGGAAACCCATTGGTCTGACTAGCTTCTCCTCAGGGAGGGGTGTGGACGCATTCATGCCATAGTGTGGCGCTGCTTCTGATCGCCGCTCGAGGACCAAAGTACGGATATTTAAGCCGGACGGCAACCCCCAACCCTAGTCACTTCCATTTCCCTCCCTCTCGGTCCTCTTCGCACCACCACCCCTCATATCCGCTCGTCGTCCGCCGATAACCATGCCCTGACATAAGGCGATGACATACGCCATGCTCATGCCGGAGCGACGCCTTGAACTACTTGAGGAGATTCGAGCGCGACGCGAAGCCCATATTACCGTCGGCCTACTTTCAGGCTTGCCAGAGCCGGAGTGGAGAAGGAGGAGGAGGCAGGGCAAGATGCGACCATGGTAGACACATAGTCGAAGGAGGACGATGACGTCGCATGCGAGGCAGATCCGGCGTCTCCGGCTGCGGGCTTCGCCATGGCCGACGCCATGACGAAGTTTGAAGTGGCTCAAGCGCAGGAGAGGCGGAGGGGCAACAAACCATCCTCAACACGGGGAGCTGGATGAAATCTTCGTCGGGATAGAATCCAACGAGGAGCCAGAGGATTGGCAGACGTGTGAGCATACGCATAGGGTTTTGGATTTGTCAAATCTGGTTGTAGATGCTCTAATATGTTATTACAACTAATAGGACGGAGGGAGTATTTTCAATTAATCGTGGACTTCAATCCTATTTTTGCTTCTGTTATTGGTATTTTGTGGTAGTATCTTCAGTTAACAACACAATACCCTTCAACACTTATTCGTATATCAATCAGTGCCATAACCTTGGCTTGCACACTACACCAGTTGGCAGTGGCACCATGAAGCATCGCCTTAATTAAAGTTGATGCATAAATGTTCAATAAAACCTCTACGGGTGCCAGCGGGAGACCACGTAAAAACCCATACGAGTATACTGAAAGTCAACCTAGTTGTGTAATTTTGGTTTGACATTAATACGAGTTCCACTTTTGATGTACTCATAGTATAGTACTTCATCTCAGTTTATAAGTCATGCACGTCTATTTAGGTTGTTAATTTGATCAACTTAATAAGAGGCATATATTATAAAAAATATATCATTAAAAACTTTAAATGCTCTATTTTCTAATGATATAATTTTCATGTTAAATAATATATTTATATAAGTCAAATTGACGACCTAGATATACGTGCACGTTTTTTAAATTGTGACGGAATACTGAAAGTTAACCTAGTGTAAATTTGGTTTAAAATTAATACTATGAGATTGTCTTTTGATGTACTCATATGTGGTATTCATGGGATGCGCGCTCGCATCCTTCAAAACCTTCACTGATGTGATGCATAAATGTTCAAGTGAAATCCTCAAAATAGTTCAGCTTATGAGTTCAGAAATTGATCTCTAAATCTATAATAACCAATCAAAAGGAGGAGACCAATGCACGTTCCCGCTTTCTTTGTGATCAAAGCTACGCAAACAAGGAACACATGAACATGAGCATGCTAATTCGATCCACTCACCGGCTGCCAAGTGAACCAATCACATGAGCCAAGCCTCATGCTTCTTGCGCTCAGTATCTTGCGCCGGGTTGCCCGGGGGCAGTTAGAGACATTGCCCGATTTTTCTTAAAGGAACTGTCCATTGTTTGAGTGCTACTTCCTGTCGTATGTACACGAATTCATATATTACTTGATACTTCCCTAACTGTTTAGATCGTGCTTGGAAGAGGGTGTGCCGGAGAGTGCACACCTAAGGTGCGATGCACCTGAAACTTTATAGGAGACCTAACATTGTACAAACACAATAAGTGTTGGGTGCTTCCTACACGATCCATGGTTTGAAACGAACGACAGCCACCAATCTTCCCATGCATGCACTATCAATTCTCTAGGCGCCAAGCTAGGCACATGCTAAGCTAGATGCCGCGGCAAAACCGTATGCGGTGAAGGAGAGCCGGTCTTGCGTGCTCCAGATCATTGCACTCTTGACAATACAGCAGGCTGGCCGGGGTCAGCAAAACCGGCTATCCAAACCGGGACCGCACACAGTACCTCTCAGGCGGATGGCCGACTATGCTTTCCTTTTGGATGCATGAGCACATGTACTGCAAACGCGGAGCTTGAATGCCCCCGACGCGTTTGGCCTCCTCTCGTCTCTCTCGCCGCCGGCCCCTACCGCCGCCCCCTACCCTCTCCCCCGCCCCCTACGGCTTAGCTAGGGGATGACCGTCCTCGCGTCACACTGTTTCAGAGTTAACAAGTTGGGCGGCACCTTGTGAGGCAGAGCCAGCTGCAAACTTTAATTTGCAGGCTTCAATTTATGTGGTACATCAATTTAGGTGGAGTAGTACATTTTAGGAGACGGGTTGTTTTTTAAATCACTCTCGCTTGGATTAACAATGTCAGTGAGCGAACACTACTGCAAATCCTAGGTACCCACAGTCGTGTCACGCACCACTGGCGGGCTGTCGACTCTGCCTTCCACGATCTCTTGGCGTAAGAGCATCTACCGTGACGACCTGCAAATTGGAACGCGGACGCGTCCAGTCATGTTCACGGACACTGACCTGACACTTTACAAATTTTGTCATCCATATCTGTGTATCTCATATCTGATTCCTCATATCCATACTAACATGCAACATGGATGAAAGCTATATAGATCAACATATAAACATAGAATCGAACAGAGGAATGCACATTTCGATCACCAAACGATCACCGTCGAATGTCCAAAAGACCGTCACAGTTCACATAATTCTCATAAACACGGACAAATCTAAACTACATTACTAAAAACTAGAAATTGAAGACGGAGACGGCGGGCATTCACCACTTTCTCGCCGATCCTTTGTCCTTCCTGTCGTCGACGCAACTGTAGGCGTTGGCGGCTGGTGGCGGATCGTCTGAGTCGTCCGATGACGAGCCGTCATCGTCATCGTCGTCGTCGTCGTCGTCGGAGGTGTCAGAGAGGATGACAAGCCCTTTTAGCCGACGGACCTCCCTATCAAATTGTTGCTTGAGCTTCGCAAGCCGAGCCGCCCCCGTCGCTACTTGCGCCGCGTCGTGCTTGGACTTCTCAATGGCAATTCGGAGCGCCTTGGCGTTTTTCTGACGGAGCTGCCGGGCGTCCGTGTCCGCGATCGGTAGGGAACGACGATAGACCCATTCGAGGATCCACACATCCTCGCGAGGCTCCGCCTCCATCCCGCAGCGGCAGCGCATAGGCTGCTCCGGCTCCCTCCTCTCCCTTTGTCGCCATCGCTCGCGGCGGGCGGCGCGCGCCTCTGATTCCGACGTGCGCGTCTGGACAAGCAGGGTGGGCACAAGCACTCACCACTGCCCACGGAGGAGGGGAGGCACGGATTGCGCGGGCCGCCTGTCGGAGATGCGCACGGGTCGGGAGGTGCCAGCGCCGGCGTCGGAGCTATGCCTGCGGGAAAGCAGCGAGGCTGCAGATACGAAGCTGCCCCCGATCTCCATCTTGGACCGCTCTAAGGCGATGCGAAGGGCAATCTCAAAGTTCGGATCCAGCTCCTCGTTGGAGCGGCTGCCGAAGCTCGACATTGCGTCGGATTCGATCGGAATGTGTGTGAGAAGAGGAGCGAATGGAGAGGAGAGTGAGTGAGCTAGGATTTCAGAGCGATGAGCCGGATGGGGTTTTTTGTGGGACAAATGTGAGGTCGATGGGTGAGCCAGGCCTGTCAGACGGGCGTGTCCGGATGCGCAAGGGCCCCCCATATCCGTATCATATCTGGACTGGATATGAAGGGTGCTGGTCAGTCCGGACGTTTGAGGCCGGTTTATGGCGTCTGGATCAAAAAAATCGTGACCGGTCAGTGTCCGGACGGACTGCCCGGATGTTTGAGGACGATTTGAAACGCCCGCCTGTGGATGCTCTAAAAGCATATACATCGACGGACACCAAATCCAACATCTCAAACGCATGTAGACGCGTCTGGACGCTTCTATATGCATTGACCAGACACTATTTTGATGCGTCCACAGCCGTGTCGCTCATATTAAGTACCTCGTATCCATGCAAGACGTGTAACATCTGAAATTAACCTACATAGATCAATGAACTAGCAACATACCTGCATAAATCGGGCCTAATTCACATATAATGATCACCAGACAATCAAAATAAGCAATTTTCATCAGGCGCACAGTACTTAAATATAGGGAAAATAACTAAATTTAACGGGGAAGGACGGAGGAAATCGCCATTTCCTTGCCGATCCCTTCCCATTGAAGTCAGAGGTGCTGCTTTGGCCGTTGGTGTAGGCGGCGGCCGTCGAAGAATGTTTATCGTCGGAGCTGGATCCGTCGCCGATGTCCAAGTTGTCGTCCAACGAGATCTCCTTGGAAAACCTCCGAAGGAAGCACTCATGCTCCTGGGTGTGCCACCTCGCCTTCGCCTTCGGCGTCGCATGCGTCGCTTCCTCACGCTCCGACTGCTCGATGGCGAGCTGGAGCGCTTTGGCGTTCTTGCACCGAAGCTTCCCTAGATCCGACTCCGCAATTGTCAGGCGGAGCGCCTGTGCGTGGAGCGCGTCCTTGGGATGCACCGACACGAGCTGCCTCGCCACCGCCTCGCTCGGCGCCGCCCTCTCCCTCGTCCATTGTCGCTACTTCGACTCAGGAGTCCTCGGCTGGCCCAGCGCCGGCGAGGGCACGAGCACTCAACGGTGTCGTGGATGAGCTCCGGAGGTGGCTGAAAAGGGGCGGGGCGGCATACCTAGAGGTAGAGGAGCAGGCAAAGCTGCCTCCGGTGTTGTCCGCTGAATGGGAGGGCCTGTCAACGTTGCCTACAATGCGATGTCGGCGAAGGAGGGCTACGTGTCGGAGCATGAGCTGCCGGCACCCCGATCTAGCCACGATCGACATAGTGCGTGGAGAGCGACTACATCCACGTCGGAGTCATCTCCACTCGAGCCCTTGTTGTTACGGTCGGACGCCATAGATCGGATTGGGAAGACGAGGGGACATAGAGAGTGGAGTCGATTGAGCGGACAGAAATCTAGGGTTCATTGGAATGGGGTGTTTGTTGGGTTACCACGTGCCATGGTGGGCCGGGCTGACATTGTGGACATGCTCGTGCGCTCTCACTCCACCTCATATCCCCCTACATTTGGGGTGGATATGAGTGGTGCCAGACAGCCCAGGCATTTGGGGCTAGTTGGAGGCGCCTGGATGGTCACTTTTTTGATTGGTCAATGGTCAGTCCACCCGCCCGCCCGTGCGTTGAGGCCGGTTTCAGGAGCCCGACTGTAGGTGCTCTAATAGTAGCATCCAGTTTTTGACGCCTGTCACTAGTAACATTCTAGGACAAAATAACAACACTAGCGCGATGTTTTTTTTGCTACAATGGCAACGTTTCATTCCTGTTGTGGCAACATTTTGCACTTGATCATTAGCTTGCATCGAAGAAGTTTACTATTGTGGAGCTATCAAGATAAATAACACTGAAGGAAATAAACCAAGGATGGTTAATGAGCAAAGACTTCAACATTATATTACAGGTAACCCCATTAACATTGATTCAAACATTATTCAAGTAATGACACCAGAAGAATACTTAACAGGAAACTTCGAGATGACTCAATAAATCTAAAAAAGAAATAGGTACGTGATACGGTAAGTAAACAGATTCTAAAAATTCCATAATATTTCTTTCTGTTAGTTTTAGAATAAGTGAAAAAAAATTATGATATGAGAAATAGCCGAGAAGGTGCCCCAGGACTCCACAAGGGCAGGGGCACAGCCACCCCCTTGCTGCGCCACCAGGGCCTGTGGGAGCCTGGCGTGGCTTGAGACTGCGTCGGTATTTCCCCAAAGAGGAAGGGATGATGCAGCACATCAACGGTAAGTATTTCCCCCAGTTATGAAACCAAGGTATCAATCCGTAGGGAAGATCATGCACCCACGTAAACAACACCTGCACACAAACAACAAATACTTGCAACCCGACGCGAAAGAGAGATTGTCACGCTCTCTACGGTAATAACATAGAATAGGTAATGATAGATAGGAGAGATAGATCTCTCAAGGACACAAAATAAAAAAGTAAATATGCATCAATATATTTTTGGGTTTTTGGTTTTGTAAATCTGAAAACAAAGATTGCAAAAACATAGATCGGAAAGCAATATGATGGAAAAGTAGACCCGGGGGCCATAGGGTTCACTAGTGGCTTCTCTCATGAGTATAGCGCACGATGGGTGAAAAAATTACTATTGCGCAATTGATAGAAAATCGAATAGTCATGGCGATATCCAAGGAAATGATCATTATATAGGCATCATTGTTGGAAATATGCCCTAGAGGCAATAATAAATTGGTTATTATCATATTTCCTTGTTCATGATAATCGTTCATTATCCATGCTATAATTGTATTGATCGGAAACTCAGATACATGTATGGATACATAGACAACACCATGTCCCTAGTATGCCTCTAATAGACTAGCTCGTTGATCAAAGATGATTAAGGTTTCCTAGCCATGGACATGATATGTCATTTGATAACGGGATCACGTCATTAGGAGAATGATGTGATGGACAAGACCCAAACTACAAACATAGCATATGATCGTGTTAGTTTATTGCTACTGTTTTCTGCATGTCAAGTATCTGTTCCTATGACCATGAGATCATGCAACTCACTGACACCGGAGGAGTGCCTTGCGTGTATCAATCGTCGCAACGTAACTGGGTTACTATAAAGGTACTCTACAGGTATCTCTGAGGGTGTCTGTTGGGTTGGCATGGTTCAATACTGGGATTTGTTACTCCATGTGACGGAGAGGTATCTCAGGGCCCACTCGGTAATACAACATCACAATAAGCCTTGCAAGCAATGTGACTAAGTGTTAGCCATGGTATCTTGTATTACGGAAACGAGTAAAGGGACTTGCCGGTAACGAGGTTGAACTAGGTATGAAGATATCGATGATCGAATCTCGGGCAAGTAACATACCGAAGAACAAAGGGAACATCATATGGGATTAACTGAGTCCTTGACATAGAGGTTCGACCGATAAAGATCTTTGTAGAATATGTAGGAACCAATATGGGCATCTAGGTCCCGCTATTGGTTATTGACCGTAGAGTTGTCTCGGTCATGTCTACATAGTTCTCGAACCCGCAGGGTCTGCACACTTAAGGTTTGGTGACGTTTCGGTAGTATAGAGTTATGTATGGTGGTGACCGAAGGTTGTTCGGAGTCCTGGATGAGATCTCGGACATCACGAGGAGCTCCGGAATGGTCCGGAGGTAAATATTGATATATAGGAAGTCCTGTTTCGGTCATTGGAAAAGTTCTGGGCTCATCGGTAGTGTATCGGGAGTGCCGGGAGGGTACCGGGGGACCATCGGGAGGTGTATTTCAGCCCAAGAGGCTACATGGTCTGTGGGAGGATAAATACTAGACCTTAGTGGGCTGGTCGAATTCCCACACAAGGCCCATGCGCCTGGGAAGAAATTCCAAAGTGGAAAAAGGTGGAAAAAGGCAAAAAGGTGGAAATAAGGAAGGAGTCCTAATCCTACTAGGAGTGGAGGAGGAGGAATCCTCCTCTCCACTTAGGCCGAAGCCTCCTAGGGATGGCCCGTGCACCAGCCTCCTCCCTCTCTCCTCCTATATATACTAGAGGTTTTTGAGGGTTTTGAGACACGGAAAAAACATCCACGTGTTGCCCTCTTCTCTAGATCGTAGTTCCTCCTCTAGATTGGTTTCGGCGGTGCTTAGGTGAAGCCCTGCTGGAATAGCTCCACCACCATCACCGCAACGCTGTCGTGCTGCCAGAGAACTCGTCTACCTCTCCACTCCCTCTTGCTAGATCAAGAAGGCAGAGATCGTCATCGAGCTGTACGTGTGCTGAACGTGGAGGTGTCGTCCGTTCGACGCTAGATCAGAAGGACCGTGATCAAGATCGCAAGATGATTCGTGATTGGATCGCGGGACGGATCGTGATGAGATCGCGGGACAGATCGTGATGAGATCACATGACGCTCGGCGATTTGGATTGCGAAGACGTTCGACTACACCAACCGTGTTTCTTAACGCTTCCCGCTTAGCGATCTACAAGGGTATGTAGATTCACTCTCCCTCTCGTAGATGCTCATCTGGATAGATCTTGCGTGTGCATAGGATTTTTTTTGTTTCCCATGCAACGTTCCCCAACAGTGGTATGACATATAGGTCTATGTGTAGATGATATCTCGAGTAGAACACAAAGAGTTTGTGGGCGTTGATGCTTAGATTTCTTCCTTCCTTGGTCGTGTTTTGGTTCAGCGGTATTGTGGGATGAAGTGGCCCGGACCAACCTTACTCGTATGCTTACGAGAGACCAGTTCCATCGACTGATGTGTAACCTCGTTGCATAAAGATGGCTGGCGGGTGTCTATTTCTCCTACTTTAGTTGGATCGGATTTGACAAAGGCGGTCCTTGAGAAGGTTGAAAAGCAACTTATGTATCACCGTTGTGGTTTTGCATAGGTGAGAATTGTTCTTGCTAGATACCCGTAGCAGCCACGTAAAACTTGCAATAACAATTAGAGGACGTCTAACTTGTTTTTGCATGGTATGTTGTGATGTGATATGGCCAATTACATGATGAGATATATGTGATGTATGAGATGATCATGTGTTGTATAGAATATCACGACTTGCATGTCGATGAGTACGGCAACCGGCAGGAGCCATAGGGTTGTCTTTAATTATTATATGACCTGCGTGTCAATCATTAAGCACTATGTAATGCTTTACTTTATCGCTAAGTGGTAGCAATAGTAGTACAAGCATGGTGGGCGCGACAACCCCGATGGCGACACGTTGATGGAGATCAAGGTGTCATGCCAGTGACGATGGAGATCATGCGGGTGCTTTAAAGATGGAGATCAAAAGTACAAGTTCATGGCCATATCATGTCACTTATGATTTGCATGTGATGTTAATCTTTTTATGCACCTTGTTTTGCTTAGGACGACGGTAGCCTTATAAGGTGATCCCTTACTTAATTTCAAGATAAATTGTGTTCTCCCCGAGTGTGCACCGTTGCGAAAGTTCGTCGTGTCGAGACACCACGTGATGATCGAGTATGATAGACTCTGCGTTCACATACAACGGGTGCAAGCCAGTGTTGCACATGCATAACACTTGGGTTAAACTTAACGAGCCTAGCATGTATAGACATGGACTCAGAACACAAGACCAAAAGGTCGAACATGACTCATATAGTAGATATGATCAACATGATGATGTTCACCATTGAAACCACCTCAACTCACATGATGATCGGACTTGAGTTGGCGAATTTGGATCATGTATCACTCGAATGACCGGAGGGATGCCAATTTGAGTGGGAGTTCTTAAGTAATATGATTAATTGAACTCATTATCATGAACATAGTCAGTTGTGTCTTCACAAATTATGTTGTAGATTACTGGCTCACGCTGTAGCTCCCTTGTATTTTTATATGTTCCTAGAGAAATAGAGTTGAAAGATGATGGTAGCAATATTGCGGACTGGGTCTGTGATTTGACGATTGTCCTCATTGCTCCACAGAAGGCTTATGTCCTTAATGCACCACTCGGTGTGCCACCCCATCTAGCATCGTCTATAAATGTTGTGAACATCCGATAGGCATGTTCCGATGACTACTTGATAGTTCTGTGCTTCAGGTATTACGGCTTAGAACTGAGGCTCCAAAACGTTTTGAACGTCACGGAACATATGAGATGTTCTAAGAGCTGAAATTGGGATCTCTGGCTCGTGCCCGTGTTGTGAGATATGAGATCTCCAACAAGATTCTTTGCCTACAAGATGAAGAAGAATAGCTCAATCGTTGAGCATGTGCTCAGATTTTCTGGGTGCTACAATCGCTTAAATCGAGTGGGAGTTGATCTTCCATATAAGATAGTGATTGATATAGTTCTGTGAGTTACTATGAGTAAGCTACTAGAACTTCGTGATGAACTATAATTATGCCAGGGATGGAAATGATGATCCATGAGCTGTTCGCGATGTTTGACACCGCGAAGGTAGAAATCAAGAAGGAGCATCAAGTGTTGATGGTTAGTAAAACCACTAGTTTCGAGAAGGGCAAGGGCAAGGAGGGAAATTTCATGGATGGCAAGTCAATTGCTGCTCCAGTGAAGCAACTCAAAGTTGAACCCAAACCCGAGACTAAGTGCTTCTATTATGAGGAGAGCGGTCGCTGAAGCGGAACAACCGTAGATACTTGGTAGATAAAAAGGCTGGCAACGTCGACAGAAGTATATTTGATATATGTGTTATTAATGTGTACCTTGCTAGTACTCCTAGTAGCACCTAGGTATTGGATACTTGTTCGGTTGCTAAATGTTAGTAACTCGAAGTAAAAGCTACGGAATAAACGAAGAACTAGCTAAGGGTGAGGTGACGATGTGTGTTGGAAATGTTTCCAAGGTTGATGTGATCAGCATCACACGCTCTCTGTACCTTCGGGATTAGTGACGAACCTAAATAAATGTTATTTGGTGTTTGCGTTAAGCTCGAACATGATTGGATCGTGTTTATTGCAACACAATTATTCATTTAAGTTAGAGAATAATGGTTATTCTGTTTACATGAATAATACCTTCAATGGTCATGCACCCAGTGAGAATGGTTTGTTGAATCTTGATCGTAGTAACAAATATGTTCATAACATTGATGCCAAAAGATACAAAGTTAATAATGATAGTACCACATACTTGTGGCACTGCAGCTAAATGTCATATTGGTATAAATCGCATGAAGAAACTCCATGCCGATGGATCTTTGGACTCATTCGATTTTGAATCCGTTGAGACATGCGAACCATGCCTTGTGGGAAAGATGGCTAAGGACCCCGTTTTCCGGTTTGATGGAGCGGGCAAGTGATTTATTGGAAATGATACATGCGGTGGATATCGTTATTTTCTTACATTCGCTGATGATTTGAGTATTTATAGTGTATATTTACTTAATGAAACACAAGTCTGAATCATTTGAAAAGTTCAAGCAGAATCAGAGTGAAGTTTGAGATCATCGTGATGAGAAGATAAAATGTCTACTATATGATCGTGGAGGTGAATATCTGAGTTACAAGTTTGGTATACAACTTAAGACAATGTGAAAAGTTGTTTCACAACTCATGCCACCTGGAACACCATAGTGTGATGGTGTGTCCGAATGTCGTAGTCGTGCTCTATTGGATATGGTGTGAACTATGATGTCTCTTATCGATTTGCCACTATAATTTTGGGGTTATGCATTAGAGACAACAACATTCACTTTAAATAGGGCACCATCTAAATCCGTTGAGATGACACCGTGTGAATTATGGTTTGATAGAAACCTAAGCTGTCATTTCTTAATGTTTGGGGCTATGACGCTTGTGTGAAAAAATGTTTTCACCTAATGAGCTCGAACCCAAAGCGGACAAATGCATCTTCATAGAATACCCTAAGAACAGTTGGGTGAACCTTCTATCTCAGATCCAGGCATAAAATGTTTGTTGCTAAAACTGGGTCCTTTCTCGAGAAAAAGTTTCTCTCAAAAGAATTGAGTGGGAGGAAGATAGAACTTGATGAAGTTGTTGAACCTTTGTTTCAACCAGAGAGTAGCGCAACGCAGGAAGATGTTTCTGTGAAGCCTACGTTAGTTGAAGAGGAGGTTAATGAGAATGATCATGAAGCTTTGGATCAAGTTACTATCGAACCTCGTAGGTCGACAAGGACGTGTACTGCTGCTGAGTGGTACGACAACCCTGTCTTAGAGGTCATGTTGTTGGATAACGATGAACCTACAAGCTATGACGAAGCGATGATGGGCCCGGGTTCTGACAAATGGTTAGAGGCCATGAAATCTGAGAAAGGATCCTTGTATGAAAACCAAGTATAGACTTTGGTAGACTTGCTCGTTGGACGGCGGGTCGTCGAGTACAAATGGACCTTTAAGATGAAGACATACGCTGATGGTAAATGTCACCATTTATAAAGCTCGACTTGTTGTAAAGAAGTTTACGACAAGTTCAAGGAGTTGACTATGATGAGACTTTCTCACTCGTAGCGATGCTAAAGTCTGTTGGAATTATGTTAGCAGTTGCTACATTTTTCAATTATGAAATCTAGCAGATGGATGTCAAAACATCGTTTCCTTAACGGTTTACTTAAGGAAAGGTTGTATGTGATACAACTAGAAGGTTTTGTCAATCCTAAAGGATGCTAAAAAGGTGTGCGAGCTCCAGCAATCCTTTTATGGGCTCGAGCAAGCATCTCAGAGTTGGAATATACACTTTGATGAGGTCATCAAAGTTTTTTAGTCTATACAAAGTTTATGAGAAACTTGTATTTACAATAAAGTGAGTGGGAGCACTATAGAGTTTCTGATAAGCATATGTGGTTGACATATTGTTGATCGAAAATGATGTAGAATTTTTGGAAAGCATAAAGGGTTGTTTGAAAAGAGTTTTTCAAAGGAAGACCTGGATAAAGCTACCTAATTGTTGAGCATCAAGATCTATAGAGATGGATCAAGATGCTTGATGAGACTTTCAATGAGTAAATACCTTGACAAGATTTTGAAAGAGTTCAAAATGAATCAGTTAGAGAAAGAGTTCTTGCCTAATTTGTAAGGTGTGAAGTTGAGTAAGACTCAAAGCTCGACCACGGAAGAAGAAAGAGAAAGGACGAAGGTCGTCCCCTATGCTTTAGCCATAGGATCTATATGGTATGCCATGCTGTGTACCGCACCTGTGTGTGCCTTGCCATGAGTCCGTCAAGGGGTACAAGAGTGATCCAGGAGTGGATCACTGGACAGCGGTCAAGATTATCCTTAGTAACTAAAATACTAAGGAAATGTTTCTCGATTATGGAGGTGATAAAGAGTTCGTCATAAAGATTTACGTCGATGCAAGCTTTAACACCAATCCGGATACGTATAGTGGAGCAGCCATTTGGAATAGCTCCAAGTGGAGTGTGGTAGCAGTGTCTACAGTAAGACATAGAGATTTGCAAAGTACACACGGATCTGAATATCGCAAACCCATCGGCTAAAAGACCTCTCTCATATGCAAAGCATGATCCAGCCCATAAACTCATTGGGTGTTAGATTCATAACAATGCGAATCACATGGTGATGCGAACTAGATTATTGACTCTAGTGCAAGTGGGAGACTGTTGGAAATATGCCCTAGAGGCAATAATAAATTGGTTATTATCATATTTCCTTGTTCATGATAATCGTTTATTATCCATGCTATAATTGTATTGATTGGAAACTCAGATACATGTGTGGATACATAGACAACACCATGTCCCTAGTATGCCTCTAATAGACTAGCTCGTTGATAAAAGATGGTTAAGGTTTCCTAGCCATGTACATGAGATGTCATTTGATAACGGGATCACGTCATTAGGAGAATGATGTGATGGACAAGACAGAAACTACAAACATAGCATATGACCGTGTTAGTTTATTGCTACTGTTTTTTGCATGTCAAGCATCTGTTCCTATGACCATGAGATCATGCAACTCACTGACACCGGAGGAGTGACTTGTGTGTATCAAACATGGCAACATAACTGAGTGACTATAAAGGTACTCTACAGGTATCTCTGAGGGTGTCTGTTGGGTTGGCATGGATCAAGACTAGGATTTGTTACTCCGTGTGACGGAGAGGTATCTCAGGGCCCACTCGGTAATAAAGCATCACAATAAGCCTAGCAAACAATGTGACTAAGTGTTAGCCACGGGATCTTGTATTACGGAAATAAGTAAAGAGACTTGCCAGTAATGAGGTTGAACTAGGTATGGAGATACCGACGGTCGAATCTCGGGCAAGTAACATACCGAAGAACAAAGGGAACAACATACGAGATTAACTGAATCCTTGACACAGAGGTTCGACCGATAAAGATCTTCGTAGAATATGTAGGAACCAATATGGGCATCCAGGTCCCGCTATTGGTTATTGACCGTAGAGGTGTCTCGGTCATATCTACATAGTTCTCGAACCCGCAGGGTCTACA
This sequence comes from Hordeum marinum, assembly GCA_022496015.1. NCBI lineage: Eukaryota > Viridiplantae > Streptophyta > Magnoliopsida > Poales > Poaceae > Hordeum > Hordeum marinum. The sequence goes on along the minus strand of CM039675.1, from coordinate 443,213,965 downwards.
CACTTAAGGTTCGGTGACGTTTTGGTAGTATAGAGTTATGTATGGTGGTGACCGAAGGTTGTTCGGTGTCCTTGATGAGACCCCGTACGTCACGAGGAGCTCCGGAATGGTCCGGAGGTAAATATTGATATATAGGAAGTCCTATTTTGGTCGCCGGAAAAGTTCCGGGCTCAACGGTAGTGTACCGGAAGTGCCGGGAGGGTACCGGGGGACCATCGGGAGGTGTATTTTGACCCAAGAGGCTACATGGGCTGTGGGAGGATAAATACCAGCCCTTAGTGGGCTGGCCTAAGTCTCACACAAGGCCCATGCGGCTGGCAAGAAATTCCAAAGTGGAAAAAAGTGGAAAAAAGCAAAAAGGTGGAAATAAGGAAGGAGTCCTAATCCTACTAGGAGTGGAGGAGGATGACTCCTCCTCTCCACTTTGGCCGAAACCTCCTAGGGCTAGCCAGTGCGCCAGCCTCCTCCCTCTCTCCTCCTATATATACTAGAGGTTTTGAGGGTTTTGAGACACAGAAAAACAACCACGTGCTGCCCTCTTCTCTAGATCGTAGTTCCTCCTGTAGATTGGTTTCAGCGGTGCTTAGGCGAAGCCCTGCTGGAATAGCTCCACCACCATCACCGCAACGCCATCACGCTGCTGGAGAACTCGTCTACCTCTCCACTCACTCTTGTTGGATCAAGAAGGCGGAGATTATCATCGAGCTCTACATGTGCTGAACGCGGAGGTGCCGTCCGTTCGGCGCTAGATCGGAAGGACCGTGATCAAGACCACGAGACAATTCGTGATTGGATCGCGGGACAGATCGTGATGAGTTCGCGGGACGCTCGGCAATTTGGATCGCGAAGACGTTCGACTACACCAACCGCGTTTCTTAACGGTTCCCGCTTAGCGATCTACAAGGGTATGTAGATTCACTCTCCCTCTCGTAGATGCTCATCACCATGGATAGATCTTGCGTGTGCGTAGGAAAATTTGTGTTTCCCATGCAAAGTTCCCCAACAATCATGTCCAAGATAAGTAGACCAGCTCCTGCCTGCACCTACCACTATTACTCCACACATCGACCGCTATGCAGCATGCATCTAGTGTATTAAGTTCATGAAAAAACGGAGTAACGCAATAAGAATGATGACATGATGTAGACAAGATCTATTCATGGAGGAATAGACCCCATCTTGTTATCCTTAATAGCAACGACACATGCGCGTCTTGCTGCCCCTTCCGTCATTGGGAAAGCATACCGCAAGATCGAACCCATCACAAAGCACCTCTTCTCATGGCAAGAAAAATCGATCTAGTTGGCCTAACTAAACCAAATATTTGAAGAAGAAATACGAGGCTATAAGTAATCATGCAAATAAGAGATCAAAGAAGACTCAAATAATATTCATGGATAGAAACTGATCATGAACTCGAAATTCATTTGATCCCAACAAACATATCACAAAAGTTTACATCGAATAGATCTCCAAGAGACCATTGTATTGAGAATCATAAGAGAGAGAGGAAGCCATCTAGCTACTGCCTACGGACCCGTAGGTCTATGGTGGACTACTCATGCATCGGAGGAGAGGCACCTATGATGAAGATGAACCCGTCCGTGATAGTGTCTAGATTGGATTTCGAGGTTCTGGAACTTGTAGCGGTTGGAATTGTGTTTCTTTGACTCCCCTAGGGTTTTTGGAATATTTGGGAATTTATATGCGTCATAGGCGGTGAAGAGGGGCCCCAAGGAGGGCACAACCTACCAGGGCACAGGCAAGCCCCCTGTTGCGGCCTGGTGGGTTGTGGCCTCCTCGACCCACTCCCCGAGCACGTCTTTGGTCCATTGGGTGTCTTCTCGTCTAGAAAAAATCTCCAAAAAGTTTCGTCACGATTGGACTCTGTTTGATATTGATTTTCAGGAAGTAAAAAAGAAGCAAAAAACAACAACTGACACTTTGGCACTATGTCAATAGGTTAGTCCCAAAATATGATATAAAGTGGTAAAAATGATGGTAAAACATCCAAGAATGATAATATAACAACATGTAACAAGCAAAAATTATAAATATGTTGGAGACATATCAGAGCCTCGTGCACTTTCTCGACTCCGTTGTTCTCTATGCTTGTCTTGCAAGATAAACATTTATTATATTTTACGGGATGTTCTGACCTTTATATCGCAAGTTTTCCTCATGTTCTTGTTTTGTGCTATTTTTTCACCAGGGTATCATGCTCTAGATCATAATGGCCCATCGAAAACTTCTCACTAAGCATAACATCGTTCAACCAGCTCCTGGTAAACGTCCTTACAATGACACTGAGTATGAGTGATTGTCGGATGTGGAGATTACCAAGAAGCCTACAAAGGAGTTCTACAGGAGGACGAGGAGGATGAAGAAGACGTTCCTCTACCTCTCACTAAAAACATGTAGGCGATTTATTTCAAGAAGTCGAGCTCAACCATATCGGTTAGAGCTATCCATGTTCAAAATAATTCTTCTTGCCGTGTGTGGGAAAACATGAGTCCAAGTTCACACAATGGCATTTCAATACTATGTGCGGAAGCATTAATGGGTACCGATAAATCAAGGGCTGAAATTAGGATGCCGAACCAAAAGATCAACACACTTGAAGAAGAGAACCATATTCTTCATGGGATTGCAAAATGGGGTTCACCACTATCACCGAAGAAGGCGACTTGAGTACTTCGGTACGGGAACCACCCTTTGCTTGTTCCAAGCTTGGAGCAGTTGTCCCGGTATCGTATCATCACTATCTTTTATCATTATGATCTATTTTAGTTCGATCCTTAGTTATCTCATGATTTATAAAAAGTATTAGTATGAACTAGTTTGCATGTGTTTGTTTCATCCATGTTCTACCGATGTGTCCATGCGTGAGAGTTTCTATAATAAATACTAGTATGCGTATCTTTTAATTTTTATTGCCCTGCATCTCACCATTGCAAAATAAATCCATATGCTTATCTCATAGGAAGTAGTGACTTCACATGGGGTGTAGAAAATAAAATCTATTGGAATTTAACAAGCATAACATCACTCATTCAAACAACTCATGAAAGAATAGTACAAGAAAGAGAGATTTCACAAGCAAATATACTATCTTGGACATATTTTATAATTGTGAATTCTCATTAAATATGATCACACTTGAGCAAATAGTTGACGTTGGACAATAAAGACAACATAATGAGTTATGTTCGTGCATAGTTGCATAGAAATTATATTGTCTTGGATCCTCCAACATGTGGTGTTTGTGTATAGTCTTTTCTAGCCAAAAACATCGATACTAAGTAGAGATACTACTTGTGCATCCAAACACCCTTAAAGGAGTTTCTTCCATGAGAGTCCACCATAAATACCTAAGAACTGAGCAAGATCCTTCAAGTAATAAGGTGTCTTCTGTGCATGAAATAAAAATTGCACTAGATATGTATGCAATTTTATTGGAAGGGAAATATGCTTCGTATGAACTTATGATGGTGGAGTAATAAAGCGAGAGACTGCTCAATAAAGATCACTATCGCAAGGGGTAATATAAAGTGATGTTCCTTTGCATTAAGAGCTCCCAAATCCAACTTAAAAACACTTAACAACCTCTACTTCCCTCTACGAAGGGTCTATTTCTATCTTTCATGTCAAAGCGTTACTATTACGCACGAGTTAAAATATTTTTCTCCATTCCAACCTTGAATATTCCCCACTTGGCAAACAACAGATGGTGGGGAAAGATCCAGACACATATATCCAGTTGAATATATACGATCATGTGTTATTGTTGTTGACAATTGTTCGTGAGATAAATAAGTTGGGAGGTGAAACACTAAACCCCCATCTTCCTTTGTATCTGATCGAAACCGTTTGTTCTGAAAATATGATTTTGAGTATCTACAATCATTAGAAGATTATATGATAGTTGAGTATATGAATTTTGCTAAACAAAAGCTCTTACATATACTCGTCCGGATAGTATGATGAATTGTAATTGCTTGATGACTAGGAACACATCTTTTTGAGTTGCGAGAGAGTTTGTGGTCTATATATACTTTAACATATGAATAGATTGCTACTTGAGCATGAGAAGTTTTATCAATAATAATTGGTGTTCATGTCATGTTGATAATTATAATCATGATACTTCTCTCTATAAACTTGTGGTCATGTTTTCCAAGTTCGGTATTCGCTTGAGGACAAGCGAAGTCTAGGCTTGGGGTAGTTGATACATAAATTTTGCATCGTAATTTGCTACTGTTATATATATCCTTTTTTGAAGTTATGCTTCATATTATGATGCATATTTTAATACATGTTATGTCTTAAAAAATGCAAGATACACCAAAAGAGGAGATTACCGACAGCTAGAATTTTGACCTGAAAAGGTTACAACAGAGATAACAATTCCCTGGAGCTCAAAATGAAGTGAAATTTTCTGAAGATTTATTTTGAAATATATATAAAAAATGGAAGAAAGAAGTACCGAAGAAGTGTCTAGGTGGGCCCACAAGGGTCGGGGGTGCGACCACCCCCAAGTCGCACCATCTAGGATTGCAGGGGCCCACATAGGTTCTCTCCCTACATCCTTCTCCTATATGAAGCCATTTACCATAGAAAAAATAGAAAAATACTCATGAGACTTTTCGTCACAGTCTCGAGGCGGAAACAACGACATAACACTTTTGCTCTCCGACGGAGCATTGATACGTCTCCAACGTATATATATATTTTGATTGTTTCATGCTGATATATTTTGAATCTAGGATAATTTTTGAGTATTTGTTTACCAACTTATATTATTTTTGAGCACTAACCTATTGACCCAGTGCCTAGTGCCAGTTGCTGTTTTCTCATGTTTTTCACTTTTCAGGTTTTCAATACCAAACGAAGTCCAATTGCCCTAAAAAAAATTGGTGATTTTTATGTACCAAAAGAAGACCTTGAATATTCAAAATAAGGTTGGGGGCCAACCGAGGGCCCCACAAGTCAACACGACGCGCCTTAGTGGGGGGGGGGCGCCATGATGGCTTGTGGGTCCCTCAAGGCTCTCTTGACTCTGTTCTTTGTCTTATAAATTCTCATATATTCTAAAAACCCTAGAGGCAGTCCCTAAACACTTTTTACGCTGCCGCAAGTCTCTGTTACAACTGGAGGCCATATGGTGCTCCATTCCAGCACCCTGGCGGAGGGGGGATCGATCACGGAGGGCCTCTTCATCAACCTTGCTGCCCTCATGTTAATGTGTGAGTAGTTCACAACAGACCTACGGGGTCCGTAGTTAGTACCTAGATGGCAATCTCCCTCTCTCTTGATCTTCAATACACTGAGCATCGCATCTTCGCTTTGATCCATATGATGTAATCCTTTTGTGCGGTGCGTTTGTTGGGATCCGATGAGTTGTGGGTTTATGTTCAGATTATTCATGATAAATATTCGAGTCTCCTCTGAATTCTAAATATGATTCTTATGTTCATGATTATGATATCTTCATAATTCTCTCCGATCTATTGAAATAGTTTGGCCAACTAGATTGGCATTTCTTCGGTGAGAGAGGTGCGTTGTAGTAGGTTCAACCTGGTGAGCTTCTATATCCCAGTGACAAAGTAGGGGACAAGATGTGTCTTTGTGTGGATGATACTAAGTATAACACGATTGGGTTTATTCATATTGCTTGAGTTCACTTTGTCTACATCATGCCATCGTGCTCCATGCATTACTCTGGTTTACTTAATACTTTAGATGCATGATGCATAGCGGTCGATGAGTGGAGTAATAGTAATAGGTGCAGGCAGGAGTCGACCTATTTGTTTATGGACATGATGCCTATATACACATGATATTTGCCGTGAATATCCCATAACTATCCGCTTTTCTAACAATTGCCCAACAGTAATTTGTTTACCCCCCGTATGCTTATTTTCATGAGAGACGTCGCTAGGGAAAACTATGGCCCCCGGTCTATTCACCTATATATTTACAAACGCTACAATACCTTGCTTCAATTTACTTACTTTTATTTTATTTTACAATTTAAAATTATCTACAATTATCTACACATCTCACTTGCTTGCAAATAACGAGATCAAGGGGATTGACAACCCTCTTGCCCGCGCTGGTTGTAATTTGTTTGCTCTTTTGTGTGCAGCCACTGAAGATGGTTGTTGTTGATATTCCTATTGGTTCTATAAATCTTGGTTTCATAACTGCAGGAAATACTTACCTTTATTGTGCTGCGATTACCCGTTCCTCTTCATAGAAAAGCCAACGCAGATCAAAAGTATCACGAAGGATTTCTAGCGCCGTTGCCGGGGAATATCATCACCAACTAGCAAGTAACTTCACACAAATTTTCATTAACTTGTTCTTATTTTTATTTGCTGTTATATTTATTTTGTCTCATAAAAATCAAAAATCAAAAATATTTATCTTTGCTTGTTGCTAGTTTACTTCTTTTCTTGCTTTAGTTGCTATTTTACTTGTCCTGCTTGTTACATTGCATGCTCAGGCACCATGTCTCAAGATACTACTAAGTTGTGTGACTTCTCAAATACTAATAACAATGATTTTATTAGTACTCGTATACCAACCGCCACTAGTGTGGAGGCTTTTGATATTAATGCTGCATTACTGAATCTTGTCATGAAAGATCAATTTTCGGGAAGCCCTAATGAGGACCCCGCTTCACATCTTAATACATTTGTTGAACTTTATGATATGCAAAAGAAAAAGGACATGGATAATGATCGTCAAATTAAAATTACTTCCTTTTTCACTAAGAGAGAAAGCTAAAGCTTGGTTTTCATCTTTACCACGTAATAATATTGGAACATGGGATAAGTGTAAAGATGCTTTTATTGCCAAGTATTTTCCTCCTGCTAAGATCATCTCCCTTAGAAAAAAATAATGAATTTTAAACAGAATGATCAAGAACATGTTGCACAAGCTTGGGAGAGAATGAAATTGATGATAAGAAATTTCCCTGCTCATGGTTTAAGTTTGTGGATGATTATCCAAAAGTTCTATGCTGGACTAAACTTTGTGTCTAGAAATCTTCTAGATTATGCTATATGTGGTACCTTTATGGATGTGAACTTGGGAGAGGCCACAAAACTTCTGGACAACATCATGACAAATTATTATTAATGGCACACCAAGATATCTCCAACTGGTAAGAAGGTAAATTCTATTGAGGAAATCGCTAATTTGAGTGAAAAAGTGGATGCTCTTATGAAGATGGTTGCTAGTAAAAATACTCATGATGATCCCAATGACATGCCTTTGTCTACTTTGATTTCTCAAAATAATGATGTTATTGATGTGAACTTTGTCTCACAAAATAATTTCAACAACAATGCTTATAGAGGTAATTTCAATTCTAGACCGTATCCCGGTAATTCCTCTAACAACTATGGAAATTCTTCTAAAAATTCTAATAGTATACCCTCTGATCTTTAGAACACAATTAAATATTTCATTAATTCTCAAAATATTTTCAACACTATGGTAGAAGAAAAATTGCATGTTGTTGATACTTTGGCTTAAAACATGGATATAATTGCTCTTGATGTAGAAACTCTTAAAAGTAAAGCTTTACCACCTAAGCATGATTTTAATGAGACTATTAAATCTATCCAAATTTCTATTAATGAAAATAAGGAGAGGACCGCTAAGTTGAAAGCTATGCGGGAATTCTTAGAAAAAGCTCTTCCACCTGGTTTTTACTAGAATCATGATGAAGATCTTAAAATGATTGGTAATTCTCCTATTGAATCTTTATTTACCTCTCTGAATATAAATGATAAATGAACCGGAGATGAGTCAACTTTAGTTAGCGAGCGTCCCGTTTGCTTGGAGGTGATAATTTTGATGCTAAAACTGAAAAAGGGTTTGGAGAGGTCAAAACTTTAACTAGTGATGTGCCCACTATCTTGGATTACAAAGAATTTAATTATGATAATTGCTATTTATTATAATATATTTCCTTGTTGCAAACCATTATTATCTCACCCAATTCCTATGAACAAGACAAAGCTTTTACTCAACATATAGTAGAGGCTATGGTAAAAGCTTATGATGAGAAACTAGAGCTTGAGTTTCTATTCCTAGAAAATTGCATGATGAGTGGGAACCAACTATCAAACTAAAGATAAATAAACATGAATTCAATGCTTTGTGTGACCTTGGTGCTAGTGTTTCAACTATACCTAAATCTTTATGTGATGTGCCTGGTCTAACTAATATTGTGGAGTGTTCCCTAAACTTGCATCTTGCGGATTCTACTATTAAGAAACCCTTTGGTAGAATTAATGATGTGCTTATCATTGAAAATAAAAATTATGTGCCTGTAGATTTCATTGTGCTTGATAATGATTGCCATCCTACTTGTCCCATAATACTTGGAAGACCATTCCGACGAACTATAGGTGCAATTATTGACATGAAAGAGGAAACATAAGGTTCCAATTCCCATTAAAGAAAGGGGTGTAATACTTACATATAAAGAGAATTAGCCCACCTTATGAATCAATCATGAGAGCTACTTATGGGTGGAGTTGCAAAGATGACAATACTTGAAATTATGCAATATGCCTAGCTAGGGGCGTAAAACAATAGCGCTTGTTGGAAGGAAACCCAATAGTTATCTTTATTTCTATTTTTTACTTTCTGTTTGTTTGTCATAACATGATTTTTGTCTCTGTAATGATTGTGTTTTTATGTTTTAATTAGTGTTTGTGCCAAGTAAAGCCTTTGGGACGACACACAAGATGAGTAGTATTGATACAGTGCAAAATCAGAAACTTTAGCATCGAGTGCAGAATTTCTCTGATTTTACTGGAACATCTTTTTGATCTGAACTTTTTTACACAATAATTCTATAGATATTCATCAGGTTGCCCTATTTTTAAGAAGTTTTAGAGTTACAGAAGTATAGGTTCTCTACAGATCTTTACATATTGTTCTGTTTTAGATAGATTCTATTTTTGCTTGCATAGTTTGCTTGTTTTGATGATGCTATGGATTATAAAGTGGGGTATAAGCCATGGAGAAGTTAGAATACAATACCTATTATGCAATAATGAAATATGAACCAATTTATAGCAATACCTAAAGTATTTGATATGTTGCTTATACTAACGGATCTCATGAGGTTTTGTTGAGTTTTGTGGGAATGAAGTTTTCAAGTTTTTGGTATTATCACGATGGACAATGGAATAAGGAGCGACAAGAGCATAAGCTTGGGGATGCCTAAGGCACCCCAAGGTAATACTCTAGGAATACTCAAGCGTATAAGCTTGGGCATGCCCTGGAAGGCATGCCCTGTTTCGTCTCAATCCATCGGTATGTCACTTGGAGCTACATTTTTATTCATCACATGATATGAGTTTTGCTTGGAGCGTTGTTTTCTTTTGTTTTATTTTACTTTCAGTTTGCCACAATCATTGTTTTCTGGACACGCCTATTTGAGAGAGACACACCATCATCATAATTTGTTAGAATACTCTATGTGCTTCACTTATATCTTTTGAGCTTAGTAGTTGCTCTAGTACTTCACTTATATCTTTTTGAGCATGGTGGCGTATAGATTTTATAGAAATAAATACACTCTCGTTCTTCACTTATATTTGTTTGAGAGTTAAATGAACAGTGATGGTAATTTGCATGGGTCATAAGACTAGTCCAAAAACAATAGGTATTGAATGAGTTATAATTAAAACCATCATGTAGGCTATTAAGAGGTGTTGACTTCTTATTTGTCTAAAAATTAAAAAGGCATGGTGAGGATGTGTGAGCACTTCTAGCAACTCATCCCTTGGGGCATGCGAGTAGTACTTTGATTTGTGATAAAACTACTAAAACTTTTCAATAAGTATATGAGTTCTTTATGACTAATGTGAAACAATGGACATACACAATCTCACGTCCTTATATTTGCTAGCCTCTTCGGTACCGTGCATTGCCCATTCTCACCTCGAGGATCGGTGCAACTTTCACCGGTGCATCCAAACCCCGCGACATGATACACTCTCTTGCACATAAGCCTCACTGTATCTTCCTCAAAACAACCATCATACCTACCTATCATGGCATTTCCATTGACTTTCTGAGATATATTGCCATGCAAATTCCATCGTCACTTCATATGACTAGTTCGTTCATCATCATATTGCTTTGCATGATCATATAGAGCGGACATAGTATTTGTGGCAAAACCATTTTTCATCATATTTTTATACATGTCACGCTAGATCTTTGCACATCCTGGCACACTGCCAGAGGCATTCATAAAGAGTCATATCGTCCTATCAGTTTATCATATATCGTTGTAAGTAAATAAAAGTGTGATGATCATCATTATTAGAGCATTATCCCAGTGAGGAAATAAAAATGGGGGAGGCCAAATGATCCCACCATAAAAAAATAATGAGATAAAATAAGAGAAGGGACTTTGCTACTATCATTTAGCACACTTGCACCTCAAAGTTGCACCTTGTTATCCATATAGAGAGTCTCATGTTATGTCATTCATATGCTAGTGGGAATCACTTTTTCATTATTAAAAACTTGTCTTGTATATTCCGAGGACGGGCTTCCTCAAATGCCCGAGGTCTTCATGAGGAAGCAAGTTGGATGCACACCCCACTTAGCTTCAGCTGAGCTTTCATACACTTATAATTCTAGTGCATCATTTGCATGGAAATCCCTCTCCTTGCATCGACATCTATAGACAGGCATCTCCATAGCCCGTTGGTACACCTAGTTGATGTGAAACTATCTTCTCCACTTTTTACCCCTTTGATACCTACCACCATATTCTATTCCACTTATATTCTATGTCCAATGGTTCACACTCATGTATTGCATGAAGAATAAAAAGTTGAGGCATATTGAAAAAGTACAATCCAATTGTCTAACTTGGACACCGTGGTGCTTGACATTTGTACTAATGCGGTGAAGATGGAGCCATGCCTTGCTAATATAATAAGCAGAATGGGGATAAACATTCTTTGATGATCGTATACTTTGAAAGATTATAGATTTTGTTGCTTATATATACTTATAAATATTTCTATATTAATGTTTGTTGATTCATCGTTTCTTAGTGAGCATACATGCAAAAGATTACATAATTGGTAGCATGTCACATCAAAAATTATGTTTTTATCATTTACCTATTTGAGGACGAGCGGGAATTAAGCTTTGGGATGCTTGATACATCTCCAACGTATCTATAGTTTTCGATTGTCCCATGCTGATATATTATCATTTTAGGACACTTTTTGAGTATTTATTTACCAATTTATATGATTTTTGAGCACTAACATATGGACCCAGTGTTGAGTGCCAGTTGCTGTTTTCTGCATGTTCTGACTTGTTTGTGCACACAACCTTCCTAGAACTTTCTGACCTGGATCCAACCAATGAAGGAATATGTATGGCCTCCCTCTAACAAAAGAAGGAAGTATGGGAGTTTATCGGAATTCCTTGCCCACTGACTGAAGAAGCTCCCTACGGTGTCCAAATCGAGGGATCAATCCAATAACCTTCTTTCACTTTTCAGGTTTTGAATACAAAATGAAGTCCAATTGCCCTGAAACTTTTTGGTGTTTTTTTCTGGACCAAAAGAAGACCTAGAAGATTCGAAAGAAGGCTGGGGGCCACCCGAGGGCCCCACAAGCCAACACAACGCACCGAGGGGGGGCATGATGGCTTGTGGGCCCCTCATGGCTCTCCCGACTGCGTTCTCTGGCTTATAAATTCTCATATATTCTGAAAACCCTAGAGGTAGTCCTGAAACACTTTTTACGCCGCCACAAGTCTCTGTTCCGACGGGAGGCCATCTGGAGCCCTGTTCGGGCACCCTACCGGAGGGGGTATCGATCACGGAGGGCCTCTTCATCAACCTTGCTGCCCTCGTGATGATGTGTGAGTAGTTCACCACAGACCTACAGGTCCATAGTTAGTACCTAGATGGCAATCTCTCTCTCTCTCTCTCTCTCTCTCTCAATCTTCAATAGAATGATCATCGCATCTTTGCTTTGATCCATCCGATGTAATCCTTTTGCGCGGTGCGTTTGTTGGGATTCGATGAATTGTGTGTTTATGTTTAGATTATTCATGATAAATATTTGAGTCTTTTCTGAATTCTAAATATGATTCTTATGTGCATCATTATGATAGCTTCGTAATTCTCTCCGATCTATTGAAATAGTTTCGCCAAGTAGATTGATATTTCTTCGGTGAGAGAGGTGCATTGTAGTAGGTTCAACCTGGCGAGTTTCTATATCCTAGTGACAAAGTAGGGGACAAGATGCGTCTTTGTGTTGCTTCTACTAAGGATAACACGATGAGGTTTATTCATATTGCTTTAGTTTACTTTGTCTGCGTAATTTCATCATTCTCCATGCATTACTCTGTTTTACTTAATACTCAATATGCATGCTGGATAGCGGTCCATGAGTGGAGTAATAGTAATAGGTGCAGGCAGGAGTCGACCCATTTGTGTATGGATGTGATGCTTATATACACATGATCATTGTCGTGAATATCACATAACCATCCTCTTTTCTATCAATTGCCCAATAGTAATTTGTTTACCCATCGTATGCTTATTTTTATGAGAGATGTCGCTAGGGAAAACTATGGCCCCCGAGTCTATTCACCTATATATATTTACAAACGCTACAATACCTTGCTGACATTTACTTGCTTTCATATTATTTTACAATTTACAATTATCTACAATTATCTACACATCTCACTTGCTTGCAAATAACGAGATCGAGGGGATTCACAACCCTCTTGCCCGCGTTGGGTGCAAGTTGTTTGCTCTTTTGTGTGCAGCCGCTGAAGACGGTTGTTGTTGATATTCCTATTGGTTTGATAAACCTTGTTTTCATAACTGAGGGAAATACTTACCCATATTATGTTGGGATTACCCATTCCTTTTCATGGAAAACCCAACGCAGATCACAAGTATCAAGCATTCTGTCAGGGAAACTTCCCTCCCGGAGGGGGAAATCAAAGCCTTCATCATCACCAACAATCCTCTCATCGTGGGAATCATCATCTTCATCAACATATTCACCATCACCATCTCATCTCAAAACCCTAGTTCATCTCTTGTGTTTAATCTCGGTATCAAACCTCACATTGGTACCTCGGGGTGCTAGCAGTGTTGATTACATATTTTAGTTGATGCTAGTTGGTTTACATTATGAAAGATTATTATGTTCAGATTGTGAATCATAAATTTATACCCACCGAACATGTTCAATATGATGAGTTGTGAGTAGCTATATTTATTCTTGAGGACATGGGAGAAGTATTAGTAATCACGTGAATTGATCACCGTTCAATTTTTTGATATTATATCGTGTTCTTCTTCTTGTAGTGGTGTTATGTGAATGTCGACTACATGACACTTCACCATCTTTGAGCCCAGGAGAAGGCGTGGTAGAATTAGTTTGGAGTTGATGGGTTGCGGGAGTGATATAAGCCCATACCCCAGTTTATGAATTGTTTCGTGATGGGCTGATTTGGATCCATATGTTTAATGCTATGGTTAGATTTATCTTAATTAATTCTCTTGTATTTGCGGATGCTTGCATGAAGGGTATTATCATAAGTAGGTGATTGTTCAAGTAAGAATATTACCTTAGCTCCGGTCCACCCACATAACACTTATCAAGGCTATGAACATGAAGTCAGTGAATCATGGTGAAAGTAACTTGACGGTATTCTCGTGTGCCCTCAAGCGTTTTAATCCTTGTAAGAAGTATTCCTCGCTTGTCCTTAGCATACTTAAGGATTGAGCCACTTGGTGCATCTTGCTACTTTTGTTACTTGTTATTTGTTTCAAATTATCTGGTTATCAAACTATCTATCAAAACTATCTTACATCACTGGCAGAGAATACCTTACTGAAAACCGCCTATCAATTCCTTCTACTCCTTGATGGGTTCGACACTCTTAAATATCAAATGTACTACGATTGATCCCCTATACTTGTGGGTCATCAACAACCTTAGCGACGTGTTGGGGACACGATTGTTTTCTGTTTTATGTGCACGCATCAGTGACTTTATTTTTTGGAAGAACTCCTTCTGGTTCAATAAATGTTGGTTCTCTACTGAGGGAAATGCTTACTGCTAGGTTACTCACCCTTGCACTTGAAGGTTACCCAACCACTCTTACGGGAGAGCAAGCAGTGTCCCATTTGCCGCCCCCCACCCTGAACCCGTCCATTCGGTTTTGGCCATTATTGGGTGATATTGGATGGTAAATCAAAGTGGACACAACTTTTGGACGATCTCAAGGCCGACAAGAGAAAGAATAATGGCTCAAACTCCCACCAATCAATTAGGTTGGATGACAATGAGGGAGAAGTTGTAGGGAAGAATGAAGAACCCATCGTGCTAATGAATAACCAATAAGTGATGGAAAACAAGTGGGAGAAGGGGAGGAACGTCCGTGATGCCGTGGCAACAAAAATGTCCACCACCTGGACGGGCATTTTTTCCACAAGGAAGAACAAGAAAGAGAAGAGATACAAACTCACGCTGGGTGCATACAAACAATGATGGATTGGAGCCGAGAGAGGGTGAATAACGAGTTGCTCACTGAGAGCAACAAGTTGGCAATTGAGAGGGAGATAATAAACTTGAAGAAGAAAGATGTGTGTCTCAAATGGGAGATCGAGAAAGTTGAGAATTTTGGATCAATAGAGAATGAGAAGGAGAGGACGCAACTTGCTCAAGACACATAGAATTCGGAAATAATGTTGGCAAACACAAGCCTCTTGGATGATCAAACAAAGACATGACTTATCGAAAAGAAGAAGATTAACAAACGCAGAGAGTACCAGGTGGCGAGAGCGACGATGGCAGCAGCGGAAGCGAAATGGATGGAGGTAGTGCAAGTCCGATGAGTGACCCGTCAAGTTTAGATTTCAATTTCGTTTTGACATGTCTGGATTCTTGAACTATGATTTATTTTACTTTGTTGCATTGTTAAACCTGTGATGAATTTGTGCTATATGATCCACGTGCATGGATTGCATGAATTCAAAGGTTTAGATGTATGGCTACCCGGCAAGGCAAATGAGAGGCAGTGCGGCGCCTGTCTGCAGTCGTGGTTGCATCGGCGACGTATAGGAGGCCGAATTTGCTAGCTGTAGGTTAGTGCATAAAATCCACTCTTGTATTACAGCTCGCGACATGTGTGCGCGCTACTTGCCCAATAGCCGGACGACCTTCTGCACCATCCAGTCCTGAGCACGGGTATGGCCCATCCCGTATTGTAGACTTCCATTCCATTTATATTCCAGCAGCTGGCAGCATATGAAGTTGTCCTCATCCAAACGGAAAGTCGGTCGGCGCGCCGTGCACCGCTGGAGTAGCAAGTACTGAATGAAAACGAAACCAGTTGAAACAGAAGACAGCAGTCGCTCTCTGACCCATCCGGTGCCTAACTACACGTACTACCTACGTACTACTCTGCGGCTTTTTTTGACAAGTCAATCATCACTCCCGTCTCAGATTGGCAAACGGTCTCGCAGAAGTTAATCTGCGATGCCATGCTGGATCGCTCGGGGTTGGCTGAACCGCTGAAGGCATGCAGATGCACCGCACGCGCGTTACGTACGTAAATGCAGCTAACGACCGATGGAGCCGGCAACTAACCACCCGCTCCCAGCAATCATGGGAGGAATTTTGGGAGGCGGCCGGCCACTGTCACGTCCCCGTGCATGCATCCTCCACGCTTCACGGATCCCGTATACCTCCTCTCTAATTCATCAGCTAGCTAGCTGCGCTCAACAGAGGGATAGTACTGGTACTGTGCTATCAAGCTAAGCCATGTCTGCGTGCATGGCGTGATGGCGATCGAACGATGGGCAGCGGCATGGCGCCGGCCGGCCACCGACACCTGCCGTGTCGGCGTATGGCACGGCAACCGTCGTGTTTTGCCCATACGCGGGCCAGATGCATTTCTCGTCCGTATGTGCGTACTCGCCCCCATCTGACACGGAGACTATCTCTGGACTGATTCAAGGTGCCTAGATGTTCTCTCGACCGATTTCGGTGCAGTTTTCCTCGGTAGTCTAGCCTGAAACTACAGAAATACGTCGTTTAGACTTTAGACGAAGTAGTTGTTTTACTAGTAGACTGAAAAGAACACCAATAACGGTGGATTTTTAAAAGTCTACTACTGTACATATCTAACTCCGCATTTCTCATCTTGACGTTTCTGAATTCCACAACGGTGCTGATGCGCTGATGCGCTGGCAGAAGACCAAAGCACTGAAATTTAAGTCGTGAGAACACAGTTACCCTGTGCAGCAGATTGCTATAGTACAAGGGATGGTAGGCTATAGTACAATGGTAGGCACTTAAGGATGGGAACGAATCAGGGAGACCTTTATTGAGGAAGACAACGTCTCCATGGTATCCACCTTTGAAAGATTTACTCTTCAAAAAAAAAAAAACTTTGAAAGATTTCAGAAGCTACCACATTCAACTACAATATTTCTTCACCTTTTTCACACCTCAGATGGTCTGAGTCTGATTTGATTTCACACCTAGCAAGGGAGGCATGTTCTTGGTATAGATGGGCTAGTACTCCCTATAGTAGACAAATCTCTACTCGTAAAGGGGTTGGTAGCTTCTTGCCTCGGTTTATTTTCGTCTGGTTTATTTTTGTCCGTTTTCTCATCCCGTCTTCCACCGTTTTCTTCTATTGGTTTATTTTGTCCCTCTCATTAAAAAACTAAATCCACCATTAAAGCGAAAGATTTTTTTGTGCTTTCTTTGGCAGGTGATGATTCGATTTAATCACATTAATTATAGATAATTAAGAATTCCAAAAGTATGATACCATATATGTGAGATCACCTTTCGAAAAACCAAATCCACCATTAAAGTGGAAGATTTTGTTTTGTGCTTGCTTTGACAGATGATGATTTGGTTTAATCACATTAATAATAGGTAATTAAGAATTCCAAAATCATAATGCTCGTTCTTGGTAGCTTTTTGTCTTGGTTTTTATTCGTCATCCCACCGACCTTCCACCTGGTTATTTTTCGTCATGGTAGAAAACAAGGTCCGTCACACGTAATGCCTCGCGCTCCTAGCAAAAAAATCGGCCAAAGGGCTCTCACGTACGGATCGATGAAAAAACTAGACGAAAATAGATCGAACAAGGCTCCCACGTCCGTCCTAAATAAAAATCGGACGGAAAAAACCGATCTTGGAACCCCCACCAGATGCTCCAGCCAATTGATCTCACTTTCCATCGCTGCGTACGCCAATCTGGGGTCGCCTCCATCGCCGCCGTGCCCTCTCGTGCGACGCCCCGCGCCAGCCGCCGCCGCCCTCCCCCGCAAAAGCGACGCCCCGCGCCGGCCGCCGCCGCCCCCGCCCGCAACAGCGACGCCCCACGCCGACCGCCGCCGCCGGCAACAGCGACGTACAACCGCCCCGTGCCAGCCACCCCCAGATCGAGTCGAGCAAGTCAGCGGGCGGCGGCCAGATCTGCCACGGCCACATCACGTCGAGATGGGCCGCACTGGGAGAGGTAGATCGAGGGGGTGGGCACCGGTGCAGGGTGGCCAAGGCCTGGCGTGGCAGCCGGCGGTATGATTCGGCGGTGGAGGAGGCCTTGTCCATGGTCGGGGCATTCGCTTGATGCATCCGCTTGATCTCTCATCTGCACTACGACCGTCGCCGCTCGATTCCATGTCTCCACCGGCCGCCGCCGTTTGAACCCACGAGCGCGAGGCTAGGAGACAATTCTGACGGGCGTATGTGCCATCATCCTCCAGATAGCGTCATGGATGCTACTGGATGCAGCAGCAGGACCTTACCCTGCTCTGGCCAATGGTCGGTGATGAGCTCCTCTCTCTCTCTCACACACACAATTTTTTTTGTTTATGTTCATGTATTTTCTCAGATCGAAGTCAATGGGACGTGATGCACCATAAGAATAAGATGTTTGCCTGTTTTCAAATAATAAGTTGTTTCAGAATTGTTAGAATAAGCTGTCCATGGAACTCCTCTGATGCTTCAAAAGAATGTTCAAGCTCTCTTCACAAAATTCAGATTTTCATGCATAAGAGTATTCGCTTTCCATGGACATACCATTGCCATCACTGAGATGGCCTTTCTTCTCAATTCACTTCACATGATATCTTTCTCTGTTTTGTTGTATAATGTGTGTTCATGTCATGTCAGCCAGAAAGCTCCTTCTGCTTATATACTATCCCCTTTTTACACACACACACACACACACGTCACAATTTTTTTGGCTAATTTTCTTAAAATTTATTCGAACATATTGTTGAGTTGCGTGTGATCATCAACATATAAATGCTGACGGTAGCATATTCTTTGTTGTATTTAACAACATTTTTCTACATGTTTTCTGCAGAATCTAGGCTCAAAAGATTTTGAAAAGTCAGTATTTAAATCTTTAAGAAAGTTGATAACCCAATTCAAGAAATCGATGATTCGCATAAGTGGTTCTTCAGTTGATTGGTTTCCATAGGAAAAATACTGAACTATAACTGATAAGAAAGACAAAGCGTCTCTGTAATGTTTAGGTGCTGCACTTTTTTTTTACTGATGAAAAATTCTTGCAATAGTTCATGTCTTCAAGAATATGTTTCTCTAGGATGGCACAATGAAATAAACAATACCCAAAATAAGAATGCACACCTTCGATAACAGGGTTCATGAAGGTGTGTTTTATATGATTGGTTCTTTTGAAAGTTCTACACGGCATTAGCTCATCTATCCAGTATAATTTTCAGTTGAAGAACAACCATGGATCCATTCGTTCCACAATCGTAGAACTTTCCTAAGTTTGGGTACACCGTTTGGAAAAAATGGATTGGTTTAAAAACATTGATTTCAGGTCAGGTTATTATAAATATTTGTTTCCACTGTAGTCTTATTTACAACACACAGATTGTTGATTTAGGTGATAATTTTGCAAGGTTCAAGCATTATGAAAACCCTTCATAGATTGTTCTCCCCATGCGCCATCGCCTCTGTTGGAAATATGCCCTAGAGGCAATAATAAATTAGTTATTATCATATTTCCTTGTTCATGATAATGGTTTATTATCCATGCTATAATTGTATTGATCGGAGACTTAGATGCATGTGTGGATACATAGACAAAACATGTCCCTAGTATGCCTCTAATAGACTAGCTCGTTGATCAATGACGGTTAAGGTTTCCTAGCCATTTACATGAGATGTCATTTGATAACGGGATCACATCATTAGGAGAATGATGGAATGGACAAGACCCAAAATACAAACATAGCATATGATCGTGTCAGTTTATTGCTACTATTTTCTGCATGTCAAGTATATGTTCCTATGACCATGAGATCATGCAACTCACGGATATTGGAGGAGTGCCTTGTGTGTATCAAACGTCGCAACGTAACTGGGTGACTATAAAGGTGCTCTACAGGTATCTCTGATGGTGTCTGTTGAGTTGGCATGGATCGAGACTGGGATTTGTTACTCCGTGTGACGGAGAGGTATCTCGGGGCCCACTCGATAATACAACATCACAATGAGCCTTGCAAGCAATGTGACTAATTGTTAGTTGTGGGATCTTGTATTACGGAACGAGTAAAGAGACTTGCAGGTAACGAGGTTGAACTAGGTATGGAGATACCGACGATCGAATCTCGGGCAAGTAACATACCGAGGAACAAAGGGAACATCATACGGGATTAACTGAATCCTTGACATAGAGGTTCGACCGATAAAGATCTTCGTAGAATATGTAGGAACCAATGCGGACATCCAGGTCCCGCCATTGGTTATTGACCGTAGAGGTGTCTCGGTCATGTCTACATAGTTCTCAAACCCGCAGGGTCTGCATACTTAAGGTTTGGTGACGTTTCGGTAGTATAGAGTTATGTATGGTGCTGACCGAAGTTTGTTCGGAGTCCCGGATGAGATCCTAGACATCACGAGGAGCTCCAGAATGGTCCGGAGGTAAAGATTCATATATAGGAAGTCCTGTTTTGGTCGCCGGAAAAGTTCCGGGCTTATCGGTAGTGTACCGGGAGTGCCGGTAGTGTACCGAGAGACCATCGGGAGGGGTATTTCGACCCAAGAGGCTACATGGGCTGTGGGAGAGTAAATACCAGCCCTTAGTGGGCTGGTGGAAATCCCACACAAGGCCCATGAGTCCGGGAAGAAAAGCCCAAAGAGAAAAAGGTGGAAAAAGGCAAAAAAATAGGGTGAATCCTAGTCCTACCAGGATTGGAGGTGGATTCCACCTCTCCCACTTGATTTGGCCGACCCAATTGCTGGTCCTTTGAGGGCCAAGCCTCCTCCTCTCTTCCTCTTATATATGCGAGAGGTTTTAGGGTTTTTTGGCACCAGATTTCAGCCACGTGCAAACCCTAATCTCTAGTGCATAGTTTCTCCTCTAGATCGGTTTTCTACAGTGCTTAGGCGAAGCCCTGCCGGAATTGCTCCACCACCATCGCCGGAGAGCCGTTAGGCTGCCGGAGAACTCTTCTTCCTCTCCACTCCTTCTTGCTGGATCAAGACGGTGGAGATCGTCATCAAGCTGTATGTGTGCTGAACGCGGAGGTGCCGTTCGTTTGGCGCTAGATCGGAAGGATCGTGATCAAGTTCATGGGACGGATCGTGATCAAGTTCGTGGGACGGATCGTGATCGGATTGCGGGACGGATCGTGATTGGATCGCGGGACGGATCGTGATTGGATCGCGGGACGCACGCGATTTGGATCGCGAAGACGTTCAGCTACACCAACCGCGTTTCTTAACGCTTCCCGCTTAGCAATCTACAAGGATACGTTGATCCACTCTCCCTCTCGTAAATGCTCATCACCATGGATAGATCTTTGTGTGCGTAGGAATTTTTTTGTTTCCCATGCAACGTTCCCCAACAGTGGTATCAGAGCTAGGTATATGTGTAGATGAGATCTCGAGTAGAACACAAAAGGTTTGTGGGCATTAATGCTTAGATTGTTTCCTCCCTTGGTCGGATTTTGGTTCAGCGGTATTGTGAGATGAAGCGGCCCAGACCAACATTACTCGTACGCTTACGAGAGAGCGGTTCCCTCGACCGCAACTTGTTGCATAGATGGCTTGCAGGTGCCAGTTTCTCTCACTTTAGTTGGATCGGATTCGACGAAGGCGGTCCTTGAGAAGGTTGAAAAGCAAATTATGTATCACCATTGTGTTTTATGCGTAGGTGAGAATCGTTCTTGCTAGAAACCCATAGCAGCCGCGTAAAACATGCAACAACAATTAGAGGATGTCTAACTTGTTTTTGCAGGGTATGTTGTGATGTGATATGGTCAATTACATGATGTGATATATGTGATGTATGAGATGATCATGTGATGGATAGATTTTCACGACTTGAATGTCGATGAGTACGGCAACCGGCAGGAGCCATAGGGTTGTCTTTAATTATTGTATGACCTGCGTGTCAATCATTAAGCGCTATGTAAAGCTTTACTTTATCGCTACGGTAGCAATAGTAGTACAAGCATGTTCGGCGCGACAACTCCGATGGCGACACATTGATGGAGATCAAGATGATGGAGATCATGGTGTCATGCCGGTGACGATGGAGATCATGCCGGTGCTTTCATGATGGAGATCAAAAGCACAAGTTCATGGCCATATCATGTCACTTATGATTTGCATGTGATGTTAATCCTTTTATGCACCTTGTTTTGCTTAGGACGGCAGTAGCATTATAAGGTGATCCCTCACTTAATTTCAACACAAATTGTGTTCTCCCCGAGTGTGCACCGTTGCGAAAGTTCGTCGTGTCGAGACACCACGTGATGATCGGGTGTGATAGACTCTACATTCACATACAACGGGTGCAAGCCAGTGTTGCACGCGCAGAACACTCGGGTTAAACTTGACGAGCCTAGCATGTACTGACATGGCCTCGGAACACAAGAGACCGAAAGGTCGAACATGAGTGATATAATAGATATGATCAACATGATGATGTTCACCATTGCAGCCACCTCAACTCACGTGATGATCGGACTTGAGTTGGTGAATTTGGATCATGTATCAGTCGGATGACCGGAGGGATGTCAATTTGAGTGGGAGTTCTTAAGTAATATGATTAATTGAACTCATTATCATGAGCATAGTCAGTAGTGTCTTTGCAAAATTATGTTGTAGATTACTAGCTCATGCTGTAGCTCCCTTGAATTTTTATATGTTCCTAGAGAAATAGAGTTGAAAGATGATGGTAGCAATATTGCGGACTGGCTCCGTGATCTGAGGATTGTCCTCATTGCTGCACAGAAGGCTTATGTCCTTAATGCACCGCTCGGTGCGCCAACCCCTCTAGCGTCGTTTGTAGATGTCGTTGTTGGAAATATGCCCTAGAGGCAATAATAAATTAGTTATTATCATATTTCCTTGTTCATGATAATCGTTTATTATCCATGCTATAATTGTATTGATCGGAGACTTAAATGCATGTGTGGATACATAGACAAAACCATGTCCCTAGTATGCCTCTAATGGACTAGCTCGTTGATCAAAGGATGGTTAAGGTTTCCTAGCCATGGACATGAGATGTCATTTGATAATGGGATCACATCATTAGGAGAATGATGTGATGGATAAGACCCAAACTACAAACATAGCATATGATCGTGTCAGTTTATTGCTACTGTTTTATGCATGTCAAGTATATGTTCCTATGACCATGAGATCATGCAACTCACGGGTATCAGAGGAGTGCCTTGTGTGTATCAAATGTCGCAACGTAACTGGGTGACTATAAAGGTGCTCTACAGGTATCTCCGATGGTGTCTGTTGAGTTGGCATGGATCGAGACTGGGATTTGTTACTCCGTGTGATGGAGAGGTATCTCAGGGCCCACTCGGTAATACAACATCACAACAAGCCTTGCAAGCAATGTGGCTAAGTGTTAGTCACGGGATCTTGTATTACGAAACGAGTAAAGAGACTTGCCAGTAACGAGGTTGAACTAGGTATGGAGATACCGACGATCGAATCTCGGGCAAGTAACATACCGAAGAACAAAGGGAACGTTATACAGGATTAACTGAATCCTTGACATAGAGGTTCGACCGATAAAGATCTTCGTAGAATATGTAGGAACCAATGTGGACGTCCAGGTCCCGCCATTGGTTATTGACCGTAGAGGTGTCTCGGTCATGTCTACATAATTCTCGAACCCGCAGGGTCTGCACACTTAAGGTTTGGTGACGTTTCGGTAGTGTAGAGTTATGTATAGTGGTGACCGAAGGTTGTTCAGAGCCCCGGATGAGATCCCAGACGTCACGAGGAGCTCCGGAATGGTCTGGAGGTACAGATTCATATATAGGAAGTCCCAGTTTAGTCGCCGGAAAAGTTTCGGGCTCATCGGTAGTGTACCGGGAGTGCCGGTAGTGTACCGGGGGACCTCCGGGAGGGTTATTTCGACCCCAAGAGGTCCATGGGCTGTGGGAGAATAACAACCAGCCCTTAGTGGGCTGGAAAAACAGCCACACCAAGGCCCATGGTGCAGGAGGCAAAAGTTCTAAAGGAAAAGGTGGAAAAAAGGCTAAAAAGGAAGAGTCCTACTCCTACTAGGAGTGGAGGAGGAGTAGGACTCCTCCCCCTCTAGTTTGGCCGACTCCTAATGGAGGTTTTCCTTGCGCCAGCCCTCCTCTCTCTCCCTCATTTATATACTGATGGATTGGGTGCTGTTTGGACACAATTTATGGCCACCTGCTACCCGTTTCACCGGTGCTCCTCTAGAACGGTTTTCTGTAGCGCTTAGGCGAAGCCCTGCCGGAATTGCTCCACCACCATCACTGGAGCGCCGTCACGCTGCCGATGAACTCTCTCTCCTCTCCACCTCCTCTTGCTGGATCAAGATGGTGGAGATCGTCATCAAGCTGCACGTGTGCTGAACGCGGAGGTGCCGTCCGTTCGGCGCTAGATCGGAAGGACCGTGATCAAGATCGCGAGACAGTTCGTGATGTGATCACGGAACGGATCGTGATGAGTTCGCGGGACAGATCGTGATCAAGATCGTGAGACGGATCGTGATGAGTTCGCGGGACGGATCATGATGTGTTCGCGGGACGGATCGTGATTGGATCACGGGACGGATCGTGATGAGATCGCGGGACGCTCGGCGATTTGGATCGCGAAGATCTTTGACTACAACAACCGCGTTTCTTAATGCTTCCCGCTTAGCGATCTACAAGGGTACGTAGATCCACTCTCCCTCTCATAGATGCTCATCACCATGGATAGGTTTGCGTGTGCGTAGGAAATATTTTGTTTCCCATGCGACGTTCTCCAACAGTGGCATCATGAGCTAGGTTGATGGTTCGATGAGATCTCGAGTAGAACACAAAAGGTTTGTGGGCGTTGATGCTTAGATTGCTTCCTCCCTTGGTCGTATTTTGGTTCAGCGGAATTGTGAGATGAAGCGGCCCGGACCAACATTACTCGTACGCTTACGAGAGACCGGTTCCCTCGACGCAACTTGTTGCCTAGATGGCTTGCGGGTGACAGTTTCTCTCACTTTAGTTGGATCGGATCCGACAAAGGCGGTCCTTGAGAAGGTTGAAAAGCAACTAGTGTATCACCGTTGTGGTTTACGCGTAGGTGAGAATCGTTCTTGCTAGATACCTGTAGCAACCACGTAAAACATGCAACAACAATTAGAGGACGTCTAACTTGTTTTTGCAGGGTATGTTGTGATATGATATGGCCAATTACATGATGTGATATATGTGATGTATGAGATGATCATGTGATGTATAGATTATCACGACTTGCATGTCGATGAATACGGCAACCGGCAGGAGCCATAGGGTTGTCTTTAATTATTGTATGACCTGCGTGTCAATCATTAAGCGCTATGTAATGCTTTACTTTATCGCTAAACGGTAGCAATAGTAGTAGAAGCATGTAGGGCATGACAACCCCGATGGCGACACGTTGATGGAGATCAAGATGATGGAGATCGTGGTGTCATGCCGGTGACGATGGAGATCATGCCGGTGCTTTCTAGATGGAGATCAAAAGCACAAGTTCATGGCCATATCATGTCACTTATGATTTGCATGTGATGTTAATCCTTTTATGCACCTTGTTTTGCTTAGGACGACGGTAGCATTATAAGGTGATCCCTCACTTAATTTCATGATAAATTGTGTTCTCCCCGAGTGTGCACCGTTGCGAAAGTTCGTCGTGTTGAGACACTACATGATGATCGGGTGTGATAGACTCTACGTTCACATACAACGGGTGCAAGCCAGTGTTGCACAGGCAGAACACTCGGGTTAAACTTGACGAGCCTAGCATGTACGGACATGGCCTCGGAACACAAGAGACCGAAAGGTCGAACATGAGTCATATAGTAGATATGATCAACATGATGATGTTCACCATTGCAGCCACCTCAACTCACGTGATGATCAGACTTGAGTTGGTGAATTTGGATCATGTATCACTCGAATGATCGGAGGGATGTCAATTTGAGTGGGAGTTCTTAAGTAATATGATTAATTGAACTCATTATCATGAACATAGTCAAAGTGTCTTTGCAAATTATGTCGTAGATTACTAGCTCGCGCTGTAGCTCCCTTGTATTTTTATATGTTCCTAGAGAAATAGAACTGAAAGATGTTGGTAGCAAAATTACGGACTGGGTCCGTGATCTGAGGATTGTCCTCATTGCTGCACAGAAGGCTTATGTCCCTAATGCACCGCTCGGTGCGCCACCCCATCTAGCATCGTCTGTAGATGTTGCGAACATCTGACATGCACGTTTGGATGACTACTTGATAGTTTAGTGCATCATGCATTACGGCTTAGAATTATGGCTCCGAAACGTTTTGAACGTCACGGAACATATGAGATGTTCTAAGATCTGAGATTGTGATCTCAGGCTCGTGCCCGAGTTGCGATATATAGGATCTCCAATGAGATTCTTTGCCTGCAAGATGAAAGAGAATAGCTCAATCGTTGAGCATGTGCTCAGACTGTCTGGGTACTACAATCGTTTGAATCGAGTGGGAGTTGATCTTCCAGATAAGATAGTCATTGATGTAGTTATCCAAGTCACTGTCACTGAGCTACTAGAACTTGGTGATGAACTATAAAATGCCAGGGAAAGAAATGTTGATCCCTGAGCTGTTCGCGATGTTTGACACCGCGAAGGTAGAAATCAAGAAGGAGCGTCAAGTGTTGATGGTTAATCAAACCACTAGTTCCGAGAAGGGAAAGAGCAAGGAGGGAAACTTCATGGATAGCAAGTCAGTTGCTGCTCCAGTGAAGCAACCCAAAGTTGAACTCAAACCCGAGACTAAGTGCTTCTGTTATGAGGTAAGCGGTCGCTGAAGCGGAACAACCCTAGATACTTGGTAGATAAGAAGGCTGGCAACATTGATAGAAGTATATTTGATATACGAGTTATTAATGTGTACCTTGCTAGTACTCTTAGTAGCACCTGGGTATTGGATACCGGTTCGGTTGCTAAATGTTAGTAACTCAAAATAAAAGCTACGGAATAAACGGAGAACTAGCTAAGGGTGAGGTGACGATATGTGTCGGAAGTATTTCCAAGGTTGATGTGATCAACATCGCATGCTCTCTCTACCTTCAGGATTAGTGACGAACCTAAATAAATGTTATTTGGTGTTTTGCGTTGAGCATGAACATGATTAGATCATGTTTATTGCAATACGATTATTCATTTAAGTTAGAGAATAATGGTTATTCTGTTTACATGAATAATACCTTCAATGGTCATGCACCTAGTGAGAATTGTTTGTTGAAATCTTGATCGTAGTAGTACACATGTTCATAACATTGATGTCAAAAGATACAAAGTTAATAATGATAGTACCACATACTTGTGGCACTACCGCTAAATGTCATATTGGTATAAAGCGCATGTAGAAACTCCATGTTGATGGATATTTGGACTCATTCGATTTCGAATCGGTTGAGACATGCGAACCATGCCTCTTGGGCAAGATGACTAAAGGACTCCGTTGGATGGAGCGGGCAAGTGATTCATTGGAAATGATACATGTTGATGTATGCAATCTAGTGAGTCTTGTAGCGTGCAGTGGATATCGTTATTTTCTTACCTTCACTGATGTTTTGAGTAGATATAGTGTATATTTACTTAATGAAACACAAATCTGAATCGTTTGAAAGGTTCAAGCAAATTCAGAGTGAAGTTTAAGATCATGACAAGAAGATAAAAATGACTACGATATGATCGTGGAGGTGAATATCTGAGTTACGAGTTTGGCATACAACTTAAGACAATGTGAAATTTGTTTCACAACTAACGCTACCTGGAACACCATAGTGTGATGGTGTGTCCGAACATCATAGTCATGCTCTATTGGATATGGTGCGTGCTATGATGTCTCTTATCGTTTTACTACTATAATTTTGGGGTTATGCATTAGAGACAACTACATTCACTTTAAATAGGGCATCATCTAAATCCGTTGAGATGACACCGTGTGAATTATGGTTTGATAGAAACCTAAGCTGTCATTTCTTAATATTTGGGGCTGAGACACTTGTGTGGAAAATATTTTCACCTAATGAGGTCGAACCCAAGGCGGACAAATGCATCTTCATAGAATACCCTAAGATCAGTTGGGTGAACCTTCAATCTCAGATCCTAGTGCAAAGTGTTTGTTGCTTAAACGGATCCTTTCTCGAGGAAATGTTTCTCTCAAAGAATTGAGTGGGAGGAAGATAGAACTTGATGAGGTTGTTAAACCTTTGTTCAACCAGAGAGTAGCGCAGCGCAGAAAGATGTTTCTGTGAAGCCTACGTTAGTTGAAGAGGAAGTTAATAATGATGATCATGAAGCTTCAGGATCAAGTTACTATCGAACTTCGTAGGTCGACAAGGATGTGTACTGTTCCTAAGTGGTACGACAACTCTTTCTTGGAGATCATGTTGTTGGACAACGATGAACCTACGAGCTATGGAGAAGCGATGATGGTCCCGGATTCCGACAAATGGTTGGAGGCCATGAAATCCGAGATAGGATCCATGTATGAAAACCAAGTGTAGACTTTGGTAGACTTGCTCGTTGGACGGCAGGTCGTTGAGTACAAATGGATCCTTAAAATGAAGACAGACACTGATGGTGAATGTCACTATTTGTAAAGCTCGACATGTTGCAAAGATGTTTGTGACAAGTTGATATCGGAGGAGTGCCTTGTGTGTATCAAACGTCGCAACATAACTGGGTGACTATAAAGGTGCTCTACAGGTATCTCCGATGGTGTCTGTTGAGTTGGCATGGATCGAGACTGGGATTTGTTACTCCGTGTGACGGAGAGGTATCTTGGGGCCCACTCGGTAATACAACATCACAACAAGCCTTGAAAGCAATGTGGCTAATTGTTAGTTGCGGGATCTTGTATTACGGAACGAGTAAAGAGACTTGCAGGTAACGAGGTTGAACTAGGTATGGAGATACCGACGATCGAATCGCGGGCAAGTAACATACCGAAGAAGAAAGGGAACATCATACGGGATTAACTGAATCCTTGAGATAGAGGTTCGACCGATAAAGATCTTCGTAGAATATGTAGGAACCAATGTGGACATCCAGGTCCCGCCATTGGTTATTGACCGTAGAGGTGTCTCGGTCATGTCTACATAGTTCTCGAACCCGCAAGGTCTGCACACTTAAGGTTTGGTGACGTTTCGGTAGTATAGAGTTATGTATGGTGGTGACCGAAGTTTGTTCGGAGTCCCAGATGAGATCCTAGATGTCACGAGGAGCTCCGGAGGTAAAGATTCATATATAGAAAGTCCTGTTTTGGTCGCCGGAAAAGTTCCGGGCTTATTAGTAGTGTACCGGGAGTGTCGGTAGTGTACCGGGAGACCATCGGGAGGGGTATTTCGACCCAAGAGGCTACATGGGCTGTGGGAGAGTAAATACCAGCCCTTAGTGGGCTGGTGGAAATCCCACACAAGGCCCATGAGGCTGGGAAGAAAAGCCCAAAGAGAAAAAGGTGGAAAAAGGCAAAAAAAATAGGGTGAATCCTAGTCCTACCAGGATTGGAGGTGGATTCCACCTCTCCCACTTGATTTGGCCGACCCAATTGCTGGTCCTTTGAGGGCCAAGCCTCCTCCTCTCTTCCTCTTATATATGCTAGAGGTTTTAGGGTTTTTTGGCACCAGATTTCAGCCACGTGCAAACCCTAATCTCTAGTGCATAGTTTCTCCTCTAGATCGGTTTTCTACAGTGCTTAGGCGAAGCCCTGCCGGAATTGCTCCACGACTATCGCCGGAGCGCTGTTAGGCTGCAGGAGAACTCTTCATCCTCTCCACTCCTTCTTGCTGGATCAAGACGATGGAGATCGTCATCAAGCTGTACGTGTGCTCAACGCGGAGGTGCCGTCCGTTCGGCGCTAGATCGGAGGGATTGTGATCAAGTTCGTGGGACGGATCGTGATCAAGTTCGTGGGACTGATCGTGATCGGATCGCGGGACGGATCGTGATTGGATCGCGGGACGGATCGTGATTGGATCGCGGGACGCACGGCGATTTGGATCGCGAAGACGTTCGACTACACCAACCGCGTTTCTTAACGCTTCCCGCTTAGCGATCTACAAGGGTACGTAGATCCAATCTCTCTCTCGTAAATGCTCATCACCATGGATAGATCTTCGTGTGCGTAGGAAATTTTTTGTTTCCCATGCAACGTTCCCCAACAGCCTCTCCCGGCACTCAGATCCGGGGCTTGCCGCAATGCCCGAGGCACCGACAGTGATCCGTAGGGAGGAGGAGATGGTGGTGTACAAATAATGACATGGAGGTGAAGGAGGGGACGGGCGCAACAGCAACTACACGCCGAACGTGAAGGCATGAAGGACTACCACCGGTGTGAGCACCATCCCATCAGCACCGGTGACTCGTCCAAGCAGGTCACCTACATCGTCGTCGCCAATTTCTCCTCCCCCTAGCTAGCGTTTCTAATCATGCCGCCACCATAGATGCACATCTACATGCAGATGGCTTGTGTTCAACAAGGGCTAGAGACTACGGAGGCGACATGCACCTGTTCTACGACAACATTAAGGAGCAAGCAGTGGTGATGCCCGACCACGTGCTCGTCACACTCCACAAACAGAGCATGTTCGCGGATGTAGTCACTTGGGTGGAGCCTGCAGTGAGGCAAGCGGGCTGTGTTCAGGGGTGGACTTGGCATGGTGCTGTAGAGATGTTCAGTAGCGGCCACCTGCTGCCCGCATCATGCCGTTGGGCACCGTCGACGGGCGACATTGATAGAGTCCTCTAAGGCTGATGAGGTCGAGGTGTGCAGCGGTGGCAGGTACTCCGTTGACTGCTCACCTCGCCACCGTGACGACGCCCCTGTCGCATTGATGTGCCCCTGTACTAGGGTAGCAGAACTACTACTCCATGCCGGCTACTCGGATCTAAGCTCATCGAGGGACATGACGCCGGCGAGGAAGCCGGAGCAGGTTTGAGGGTCGTTTCCATTTGTGATATGTACCCTTTATTTTTATCAATGTAAAACCCTTCATAGATTATCCTTCCTTTTTTGAATATCATGAGGTTTTGCTGTGGATAAGCTGACATGTTTGAACAATGGGTCAGACCCTTTGACCTGTGGGTTCTGCTGTTAGACCGTTACAAGGAGAAAGAGGTTCCTTTTAACTTGCAGGAGCTCTACCAATGGCAGCATGCTTTCCTTGACAATAGTATAGTACTGCACGTATGCAAGATGCAGCGAGTGAAATCGGTGCAAGAGTGCATCCTGCAAGCAGCACCAAATCTGAAATTGTTGACTGTTTTTTTCTTGTCCCGTCATCTTATAATGCTGGGATCCTAATGTATAACTGATCCGAAAAAATGTGCTCGTAGCAATTGCTTTGATCCGTGCTGGTTATTTGATTAATGAATATAATGATATTGATTTGGTGTTGTGAATGTCAATACTTTGTCCTATAAGTTCGGACATATTATAGATACTTTGATTTTAGACAAAACTTATATGAAGACTAAACATGACCGAAGGAAATAATAACACAATGATCAAAGAGCTGAAATGAAGGGTATCATAATAGATCCATTTGTTGAAGGGTATCAAGACTGTATTACAAGAATTTCCAGCCAATAATAAGACCATATTTTTGTTAGTGCTTGTACAGAGAAAAGGGACAGTCCCAAGATTCAAATTTGTTCACGAGAGTGGCTTTTTTATTAGTGTTTGCTTTGTTTCAAGTGCCAATCGAGGAACCGCGTCAATTACAAGCTTTATGCTACCATGCTTTGATGCTTCACTTTGTCATCATGAGTGTAAATTCCACATCACTTATTAATATTTGCTATACATTGAAGATGCAAAAAATGGAATAGATGGTCCACAATATAGTTGTCGAGGGACCATGAACAAAGGGTATCTCTTCATGAAATGTATTTAATAGTATCTTTGAGTTAGCTTGCATCCTACAGTTAAGTGCTCCAAGATTAGGCAATCAACCCAAACTTAACTTGAAACAAAGTGAATTTATGTTGAGTAACCTAGCAGACAAGAACGTTGAGTATACTGCATTATCTCTTTGTGCATGTTGCCTGCCAAGTTTCTTTGGCATGAGGCAGATATGCTATATTGCTATTTGAGATGTGATTCTCCTGTCCTTAGAAGCATGTTTTTTGTCCTGATTTTCTGTATGCTCTCTAATCTTTAGAGAGTACAAAGTGCGTGTACTGAAGTTTTCTTCTTTTGAATTTGTAGGTAAGTGAAATGATAAGAGGGTCAATTAGTGTTGTTCGATTTTTTCGTCAAGCTATCAGTTTGGACCCAAGTGCGTGGACCACAGTATTAATCAGTATCATCTTGAAACCCAAATCTCAAGGTTTCATTCTTTACGAATTCGAGCCTTCAAAGTTGGAACCGCCACCATTACAAGGATCCATAAACATGCTGCATTTGTATGTCAATATTTGAATTAATTAGGCAAAAATAGAGATATTTATTCTGATGCTTTTACATATTCGGGTGAATATATAGCATCCTATTTTTACTTCAAATAATTAACAAAAATAATAAATTGGTTCTGTTGTTTATTAAATTCTCCTCTTGGAATGAGCTACAAGTACTAGCATGTTATTCTTCTCATCTCAAGTAAATATATCTATAACAACTCATTCTTATTATGTGGACTTTTGTTAGGGTGATTAGACTGATGTTCTGGATGATTGCCTTCAAATAGATTTAAGGAATGGGAAGATGAGCCTATGGAGAATTCAAGTATGTATGCCTTTAAACATAATCGTGATCTTGCCAGGGATATAGTTGGGAATGCAGCCGCGCTAACCATGAGTAGAGGCACCTGAAGAAAGCAGAAACAATGGTCCATCGACATTGTGACCTGTGAAATATTTGTGAGCTAAGTTTTCGCCACCCAACATGTATCTCCACTTTCAGTTGTCGATCACACTATGAAACTTAAAAAGACCTGAGGCTTTTCACAAGTCAGGTGTTTTTCACTGAAATGTTTGATTCTAAAAATATGTCCACAATATACCCGTTGTTTGCTAGCTAAAGGATCATTTATATGGATTTGAAGAGGAGAGTTGGATTGTGCCTTGCTAGAGCTAGATAAACCGATAAAGATTATTGGAAAGGCTCTTTGCAAGCATAAAGTAAATATGTAGCTGATTTACTTCTTTATATACGATTAAAGCCAATAACTTTTTCCCCTATGTATCTAATTTGTTCCTATTCCAATATACTCCCTTTGTTTCTAAATATAAGTCTTTTTGGAGATTTCAGTACGGACTACATATGGATGTATAGATTGACTCATTTTGCTCCTAGTGCGTAGTCCACATTGAAATCTCTAAAACAGACTTTTATTTAGGAATGGAGGAGTATATGCAAGAGTGTGGAAGATAAAAATTGCTTTCTATTGTGGTTCTTTGATGATAAGGTTCAGTAGAGAACGTCGCCCACCTTTAAGATGATGCCAACAAAGCCAATTTGGTTTATTTGCCAATAACATTTTATTGTGTTTGATAGTATGATTTATGTTAGCTGATTGTAAAAAAAAGATGCGTGTTAGCTGAGACGGCATTGTTCTTGGTTATTTTAACAACGTGAATTACATATTATTTTTTTGTAAAATCCCGTGGCAACGCACGGGCGTTCTACTATATATCGCGCCCTCCTCCCAGCCTCTCCACGCGCCCTCGCAATGTCGACCCGTGCGCCATCGCCTCTCCCGGCGCTCAGATTCGGGGCTCGCCGCAATGCCCGAGGCACCGATAGTGATCCGTAGGGAGGAGGAGATGGTGGTGTACAAATAATTACATGGAGGTGGAGGAGGGGACGAGCGCAACAGCAACTACACGCCGAACGTGAAGGCATGAAGGACTACCACCGGTGTGAGCACCATCCCATCAGCACTGGTGACTCATCCAAGCAGGCCACCTACATCGTCATCGCCAATTTCTCCCCCTAGCTAGGGTTTCTAATCAAGCCGCCACCATAGATGCACATCTACATGTGGATGGCTCATGTTCAACAAGGGCTAGAGACCGGGCTAGAGACCGCAGAGATGACATGCACCTGATCTACGACAATATTAAGGAGCAAGCAGCGGTGATGCCCGATCACATGCTCGTCACACTCCACAAAGAGAGCCTGTTTGCGGATGCAGTCACTCGGGTGGAGCCTACAGTGAGGCAGGCGGGCTGTGTTCATGAGTGGCCTTGGCATGGTGCTGTAGAGATGTTCAGTAGAGGCCACCTGCTGCCTGCATCGTGCCGTTGGGCGCCGTCGACGGGCGACATTGATAGAGTCCTCTGACGCTGATGAGGTCGAGGTGTGCAGCGGTGGCAGGTACTCCATTGAATTCTCACCTCGTCACCGCGACGACGCCCCTGTCGCATTGATGTGCCCATGTACTAGGGCAGCTGAACTACTACTCCATGCTGGCTACTCGGATCTAAGCTCATCGAGGGACATAGCGCCGACAAGGAAGCCGGAGCAGGTTCGAGGGTCGTTTCCATTTGTGATATGTATCCTTTATTTTTATCGATGTAAAATCCTTCACATATTATGTTTCCTTTTTTGAAGATCATGAGGTTTTGCAGTGGATAAGCTGACATGTTTGAACAATAGGGCAGACCCTTTGACCTGTGGGTTATGCTGTTAGACTGTTACAAGGAGAAGGAGGTTCCTTTTAACCCGCAGGAGCTCTGCCAATGGCAGCATGCTTTCCTTGAGAATAGCATAGTATCACACGTATGCAAGATGCAGCGAGCGAACTCGGCGCAAGAGTGCATCCTACAAGCAGCACCAAATCTGAAATTGTTGACTGTTTTTTTCTTGTCCCGTCATATTATAATGTTGGGATCCTAATGTATAACTGATCCAAACAAAAAGATACTCGTAGCAATTGCTCTGATCCATGCTGGTTATTTGATTAATGAATCTAATGATATTGATTTGGTGTTATGAATGTCAATACTTTGTCCTATAAGTTTGGACATATTTGAGATACTTTGATTTTAGACAAAACTTATATGAAGACTAAACATGACCGAAGGAAATAATAACACAATGATCAAAGAGCTCAAATGAAGGGTATCATAATAGATTCATTTGTTGGCCCGTGATAACGCATGGGCATTCTCCTAATTTTGGTAGTATGCTGATTCATAGATAAGAACATAGACATAGACTCATCCTAATAGACTCCACGCAGGTATATATATTGTCAAATGTAATTTCAGCCAAAAAACTAAATAACACTTGTTATATACCAAAAACATATGTAGATAAAATATATAAGAAAAAGCAAATCATATGCAAATACAAATTATATTGCTTCACTTATTAGTTTTGTTAGAGCATCTACAACCGCAACCTGCAAATCTGGCCTCTCAAATGCCCATGGATGCGACCGGGCGATTCCACGGACAGTGACAGAGCCAGGAAAATCGAATGAAGGAGGCCAAGGGTTGTTAAACTTTGTTGGGGAGGGCCAACTCATAAAAATACACCATTTTAGCAGTAGATAATCACTTGTTCACATGCATATTAGGCTTAAATGATGGATATTAGGGGGGTCAGGCCGGTTGGCACCCTGTCTCCGTCACTGTCCGTGGACACTAACAGGTAATTTCTCAAAATTTCACTTTCACGGCAATGCCTCTATTTTTTCCCTATACGTCCGGTCACATGCATGTGATTGGTGAAGATAAAGTGAGAGAAAAGAAAAAAATAATAAACAAAGGGAAAAGGTGGGCCAAATCCGATGTGACGGATACAGGAGCACAGACCGAACACGCCCGAGCGCACCTCATACTCATCCCATATATGAGGGCAATATAAGGAGGGCAACATGAGGAGTATCGGATGGTCCGGGCATTTAAGGAGGCTATGAGAGGTCCTGTTGGGTGAACTTTTTTCCTTCTCTCTCCTGTTCGGTCAGTGGTCTCTGTGCCTGCCCGGTGAATATGGCGAGTCTGCCTGTAGATGCTCTTAGGCTATACTAGTGTATTGCATATTGTTTATGTATAATGGAAGCTTCTAGTTCCTTCATCCTCTGCATCATGGAAGCAATATTCGAGCTTATTGTACATATGCTTATAACATTTGTTCAATCCATCATAATATTCCATCGAATTAGGTAGATAACTACTAAACTTTTCATGTACAATGGTAATTCCGTAGAGTGAAACCCCTTTTAGATGATTTAGCATTTAGCTACTCACTTTTTATTTACTTCATAACAAATAGAGTTTTTTTGTGGGTCGTACCAAATAGAGTTTATAGTAGT
Source organism: Hordeum marinum (assembly GCA_022496015.1). NCBI lineage: Eukaryota > Viridiplantae > Streptophyta > Magnoliopsida > Poales > Poaceae > Hordeum > Hordeum marinum. The sequence continues at coordinate 443,178,089 of CM039675.1, read as the reverse complement.
AATTTTGAATACAAATACAAAAAATAAGTACATATAACACTTTAACTTTCAAATTATTTATCATGTCTTTATGAAAGCAGATGTATTTTTACATGATTTTACAAATGCAGCAATAGAACTTTTACATCAAATATTTCACCACCATAACCTATGTTGAAGCGCACTTTCAGCAGAATACTCCTCAACTCTAACCCATGCACACCTTTATGAACGCTCTTATACTTGTAAAATGCATGCATATATTGCCTTCGAGCTATACCGCTTTGATGTCCACAATACTTTACATTTGTTTGACAAAATCAATTAACCCGATATTTAGATCTTTCTGCATCTCAACAATATTGTCCCATTTGGCCCCTAAAGGCCATTTTGCACCTTGTTATGTGTGCATCGGTCCAAAATTAGTCATGAAGAGAAGTTATGACCGTACAAACATGTCCATATATATGAGTCAAACGTGTGAATTACATACAAAGAAACGTGTGAGATGCATACTAACTACATGAATCCAAGCAATAAAATAATAGTGATAGATACATTTTATTTTTCGCTCTTAATTTTTTATTTGTGTGTAAGCTCCAAGATAACAGTTTCACATTTAAGTATGATTTTTAGCAATTTTATCATATAATCCAATGGAGCAATATATAGAGATAGTAGTCAGCTAACATACAATTACACAGCTAGCATGAGTGTATGGCACATATATTTATACACATTTCTTGTCATGAACTCCGGTATTAGCTAGAGAGGGCATGCATATTATACTAGGTGAAATCCAGTATTAAGGCTGATGTATTGGGCCAACCGGTGGCTGGTCGAAATTGGTACAGAATCGACACTGTGAAGTGAGAATTTGTATAATCTAATGTGTAGAGCTCCATCGAGATGTTTATGCCTTCAGATATTTTTTATACTATTTTTTGCACCAAATTATTTTGATGCGGCACAGATCCAAACCTGAGTTGGAAGGGTTTATAACTACTTTACTCTTGACATGCCCTAGTCCCCCCCCCCCCCCTACACCAATACCTTGCATTGCTTCTTCTTTCCACTTGGAACATATTGTATTAGAGCATTTACAACCGGATCCCTCGTACCCTCTTCAAACGTCCGACCAGCCGCGCGGACACTGATCGATCATGAAATTTCGACCTAACCATACATCTCTAACCAGCCTCAAACGTCCGGACTGACTAGCACCTCTTGTATCCAGCCAAATATGAGGCGGATATGGCTGTGTCCGGGCGTGCCCGGGCACGCCTGCCTGGCCCGCACTGGCCCGGATCGACCCCACATATATTTGTCCCCATCCGCTTGCCGAACACCCTAGCCACTTCACTCCACTCCCCTACACTCCCATTCGCCACCAAAGCCCACATCCGGCGATCTCTGGCATGGAATGCAACGGATCCAATTCATTTACCTCCAGATCCGTCGATCACGAGCTCATCCCACGCGGCCTCGAGGAGGAGATGGCCGTCCGGCTTGCTCTCTGCCGCTTCCGGGAGGCGATCGCTCCTCAACAGTGCTTGGACTCGCTACGTCGGGAATCCATTGCATCAGCACAACCAGTGATTGGATCTGGCGCCGCTGCCTTACTGAAGGCGGTGCGGTCCGTCTGGTACGAACGTACAACTCCTCCGTTGGTGCGCCAAGGACGCGCCATGGGTGGTCGCGGACGCTAACATGGCGCGGCGTGCCCGCCGTCCGAGGCGACGGAGGCCCTCGTGGGAGTGGACGTTGGAGAGGCGAAATCACACTCTCTGGCGCCTCATAGGGTGCACCAATGCGGGCGCCACAACCGCGTCGTGCTGGACGTCGGTTCCTCCCAAGAAGTATCCATCATCGATCTCACGTTCACCAGCACCGTCCGGGTTACCGGCTCCGACGAGGAAGATTAGGGCATGGTAGATGACGGAAGCTCGAGTCCCTTGTGCCGGCTAGTGTCCCATGTTCTACTCTACCTTGCCAGCAACTGGACCGACAGTACGAGGGGTGCAGCCATCCACCAGACATGGACACGGCGGAGCCGGACGAGCTCCGCTTGGTATTAGGTTTACGTTGCATGTAATAATATGGACTTGAGGTTTTTAGTTTAAGGTATGAAATTGTAGAATGCATTATTTGAGACGTAACCGGACAGTGTCCGCGGACGCACCAGAGCACGTCCGCGAGCGTTTTTGAGGGCCATATTTGTCCAGTCTCATGCTTTTAGAACAACGCCCCCCCCCCCCCCCCAAATAAATTTAAAATAACGGGTGAATTAACTATGTATTAGATTTAGCCGCTCTTCACCATTACACGCATAGAAATGCATGTCAATAACGCGTGAATTAACTGTGTACACTGGATTTCCAAAGAGGGTCACACTATATTGAAAAGTCATGAAGTATCAAATGAGAGTATTACCGAGATCATGTAAACTTGTCTGCTGTCAAATCAACTGGCACAACTGCAGCATTATGTCTCGTGCTTGGGTATCTAGGCAGAACCGATATAGAGCCCTTGCTCAGCTGGAAGCGGATTGGTACTTGCGCGGCAACAACCACTTTGTTCTGCTCTTCATCTGCACCAAAATTGGGTTTCCTTGGCAACCATACGCGCCACCATGGATGGTCCAAATTTGCAACTGAAGCTTCAGATATGCTTCTGTACTGAAAGCGGGAGAGAAACCTACTCTTGGTGCACGTTGTTGTTTGTCATATGAAGTGGGAATACGAAGAATATCCAGCTGCTCCATGCTTAAACGCATAGCATGAATCGTTTTTAGCGAATTGATCTTACCTCATTGGGAAATAAAAATAATATTCAGTCTAGCCTTTGTTAGGTTGATTGTATCACCTGAATCACTATTATGTAAGGGCACAATTGATATTCAAAAGATCGTCAAAGTTCACATAATTCAAATAAACGAAAAGCAAGTATAAACTACATTACTAAAAACTTGCAATTAAAGTTGGAGACAGCTGATTTTCACCACTTGCTCGCCGGGTCTTTGCCCTTCTGATCGTCGGTGCAGCTGTACGCGTAGGTGGTGGATCGTCAGAGTCGTGGAAGGTGGAGATGTGATCGTCGTCATCGTTGGACGAGGAGTCGGAGAGGACGATGAGCCCATTCGTCCGCCGGACGACCCTGTCTGGCTGTCACTGGAGCTTGGCACGCTTCGATTGCTCAATTGCAAGTCGGAGCGCCTTGGGGTTCTTCCTCTGTAGCCGGTGAGCGTTTGTCTCTGTCATCATCAGTGACCAATGGTAGACCAAAGCTAGGAGCCACTCGTCCTCGTCGGGCTCCCGCGAGAACCCGCGGTGACGGCGCACGAATTGCTCCGTTGCCTCTCTCTCCTTTGCCCCTTGCCTCTTGCGACCGGCGGCACGCAACTCTAGTTCCGACGTGCGCGTGCAGGCCGACGGGCGGCAGGGGAAGGGGACGGTACAGAGGTGGAGTGGACTGCACAACCCCGTGGAGTTGCGCGCGGCCCGGTAGGGGCCAGCTCAGGCACCCGCGCTGCGCTGGCATGAGAGCGGTCATATATAGTGCAGACCCGGAGCTGCCCCCACTCCTGATTTCCATCTTGGACCGCTCCAGCGCAATGCGGAGAGCCAGCTCCTCCTCTACGTCTAGCTCGGAGCCCGACTGGCAGCCGAAGCTCGACACCTCCCCAGATGTCATCAGATGCGGTCAAAATAAAAAAAGGGAGAGTAGGAGACGGAGCGAGAGAGGAGAGTGGAATGAGCTAGCATTTAGAGAGAGGTTAGATTGGCATTTTTGTGGGCACGACATGGGTCGATGGTGGGACGGGACGAGGTGGCAGACGCGCCCGGACGCACCCAGGTCGCTCCATATCCGCCCTATATTTGGGCTGGATATGAGGGATGCCGGACAGTCCGGGCGTATGAGGCCGGTTTGAGGCGCTCAGGTGGGTCGGATTTTTTTTAACCGGTTAGTAATCGGTCCATTCGTGTGTACGTTTGAGACGGGTTTGAGGCGCCCGATTATAGATGCTCTGAGTGTCTAAAAGATTGAACATGGTTGTGTGAATTAGTTTAGAGCGACTTCTTTGCGGATTGAATCTTATTGTTATGCACGACTTAAGCATGGATGTGTTTTTTTGATCTGTACTTGAGCATGCACGTTTGTGTGGGTATGTTTCTCGTGTTTTTCGTTGGGTCGCAAATTATCAGAGTTGCACCGCTTTGAGATGGTTGTGTGGGTTAGTTTTCGGATCATGAGTTGGTGATTGCCTCAGATTGCAGCTTACGGTTGGCCTCCTCATTGCCGGGGCATCATCCCAAGGTATTTGGGACGCGTTTGGATTTCTGTATTAGGCCCAGCCTGGCTTGCGCGGGAAGGAAATGGCCCGTTTGGTTGTCTGTATTTACCGTGCGGCCTGCATGGCACGAACCTTAAAGCACCTCCAGGCCAGGCCCAGGGAAAATGCCCGAATCGGCAGTACCTTGCGAGGCTAGCTCGGGCGACGCAGGGGAGGGCGACGCGCTTCTCTCCTCATTTGACCACGGAGATGGCGCGAGCTCGCCCGCGTCGCTGACAAATCGGCGGGAGGATTTCGGCTCACCTCTCGCCGAGTTTGCCCCTATTTAGCCTCCTCCCTCACCGCCCCAACTCCCGCCACCATTCTCCCCCCTTTCGAGCTTTTCCACCGACGCGCATCGACACCGATGAGCAGGTAAGCGGCGTATCTTCATTGGCCGGCGGTCCACGGCGTCAGCGGTCCTTCACCGACCGGCGGTGATCTTCTACGACCGTTCCACCTCGTCCTCAAGCTACATCCATGGCCTCTGTGAGTTCAATCCCCCTTTCTGTCTGTTACTTCTAGCTAGATCTGAGCTGCAACTAGGGTTTGATGTAGATGCATGGTTGATTAGTGCTCTGATCTGTGAGTTCATGTGGTTGATTGCTATGCCGCGGTTGCAATTTTTGGTAGGGTTAGATGTTCAAGCATGTGATAGGCTAGATTAGTAGTAGAATTTGAAGTTGAACCTTGTGCTTGTGGTGATTCATGCTTACATCTATGATTTGTAGCTATTGGTGCTCCATTTGTAGCATGTTGTTTGTTGTAGATGTATGTTCCTGCTCATAGATTGTCCGGTATGCTTAGTATGATAGCGATGAACCATGTGCTTAGTATGATTGATGTGTGCAGATAGCAGATTACGTTTACACCGTGTTGTGTGCTATGCTTACTGTCAATGCGTGCTACGATTGTAGGACATGACCACGCAGACGGAAAATCTTAGTCAGGCCCTTGTTCTGTCATACAGCTAGTTTCCTCCATCGTTTGTGTTGGGGAACGTCGCATGGGAAACAAAATTTTTCCTACGCACACACAAACCTATCCATGGTGATGAGCATCTACGAGAGGGAGAGTGGATCTACGTACCCTTGTAGATCGCTAAGCGGGAAGCGTTAAGAAACACGGTTGGTGTAGTCGTACTTCTTCGCGATCCAAATCGCCGAGCATCCCGCGATCTAATCACGAACCGTCCCGCGAACCAATCACGAACTGTCCCGCGATCTCGTCACGATCCGTCCCGCAATCCGATCACGAACGTCCCGTGGCCTTGATCACGATCCTTCCGATCTAGTGCCGAACGGACGACACCTCCGCGTTCAGCACACGTGCAACTTGATGACGATCTCCACCGTCTTGATCCTGCAAGAGGAGGTGGAGAGGAGAGAAAGTTCACCGGCAGCGTGACGGCGCTCCGGTGATGATGGTGGTGGAGCAATTCCGGCAGGGCTTCGCCTAAGCACTGCGGAAAACCAATCTAGAGGAGCACCGGTGAAACGGGTAGCACGTGGCCGTAAGTTGTGTCCAAAAGCCACCCAATCCACTAGTATATATAGGAGGAGAGGAGAGGCATCCCTTGGCGCAAGGCCAAGGGCCTCTTTGGTTCGGCCGGCTAGGAGAGGGAGGAGTCCCACTCCTTCCTCCAATCCTAGTTGGACTAGGATTGCTTCCTATTGGCCGATTTTCCACTTTTTCCTTTAGGACTTTCTTTCCCTGCGCCATGGGCCTTTGTGGCTGTTTCCCCAGCCCACTAAGGGCTGGTTATTATTCTCCCACAGCCCATGGACCCTCTAGGGTCGAAATACCCCTCCCGGAGGTCTCCCGGTACACTACCGACACTCCCGGTACACTACCGATGAGCCCGAAACTTTTCCGACGACCAAACTGGGACTTCCTATATATGAATCTTTACCTCTGGACCATTCCAAAGCTCCTCATGACATCCGGGATCTCATCCGGGACTCCAAACAACCTTCGGTCACCACCATACATAACTCTACACTACCGAAACGTCACCAAACCTTAAGTGTGTAGATCCTGCGGGTTCGAGAACTATGTAGACATGACTGAGACACCTCTACGGTCAATAACCAATGGCGGGACCTGGACGTCTACATTGGTTCCTACATATTCTACGAAGATCTTTATCGGTCGAACCTCTATGTCAAGGATTCAGTCAATCCCGTATAACGTTCCCTTTGTTCTTCGGTATGTTACTTGCCCGAGATTCGATCGTCGGTATCTCCATACCTAGTTCAACCTCATTACCGACAAGTCTATTTACTCGTTCCTTAATACAAGATCCCGCAACTAACAATTAGTCACATTACTTGCAAGGCTCATTGTGATGTTGTATTACCGAGTGGGCCCCGAGATACCTCTCCATCACACGGAGTAACAAATCCCAGTCTCGATCCATGCCAACTCAATGGACACCATCGGAGATACCTGTAGAGCACCTTTATAGTCACCCAGTTACGGTGACGTTTGATACACACAAGGCACTCCTCCGATATCTGTGAGTTGCATGATCTCATGGTTATAGGAACATATACTTGACATGCAGAAAACAATAGCAATAAACTGACACGATCATATGCTACATTTGTAGTTTGGGTCTTGTCCATCACATCATTTTCCTAATGATGTGATCCCGTTATCAAATGACATCACATGTCAATGGCTAGGAAACCCTGACCATCTTTGATCAACGAGCCAGTTCACTAGAGGCATACTAGGGACATAGTGTTGTCTATTTGCCCACACATGCAATGTGTTTCCAATCAATGCAATTATAGCATGGATAATAAACGATTATCATGAACAAGGAAATATAATAATAAACACTTTATATATTGCCTCTAGGGCATATTTCCAACAGTTTGTCCACGACTTGCAGCCTATGTCCGAAATGGCACCTGATTCAGAGGTGTTCGCGTTTGATTTTGTCTATGTGCTAGTAGTGCTCGTTCAGCAAACTCCTGCTGCTGCTGTTGCTGCAACAACAAAGGCAAAGAAGGATGGTAGGTCGAACAACATGAAGTGGCAGCCGTTCATGTCCACGTTTATGCTAAACAAGATGTGTGAGCTCATCCCTAGTGGAGTTAGGACTGACAAGGGCTTCAAGGAGGCGCACTTGAACACCGTTCCGAAGCAGGTGTTCGAGTTCTGTGGGCAGGACGTCTCCGCCACCCAGGTGTACAACCACCTGAGGAAGTGGAGAGGTCGATGGATCCAAGTGTCCAAGCTGAGAGACCTTAGCGACGCCTCATGGGATGAGAACACTTGCTCCATAGTTCTGGAGGCAGAGCACTAAGCCGGCCATGTTGCGGTTAGCTCACAACCCTCTTCCTTTTCATACTGTTCACCATTTCCTACTCCTAATCACAACTAACAACACTTGTGTTTCATTCTTAGGACCACCCAAGGGACGCCGAGTTCCTCAACACACCCATACAGAACTACAACCAGATGCAACACATCTTCTCCTTCAGGCTGGGAACTGGGAAACATGCCATGGGCTCGGGGGAGCCTCTTGGTTCTCTCATGCCAGACTTCCCTGTGACCCCGGACATGGAGGTCGTTGATGGCCCTGACAAGCCCTTCGAGAAGCCCTTCGAGAAGCCCTTTGACCCCGTCCATGATAGGAAGAGGAAGAGAGGAGGCTGATGGAAGGGGAGATCAATGTCTTTTGCAGCATGGATGAGGCGATGAAGGAGGTGGCAACAACCATGAGGGAGTGCAAGCCCCTCGACGTCCAGCCTGACCTGTATGGCGCTATCATGACCCAGGGTAGCTTCAACGACGAGGCTCTCATGGCAGCTCTCAGCCACCTGCTTGACAACAAGGCCCAGGGTGTTGGGTTCGTTGCCATGGCAGACGCTCATAGGGTGATGTGGCTCAGGAGCTGGCTGGGAAAGCACTACTACTAGAGTAGTGCTTCCTGTGAGTGTGCATGATCCTCGACGGCGATGGTGATGGTGGTGGTGACGAAGACGACGATGACAATGATGGCGTACATTTTGTGTAGCTAGTGCTGGAAAACTATTTGATGGTTTGTATATTTTGGTGAGGTGGTATATACTAACCCCTCACGATGATGGTGAACTTGCGGTGGTAGGATGACACCCTCTTTTGGATGTGGTGGTAGGATAACACCATGGTAGTGATAGGTAGAACTTGGTATGCCGTATGATCATGCATGCTTTACTTCTTCTCTTCTACTTGTGTGCTCCGTTGATTTTCTGCCTCAACTCTTGCTCTTGTGCATTGCTAGGGCAAGTGGTATGCCATGTTCATCGATAAGACTCCAGGGTTTATAGTTCATGGGAAGAAGCCAGTGCACAAGTGGCATCATATAGCAATAACAACCATAGAGGGTTCAAGACTAGGCAGGCAGTAGAACAAGCTTACTCCAACTGGGTGCGAAAGCACGGAGGCAGCAGTGTTTACAGTGGGAAGGTTGGAGGTGTCAAAGTGGAAGGTGCTATGGCGGATCGTTAGTTGGGCCATAAGCTGAAGAACTTCATCATCTTCGCCCAGTTCATCGCCATTGCTATGCTGTGGCGTTGGTGTGCTAGGTGTGCTCATTGCGGGTAAGGTAACCAACTAGGATACAAGGTAAGCACACCATGTACGCCGTATGCAACCAAACACCGTGTTCATGTGCCACTTGGGCCAATGCAGGCAGCAAAACAAAGTGCACTTGTGTATTACCTAATGCAGGGACCCTAGATGCAGGCAACCAAACAACTTGCAGATGGTGCATTTGGGGTTGTTTTTCCTCAACCAGGCTGGGTTGAGATGTGTATGCAATGCAGCTACTATTCACTAATGGAACTAAACATGCCCTTGGTGTGTTCCCAGCAACTAACCCTGCTCCATTCTTCAATCCTAGAAGACCAGACAGCCCCTTGTGCATCTCTACCTTGAGTTGTGTTGCCATTGTGAGTTTTTTTTGGAAAAGGAGGATCAACCCGGCCTCCGTTTCATTACGATGCATGCAGTCAACACCTTGAAATTGTGTTGTGCAAGCAAGTGAAACCATTCAACGTATTTATTTTTATTTATGCAGAGGATAATCTCACTAAATGCAATTGGAATGAACAAAGAGTGTTGCCATTGTGAGTTAGATACAACAATCCAACATTTCTCTCTCTCTCTCTCTCTCTCTCTCTCTTGCCAAAAAAACATTTATTTCTCACATTTGCAAAAAAAATCTCTCATTACCATTTGCATGGCAGTTGGTGAATTAGCGCTCCTTGCTTTCAATGTCCTGCCAACTACTCCCCCCACCTTCCGGTTAATAGTCTCAATTCAAAATTCTGAACATGTGAATGGAACAATAAAATTGAGTGCTATGAAATGAGAAAACACAATTCCAAGATAACTCTATAAATCGGAATGGAGGCAGCAGTTGTTGGAAATATGCCCTAGAGGCAATAATAAATTAGTTATTATCATATTTCATTATTCATGATAATTTTTTATTATCCATGCTATAATTGTATTGATCGGAGACTCAGATGCATGTGTGGATACAGAGACAAAATCATGTCCCTAGTGTGCCTCTAATAGACTAGCTCGTTGATCAAAGATGGCTATGGTTTGCTAGTCATGGACATGAGATGTCATTTGATAATGGGATCACATAATTAGGAGAATGATGTGATGGACAAGACCCAAACTACAAACGTAGCATATGATTGTGTCAGTTTATTTCTACTATTTTCTGCATGTCATGTATCTGTTCCTGTGACCATCAGATCATGCAACTCACTGACATCAGAGGAGTGCCTTGTGTGTATCAAACGTCACAACGTAATTGGGTGACTATAAAGGTACTCTACAGGTATCTCCGAGGGTGTCTGTTGGGTTGGCATGGATCAAGACTGAGATTTGTTACTCCGTGGGATGGAGAGGTATCTCAGGGCCCACTCGGTAATACAACATCACAATAAGCCTTGCAAGCAATGTGACTAAGTGTTAGCCACATGATCTTGTATTAAGGAAACGAGTAAAGATACTTGTCGATAACGATGTTAAACTAGGTATGGAGATACCGACGATTGAATCTCGGGCAAGTAACATACCGAAGAACAAAGGGAACATCATACGGGAGTAACTGAATCCTTGACATAGAGGTTCGACCGATAAAGATCTTCGTAGAATATGTAGGAATCAATATGGGCATCTAGGTCCCACTATTGGATATTGACTGTAGAGGTGTCTCGGTCATGTCTACATAGTTCTCGAACCTGTAAGGTCTGCACACTTAAGGTTTGGTGACGTTTCAGTAGTATAGTGTTATGCATGGTGGTGACCGGAGGTTGTTCAGAGTCCCGTATGAGATCTCGGAAGTCACGAGGAGCTCCAGAATGGTCCGGAGGTAAAGATTGATATATAGGAAGTCCTGTTTTGGTCACCGGAAAAGTTTCGGGCTCATCGGTAGTGTACCGGGAGTGCCGGTAGTGTACCGGGGGACCATCAGGAGGGGTATTTCAACCCAAGAGGCTACATGGGATGTGAGAAGAGGTATACCAGTCCTTATTGGGCTGGCCGAAGTCCCACAGAAGTCCCATGCAGCTGGGAAGAAATTCCAAAGTGGAAAAGGTGGAAAAAGGCAAAAAGGTGGAAATAAGGAAGGAGTCCTAATCCTACTAGGAGTGGAGGAGGAGGACTCCTCCTCTCCATTTCGGCTGAACCAAAGAGGGGCTGGACCTTGCGCCAAGCCTCCTCCTCCTCCTCCTCTACTCCTATATATACTAGACGTTTTGAGGGCAACCCTAACCCTAATTGCCACGTGCTGCCCTCTTCTTCCTCTAGATCATTTTCTCCTCTAGATTGGTTTTCAGTGGTGCTTAGGCGAAGCCTTGTTGGAATTCCTCCACCACCATCGCCACAACGCCGTCGTGCTGCTAGAGAACTCGTCTACCTCTCCGCTCCCTCTTGCTGTATCAAGAAGGCGGAGATCATCATCGAGCTGTACATGTGCTGAACGCGGAGGTGTCGTCCGTTCGGCACTAGATCGGAAGGACCGTGATCAAGATCGCGGGATGGATCGTGATGAGTTCGTGGGACGGATCGTGATTGGATCGCGGGACGGATCGTGATGAGATCGCGGGACGCTCGGCGATTTGGATCGCGAGGACGTTCGACTACACCAACATCGTTTCTTAACGCTTCCCGCTTAGCGATCTACAAGGGTATGTAGATCCACTCTCCTTCTCGTAGATGCTCATCACCATGGATAGATCTTGCATGTGCCTAGGAATTTTTTTGTTTCCCATGCAATGTTCCCCAATAGTGGTATCAGAGCTAGGTCTATGTGTAGATGAGATCTCGAGTAGAACACAAAGAGTTTGTGGGCGTTGATGCTTAGATTGCTTCCTCCCTTGGTCGTGTTTTGGTTCAGCGGTATTGTGGGATGAAGCGGCCCGTACCAACCTTACTCGTACGATTATGAGAGACCGGTTCCATCGACTGACGTGTAACTTCGTTGCACAAAAGATGGCTGGCGGGTGGCAGTTTCTCCTACTTTAGTTGGATCGGATTTGACAAAGGCGGTCCTTGAGAAGGTTGAAAAGCAACTTATGTATCACCGTTGTGGTTTATGCGTAGGCAAGAATTGTTCTTGCTAGATACCCGTAGCAGCCACGTAAAACATGCAAGAACAATTAGAGGACGTCTAACTTGTTTTTGCAGGGTATGTTGTGATGTGATATGGCTAATTACATGATGTGATATGTGTGATGTATGAAATGATCATGTGTTGTACGGAATATCACGACTTGCATGTCGATGAGTAGGGCAACCGGCAGGAGACATAGGGTTGTCTTTAATTATTGTATGACCTGCATGTCAATCATTAAGCACTATGTAATGCTTTACTTTATCGCTAAACAATAGCAATAGTAGAAGCATGGTGGGCGTGACAACCACGATGGCGACACGTTGATGAAGATCAAGATGATGGAGATCATGGTGTCATGCCGGTGACGATGGAGATCATGTCGGTGCTTCCAAGATGGAGATCAAAAAGCACAAGTTCATGGCCCTATCATGTCACTTATGATTTGAATGTGATGTTAATCCTTTTATGCACCTTGTTTTTCTTAGGACGACGCTAGCATTATAAGGTGATCCCTCACTTAAATTTCAAGATGAATTTTGTTCTCCTCGAGTGTGCACCGTTGCGAAACTTCGTCGTGTCGAGACACCACGTGATGATCGGGTGTGATAGACTCTACGTTCACATACAACAGGTGCAAGCCAGTGTTGCACATGTAGAACACTCGGGTTAAACTTGACCAGCCTAGCATGTACAGACATGGCCTCGGAACACAAGAGACCGAAAGGTCGAACATGAGTCATATAGTAGATATGATCAACATCATGATGTTCACCATTGAAACCACCTCAACTGACGTGATGATCGGACTTAAGTTGGTGAATTTGGATCATGTATCACTCGAATGACCGGAGGGATGTCAATTTGAGTGGGAGTTCTTCAGTAATATGGTTAATTGAACTCATTATCATGAACATAGTCAATAGTGTCTTTGCAAATTATGTTGTAGATTACTTGCTCGCGCTGTAGCTCCCTTGAATTTTTATATGTTCCTAGAGAAATAGAGTTGAAAGATGATGGCAGCAATATTGCGGACTGGGTCCGTGATCTGAGGATTGTCTTCATTGTTGCACAGAAAGCTTATGTCCTTAATGCACCGCTCGGTGCGCCAACCCCTCTAGCGATGTTTGTAGATGTTGTGAACATCTGATAGGCGCGTTCCGATAACTACTTGATAGTTTAGTGCGTCATGCATTACGTCTTAGAATTCTGGCTTCAAAATGTTTTGAACGTTACGGAACATATGAGATGTTCTAAGAGCTGAAATTAGGATCTCAGGCTCGTGCCCGTGTTGCGAGATATGAGATCTCCAACAAGATTCTTTGCGTGCAAGATAAAGGAGAATAGCTCAATCGTTGAGCATGTTCTGAGATTGTCTGGGTGCTACAATCACTTGAATCGAGTGGGAGTTGATCTTCCAGATAAGATAGTGATTGATACAGTTCTCCAAGTCACTGTCACTAAGCTACTAGAACTTGGTGATGAACTATAAAATGCCAGGGATAGAAATAATGATCCCTGAGCTGTTCGCGATGTTTGACACCGCGAAGGTAGAAATCAAGAAGGAGCGTCAAGTGTTGATGGTTAGTTAACCCACTAGGTTCGAGAAGGGCAGGAGCAAGGAGGGAAACTTCATGGATAGCAAGTCAGTTGTTGCTCCAGTGAAGCAACCCAAAGTTGAACCCAGACCCGAGACTAAGTGCTTCGATTATGAGGAGAGCGGTCGCTGAAGCGGAACAACCCTAGTTACTTGGTAGATAAGAAGGCTGGCAACGTCAACAAAAGTATATTTGATATACGTGATATTGATGTGTACCTTGCTAGTACTCCTAGTAGCACCTGGGTATTGGATACCGGTTCGGTTGCTAAATGTTAGTAACTCGAAATGAAAGCTATGTAATGAACGGAGAACTAGCTAAGGGTGAGGTGACAATGTGTGTTGGAAATGTTTCCAAGGTTGATGTGATCAACATCGCACGCTCTCTCTACCTTCGGGATTAGTGACGAACCTAAATAAATGTTATTTGGTGTTTTGCGTTGAGCATGAACGTGATTAGATCGTGTTTATTGCAACACGGTTATTCATTTAAGTTAGAGAATAATGGTTACTCTGTTTACATGAATAATACCTTCAATGCTCATGCACCCACTGAGAATGGTTTGTTGAATCTTGATTGTAGTAATACACATGTTCATAACATTGATGCCAAAAGATACAAAGTTAATAATGATAGTACCACATACTTGTGGCACTGCCGCTAAATGTCATATTGGTATAAAGCGCATGAAGAAACTCCATGCTGATGGATCTTTGGACTCATTCAATTTCGAATCGGTTGAGACATGCGAACCGTGCCTCTTGGGCAAGATGACTAAGGACCCCATTTTCCGGATTGATGGAGCGGGCAAGTGGTTTATTGGAAATGATACACGTTGATGTATGCAATCCAATGAGTCTTGTAGCGTGCGGTGGATATCGTTATTTTCTTACCTTCAATGATGATTTGAGTAGATATAGTGTATATTTACTTAATGAAACACAAGTCTGAATCGTTTGAAAGGTTCAAGCAAATTCAGAGTGAAGTTTAAGATCATCGTGACAAGAAGATAAAAATGTCCACGATATGGTCATGGAGGTCAATATCCGAGTTACGAGTTTGGCATACAACTTTAGACAATGTGAAAGTTGTTTCACAACACATGCCACCTAGAACGCCATAGTGTGATGGTGTGTCCGAACGTCATAGTCGTGCTCTATTGGATATGGTGCGTGCTATGATGTCTCTTATCATTTTGTTACTATAATTTTGGGGTTATGCATTAGATACAACTACATTCACTTTAAATAGTGCACCATCTAAATCTGTTGAGATGACACCGTATGAATTATGGTTTGATAGAAACCTAAGCTATCATTTCTTAATGTTTGGGGTTGCGACGCTTGTGTGGAAAATGTTTTCACCTAATGAGTTCGAACCCAAAGCGGACAAATGCATCTTCATAGAATACCCTAAGAACAGTTGGGTGAACCTTCTATCTCAGATCCAAGCATAAAATGTCTGTTGCTGAAACTGGGTCCTTTCTCGAGAAAAAGTTTCTCTCGAAAGAATTGAGTGGGAGGAAGATAGAACTTGATGAGGTTGTTGAACCTTTGTTTCAACGAGAGAGTAGCACAACACATGAAGATGTTTTTGTGAAGCCTACATTAGCTGTAGAGGAAATTAATGATGATGATCATGAAGCTTCGGATCAAGTTACTATCGAACCTCGTAGGTCGACAAGGACGTGTACTGCTCGTGAGTGGTACGACAATCCTGTCTTAGAGGTCATGTTGTTGGACAACAATGAACCTACGAGCTATGGAGAAGCGATGATGGGCCCGGAATCCGAAAAATGGTTAGAGGCCATGAAATCCGAGGAAGGATCCATGAAAACCAAGTATAGACTTTGGTGGACTTGCTCGTTGGATGGCAGGTCATTGAGTACAAATGGATCTTTAAAATGAAGACAGACGCTGATGGTGAATGTCACCATTTATAAAGCTCGACTTGTCGCAAAGAAGTTTCCGGCAAGTTCAAGGAGTTGACTGCGATGAGACTTTCTCACTCATAGCGATGCTAAAGTCTGTTGGAATTATGTTAGCAGTTGTTGCATTTTTCAATTATGAAATCTGGCAGATGGATGCCAAAACATCGTTTCCTTCCTTAAGGAAAGGTTGTATGAGATACAAGTAGAAGGTTTTGTCAGTCCTAAGGATTTTAAAAGGTGTGCAAGTTCCAGTGATCCTTCTATGAACTGAAGCAAGCATCTCCGAGTTGGAATACACACTTTGATGAGGTGATCAAAGTTTTTTTGAGTCTATACAAAGTTTATGAGAAACTTGTATTTACAATAAAGTGAGTGGGAGCACTATAGAGTTTCTGGTAAGCATATGTGGTTGACATATTGTTGATCAGAAATGATGTAGAATTTCTGGAAAGCATAAACGGTTGTTTGAAAAGAGTTTTTTCAAAGGAAGACCTGGATAAAGCTACCTAATTGTTGAGCATCAAGATCTATAGAGATGGATCAAGATGCTTGATGAGACCTTCAATGAGTACATACCTTGACAAGATTTTGAAAGAGTTCAAAATGGATCAGTCAGAGAAAGAGTTCTCGCCTGATTTGTAAGGTGTGAAGTTGAGTGAGACTCAAAGCTCAACAACAACAGAAGAAAGAGAAAGGACGAACATCATCCCCTATGCCTTAGCCATAGGCTCTATATTATGCCATGTCGTGTACCGCACCTGGTGTGTGCCTTGCCATGAGTTTGTCAAGGGGTACAAAAGTGATCCAGGAGTGGATCACTGAACAGTGGTCAAGATTATCCTTAGTAACTAAAAGACTATGGAGATGTTTCTCGATTATGGAGGTGATAAAGAGTTCATCGTAAAGAGTTACGTCGATGCAAGCTTTAACACCAATCCGGATGACTTGTAGTAGCAATCTGGATACGTATAGTGGAACTGCCATTTGGAATAGTACGAAGTGGAGTGTGGTAGCAGTGTTTACGGTTTGACATAGAGATTTGCAAAGTACACACGGATGTGAATGTCGTAGACCCGTTGACTATAAGACCTCTCTCACATGCAAAGCATGATCGAGCCCCAGAACTCATTGGGTGTTAGATTATTAACTCTAGTGCAAGTGGAAGACTGTTGGAAATATGCCCTAGAGGCAATAATAAATTGGTTATTATCATATTTCCTTGTTCATGATGATCGTTTATTATCCATGCTATAATTGTGTTGATCGGAAACTCAGATACATGTGTGGATACATAGACAACGCCATGTCCCTACTATGCCTCTAATAGACTAGCTCGTTGATCAAAGATGGCTATGGTTTCCTAGTCATGGTCATGAGATGTCATTTAGTAATAGGATCACATCATTAGGAGAATGATGTGATGGACAATACCCAAACTGCAAACGTAGCATATGATCGTGTCAGTTTATTGCTACTGTTTTCTACATGTCAAGTATATGTTCCTATGACCATGAGATCATGCAACTCACTGACACCGGAGGAGTACCTCGTGTATATCAAACGTCGCAACGTAACTAGGTGACTATAAAGGTGCTCTACAAGTATCTCCGAGGGTGCCTGTTGGGTTGGCATGGATCAATAGTAGGATTTGTTACTCCGTGTGACGGAGAGGTATCTCAGGGCCCACTCGGTAATACAACATCACAATATGCCTTGCAAGCAATGTGACTAAGTGTTAGTCACGGGATCTTGTATTACGAAACAAGTAAAGAGACTTGCCAGTAACGAGGTTGAACTAGGTATGGAGATACCGGCGATCGAATCTCGGGCAAGTAACATACCGAAGAACAAAGGGAACATCATACGGGATTAATTGAATCCTTGACATAGAGGTTCGACCGATAAAGATCTTCATAGAATATGTAGGAACCAATATGGGCATCCAGGTCCCGCTATTGGTTATTGACCATAGAGGTGTCTCAGTCATGTCTACATAGTTCTCGAACCCGTAGGGTCTGCACACTTAAGGTTCGACGATGTTTCGGTTGTATAGAGTTATGTATGGTTGTTACCGAATGTTTTTCGGAGTCCCGGATGAGATCTTGGACGTCACGAGGAGCTCCGGAATGGTCCGGAGGTAAAGATTGATATATATGAAGTCCTATTTTGGTCGCCGGAAAAGTTCCGGGCTCATCGGTAGTGTACCGGGAGTGCCGGTAGTGTACCGCGAGACCATCGGGAGGGGTATTTCGACCCAAGAGGCTACATGGGCTGTGGTAGAGTGAATACCGTCCCTTAGTGGGCTGGTGGAAGTCCCACAAGATGCGGCTGGGAGAGAAAACCCAAAGAGAAAAAGGTGGAAAAAAGGCAAAATAGGGAGGAATCCTAGTCCTACTAGGATTGGAGGAGGAGTCCTCCTCTCCTCCTTGATTCGGCCGAACCAAGGGCTGACCCCTTGAGGGCCAAGCCTCCTCCTCTTTTCCTCCTATATATATACTAGAGGTTTTTGGGTTTTTGGCACTAGTTTCTCAGCCACGTGCTACCCGTTCCTCTAGTGCATAGTTTCTCCTCTAGATCGGTTTGCTGCATTGCTTAGGCGAAGCCCTGCCGGAATTGCTTCACCACCATCGTCGCGGTGCCGTCACGCTGCCGGAGAACTCGTCTACCTCTCCGCTCCCTCTTGCTGGATCAAGAAGGCGGAGATCGTCATCGAGTTGTACGTGTGCTGAACGCGGAGGTGCCGTCCGTTCGACGCTAGGTCGGAAGGACCGTGATCAAGATCGCGAGACGATTCGTGATTGGATCGCGGGACGGATCACGATGAGATCGCGAGACGGATTGTGATGAGATCGCGGGACGGATCGTGATGGGATCGCGGGACATTCGGCGATTTGGATCACGAAGATGTTCGACTACATCAACCACGTTTCTTAACGCTTCCTGCTTAGCGATCTACAAGGGTACGTAGATCCACTCTCCCTCTCGTAGATTCTCATCACCATGGATAGATCTTGCGTGTGCGTAGGAAATTTTTTGTTTCCCATGCAACGTTCCCCAACAGCAGTATCTCGAAAACATTTGGGAATTAGCTACCGGGGACAAGTAGACAACTTAACGATCAAGTTCTAGTGGGATGCATGCTTTCTGTTGGGCTATATCTATTTTTTAGATCCAGAGTAAAGACCCAGGTAGGAATACACTCAGAAAGTACAAACCTTAATCTACTTGGTACATCTCCAATGATCAGCTGATCTTCCCTCGTCTTGCTTCCGTTGCCAGTTCATGAGCCAATTGGTTACACTCACGGGGTATAAAGATCACTCTGTGATCTTGGAAGACGGCCAGCGCAACCTTTATGTCCAGGATAGAGCCATAGCAAGGTGATCTGTTTATCCCATCAGCATTTAGTGCCCCAACAAGTGATTTGCAGTCAGACTCTAGTATCACCGGGCCTGTGACCATATTTTCCAAGGCCTGCAGACCAGCCAAAGTAGCTCGACCTTCAGCCTCCTCTGCACTATCTGCTTGGGGCAATGCCTTTCCCGTGGACATGATGACCTGTCCTATATGATTTCGCGCAACTACACCTACCTAACACTGGCCACTATCAGGAATAAACGATGTATCCGAGTTGACCTTTGTCCATCCAGTCGCCAGTGGACGCCACTGTCTGGGCCGTTCTACAGCAATACTAGGGTGTGCACAAGCCAAGGTTTCTCTTGCTTTTCCTCTTTCCGTCAGGACACTCAGTGTAGCGTTTTTCCACTCTTCATCATACGCCTGCAAGAATAGCACTAATGCCCTAATTCATTGTTTACCTTCACCGTGTATGCAGTCGTCTCTCAAATGCCAGCACCGCCAAACGAGAAGCATAATTTTTGCCAGCATGTCTGTCGGAACTGAACCCAACAGCATCTGTAGCCAGTCAGATCATGTGTATCTGAATTTCTTCTCAGGAGGTAGCCCCCATTCCTTCCTCAGTGCATGCCTCAAGGCTCTGCTTTTTTGAACATGCAATGACTGCATGGAAATCGTCTTCCTTGCTAGTGCCGCAAATCACACAGGTGCCATCCGGGATGATCGTGCGCTTGCATTTGTTACCTTGTGTTGCCAGGGTATTGTTGGACACCCTCCACCCAAAGATCCCTATTTTTGGCAGAACATTCGGTTTCCATATTAGATCCCAGATGCTCCGATCAGTAGCGCTTGTCGACGAGGTCGATGGTCCTAGGCTTGTCTGGCCTTGAATGGTTGCGGCTAGCTTGTACGTGCTTCTCAATGAGAAGTTGCCATTTCTTTCATAGTGCCACGCAATACAATCATCCACTTCAGGACTTGGTATTGGGATCTTGCATATATCATCTGCATCAAAAGAGTGGAAGATCTGCCTAATCAAGTCCTCATTCCACTCTTTCTTATTCGAAAGCATGAGCTGATTTACCCATCGTAGCCTCGTATTCGTAGTAAATGTTGCCGTCTTAAGTCATTCCTCTCGCGGGATCCATTGATCTTGTTGAATTTGGATACTCTTTCCATCACCAACCTGCTAGATGATGCCTTTTTCTAGAAGCTCAATACCAGCTTAAATCCCTCTCCACACCGGGGAGGCGTCCGACGAAAAAACAGCATCCAACATGTTTCCATGGGGATAGTATTTTGATTTGAGTACCCTAGCACACAAGTTGTCCGGCTTCTGGATAAACGTCCATCCCTGTTTGGCAAGCAGGGCAATGTTAAAGAGATGCATGTCTCTAAAGTCTATGCCTCCATCCCGCTTTGGCCTAGTCTTTCGTTCTCATGACATCCAATGTACCTTACGATTGTCCATTCTCCTCTCCCCACCAGAATTCACGTATCATTTTCTCATACTTTTCACATAAGCCCCTAGAGAGGAGGAAGACCCCCATAATGAAGAAGGCAGGGCCTGTACAACTGACTTTACGTGCACTTCCCATAGGACATATACTTCTCTGACCAATCGTTGCACCTTTTTCCAAACCTATCCATGATGGGATGAAAATGTTCATCTTTCATTCTCCCTTCTTGACTCGGGAGGCCCAGGTACTTGCTTTCAAAAGCACATGACACAACTCCCAATGTTCTTTTGATTTCCTCTCTGGTCTCCTCCGGGCATAGCTCACCGATTAGGATGGAACATTTGCTCTCGCTCAATAACTGGCATGTACCTCTCTGGAAATCTGTCATCACTTTCTTGATGGTAATAGCTTGTCCGGGCGTGGCCTTGAAAAAGATCGAACCGTCATCCGCAAAAACAGGTTGGAAATACCCGGGCTGTTTCTGGCCCTGTTCAAGAATTCATCCGATTAACCAGTTAACTTGCCGATTAATCCCTACTCGTTGGGTCACCGAGTAGCCGATTAACTGATAAATCGCCCGATTAACTGATTAAATGGCCGATTAACTTACCGATTAGCCTATTAATCCCCTACTCGCTGGCCAACCGAGCAGCTACCAGTTAACGATTTCCTCAACAATGGTTTCTGATGATGTTTAGTGATGACAAATACCCCTCATATCTCTCTCTCTTCATGAGGTTGACTAGGCAATCCACCACAAACAAGAAAAGGTAGGGGCTGAGGGGATCTACCTGACGAAGTCCCCTTGACGGGGTAAATGGTTCCAATAATTCTCCATTGCATCCGATAGAGTATCAGACTGAGCATACGCACTGCATAATCCATCCCGTCGATTTGTTATCAAAACCTATTTTTTAAAAGCACCTCCTCCAGGAACCACCAGTCCACCCTGTCGTAGGCTTTCGCTAGGTCCAGCTTATACGCATAGTGGGTATTGTGCATATTCTTGATATGTTGTATTTTATGGAAACATTCAAAGGAGATTGTGGCATTATCAGTGATCAACCTCCCCGGAATGAATGCACTCTGTGTTTCGGAAATGATCTGATCCAAAATGGGGCAAAGTTAGTTGACGAGACATTTTGAGATCACCTTATACAACACATTGCAAAGGCTGATTGGTCGGTAGTATTTTAACGAATGAGGGGCTTTGCCTTTCGGTATGAGAACAATCACTGTGTCATTCAGTCCTTTAGGAATTATACCACCCTCAAAGAAATTGAGAACCCCTTTGATCACATCTTCCCTGAGAACTTCCCAATTTCTCTATTAAGCGGGCTGGGAAACCGTCCGGGCCGGGTGCCTTTAGCGGGCCAATTTGGAATAATGCATTACTTGTTGGGAGATGTAGTAGTAAATCAAAAAAATTCTACGTGTTCACCAAGATCAATCTATGGAGAAACCCGCAACGAGTAAGGGAGAGTGCATCTTCATACCCTTGAAGATCGCAAAGCGGAAGCGTTACAAGAATGCGGTTGGTGGAGTTGTACTCGCAGCGATTCAGATCGCGGTCGATTCCGATCTAAGCGCCGAACAATGGCGCCTCCGCATTCAACACACGTACAACCCGGTGACGTCTACCACGCCTTGATCCAGCAAGGAGGAGGGAGAGGTTGGGGAAGATCTCCAACAGCAGCACGAGGCTTGGTGGTAGTGGAGCAGCAAGGTATTCTGGCAGGGCTTCGCCTAAGCACTGCGGAGGAGGAAGAAGAGAGGTAGGGCTGCGCCGTGGGAGAGAGAGATCAAATCTTGTCTAAAAAATCCAAAACCTCAAGTATATATACGAGGAGGGAGAGGGAGGGCTGCCTTGTCCCCTCCTCCAAGGAGGAGAGGTTCGGTCGAGCTAGGTGAGGAGTCCACCTCCCACAAGGGAGGTGGATCTCCTCCTTTCAAACTCCTTTTGCCTTATCTCTTTATCCCTATGCGCATTGGCCTTTAGCAAAGGTCTTGCCCAGCCCAATAAGGGCTGGCACACTTTATCTAACAGCCCATAAGGTCCTTTGGTCGTCACACCCCTCCCGGGGGTCCTCCGGCACGCTCCCGGCACTCCCGGTACACTACCGATGAGCCTGAAAACTTTCCGGTGACCAAAAAAAGACTTCCTATATATCAATCTTTAACTCCGGACCATTCCAGAGCTCCTCATGATGTCCGGGATCTCATATGGAACTCCGAACAACCTTCGGTAAGCACGTATACCATTTCCCTGTAACCCTAGCGTCATCGAACCTTAAGTGTGTAGACCTCACGGGTTCGGGAGACATGTAGACATGACCGAGACACCTCTCTGGTCAATAACCAACAGCGGGATCTGGATACCCATGTTGGTTCCCACATGCTCC
Organism: Hordeum marinum; assembly: GCA_022496015.1. Lineage (NCBI taxonomy): Eukaryota > Viridiplantae > Streptophyta > Magnoliopsida > Poales > Poaceae > Hordeum > Hordeum marinum. The sequence continues at coordinate 443,155,400 of CM039675.1, read as the reverse complement.
ACGATGATCTCATCGGATGAACCATGATGTCGGGGATTCAATCAATCCCGTACACAATTTCCTTTGTCTACCGGTATGATACTTGCCCGACATTCGATCGTCGGTATCCCTATACCTTGTTCAATATCGTTACCGGCAAGTCTCTTTACTCGTTCCTTGACACATCATCCCGTGGCTAACTCCATAGTCACATTGAGCTCATTATGATGATGTCTTACCGAGTGGGCCCAGAGATACCTCTCCGTCACACGGAGTGACAAATCCCAGTCTCGATTCGTGCCAACCCAACACACAATTTTGGAGATATCCGTAGTGCACCTTTATAGCCATCCAGTTACGTTGTGACGTTTGGCACACCCAAAGCATTCCTACGGTATCCGGAAGTTGCACAATCTCATGGTCTAAGGAAATGATACTTGACATTGGAAAAGCTTTAGCAGACGAACTACACGATCTTGTGCTATGCTTAGGATTGGTTCTTGTCCATCACATCATTCTCCTAATGGTGTGATCCCGTTATCAACGACATCCAATGTCCATGGTCATGAAACTGTGACCATCTATTGATCAATGAGCTAGCTAACTAGAGGCTCACTAGGGACACGTTGTGGTCCATGTATTCACACATGCATTATGGTTTCCGGTTAACACAATTATAGCATGAACAATAGACAATTATCATGAACAAGGAAATACAATAATAACCATTTTATTATTGCCTCTAGGGCATATTTCCAACATTACTAACTTCCTCAGCGGTGAAGGGCTTGACTAGTCCCACATTCATCTCCTGTGTCACTGTTCTTTTGACCAGCTCTAAAATGCTATGAGGTTGTTCCTCACTATCCCTCTCATATAGCGTTTTGAAGAAATCTTTTGTTATTCCTTATATCCCTTATCTGTCATCCTTCCACACTCCAGTGCTATCCTTCAGTTTTGGTATGTCATTTTCCTTTTTTCTCCACGTGGCCTTTCTCTGAAACCATTTTGTGTTACGGTCTCCTTCTCACAAGTAAGTGGCCCTTGATTGTTGTCTCCACATTAGTTCCTCCCTAAGAAGCAGCTCGTCTAGTTCCTTCGAGCACTCCTTGATGTCCCTTTGTTGTTGTGCTGATGGGCTGCCACACCACAAAGCGCTCAGTTTTCTACGAATTTCAGCATTATGTTTTATCATCGATCCAAAATCCCGAGCTGCCCACCACGTAAAGCCTTCTGCATATGTTGTATCTTAGTTCCCAACTCCTGCAAATTTCTGGCAGCACCGCTGCTTGTACATGTTCTCTCTACTGTTGTGTTCAGGGAGTCAACTCGCTCCCACATGTGTTCATAGCGGAACACTTTCTGGTTCTCCTCCTGAATGGGCCTCCATTCCTTCCTTTTCCCGAACCGCAATAGTAGCGGAAAGTGATCATACCGAGATGAACATATATGTTCAACTGATGCCCCATGAAAGTAATCCGCCCAGCCTGGAGAAGTCATGGCTCTATCCAGTCTCGCGCGCACGTTTTTCCTCCCATAATGCTTATTGTTGAAAGTCCATACTGGTCCTTTGAAACCAAGGTCAAACAAATTGCAATTTGACAACACTTTGCGGAAATTTTCCATTTGCCTTTCAGACCTTTTTGAAGTCAAAATGTGCTCTGATTGCCACATTACTTCGTTGAAATTGCCCATCATTAACCAAAGCGCCTTTGAAACATCCTTAATCCTTCTGAGTAGCTTCCACATATTGTATCTTTCATGTGCTTTTGGTTCACCATAGACAAAGGTTCCACGCCATTGCAAGCTAGTAGAATTAAGACGCACAAGGACATCGATATACCTCGGGCCAACGACAAGCTTTATTAACTCAATGCTCTCATCATAGAAGAGCGTTATTTCCGCACCTTTACCAGTACCAGATTGTGTAATACAATGTTTGAGGCCTAGCCTCCATTTCAGCTTGTTCACATACGAATTGCTTTGTCAAGTTTCAAAGAGGAACACCATCTTTGGCTTGTACGTATGCACTAGGCACACGAGTTCCTGAACTGTCCGGGGTTGCCTAAGACCCCGACAGTTCCAGCATAAGATCGTCATGAATCCTGACGGGCACCGCCATTAGCGCCCGTCAGTATGCCGGCAGCCTCTGGGCCGGTCGCTTCCTGGCCACCAAGCACACCAATGTACCCTTCCCCTGTGTCTCCCTCAGCATCTCTAGCTTTCTTGTTCTGCTCACTCTCAGTACCATCAGATTTACCCTCCTCCACAGCAGCAACTACTATCCCACGCGCTGCTCTCTTCCCTAGTACATCATTCAATTCTGCAGTGCTCTTACTCTGAACCTTACCAGTACGTTTTGTGTTTTTCTCACCTTTCCTTGTTTGTACCTTTTCAACCCTCAAGGCAGCAGCGAGTGGGGAGCTTTGCATAGTGTCCACTCTCTCTAGATCAGTTGGACTCACCTGTACAACCCCTCCTAAAGCAGCAATGACTGCAGCAGGTACCGACAGGTTACCTTCTTCTCCATGATCAGCAGTAGGTTCCTCCATCGCCGCACCTTCCGTGGTATGAGCAGGGTTAACGTGGCCCTCCATACCGACTCTTGTCATAGTTGGTGCAGGGGCAGTAGTCACGCTCACGCTGTGACGACAGTTGGGGGTAAAGCCCGGAGGAAATTCCATCTTGGCCTCATCCCTCTCCTGTCTGGCCATGCTTCTACTGTCCACAGAAGTACGACAGAGAGGGGGAGTGTTGGTGACGACCCCTTCCCCTACCACAACATGGTTTGCTGTAGCCAGGGTTGTTTCCCCCGGGGTTAGAGCACAAAAATTCTTTAGGTTCCGCTCCATGATCCTACTCTGGCTGACATCAAGTATGATGGCACTCACGACCGCGATGGCCTCTTGCACCAGTGGGTCGGCCAAATCTTCCTCGGGCACACCGTGGTACCGTTCTACTACGAGGTTTGGTGGAGCCCTACGAGCAGCCCCGGTATTGTCCGGGCAGAAGTGGAGGAAGCGTCGGGCACTGCATGCTTCTGGAACTACAAAGCCCCCTGCTACCACTTCTCTTAAAAGGTGAAGCGCGCATTGCCTCCGAGAACCTCATCTCTTGGAGGTCTTCTAGGCAGTTTACAATCGCTCTGACCGTGCACTAGATGGCCACAATCGCTACAGAACCTAGGGAGTCGCTCATACTTTACATTTAGGCGGTACAACTTATCCTCAGCAAAATCATGCGACTCAAGTTTACTACGAATGGGCTCATCAACAACATGATTAATACAAATCCTCGTGTCGGTGCCCTAGAGCCTACCATCTCTATCCGTGTCCACCTCCAGGACTTCACCAAGTTCGGCACCAAGCTCCCTGGCCACCGGTTCGAAGAACATGATCGGCGGTGCATCATAGATGCGGACCCACATAGGCATGTGAGCAAGCTCCACAAAACCCGGGTTCGTGCTCTCGTCCACCTCCACTATCAGGAAGGCATCGCCCTTGTGTATCTATGATTCGTTGTTGAGGATGGACCGTAGATCCCCCTCGCGCTCGAACTCGAGGAGGAACCGATTTTTCTTCAGGGGAGTGTAGTTGAGGCGGCCCCTCAAGCCCCACTTGCTATTGAGTTCATTGAACTGTCCCCCGATCTTGAAGATTTGCACCGAGAAGAACAGTACAACGGCAATCCATTGCGAGCGCAGGGCCGCCCTCTCCCGAGATAAGTTCAGCTCCACCACGTTTGGTGCTTGCACCTCCCTACAAACAGGAAAGCTTGGGGCAACCATCTTCTCACGACCACAATACCTCGCAGGTTGGATGTCGCCCCCACCTTGGGCGACAAGGGTGCGATATAGGTCACCGTGCTCCGAGGATGAGCCACCGCGCTCCGACAAGGGTGTAACAGATGACTTTTCATTCGAAACCGTGATACTTCGAAAGAGATTGTCCATTTTGTACACGAAGTGCATCCAGTTTTTGCCGTAACCCTCTCAACTTTTGAAAACATGCTATGTGGGTGAAATGATGATACCATGCCAACTTTCAACCTTTTCAGAGTTCATTTGAAGTGTTTTTGAATTTTAGGGTTATTTAGCTCAAAAAAATCATTAAGTGCATGAAAAATACCAAATGAAGTCAGAAAGAGTTGAAAATTGATGATGTGGCTTTGAATGGTGCATTTTGAACACACAAAAAGTATGGAGTTCAAATAAGTTCAAAAAATGAAATCCCTTTGTAACAGATGAGTTTTCATCTGAAACCGTGATACTTCGAAAGAGATTGTTCACTTTGTACACGAAGTGCATCCAGTTTTTGCCGTAACCCTCTCAACGTTTTATAACATGCTATGTGGGTGAAATGATCATAGCATGCCAACTTTCAACCTTTTCAGAGTTCATTTGAACTGCTTTTCAACTTCAGGGTCATTTAGCTCAAAAAATGAGTAAGTGCATGAAAAATACCAAATGAAGTCAGAAAGGGTTGCAAATTGATGATGTGGCTTTGAATGGTGCATTTTGAACACACAAAAAGTATGGAGTTCAAATAAGTTCAAAAAAATGAAATCCCATTGTAACAGCTGAGTTTTCGTCCGGAACCGTGATACTTCGAAAGAGATTGTCCATTTTGTACATGAAGTGCATCCAGTTTTTGCTGTAACCCTCTCGACTTTTTATAACATGCTATGTGGGTGAAATGATCATACCATGCCAACTTTCAACCTTTTCAGAGTTCATTTGAAGTGCTTTTCAATTTCAGGGATATTTAGCTCAAAAAATCAATAAGTGCATGAAAAATACCAAATGAAGTCAGAAAGGGTTGAAAATTGATGACGTGGCTTTGAATGGTGCATTTTGAACACACAAAAAGTATGGAGTTCAAATAAGTTCAAAAAATGAAATACCTTTGTAACAAATGAGTTTTCGTCTGAAACCGTGATACTTCGAAAGAGATTATCCATTTTGTACATGAAGTGCATCCAGTTTTTATCGTAACCCTCTCAACTTTTTATAGCATTCTATGTGGGTGAAATGATGATACCATGCCAACTTTCAACCTTTTCAGAGTTTATTTGAAGTGCTTTTCAATTTCAGGGTTATTTAGCTCAAAAAACCAATAAGTGCATGAAAAATACCAAATGAAGGAAGAAAGGGTTGAAAATTGATGATTTGTCTTTGAATGGTCCATTTGAACCCACAAAAAGTATGGAGTTCAAATAAGTTCAAAAAATGAAATCCCTTTGTAACAGATGAGTTTTTGTCCGAAACCATGATACTTCGAAAGAGATTGTCTAATTTGTACACGAAGTGGATCCAGTTTTTGCCATAACCCTCTCAACTTTTTATAACATGCTATGTGGGTGAAATTATGATATCATGACAACTTTCAACCTTTTCAGAGTTCATTTGAAGTGCTTTTCAATTTCAGGGTTATTTAGCTCAAAAAAATCACTAAGTGCATGAAAAAATACTAAATGAAGTCAGAAATGATTGAAAATTGATGATGTGGCTTTGAATGGTGTATATTGAACACACAAAAATTATGGAGTTGAAATAAGTTCAAAAAATGAAATCCCTTTGTAACAGATGAGTTTTCGTTTGAAAGCGTGATACTTCGATAGAGATTGTCCATTTTGTAAAGAAGTGCATCTGGTTTTTATAGTAATCCTTTAAACTTTTTGTAGCATGCTATGTGCGTGAAATGATCATACCATGCCAACTTTCAACCTTTTCGGTGTTCATTTGAAGTGCTTTTCTATTTCAGGGTTATTTAGCTCAAAAAATCAGTAAGTGCATGAAAACTACTAAATAAAGTCAGAAAGGGTTGAAAATTGATGATGTGGCTTTGAATCGTCCATTTTGAACACACAAAAATTATGGAGTTCAAGTAAGTTCAAAAAATGAAATCCCTTTGTAACATATGAGTTTTCGTGCGAAACCGTCGAAACCGTGATACTCTAAAAGAGATTGTCCATTTTGTACACGAAGTTCATCCAGTTTTTGCCGTAACCCTCTCAACTTTTTATAACATGCTATGTGGGTTAAATGATGATACCATGCCAACTTTCAACCTTTTCAAATTTCATTTGAAGTGCTTTTCAATTTCAGGGTTATTTATTTCAAAAAAATCAGCAAGTGCATGAAAAATACCAAATGAAGTCAGAAAGGGTTGAAAATTGATGATGTGGCTTTGAATGGTGCATTTTGAACACACAAAAAGTATGGAGTTCAAATAAGTTCAAAAAAATGAAATCCCTTTGTAACAGATGAGTTTTCGTCCGAAACCATGATACTTCGAAAGAGATTGTCTATTTCGTACACAAAGTGGATCCAGTTTTTGCCATAACCATCTCGAATTTTTATAACATGCTATGTGGGTGAAATTATGATATCATGACAACTTTCAACCTTTTCAGAGTTCATTTGAAGTGCTTTTCATTTTCAGGGTTATTTAGCTCGAAAAAATCACTAAGTGCATGAAAAATACCAAATGAAGTCAGAAAGGGTTGAAAATTGATGATGTGACTTTGAATGGTGCATTTTGAACACACAAAAAGTATGGAGTTGAAATAAGTTCAAAAAAAGAAATCTCTTTGTAATAGATGAGTTTTCGTTTAACAGATGAGTTTTCGTTTGAAAGCGTGATACTGCGATAGAGATTGTCCATTTTGTAAATGAAGTGCATCCAATTTTTATCGTAATCCTTTAAACTTTTTATAGCATGCTATGTGGGTGAAATGATCATACCATGCCAACTTTCAAATTTTTCAGTGTTCATTTGAAGTGCTTTTCAATTTTAGGGTTATTTAGCTCAAAAAAATCAGTAAGTGCATGAAAAATACCAAATGAAGTCAGAAATGGTTGAAAATTAATGATTTGTCTTTGAATGGTGCATTTTGAACACACAAAAAGTATGGAGTTCAAATAAGTTCAAAAAATGAAATCCGTTTGTACCAGATGAGTTTTCGTTTGAAACTGTGATAATTCGAAAGAGATTGTCCATTTTGTACACGAAGTGCATCCAGTTTTTGCCGTAACCCTCACAACTTTTTATAACATGCTATGTGGTTGAAATTATGATACCATGCTAACTTTCAACCTTTTCAGAGTTCACTTGAAGTGCTTTTCAATTTCAGGGTTATTTCTCTCAAAAAATTAGTAAGTGCATGAAAAATACCAAATGAAGTCAGAAAGGGTTGAAAATTGATGATGCGGCTTTGAATGGTGCATTTTGAACACACAAAAAGTATGGAGTTCAAAAAAGTGAAAAAAATGAAATCCCTGTGTAACTGATGAGTTTTCGTTCGAAACCGTGATACTTCGAAAGAGATTGTCCATTTTGTACAGGAAGTGCACCCAGTTTTTGCCGTAGCCCTGTCAACTTTTTATAACATGCTATGTGGGTGAAATGATGATACCATACCAACTTTCAACCTTTTCAGAGTTCATTTGGAGTGCTTTTCAATTTCAGGGTTATTTAGCTCAAAAAAATCACTAAGTGCATGAAAAATACCAAATGAAGTCAGAAAGGGTTGAAAATTGATGATACGGCTTTGAATGGTGCATTTTAAACACAGAAAAAGTATGGAGTTCAGATAAGTTCAAAAAAATGAAATCCCTTTGTAACTGATGAGTTTTCGTCCGAAACCGTGATACTTCGAAAGAGATTGTTCATTTTGTACACAAAGTGCATCCAGTTTTTGCCGTAACTCTCTCAACTTCTTATAACATGCTATGTGGGTGAAATGATGATACCATGACAACTTTCAACCTTTTCAGAGTTCATTTGAAGTGCTTTTCAATTTCTTTCAAAACATCGTGGGAGTGGAGTTCAAAAAAGAATCAACTAAAAAGCTTTTATAAACCTCTAGTATTTTTGAAACTATAATTGTGTAAAAATTATGCAACTAAAATTATTAAAGTTTTTTTCAAAACATTAACAGTAAAAAGAAGATAATGGTAAAACAAACTGGAAATGAATAAAGCAAAAAATAAAACAAAAATAAATAAAGAAAAAAACAAAATAAAAAGAATGGAAATTATGCAACTAAAATTATGAAAGTATTTTTTGTTCAAAACATTAATAGAAAAAAGAATATAATGATAAAAGACACTAAGCCACCATAAAGTATTTTTTGTTAAGAACTTTGAATATGCAAAAAATAACATAAAAAATGCCCAGCTACTAAGCCACCATGGCCTGCATATGGACTAGTAACCCAATATACATGGGCCAGGACGCAGGCCCACGGGGCAAGTAGGCCCAAGAGGACAGAGACAGTTAGGCATGCAATGTGTGTGATAGAGAGGAGCTCGAGACGGTAGGTATAGCCGCGCTTAGAAACCAGTATGACCGCTCCTCGCTCGGCGAGGTGGGAGTAAAATCCCACCGTGCCAGGAACAGCGCTTTAGTCCCGGTCGGTGCCACCAACCGGGATTAATGCCACCCTTTCGTCCCTTTTTGTGCCACCAACCGGGACCAAAGGTCTCTGCTTCCCACCCTTTGGGCTGACAAAAAGGGACCTTTGGTCCCGGTTGGTGGCACCAACCGGGACTAATACCCCCCTTTAGTCCTGGTTGGTGGCACCAACCGGGACCAAAGGTCTCTTCCTCCCGCCCTTTGGGCTAACGAAAAGAGACCTTTGGTCCCGGTTGGTGGCATCAACCGGGACGAAAGGTGGGAATTGGTCCCGGTTGGTGCCACGAACCGGGACCAATGCTTCTTCTATATAAGAAGCACTTCGGAAATTTTGCAGTTTTCATCGCCACTTCACTGAGCCTGTCGTCCTCATCCCCGTCGCTGCCCCGTGCCCCCCATCATTGTCCCTGTCCTCGTTGCCGCCCCGAGCCCGCCGTCGTCGTCCCCATCCCCGTCGCCGCACCCATCGCTGCCCCATCCCAGTCGCCTCCCCGTCTCTGCCCTGCCCCCGTCGCCGCCCGTAGCCTCCCCGTCGCCGCCCCATCGCCGCTCGTCGCCTCCCCGTCGCCGCCCCGTCGCCTCCCCATCGTTGCCCCGTCACCGCCCCATCGCCTCCCCGTCGCCGTCCCCCAGTGAGCCCTCCTTTCCCATGGTCCCTTGCTCGTATACGGCGACACGGACATGGGACACGCATACCGGGACACGGGATACGATATTTTCCAAAAACAGCCCATCGCGGACACGACAAGTATATATAATGATAAATGAAAATATGTCATGAGTTAAAGAAAGAAAAATAACGAGAAAGAGATCGCCCCCTCCCCGATAACTTCGACATGAGGGGGGTCGATATACATTTTTTCCCATGTATGTACGTCGTTGTCATTGAGTTAAAGAAAGAAAAATAATTAAAATATGTCATGAGTTAATGAAAATATATAATATGTATGTGGCTATGTATGTATAGATGGATAGCATTTTTTCCATGTATGTATGTCGTTGTCGATATACCCCCTCCCTGATAACTTCGACATGAGGGGGGTCGATATACCCCCTCCCCGATAACTTCGACATGAGGGGGGTCGATATACCCCCTCCCCGATAACTTCGACATGAGGAGGGGGGGGTTGATATACCCCCTCCCCGATAACATTTTTTTCTAAGTTACTAAGTTAAAATGTTCACCCCCCTCTCGATGTACCGGGCGACCAACTCTCGAGGCCAGCCAAACCCGAGAAAAAAAGCGTTGTCGATATACCCTCTCCCTGATAACATTTTTTTTCTAAGTTACTAAGGTAAAATGTTCATATAGAAAACTCCGGTAATATAGATTTATCAAGAATGCCCCTATTATGGATGTGCACAAGTTGATCCAATTTTTTCTGATCCCATCTATATATATATATTCTTCTATATGTCATGTTGTGTGTCAAAGTATTGAAGAAATCCATGGCTTCATCATCAGCTGGAAGTAACCGGCATATAATGTTACGAAGCTCTTCAAAGTTGTTTTTGAACGGAGTTCCAGACAGAATTATCCGCTTTTTGGTATGAATTTCAGCAACGACCTTCCAAATCGCGATATTAGGAACCCTCTTGCTGAACTTCGTACCAAAAAGCTAATTGTCCTATACGGGACTCCTTTCATAAATAATTTTGGAGAGCTTCGTACCATTATGCGCCTGTTACTTCCGGCTAATGATGAAGTCGTAGTTTTCTTGAATCCTTTGACACTAGACAATGTGACATATAGAAGGGTAGATGAGATCAGGAAAAATATGGACCATTTTCTGCACATCCAGAATGGCACCATTTTGTTAAATCCCTAAAAGGTTAAGAGAATCCCGACCCTCTCGCCCGACCAAACCCTAGAAGCGTCGAGGGCCACCCCTAACCCTCGAAGCGTTGTTGAGGCCACCCCAAATTATATAGAAGTATATTAATTGCCATGTTTTAATATTTGCAGAAACTATGGATCAAAGAGACTTGGAACAAGAACAGTTGTTTGGGGACATAATCCGAGCAGGCAATAATGATGCTATCTTGTCGTATCTCAACAACACCGATGGTCTTGAAGGAGAGGAAGGACATGATCATGATGGCTCCGGTGACCGAATGCCGGAGGAAGAAGGAGACCATGGTGACGGCTGCGGTGACCGAACGGAGGAGGGAGATGTCGCAAAGTCCGGCGAGGTATATATATTAATTAAGCATGTGTTGACTAGCTAATTGATGCATTAATTGTTTGGTATGTACATATATTAACTCTTATTTCTTATTTTATATAGACCTCTGGACCGAGCCAAACTTCGGTAACGAGACGAGGCCCGAAGAGAAGGTTGAAAAAGGAAGAAAGGTTCATGATCACAGCACTCGCAGACGATGGCCTACCGATTGAACCAAAGCAGACCAAGGACGCATTTTATGCTCAGTGTGGAGCTATTGTTAGGGACAACATCCCGATCAGCATCAAACGATCGAATAATCCTAAGGACGATGCCCATGAAGGTGATTATGTCACCGATAGACAGAACGATGATCTTTAGACCGCGCCGAAGGCAAATTTCACCCTACCACCAGAGGAGGATTCAAATAAGCCAGTTATAGAGCCACTAGTCAAGGCATGTGCTCTTAAGAAGATGGCAGATCTATTCAGGAGGTGGAAGAATGAGTTGAAATCAAAGTTTGTCGACAAAGGGAAGACTCCAGAATTTATCGACCGGTTTGAGAAGATAAGAGATCACTGGCCCGCATTTGTGGCCTACAAGACATTGGAGAAGAGTAAGAAAATGTCTGAGACAAACAAGATCAATGCTGCAAAGAAGCAGTATCACCATCACACGGGGTCAGGTGGCTACCTCAAAGCCCGGCCGTTGTGGGACAAAGCTAAGAATGACCTGCGTGCTAAAGGGGTCCAACCACAGACATATAACTGGCCAAACCGTCAAGGACTTGGTTCTTCGGGGTTGCGAGAAATTTGGACCCTGAAACAGGGAAGTGCCGTTGGTCGAACGAGCAACTTGCAATACCCGTCATGAAGCTTCAGAAGTATATCACCGCAGCGCAGGAAGGGACGTTCATTCCCGACAGAGAGAAGGACGAGCTGACTGAGGCCCTAGGGAATGCTGAGCACCCTGGACAAACACGAGGCACACTAGGCTCCGTTTCATGGAAGGTTGGGTTTCCTGACGCATGCGGTTACAAAAGCCAGTAGAGAAAGAGGAAAGCGGAGCTGAGCAAAATGCAGAAGCTCAATGCAAGACTAGAAAAGCCAGAGGAAGCTGAGAGCCAGTGAGCTGCCGGCCAACCATCTCAACGGCATGAAGCTACCCCAGAAGCTACCCCGCCATCTCAGCGGAGAAGCGGCATGGCTTCCACGGAGCCCGTTCAGCCTGACTTCGCGGCTCCTAGCTACCCCGTGGATACTATCATGGAGGTTCAAAATTGCGAGATTTTGACAAAATTCCGGAACCTCACTTTCAAGGCGGCTCTCGGCTCTGTTGCACCTCCTCAACTGAACGGAACTTTTCACTGCCTTCCGATTCCACATGGCTATGCTATTGTGATGGTGGATGAAGTAATGGAGGGATTTGATGATCTCGAGATTGACCACCAAACTGGTGAAGGGGAGAAGAAGCTGGTTCATGCTGTGATGAGTACATGTCTATGGTCGAAGCAGTACATTACATCAAGCTTCCAAACTGGATGCCTCCGTCTCCTCCTCCTCCGGCGCGTGAGGGCACTCCGCCGCCTCCGCTTCCTCCTCCGACGAGTGATCAGGGCACTCCAACTCCTTCTCCGACTCCTCCGACGCGTGACGGCACTCCGCTTCCTCCTTCGCCTACTGCGGCACATGATGCCGCTCCGCCTCCTCCTCTTGCTCCTCTGGAGCGTTAGGCCACTCAGCCTCCTCCTCCTCCTCCTCCTCCGGCGTGTCAGGACACTATGCCTCCTCCGGTGCGTTAGCCACGACGGAAGAGAGACGCCGCCGCCACACGGGCGGCTAGCAGTACAATAGGCAGGAAAAAGAATTCAAATTTGGTCCTAGCCTTACACGAGAGGCTAGCAGTACACGAGAGGACTGACGAAGAAAGCGCTGATATCAATAAAGCCGAAGTGGAGGCCCATTTTGCATGGAAACAGCCACCTCCGAAGGAAACGGTAGATCCTGTGTAAGTGAAGCACACTCTGGATGCCCTGAAGCGACCATCACCGCCTCCACTACCATCAAACTATGGCCGCTGTATTATAAAGACATATACTGAAGCACAGCGGTCGGGAAGTACCTCTAGTGCTGCCCGACTTAAAGAACGAAGAAGTGGGAAAACAATTCCCCAACTCGGCGAATAGGAGAAGCAATCATGTCGTCCGCTCAAGGTGTCTAGCAACATTGCTAATCATCCGGTGATACTGCCCGGTACCAAACTTGGTGATTACTTGGGGGATGATGTACTTTTTGAAACGGCTGAGGTAACCAAAGAAGAACACGAATACGTGCATGGGAAGCCTCTCGTCAAACCTGATCATCCTCCTCTAACAACGATGATCTAGAAATTACATGAGTGGTACATAAAAACCTGCAGGGAGTCTGGGAGAGACACTACGTATGTGGCAGTGAAACCACATCACGAATTCATTGGACTTCCCGTGATGCCTATTGAATTTGTGGAGTTATTTCAGTTATACAATCAACGGGCCCTCGACAAATAACTCATGACCGTCTACTGTCTGTAAGTATTACTTCTATAGTTAAGTCTCTAGCTCGGCCCGTTCATTATATATATATATATATAATTATCATCACTATATTATGCAGATTGAAGATCGTCGAATGCAAAAAACAAGGAATCTTCGACGTTGGGTTCATTAGCCCACATGCCGTAAATGAATGATCGATACGAATAGAACCCGCGACGACCGAGGAGAACTTGCTAAAGTCGTTCCTTGCACATCAAAACAAAAGGGAAATACTCTTTACTTACAACATCAAGTGAGTGTTGCTATCTTCTCTGTATACTCGGTTTCGCTTACTCGAGGTTAAGTAATGTAATTGATCAGTTATATATGCGTGCACAGTTACCACTTTATTCTGCTATCTAAGCTTGACGGGGCATTAGTAACTGTCTTAGACTCGAGACGTAAAGATCCCAAGAATTATGCGGACATGACTGCAATGCTCAAGAAGTAAGTTCAGTCAATACCGGGACCATATCGGCATGCAACTTTCGTTAATTTCCTGATATCAAGTAATTTTCTTTACCTGGCAGGGTTTGGAAGAAGTTCACCCGAAAGGTTTCCGGTCTAAACAAAGAGTTGCGATTTACGCACCCTAAAGTAAGTAGTATTATCTAGTTCCGCATCTCTAATTGATTAAAAATTTCATCAATATATCATTACCATGCTTGCTTACCAGTTTGATTGAACTCTATTCTCGTAAAGTGCTTGTACCAGAAAGAAGGGACTGTTTTATGTGGATACTATGTATGCGAGTTCATTCACCACTCTACCTCTGAGCGGGGCTTCTCTGACAAAAAATTTGAAGTACGTAAATAATATTCAAAATTTTATTTTATATATTACCATCAATTGTGTTGAGTTTTATTCATATATATGCATGTATTGACCTCCTTTTTTAAATTAGATCTGGAAGTTGCGGGATGAACTCCTACCACATGATCGCATACGAGCAATTCAAGAGGAATTGGCGGGATTCTTTCTTGACCATGTCATACCTGAAGAGGAAGAATACTATATTAATTTGTGATTGGATCTTAAGGATTGTAAGAGATCTTATATTGTATACATGTAGCTAGTAGCGTCGGATAGATATACGAAAACTTGTTGTTCGACCAATCTCTCGGAGAAAGAAGGGACGATCACTTCTATGTATATATGTTCATGATGATCTTGTGTACTTAATGGTTCCTTCATTTGCTTACTAGCTAGCATCTCGAGTTCTCTCTATCGTAGCTAGCTAGCGTCGACCAAGCACGGAGAAAGAAAGGACACTTCTCTCTATTAGCTGGCTAACACAATATGAAACTCCTCAATTAACCCTCCAAAACCCCCAAAACCCCTCCTTTCAAAAAAACCCCAGCTCCTGCCAGATACTGACGCGTGAACGCCTTTTGGTCCCGGTTGGTGTTACCAACCGGGACTAAAGGTCCTCCCGCCTGGGCTCCCCGCAGAGGCCATGTGGGGCCCCTTCTCTCCCGGTTTGTAAGCGAACCGGGACTAAGGGTTTAGGGCTTTAGTCCCGGTTCCAGAACCGGGACTAATGAGCCTCTGGAACCGGGACAAATTGTTGGGGAACGTCGCATGGGAAACAAAAAATTTCCTACGCACACGCAAACCTATCCATGGTGATGAGCATCTACGAGAGGGAGAGTGGATCTACGTACCCTTGTAGATCGCTAAGCGGGAAGCGTTAAGAAACGCGGTTGGTGTAGTCGTACTTCTTCGCGATCCAAATCGCCGAGCGTCCCGCGATCTAATCACGAACCGTCCCGCGAACCAATCACGAACCGTCCCGTGATCTCGTCATGATCCGTCCTGCGATCCGATCACGAACGTCCCGTGGCCTTGATCACGATCCTTCCGATCTAGTGCCGAACGGACGGCACCTTCGCGTTCAACACACGTGCAGCTTGATGACGATCTCCACCGTCTAGATCTAGCAAGAGGAGGTTGAGAGGAGAGAGAGTTCACCGGCAGCATGACGGCGCTCCGGTGATGGTGGTAGTGGAGCAATTCCGGCAGGGCTTCGCCTAAGCAGTGCGAAAAACCAATCTTGAGCAGCACCGATGGAACGGGTAGCACGTGGCCGTAATTTCTGCCAAAACCCTAGCTATTCCACCAGTATATATAGGAGGAGAGGAGAGGACACGCAGCCAAGGGCCTCTTTGGTTCGGCCGAATAGGAGGGGTGGAGTCCTACTCCACCTCCAATCCTACTTGGAGTAGGATTGCTCCCTATTGGCTGATTCTTGGCCTTTTTCCTTTGGCCTTTTTTCTCCTGCGCCATGGGCCTTCCTGTGGCTGATTTACCAGCCCACTAAGGGATGGTTATTATTCTCCCACAGCCCGTGGACCCTCTAGGGTCGAAACGCCCCTCCCGGAGGTCTCCCGGTACACTACCGACACTCCCGGTACAATACCGATGAGTCCGAAACTTTTCTGGCGACCAAACTGGGACTTCCTATGTATGAATCTTTACCTCCGGACCATTCCGGAGCTCCTCGTGACGTCTGGATCTCATCCGGGACTCCAAACAACCTTCGGTCACCACCATTCATAACTCTACACTACCGAAACGTCACCAAACCTTAAGTGTGCAGACCCTGCGGGTTCGAGAACTATGTAGACATGACCGAGACACCTCTACGGTCAATAACCAATGGCGGGACCTGGACGTCCACATTTGTTCCTACATATTCTACGAAGATCTTTATCGGTCGAACCTCTATGTCAAGGATTCAGTTAATCCCGTATAACGTTCCCTTTGTTCTTCGGTATGTTACTTGCCCGAGATTCGATCGTCGGTATCTCCATACCTAGTTCAACCTCGTTACCGGCAAGTCTCTTTACTCGTTTCGTAATACAAGATCCCGCAACTAACAATTAGTCACATTGCTTGCAAGGCTCGTTGTGATGTTGTATTACCGAGTGGGCCCCGAGATACCTCTCCGTCACACGGAGTAACAAATCCCAGTCTCGATCCATGCCAACTCAACAGACACCATCGGAGATACCTGTAGAGCACCTTTATAGTCACCCAGTTACGTTGCGACGTTTGATACATACAAGGCACTCCTCCGATATCTGTGAGTTGCATGATCTCATGGTCATAGGAACATATACTTGACATGCAGAAAACAATAGCAATAAACTGACACGATCATATGCTACGTTTGTAGTTTGGGTCTTGTCCATCACATCATTCTCCTAATGATGTGATCCCGTTATCAAATGACATGACATTTCAATGGCTAGGAAACCCTGACCATCTTTGATCAACGAGCTAGTTCACTAGAGGCATACTAGGGACACAGTGTTGTCTATTTACCCACACATGCAATGTGTTTCCAATCAATGCAAGTATAGCATGGATAATAAAAGATTATCATGAACAAGGAAATATAATAATAAACACTTTATATATTGCCTCTAGGGCATATTTCCAACACAAATGGCCCGTTTTCTACTAGTATCAGTGGCTCCTCCAGGACCGGAATGTTATGATATATTTCTCCTACTTGCCTCATAGTCGCATCATGGGGTGGATCCCGTCCTCTATCCTTATCAAGCGGATCTGTCAGCTGCCGATCTCCCGAGACTCGTCCCGAAACGCCAAGGTTTCCATCCAAAAATCCGATTTTTAGATCCTTTCACATCTTTTCAATCTTCTCCTTGATCTTCTCTAGTCCCACTTCCTGAGCAAGGTCGTGATTTCCAGAGGTACACTGCCAATTTTTCTTACTTGCTTTCTCTCTTTCCACATATCTCTTGACTGCGGATCTTGATCTGACCCAAGATTCCCACAGCCCCAACGGATCCTCTCGATCCCGCTCCCGATCCCCACCATCACCTGATCTTCCTTCCCTCTCTACTTTAGATGGTCCTGTCGAGCGATCGAGATCGCCCAAATCAGCAGCCGATTGCCTCGAGATCGGCCAGACGGGGGCTCCGCTAATTACGCGCTCCATCACTTCAATATATTTTGGCAAAACTAATATTTCTCTGACTTGTCATTGTTGAAGACGAAGAGGGCTATATCTAATTGCTGTAATGAACAAGCATCATTACTAGTATATACTCCCTTTAGGTTAGGCAAACCTGGGGAGTACCATTTGTTAGGGGGTGTAGTGTGTAGTGTGTAATATTTGTTGTTGGTATTTAATAACTTCGGTATGGGTTAAAACCTTACAATAATAAAGGTAAACTAGATCATCGAAGACACGTGTTGTCGTACCCGTCCATTTTTACAATAAAATGATAGCTAACAATACAAAATCCGTTAGGCGTGGAAAGTTTTGAAAAAAGATTGTAGAAGCAAAGGTAGTATGCATTATTTTGTTGTTAAATTTACTAACTAATATCAAATTAAAAGGCAAGATATTCAAGTGAAAAATTAATCATATATCATTGTAAGAGGCACCCGTGAAATGAATCATTGCAAATGTACATGTGGGGTATGTCTCATACAGTCTCATAAACCAAAAGCTCGCCCTTGGCTTTGTGCAAAATCAATATGCAATTAAACTACTTAAATGCCAGAATTCAATACACGCTAACAAAACATTTCGCATGCCTTCATGTTTTACATGTCGTACTACCAGATCAAGCACACAACTACATCAAACCTTGAACACGTAAACAATTATAGTACATCATTTAAACATTGATCTAGCGACTAGTCACACTCCTGTAAAAGGTTACACTTAAGAAGTTTAAACTGCTGCCACACTTATTCTTAAGCAATCTAGTCAAAGTTTTTAGTCTTCGTTGGAGTTACATTGTCTCCCACTTCAAATTCTCCAGCCGAAAATGCCATCTTCTACTCCAAGGTGAACTTATGTTTCAATCTATTCGGAGAGAAAAGAATATAAATGGGAGCTACTCCTTTAGGATACCATGACTAAGAAGGGTTCAATGCTTAGAAATATAATTATACAAAGAAAACATAAGTCATTGTCGTCCAAGCAACACTGGATCATCCTTCAGTCGGATACTACAAGGTGAATTTCTCATACACCAGAGCAACCTCAATCGAAAACGACCACCCACCATCGATGTTGTCTCCATACCTCAATCTATCTGCTCTAGGCATTGAATTAAATTTTACATGTCCTATGCAGTGTATAAAGTATAAATGGACAATGGAAGCCTGCTCCTCAAATTCTACTTTGCAGTTTGGCATTCAACCATACTATCATATGGAAAAATAGATATATAGTATGTTGGATCAGCGGGAATAAAGATCAGGAACCATCTCATTCAACATTTTGCCAACTTCGCCATCTAGAGCAGATAAATCATCTATCTATCGAGCAACCTTGTACATCATGTATATTATTATCTTGAGGGTTTGAACATGAAGTGAATGATTCCCTACCCTTTGCTTCTATATAAGGTGGAGCTGTAGCAATATTTATGCATTAAGAAGTCAAGAGAGAATGAAATGGATGATTTCAAAATAATCAGTTTTGAATGAATGTACCCTTGTTTCATCAACTAAAGTTACCTAAAGATTCTCAATCTTTCAAGAAGTAAAAAAAAGTATTGCATATACAACTATTGGTCGCCCCTTGTACTTTCTAGACACAACACACAAATTATGTATGGCTACATGTTATAAAGTGAATTTGCTCCATACGTGGATGTACTCCTCTAGCTAAAATGCATTATAAGAAGGTCCTATTAGTATATCTTATCAAATGTCTAGAACCAATGAACTTGACACCTACTCAAATTCTTCTCTACCGCATCATCTCTCCAGTTACTACATATATATATGTTGATCACTGGTATATCCTCTCCTCTGTACATAATTACTATCTTGTCTCCATGTTCCTAACCTTCTTAGATCTTGACATGAACATTACACTGCACTGATATTTGGTGTAACTGGTACTGTTTCAGTATGATGAAATGGACTACACCTAATTGCTATCTCCTACATGTTTCACTGGAATTTTTACAATATGCTGATGCAACCCTACATGATATATTTAATTCATGTACTACTAAATTTATAGGTACATTAACTCAACCCTACAATTAGCTCGAAATGTGGAAAGGCATGAGGCAATAGATCATTCTCTCAAGTAAATTTGCCATTACATTGTACATTAACTGAAGCTCACATTGGAATTTTTAACCACCAAGCAAACATAGCTAAATCGGTTAAAAATCTGTGAAAAGAACAGGGAAATGGACCTTGTATTCATTATAGGTATAGCAGGGGGGCGCCCAATTGGATGGCGATGCTTCTCTATTGCTTGAGGTTCATATGGTCCATCTGTGTGTTGATGTCCTTGCAGCCACGCACCTTGTGGATCTCGTCAATCCGGCATACATGACCTGCTCCCTACGTGTTATTTTTTGGAGTCTCCAAAGAGCAGTGGCAGGAGGTGAGCACGTCTATTAAATCTTCTATGTTTTTATGTTATATTCAGATGAACCAGGTTTTTTACATAATGCTACTTTTGGGGATACTGCATCAGATGATTCTTGTAAAGATGCAGGGCAAACAGAGGACCTTTGCCTTGCCATGGTGCTCGAGAACTGCTGATGATGAGCTAATCTGCAACACCTCACAACCACCCCGTGGTAACAATGCATCTACTCCTCTACCCAGAACGAATCTTCCTAATTATAAAATTCCCTTACAGAAATATTCACTTGAGGGGTGTGCATCAATATAACACATCTTGCTCCAGATCCAAAAGAATGCCATTCTTTATTTGGGACGAAGCCAGAATTCTTGGATCCAGGAAAACAAGAAGCTGACGAACTGCCTAGGTTGAATTAGCTTGTGAAAATATGAGATGAGGGGAGTAGTACCTGTTTGGCGGAAGCGCAACGGCCATCTTCACATCCGGACGATTGTTCGGGATGTCGGTTCTACCAGCGACGCCGCTCGAGGTCAAGGTCAGGGAAGGACACGACAGCGTTGACATGGAGCTAATATGGGTTGCAAGGAAGGAGGTTTCTCGCCCTCGGATGATTCAGACGAGGTTGGAGGTGGACCTCATCTCTGTAGGGGGTGACGGTGCAGGGCAGCGGCGACGGCGCACCTACGGCTTGCCCAAGTCGTGAGAGGAGAGGAGAGGTCGGGGAAGACATTTTGTTTATCGAGAGGTTTAGCGATCACATGTTGCTAAATAGGTCGGAATATTTTTTTGAACATGCATAACATGCCCAGTTTACCATAGGCCTCTCTTTCGACACATGGACCACCAGCCCACAGGTTAGCTGGGCCAGTTTAAACATATCGCAGAATAGATCGTCTTAGACACGAAATCTGACGGCGAAGAACTCCCAGATCACAAAAATGGACGGCCAAAAACACAAATCAC
This sequence comes from Hordeum marinum, assembly GCA_022496015.1. Taxonomy (NCBI): domain Eukaryota; kingdom Viridiplantae; phylum Streptophyta; class Magnoliopsida; order Poales; family Poaceae; genus Hordeum; species Hordeum marinum. The sequence continues at coordinate 443,134,925 of CM039675.1, read as the reverse complement.
TGTGAGGACAGGGATTAGGTCTGGTGATATTGTCCCTAATTGCGTTCAATCCATGCAAGTGATATATGAAACATCGATAATAAACAAGGCACCGGCCCTCACGTCATCCCGTCGGCCTCGACCTCGGGTCAGGGTGGACGTGGCGAGCGGGCTTTTGGCTTGGCTCGCGGCCCGTTATGGATCGGACCGTACGTATCTTGGCTGGCTAAATAACATGGCCGGTCCGGTCCATGAAAAGGAGACCGCAATTCGGTCGTCCGGTCCAATGAAAGCTCAGTCCGGCTTGGAGGACCGAAGGCCTAACCCAATTCGAGACATCAACACATCTAGACCGTGCAATGTGTCCGTGACCTAGCCATACCTCGCGTGGTCGTGCCTCTGCCTCGCATCACCGCTCCCTGGCGTGGTTGCTCGCCCTCTTCCCCATGCAGTCGTACCAATCCCTCTCTCTCATGTGCCTCTCCCCCGAGCTGCCGCTTCACAGGTGTTTCTTCTCCGGCTCGGACCACCGTACTGCTGCTCCGACCACCTCTCCAACATCCTGGGCCCACATGGCAATGGTTGAACGTTGCCATGACCGTCTGGACAGCCGGTCTGCACCGAGCTTCAAGTTAGTCGGTCCGGTCCTAGAAATCAGGACCGGTGCACTGCTCGGTCCGGTCCGGTCCAAACGATGGCTCGGACCGTCACCGGACCATGCCCATCCGGCCTTGGGTGACTTAGGGTGACTAGGGTTTCAAGCTCAGCGCTGCCACTCAATCCTTTTCTCCCTTGTCGCTGCCCGACACGGTCACCAAAAACCGTTGTGAGTGCTAGATACGGTGGCGGTGAGGATCTCGGCACTCCGTCCTCGCACGGAGGTCTTGGGGGCTATGGGGCGACGGCCGCGGCAGGAGCGGAGGCATCGTCTTGCGGTTGCTGGTCGTGCAGGTGGTGAGGCTGGTCGGCGGGCTCGTCCTTGTGGTGAAGGGCCGTCAGCGGTGGATGGTCCCAAAACGGGTCTTATTTGCTCCAAAATTGGAGATATGCGGTCATTTCCCCTGTTGTCTATGTGACTCCGTCCCGTAGATCTTGGCCGCTCGGGCCCTGATCCGTTGGCACCAGGATAGACAAGCCTTGGTGGAGTTAGCCTAGGGTTCGGGGAAAACATTGGGCGGTTCGTCCGGCCTAGCGGCAGTGATGTTCAAGGACGCCACCTTTTCCCCTTGGGGCATCGCCAAGTCACCTTCCTCTCCACACCAACCCCTCTCCTGGGTAAGAACTCGCAATCTGATCAGATGGGGTGACGACTCAGCTAGTTGCATCATGCCCCTCCCTAAAGGAGTCGCTTGGAGTGTTCTGGATGCTCGGGTGAGTGGTGTTGCAGGTGTTGGGTCATGTTGCAGGGGGCTCAAATCGGTGCTAAAGTGATGTCAGTTGCTGGACCCGACGATCTTCACGTTGGAGGTTCACGTTGCTCACTGCCGGCGGTGCGACATCTTCAAGCCAAGGGCTCCCGAACATTTCTTTGTGGTATGTCCTGCTACTTCCTTGCTACTATTCGTTTCTACTTGGTGCCCTGTGTTGGGCCAAATAAGCCACGGTGGGTGAGGCCAGTGTGCGTGCGAGTGCGAGCTAGACAAGCCGGACAACGGTCTGAGCCATGTTAGGGCCCGTAGCAGAGCGTATGTGTGTGTGTCTAGTCATGCGTGTGTGCGTGTTTTTGTTGGCACAATAGGCGCGGGAGTGACCGCGTCGGGCGCGTACGTGCGTGTCGAGCGCGTGGATTGTGGAGCACATGACGTGGGGTGTGGGTGAGTGGGTTGCGCTTGAGCGTGACGTGGCGCGTCTGCGCGCGCGTATAAAACCCTCTCCCTCGTGTCTAATGTGCTAAGGCGATCGAGCTCGTGCTCGTGGAGAAAACCAGAAAACGTCGTTCAAGCGACAAGCACTTATGTACCTGGAAACTCTTTGCTTTTGTCTTCCTCATCTCCGGTCACGTCTCCGGTGATCACCATCCAGTGGTGGTTTCATTTTTACGTTAACAATTGGTATCAGAGCCTGATGGTGGAGGTGATCGACGGAGGCCATGTCACTGGTCCAATACGGTGGCAGTGGTGGATCGATGTCGATACAGGTCTCGCCACTGACGACGACAAACCACACCCCACATTCCTTGATGCCCAAGTATTGTGGGGTGTGGTTGCGTCAACGGAGGGTGCGGTGATCGATGCTAGCAAGGGCAAGACGGCGCGGGCGATGCTGCTCGGGGCGCTGTCGGAGGAGGTGTTGATGCAGGTGGCGCCGAAGCCCACTGGGAATGAGGTATGGGACTCCCTCAAGGTGCACTTCATCGGTGCCGATCATGTGAAGGCTGCGCGGCCGGCGACGCTGCATGGTGAGTTTATTCGCATGCGGATGGACGACGAAGACAAGCTCGACGTGTACGCCGAGAAGGTCTACAGGATGGCGGCGAGGTACGCGATGCTCGGGGCGAACCTTGATGATGCAGCCATGATGAAGAAGCTGATTGAAAACGTGTCGGACCAGTTGTATGCCGCGGTGGCCAACATTGAGCAGTTGTGCGATGTGAAGGAGATGGCATTCGAGGAGGCTCTCATGAGCCCGAAGGCGTTCGAGGAGCGGACGCGGTGGCACACGCAGGCCGGCGACGAGCGGGCGAACGGTCAGTTGATGCTTACGGAGGTGCAGTGGGCGGAGCGCCGGTGAAAGAAGGACGATTGCTTCGACGACGACAGGATGTCCAAGACGGCATTTGGCGGCGGAGGGAAGAGGCGCGGGCGCTCCTACAACTGTGGGGAGCGCGACTACCCGAAGCCCCGGCAGGCGGCGGCGGCGGCGGAGCAAGCTCTCATTGCGGCGGTCGACGACGTCGGGCCGGTGCTCCTCTCGGCCGTGGCTTAGCGGGTGATTTTTTAGCCAAATAAGCCATGGTGGGTGAGGCCAGTGTGCGGGCGGGCACGAGCTGTACGAGCCGGACACCGGTCCGAACCGTGTCACGGCGTGGCAGGGTGTGTGTAGGCGTGCGTGTGTGCTTGTGTGTTTGTTGGCGCAATAGGCTCAGGAGTGACCGCGTTGGGCGCTGGACCCGACCATGTCGAGTACGTACGTGCACATCGAGCGTGCGAGCTGTGGAGCGCGGGATGTGGGGTGTGCGTGAGTGGGGTGTGTTGGAGCGCGGCATGGCGTGTCTGCGCGCGCGTATGAAATCCTGTCTATTATGCTAAGGCGATCGAGTTTGTGCTCGTGGATAAAACCAGAAAACGCCGTTCGAGCGGCAGGGTGTTTGTGCGTCCGGAAAATCTTTGTGTTGGTCTTCCTTCTCCCCGATCTTGTCTCCGGCGGTGGTTCCATTTTTACACTAACACCCTGCTTTCTCCTTTGACGATTGTTCCCGGAAATTTTCTAGCTTCATTTGGTTGTGCGTGGAAAGTGGCGATGTATACGGAAAGGCTTTGCCCGTTGTCGTTCAGTGGCTTGTGTGGGCTTCGATGCCAGCATTTTTTGGCTCTCAGGTGAGCAACTCTGCACCTTGACGGGGTGGCGCCTTTCGATCCAAGGCGAAGGGGCAGGGTCCCCCTTCGATGCTAGAGTAGGAAGGTGTTGAGCTCCCTCCATCCCAAAGGGCTTCCTGGATCATTCTATGAAGGTCGGTTGTGCCTTGTTTTGCTTCTACAACCAAGATTTCTTGAGTGCCCACGAGTGGAGTTAGCAAGTTGTATTTGTTTTTCCATTTCTTAGATTCTTGCTATGGATGTACTGTAGTTAGCTTTCCAGTAATCCTCTTTGTATCAGTCTCGACCGTTGTAATACCATGGTTGTCTCGTAATTCCTTGTCGGTGGATGAACTTGTTAATTTAAAGCCAGTCTTATCTAGAGCCTGTTTGTAAAAATACAAAATACATGCAAGTGCCATAGGTTCCTCCCTCTTTTAAAAGTACCTTGCTGGTACTGATTTTGCAGCATCCGTATGGTTGTATGGTGCAGTTAAGCGTTTTTTTGAACTGGATGGTGCACTTAAGTTGGAGACGTGTTTAGAGGCATGTGTACGTACTTTCAAATTGGAGGGACCGTATGTCTCAATGAGTGGACAGATAAATTGCCACCCTGGATCTTCAATATCTTGGATTGCTCTTGGTACTGGTGACAATTGGAGAGTGTTTTCTTCAGTGGGGTTCAGTTGAGGTAATCTAGGGAACTTTGGCACGCTGTCTTCTCCGGTATGGGTCATGAGAGAGACAGCCCGATGTGACAGGCACGTCTAACAAACAAAACACATTAAGTTAACTTTGGGCATAGAACAGTAGTGTCTAGTCGACACTGATAACTAAGGGCATCTCCGACGCGGACCCTCAAACCCTCTTATCGATCCAGTCCGGACCGAGGGATACGGACGTGCAAGCCATCCAATGATATCTTGCATCGGTCCGCGGAGGGGTTTGGACATCCGTTTTCTCGCGAATCAAAAGCAAACCTGAGGCTTTGCGAGGGTTCGGACACCAGCCACGTAGGACTATGACACCCTCGGCCCATACAAAACAGTGTTTTCGTGGCAAAATCATCTTTTCTCATCCCTCTTCTCTACCATCCCGCCGCTTTTCACCCCAATGTTTGCTCTTTTTTAATGCTACCACTGCATCATGGACACATACGAAAGGCTGCCGGAGATGATGGCGGTGCAGGATCCGGCGACTACGGCTGCACAAAAGATCGACTTGGTGACACGGCAAAACAACCATTTCAGATTGAAGACAAGGGTGGTGCCGCTCAAGAAGCAGAAGGGCGACCGAGGTGGTGGTCGTCGCACTAGACATGCAGGGAGAGGTCGTGCTACAGGGCAAAGCCTGGGACGCAACCTCCGCCATTATTTGTCCAGACACCGTCCTGGCCGCAGCAATACAAGTATCCCTATTTCTACGCCGCCCAACATCTTGGTATGCATTCCTCGGCATCTGCCATCGGGTATGTGCCTTACTTTATCATCGTCAATGCGGCACCACTATTTTCCCCAAAATCAGCACTGTCGTAGCTTGCCCGAACATGTATCTAGTGCTCTGACATCAAGGAGGCATGTAAGACCGAGAGAGTTAAAATGTTGATGAAGGCGACCGAGAAGAAGCACGAGCTTGATGAGAAGAAGGTTCAGATCGCAACTGCTTCAGAGGATTCAAAGATGTCGAACTTGAATATGGGCGAGTTGGATGGCGGCATAAAGATGATCCCGTCTGTCTTAGGATATTGAAGTACACGAAGGATCAGTTGGAGACGGTGGAGAAGGAGGTGGCCAAGAAGGAGTGGATGGCCAGGAGGTGACGGCGGCAGAGTGAGCGTGGAGGCTCGGATTGTCGGTCCGGCAGGACAGAAAATGCAATTTTTTGTACGGGCTGTCAGACTGATATTTTTTTTGTGATCGGGTATGTAAAAATTATTCATACTCCTCTCTTTTTTATTGTAATTAGGCGATGTGAACGGGGGCGCGCTATATGATCGGATGCTATGCATTTGAATTTTAAATTGACCGAGCTAGGTTGACGGTCAGGGGATGCGGTTGGATGGTCGGCTTCCCCATTGATGTCCGCAAATTGAGCCCCATGGGTCCGTGAACGAATAAGGTATCAGATTTGGGAGTCAACATTGGAAATTCCCTAATACTCGTACCAAGTTTTTGCTCTTGTGAAGTTATAAGGACATCAACAATGGATTAGTATTTAGAGAGGTTGCAGGGCACGGGTATGATTTTGCGAGACCATGTGGGATCTGTAATTTCTAGTTTCAGTCGCCACATACACTCATGCAATGATGTGTTAGAAAGAAGGAATCCTAGCTTTGAAAGAAGGAATCCTATTACCTCTGCGGTAGAGTAATTTTATTGTTGATGTGGAAAGTGATTGTTTGGAGGTTGTCATGATGGGCAAGGGTGAAAAGAGGAACAAATCAAAGCATCCTTTTGTAGTTAGAGAGATTATTAGTAGTATGAAGGAGAGGAATTCTTGAATTACTCATACTCGTCCGAACTATAATTATGTTAGTCATGCCTTGACTAATTTTGATTAGTTGCAATGCCGTACTATGGTTTGACTAGGCTCTAGAACAGAAGAGGTCTTGAAACTTGCAGGACGAGTATAACACTTAATTTTTGAGTGATGCAAGAGTTTATTTGAAGAAAAACAATGTTGGTCATAAGGAGGGCCACAACCAAAAAAAGAAGTGCTGTTATGAACAGCCACACACATTGGAGAGGTTGGCACGCTAGCACAACATCTTTAAGACCGACCCACAGCTTGTGGGCGGCCCATATTGTATAATATTACTACTGTTACAAATGAAGTACATTAGATCGTCTATATCCGTGGACAATAAATCTAACCGCCCGCGGACATGTCCAGACACGTTCACAGATAATAACCTCAAATTTCTGCTCTGCATCCGGATACCTCTTACTTGAAACCTTAAATCTATACAAAATATGCAAAAGAGGAAATCCACGTACTGCGTAGCTCAAATAATTGACACTACCCTAATCCTAGTTGAAGATGTCCACGATCTCCGTGCCCGACTCTGGGTAGATGGACGACTGTCGCAACTCCAGCTCATGTGGCTCCTCCGCATCGGCCTCTGCCTCTGCCTAGGCGTCAAGTTTGACGAAAAGCATGCCGGTCACCACTCGTTCCTGCCAGATGAACTGATGGTTAGCCTCGACATAGGCCTCATCCTGGATGGGCTCCGGGATGGCATGTTGCTCGGCCATCTCCGCTTCTTGGGCAACTACAAATTGTGCCATGGAGTCCTTCATGTCGACGCCCATAGACGGTGCCAGATCCTCATTCGGCTGCTCCGCCTCGTCCTGCTTTGGATCAGCCACCTGCATAGGAACCGACTGCTTCTCCTCCCTTGGATCCGGCAAGTCCGGAGGCACGCCGACTGCGATGAGGGCGACGTGCCTCACCCATATCTCCTCCTCAATCTAAAGCTAGCGCTTCGTTGTTACATAGCATATGTCGTCTTCTTTTTTCGGGCCATGACAAAGATAGATGGTGTGGGAAGAGTCAAACGGAGTGGGTGAGAGGTGGATGGGCTCGGGCTGGCGGCGCAGAGAGGGTGGAAGTGGATGTGGCTAGGGCTGTAGGATGTCGTCTGAATTAATAGTCGAACTTTGACCCTCAAACGGTGAGCCAGAGCGGCTCTACCCGACATCCACACCCCATTGGAGGAGACGCCCGTCGGACCATCGGGTTTCTGGGTGTTTTCCTGTGGGACCCCATCATCAGTACGACGTGGCGGACATGTCCCCCATATCCGCCCTACATTCAAGATGTATATGAGCAGTGCCAGTCAGCCCGGGCATTTGAGGTCGTGTAAGGCGTCTGTGACAACCCAAGTGTTGTCCCTACCTTTTATGGCATGTAATCTCTTGTATGAACCTTGTTGTCATGAGAATAATGAATGATTTGCACCTTGTCATACCATGTCATTCACGCATCATGCATCATTTCATCCATCATGCCATGCTTGATTTTTTGTGTGACCTTGTTTGTGAGTGTGGCTTGTGTTGTGTGATGTGGTCAGATCATGTGTGCAACCCTCCTTCTCTTCCCCTCTTTTCTTTTCAACAAACCCATCCAATGCCTTTTTTCCCATGCCATTTTAGCAGCAGTTTTAAGTTGCTACTTAAATTATTTAAAAATGTTCAAGTGCTAGCCTAATATGTTTTAAGATTGAGTGTGTGGTCCTTTTGTTGATTGGAGCTTTATGTATTTGGGGTATTTAAATAAACAGGGGCTGCTATTTTAAAAAAGTATTTAAATTAAATGTCTTAAAAATCATTTTGATATTTTTGGCAAATAGTGCAGTTTATTTCTAATGTAAAATATATTTTTGTTCTTGCAAAGTCCTTTATTTTCATCTGGGAGGCTTTTCTTATGTGCAGTTTTTCTTTCAAAAAAAATAGACAAGCTCCCAGCTGTTTTTGTTTCTGTGCGCGAGAGAGGTGAGTGGGCTTTGCTTCCCTCGCGGCCCAGCCCGCTCGTGGGGGAACGACAACCTGCCCCCATCTGGCTTCGTCAGGTTTAGAGAGTGGGTTCGAGAGAGGGAGTCGTCGCCGGCGCCGTGAGCAAGAACGGGCGTCGAGGCCGGCCCCCCCTTTATAAGTGCGCGAAGCCCTAGGTTTCCTTTCTCCCTCCTCGCCACCGCCGCTCCCCTTCTCCCTCCTCCTCCCCTCTTCTTTGTCGTCAGGTAAGTTCAGAGTTCGGTCCTGAGAGCATCCGCGTCGCCAGTGGTTCTTCGGCTCGTCGTCGTCGCCTCCGGTGACCGGCTCGTCACCGTCGGAGATGGCGAGAGGCGCCCTGGTGCTTCCCGCGGCCGATTCCAGGTGCTAGAAGGGGCCCGGGAGCCCAGCACCGCTGCCGCTGCATCGTCGCCGCGCATCTTCGTCCCCTGCTTCGAGCCACGTCGCCGTCATCTCCTCCCTGCTCCGAGCGCAGCATCGTCGCCCCCTCTGTGAGCATCTGCGTCTCCCTCTCCTTCTCTGCCTTGCTTCGTGTATATGCGTTGAGCTTGCGGTCGCTGCCGTTCCGTCGCTCTGGTCGCAGCCGTTGCCATGGCTGGACAAGCTTTAAGCTTGTGCCTCTCCTTCCTCTCATAGATCCCGTCCAGGGGCAAGAATGGAACCCCCGTAGGTGCAGCTGCCCTCCTCCACCGTTTCCCCTCGCCAGAGGTGCCTGGTAGCCCCGCCGTCGTCGGAGTTCACCGCCTCCGTTCTCTGTCAGATCAGGTGTGTGCAGTATTCAGTTTCGTCAGTGTAGTGGGTGTGCGCGTGTATTAGAGCTGCGGTGCCCCTCCTCTGTTAAGTGTCGAGCGCTTGGCGCAGTGATTGCTGCTAGGGAGATGACCAGCAGGTCGTGGGTTCGAAGCCGAACCCCTCCCCCATTTTTGATTGTTTTTCTTTTCAGTTGTTTTTTTCTTCTTGCTTCTTATTGCTAGTGTATGTATGCATGTGTATAGATGCAATTCTTGCATGTGGATGTTTTCTTTCCTGTTCATATGTATATGAGTGTGTGTGAGTGTTGCATATGTGGGTATGTATATATGCATGAGTATGTGAGTGTGAGTGTGTGTGCTTCATGCATACACACTTATGTGTAGTGTGTGTGGTGATGCATATGAGCATGTGTGTATGTGAGTGTATGTGCTATGTGCACCTGTGCATGGGAGTGGTGTGAGTGGCTTATGCATTGTGCATATGTGGTGCTTGAGTGTGTGTGTGTGTATGAACACCCCCCCTCATGGGTGGCATGTTCTTGAGTGAGCTTGTGCTCATATGCCTTAGGCATATGGAGCATGTGTGTATGCTATGTAGTGTGTATGTTTAGAGAGTGTGTGTGTGACTGTGATAAGTGGGTCCTTTTCCCCACTTGCCATACCCTTTGTTGTTTATGCATGTTGTAGGTTTGGGAGTTCATTTTCACGTTAAACTAAGTTTCTAAATCTGGTTATGATCATATTTGCTCATGTCCATTTAGAGTAAGATTTCACTTATAAGAGTAGATGATATTTTGCTAGTATAGTTTGTGCCTTGATGCTTCACATGAAAATACGAGTATGACACATGCTTTTGGGGTAGAAAGAGCCAATGAATCCATTGGTGCTTTTAGATTTCACTTTTGAGCAAGTTTATAAAACTATCATTTTCTGTTGTGATGCTACTTTGTCATTTTTGCATGATCTAATCCATGCTTGCTTTAGGGCATGTGCAACTAGGAAGTGCTAGTGTTTTATGTCTATTATGCCATAATATTTTTGTTTAACATGAGAATCACCCATATAAGTGGGAAACATGCTGCAAAGTAGCCAACTTGATGTTTCTGTTTTCAACATGCTAAATATTTCTAAGTATGAGAATCTGCTGTTATTTTTATGCCATGAAGAGTGGTTGACATCTTGTGTTATGTTGAGAATTAGCTCATGCTCAATGTTAGTATTTTGAAGTAGATGTTGTCTAAGACCACCTTGTTCAATTTCATGCCAAGAGGTGGTTTCTAACCCATTTAACTTATGTTGTCAACATGCTACTAGTTTAACTCAGATTCCAGAAAACTATTATTTTCAGTAAGTCCCAGAAAACTGTTTCATCATGCTAACTTGATAGCCTCATGCTTATTGATGTGTGCCTCCTTTGCAGATTGTGTAGTTGGATGATTTGATAAGCATGTTATGTAGTTTCTGTAAATACCTTGTTTGTGGCTGTATGATACATGTAGCTCAAGTTGTGGTCTGTGTAAATTGCTATGTTTCTGTTTTGTGGCAGATTGTTGTTTTACTGTTTTGTGACTGGTGAGAGCTATACTCCATGGAATTGCTTGATCTTTGGCTCTATTGTGATTGGTTTTTCATTTCCTAACCAGTGGCTACCTTGGAATGCCAACAATTAGCCCATGGTTTTGTTGTCTTGTGTTTTGCCTTCGTACCTTGTCGTGAGCGTATCGTGAGAACCGTAACTGCGTTTCTTGCGTTCTCTATATGTATTTCTATCGATTTTGTATGATGCATCCATATTTGCCATGTTCATGCATGTTTAAATAACTTAACATAAGGTTCTGTCCAGATTCATTAATAATCAATCCTTGCATGAGAAACATGACTAGATTTGGATTGCCATGTTAAATTATTCATAAATGAATCATGCATGATCTTGGTTGTGCATTGCACCTTGGTTGGATGTTTATTGTTGATGTTTCTCTTGGGTAGACGTGAGTGTTGATACTGAGTATGAGGACCCAGGAGAGTACTGTTGGGAAACGTCGCATGGGAAACAAAAAATTTCCTAAGCACACGCAAACCTATCCATGGTGATGAGCATCTACGAGAGGGAGAGTGGATCTACGTACCCTTGTAGATCGCTAAGCGGGAAGCGTTAAGAAACACGGTTGGTGTAGTCGTACTTCTTCGCGATCCAAATCGTTGAGTGTCCCGCGATCTAATCACGAACCGTCCCACGAACCAATCACGAACCGTCCCGCGATCTCGTCATGATCCGTCCCGCGATCCGATCACGAACGTCCCATGGCCTTGATCACGATCCTTCCGATCTAGTGCCAAACGGACGGCACCTCCGCGTTCAGCACACGTGCAGCTTGATGACGATCTCCACCATCTTGATCCAGCAAGAGGAGGTAGAGAGGAGAGAGAGTTCACCGGCAGCGTGATGGCGCTCCGGTGACGGTGGTAGTGGAGCAATTCCGGTAGGGCTTCGCCTAAGCACTGCGGAAAACCAATCTAGAGGAGCACCGGTGGAACGGGTAGCACGTGGCCGTAATTTCTGTGCAAATCCCTTCTATTCCACTAGTATATATAGGAGGAGAGGGGAGGCAGCCCTTGGCGCAGAGCCAAGGGCCTCTAGGAGTCGGCCGGCCAAGGGGGAGGAGTCCCACTCCTTCTCCAATCCTAGTTGGACTAGGATTGCTCCCTATTGGCCCTTTTTTCCACCTTTTTCTTTAGGCCTTTTACTCCTAGCGCCATGGGCCTTTTGTGGATGTTCCACCAGCCCTTAGTGGGCTGGTTATTACTCTTCCACAGCCCATGGTCCCTCTAGGGTCGAAATAACCCTCCCGGAGGTCTCCCGGTACACTACCGACACTACGGTACAATACCGATGAGCCCGAAACTTTTCCAGTGACCAAACTGGGACTTCCTATATATGAATCTTTACCTCCGGACCATTCCGGAGCTCCTCGTGACGTCCGGGATCTCATCCAGGACTCCAAACGACCTTAGGTCACCATCATTCATAACTCTACACTACTGAAACATCACCGAACCTTAAGGGTGCAAACCCTACGGGTTCGAGAACTATGTAGACATGACCGAGACACCTCTACGGTCAATAACCAATGGCGGAACCTAGACGTCCACATTGGTTCCTACATATTCTACGAAGATCTTTATCGGTCGAACCTCTATGTCAAGGATTCAGTTAATCCCGTATAATGATCCCTTTGTTCTTCGGTATGTTACTTGACCGAGATTCGATCGTCGGTATCTCCATACCTAGTTCAACCTCATTACTGGCAAGTCTCTTTACTCGTTCCGTAATACAAGATCCCACAACTAACAATTAGTCACATTGCTTGCAAGGCTCATTGTGATGTTGTATTACCGAGTGGGCCTCGAGATACCTCTCCATCACACGGAGTAACAAATCCCAGTCTCGATCTGTGCCAACTCAACAGACACCATCGGAGATACCTATAGAGCACCTTTATAGTCACCCAGTTACGTTGCGACGTTTGATACACACAAGGAACTCCTCCGATATCTGTGAGTTGCATGATCTCATGGTCATAGAAACATATACTTGACATGCAGAAAACAATAGCAATAAACTGACACGATCATATGCTACGTTTGTAGTTTGTGTCTTGTCCATCACATCATTCTCCTAATGATGTGATCCCATTATCAAATGACATCACATGTCAATGGCTAGGCAACCCTGACCATCTTTGATCAACGAGCTAGTTCACTAGAGGCATACTAGGGACACAGTGTTGTCTATTTACCCACACATGCAATGTGTTTCCAATCAATGCAATTATAGCATGGATAATAAACGATTATCATGAACATGGAAATATAATAATAAACACTTTATATATTGCCTCTAGGGCATATTTCCAATAGTCTCCCACTTGCACTAGAGTCAATAATCTAGTTCACATCACTATGTGATTTACATGGTAATGAATCGAACACCCATACAATTCTGGTGTTGATCATGTTTAGCCCTTGGAAGAGGTTTAGTCAACGGGTCTGCAACATTCAGATCCGTGTGCACTTTGAAAATATTTATGTCCTTCTCCTCGATGTAGAACCGGATGGAGTTCAAACGTCGCTTTATGTGTCTGGTCCTCTTGTGAAACCTTGGTTCCTTGGCTAGAGCAATGGCACCAGTGTTGTCATAGAAAAAGTCTATTGGATTCAGTGCACTAGGCACTACTCCAAGATCTGTCATGAACTGCTTCATCCAGACACCTTCCATCGCTGCCTCCGAGGCTGCGATGTACTCCGCTTCGCATGTAGAATCAGCTACCACGCTTTGCTTGGAACTGCAACAGCTTACCGCTCCCCCATTAAGAATAAATACCTATCCGGTTTGCGACTTAGAGTCGTCCGGATCAGTGTCAAAGCTTGCATCGACATAACCCTTTACGATGAGCTCTTTATCACCTCCATAAACGAGAAACATTTCCTTAGTCCTTTTTAGGTACTTAAGAATATTCTTGACCGCTTGCCAGTGCTCTACTCCAGGATCACTTTGAAACCTTCCGGCCATACTTATGGCAAGGCTGACATCGGGTCTTGTGCACAACATTGCATACATGATAGAGCCTATGGCTGAAGCATAGGGGATGACGCTCATCTTTTCTTTATCTTCTGCAGTCACTGGGCATTGTGTCTTACTCAACTTCACACCTTGTAACACAGGCAAGAACCCTTTCTTGGACTGTTCCATTTTGAACTTCTTCAAAACTTTATCAAGGTATGTGCTCTGTGAAAGTGCTATTAAGCGTCCCGATCTATCTCTATAGATCTTAATGCCTAATATGAAAGCAGCTTCTCCTAGGTCCTTCATTGAAAAACTCTTGTTCAAATATTCCTTCACGCTTTCTAGCATTTCTATATTGTTTCCAATCAGCAATATGTCATCCACATATAATACTAGAAACGCTATAGAGCTCCCACTCACTTTCTTGTAAATACAAGCTTCTCCATAAACTTGTATAAACTCAAACGCTTTGATCACCTCATCAAAGCGCTTATTCCAACTCCGAGATGCTTGCACCAGTCCATAAATGGATCGCTGGAGTTTGCAAACTTTGTCAGCATTCTCTGGATCGACAAAACCTTCGGGTTGCATCATATACAACTCTTCCTCAAGGAAACCATTGAGGAACGCCGTTTTGACATCCATCTACCAAATTTCATAGTCGAAATAAGAAGCTATTGCCAACATGATTCTGACAGACTTAAGCATCGCTACGGGTGAGAAAGTCTCATCATAGTCAACTCCTTGAACTTGTGAAAAAACCTTTGCCACAAGTCAAGCTTTATAGACGATGATATTACCGTCCGCGTCCGTCTTCTTCTTAAAGATCCATTTATTCTGAATGGCCTTTCGCCCTTCAGGTAATACTTCCAAAGTCCATACTTTGTTTTCATACATGGATCCTATCTCGGATTTCATGGCCTCTAACCATTTCTCGGAATCCGGGCCCATCACTACTCCTTCATAGCTCGTAGGTTCATTGTTGTCCAACAACATGACCTCCAAGACAGGGTTGCCGTACCACTCAGGAGTAGTATGCGCCCTTGTCGACCTACGAGGTTCAATAGTAGCTTGATCCGAAGCTTCGTGATCATCATCATTAACTTCCTCTTCTACCATCGTAGGTTCCACAGAAACATCTTTCTGCGCTGCGCTACTCTCTGGTTGAAGTAAAGGTTCAACAACCTCATCAAGCTCTATTTTCCTCCCACTCAATTCTTTCGAGAGAAACTCTTTCTCAAGAAATGTTCCGTTCTTAGCGACAAACACTTTGCCTTCGGATCTGAGATAGAAGGTATACCCGACTGTCTCTTTCGGGTATCCTATGAAGACGCATTTCTCCGCTTTGGGTTCCAGCTTTTCAGGCTGAAGCTTTTTGACATAAGCATCACATCCCCAAACTTTTAGAAACGACAACTTTGGCCTTTTGCCAAACCACAGTTCATATGGCGTAGTCTCAACGGATTTCGATGGTGCCCTATTTAAAGTGAATGCAGCTGTCTCTAATGCATAACCCCAAAACGATAGTGGCAAATCAGCAAGAGACATCATAGAACGCACCATATCTAATAAGGTTCGATTACGACGTTCGGACACACCATTACGCTGTGGTGTTCCGGGCGGTGTCAACTATGAAACAATTCCGCATTGTCTTAAGTGAATGCCAAACTCATAACTCAGATATTCACCTCCTCGATCTGATCAAAGGAACTTAATCTTCTTGTTACGATGATTCTCAACTTCACTCTAAAATTGCTTGAACTTTTCAAACGTTTCAGACTTGTGTTTCATTAAGTAAATATATCCATATCTACTTAAGTCATCAGTGAAAGTGAGAAAATAACAATATCCACCGCGCGCTGTAACATTCATTGGACCGCACACATCAGTATGTATGATTTCCAATAAGTCACTTGCCCGTTCCATTGTTCCAGAGATATTGATGGTATTCGTGAGCCTGTTTCTGGTTCTTTACTTTATGGAAACAATATTATCTCTGGTGCTATTATTCCTACTTCTGCGGCGATCGGATTGCACTTTTACCCAATTTGGGAAGCTGTACGACATTTTTGTCATCTTGCCCATGAGGCATGGTTCACATGTGTCAAGTGATTCAAAATCAAGTGACTCCAAAAGTCCATCAACATGGAGCTTCCTCATGCGTTTTACACCAATATGACCTAAATGGCAGTGCCACAAGAAAGTGGTACTATCTTTATCAACTCTACATCTTTTGGCATCAATGTTATGAACATGTGTGTCATCACTATCAAGATTCAATATGAATAAACCCCTAACATTGGGTGCATGACCATAAAAGATATTACTCATAAAAATAGAACAACCTTTATTCTCTGATTTAAATGAGTAACCGTCTCGCAATAAACAAGATCCAGATATAATGTTCATGCTTAACGCAGGCACTAAATAACAATTATTCAGGTTCATCACTAATCCCGATGGTAATCGAAGAGCGAGCGTGCCGACGGCGATCACATCAACCTTGGAACCATTTCCCATGCGCATCATCACTTTGTCCTTTGCTAGCCTTCGTTTATTCCGTAGTTCCTGCTTTGAGTTGCAAATGTGAGCAACCGAACCGGTATCAAATACCCAGGCACTACTACGAGAGCTAGTAAGGTACACATCAATAACATGTATATCATATATATCTTGTTTGTCGTTGGCCGTCTTCTTGCTAGCCAGGTACTTGGGGCAATTCCGCTTCCAGTGACTAGTTCCTTTGCAATGAAAGCACTCGGTTTCTGGCTTAGGTCCATGCTTAGGCTTCTTTGTAGGAGTAGCAACTGCTTTGCCGTCCTTCCTGGTTTTACCCTTCTTGCCTTTGCCCTTGCCATTTTTCTTGAAACTAGTGGTTTTATTGACCATCAACACTTGATGTTCTTTCTGGATTTCAGACTCAGCGACTTTCAGCATCGCAAACAGCTCGGCGACTGACTTTTTCATCTCGTGCATGTTATAGTTCATTACAAAGCTCTTGTAACTAGGTGGCAGTGATTGAAGAATCTGTCAGTGATTGCCTCTGGTGGAAGGGTAATTCCCAACTCCTCTAGACGATTTGAATACCCAGACATTCCGAGTATGTGCTCACTGATAGACCCATTCTCCTCCATCTTGCAAGCATAGAATTTATCGGAGGTCTCATACCTCTCGATCCGGGCGTTCATCTAAAAGATAAACTTCAACTCCTGGAACATCTCATATGCTCCATGACATTCAAAACGCCTTTGAAGTCCCGGTTCTAAGCCATACAATATTGCACACTGAACTATTGAGTAATCTCCAGTACGTGCCTCCCAAACGTTCTTAACATCTTCGGAGGTCATGTCTTCTGGTTGGTCACCAAGCGGTGCATCAAGGACATATGATTTCTGGGAAGCCGTGAGGGTAATCCTCAGATTACGGGCCCAGTCAACAAAGTAACTTCCATCATCTTTCAACTTAGCTTTCTCTAGGAACGCATTAAAATTTAGGGGTGCTACTGCGCGAGCCATTCATCTACAACATAAATATGCAAAGTTCATTTAGACTATTGTTCAAGATAATGAGTTTAGTTAATCAAATTACTAAAGCTCCCACTAAAATTGACATCCCTCAGGTCATCTGAGTGTCACACGATCCAAATTCACCAACTTAAGTATGATCATCACGTGAGTTAAGGTGGCTTCAATGGTGAACATCATTATGTTGATCATATCTACTATATGACTCGCCTTTGACCTTTCGGTCTCTTGTGTTCCGAGGCCATGTCTGTACATGCTAGGCTCGTCAAGTTTAACCCGAGTGTTCTGCGCGTGCAACACTGCCTTGCACCCGTTGTATGTGAACGTAGAGTCTATCACACCCGATCATCACGTGGTGTCTCAACACGACGAACTTTCGCAATGGTGCACACTCGGGGAGAAGACAATTTTATCTTGAAATTTAAGTGAGGGATCACCTTATAATGCTATCGTCGTACTAAGCATAACAAGGTGCATAAAAAGATTAACATCACATGCAATTCATAAGTGACATAATATGGCCATGAACTTGTGCTTTAGATCTCCATCTTGAAAGCACCGGCATGATCTTCATCGTCACCGGCACGACACCATGATCTCCATCATCTTGATCTCCATCAACGTGTCACCATCGAGGTTGTCACGCCCTGCATGCTTCTACTACTATTGCTACCGTTTAGCGATAAAGTAAAGCATTACATAGCGCTTAATGATTGACACGCAGGTCATACAATAATTAGAGACAACCCTATGGCTCCTGCTGGTTGCCGTACTCATCGACATGCAAGTCGTGAAATTCTATACATCACATGATCATCTCATACATCACATATATCACATCATGTAATTGGCCATATCACATCACAACATACCCTGCAAAAACAAGTTAGATGTCCTCTAATTGTTGTTGCAAGTTTTATGTGGCTGCTACGGGTATCTAGCAAGAACGATTCTCACCTACGCAAAGCCACAACGGTGATACATAGTTTGCTTTTCAACCTTCTCAAGGACCGCCTTTGTCGGATCCGATCCAACTAAAGTGAGAGAAACTGTCACCCGCAAGCCATCTAAGGAACAAGTTGCGTCAGGGGAACCATTCTCTCGTAAGCGTACGAGTAATGTTGGTCCAGGCCGCTTCATCTCACAATACCGCTGAACCAAAATACGACTAAGGGAGGAAGCAATCTAAGCATCAACGCTCACAAACCTTTTGTGTTCTACTCGATGTTGGGAGACGTAGTAGTAAATCAAAAATTTTCCTACGCGTTCACCAAGATCCATCTATGGAGAAACCAGCAACGAGCAAGGGGAGAGTGGATCTTCATACCTTTGAAGATCGCTAAGCGGAAGCGTTACAAGAACGCGGTTGATGGAGTCGTACTCGCAGCGATTCAGATCGCGGTAGATCCGATCAAGTGCCGAACGGACGGCACCTCCGCGTTCAACACACGTGCAGCCCGGTGACGTCTCCAACACCTTGATCCAGCAAGGAGGAAGGAGAGGTTGGGAAGGGCTCCAACAGCAGCACGACGGCGTGGTGGTGGTGGAGTAGCAAGGTATTCCGACAGGGCTTCGCGTAAGCGCTGCGGAGGAGGAAGAAGAGAGGTAGGGCTTTGCCGTGAGAGAGAGAGATCAAATCCTGTCTCAAAACATCCAAAACCTCAAGTATATATAGGAGGAGGGACGTGGAGGGCTGGCTTGGCCTCTACTCCAAAGAGGAGATGGCCGGCCGAATTAAAGGGAGAGTCCACCTCCCACAAGGGAGGTGGATCTCCTCCTTTTAAATCCTTTTTGCCTTATCTCCTTATCTCCAGCCACATGGGCCTTTAGCAAAAGTATTTCCCAGCCCAATAAGGGCTGACACACTTTATCTAACAGCCCATGAAGTCCTCTGGTCGTCACACCCCTCCCGGGGGTCCTCCGGCACCCTCCCGGCACTCCCGGTACACTACCGATGAGCCCGAAAACTTTCCGGTGACCAAAACTGGACTTCCTATATATCAATCTTTACCTCCGGACCATTCCGGAGCTCCTCGTGACGTCCGGGATCTCATCCGGGACTCCGAACAACCTTCGGTAATCACGTATACCATTTCCCTATAACCCTAGCGTCATCGAACCTTAAGTGTGTAGACCCTACGGGTTCGGGAGACACGTAGACATGACCGAGACACCTCTCCGGTCAATAACCAACAGCGGGATCTGGATACCCATGTTGGCTCCCACGTACTCCACGATGATCTCATCGGATGAACCACGATGTCAAGGATTCAATCAATCCCGTATACAATTCCCTTTGTCTATCGGTATGGTACTTGCCCGAGATTCGATCGTCGGTATCCCCATACCTTGTTCAATCTCGTTACTGGCAAGTCTCTTTACTCGTTCCGTAATACATCATCCCGTGGCTAACTCCTTAGTCACATTGAGCTCATTATGATGATGTCTTACCGAGTGGGCCCAGAGATACCTCTCCGTCACACGGAGTGACAAATCCCAGTCTCGATTCGTGCCAACCCAACAGATACTTTCGGAGATACCCGTAGCGTACCTTTATAGCCACCCAGTTACGTTGTGACGTTTGGCACACCCAAAGCATTCCTACGGTATCCGGGAGTTGCACAATCTCATGGTCTAAGGAAACGATACTTGACATTGAAAACTTTAGCAAACGAACTACACAATCTTGTGCTATGCTTAGGATTGGGTCTTGTCCATCACATCATTCTCCTAATGATGTGATCCCGTTATCAACGACATCCAATGTCCATGGCCATGAAACCGTGACCATCTATTGATCAACGAGCTAGCCAACTAGAGGCTTACTAGGGACATGTTGTGGTCTATGTATTCACACATGTATTATGGTTTCCGGTTAACACAATTATAGCATGAACAATAGACAATTATCATGAACAAGGAAATACAATAATAACCATTTTATTATTGCCTCTAGGGCATATTTCCAACAGTCTCCCACTTGCACTAGAGTCAATAATCTAGTTCACATCACCATGTGATTAACACTTACATCACCATGTGATCATATCATCATGTGATTAACACCCAATAAGTTCCGGGGTTTGTTCATGTTCTGCTCGTGAAAGAGGTTTTTAGTCAATGGGTCTGCGACATTCAGATCCGTGTGTACCTTGCAAACTTTCCATGTCATATTTGTAGATACTACTCCCACGCTCCACTTGGAGCTATTCCAAATGGCTGCTCCACTATACGTAGCCAGATTTCTACTAAGAGTCATCCGGATTGGAGTTAAAGCTTGCATCATCGTAACCCTTTACGATGAACTCTTTATCACCTCCATAATCGAGAAATATTTCCTTAGTTCTCAAGTTACTAAGGATAACTTTGACCATTGTCCAGTGATCCACTCTTGGATTACTCTTGTACCCCTTGATAGACTCATGGCAAGGCACACACAAGTGCGGTACACAGCATGGCATACTATATAGAGCCTATGGCTAAAGCATAGGAGATGACACTCATCTTTTCTTTATCTTCTGCCGTGGTCGGGTATTGAGTCTTACTCAATTTCACACCTTACAATACAGTCAAGAACTCCTTCTTTGACCCATCTATTTTGAACTCCTTCAAAAACTTGTCAAGGTATGTCTTCGTCGAAAAAACTTATCAAGCGAATTGATCTATCCCTATAGATCTTGATGCTCAATAAAATAGTAGCTTTATCTGGGTCTTCCTTGAAAAAAAAAACTTTTCAAACAACCCTTCATGCTCTTCCAGAAATTCTACATCATTTCCGATCAATAATATGTCAACTACATATTCTTATAAGAAATTCCATAGTGCTCCCACTCACTTTCTTGCAAATAAAAGTTTCTCATAAACTTTGTATAAACTTAAACACTTTGATCACCTCATCAAAGCATATATTCCAACTCCGAGATTCTTGCTCCAGTCCATAGAAGGATCGCTGGAGTTTGCATATTATTAGCATCCTTAGGATTGACAAAACCTTCTGGTTGTATCACATACAACTCTTCCTCACAGAAACCATTACGAAAACCTTGTTTTGTCATCCATCTGCCAGATTTCCTAATCGAAAAATGCAGCAACTGCTAACAAAATTTTAATAGACTTTTAGCATCTCTACAGATGAGACAATCTCATCGCAGTCAACTCTTTGAACTTGGCGGAAACTTCTTTGCGACAAGTCGAGCTTTATAAACGGTGACATTTCACCATTAGCGTCTATGTTTATCTCAAAGGTCCATTTGTACTCAATGACCCGCCATTCAACAGGCAAGTCTACCAAAGTCCATACTTGGTTTTCATACATGGATCCTTTCTCGGATTTCATGGCTCCTAGCCATTTGTTGGAATCCGGGCCCACCATCGCTTCTCCATAGTTCGTAGGTTCATCGTTGTCCAACAACATGATTTCCAAGACAGGGTTGTCGTACTACTCAGGAGCAGTACGCGTCCTTGTCGACCTACGAGGTTCGATAGTGACTTGATCCGAAGCTTCATGATCATCATCATTAACTTCCTTTTCAACTGAGTAGGCTCTACAGAAACATCTTTCTGTGTTGCGCTATTCTCTGGTTGAAACAAAGGTTCAACAACCTCATCAAGTTCTATCTTCCTCCCACTCAATTCTTTCGAGAGAAACTCTTTCTCAAGAAAGGACCCGTTCTTAGCAACAAACACCTTTTGCGCTTGGATCTGAGATAGAAGGTATACCCAATGTCTCATTAGGGTATTCTATGAAGATGCATTTGTCTGCTTTGGGTTCGAGCTCGCTAGGTGAAAAACCCATTTTCACATAAGCGTCGCAGCCCCAAACATTAAGAAATGACAGCTTAGGCTTCTGTCAAACCATAATTCTCACGGTGTCATCTCAACAGACTTAGATGGTGCCCTGTTAAAGTGAATGGATTTGTCTTTAATGCATAACCCCATAAGATAGTGGTAAAACGATAAGAGACATCATAGTACTCACTATATCCAATAGAGCACGACTACGACGTCCGAACACACCATCACACTATGGTGTTCCAGGAGGCGTGAGCTGTGAAACAATTTCCACATTGTCTAAAATTGCATACCAAACTCGTAACTTAGATATTCACCTCCATGATCATATCATAGACATTTATCTTCTTGTCACGATGATCTTTAACTTCACTCTGAAACTCCTTGAACCTTTCAAACATTTCAGATTCGTGTTTCATTAAGTAAATATCCCCATATTTACTCAAATCATCAGTGAAGGTAAAGAGAAACAACGATATCCACTGTGTGTTTCAACACTCATTGGACCACATACATCAACATGTATTAATTCCAATAAGCCACTTGCCCGCTCCATCATATTGGATGACAGGGTCTCAGTCATCTTGCCCAAGAGGCATGGCTCGCATGTCTCAACCGATTCGAAATCGAGTGAGTCAAAAAATCCATCATCATGGAGTTTCTTCATGTGATTTATACCAATATGACATTACGTGGCAGTGCCACAAGCATGTGGTACAATCATTATTAACTTTGTATCTTTTGGTACCAATGTTATGAATATGTGTACTACTACGATCATGATTCGATAAACCATTTCGAGTGGGTGCATGACCATTGAAGGCATTATCCATGTAAACAGAATAACCATTATTCTCTAACTTATATGAATAACCGTATCGCACTAATCATGATCTAATCACGTTTATGCTCAACGCAAACACCAAATAACATTTATTTAGGTTTATCACAAATCCTGAAGGTAGAGAGAGCGTGCGATGGTGATCACATCAATCTTGGAAATACTTCCAACACACATCGTCACCTTTCACCTAGCTAGTCTCCATTTACTCCGTAGCTTTTATTTCGAGTTGCTAACACTTAGCAACCGAACCGGTATCTAATACCCAGGTGCTACTAGGAGTACCAGCAAGGTACACATCACTAACACGTATATCAAATATACTTCCATTGACATTACCAGCCTTCTTATCTACCAATCATCTAGGGTTTTTCCGCTTCAGCGAACATTCTCCTCATAACAGAAGCACTTAGTCTCGGGTTCGGGCTCAACCTTGGGTTTCTTCACTAGAGCAACAACTGGCTTGCCATTCCTGAAGTTTTTCCCTTCTTGCCCTTGCCCCTTTTGAAACTAGTGGTTTTCACTTAACCATCAACACTTGATGCTCCTTATTGATTTCTACCTTCGTGGTGTCAAACATCACGAACAACTCAGGGATCATCTTATCCATCCCTGGCATGTTATAGTTCATCACGAAGCTCTAGTAGCTTGGTGGCAGTGACTTGGAGAACTGCATTAATCACTATCTCATCTGGAAGATTAACTCCCACTTGATTCAAGTGATTGTTGCACCCAGACAATCTGAGAACACGCTCACCGATTAAGCTATTCTCCTTTATCTTGCAGGCAAAGAATCTTGTTGGAGGTCTCATACCTCTCAACATAGGCACGAGCTTGAGATCACAATCTCAGCTCCTAGAACATCTCATATGTTCTGTGACGTTCAAAACATTTTGAAGCCTCAATTCTAAGCCGTAATGCATGACGCACTGAACTATCACGTAGTCATCAAAAAGTGCCTGTCATATGTTCACAACATCTACAGACAACGCTTGAGGGAGTGATGCAGTTAGCGGTACATCAAAAACATAAGCTTTCTGTGCAGCAATGAGGACAATCCTCAGATCACGGACCCAGTCCGCATTATTGCTACCATCAACTTTCAACTTACTTTTCTCTAGGATTGTATCAATAAAACTGGGGAGCTACAGCGCGAGCTATCTACGACATAATTTGCAAGGACATTTTTAGACTAAGTTCATGATAATTAAGTTCATTTAATCAAATTATTAATGAACTCCCACTTAGATAGACATCTCTCTAGTCTTCCAAGTGATACATGATCCATGTCAACTAGCCCGTGTCCGATCATCACGTGAGACGGACTAGTCATCCATGGTGAACATCTCTATGTTGATCGTATCTTCTATACGACTCATGTTCGACCTTTCGGTCCTCCGTGTTCCGAGGCCATGTCTGTACATGCTAGGCTCGTCAAGTCAACCTAAGTGTTTCGCATGTGTAAATCTGGCTTACACCCGTTGTATGCGAACGTTAGAACCTATCACACCCGATCATCACGTGGTGCTTCGGAACGACGATCCTTAGCAACGGTGCACAGTTAGGGTGAACACCTTTCTTGAAATTTTATTGAGAGATCATCTTATTTACTACCGTCGTTCTATGCAAATAAGATGTAAACATGATAAACATCACATGCAATCAATATAGTGACATGATATGGCCAATATCATCTTGCTCCTTCGATCTCCATCTTCGGGGCACCATGATCATCACTGTCACCGGCACGACACCATGATCTCCATCATCATGATCTCCATCATTGTGTCTTCATGAAGTTGTCTCGCCAAATATTACTTCTACTACTACAGCTAACGTTTAGCAATAAAGTAAAGTAATTACATGGCGTTTATGATTGACTCGCAGGTCATACAATAAATAAGACAACTCCTATGGCTCCTGCCGGTTGTCATAGTCATCGACATGCAAGTCGTGAACCCTATTACAAGAACATGATCAATCTCATACATCACAATGCATCACATCACATCCTTCTGGCCATATCACATCACAAGGCATATGCTGCAAAAACAAGTTAGACGTCCTCTAATTTGTAGTTGCAAGTTTTTACGTGGTTGCTATAGGTTTCTAGCAAGAACGTTTCTTACCTACGTCAAAACCACAACGTGATATGCCAATTGCTATTTACCCTTCATAAGGACCCTTTTCATCGAATCCAATCCGACTAAGGTGGGAGAGACAGACACCCGCTAGCCACCTTATGCAACTAGTGCATGTGAGGCGGTGGAACCGGTCTCACGTGAGCGTACGTGTAAGGTTGGTCCGGGCCGCTTCATCCCACAATACCGTCGAATCAAGATAAGACTAGTAACGGCAAGCATATTAACAAAATCGACGCCCACAACTGCTTTGTGTTCTACTCGTGCATAGATTCTACGCATAGACCTAGCTCATGATGCCACTGTTGGGAGACGTAGTAGTAAATCAAAAATTTTCCTACGCGTTCACCAAGATCCATCTATGGAGAAACCAGCAACGAGCAAGGGGAGAGTGGATCTTCATACCTTTGAAGATCGCTAAGCGGAAGCGTTACAAGAACGCGGTTGATGGAGTCGTACTCGCAGCGATTCAGATCGCGGTAGATCCGATCAAGTGCCGAACGGACGGCACCTCCGCGTTCAACACACGTGCAGCCCGGTGACGTCTCCAACACCTTGATCCAGCAAGGAGGAAGGAGAGGTTGGGAAGGGCTCCAACAGCAGCACGACGGCGTGGTGGTGGTGGAGTAGCAAGGTATTCCGACAGGGCTTCGCCTAAGCGCTGCGGAGGAGGAAGAAGAGAGGTAGGGCTTTGCCGTGAGAGAGAGAGATCAAATCCTGTCTCAAAACATCCAAAACCTCAAGTATATATAGGAGGAGGGACGTGGAGGGCTGGCTTGGCCTCTACTCCAAAGAGGAGATGGCCGGCCGAATTAAAGGGAGAGTCCACCTCCCACAAGGGAGGTGGATCTCCTCCTTTTAAATCCTTTTTGCCTTATCTCCTTATCTCCAGCCACATGGGCCTTTAGCAAAAGTATTTCCCAGCCCAATAAGGGCTGACACACTTTATCTAACAGCCCATGAAGTCCTCTGGTCGTCACACCCCTCCCGGGGGTCCTCCGGCACCCTCCCGGCACTCCCGGTACACTACCGATGAGCCCGAAAACTTTCCGGTGACCAAAACTGGACTTCCTATATATCAATCTTTACCTCCGGACCATTCCGGAGCTCCTCGTGACGTCCGGGATCTCATCCGGGACTCCGAACAACCTTCGGTAATCACGTATACCATTTCCCTATAACCCTAGCGTCATCGAACCTTAAGTGTGTAGACCCTACGGGTTCGGGAGACACGTAGACATGACCGAGACACCTCTCCGGTCAATAACCAACAGCGGGATCTGGATACCCATGTTGGCTCCCACGTACTCCACGATGATCTCATCGGATGAACCACGATGTCAAGGATTCAATCAATCCCGTATACAATTCCCTTTGTCTATCGGTATGGTACTTGCCCGAGATTCGATCGTCGGTATCCCCATACCTTGTTCAATCTCGTTAATGGCAAGTCTCTCTACTCGTTCCGTAATACATCATCCCGTGGCTAACTCCTTAGTCACATTGAGCTCATTATGATGATGTCTTACCGAGTGGGCCCAGAGATACCTCTCCGTCACACGGAGTGACAAATCCCAGTCTCGATTCGTGCTAACCCAACAGATACTTTCGGAGATACCCGTAGCGTACCTTTATAGCCACCCAGTTACGTTGTGACGTTTGGCACACCCAAAGCATTCCTACGGTATCCGGGAGTTGCACAATCTCATGGTCTAAGGAAACGATACTTGACATTGAAAAGCTTTAGCAAACGAACTACACGATCTTGTGCTATGCTTAGGATTGGGTCTTGTCCATCACATCATTCTCCTAATGATGTGATCCCGTTATCAACGACATCCAATGTCCATGGCCATGAAACCGTGACCATCTATTGATCAACGAGCTAGCCAACTAGAGGCTTACTAGGGACATGTTGTGGTCTATGTATTCACACATGTATTATGGTTTCCGGTTAACACAATTATAGCATGAACAATAGACAATTATCATGAACAAGGAAATACAATAATAACCATTTTATTATTGCCTCTAGGGCATATTTCCAACACTCGAGATCTCATCGAACCATCAACCTAGATCATGATGCCACTGTTGGGGAACGTCGCATGGGAAACAAAAATTTTCCTACGCACACGCAAACCTATCCATGGTGATGAGCATCTACGAGAGGGAGAGTGGATCTACGTACCCTTGTAGATCGCTAAGCGGGAAGCGTTAAGAAACGCGGTTGGTGTAGTCGTACTTCTTCACGATCCAAATCGCCGAGCGTCCCGCGATCTAATCACGAACCGTCCCGCGAACCAATCACGAACCGTCCCGTGATCTCATCACGATCCGTCCCGCGATTCGATCACGAACGTCCCGTGGCCTTGATCACGATCCTTTCGATCTAGTGCCGAACGGACGGCACCTCCGCGTTCAGCACATGTGCAGCTTGATGATGATCTCCACCGTCTTGATCCAGCAAGAGGAGGTGGAGAGGAGAGAGATTTCACCGGCAGCGTGACGGCGCTCCGGTGATGGCGGTAGTGGAGCAATTCCGGCAGGGCTTCGCCTAAGCACTGCGGAAAACCAATCTAGAGGAGCACCGATGGAACGGGTAGCACGTGGCCGTAATTTCTGTGCAAATCCCTTCTATTCCACTAGTATATATGGGAGGAGAGGGGAGGCAGCCCTTGGCGCAAGGCCAAGGGCCTCTAGGAGTCGGCCGGCCAAGGGGGAGGAGTCCCACTCCTCCAATCCTAGTTGGACTAGGATTGCTCCCTATTGGCCCTTTTTTCCACCTTTTTCTTTAGGCCTTTTACTCCTGGCGCCATGTGCCTTTTGTGGCTGTTCCACCATCCCACTAAGGGCTGGTTATTACTCTCCCACAGCCCATGGTCCCTCTAGGGTTGAAATACCCCTCCCAGAGGTCTCCCGGTACACTACCGACACTCCCGGTACAATACCGATGAGCCCGAAGCTTTTCCGGTGACCAAACTGGGACTTCCTATATATGAATCTTTACCTCCGGACCATTCCAGAGCTCCTCGTGACGTCCGGGATCTCATCCGAGACTCCAAACAACCTTAGGTGACCACCATTCATAACTCTACACTACCGAAACGTCACCGAACCTTAAGTGTGCAAACCCTGCGGGTTCGAGAACTATGTGGACATGACCGAGACACCTCTATGGTCAATAACCAATGGTGGGACCTAGACGTCTACATTGGTTCCTACATATTCTACGAAGATCTTTATCGGTCGAACCTCTATGTCAAGGATTCAGTTAATCCCGTATAACGTTCCCTTTGTTCTTCGGTATGTTACTTGCCCGAGATTCGATCGTCGGTATCTCCATACCTAGTTCAACCTCGTTACCGGCAAGTCTCTTTACTCGTTCCTTAATACAAGATCCCGCAACTAACAATTATTCACATTGATTGCAAGGCTTATTGTGATGTTGTATTACCGAGTGGGCCCCGAGATACCTCTCCGTCACACGGAGTAACAAATCCCAGTCTTGATCCATGCCAACTCAACAGACACCATCGGAGATACCTATAGAGCACCTTTATAGTCACCCAGTTACGTTGCGACGTTTGATACACACAAGGCACTCCTTCGATATCTGTGAGTTGCATGATCTCATGGTCATAGGAACATATACTTGACATGCAGAAAACAATAGCAATAAACTAACACGATCATATGCTACGTTTGTAGTTTGGGTCTTGTCCATCACATCATTCTCCTAATGATGTGATCCCGTTATCAAATGACATCACATGTCAATGGCTAGGAAATCCTGACCATCTTTGATCAACGAGCTAGTTCACTAGAGGCATACTAGGGACACAGTGTTGTCTATTTACCCACACATGCAACGTGTTTCCAATCAATGCAGTTATAGCATGGATAATAAACGATTATCACGAACAAGGAAATATAATAATAAACACTTTATATATTGCCTCTAGGGCATACTTCCAACAAGTACCACTACGAGAATCCCGCTACTTGTTCCGCTGAAAAACCAACAGGCAAGATGATCGTACCCGGATCCCGATACTATTTTCGCTTGCTAGTATCTCGCTCTTATCGTTACAATTGCGCTACCTACCACTTGATATTATCCTCCTAATTGCCATGACAGCCTCTAACCCTCCACATCCTAGCAACCTTTGATTGGCTAAGTTACCGTTGCTCAGCCCCTCTTATAGCATTCTTAGTTGTAGGGGCAGGTTGTCCCATGTGATAACATGGTTTTGGATATCACAATATTATCTGTTATTTAATTTAATGCACATATATATCTTGGTATTGGTGGAAGGTTTGGCCTTTTGCTAGGTGATTTGTCCCGCTGTTACCGCCATAGTTTCTTGTTACTGGTGTTATGTTTTCCATACTTTGCGCTCCTAACATGCTCGGGGTTGTTATGGGGACCCCCTTGTTTATTCGGTTAAGTTTAAAACTTGTCAGGCAAGACCCAACTTTGGTACTACATTTGCTTAATAACTAATAAAAATCTGCATAGGGCTTTGCAACCCCGTGGATAATTAATCAACCCCCGGGCCAGTGCTCCTCATGAGTGTTGGTCCAAAATGTCAACAGCCGGTGGCCACCAGGGGCAACTCTGTGTTTGGCCTACCAGAAGTTTGGACAATCCGTCGTGTCCTGAAAATGAGATACGCTGCTCTTATTGGGTTCGTCGACACGTCGGGATGTCTTGCTGGATTTGTTTTACCTTTATCGAATGTCTTGCATGTGGACTCTGACTTTCTTCGGGTTATCTCGAGGTGTTGGAATTCCTTTGGAATTACCGATGATGACCACGAGATCCGTGGTCGAGGCTATTCCCGCGGAGTATGGTTATTTGTGATGGATTAGTTGGAGCACCCTTGCAGGGTTAAATCTTTTCGAGAAGCCGTGCCCAGGGTTATGTGGCAACTTGGATATTTTTTTAACACCCGGTTATAGTAAACTTGAAGTAAACTCTAATAAAATCCACCAACTGTGTGAGTAACCGTGATCGTCTCTGCTCGTGAACATGATCCGAGAGAGAATATGGTGGGGTTATGATTGACGTAAGTAAGTGTTCAGGATCTCATAGAGGTCATACTAGTTTCGATCGCTCATCATAGGACACTCATATTTATGTTCTTGTTACGTAAGTTAGCCACCATAAATGCTTAGCGCTGCTGCAAACTAAACACATACCACATCCCAAACTTTAAGCTTGAATAGTCTTGGTACCCGGACGCTTGATTGCTGAGTCCTTGTGGCTCACAGATTAGTACAACACTCTAGGTACAGGTACAAGTACAGATGAGTTCGTGCAGGATGATCTGACCCAGCTCCGGTGGGAATATGATGAGGAGAGAGGCAGGATGTACGTGACTTATCCAGACGAGTAGGGGCCCATGGTCGTAATCTTTGGGTTAGCGAGATAGTGTCATTTGCATCTGTTTTATCGTTTGATTTCGTCCGTAGTCGGACCCTGTCTTCATCTTGATGATTTGAACTCCGTGTGGAATTGTAATTTAGTATGTGACGAGTGTAAACCAACTTGTATTCTTATCTCTTCTGTAATGTATGATGCAATGATTCTATACTTGTGAACGGCAAGATGCGCCTCTATCCCTTGCGAGGCCCTCATATGCGCGCATCTTGGACATGACATCGTCCGTCTGGATTTTTTTTGACCGGTCACTAACCGGGCGTCCGTGTCTAGACAATTGAAGGGGTTTGGGGATGCCTGTCTGTAGATGCCCTTATTGAGTACTCCCTTCATTCCATAATGTAGTGCGTCCGTGCTTCACCAAATCTAAGTTTGACCGTAAATTTAACCAAAAAGACCGATTGCGATGGGAGTCAAAATTACACCATTGAATTCGTATTCGAATGAAGTTTTTGATGATACAATTTTTACTCCCGCCGCAATCGATCTTGTTGGTTAAATTCATAATCAAACTTAAAGCTCGAAAACTAAAGACGCACTATATTATGAAATGAAGGGAGCAGAATATGGTTATTATTGCCCACGTAGCCATTGGCCACTAGGCGGTTGACTCTACCAGTTCTATCTGACGCATGGGCCACATCATCTGACTTGGGATACTTGACAACATATACAGTGATAGTTTCATTTGGCCTGTGTGTCCCATCCTATGGCAATTTCGCCATATACATTGTTGATGCCCTAATTGTATCTACAACTAATCGTAACTAATAACTACTTCACTATGTGTTAACACCTGGTTTATAAATCAAACATTAAACATACCTTTTTGTTAAGATAGGCCCCATTTTATGCAGTTTATATTTAGGACCTGGATAAGCGTCACACATTTCGTCCTGACATTTTTTGTGGTAACTTTAGTTGTGAAGCATGATAACTTTTTGTTTGGATGACAGGTTTTAGTTTTTCTTTTGTTTCGTTTTTTCAGATGATAATTTTAGTTGTAAAAACATTAGAGAGTGTCACACGTGTGGCACTTATCATTTGGGTATATTTATACTTGTTATATCTTCGTATCAGTTTAATTTTGTCAACTTAAATTTGTGTTATTGGCGCAAGTTGGTGGAGCCAAGATCATGAAATCATATATACTTGAGAGATTCATTATCACTAACTTATTATCTCGACATGCAAGCATGCATGTCACCTCATAATACAATTATGAATGGGATAAGGTGCACCGTTAACATGCAAACATGCATGGCAAAATACCCACCATTTCATTCAACCATGCATGTGGTAAATATTTTTCACTCAACTATTATACTTATATTCTATAAATATTTTTACAACCATATATTATTAAATATAATAAAGCATTTGCATTTTTAATTTTGGTATGTTATTGACCTACATTTTCATCTACGTGGGGTGGCCTCTAGTTAATCCATTGTCGAGTGCCTGTTTCTTTGTTCCGGTGTTTTCATATTTTGAGGAAAATACCCAGGAAAATTCGGAGAACAAATGAAGAAAATTGGGTTTAGAAAGTTTTAGCACCAGAGCAAGCTTTGGAGGCTTGGTGGCTCCATAGCCCCTATGCGCCCTAGGGCGGGGGGGGGGGGCATAAATACTTAGTGCCCGGTAGTCCATAAATACCCTCATTTGCATCTCAAAACTATCAAGCATTTTTTTGTCGCTGCCACATCACATTTTTAGGTGATCTTCATTTTCAGCCCTAATCCAAATCATCTTCGCTAATTTATTTAACTTAAATGCAAGCATGTCACCTCATCATACAACTACAATGAGATAAGACTCACCTCACCATGCAGTCTTGCATGGAAAAAGACACACCCCTACATTCAACCATGCATGTAGAAAATATTTTCCATTCAACTACTCTACTTATATTCAATAAATATTGTTGCACCGCACATAATTAAAAATAATAAATCACATGTATTTAAATTTTGGTATGTTATCAACCTAATTTTCATCAACTAATTCCCGCATCAACGTGTGGGGTAGCCTCTAGTTTAGTTAAGTGCGCAAACCATTTATCAAGTGTAATAATTTATTAGTTACTTGTTAATAAGCAAGCGACCGATACTACATCAACGGAAGACTTTAATGAGAGCATAGTTATCCTTTACTTAGGATGAATAGAGGGGTCAAGGATTTGTGGCACGCAAGTGCAGGGGCATGCATGTCCCTGATGCCCGCGTTTAATTTTGCTTCCGAATTTAAAGTTTTATATTTTTTAAACAAAAATTGCAAATTAAGTTTTTTTTTTCATATTCATGTTTCTCGTGACCAGCGCTT
The DNA here is from genome assembly GCA_022496015.1 of Hordeum marinum. NCBI lineage: Eukaryota > Viridiplantae > Streptophyta > Magnoliopsida > Poales > Poaceae > Hordeum > Hordeum marinum. The sequence continues at coordinate 443,102,539 of CM039675.1, read as the reverse complement.
TCAAATAAGAACAATTTTAAATATATTTTCATGACTTTTAAGAATATATGTTAAGTTTCAATGTTGGAACTTAGTAAGAGCCATCAATAAAAACAATTATTTTGTATATATGACTGACAGAATATTTTTACTTGATATTATATCTTTGAACTGGTCGAAACTTGGTTATTTTAGATGCAAAAATGGTAAATTTCATCTTTAAAACTTGAAACATTCTGAGGGATTTTCATGTTTACCATGTCCTCATGCATGACTGAACTACTAAGCGAATCGTGAGGCAAAACGAGCGGACAACATGACTAGACAGATGAGTGCCCCGCACTCACAAACAGAGTTTGTTGTGGTGCATATTAGAAGAAGATGAGAAATAGGCAGATGTTGTATGTCACAAGAGTAATCAATGGAAGATACAGACAAAAGGAAACCCTCCTTGAAACAGGCTCGTGTTCTGCTTTATAGATAAAGTACTGATCAAAGTTCACGGTCGAACGATACATAGTCGAGAGGTAGCCCTCTTACATGACAGATCCTGAGATCTTGGTATCACGGAGAACCTATACTGCTGAAGGAGAACAAAGGAAGATCAGAATACAACGCCACGCCACGTCCTAGCACACCTAGACTCCACGACAACACCCTCAGAAGAGAGAACGACGGTCAGTGCCTTCCACGACAAAAGAAAACCCTAGATGTTGGCAAGGCTGGATGCCGACCATGTTGGCTTCCTTCGTCTCAACTGGCTCCACATATGTTAGGGGGCCTATGGTGTTCTAGTCTCATGGATCGTCGCATGTTTGATCTAGTAGATTTTCATCCGATGCTTCAGTTGTCCCGTGGTGGTGGTCGCCACGATGGTGGTAGTACTTTTTTGGTCAGTGATTATATAGGTCTTCTCCATTTTGCTCCTAGTATTTTTCTACTTCCCAGTTCAACTGAGACAACCTGCCATGCAAGGTGTGTATTTACTTGATAAATTGAGACAACCTCCCGTCCATATCATTGTTTAATTTTGGCATTTTCTTTGGATATCACTGAAATAAATAAGGTATGGCCGGGGAAGAGTGGAGTATTCACTTGATGTACCACATGCACATTGCGGATGACAGAGCAGGTGGTTTTCTTCCTGGCAACAAAAGGATATATGCAGGTGGAACAAGGATGATCTATACATTGCAGGATCTAAACTATTTTAATATGCAAATACATGGGTGCCCAAACTAAACAATAAACGTCATGTGATAGAAGGAGGTGTTTATAAAACCCGAAATATAATGAGAAACGTTTGTAGTCTGAACTCCGGCTGAAGCTTTTGGTCGGTCGCATCGCGTGCGTCTGATCTCCTTCGCCATGGACGCATGCAAGCACTATAGTCGCCCCTCGCGTCCTCTCGCGCAGGCACTACTGGACGCCGTTCGCGTCTTTTGCGACACACCTGCCACCGCTCGGCGAGCTCGCGCACTGTCGTCCGACCCCTCACCACCATGGTCCGACCCCTCACCACCATGGACGCGCCCGCTTCCATGACCACGCCCTTTGCCATGGCCGCGCGCGACGAGGCCAAGCATTAGATGCCTCCTACCAACAACAGAGGAGGGCCACGGTAAGCGGAGCAAGATCTCGTCCACTACGTCGTTGCGCGCATTCTGGAACGGTACGGCAGCGATGATGGCTATTTAACTAACGGCTCCAAATTTGTCGGCGCACCCGCACCTAGCACTGACCAAAACTAATAGCCACCTTTTCTTAACACAAAGATGCACAAGGCTTTTGTGCATGACCCGGAGTATTTACTCGGGAAAAGAAGAGAAGAAACAATTGGGATTATCTATCCGGAGGTTGTCTGAATCTTTTATATATAAAACAGTCTGTCGGAATTTTAAATGGTCAGCATGCTGGCATTCTCACCTCATTCACTTCAATTGTACTCTAGCCTTTCTTTTAGGGAATTGTAATGTAACCTTTTTTTTCCGGGAGAATTGTACTGTAACTTAAGAACATCTTCAGCACGGACCCTTACACTACGTGTAACCGTCTGGACCACATGGTCCGGACATTTTTTCCATTCAACTTGGGACAAAGTGTGTGGGGGGGAGGGGGAAGGGGGTTGCAGATGTCCGGACTGTTGCCATGTCTGACAACAATGGCCCAACCAAAAATCCCACCCTCTCTTAGCTTTATATCGAATCCTTGTGCCGTTTGTCACGTTGTATTCATGCTAGTCCGGAGCATGCAGCGGACGACATTGATGTCGTGCAATGTGACCAAACGGGAGGCAACGCTAACAGACGCGACCTCTCGGGCATCGCCGCTTCAATGCGGACGTCGCGTCCCCAGAAACCAACTCCGACCATCGTGCCACATTGAAGCAGGCTGATGGCCCATCGCCTGCCCTGTCTGTGGCTATTTAACTCGTGCACACATCCACACACCCATCCCCCGATCACATCCCCCTCCCCATTCCCGCTCTTGAGCCCTTCCTCCTCCCCGAGCCCAGCGGCGATACCGAAGTCATGCTTCTCCATGCCAGCAGGATCCTGTGGTGGAGGTCCCTCGCTAGGAGAATCTTGGATCTGTCTCCCTCTCTCTCCGGGCCCCTCGGCAGCCATGATGGACGGCTCGTCCGGCAAGGAGGACATATTCATCTCCTCCTGCGGCGAGGAGGACCAGTAGCCGCAGCAGCGGCTCCTTCTCCCCGTGGAGGCCGCTCTGATGGATGAGGAATTCGTCCATGAGATGAAGATCGTGATGGAGCACTCGCTCCGTTAGGTGAACCCAAGTCCACCATCGCCGGCACGCGTGAAGGAGGAGCCACCGTCCCTAACGCGCGCGCCCATGAAGCGGGAGCCTATGTCCCCACCCCGGAGTGTCAAGGACGAACTCGCGTCCCCGGCACACAACTGTGACCTCCACATTGGAGGTCGCGTCAAAAGAGGGGCCCGAGTCCCCCTAGCGCATCCGCCGTGTGAAGGACGAGCTCGTTTCGCGCTCGATGCACAACTGGTACGCCCGCATTAACGGGCCCGCGTCACCGTCATGCCGCAACCGCCGCCCCTTAAAGAAGGAGCTACATTTCGCTATCACGAAGGCACGTCACCACATCGTCCACTCCCTTAGAGGAGGTGGTTACGGCGGTGCCTCGAGATAGAGGTTTGTCGCGTCTGAGGAGGAGCACATGGCGAGGCAACATGCATGGTACGACTGACGCAAAGGCACTCGCCGCCATGCGCTTGCCATGTCTAACACGGCACCAGAATGGGTCCGCAACGACCAGAACCCAGCCGGCGCGTGAGCCCTCGAATGCTCCGTCACCATTGCGGAGACGGGCGCTCGGCACCGCCGCTTTGACACTAAGCTCGCCAAATCGGCGAAGAGTGGCCGCTTAGCGATTCCTTTGCCAACCCCGGCAGGGCCAAGGCCGTCATCAGAGATCCACGGGTGCCATCTGCTTTGGCCGCGATGACTCTCCGCTTTGCACAAGAGGAGACAAAGCGGCTCCTTCAGGAGTGCCAGGCAGCCACTGGACAAGGCTGTTGCGGCCGTCTGGTGCCCTTCCATTGTTGGAGAGACAACTACGACGATGATGACATGAACGACATCGTCGATGCGGTAGAGAAGGGCGGTCACACGTACGAGGTGGTCTTCCGGTATAGGATTTATGATTACTTAATACTTTCTAGTTAAACGGTTGAAATATTGACCATTTTATATAAATTATATCCGAATTTTAATGAAATCCGTCGTGTTTGCATGAATTTTGTCCGTTTATTTTGAATCTTGTTTGAAGTTTATGCGGCTAGCGCTGGATGGCTGGATCACGCATCCGTATCCGCGGACTGGTCCCCATTGCCCATGGAGAAATGCAGGAGGAAAATTGTAGGCCAGTGTCGGAGATACTCCAACACGCTAAGGATTGAAAATTGCTCTAACATTACTGCGAAATTGCACATGTTCAAAAAACTAGTACAATTCAAAAAATAGGATGTCCCTCCTCTAGAGTTCCCGTGGGCGGCAGAGGAGGCCTCCTGACGCCGTCGGGCCCTAGCCCTCCTCGTCCCCCTTTGCCCTTGCCGCCTACGCGCGGCTGCGAGCGAAGCCTGCTTGGCATGGGCGACAACGGGGAGTGTTCTTCCTGTCACGCGACGAGATCGACGCGGGTCAATCTGTCTGAGCTGGGGTGTTGCGCTATGCAAGGTGCAATGACGTTATGGTGGATCTCCTCTCCACTGTAGCCTCTCGCCCACCGCATGCACTTGGTGGCTTGCGGTCTTGGCCGTCCGCCTTGGTGCATTGGCCAGATATGGTAGAGGTGGATTCGAAGGAGCAAACTCTGGATGGCTCGCTGATCCCGACGGTGACGATTACCATGGTCGTTGCTCTCCTCCTTGTAAGCGCAGTCGACGTCCCTCCCCCTACACTCTGACCCCATGCTCGAGCGAAGACCCAAAATCTGATCAGATTGGGCGACGACGACACTACATGTATAGTGCCCTTCTTGGAGGCGCTGCCTGAGGCGTTCGGGTGCTCGGTAAGAGGAACTGCAGACGGAGGGGATGGAACCAGTGGCAGCAGGTGGTGTTTGTGAAGGACGATCGGCGTGGTATCTGGCACGTCGAGCGGGTCTCGGTGGCGTGGAGCAGTGAAGTCTTGACATTGAACGCGTGTTGATGGATGCAGGGCCGGTCCTGGTGTATGGCCAGAGGGGCGGTGGCCCAAGGCCCAGGCCTGAAGGGGGCCCATGATGTAGTACATATATATAGTATATACAGCCCAGAAGAAAATAGGTAAGGAGAAAATTATGTGAGAAAAATCGAGATGGGCCCATCAGATCCGGCGGCGCACGCAAGTCACGCCCGCACAGGACTGCGGTTGAAATTCACGTCTGAAACAGATCGATCAATAGATCTGGCTTTTCTAACTCTCATAAAAAAAATTGATCTGGCATTTCCTTGGTAGTCTCTTGCCGGTTCGTCTTCGTCGTCTGATTTTGATGAATAATTAATAAAATGACTACATGCATCGTCCTGATACAAAGGTTAGGTCATCATTCTTTTCAAAAAAAATCTGGAACCTAACCAATGTGCAACTATAATTTACTCAACTTCACGAAAATCAAGTCAAATAAGAATTAGCGAAAACACACAATTTTGCAGTACTAAAAAGGAGAGAGAGGGAGAGAGAGAGTCACATCCTTTAACAGACAATAATCCACGTACACTAACGTGTGTTATTAATTTGATGGGACATAGATTAGATCCAGCCTAGATTCGTTCAGCCGTTTTATGTCGAAATTAGCTTACCGCATAAAGAACCATTACTTTATGAACATGGATCGTTTACATCACCTACAGTGGACGGTGGTCCTACGATTAGCTGAACATGATCAACAATGAAGTTTTCAGAGATTCATGGATCCCATGTTGGGCCATGCAAAGTCCCAACACATACAATATATGACTGCAACTCGTAGTTTTTGAACTAAGATGTGAGTCAGTCTTGAAGTTTTATGGGCCTGTTTGGTTGCCGGCATCACCTCGCCACGCCAGAGGTGCGGCACGCCACAGCTGCCTAGGCAGCCGTTTGGTTCCCTACGAAGGTTAGGCTCGTCAAAGTGTGCAGCCTGGTTTGCAGTAGATTTTTTCTCCAAATGTGACGTACGTTTTGCTCGTCACAGTCTGCGGCGTGCCATAAAATATAGTTCCATAAGTGTGTCAATTTAAGTCATGAACAAAACAGTTTCTATATTTATTTTTCTTGAATACGCACGAGTGTGCGTACTTTATATTTAAGAAGGAGAGGGGTAAAGAGCCCAGTCCACAATTGTTACATCATTCTTACATGCATTCTATTCCACATACACCACAAACTAAGAGATCTAATTCCTCGCATCATCTCCCGCCGTTAGAGCCACTAGAAAGCCGTCAGTGTTGGCCTTGATGATTCTCGCCGCTTTCCATGATCGACACTCATCCTCAAATTTCCGCATGAGCCCCCCAAGGACGGTGTGGCATTCTCAAAAACGATGGCCTTGCGGTGCTTCCATATCGTCCACATCCCTAAGATGATCAAGGCTCTGATGTCCTTTGCGTTGGCCCCATCTCCACCCTTACTCGTGCACCAGTTGAGAAGGCTCGTAGTGCTCGTCGGTATCCAGTCGTGCCTGCCCAAGGTAGTGCATAGCCGAGTCCAAAACTCTCTCGCGAGGACGCACTGGACCAGGAGATGAACAATGCTTTCCTCCACCTGATCACAAAGAGGGCACCTCCCTGGTGGTCCATGCCCCGTCTAGCTAATCTGTCTGAGGTCCGGTATCTGTTTCGGAGGGCCATCCATGCGAAAAAACGGCATCTCAAAGGCGTTTTGGATCGCCAAGTGAACTGCGCTGCTGGTGCCACTTCACGCCCCCAAAATTTTGCGTTGTAGGCTGACTTTACTAAATACGAGCCATTTTCCTCCCAAGCCCATTGCACCAAATCCACCTCGTCACTAAGCTGGGTCCCTGCGATCCTCTCCCATAGCATTAGGTATTCGTTGAGTGCCAGTTGTGACATGTCTGCAGTCACGTCCGAAGCCCATGCTCCATGTAGGAGGCCCTGCTGCACTGTTCTGGATGATCTGATAGCAGTACTGACGTGGCCGTAGAGGGCCGGTGCCAACTCCTCAATTCTGTATCCTTCCACCCATCGGTCTTCCCAGAACAGGGTACTTTGCCCATTGCCGATCACGTGATAGGTGGCTATCTGAAACAGCTGGGTTGCCTCCTTGGGGACTTGGATGTCAAACTCGTTCCAGGGTCTTGCCGGGTCCGTCTTCTTCAGCCATGGCCACCGCGCTTGCATTGCAGTGTTGAGCCACTTGAGGTTTGGGATGCCCAAACCACCTGCCCATCACGGGGTACAAACTACATCCCATGCCACCGCACACTGTCCACCGTTTGCCTTAGTTGCCGCGCTCCAAAGAAAGCCTCTGCATATCTTGATCATGGTCATGATCGTCTTTTGTGGGATATCGAGTGCCATCATCGCATGGATAGGAATAGCACATAGCACTGACTTGACAAGTAGCATTCTTCCACTCTTGGGCATGTTGGCACCCTTCCAACTTGGCAGTTGTGATGCCAGTTGGTCCACAAGTCCGGAGAGCTGCGCTGTTGTTTGCTTTCTGATGGTCAGAGGTAATCCGAGGTACTTGCATGGAAAAGACTGAATAGGGCATCCAAGAATTTGTGGCACTTGCTCCATCTGCCTGGTAGTGCAACGTATCGGAAGGGCCGCACACTTTGCAGGGTTGACACGCAGCCCCGAGGCCTCGCCAAATAACTGTAGGATAGCTGCACACGCCTGGAGGTCCACGGGCTCGGGTCTTAAGAATATCATCACGTCATCAGCGAACATGGAGAGACATTGAGCCAGTCCTCGTGAGGCCAGCGGGGAGAGCAGGGCCTTGTCCACAGCTAGCTGAAACAACTTCTGCAGTGGCTCCATGATGAGCAGGAACAACATAGGTGAGAGCGGAGCACCCTGCCTCAGGCCTTGTCTGTTTAGAATCGGTCTCCCTGGGGCCCCATTCATCATGATACGAGTTGAGGAGCTCATGAGCAGGCCACAGATCCAATCAATCCACCGTGAACTGAAACCCATCTGAGAAAAAACCTTCACCATGAAAGGCCACTGGATGGAATCGAAAGCTTTTGATATGTCAAGTTTTAGCATCACCGCTGGCTTCCCGAGTGCATGTAGTCGGCGCGCCATGCTCTGCACGAGCATGAAATTGTCGTGGATAGATCTACCCTTGACGAAGGCGCTCTGGTGCATGCCCACAACATTTGGAAGCTCCTTGGCCAATCAATTCACAAGGGTTTTGTCGAAGATTTTTATTGCACCGTGTACCAAGCTCACTAGCCTAAAGTCCTTCACATCCACTGCTCCATCCATCTTCGGCAGTAGGGCCACAATGGCTTTGTTGATGGCTGGTAGTCCACGCATGTCTCCACGGTGGAAAAAAGCCATGGCTGCCATAATATCCGCCTTGATGATGTCCCAACATGTTGCAAAAAACCTTCCGGTGAACCCGTCCGGTCCTGGTGCCTTGTCCATGGGCATGGACTTGACTACCTTCATCACCTCCTCCTCTATGAATTCCTCCTCCAGGAGCCGCGTGTCCACGATCGGCAGCCCCAGCTCAGGTATGTTTATGAAGTACTGCCGCCGCGGTGCTGAGCCAAGGATCCCCTCATAGTAGCTATTCACCATGCTCGCGATCTCATCATGCCCCATGGCTAGATCTGGTCCATTCTTCGGAGTGATAATCAGATTTCTCCTATACAGCCCCTATATATTGTATAGGCCTGGGATGTACACACAACCGAGAAGGAGAAAAGAAGAATCAAATGACCAAAGTAGAGTCCTGAGATGTACACACAATGTGCGCAGGTACATACAGTCAGTCTTTAGAGCTTTGTGTTTATATGATTGACTTTTTTGAAAGCCACTACTATATCAAGGACCATTTATGAGATCTTTTGTTTAATAATATGACTGCATGCATCATTCAGAAGAGATGATCATCCTTTTCAAAATATATATGTATATGCATTTATGTCGTTCACATGATGTGTGTTGACATGATGACATCTTCTCTACGATTGTCCTTGCATAGGTTTTTAGCTCGTGCGGTATTCAAGCTTCGCAAATCACAAGAGTGTCACCAGGTACAGACAGGTGTCAAGTGAGCACGTACATGCTGTTAATGGCACGTACAACTGATGTCAGTGCATGCATGTAGCCTGGAAGTGCCAAGCATCCGTAGATCGATCGCCTTCGCAACTGATGTTCGTTCACATGCTGTGTGTTGACCAGGGCGACAGTGCAGTGGTCAAGCCTCTGCGCCCTTGTGAGTTGCGAAGCTTGAGTGTGTCCGTAGTTTGATCGACGTACGTGGATTAATTAGGCTCGTCGTACTAGTACAGCAGGTACATGCGTCAATGCGTGATGTTAAATCGCACGTACATGGTGTTAAATGCACGTAGCGAGGTACGTGCAACTCATCTCCGTGCATACACCATGTACTTTCTGCGTTCCTAATTTTTTTTTAAGATTGTACTATGGACTACGTATATACATATAATTTGAAGTATATATTTATTTATTTTGCTTTGTATATAGTTTATAGTTAATTTTTTTTAAATAAATATTTGGAAACGAAGGAAGTAGGTAGTAGTAGCCTGGAATCTCCATGTTAGTGCATGATGTGTTGCCTCTTTCCCTTTCCCTTTCATCGTTCCTCGGAGGCGAGTTAATTATAGTGAGCCCAGCACGGCTGATCGCTGTAAATATTATGGCGGGAGACAGCGTTGGGCAGTTATGTTGCGATCGAATTCTTTTTTGAAATTAAGTAGTGATGCGACTTCTGTTCTCGTCAGATCTTGCCACCGTTTAATTTTCTTTGCCCCACAGGGAGAGCTTTCATTTTGCAAATTGCATGTCGTACTTGCGCGTTATGATCGGGTTGTGGGCACTCTGTACATGCTTGTCCGTTCTAAAAGTCAGCAATGACTACTGCTCCTGCTCAGCCATGATCGGTATACACGGTGGAATGTAGCAAAAGTCGTCGACCACGCAAGCGCACGCACGCACGCGGGTTTGAGCTGGACAGGAGGCGCTAGAAACCATGGGCAAACCACTTCGTGTACGATACGCGATCGCCAGTGATCAGAAGCACATTTGCCTCGGGTGCAAGCGTTAGGAGTAGCTGTAGTTGAACCCAGCTTTTCCTTTCTCTAGTAAGTTTTCTATCGGAGCGACAATGATCTGACTGTGTTGATTAATGGAGGAAATCAAGTACAAATTTTTAGAGCGCTAACCACATTGACCTCCTATAAACTTGAAAGTTACATTAACAGAAAAAATAACTCAAGATATATCTCGTAAGCTTTTTGTGTACTAAAATTACACGAGGACTTTTAAATCCCCCCCCCCCCCCCCTCCTACAAGATTCCGAATGCTTTTACTGTTCCGCAACTAGTTACGATCCTAGACGATAGTGGTTTTGCGTTAGGCTCTGAGGGTGACCCGATCGTCTCTATGATTGGTGCGCGTGAAGAGGCCCAGGCGGCCCTTGCAGAGGCCGTGGATGCGGCTAAGGCCAGGGAGGCCAATGCCGCGGCTGCTTCGGCCATTGATACACCAGGGGTTGTATCCAAGGCCTTGAGGCCTGTTCTGTTGGGTGGAGAGGCCAAAGCTAGGGAGGCTGATGCGACCTCCTCACCAGTCGTGCCCTAGCCAAGAAAAGAGTGGCAAAACCGGTGACCTCCAGAGGGGTGCGTCTACGTAATTGTATCATCTAAATGCACTACCTCTTCTGGAATATTAGGGGCTGCAGCCATGCGGGTCGTCGTACCCAACTTAGAGATTACATTGCCCATGAACAGATCGATGTTGTTGCGCTGCAAGAAACTATCAAATCAGATTTTACCTTTCAGGATCTCGCAGCCTTTGATCCGATCCGGCGTTTTGCATGGGGTTGGGTGCCTTCGAGTGGCCACTCGGGCGTGCTCCTTTTGGGTTATAATCGTGATGTTTGTGATGTTGTATCTTGGGAATCAGGTGTGTTTTTATTTCGGCTACGAATCAAACATCGTGTGTCATTAGCTGTCTGGGCGATAGTATGCGTTTATGGCCCTGCTGACCACTCGCGTGCGGCTGATTTCCTGGGTGAAACCCAAGCTTTGGTTGGGGCCAAGCAAGCCGCCGACATCCCCATAGTTCTTGGGGGTGACTTCAATCTTATCCGCTCAGGGGTGGATAAGAACAATCGTAACATCGATTGGCCTAGGGTGGCGTTGTTCAACAATGCCATTGCGGCCTCTGCATTGCGGGAAATTGTTCGGACTGGTGCTAGATTCACCTGGACTAACAAACAGTTAATCCCAGTCCGGAGTGTCCTCGATCGTGTCTTCGTATCTCCTGAATGGGAAATCATTTTCCCTCTTTGCACCCTCGTTGCCGAGACATGTATCGGTTCGGACCACGTGTCGCTTATCTTAGCCTCAGGGGAGGATAGGATCAAACGCAGCTCCAGTTTCTACTTTGAAACTGACTGGTTTGAGGTAGTGGGTTTTATTCCGCTGGTTATAGCTTGCTGGGAGCAAGCGGTCTCAACGGCTGGGCGGTCCAGGGGGCCGATGGATATCTGGATTTCTGTGGCTAGGGCTCTACGGGGATTCCTCCGGGGCTGGGGGGCTAATCACGGTAGCGAGACCAAACGAACATGAGAACGGATTATCAACGAGATCAAATATCTTGATGCTCACGACGATTCTAGACCTTTCTCGGAGGCTGAATGGGCTAATCGCTACCTCGAGAACCAGGTGCTCTCCATCCTCAGGGAAGAAGAGGAGTATTGGCGCCGTAGGGGCGGTATTGGTACAATATCAAGTCTCCATACCACTCTTTTTTTTCTATTCCATTCAATTCCTTCAATAGGTGTAAAAATGCATTTGAACTTTCTTACTCGAAAGCTGTTCGCGCAGGAGGCGATAGCAGAGTAGCTGGATTTCACACTCAAAGTGTTGAGGCCTATTCTTTGATGCAGGGTAGAATACCAAAGTGTGTACCAGTTTGAGAATTTGGATCACCAAGGGCGACGCTAACACTAGTTATTTCCACACTTACGCCAATGGCCGTAAGCGGAAATGCTCGATCTTGCGGCTCCTAGCCGAACATAGTGTGTTAGTTAGCCAAGCTGGTATCTCTGCCCACATATACGATTTCTTTCTCAAACTGTTGGGAACAGAGGAGGAGAAACTGTTGCGTTTGCGTGCTGTTCTGTGGGGAGAGGACGAGCGCGTTTCGCAAGTGGAAAATGACCTCCTAGCCCTGTCCTTTTCCACCGAGGAAATTGACTTGGCTGTGGGTTCAATGAAGATTTACACTACCCCCGGTCCGGATGGCTAGCCGGTGGCTTTCTTCCGCCGGTTTTGGCCCGTGTTAAAAGAGACGTTCTACGATTTCATCAACGGCTTAGCGTTAGGCACTGTAGACATCTCTCGCCTAAATTTCGGCGTTATTAGCTTAATCTTAAAGGTCAAGGGGGCCGACTCGATTAAGAAATATCGTCTTATTACTCTTATTAATGTTCCTTTCAAAATCTGTGCAAAGGCCTACACAATGCGTCTCGCTCCCGTTGCTCGGCGTGTGATTAACCACAGCCAGTCGGCTTTTCTCAAGGGCCGCAATATACTAGAGGGTCCGGTAGTGTTTCAGGAGATAGTTCATGAACTGAAATGTACCCGACAGTCGGCCGTGCTCCTCAAGCTAGACTTGGAGAAAGCATACGACCGCGTGAACTGGGAGTTCATTCGGGAGGTATTGGATAGAAAGTGTTTCGAATCCGGTTTTCTGCACCATATCATGCATCTCGTCTCGAGGGGCCAGACTGCAGTGCCCATTAACGGAGAAGTTGGGAATTTCTTCCGGAACAAGAGAGGACTCAGACAAGGAGACCCCTCCTCCCCTCTGATTTTCAACCTTGTTGTGGACGCCCTCTCTGCCATGATCAATAAGGCTAAGGGTGTCGGTCATATTCGCGGTGTCGCCCCTCACCTTTTCCTCGGAGGGGTCACGCACCTCCAATATGCTGACGATACCATGCTGCTCTTTTAGCCAGATGACCATGGTATTGCCTCGATCAAACGTATCCTCCTCGCCTTCGAGATGCTATCTGTCTTAAAGATCAACTTCCTCAAGAGTGAGGTGATCGCCATGGGGATGGCCGATCTCACTACTTCCCGTGTGGCCAATTTACTTAACTGTAAGCTTGGGAGCTTCCCGATTAAGTATTTGGGGTTACCTGTCTTGGACAAACACATCTCCATCCATGAGTGGAAACCCTTATATAGCAAAGTGGCGAACCGTGTTAGCCCTTGGCGCGGTAGGTTCATGTCGTCGGCTGCTAGGCTTATCCTGACAAACACTAGCCTCTCCTCCTTGCCCATGATTCACCATGGGCATGTTTCTCCTTGCGGACGTTGTTCACGCCAAGCTCGACACTCCTCGCTCCAAGTTTTTTTGGGAAGGAACTTGAGCTAAAAAGAAATACCATCTGGTCAAGTGTGCAGCTATGACGGCCAAAGAAATGTGACGGCCTAGGAATCATAAACTCCAAACTAATGAATGTTGCCCTGCTTGCTAAGTGGCTTTGGAGACTTTCCTAAAATGAGCATGGGGCTCTAGGCGGATATTCTCCGGGCGAAATATTTCCCCGATGGGAACTTTCTGACCTCTAAGACCAAGGGTTCGGCTTTCTGGAATGGGATCCAAGCGGTCAAACCGGCCTCCGCGTTAGAAGCCAAACTCAGTGTGAATGAGGGTAAATCTACGCGTTTTTGGCTAGACCACTGGTTTTGCTCAGAGCCGTTATGGCGCAGTCATCCCTCCGTATTCCTTCTTGCCACCGATACTGATATCCTGGTGGCCGATGCACTTAGACCCCCCCCCCCGCTGTCTCCTTCAAGCAACCTCTTCTGAAACCTGAGCGGGCTTGCTGGGATGGTCTGCGTACTGCGCTCGACGGCATGGTGTTGCGACCGGAACCTGACAAGGTCTCTTGGTCCCTCACGAGTTCCGGGAGGTTTTTGGTGAAGTCGCTTTATTCTAAGCTAACGGAGGGTCCGGCGCTCGACATAGGTAGGGGGCTATGGAAAGCGTCTATCCCGTTAAAAATCAAAATCTTCCTGTGGCAAATGCTCTGTGCTCGCCTCCCATCCTCTAATAATATTGCCAAGTGTAATGGGCCGTCCGATGGCAACTGTGTGATATGCGCAGCCCATGAGAATGCAAATCATATCCTTTTTAACTGCCAGTTAGCTAGGTTTGCCTGGAGTGCGGTACGTGAAGCCTTCGATCAAAACTGGAATCCTCACTATGGCAGTGAGCTTCTCGCTATTCTTAGGGCCCATAGGGGTGGTTTCGCCCGAGTTTTATGGCGTTGCGTTGGGGCGCTTTTATGATCTTTGTGGACTATCAGAAACAAAATTACCATCGAACACAAATTTTCTTCTCACCCTGCTGACATTATCTTCAAATGCCATATGTTCCTCCACACATGGATGTCGTTGGGGAAACAGTGGGACTCTGAGCGGATGTAGGAGGCCATGGAGCCGATTCGCCTCATTCAGATCGTCGCCTGACACTAAATGATGGTGGTCTGCTCCTTCTGACGGTCGCTAGCCTAATTTCTTCGGTTTTATCATCTATTGCAGGCTTCGGCCGGTTGCATGTATCTGGCTTAGTCTTTGACCATCATGTCGTCTTTGGTTTACTTTCTGTTAAAGCCAGACGTTTCTTGTGTCTATGTTCTAAAAAATACGTGAATATATTAGTACTAATACATTGCGGGAGTTTCCAACGACAAGTGCAGTAGTAGCACAGAGAATTCAACTCAAGTTTTTGCTCTCCTTTTTTAGAATCTGAACTCAGGTCAGGTAGACCAAGTTTTGTTTTTAGAACAGTCTCATTTTTTTGAGACAAAGATAAATAGAATAGTATCAGGTCTTTTTATTTTCGAGAATCAGAACAGTCTCAGGTAAACGAAGTGGCATGAAAAAACGAAGTAAGAACCCATTCCACTGCACCAACTAGGCCCAAGCAGTGGTAACCCATCGATTAGCCCAACACTTTTTTAGATGGATTGGCCGGAACACTGGCTAGGGTCCTCGCCTTGAGCGAGTGGGAAGGCACTGATGAACTTTACTCAAAACCGATGATTCTTTTTTTTTCAAAATCGATTATCCTTTTTTAAAATTGATGATATTTAAAAAAAATCAATCATATTTTCTAAAATCAATGAACTTTTTTCAAAAAATTTATTCTTTCTTCAAAAATTGATAAACTATTTTGAGGGTTTTTCATAACAAAAAACTATTTCGAGGGAGTGCGTTCGAGAGCGAACGTGCCTGTGCGATCAAGAGTTATATTTTTTTAAGGAATGCGATCTAGAAGGAATCGAAACAATGCTTCTTAATGACCCGGCCCATCTTGCTCGCTTCCGGTTACCATAACAAACCATTTCCTTTTTTTCTCTTTTTTTCATTCTTTTCTTTTATAATTTCCGTTTTAGTTTTCGTGTTTTTCTTTATATTTGTTTCCTAATTTATAACCATTTTCTGAAATTTGAGAACTTTTCAAATTGGTGAACACTTATTCAAATTAAAAAACCATCAAACTCAAACTTTGCTCGTAGGAATCAAAAAATGTTTATCATATTTAAAATAAATTATTTTTCATAAATATTACCCTAAAATTATTTAATATAATTGGAAAAATATTCTGGAATTCAAAAGTTTCTTCATCAAAATAAAAGAATGTTCATGAAGTTCAAAACATATCCATCATATTCGAACAAATTCATAGAATTCAGTTTTTTTATAAAATTAAAAAAATAATCATTGAATTTATTATTTTGTTGAGGAAATAGATAAATGTTCATGGAAATTCAAAAAATCTTCACAAAAATTATAATAAACATTCCCCAAAAATAAAGTATGATCAATCAAAATTCCAGAATATTCATTTCTTAGAAATGTCGAACATTTTTATTCAATTAGACCACATTATTTTATTTTATAATGTTTTTTCTAAATCTTGAACTTCTTTACAGAAGAAAAGGATATAAAAGAAATACAAAACAAAAGGAGATGTCAAAAAGGGAACCGTGTCCCACACCTGGCCCGGCCCAAGATTGCGCATGGCTTCTATCCCAGCACGCAAGTCGCGATATAGGAGGTCCTGAGGTACTACCCTTCCTTCTTCTAAAAAAAAACTACAACCCTTTTGCAATATGTCTGTTCCTTAAACATGATGATAATTTTATAGAAAATAAATGTTAAGGCACTGGAGCAATTGTATTAGTACTAATGTATTCAGATATTTAAAAATTGTCCATGTTTCCAAACTGAAAATGTTCATAGTTTTAAAAACATTGGTCATGTACTATTAATAGAAAGCTCGCGCTATTAAAAAAATGTTGATACTTAATATATGGCCTTAGGCCTACCACAGTAAATAAGTAAATAGATAAAAAGACCATACTGTTTACAAGAAATGTTCCAGTAATTTAAATAAAGTTTTCACACTATTTTCATAAAAAAATTAGTTTTTAAAATGTGGACATGTATTTTAAAATGTTCACCGCTTCGATAAAAAAAGCATCAGCATTTATTTAAAAAAGGTTCACCATGTATTTTTAACATGTCGACATGTAGATAAAAAAGGATCAGCATGTAGATAAAAAAAGAATCAACATGTACTTCAACATGTCAACATGTATTTAAGAAAAACAAAAGGAAAAAGACAAAAGGAAAAAAGGCAAACATAGAAACGATGAAAACTGTTAACAAATAATATAGAAAAAGAAAGAACGGGGAAAATCAGACAGAAAGTTTCAAACAAGGTACAACGGATATAATTAAATACCACATAAGAGAATTTTTCTGCCAACAAAGACCTCTTCTATTTCCGCACAAAAATAACACATGGTAATTCTACTGAAATTGCGTCAGTTCAGGTTAGTTTCATTCAAATCATTCAAATTAGAGTCTAAAACAAGAGCAACAGTGTTTGTAAAAGTAGATGCATTTTGGACGTATCACATCTTCACATCTTTTACCTCGGGAGAGAAAGGCTTCTGGTCTCGATTACAGGTCCTGGCTTGTTCATCCTCGTCTTCACTACGAGGTTGCCCTTTTCTCGGGATTTCGGCCGTGGCCTTTCCAGCGCTTTGATCATCCAACAGTTACGGTTAGTGTCACTAGTTGGTTTATCAATCCTGCCATGGATTTGACACGACATGTCAAGAATTATGTCTATGGCAGACATGCCATCTCTTTTCCCTTTAAAGGGTTTCTTTTTATGGCCGTTGCGTCATTGTTGAATCAGACATTGATTGTCGTGTTCTTGGTGTCACTATTGCGGCCGCTCTTGTGGTGGTTCTTCTTATTTGTATTGTGCTAAGGCTTGTCGTTCTCTTCGCGGACTTTGGAGGTGCTTGGTTCGCCCTTTTTGGCACTGTTGCGAGACAGCTAGCTCTCCTCCCCGGCGCAAAACCGGATCATGGGAGAGGTGGGTATGGCCATAGTTTTCGGCTTGCCCTTCCGATATGTTGTGTTAACCATTCGTCACGGATTCCAATACGGAAAGCTGCAATCGCTCCAGCCTTCAGGCAGCTAATTATTTCATTCTTTGTATTTAAGAACCGATTCTAGAACTTCCGTGCTGACTTGTAGGGCTGTTGCTTGATGAGGTTAAGGTTATGGAATGTGGAGGTTGCACGTAAGTGCCTTGGAAGTTGGCGTGGAATGCATCCTCGAGCTCCTCCCAACTTTCGATGGAGTCCTTGAGCAGGCTGTCTAGCCAATGTCTTGTTGGTCCCTTAAGCTTTAGTGATTAGTATTTGATGGCATGGATGTCATCTCCACGTGCCATATGAATATGGAGAAGTGTTCAATCCATGCAACTGGGTCCATAGTCCCATTGTAAGGTTTGTTGTTGACGGGTTTAAACCCTTCAGGAAATTGGTGATGCATGACCTCGTCAGTGAAACACACTGGGTGAGAAGCTCCCCTAGCTCGGGAAATGGAGTGCCAGCCGTATGGTGCTGGCCGAACATGATTATCTTCACGGGCCCAGGTGTTCCTATCCAACCATTCGTTGTAGCCTGCATGACCGGTGGGTTCTTGGCTCCTGGAGGTATAGATAGACCAGGGTACCATGTCCAGCCTGTCAGGAGGTCAAACGTCCATGTAGGTTGGTTGGCTACCCTCTCTTCCGAACGATAGTTAACACGGAGTTCTCGGGTCTGACCTGGCGACCTCTCCCATCTTGTTGATCATAATGATCATTGTTCCGAGGAGCGTGGTCTTGTTGATCATAACGATCATGGTTCCAAGGAGGGTCGACGTGTACTTCTTCATCAAACTATGACAGTAGGCGTCTCGGCGGGTATGACTTTGATTGACTTTCCCGTCTATCCTTGAGTTGTTACTCCGCTGCCAGGATATCGATCCACTTCTCATTTAGTGTCTCCTGATCGGCTTTGAGTCGAGCTCGCTTGAGTTTGACACTTCAGGTTGTTGCCATTAGGCGCCTCCGGTATCCCTCGAGGGCTTCAAAAATTTTGGGGACCACAATATCATCAGACCCGAGGCTTGTTTCCTCGACTTACGACATGTAGTTATCATCCCCGGAGTCTTTAGAGAGCATATCTTCTCTAGCATCGATGATTCAGCTTCATCAGCATTGCCTAGGTCCTCATTGGATGGAGGTGTGTTGTCGTTATCTTCGGGGTTTCCGTTATAGGACTCCCCGGTGTTGTCATTGCCCTGATGGATCTTCTACAACATTGATGCTACTTGTGAGTTGCGTTGGGTTTTCCCCCGAAGAGGAAGGGTGAAGAAATATAGTAGAAATAAGTGTTTACCTCAGTGCGAACTAAGGTTATCGAACCAGTAGAAGAATCATGACAACTTTTCTTCAATAGCACCTACACATACAAAACCAAACACCTGCACCCAACACAGGCAAGAGGGTTGTCTAGCCCCTTTAACTCGTTACTTGCAAGTATACCAAGCCATCAGCAGTCCGACACGGACAGCCCGACCTGACCCGGCCCAAAAATCCCTGGCGAGTCCAGGAATAATCACATCAGTGGGTCGGGCTCGGGCCTGGAAATCAAGGCCGAAGGTTGGGCCGGGCTCGGACCTGTGAAAAACCGAATTTCAGCCTTAGTCGGGTCCGGTCGAATGGGGTGTGTCAGGCTTTTTTGGGCTCAGGTCGGGCTCGGGCATGATTTTTTAGGCCCAATGGCCGGGCTCGGGCCGGGCTCGGGCCTGGTTTTTTAACACCGAGCTTTTTTTGGACCGGCCCGACATATGGCGAGGGATACTTGCAAGGATGACTTATGATAGTGGTAGATAGATAAATGGTCATGTATATAAGCGTCACATCTGTGACAAGTAGACTGGTACAATTTTGCATCTACTACTATTACTCCATGAATCGGCGGCTATCCATCTTGCATCTATAGTATTAAGTTTATAACAAACAAAATAATGCTTTAAGTAAGACGACATGATGTAGAAAAAGTAAGTACAAGCAATATTTTCAAACCATGACATTTTACCCTTATTAGCAACAAAACAATATGTGCCTTGTCCCCTTCTATCACTAGGGCATAAAGCACCACAAGATTGAACCCACTACAATGCACTCCTCCTGTTGAAAATAAATCAATCTAGTTGGCCAAACCAAACAAATAGATCGGAGAGACTTGCAAAGCTATAACAATAAGTGCATAATAGAATTCAGAGAAGACTGAATTACTTTTCATGAATAATCTGATCATAAACCCCACAATTCATTGGATCCCAACAAACACACCTAAAACAAGATTACATCGGATAGATCATCGCGAAAATCGTGAAGAACTTTGTACTGAAGATCAAAGAGAGAGAAAAATCCATCTAGATACTAGCTATGGACCCATTAGTCTGTGGTGAACTACTCACACATCATCATGGAGGCAGCAAGGCTGATGAAGGTGGCCTCCGTGATGGATTCCCCCATCGACAGACTACCTGAAAAGGCCTCTAGATGGGATCGCGGAAGAACACATAATTGTGGTGGCGGAAAAAATTGTTTCGGGTAGCTCTCTGATGTTTTTGAAAAAAATGGGAACATATAGAACTGAAATTCAGTCAGGAGGGGCCACGAGGGTCCCACAAGTCCGGGGGCATGGCCTGGTGGGTCGTGGCAACCTCGTGGGTAGTCTAGCCTCCTCCCAAAGCTTCTTGGGTCTCTTGTGGTCCAAAAGTAACTCCCGTAATTTTTTATCCAATTTGGACTCTGTTTGGCATTGATTTACTAAAATGTCCCAAAACAGACAAAAAAAGGGACACTCACATTAGGCACTGAGTTAATAGGTTAGTCTCAAAAAATTATATAAAATAACATATAACTGCATATAAAGTATTCAAGATTGATAATATAATAGCATAAAAAACCAAAAAATATAGATATGTCGGAGGTGTATTAGCATCCACATGTTTAATTCATGCTCGTTCTCGAGAAGGCAAATGATGAAAACAAAATTTGCGATGTGTCTTGCCACTCAGCATGCAATCTATTTCACGTGTATACATTGAAAAACGATCAATCAATTGACATTAGCATAATAATATCCATGAACATAATATGCATAATCATTACCATTCAAAATATATGATCCTTAAAAATGTTATCCCCTACTCATTTTATCAATATTAAGCATGGCATGACTCCATCTTAACCGCATAAGTATGCATCATGAGCATCGTGGTGTCAGACCACGCAATTGGATTGCACTTCTAATGCGCTTCAACATTTTTAACTTCATGCAATACATGAGCATGAGCCATGGATATAGCATATGGGTGAAACAAAATATGGTGGTGATTGCAAAGGAGTCAAAAAGGGGAAGAGTCTCACATCAACTAGGCAAATCAACGGGCTATGGAGATGCTCATCAATCGATATTGATGCGAGGAGTAGGGATTGCCATGCAATGGATGCACTAGAGCTACAGGTGTATGAAAGCTCAAATGAAACTAATTAGTGGGTGTGCATCCAACTTGCTTTCTCATGAAGACCTCGAGCATTTGAGGAAGCCCATCGTTGGAATATACAATCCAAGTTCTACAACAAAAAAATTCCACTAGTATATGAAAGTGACAAAACCAGAGACTCTCTATATGAAGAACATGGTACCACTTTGAGGCACAAGTATGGTAAAGGATGGTAGCAAAGTCCCGTCTCTCCTTTTCTCTCATTATTTTCATTTTTTCTCATTTTTAGTGGGCTTGATACGTCACTTTATGATACAATTCTGATGCCTTTTCTCTCTGAATTTACAAGGTACATCACAAAGAGGTTAATTACTGGGAATTGGAATTCTAGACCGGAAAACCAAGAAAAAGGGTGGAAATTCACTAGACTCCAAATGACTTGAAACTTTTTTTGAATTATTTCTGGAAAATATAATTATGGAGGGGGCTGACTGTGGGCCACGAGCCAACATGGCGCGCCCACTCTCCTGGGGGCACCCTGTTAGCTTGTGGGGCCCACGTGGCTCCCCCGACCCTAAATCCATTCCTATAAATTCACATATGATGAGAAAAAGATAAAGCAAGAACTTTCTGGAAGAAGTGTCACTGTCTCGAGGTGGAAACCTATGCGGAGGCCGTTTTGCACTTCGGTAGGCTGATTCTGTCGGGGAAACTTCTCTCCGAGAAGGGGAGATCGAAGCCATCGTCATTACCAATGCTGCCTCCTTCGTGGGAGGACCAATCTTCATCAACATCTTCACCCGCACCATCTCATCTCAAACTCTAGTTCATCTCTTGTATAAAATCTTTGTCTCACAATGTTAGATTGCTGCATGTGAGTTACTATTAGTGTTGAATACATCTTGTAGTTGATGCTTGTTGGTTTATTTGGTGGAGGATATTATGTTCAGATCCTTAAGCATCATTATTACACCTCTGTTCCTAAACATGTTGATGATGTGTGAGTAGTTACTATTATTCTTGTGGACATGGGAGAAGTCTCGTTATAAGTAATCATGTGAAGATGGTATTCGTTCGATATTTTTATGATATGTATATTGTTGCTTCCTTTAGTGGTGTCTTGTGAACGTCGACTACATGACACTTCACCATATAATGGGCCTAAGGGGAGGCATTGTGGAGTAATAAGTAGATGATGGGCTGCTAGAGTGACATAAGATTAATTCCTAGTTTATGCATTATTTCATAAGGGGCTAATTTGTGTCCATACGTTTCATGCTATGGTTAGATTTATCTTATTTTTTCTTTCGTAGTTACAGATGCTTGCGAGAGGGAGTAATCATAAGTGAGTTGTTTGTTCAACAAAGAACAACACCTTAGCATAGTTCCACCCACATATCAAATTATCAAAGTGACGAACGCGAATCAACTCAACATGATGAACATGACTAGGCATATAGTCCTACGTGTCCTCGGGAGCGCTTGCTTTATATGAGAGTACTTTCAGGCATGTTCTTTTCTATAAAAAGCATTGGTCTACCTTTCTAAACTCTTTATACTATTGTTACTTGTCACTTGTTATGAATTATCTTAATGCAAAACTATCTATCACTATTACTCACAACACTTGCAGAGAATATCTTGCTGAAAACTACTTATTATTTCCTTCTGCTCCTTGTTGGGTTCGACACTCTAATTATTGAAAGTACTACGATTGATCCCCTATACTTGCGGGTCATCAAGACTCTTTTCTGGCGCCATTGCCGTGGAGTGAAGTGCCTTTGGTAAGTGGAATTTTGTAAGGAAACATTTTTGCTACGCGCTGAAATTTATTGTTGCTTGTTACTATTGATAATCATCCTTTGAGTGGTTTGTTCATGGCATCTTCGCCTCGAGAAAAAGTAGTAAGAGCCATTCCTCAACCTACTGAACCTATTAAAATATTTATTATGATATTCCTTTGGGTATGTTAGAGACACTGCTAGTTAATGCTTATGGAGGAGATGGTACAATTCATTCTGATTACCACTGGATATATGAAGATGGGATTTGTGGATTACTTTAACTTCCAAGTTTATCCGAAGACAAAGTTAAGAGTTTCCATTTATCTTTAGAGGGGAAGGCGTTGATTTGGTATAGGCTATTGGATGATATTAGATCATGGGACTGGAATCGCTTGAAGCTGGAGTTTCATTAGAAGTTTTATCCTATGCATCTAGTTCATCATGATCGGAATTACATTTATAATTTTTGGCCCGTGAAGGAGAAATAATCGCTCAAGCTTGGGAGACTTAGATCTATGCAGACTCGTGCCAACTATGAGCTTTCAAGAGAAATGATTATACAAAAAAATATGCCCGACTTTCTCATGATGATCAATCAATGCTCGATTCTTCTTGTATCGGTTCCTATATGAACATAACTATTGAATTCAAATGGGATCTTTTGGAAAAAATTAAACGCAAATCTAAATATTGGGAATGCAACAAAGGTAAAGAGTCAGATATAAAGCTTGAGTTTAATTGTGTTAAATCTTTTGTGAAAACCGATACTTTTCATAAGTTTAGCAATAAATATGGCCTTGACTCTGAGATAGTAGCTTCTTTCTACAAATCATTTGCTACTCATGTTGATCTCCCTAAGTATAAGTGGTATAAATTTCATCCACCTATTGAAGATTTATTAGAAGAACCCATTAAGCTTAAGGAAGAAATAATTGTTAGCCATGTTGATCCAGTTGTTCCTACTTCTTACATTGAGAAACCATCTTTTCCTGTAGAATTAAGGAACATGTTAAAGCTACAACTATGGTTAATAAAAGTTATATTAGGTCTCCTAAACCTTCCGCAGAAATAAATTTCAAGCCTAATATTGCTATGGTTAAAGATCTCCTAGTTGATAATATTGATGGACATGTCATTTATTTCTATGACAAAGCTACTAGAATTGCAAAACCCGTTAGAAACAAGTAGGATGAGCTAGATGAAAACAAACAAGTTATTGGCATGCCTGTTGTTTCTCTTAAAATTGTAGATCATTGTTATCATGTCTTATGTGACATGGGTGCTAGTTCTAGTGCTCTTCCTTTTACCTTATATCAAGAAATTATGAATAACATAACACCCTTTGAGATTGAAGATATTGATGTCACTATTAAACTTGCAAACAGAGGCACCATCTCACCACTTGGGATTGTTAGAGATGTTGAAGTCTTGTGTGGAAAATATAGTGTTAGTCATTGATACAATCCATGCAAACTATGATAGAGGAGAGGAGATTCACATGCAAATACACTATCTTGGGCATCTTTTATGATTTTGAGCCCCCATCAAATATTATATCATGATCGAACTGTTAATGTTGCACAAGGCAAACAACGTAATGAGTTATGTTTGATTACATTCACATAGAAGTTATATTGTCATGGATCCTCTAACATGTGGTGCTTGCTTTAGATCTTTTGCAAGCCAAAAATTCCGCACTAAGTAGAGATACTACTTGTGCATCCATAACCCTTAAACCCAGTCTCTTGCCATGAGAGTCCACCATATCTACCTACAGATTGAATAATATCCTTCAAGTAAGTTGTCATTGGTGTATGAAAGCAATAAAAATTGCTCGTAAATATGTATGCTCTTTTATTGTAAGGGAAAATAAGCTTTGTACGATGTTGTGATGGCAAAGAAATAAAAGCGATAGACAGCAAGGTTGCTATCGTAAGAGGCAATATAAAGTGATGTTCCTTTACATTAAGAGCTTGCACATCCAAAAATTAAAAAGCACATGACAACCTCTGGTTCCCTCTGTGAAGGGCCTATCTTTTACGTTCATGTATTTACTTTTATACTAGAGTCAATAATGTTTATCCCTATTCCGACCTATTAATTCTCTAGTTGGCAAGCATCATGTGTTGGGGAAAGATCTCTCTCTCTCTCTCTCTCTATATATATATATATATATAGGACATCACTATTGTAATCCCAGGATTAGAATAGTTATTTGGATCACATGCCCTATATAGAGTGCGCGAGGGTCCTCCCGAACTCCGAAACCCGCACCGCCCACTCGTCCACCAATTCCTCCCCAATCCCCAACTTCCCCTGATCCAGTTCCCGCCCCTGGTGCTGGTGTGCCTCATGCCACCGGCAACCCCGGCCCCATCGCTGCCCCCGTCCCCGATGCACCTCCCGCGGCCGGCCGCTCGGCCCCGTCATCGTCCCCCAACTCCAACGCGTCTACCATCGCTGACTGCTCAGTCCCGACGCGCCTTACACCGCTGACCCCCCAATCCCGATGCGTTCCCTGCCGTCGGACCTCCATCGGTGCCGCACCACCCAACTGTCGCCGTCTCCTTCCCAACCACCGACACCTTCCAATTCTTCTGCCACCACGCGCCAGGCAGATCCCTTCCGAAATCCCCCATGCGCCCTCCACCTCGACCAGCTCCGTCACCACACTTCGGCTCGACCACCTCTTCTGCCACCCTCTGCCCCCAGCCAGCCACCTCCACCGCGCCAACCACATTTGCCACCACCCCTACCACAACCACCTTTGCAGCCACCCGCCACCAATCTCCACTCCAACGTGACCTGCCCTCCCCTCCGACTTGGCCTTCCCTCCCTTCATACGCGACCTACCACGCTCACCTCTAGCGCACCCGTGTCCTCCCATCCCACCATGAGCAATCTGTCCTCCAGCATGCCCTCCGAGTAAAAAAAAGTGAAGTTCAGGTTTTAGAAGTATGTAAGCTCAAGTACATAAGCCAGATAAGTGAAGAGGAAACAAGAGTTTCATAAAAGCAAATAAAAAGTATATTAAAAAAATAAGAAGTTCAAATTAAAAAGATGAAGAAGTTCAATGCTTGTTACAAACCCAAAGAAGGTCATTAAAAAGGAATATTTAATTTAGTGCCCCAGGTTCCTTAGTTGTGCTCAGTTTTCCCCACGCTCCAAACTTTTGCTCACTTTTCCCCTATTCCTTAGCTGAAACTCTCACAAATGCTGATAGCGGGCGTTTGCCGTCTTGACCGTGCATTGAACGTCAATTGTGATGAGTGGGGCCGAGTCTTCGTTTGACCGTTGCTTGCTGACGGGTGGGACCGCAAGGAGACACGTATTGGGCAACTTGTTTGAATCTGAAACAGATCGAAATAGGCCGCACCGCACTGTGCCGCCCCGCCCCCTCCGTCGGCGTCGTGCCGTGTCCACCGCCGTTGTTTCCTCCACCCTATACCCCTATTCTGTTCGTTGGCGACGCCGCGTCTCCAACAGATATAGCCCACCTCCCCATCTGGGATTACATAGCGATGTTGAGTGAGGACGCCTAGAAGGCAGTCGACCGTGGAGAGGATTGGGTCGAATCCGTGGTAGATAATTCATGGCTTACACCTACGTAAGCATCGTTTCCCCTCGAATTGACCTTCAAAGTCGTATTATAGGTCGTATTTGACTTCTGTTTGCTTGAATCGTTCGAATTTTTGCTCGATTTTACCTGGCCTAACTGAAGCCTTTATTTGAAAAAAATAGGATTGATCCCACACTGGCTTTCTGGCTGGCAATTAGAATGGAAACTAGTGTGCTGCGTGGTACTAAACTGCATTTGATTTCATCATTTTTTCTATCCGAAAGTGGTAGAAACCAGCATATCTTTCAAAGTTTTGCGAGCTGAGCTCCATAACACCTATGCCTAGAGCGATGTCGATGTTGTTGAACTGAATTACTTTAACAGTGATGAGCAATGATTTCTCCCACTAACTTGCGATGATCATATGGCATTGCTTTTTACTCAGAATGATGACTACCGATTTGGTAAAATCCAAATCAATGTGCTTCAGCCACACGCAGAACGGGTGAAGGGGAAGGGGAAGGGGAAGGGGAAGGGAGTTCAGACATCATCTGTCTCTGCTAATAGGTAGCACCCCGTCACTCCTTGTAGGTCGACACCAAGTAAAGCAAGTGGTTCATGGAGCCACAACATGCCTGCTGCCAATTCTGTTGCCGATTCAGCTACTGCTTCTCGTGTACCTTCCATAGTTGGTGTACAGGAAGATACAGAACCTGACGAGGAAGTCCCTAAAAATGATGATCAAGACGAGATGATGTACCTTGAACTGGTCGATGTAGCTAGTCAGCAAGCAGTGAATGATGAATATATGGAGGAGCCCATCAGCCGAGCTAGGTTTGATGACACTGACGATGAAGAGAAGGAGGAGAACATGGACAACTTAATCGAGAATGAATACGATGGTGAGGACATGCCAACAATTGAATGGAATAGGGAATCACCTAAGCTTATTGTAGGTACCATTTTGCAATCAATGGTGGATATTCGGAATGCAGTGACAACATGGTTTATTCCATCTGAAAACACCTATAAGATTAGAAGGAGTGAGCCAAAAAGGTTCATAGTTTTTGTCCATATGATAGGTGTAGGGGGAGGTTGCATGCATCTCGTATGATAAAGAGCAAATTGATTCAGGTAATCCAAGTTCAGTTAGTAATTTAGCTTCAGATCATTGAGTAATGTTTCTTAACTGTTTTTACCCTTTTATTTTGTTTCAGATAAAGAAAAACCCACACAAGCATACCTGTCCACCTTGACGGGGAGGGGGGAAGGCCAAAACCAAGCTAGCAAAAACTAGGTGGGTGGGAGAGGCTATATTGGATTGGCTGAGAGAAGAATCTGGACTTGGTCCAACATCATTCCATGGAAAGCTTTTTGAGAATTACAAGAAAGAAATTCCATACATGAGAATTTTTAATGCTAGGGAAAGGGCTCTTGACAGAATTAATGGTCAATGGAATGACAGTTTTCAGCTGCTTTACACTTTCAAAGCTAAAGTGGAGCTGACTAGTCCAAGGAGTGTTGTAGAGATTGAGAAGCATACAGTTCCATTCAAAATAAAAGGGAAGTCATTTGAGAAGGAGTGCTTCAAAAGGGCTTTTGTTTGTTTCAGGACTTGCTAGCAGGGGTTTCTAGATGGTTGCAAGCCCTATTTGGCTGTAGATGCTACACATTTGACTAGAAGATGGAGAGGACAGCTAGTAGTAGCTTCTGCAGTTGATGGACACAACTAGCTATTCCCAGTTGCATTTGGTATGGTGGAGGCAGAGTCTAAGGAAAGTTGGGTCTGGTTTCTATAGCAGTTGCGCAACATTATAGGCACACCCCCTTGTTTATCTATACACACAGATGCTTGCAAGAGTTTAGAGAGTGCAGTATAAATTGTATTCCCCGAAGTGGAGCATAGGGAATGTATGGGACACCTGGCGTAGAATTTCAAAAATAAGTTCAAAGGTAAAGTTTATGATGAGAACTTATGGCCAACATCATACACATGCAGCAAAAGGAAGCATGAACACCATTTGAGAGTGTTGTATGCTCAAAATCCTCTTGTGAAGGAGTACATGGATGCACATCATGGAAAGGTGTGGTCAATAAGAATATTCAACGAAATCTGCAAAGTAGATTATGTGACCAATAACCTTCCAGAATGCTTCAATGCAAAGTTCAAGTCAGTGAAAGGGCTCTTGTTGTGGCAAGTATTTGACAAGATGAGGCAAACGATCATGATAAAGATGGCTCTTCGCAAAAGAATTGCAGAAACACAATATGTTGGTCATCAAATGCTCCCATCACTGATTAAGGCATTGCACTTGAAGGCAAGAGGACTAAAGATGAAATGTATTCAATCTGGTACATATGAGGGAGAGGTTACCTATACTGACACTAAAAATAGGATATGGAGGTATCTTGTGAACCTAACTACTAGAGAATATACTTGTAGGCAATGGAAGATCTGTGGGAAGCCATGCATACATGCCCTACATCTGATGACTATTATCGGGGGGGGGGGGGGCGGGGGCAGATGTTTTTTTTTAGAAAAGGAGGATGACCCCCGGCCTCTGCATCAAAAAGATGCACGCATCCACTTTATTATAAAGCAACACATAGTCTCCATGTCACAAGTTATAAAAGAGCTCACAAAGAGCAGAATAAAAAATAAATCGGGATAGCCCCATCCGACGGCAAAAATGATAGGAAACTAAACACCTATCCTATTACAAGACCGCCATCCAAACCGGTTGAAGATAGCCCGAGCTACCATCTCCCATCGGATAGACCCAGTAACCATACGCTCCCTGGCATCCATCAGAGTGAGGAGCGAGCACATACGGATTAACGTGGTGGCCCGGAAGATAACCTGCAAAAAGTTAATATTTGTTGTTCTGTTTAAAACCAAGTCGTTCGTGCAGTTCCAAATAGACCATAATAATGCACATACGCCTACACAGATGTGTCTTGTTGTTTCTATGTCCACCCCATTTAGCCACGTACCAAATAACGTGTGTATGCTAGTAGGAGGAGCGATATTAAAAGCTATGTGGACCGACCGCCATAAAACCTTTGCCAGAGGGCACTCAAGAAAGAGGTGTTTGATAGATTCATCATGATCACAGAAGCTACACCTTCAAGATCCTGACCAGTTACGTTTTGCCAAATTATCCTTGGTGAGAATGACTTGTTTGTGGACAAACCACATGAACACTTTAATTTTTAAAGGGACTTTGACGCTCCAGATATGCGCAGATCTAGGGATCGAGACCGAGTTGATTATATCCAAATACATGGACTTTACCGAAAGCACTCCACTCTTGGTTAGTTTCAAGTGCAACTGATCTGTTTGTTGAGAGAGTTGGACATCCATCAATGTTCTCACTAGATGGAGCCATGCTTCCCAACGACTC
Organism: Hordeum marinum; assembly: GCA_022496015.1. Classification (NCBI taxonomy): domain Eukaryota; kingdom Viridiplantae; phylum Streptophyta; class Magnoliopsida; order Poales; family Poaceae; genus Hordeum; species Hordeum marinum. Next base: position 443,073,199 of record CM039675.1, on the reverse strand, counting down.
CCCACTAAGGTCCTTCTGAATTGAATATTTAGAGGATTGGACTATAATATTGTTGCAACACCGGCCTCTTTACGTGAACAATATTATAGAGAGACGGATATTGGATAGCTAGAGGCTCCTCCCCTAGCCACTTATCCTCCCAGAATCTTGTTGAAGTACCATTACCAACGATAAATTTTGTTTTGTGAAAGAAGGCTGATTTAACTCACATTAGTCCTTTCCAGAATGGTGAGTTGGTTGGTCTGACCGTCACCTGAGATAAAGTCTTAGTTTGAAGGTACTTATTACGCAGAATCTGGGCCCAAGTGGCCTCGGTCTCTATAGATAACTTGTATAGCCATTTACTGAGTAAGCATCTGTTCTTCACCTCTAAATTCTCAATGCCAATACCACCTTGGTCATTTGGCCTACAAATAATATCCCATTTAGCAAGTCTGTATTTCCGTTTTAACTCATCACTTTGCCAGAAAAAATGGGATCGATAGAAGTCCAGTCTTTTCCGTACCCCTACTGGTATCTCAAAAAAATACAAGAGAAACATTGGAATACTTGTGAGCACCAAATTATTGAGAATAAGTCGGCCTCCGTATGGCATTAGTTTTCCCTTCCAGCAACTTAGTTTCTTTTCAAATCGATCTTCAATACACTTCCATTCCTTATTAGAAAGCTTGCGATGGTGTATCGGTATTCCTAGATATGTAAAAGGCATCGAGCCCAATCCACATCCAAACAGTTGTTTGTAAGCTTCTTGTTCGTCTTTAGCTCTTCCAAAGCAGAACAATTCACTTTTCTGGAAGTTAATCTTTAACCCCGATAACTGCTCGAATAAGCATAACACCAGCTTCATATTTCTGACTTTCGCAAGATCATGCTCCATGAAGATGATAGTATCATCAGCGTACTGTAGGATGGACACGCTACCATTCATCAAATGCGGGACAAGACCACCTACTTGGCCATATTCTTTAGCTCTTCCTATCAGTATTGCCAACATGTCTACCACAATGCTGAACAATATATGCGACATTGGGTCTTCCTGTCTTAGACCCTTGAGTGTCTGGAAATAATGACCTATGTCATCATTCACTTTTATTCCGACACTGCCTTTCTGCGTGAAGGACTCTACCTATTTTCTCCAGGCTTGATCGAATCCTTTCATACGCAAGGCTTGTTGAAGAAATGGCACTTAACCTTGTCATACGCTTTCTCAAAATCCACCTTAAAAACCACCCCATCAAGTTTTTTCGTGTGGATCTCATGGAGAGTCTCATGAAGGACCACAACCCCTTCAAATATGTTTGTGTCTGGCATGAAAGCTGATTGAGAAGGTTGCACCACACTTTGTGCAATCTGCGTCAGTCTGTTAGTCCCCACCTTAGTGAAGATCTTAAAACTGACATTAAGAAGACATATCGGTCGGAACTGCTGAATCTGCACCGCATCTGTCTTCTTAGGGAGCAAGGTTATCGTTCCAAAATTCAGATGAAATAGCTGCAAATTCCCAGAAAAAAATCATGGAACATTGGTAGCAAATCGCCCTTAATAATATGCCAACACTTTTTATAAAACTCAGCCGGCAAGCCATTCGGCCCAGGCGCTTTGTTATTCTTCATTTGTGAAATTGCCTCAAACACCTCTTTCTCTGAAAACGGGGCGGTAAGGATGTCATTCTCATCAGTCGCAAGTTAGGGAACATCCTCAAGTCTGGATTCTTCTAAGGATACAAAACTATCCTTAGGGGCCCCAAACAAACTGCTTATAATAATTGGTAATATATAATTTTAGGTTCTCCTGGCCCAAAATTGTCCCCTCATCTTGCTCAAGCGGAAAGATCTTCTTCTTGCAATGTTTTCCATTCGCAATCAAATGAAAGAATTGCGTGTTATCATCTCCCTGGATGACTTGTTGCACTTTAGCTCTAAGTGCCCACTTCAATTCTTCCTCTCACAACAATTCCTTTAGCCTCATCCTGGCCTCCACTTTAGTATTTATCTGTTGCCAAATTTATGGTTGCTTATGCTGACAATGTGCCTGCACTCTTGGGAAAAGATCAATGGAACATAGTAGATCTAGGGTTCAAACTCCACGCTCCTGTATTGACTAGACCACTAGGAAGACCAAGGAAAAACAAGATTAGAGCAGGTGAGGAGGGTCGTCTACCAAAGAAGCGTGCTTGCAAAAAATGTGGAGTTCTGGGGCATATTGTTAGGCTTTGTACCAATCCAGTGGATGCACCATTTGGAGAGGAGGAAAGATGGACAGCCGCCAATGCAGTGGAGAATGCAGCAGCAATGGAGATTGAAGATGCAGTGGAGAATGCAGCAGCAAATGAAGCAGTACCAGCACCTTGGTATGTGTTTGCATTTGTAGAATGCAGCTACCCTTTTGTTTGCATTTGTTCTCATTTTCACCTATGGATTATAATTTTATTTACCAGATCTAGGGAGAAAAGGCCTAGAGATGAAGAAACCAAAGATTTTGAAACCATGGCCTTTGATGGTTTTGAAACTATAAGATAGGAAGAGGAGGGGTTAATTGTTCCAGTTGTGCCATTAAAGATTATTGAACACACAGATGACTGTCAAATGGTCGTCAAGTGCTCGGGGAGTGGAACTACTCCATCAGCACCTCCACGGCCAAAACCCCAAGTAATGATCAAAAGGAACAGGAGTCTGAATGATAAGAGCATCTCAACTAGGGAAACCAGGAGCAAGACGGTGAAGCCAGCTGCGAACACAAGGAGCAAGTCGAAGATTTGAATTAATATGTTTGTGTTGTCAATTTGAGCTACTATGAAAATTTATCAGTTGTAATAATGTTGCTTGTAATTTGGTATCTTATTTGAGTCAGAATTAAAATTTCCATCAAAATTTGAATTTTACCAATATTTGAATTTGAGCCAAAATTTGAATTCGAGCCAGAGTTGAAGTTGAACCAACATTGGAGGTTCATTGCTCTGTGTGATGTATTTGATCAATCATTTGAAGTCCAATATTTGTAGGTGAACAATCCGAATGAGAAATGTGCTAGAAACGAGCTCGAAATCTAGGGTAAAGAGCCCTATTTGTAATCAAGTTTTTTTTGACCTTGTCGAAATGAGGTGTATATTTTATATTAACACTTGTTTCATATATAGAGGGTAAAAACGAAATCTCACTATTTATTGATTAATATTCATATTACTACATTTTTTTGAAAAAATATGCTTTTAGTTCAAAACCGTCAAATAACACGTTTTAGATATGAAAATGAAAAAGTAAGTTAGAATCCTTCTTATTCACTCCAAAATGAAGCTTTGGTGATTTTTCTGATTTGTTTTGAATTTTTTTGATTTTATTCAAATCCTAAACCCTCTTTCCCTATTCTACGAATTCTGAATATCTTCATTTGTGTGAAGTTTTTTTTTCATGAAAATGACCTACACCAAGTTTATATTTTTTTCTCATAACCTTGTCACATATGACGGCTATGTTCGCAAGAATTCTAACATTTTGATTTTTTTAAAACATTTGAACTTTATTTCGATAGATCACTTCAATAAATGATTTTTCAAAAAAACGTCCCTATACCGAGTTTATAATTTTTTATGGTAACTAGGTCTCATAAACGGACTAACTATGTTTTTTTAATATTTTTGCAATTTTTTGTAATTTAGTTATGGTCATTTGAAATCTGGTCAAACCCTAATAACCCCGTTGACTGACTCATAACCCCTCCGAACCCTAGCGTTGAACGTCCGCCCTCGGGTCGTACCATAGCGTCGAACGTCCGCCCTCAGGCATGCACGATCCACGCGACACTAGTTCTGCATCCTGATTAGCTACCGCACTGTCCTAAAAACTAACAGGGCTGGCCCACCCATCGGAGCCATGTGGCCAGTGCTAACGGCCGTGCCCAAACGGCCATCACCGCCGCTGGTCAAGCCCACTAGCCCCACGTGTGCTACCCGCATTCACCTCCCTTCTCTGTTTATTTTCCCCTCGCACCGCACCTGGCACCGCCGGCGCCTCCGTGCACCACCGCCATCGTCGCCATGGTTTCTTGGTCTGATGGTTCTGACTCCTCGTCGTCTGGCGATGACTATGTGACCCAGTTTAGTTTCTGCTCAAGTGCATCTAGGGTTAGGGTTCTAGGTAGAAAGGGGAATTTATGGTCCCAATAGAAATCTTTACATAAGTAAGCAGTGCAGACATTTTTTTGCAATAGGTTCAGTAGTTGCATTGTTTTCACTAAATGATTTCTGCATTGGTCATAATGTTATTTCTTTTTTGGACACATTAATAGGATGGACCCAAGTGCAAGTATGTGCAATGGATTGACTCTGAGTGGAAAATCCTATTGAAGGAAGCTTTAGCTTCTATTTGGGATATGTATGACAAGGAGTTGACTGACAGGTTGAGACAGAATATAGTTAATGCTAAAGAAGTCTTCAAGGTAGTGCAAGAGAAGAGGAAGATGGAAAATGACCCGAGGTTCTTTAAAGTTGACTTTGCTAAAATGGTGACTAACAAGGAGGATGCACTTGCCCAATTAGGCAATGCACATATAGCTCTTAGTGACCTCAAGGAAGAGCTTGAGAAGAAGAACTTGGCTGACAAAGTAGACACTAACATCCATCAGGTGCTAAGGGCCAAAGCAGATAAAGAGAGAGACCAAGAGAAGGTAGAGAAGGTAAAGCTGCTGCAGGAGATGGACCCGATCAAGAAGGAGAGGGATAATTTGTTGGAGGAGAGGGAGAAGTTGAAGCAAGAGAAACGGAACCTAGAGCACACCATAGGTGACCTGTTCAAAGAGAAGGAGGCCAGCAAGGGGAAGATCAGGAAGATCAAGGAAATAGTTGCTGAATGATTCAATGTTGTTGTAGTACTAGTTGCTATGTGTGGCACTATTAATGTTGTTGTAGTACTATTTGCTATGTAATGAATTTGTGCTGGATTTAATTGTGTTGCTGGATAATGCTATTATTGTGCCAGAATTAGGTTTGATGCAGTTTAGTGGTGGTTATCTGTTATTTTCGACAAAAGCGGTGGTTTTGGAGTAACCTTGCCACAAATGTGGTGGTTTTCAGCAATTTACTCCCATGAATGCAACTCTATTTAGTGCAACTCTGTTTATCTCAAATGCAACTCTGTTTAGTGCAACTTTGTCGATCTCTGAATGTATGCAGTTTAGTGTTATTTTTCGACACTTCCAGTTTTGGTAGAAGACAACTACCAGTTTAGTGATAGGATTAGTTTGTTAGCTAATAACCTCGAGTGTTGGATCATACCCTAGCTCGTCAGATGACAATAAGTAGTACTAGTGCAACACAAGGGATATACATCAAGTTCATCTCTTCTCTCTCACACTTGCCAAACTTTTCTCCTCGAGGTCGCCAGTTCTCCTAAAAAAACCTAGTTCACGGGCCCAAAGAGAATCAAGTTGCAATAGGTCCACAAAGGATAAATGAGGCCTAGAAACAAGCGATGGCTCTTTTTTTTGTTTTGAACGATTGCTTTGTTCCTTTTTGTTTCTGATTGATTTTTTCATTAATTTGATTGCCCAAGCTCTTCATTTCATTGAGGATTTTTTTGGCTTTCCTTTATGGGTCCCTTCATTTATTTGATTTGATTTGTCTTCACCATATGTGCTTTTTTTGTTTGCTCACAAGCTAGTATAAGCCGTGTACAATATGTTCTTATTTATAGAAGGCATCTCAAAACACATCATTTTTAGTTAGTTTGGTTAGTTTTGCTCACATCAAATAGCCGTGTCTAAACTTGGGACAAACAAAATACAAACATAACAAAGCATTAATATAACACACATAACTTAGATAGGGTAGCTATTGCAACACACAAGTTCTTACATATAACACGACACCGATAGATAACCGTACATAGATAGGGTAGCTAGGGCAACACACACACACCAAACTCATACTACAAATAGATAGGGTAGCTAGGGCAACACCGGCATGTCTTCACAGTCGTCTTCACCGCGCGCCGGCTTCACCGTCGTCTTCACCGCTGCTCTTCACTGCTCCTCCTGAAGGCTGTTCTCACCGACGTTGTACGGGAGGCTTTGCATGCGGTTGCGAGTGGGGAAGATGCTCTCGAAGTCGGTGAAGATGTTGTAGGTGGTGAATGCGAGGAACTTGCACCCACACCAGAACACCTTGCCAAGCAGGTAGTCGGCATCGAACTTGTTGGTGAAGTGGGCGACGAGCCCTACCAGTGGAGCGCTGGCATGGGGATGCTGCTCCACGAGTTGGAACATGGACGACGAGCTCTCTAAGCGGTGGTTGGAGCCCGCACGACGGAACCACTTTGCAAACTCAGTATTACCCCTCCAGCGTGATAACGCCCACACGCGGAGCGATGCCTCGACGACGACGTGGGCGGGGTACCGCATCTCCGGCATGGTGCGCAGCACGCGGAACGTCGGCCCGATGTACTGCATCGTGCTCGCATCGCTGCGTGTTTGCTTTGGCTTTTGGGGAAGAAGAGAAGGGGGAGGCGCACATGGATGTGTACAAGAAGAGGCAACGAAAGGCAGTTTGAATAGATGAGGGAGACGACGAGGGTACATGCGGAAACAGCGTCGATCATGACTCAGTGTGTGCGTGAACCGATGCGATCGTGCATCAATGCATGAATGTGAATCGATACGACCGTGCAGCCTCCCCCTTCTGCCACCACATACGTCTGCGTGCTCTGCGTGCCCTGCGTGCTCTGCGTGAACCAATGCGATCATGCATCAATGCGTGCACGTCTGCCTACGACGCGTGAAACAACGCAATGCCTGCGAGCTGCCGAGCGACTTAATCGAGCGGCAGCCATGCGCTAGGGATCGATGCTTGTGTGTCGGCATGCATGCATGCGAGTAGGTCAATGCATAGGTGAATAGATGCGTGTGTGGCGGCGTTCGCATGCATAGCAGGCTGCATTGATGCCAAAGCCGGGCATGGATAAAAGGCTGATCCAGTGCAACGTCCTCGATAGCAGGCTTCTTTATTTTATTACCAACAAATTAACATGCCTGTCCTATGAACACAAACACGGCCCAACTAGCGAAGCCACAGCGTCATTCAACACAGTCCAATGTGGCCCCACTAGTCAGAACTAGTCAGAGTTAACGGTTAAGACGGCAAACATCTTCTACGAACATTTGTGGGAGTTTCAACTAAGGGAGTGGGGAAAGTGAGCAAAACTTTGGAGCATGGGGAAAACTGTGCACAACTAAGGAATGGGGGGCACAGGAGTAATAATCCCTTAAAGCATCTCAAAAAAATTTATAATTTTTTTCTCTGTTGAAATAAACCTAGAAGTTCAAATTTAAAAACGGAGCGGCTTGATGTCTATCAGAAAGGAGGATTTTTTCCGTTACTAAAAGAAAAAAGCTAGGAAGTCCAAACTAAAAAGATGGAGAAGTTCCAAGATTATAGAAAACTCAGATTTTCCTCGTTATTAAAATGGAAAACAAGAATTTCAATAATTACATAACAAGAAGTTCAACTTTTAATAATAGAGCGCTTCAAAATTTCATAAAAAAATCAGAAATAAAACCAGGAAGTCCAAATTAAAAAGATGGAGAAGTTTAATGATTATAGAAAACTCAAATTTTCCTCGTTATTTAAAGAATGGAAACAATAAGATCAAAAATAAAATAACAAAGAAGTTCAACTTTTAAAAATATAACACTTCAAAATTCATTAAAAAGGATTAAGAAATTCAGATTAATATTCATATAAAACTCACATATTTTCATGTAAACCGAGAGAAGTTTAGATTGATAACTACGAAAAGTTCACGTACTGCATGGTGTGCATTTTGTATTAAAAAAGAATAAAAAAGCAAAGACTACAAGTTTTATTGTTATAAGTTCAAGTCCTCGGTCGGAGAAAGTTAAATTTTTTATTGTGAGAGGGTTTGTACAAAAGGAATATCATTTGTGTAACACTAACGAATGGATGAGAAAATTACGAATGAAAATACGTCATAGAAGTTCAACGTCAAAACAACAAGAAGTTCAACTACTGCACTAATGAATTTCAGATGAAAATATTTTAAACTACCGCGAGTATGAAAAAACGGTCAACACACGATTATTACTGACGCAAAGACCTTTGAATCTTTGTCGTCCGCCAGCGGACGGCAAAGGGCCTAGACGGTACACGTGGCAACTTAGCTCCGTTAAGGGATTAATGGCGTGCTTTGCTGTCCGCTGGCAGATGGAAGACCTTAGTTCTTTGCCGTCTACCAGCGGACGGCAAAGTACCTGTTTTTTTTGCTAGCCTAGGTGGGTTCTTTGCCGTCCGCTGGCAGACGACAAAGAACAGGTTCTTTGTCGTCTGCCAGCGGACGGCAAAGAACCCACCTAGGCCAGCCCTAGGTTGCATAGGCAGCTGCCTCATGGCACCTTTGTCGTCTGCTGGCTGACGGCAAAGCTCTTTGTCGTCTGCCAGCAAACGACAAAGTGGCTATATTGCCCCTGTTTTTTTCCTGTTTTTTCTTAAAATCATTCAATTTGACAGAATATCACATATATATATATATATATATATATATCAACAATATCAACAATATATATCCAAGCATACCAACAATAAGTTTCAACATGCATACCAACAATAAGTTTCCAACAACATATCCAACATACAAGTTTCCAACAACATATCCAACATACAAGTTTCCAACAACATATCCAACATACAATGGTTTCCAACAACATATCCATACATACATATCCAAAACAAGTTTCCAACAAGTTTCCATAAACAAAAAGGAAGCATAAGTAGAATAGTACACTCCATCAATGCAAGCTTCGTCATCTATAGCAAATCTGCAAAGTAAGAAAGATGAAAGTTAGAAGAAGAAGACTAGCTAGAAGAAAAAGAAGAAAAAGAAGAAGAAGAAGAAGAATTTATCTTCTCTTTCTTTTTATCCTCTCCTCTCCTCTTCTCCAAGGTGGTAATGCCATTTTCTTGCTAACTAAGCATATCGAGTCATTTTGGAGGAAAAAAATGCTAAGTATAGGTCATTTTATAGCTATCCTAGGTAGAATATATCATTTTGGAGGTAAGTAAGGTTATTATGTCATTTTTGAGGAAAATAAGCTAAGTATAGATCATTTTGGAACTAAACCAAGGTTATTATGCCTTTTTTAACTAAGTGAGCTAATTATGTCATAAATGAACTAGCTAAGCTAATTACAGATCATTATTGAGCTATCCTAGGTAGTTATGCCATTTTGTACGTAAGTGAGCTAATTATGTCATAAATGAACTAGCTAAGCTAGCTATAGATCATTATTGAGCTATACTAGGTAGTAATGCCATTTTTTAGCGAACTAAGCATATCAAGTCATTTTGGAGGGAAAAATGCTAAGTACAGGTCATTTTATAGCTATCATAGGTAGAATATACCATTTTGGAGGTAAGTAAGCATATCAAATCATTTTTGAGGAAAATAAGCTAAGCATAGGTCATTTTGGAGCTAAACCAAGGTTATTATGCCTTTTTTACCTAAGTGAGCTAATTATGTCATAAATGAACTAGCTAAGCTAATTACAGATCATTATTGAGCTATCCTAGGTAGTTATGCCATTTTGTACCTAAGTGAGCTAATTATGTCATAAATGAACTAGCTAAGCTAGCTATAGATCATTATTGAGCTATACTAGGTAGTAATGCCATTTTCTAGCTAAATAAGCATATCAAGTCATTTTGGAGGGAAAAATGCTAAGTATAGGTCATTTTATAGCTATCCTAGGTCAAATATACCATTTTGGAGGTAAGTAAGCATATCAAGTCATTTTTGAGGAAAATAAGCTAAGCATAGGTCATTTTGGAGCTAAGTAGGTCATTTCTTAAGCTAAGTATGCATTTGTTAATGAAAACACTCGGGAAAACTTACCATCAACACGGAGGTGAAGGACCGATAGGGTTTGCGACAGGGTGAAACGTAGAAGGACCGGTCGGGGTTGCGACAGACGCAGAAGGATCGGTCGATGCTTGTCGGGAGGCACGCTGCACCAAAGATCATTTGCAATGTCTCCTTAGCATGATGCAACTCAAATGCGAATACTAGTAACTAATGACCATTTAAATGAAACTCACCGTGGGTGCTATAGCAACATGGGGCATCGACGGAGGGGTCTGACCATTGTTCTGGCACACAGTTTGCACATTTTGTTTTCACGAGTCATTCATATTAGTTAGTGATGAAACGAACATTACGTGCATGATTTGGCTAATATGCAGGAGAAACTTACCACGAGGAGCTCGTATAGGGCCCGGTGAGACGCATCATTCTGGTTCCTCTCCTCCTCCAACAGCCTAGCCGTCCTCTCCTCCATGTCCCTCTCCCTCTATGTCGCCTGCCTGTTTGCCTCCGCCAGAAGCTCCTAGGCCCTAGCCTCAATGGCTAGCTCCATTGGCCATGAACGAGGCCTTATCTCAGGATCAGAGCTCGTCTGGCACTTCTTGATCTCCGGGAGAGTTCTAGGACAACGTATCAGTCCATCCCCAATGGCTATCGAGCCATGGGGCCTCCCGCCACCAGATATCATCACGAGCTCTGGATCAAAAGGACTCTGGCTCGGGTTGAAGTCCTCCCCTTTCCTCCCCTTTCCTCCCCTTTCCTCCCCTTTCCTCTCCTTTCGCTCATCTCTGTACCTCACGAGCTTGTTGTGGGAGGAGATGTTGCTGAAGCTCTGTGGATGATCGAGGTCATCCTCAGAGAATGCCTTGGCCTTCTTGTACGAGCCATGGCATAGAGGTCGAACAGAGGTGGCACCTCCTTCTTGTTTTCTTGCGTCTAAAAGAGAGGAACAAAATATTAGTTAAGGGCTCAAGCTCATGAAGAATGAAATTGCATGAATCATTAAGCAAACCACATACCCAGTTATCCCCGTACTCAAACAGGTTGGAGCTCCCTTGCTGGTGTGGCACACCTCTCATTTGGGCACGCTTATCCTTGGCCTTGTTGTGTTCGGCTAGCCATTCGGGAGAGCACCACTCATCCACCAATGCCTCCCAACAGTCCATCCTATCCTCACACCATCTCGGGGGCACCTAAGTTAGACAAGAGAAATTTCAGCGCTACGCCTACGAATCAAATCAAAGAAACTAAGTACAAGGCCTTAAGAATAGATAATTACCTTCATTAACTTCTCCTTACTCAGATAATTTTTGCGCCACTTCTTCTTGGCCCTCTTAATGTTACTTGAGGCATAGTAGTCTCGAATAGCCTGCACCCGAGCCTCGTGCCGTAAGTTCTGAAGTAGGCGCTTGCACTCGGCTTCGAGAACAATAGCCGCTTTCGCCTCGTCTTCCTCAAGACACCTGTACAAGGTCTGCAATCAAACAGGACAACACATTAGACACATGATTAGTACAATCACTAGGTGTTGTTGATTTTTAATTCTGTAAAGGAGAAATTACCCAAAAGCGACAGATCACAATGTCAGACATCATCTCGGACAAGACACTGTCGACCATATCCTTCGACAGGGCCGGGGCAGCCTTGTACAGCTCCCAGGTCAGTGCTACCTATGGAGACTCACCCTCACCGAGCAACTGGACCTTCCCCGAGAAGGTGCCAGAGAAGCTCACCAAGGACCTGGTTGGGCCTGCGGACACCACACTCATATTTCCAACCCCTGAAGTAGGACAAGGCCAACACATTAGATATTAATTTGAAGAAACATGAAGGCAAAAGGTTAAAAAAGAGTAAATGCACTTACTTCTCCGCATTAGGCACAATCAACCACCTCTGCTCGCAGGTCGTCGGCAAGGGCGACAACTTTGTACAACCACGCTGGTAGACCTTCTTGCCCTCTTCAACCAGCTCACCCTTGCTATAGGTGTCCTCAGACAAGTTGTCCTCGCCACCATCAGACAAGTTGTCCTCACCACCATCAGCATGGCCACTAGCCTTCGGAGTCACGTGGGACGAAGACTCTGGGACTCGAGTCTCCTGGGACGAAGACTCTGGACCAGAGTCTCCTGGGACGAAGGCTCGGTGACCCGAGGCTCGTCGACCCGAGGCTCGTGGACCAAAGTCCGAGACGGGTCCAAGTCAGACGGGTCCACCTGAGATGGACCACTCGTGTGGTCGGGAGAATCAGCTAGGGGTAGCGGCGAGGAAGGCGCAACAGCCTTCCTACCTCTAGCACCTCTCTTCGGCTTCTCCCGACCTCTCCCGGTCGAAGAAGAAGCGCCCGCCAGTATCTGCATGCTGTGTACTAGCGCTCTTCGGAGTTGCTGCGGTGGAATAATAGCACCCCTTCCATCACGCGCCGAGGAAGGAGGCTCAGAGTGCTCTCGACCCCCGCCCACCATCTGTCAACACCTGCAATGACAAAGAGTGAACGAAATTAGTTCAACATAAAAAAATTGAATACCTAATAACATGAACTAATTAATAATATATATATATACATAATAATAATTGAATACCTCACATTACTAATATTAATCTTCATCGTCTATATATGCTCCGGGATCAATAAATGCATAATCATCATCACTATCAGTAATGACATGCTCATCAGCATCATCAATAAATGCATCAACATGTGGAAGGCCTCTATGTAATCGGTCAAGCATTGTCAGGTCATCTGCAATAGTAACCTCTTCTTCTTCCGTCTCTTCTTGTTCCTGCTCAGGGGTGAAGCCGGGTTCACTTTTGCTGTCGACCTCATTGTTCTGGGGTGAAGTAGAGCGATTCTTGAAATGTTTTTTTGGAAACACGTGTTTCTTGGAAGAATTCTCCTTCATATGTGTCTGGGTTAATGTGAGGTTCATAATCATCTTCATTGAGGGGAGGTGGTCTAAATTTGGCGGCACATCGTAAATGACATCCCAACCTTTCAAATTTGGATCCGTTTGGCAGACCCACGGTAGATAGAAAACTTGGGTCACCTGTTGAGCCGTAATATAGACATCGGGAACATCTAAATGGGTACTTTGTTTGATTTCAACTAGCCCTATATGTTCATGAGTCCTTCTGGTCTCCTTCGGCTGGAACCAATAACATTTGAAGACTACGACGTTTGGTGGGTGTTCACCAAAGAATGTAAGTTCATAAATTGCTTCAACTCTTCCCTAATACTCGACCCCTCCTTCGCCGACAGCGGAGACACAACAATTTGTAGACTTTTGGTCAGCCATAGATAGCTCTTTGCCAAAAGTACAAAAGCGATACCCGTTGATGTCGTATTTGTCAAATGAACGGATCTTAAAGTCAAAACCATTAGCGACTTGTCTCAATTCGGAGTCCATAGACTATGCATTAGCCTGCAAGTTTAATACCAAAGGATTGTTGCATTAGCTGCAAACTAGGCAAAGAAATGAAATCGTCTAATTAATGGAAATTACCGTTTGCTTGAACCAAGAGATGAAACCGGGATAGCCACCTCCATGCTTTGCCAGAAGCTCATACTCTTCGATGGAATCCTTTTGGATCACCGCTCCATCCGAGAATTTGGCGACATATCGACTATATCACATATCCGGGAATAAGAGCATTCCAAAGGAATTAGAAGTTGTGAAACAATGTACCGAGAACTTACTCGATGTACGACCGCACTTCTGTTAGGTTGTTGAAGATATACAATGAAATGGTCTGCCATTCTTCGACATCCAACCCTATTGATTTCGAAGCACCAGCTGGTGCGAGCTTCCCTTTGAATAGGCTGAGGTTGGATCGACCTTTTTCACCGTCGCCATCATTGTACCGTGGCTTCGGATTATGCAAATGACGATTCTGGGCTGTGTAGTGTGCTGTCATGAAGTTTGCCACCTCCTCAGTAATGAATGCCTCGGTCATCAATGCTTCAACTCTACGTTTTTTTACATTTTGCTCGAAGCGTCTTTTGCATCCTCTCAGTTGAGAAGCACCAACAATTTTGCACGGGCCCCAATCTTGCCTCTGTCGGGAGATGCAAAATCAAATGCTGCATTGGATTAAAGAAGCCCGGTGGAAAGATCATTTCTAACTTGCAGATCAACTCCGGCGCCAACTCTTCCAGTTCGTCTAGCACGTCAAGCGATAGTTCTTTAGCACAAAGAGCACGGAAGAAATAGCTCAGCTCTGCCAGTACTAGCCATTCACCCTCAGGGATAAAGCCACGCAACATCACCGGCATTACCTGCTCAAGCCATATGTGCCAATCATGACTCTTGAGACAAAATATTTTCAATTTTTCAAGACTCGCTCCCCTCTTTAGATTCGCTGCATACCCATCGGGGAACATCAACTGCATTTTCACCCACAAGATCATTTCCCTCATAGCTGGCCTTCCAAGATTGAACCATGCCTTTGGTTTCCTCCAGTTCTTCTTTCCTTTAGGTTGTCGAATGTTTTGTAATGGTCTATCATATAGAGCCTCAGGGTCGACTCTAGCCTTAGGATTATCCTTCGACTTCCCCTCTATGCCAAACAATATACCAAAAAGGGCCTCCGCGATATTCTTTTCAGTGTGCATCACGTTGATGTTGTGTGGGCAAAGGAGGTCTTTAAAGTAAGGCAGATCCCACAAACATATCTTGTGAGTCCAGGCGTGTTCCGTATTATACCCTTTGAAATACCCTGGATGATCTGGATCCAGCTCGAGAGCGTCTATCTGATCCAGGATCTATTGGCTTGTCAACACAGGTGGTGCAGTGTTTTTGACAACTCTACCTTTGATGAAATTCTTCTTGTCTTTTCTGAACTTATGGTCAGGATCCAAGACTATGCATGTCGAAGCAAGAAAACTTGTGACCTGCCTCCAGCCAACGGAACTGAAGAGCTGCCTTGCATGTGGGGCACGGAAACCTTCCATGCACACACCAGCCAACGAATAGCACATACGCCGGCAAGTCATGCATCGAGTACTTGTACCACACATGCATTTTGAAGTTCTTTTTTGTAGCAGCGTCGTATGTCTTGATCCCATTATCCCAGGATTCTTGCAATTCATCCTTAAATGGTTGCATGTACACATTCATATTCTTCCCCGGATATTTGGGCCCTGGAATTATCAACGTCAGGAAAATGTTCTTTCTTTTCATAATCTCTCCAGTGGGAGATTGAGTGGAATGACAAATACAGGCCAACAACTGTATTGTGCTGCCGTAATACCATACACATTGAACCCATCCGTGTTGATGGCAACTCGAGGATGCCTTGGATCTGCCACTTTATCCTTATGTAATGCATTGAAGTGCTTCCATGCAAAAGCGTCTGAAGTGTTTCCCAACATCGGTTTGCCATCTGCATCCAGTTCTGTTCTTTTGCCCAATTTATGCCACGTCATCTGTCTAGCCATCTCTTCGACCATGAAAAGACATTGAAGTCTTGGTATGATTGGAAGATACTGAAGAACATTAATGGGGATTTTGGTCTAACTCTTCTCACCCATACCATTGTCTACCATAACATACCTAGAAGAATTGCAAATGGGGAATAGTTCAAGCCCGCATACTCAAGCCTAAATAAGGCACATCCATTCTCACAGGCATCTATCTTCTCATAGGGCATCTTAAGCGCACGTAGGATTTTGTCTGACTAGTACAGGTTTGGTGGAATACATGGACCTTGGGTAGAAAGCGTCCAAATATCGTCATCATCGCGTCGTAGCATTCTCTGCCCAGGTTGAACTGAGCCTTTAGAGCCATTACTTGTGCGATGGCATCTAGCTGACAAAGCTCAGTGTGCTCGTGGAGAGGACGTTTTGAAGACTCCAACATTTCATAAAAGGCCTTTGCAAATTCCTCCATCTCATCGTCCGAATCCCGAGCATCATCAAAGTCTTGCACCATGTCTTCGATCCCAGTACCATGCTCGTCGGTGCAACGACGAACCACCTCAGCTCTGGCACGTTGGGCAGACTCACCATGAAATGTCCAGACCGTATAATTAGGCGTAAAACCCCACTTCCGCAGGTGTTTGATCATTTCAAACTCTGACTTCTTCTTACAGTTGTCGCAATCGACACAAGGGCACCAGGTTGTTTTCTGTCCATTTGCAAATGCGACTCTCACAAACTCCTTGGTTTTTGTTAACCATTCACGGGTCATGTCTTTCTGACTAGTGTGACCGGTGTACATCCACCCACGATCACTCATATTGCCTAGCTACTGGACACACACAAAATATATACATAATTCAGCAAACCATATTCATCAGTTAAATAGAGTTTGTCAGTTTCATTACGTCGATGCAACCTAGACGCTAGTAGGTAAAGATAGGTCCTAATCCCACTCGATTATGTGTAGATTGGGTTCGTTTTCCCATGCTCCACTCCGGATTCAACGCACAATTTCGGCAGCACCTCCCCGTTGTTCTCCTGATACACGTCTCCGCTCCAGATTCGACGCACAATTTCGGCAGCACCTCCCCGCTGTTCTCCTGATACACGTCTCTGCAATAAGCAGAGAGGCACTAACGAAATTTTGCATCAGATCCGGAGCAGAGCATATGGGAAAACGAATCCAATCTACACATACTCAGGCTGTCCATGGATAACGTTGGACAATTTGAAAGAATCACGGTTATAAATATGCTAATGAATGCATATTTACAAATGTAACCCTTTCAAACAGGAGACGCATAGTGGTCACGCATACTGATGATTGAAGACACCTACAGCTAGCAAGTTTCATCGGCATGAAGACAAGAACAGAAGAAATGAAGGGGGCAGGAGGAGATGTCATTTGTGCTCACCCATGAATGCAGGGGCGGAGGTCGTCGAACGCATGGGGAGGTCATCGAACACCAGACCCTCACAGCGACGAAACAACTGCGCATTTAAATCCACCTGATCAACATAAATATGATGTTTTGTATAACAAAATCGAAAATATATGACCTAACTCATAATTCACAAATATATGACCTTTCGGCCTCTAGAAGGCCGAAGAGCACCTTTTTCGAGATCGGGGTGTCAAGGGTGTCGTGTCGGGGTAGGGGTGTTGTGTCGGGGTCGGGGGTGCCGTGTCGGGGTGTCGGGGTGTTGTGTCGGGGGTCGGGGTGTCTATGGTGTCGTGTCGGGGTCAGGGTGTTGGGGGTGTCGTGTCGGGGTAGGGGTGCTGTGTCGGGGTCGGGGGTGCCATGTCGGGGTGTCGGGGTGTTGTGTCGGGGGTCGGGGTGTCTGTGGTGTCGTGTGGGGGTTGAGGTGCTGTGTCGAGGTCGGGGGTGCCGTGTCGGGGTCGGGGTGCTGTGTCGGGGTCACGGTATCGGGGTGTCATGTCGGGGTCGGGGTGTCGGGGTGTCGTGTCGGGGTCAGGGTGTCGGGGTCAGGGGGTCGTGGTCAGGATGGCAAATCCTCGACCCCTCGACCCCTTGGCGACCCTCGACCCCTGGACCCCTTTTCCCCTCGACCCCTCGACACCTCGATCCTCGACCCCTACCCGGTCGACTCCTTTTACCCTCGATCCTCAACCCCTCGACCACTCGACGACCCTCTTTTCCCTCGGCGACCCTCCTTTTCCTCCTCCTCCTCCTCCTCCTCTTCTTCTTCTTCTTTATTTTCCTTTTTCCTCTCCATCTTTTTATTCTTCTTCCTTCTTTTCCTTCTTCCTCTTGTCTTCTTTTTCTTCTTCATTTTCATTATTTTCCTTTTTCCTCTCCACTTTTACTTTTTCTTCTTTTCTTATTTTTTTCATCTCACAAAACGTACTAATAACCTAAAATATGACTAACCTAAAATCTACTAACCTAAAATATGACTAAATATAAAAAAACTAACCTACAATCTACTAACCTAAAAAGGCAACTAACCTAAAAAAAGCAACTAACCTAAATCAAAAAACAACAAGAAAAAAAAGTAAGAAGAAAAGAGGAAGAACCTCACCAGGGCGGACGGACGAAGCGGCGCTGGGCGGCGGGGGGCGGCTGGACGTAGAGGGGCCGGGCGGTGGGGGCGGGGCGGCACCTGGCGGCGGGGGCCGGGGGCGCTGGGGTGGCCGCAAGGCTTGGGTGGGGCGCCTGGGCGGCGGGGGCGATGGTGGTCGTCAGCGGGGGCCGCTCGGGCATGGGGACGGCGCAGCTCGGGCACGGGGTCGGCGACAGAGAGACAGAGGGGATAGAGAGAGAGGGGTGAGTCACGGGCTTTTGTTAGGTCAAAGCTCTTTGTCGTCTGCTACCAGACGACAAAGAAAGTGGACGTTAGGTTGTCCTCGTTAGTGGGCCACCCTTCCTCTTTGCCGTCCGCTAGCTGACGGCAAAGCTAGTTTGCCATCTGCTGGCGGACGGCAAAGAATTGGTTGATGGCGAAGAGCTTCTTTGCCGTCTGTTTTCTGGAAACTGATGGCGAACAACTGCTTTGCCATCTGCCAGCTGACGACAAAGAACTGGCAGACGACAAATTCCATCGGTATATCACTTGCTCAATTCCGGTGAGTGGATGGAGAGCCAAGAGCAAAAAAAGCACGTGAAAAACAGAGTGAAATTCAAGTAGACATGCCGAGAAGTTCAAGTTCTTCATGCGGTGCATTTTCAAAGAATCTGTTTTGCGATAAAGGCAGAACAAATTATCTCGCCGTTTCCGAAATTACTTGAAAACGGCTAGGAATCAGAGAAAACCATCAACATGAAAAAGTTTTGTATTTTCCGTAACTTTTCAACGGAAGATCACTTGCCCCATTCTAATAAAAATTGTAGAAACTACGACGAAAATATGTTTTTAGCCATTTTCAAAATTGACTTAAAACCGTAAAGAATTGGGAGAAACAATATATACCAAAAAGTTTCTCCTTTTTTTGGGTTTTCCAACGCCATATCATTTGCTGCTTTTCGAGGTACGGTTAAAAAATTAAATCGAAAATATAAACTCGATGGAACTTGTATTGTTTCCTAAATTACTCTTAAACCGTTCAAAATTAGAAAACACTTTCAACATGGAAAATTAGCGCATTTTTATAAGCTTTCCAACGCCATATCATTTGCCTTAATTGGATTAGCTGTTTAGAAATGGCATCGAAAATACAAACTCGGCTGTTCGGTTTGCGAAATTTTATGATTTTCCAAATTACTCTTTGGCCATAGGGAATTAGAGAAAACTATCAACATGTAGAAGGAGCGGTTTTGCAGCAGCTTTCCAACGCCATATTATGTGCCTCATTCCGATATACGGTTCAGAAATGCAATCGAAAATACTATTTACATTTTTTGTATGAAGAAAAAACGGTTTTCAAAACTGCTCTTAAACCACTTACATTTGGCCAAAATTTTAACTTGGGTCATGATACTCGTGTCCATAGCTTTCCAGCGGTATATCGCAAGCCCCATTTGGGCAATGTTTGCAAAAGTTCAACCTAACACTGGGGGAAGTTCAGGTTGAACAACTCAGGCAATAAAATTGCAACAGACGCACGTTCATCATGACCCGAGAGCGAATTCCTTCAATGAGCAAGATTTCTATTTAAAACGGGCATTTAGTTGCTAAAAACCATTTGGAGATTACACTTACATCACATAGAACACGACTGACCAGAATAATTCGCACGGTGAGACACGGTTGCGAAGATAGCTGAAAGGTCGGGTTCGTAAAGAGAGAAATTCAGGTTGTGTAACTCAGAAAGTTCAGGTTGTGATCAGAATAATATTCTGATCCCATGATTAGAATAGTGTTTATATATATATATATATATATATATTTCATACGACCGAGTGTATTTACTCCCACTTTTGCTTGGTATGTTGGAGGTAGTATCTGTCACATCGGAGAATATATACTTGTAGTATGTAGTATATAAAAATATTGAGATAGTATATATACTACTTCTTTGATAGTATGTACCATATTTTTACTGTACTCAGTTTTTACGTACAAGTATGTCGTATTTCACAATATGATAAAAACTATGGATCAACTTCAATTTTTACATGTAACACACTTTGGAGTATCTTATATATAGTATGTGAACATAACCAAAGTGATAAATTAGTATATATAGTATTACGAGGTATTTTCCCTATATATATATAGTTGGATGTAGGTGATCATGAGTCATTGTTGTTGCCATTATCCTTGAGGTAAATAAGTTGGGTGGCGAAAACAATAAAGCCCCTGTCTTCCTATGTGTTCGGTGGAAACATTAGCTCCAAAAATATGTAATGAGTGTTAGCAATCATAGAAGACTAAATGATAGTTGAGAATGTGAACTTGTTAAATTGAAAGCTCTTGCATAGACTCTTTTCTAAAAGATGATGAATTTATTGTCTCAATAACTAAGAACATAGTTTGTTCATTGTAAATACAGTTTGGGCTTGATACTTCAATGTTGTGGATAGATTGTTACTTGTTTGTGAGAAGCTATATGATGAAAAACTTCCTGCTATGTTAATATTCATGATGTTCTCATGTTCGTATTCTGTTTTTATTGACACCTCTCTCTCAAATCATGTGCTCATTATTATCGAGTCCGGCTTTCGCTTGAGGACAAGCGAGGTCTAAGCTTGGGGGAGTTGATACATCCATTCTGCATCATGAGTTCCTACTGATATTTATGCTATTCTTGTTCTTTATTCCACTTTATGATACAATTCTTATGCCTTTTCTCTCCCAATTTACAAGGTACATCACAAAGAGGAAATTGTCGGGAACTAGCATTCTGGACGTGAAAACCAAGAAAAAGGGTGAAAATTCACTGAAATCCAAATGAATTAAAACTTTTTGTGAATTATTTCTGGAATATATGAAGAATTATGGAGCAAAAAACTGCCGAAGGGGAGCTGCCCGTGGGCCACAAGCCAATAAGGCACGCCCACCCCCTAGGTGTGCCTTGTTAGCTTGTGGGGCCCACATGGCTCTCCCGACCCCAATTCCAATCCTATAAATTCAAATATGATGAGAAAAAAATTAAAGGAGGAATTTTTGGGACAAAGCACCCCCGTCTCGAGGCGGAAACCTGGGCAGAGGCCCTTTTGCACTCCGGTAGGCTAATTTTGCCGGGAAAACTACTTCCCGGGAGGAGGAGATCAAAGCCATCCTCATCACAAATGCCGCCTCCTTCGTGGGAGGACCAATCTTCACCAACACCATCTCACTCAAACCCTAGTTCATCTCTTGTATTCAATCTTTGTCTCAAAACCTCAGATTGGTACTTGTGTGTTACTAGTAGTGTTGATTACATCTTGTAGTTGATGCTTGTTGGTTTATTTGGTGGAAGACATTATGTTAGAATCCTTAATCATCGTTACCACACATATGATATGGAACATGTTCATAATGTGTGAGTAGTTACTATTGTTCCTAAGGACATGTGAGAAGTCTTGTTATAATTAATCATGCGAAGTTGGTATTCGTTTAATATTATTGATGATATGTATGTTGTTGCTTCCTTTGGTGGTGTCGTCTGAGCATCGACTACATGACACTTCACCATATAATGGGACTAAGGGAAGGCATTGTGGAGTAATAAGTAGATGATGGGTTGTGACAGCAGCTTAAACCCTAGTTTATGCGCTATTTCATACGGGGCTGATTTGGATCCAGACGATTCATGCTATGGTTAGATTTGTCTTAATTCTACTTTCCTAGTTGCGGATATTGGGGAACGTAGCATGGGAAACAAAAAATTTCCAACGCACATGCATATCTATCCATGGTGATGAGCATCTACGAGAGGGAGAGTGGATCTACATACCCTTGTAGTTCGCTAAGCGGGAAGCGTTAAGAAACGCGGTTGGTGTAGTCGAACGTCTTCGCGATCCAAATCGCCGTGCGTCCCGCGATCCAATCACGATCCGTCCCGCGATCCAATCACGATCCGTCCTGCGAGCCGATCATGATCCATCCCACGAACTTGATCACGATCCGTCCCACGAACTTGATCACGATCCGTCCCACGAACTTGATCACGATCCTTCCGATCTAGCACCGAACGGACGGCACCTCCGCGTTCAGCACACGTACAGCTTGATGACGATCTCCACCGTCTTGATCCAACAAGAAGGAGTGGATACGAAGAAGAATTCTCCGGCAGCCTGACGGTGCTCCGGCGATGGTGGTGGAGCAATTCCGGCAGGGCTTCGCCTAAGCACTGCAGAAAACCGATCTAGAGGAGAAACTATGCACTGGAGGAACGGGTAGCACGTGGCTGAAAAACTAGTGCAAAAACCCAAAACCCTCTAGTATATATAGGAGGAGAGGAGGAGAGGAGGCATCCTTGGCCTCCAAGGCTAGCTGGTTCGGCCGAACCTACTAGGAGAGGAGGATTCCTCCTCCAATCCTAGTAGGACTAGGATTGCTACTAGGAGAGGCATACTAGGGACATTGTGTTTGTCTATGTATCCACACATGTATCCATGTTTCCAATTAATACAATTATAGCATGGATAATGAACGATTATCATGAACAACGAAATACAATAATAAGCACTTTATTTATTGCCTCTAGGGCATATTTCCAACAGTCTCCCACTTGCACTAGAGTCAGTAATCTAGTTCACATCACTATGTGATTTACATTGTAATGAATCGAACACCCATGCAGTTCTGGTGTTGATCATGTTTAGCCCTTGGAGGAGGTTTAGTCAACGGGTTTGCAACATTCAGATCCGTGTGCACTTTGCAAATATTTATGTCTTTCTCCATGATGTAATCGCGGATGGAGTTGAAGCGTCGCTTTATGTGTCTGGTCCTCTTGTGAAACCTTGGTTCCTTGGCCAGAGCAATGGCACCAGTGTTGTCACAGAATAGGTTCATTCGATTCAGTGCACTGGGCACTACTCCAAGATCTGTCATGAACTGCTTCATCCAGACACCTTCCTTTGCTGCCTCCTAGGCTGATATGTATTCCGCTTCGCACGTAGAAACAGCTACCATGCTTTGCTTGGAACTGCACTAGCTTACCGCTCCCCCGTTAAGAATAAATACGTATCCGGTTTGCGACTTAGAGTCATCCGGATCAGTGTCAAAGCTTGCATTGACATAACCCTTTACGACGAGCTCTTCATCACCTCCATAAATGAGAAACATTTCCTTAGTCCTTTTCAGGTACTTAAGGATATTCTTGACCGCTTGCCAGTGCTCCATTCCAGGATCACTTTGAAACCTTCCGGCCATACTTATGGCAAGGCTGACATCGGGTCTTGTGCACATCATTGCATACATGATAGAGCCTATGGCTGAAGCATAGGGGATGACACTCATCTTTTCTCTATCTTCTGCAGTTACTGGGCATTGAGTCTTACTCAACTTCACACCTTGTAACACAGGCAAGAACCCCTTCTTGGATTGTTCCATTTTGAACTTCTTCAAAACTTTATCAAGGTATGTGCTCTGTGAAAGTGCTATTAAGCGTCTCGATCTATCTCTATAGATATTAATGCCTAATATGAAAACAGCTTCTCCTAGGTCCTTCATTGAAAAACTCGTTCAAATATTCCTTCACGCTTTCCAACATTTCTATATTGTTTCCAATCAGCAATATGTCATCCACATATAATACTATAAATGTTATAGACCTCCCACTCACTTTCTTGTAAATACAAGCTTCTCCGTAAACTTGTATAAACTCAAATTCTTTGATTACCTCATCAAAGTGCTTATTCCAACTCCGAGATGCTTGCACCGGTCCATAAATGGATCGCTGGAATGGCCTCTAACCATTTCTCGGAATCCGGACCCATCATTGCTCCTCCATAGCTCGTAGGTTCATTGCTGTCCAACAACATGACCTCCAAGACAGGGTTGCCATACCACTCAGGGGTAGTACACGGCCTTGTCGACATACGAGGTTCAATAGCAGCTTGATCCGAAGCTTCATGATCATCATCATTAACTTCCTCTTCTACCGTCATAGGTTCCACAGAAACATCTTTCTGTGTTGCGCTACTTTCTGGTTGAAGTAAAGGTTCAATAACCTCATCAAGCTCTATTTTCCTCCCACTCAATTCTTTCGAGAGAAACTCTTTCTCAAGAAATGTTCCGTTCTTAGCGACAAACACTTTGCCTTCGAATCTGAGATAGAAGGTATACTCGACTGTCTCTTTCGAGTATCCTATGAAGACGCATTTCTCCGCTTTGGGTTCTAGCTTTTCAGGCTGAAGCTTTTTGACATAAGCATCACATCCCCAAACTTTAAGAAATGACAACTTTGGCTTCTTGCCAAACCATAGTTCATATGGCGTCGTCTCAACGGATTTTGATGGCGCCCTATTTAAAGTGAATGCAGCTGTCTCTAATGCATAACCCCAAAACGATAGTGGCAAATCAGCAAGAGACATCATAGAACGCACCATATCTAATAAGGTTCGATTACGACGTTCGGACACACCATTACACTGTGGTGTTCCGGGCGGTGTCAACTGTGAAACAACTCCACACTGTCTTAAGTGACTGCCAAACTCATAACTCAGATATACCTCCTCGATCAGATCGTAGGAACTTAATCTTCTTGTTATGATGATTCTCAACTTCACTCTGAAATTGCTTGAATTTTTCAAACGTTTCAGACTTGTGTTTCATTAAGTAAATATACCCATATCTACTTAAGTCATCAGTGAAGGTGAGAAAATAACGATATCCACCACGCACTGTAACATTCATCGGACCGCACACATCAGTATGTATGATTTCCAATAAGTCACTCGTCCGTTCCATTGTTCCAGAGAACGGCGTTTTAGTCATCTTGCCCATGAGGCATGGTTCACATGTGTCAAGTGATTCAAAATCAAGTGACTCCAAAAGTCCATCAGCATGGAGCATCCTCATGCGTTTTACAGCAATATGACCTAAACGACAGTGCCACAAGAAAGTGGTACTATCATTATCAACTCTACATCTTTTGGCATCAATGTTATGAACATGTGTGTCATCACTATCAAGATGCAATATGAATAAACCCCTAACATTGGGTGCATGACCATAAAAGATATTACTCATAAAAATAGAACAACCTTTATTCTCTGGTTTAAATGAGTAACCGTCTTGCAATAAACAAGATCCAGATATAATGTTCATGCTTAACGCAGGCACTAAATAACAATTATTCAGGTTCATCACTAATCCCGATGGTAATCGAAGAGCGAGCGTGCCGACGGCGATCACATCAACCTTGGAACCATTTCCCACGCGCATCATCACTTCGTCCTTTGCGAGCCTTCGTTTATTCCGTAGTTCCTGCTTTGAGTTGCAAATGTGAGCAACCGAACCGGTATCAAATACCCAGGCACTACTACGAGAGCTAGTAAGGTACACATCAATAACATGTATATCATATATACCTTGTTTGTCATTGGCCGCCTTCTTGCTAGCCAGGTACTTGGGGCAATTCCGCTTCCAGTGACCAGTTCCTTTGCAATGAAAGCACTGAGTTTCTGGCTTAGGTCCATGCTTAGGCTTCTTTGTAGGAGTAGCAACTGCTTTGCCGTCCTTCCTGGTTTTACCCTTCTTGCCTTTGCCCTTGACATTTTTCTTGAAACTAGTGGTTTTATTGACCATCAACACTTGATGTTCTTTCTGGATTTCAGAGTCAGCGACTTTTAGCATCGCAAACAGCTCAGCGACTGACTTGTTCATCCCGTGCATGTTATAGTTCATCACAAAGCTTTTGTAACTAGGTGGCAGTGATTGAAGAACTCTGTCAGTGATCGCCTCTGGTGGAAGGGCAATTCCCAACTCCGCTAGATGAGTTGAATACCCAGACATTCTGAGTATATGTTCATTGATAGACCCGTTCTCCTCCATCTTTTAAGCATAGAACTTATCGGAGGTTTCATAACTCTTGATCCGGGTGTTCTTCTGAAAGATAAACTTCAACTCCTGGAACATCTCGTATGCTCCATGACGTTCAAAACGTCTTTGAAGTCCCGGTTCTAAGCCATACAATATTGCACACTAAACTATTGAGTAATCTCTAGTACGTGCCTCCCAAGCGTTCTTAACGTCTTCGGAGGTCATGTCTTCTAGTTGGTCACCAAGCGGTGCATCAAGGACATATGATTTCTGGGAAGCCGTGAGGATAATCCTCAGATTACGGGTCCAGTCAACAAAGTTACTTCCATCATCTTTCAGTTTAGCTTTCTCTAGGAACGCATTAAAATTCAGGGGTGCTACTGCGCGAGCCATTAATTTACAACAAAAATATGCAAAGTTCACTTAGACTATTGTTCAAGATAATGAGTTTAGTTAATCAAATTACTAAAGCTCCCACTCAAATTGGCATCCTTGAGGTCATCTGAGTGTCAAATGATCCAAATCCACCAACTCAAGTCCGATCACCACGTGAGTTGAGGTGGCTTCAATGGTGAACATCATTATGTTGATCATATCTACTATTTGACTCATGTTCGACCTTTCGGTCTCTTGTGTTCCGAGGCCATGTCTGTACATGCTAGGCTCGTCAAGTTTAACCCTAGTGTTCTGCGCGTGCAACACTGGCTTGCACCCGTTGTATGTGAACGTAGAGTCTATCACACCCAATCATCACGTGGTGTCTCAACACAACGAACTTTCGCAACGGTGCACACTCGGGGAGAACACAATTTTATCTTGAAATTTAAGTGAGGGATCACCTTATAATACTACCGTCGTACTAAGCAAAACAAGGTGCATAAAAGGATTAACATCACATGCAATTCATAAGTGACATGATATGGCCATGAACTTGTGCTTTAGATCTCCATCTTGAAAGCACCGGCATGATCTTCATCGTCACCGGCATGACACTATGATCTCCATCATCTTGATCTCCATCAATGTGTCGCCATCGAGGTTGTCATGCCCTGCATGCTTCTACTACTATTGCTACCGTTTAGCGATAAAGTCAAGCATTACATAGCGCTTAATGATTGACACGCATGTCATACAATAATTAAAGACAACCCTATGGCTCCTGCCGGTTGCCGTACTCATCGACATGCAAGTCGTGAAATTCTATACATCACATGATCATCTCATACATCACATATATCACATCATGTAATTGGCCATATCACATCACAACATACCCTGCAAAAACAAGTTAGACGTCCTCTAATTGTTGTTGCATGTTATACATGGCTGCTACGGGTTTCTAGCAAGAAAGATTCTCACCTACGCATAAACCACAACAGTGATATATAATTTGCTTTTCAACCTTCTCAAGGACCGCCTTTGTCGAATCCGATCCAACTAAAGTGAGAGAAACTGCCACCCGCAAGCCATCTAGCCAACAAGTTGCGTCGAGGGAACCGGTCTGTCGTAAGCGTATGAGTAATGTTGGTCCGGGCCGCTTCATCTCACAATACCGCTGAACCAAAATCCGACCAAGGGAGGAAGCAATCTAAGCATCAACGCCCACAAACCTTTTGTGTTCTACTCGAGATCTCATCAACACATAGACCTAGCTCATGATGCCACTGTTGGGGAACGTAGCATGGGAAACAAAAATTTTCCTACGCACACGCAGATCTATCCATGGTGATGAGCATCTACGAGAGGGAGAGTGGATCTACATACCCTTGTAGATCGCTAAGCGGGAAGCGTTAAGAAATGCGGTTGGTGTAGTCGAACGTCTTCGCGATCCAAATCGTCGTGCATCCCGCGATCCAATCACGATCCGTCCCGCGATCCAATCATGATCCGTCCCGCGATCCGATCACGATCCTTCCCACGAACTTGATCACGATCCGTCCCACGAACTTGATCACGATCCTTTCGATCTAGCACCGAACGGACGGCACCTCCGCGTTCAGCACACGTACAGCTTGATGATGATCTCCAACGTCTTGATCCAGCAAGAAGGAGTGGAGAGGAAGAAGAGTTCTCCGGCAGCCTAACGGCGCTCCGGCAATGGTGGTGGAGCAATTCCGGCGGGGCTTCGCCTAAGCACTGCAGAAAACCGATCTAGAGGAGAAACTATGCACTGGAGGAACGGGTAGCACGTGGCCAAAAAACTAGTGCAAAAACCCAAAACCCTCTAGTATATATAGTATGAGAGGAGTAGAGGAGGCAGCCTTGGCCTCCAAGGCTTGCTGGTTCGGCCGAACCTACTAGGAGAGGAGGATTCCTCCTCCAATCCTAGTAGGACTAGGATTGCTCCTTTTTGCCTTTTTTTTCCACCTTTTCCTATTGGTTTTTTTCCTCCAGCCACATGGGCCTTGTGTGGGAGTTACCACTAGACCACTAAGGGCTGATATTCACTCTCCCACCGCCCATGAAGTCTCTTGGGTCGAAATACCCCTCCCGGAGGCCTCCCGGTACACTCCCGGCACTCCCGGTACACTACCGATGAGCCCGAAACTTTTCCAGCGACGAAAACAGGACTTCCTATATATGAAGCTTTACCTCCGGACCATTTCGGAGCTCCTCGTGACGTCCGGGATATCATCCGGGACTCCAAAAAACCTCCAGTCACCACCATACATAACTCTATATTACCGAAACGTCACCAAACCTTAAGTGTGCAGACCCTGTGAGTTTGAAAACTATGTAGACATGACCAAGACACCTCTACGGCCAATAATCAATGGCGGGACCTGGATGTCCATATTGGTTCCTACGTATTCTACGAAGATCTTTATCGGTCGAACCTCTATGTCAAGGATTCAGTTAATCCCGTATGATGTTCCCTTTGTTCTTCGGTATGTTACTTGCCCGAGATTCGATCGTTAGTATCTCCATACCTAGTTCAACCTCGTTACCGGAAAGTCTCTTTACTCGTTCCGTAAAACAAGATCCCGTTACTAACACTTAGTCACATTTCTTGCAAGGCTTATAGTGATGTTGTATTATCGAGTGGGCCTTGAGATACCTCTCCGTCACACGGAGTAACAAATCCCAGTCTTGATCCATGCCAACCCAATAGACACCCTCGAAGATACCTCTAGAGCACCTTTATAGTCACCTAGTTATGTTGCGACGTTTGATACACACAAGGCACTCTTCTGGTGTCTGTGAGTTGCATGATCTCATGGTCATAGAAACATATACTTGACCTGCAGAAAACAGTAGCAATAAACTGACACGGTCATATGCTACGTTTGTAGTTTGGGTCTTGTCCATCACATCATTCTCCTTATGATGTGATCCCGTTACCAAATGACATCTCATGTCCATGACTAGGAAACCACAACCATCTTTGATCAACGAGCTAGTCTATTAGAGGCATACTAGGGACATGGTGTTGTCTATGTATCCACACATGTATCTGAGTTTCCGATCAACACAATTATAGCATGGATAATAAACGATTATCATGAACAAGGAAATATGATAATAACCGATTTATTATTGCCCCTAGGGCATATTTCCAACAGTCTCCCACCTACACTAGAATCAATAATCTAGTTCACATCACCATGTGATACACATTGTTATGAATCTGAGACCCAATGAGTTCTAGGTCTCGATCATGCTTTGCATGTGAGAGAGGTCTTATAGTCAAAGGGTCTGCGATATTCAGATCCGAGTGTAGTTTGCAAATCTCTATGTCAAACTGTAAACACTGCTACCACACTCCACTTGGTACTATTCCAAAATGGCTGCTCCACTATACGTATCCAGATTGCTGCTACGAGTTATCCGGATTGGTGTTAAAGCTTGCATCAACGTAACTCTTTACGACGAACTCTTTATCACCTCCATAATCGAGAAACATCTCCTTAGTCTTTTAGTTACTAAGGATAATCTTGACCGCTGTCCAGTGATCCACTCCTGGATCACTCCTGTACCCCTTGACGAAGTCATGGCAAGGCACACACAGGTGCAGTACACAACATGGCATACTATACAGAGCCTATGGCTAAGGCATAGGGAATGACATTCGTCCTTTCTCCTTCTTCTGTCGTTGTCGAGCTTTAAGTCTCACTCAACTTCACACCTTACAAATCAGGCGAGAACTCTTTCTCTGACTGATCCATTTTGAACTCTTTCAAATCTTGTCAAGGTATGTACTCATTGAAAGTATCATCAAGTATCTTGATCTATCTATATAGATCTTGATGCTCCACAATTAGGTAGCTTTATCTAGGTCTTCCTATGAAAATCACTTTTTAAACAACTATTTATGCTTTTCAGAAATTCTACATTATTTTCGATCAACAATATGTCATCCACATATACTTA
The DNA here is from genome assembly GCA_022496015.1 of Hordeum marinum. NCBI lineage: Eukaryota > Viridiplantae > Streptophyta > Magnoliopsida > Poales > Poaceae > Hordeum > Hordeum marinum. The sequence continues at coordinate 443,043,175 of CM039675.1, read as the reverse complement.
TCAGAAATTCTATAGTGCTCCCACTCACTTTATTGTAAATACAAGTTTCTCATAAACTTTGTATAGACTCAAAAACTATGATCACCTCATCAAAGTGTATATTCCAACTCCGAGATGCTTGCTTTAGTCCATAGAAGGATTACTTAAGCTTGCACACCTTTTAGCATCCTTAGGACTAACAAAACCTTCTGGTTGTATCACATACAACCTTTCCTCATGTAAACCATTAAGGAAACGATGTTTTGACATCCATCTGCCAGATTTCATAATTTAAAAATGCAGCAACTGCTAACACAATTCCAACAGACTTTAGCATCGCTACTAGTGAGAAAGTCTCATCGCAGTCAACTCTTTGAATTTGTCGGAAACTTCCTTGTGACAAGTCGAGCTTTATAAATTCACCATCAGCGTCTGTCTTCATCTCAAAGGTCCATTTGTACTCGACGACCTGCCGTCCAACGAGCAAGTCTACCAAAGTCTATACTTGGTTTTCATACATGGATCCTTTCTCAGATTTCATGGCCTCTAACCATTTGTAGGAATCTGCGCCCATCATCGCTTCTTCATATCTCGTAGGTTCATCGTTGTCCAACAACATGACCTCCACGACAGAGTTGTCGTACCACTCAGAAGCAGTACGCATCCTTGTCGACCTACGAGGTTCGATAGTAACTTGATCCGAAGCTTCATGATCATCATCATTTACTTCCTCTTCAACTGATGTAGGTTCCACCGAAACATCTTTCTGCGCTGCGCTACTCTCTAGTTGAAACAAAGGTTCAACAACCTCATCAAGTTCTATCTTCCTCCCACTCAATTCTTTCGAGAGAAACTTTTCTCGGGAAAGGACCCGTTTTAGCAACAAACACTTTGCACTTGGATCTGAGATAAAAGGTATACCCAACTGTTCTTAGGGTACTCTATGAAGATGCATTTGTCCGCTTTGGGTTCGAGCTCATTAGGTGAAAACCCTTTTTCACATAAGTGTCGCAGCCCCAAACATTAACAAATGATAACTTAGGTTTCTGCCAAACCATAATTCACACGGTGTCACCTCAACGGATTTAGATGGTGCCCTATTTAAAGTGAATGTAGTTGTCTCTAATGCATAACCCCAAAATTATAGTAGCAAAACGATAAGAGAAATCATAGCACGCACCATATCCAATAGAGCACGACTATGACATTCGGACACACCATCACACTATGGAGTTCCAGGTGGCGTGAATTGTGAAACAACTTTCACATTGTCTAAAGTTGTATGCCAAACTCGTAACTCAGATATTCACTTCCACGATCATATCTCACACATTTTTATCTTCTTGTCATGATGATCTTAAACTTCACTCTGAATTTGCTTGAACCTTTCAAACGATTCAGACTTGTGTTTCATTAAGTAAATATACACTATATCTACTCAAATCATCAGTGAAGGTAAGAAAATAACGATATCCATCGCACGCTATAATACTCATTGGATTGCATACATCAATATGTATCCTTTCCAATAAATCACTTGCCCACTCCATCAATCCAGAAAACGGGGTCCTTGGTCATCTTGCCCAAGAGGCATGGTTCGCATGTCTCAACCGATTCCAAATCGAATGAGTTCAAAGATCCATCAGCATGGAGTTTCTTCATGCGCTTTATAACAATATGACATTTAGCGGCAGTGCCACAATTATTTGGTACTATCATTATTAACTTTGTATCTTTTGGCATCAATGTTATGAACATGTGTATTACTATGATCAAGATTCAACAAACCATTCTCACTGGGTGCATGACTGTTGAAGGTATTATTCATGTAAACAGAATAGCCATTATTCTCTAACTTAAATGAATAACCGTGTTGCAATAAACATGACCTAATCACGTTCATGCTCAACGCAAAACACCAAATAACATTTATTTAGGTTCATCACTAACCCCGAAGGTAGAGAGAGCGTGCGATGTTGATCACATCAACCTTGGAAACATTTCCAACACACATCGTCACCTCACCCTTATCTAGTTCTCCGTTTATTCCGTAGCTTGTATTTCGAGTTACTAACATTTAGCAACCGAACCGGTAAACAATACCCAGGTGCTACTAGGAGTACTAGCAAGGTACACATCAATAACACGTATATCAAACATACTTCTGTTGACGTTGCCGGCCTTCTTATCTACCAAGTATCTAGGGTTGTTCCGCTTTAGCGACCGCTCTCCTCATAATCGAAGCACTTAGTCTCGGGTTTGGGTTCAACTTTGGGTTGCTTCACTGGAGCAGCAACTGACTTACTATCCATGAAGTTTCCCTCCTTGCTCCTGCCCTTCTCGAAACTAGTGGTTTGACTAACCATAAACACTTGACGCTCCTTCTTGATTTCTACCTTTGCGGTGTCTAACATCACGAACAGCTCAGTGATCATTATTTCTATCCCTGACGTTTTATAGTTCATCACCAAGTTCTAGTAGCTTAGTGACCGTGACTTGGAGAACTATATCAATCACTATCTTATCTGGAAGATCAACTCCCACTCGATTCAAGCGATTGTAGCACCCAAACAATCTGAGCACATGCTCAATGATTGAGCTATTCTCCTTCATCTTGCAGGCAAAGAATCTTTTTGGAGATCTCATATCTCACAACACGGGCACGAGCCTGAGATCCTAATTTCAGCTCTTAGAACATCTCATATGTTCTGTGACGTTCAAAACGTTTCGGAGCCTCAATTCTAAGCCATAATACATGACGCACTAAACTATCAAGTAGTCATCAGAACGTGCCTATCAGAAGTTCACAACATGTACAGACGACGCTAGAGGGGTTGGCGCACCGAGCGGTGCATTAAGGACATAAGCCTTTTGTGCAGCAATGAGGACAATCCTCAGATCAGGGACCCGGTCCACAATATTGCTACCACCATCTTTCAACTCTATTTCTCTAGGAACATATAAAAATTCAAGGGAGCTACAGCGTGAGCTAGTAATCTACAACATAATTTGCAACGACACTACTGACTATGTTCATGATAATGAGTTCAATTAATCATATTACTGAAGAACTCCCACTCAAATTGACATCCCTCCGGATTTTCGAGTGATACATGATCCAAATTCACCAATTCAAGTACGATCATCGAGTTGAGGTGGTTTCAATGGTGAACATCATCATGTTGATCATATCTACTATATGACTCATGTTCGACCTTTTGATCACTTGTGTTCCAAGGCCATGTCTGTACATGCTAGGCTCGTCAAGTTTAACCCGAGTGTTCTGCATGTGCAACACTCGCTTGCACCCATTGTATATGAACGTAGAGTCTATCACACCTGATCATCACGTGGTGTCTCAAGACGATGAACTTTTGCAAAGGTGCACACTCGGGGAGAACACAATTCATCTTGAAATTTAAGTGAGGGATCACCTTATAATGCTACCGTCGTCCTAAGCAAAACAAGGTGCATAAAAGGATTAACATCACATGCAAATCATAAGTGACATGATATGGCCATGAACTTGTGCTTTTGATCTCCATCTTGAAAGCACTGGCACGATCTCCATAGTCACCGGCACGACACCATGATCTCCATCATCTTGATCTCCATCAACGTGTCGCCATCGGGGTTGTCGCGCCCATCATGCTTCTACTACTATTGCTACCTTTTAGCGATAAAGTAAAGCATTACACAATGCTTAATGATTGACACGCATGTCATATAATAATTAAAGACAACCCTATGGCTCCTGCCGGTTGCCGTACTCATCGACATGCAAGTCGTGATATTCTATACAACACATGATCATCTCATACATCACATATATCACATCATGCAATTGGCCATATCACATCACAACATACCCTGCAAAAACAAGTTAGACGTCCTCTAATTGTTGTTGCATATTTTACGTGGCTGCTACGGGTATCTATTAAGAACAATTCTCACCTACGCATAAACCACAACGGTGGTACATTAGTTGCTTTTCAACCTTCTCAAGGACTGCCTTTGTCGAATCCGATCCAACTAAAGTGAGAGAAACTGACACCCGCCAGCCATCTATGCAACAAGTTGCAGTTGAGGGAACCGGTCTCTCGTAAGCATACGAGTAATGTTGGTCTGGGCCGCTTCATCCCACAATACTGCTGAACCAAAAAACGACCAAGGGAGGAAGCAATCTAAGCATCAATGCCCACAAACTCTCTGTGTTCTACTCAAGATCTCATCTACACCTAGACCTAGCTCTGATACCACTGTTGGGGAACGTTGCATGGGATTTTTTTTCCTACGCACATGCAAGATCTATCCATGGTGATGAGCATCTACGAGAGGAAGAGTGGATCCACATACCCTTGTAGATCGCTAAGCGGGAAGCGTTAAGAAACGCGGTTGGTGTAGTCGAACGTCTTCACGGTCCAAATCGCCGAGTGTCCCGCGATCTCATCACGATCCGTCCCGCGATCCAATCACGATCTGTCCCACGAACTCATACGATCCGCCCCGCGATCTCATCATGATCTGTCTCGCGAGATTGATCACGGTCCTTCCGATCTAGCGCCGAACGGACGACACCTCTGCGTTCAGCACACGTACAGCTCAATGACAATCTCCGCCTTCTTGATCCAGCAAGAGGGAGCGAAGATGTAGAATAGTTCTCCGGCAGCGTGATGGCGCCGCGGCGATGGTGGTGGAGCAATTCCGGCAGGGCTTCGCCTAAGCACTACAGAAAACCGATCTAGAGGAGAAACTATGCACTAGAGGAACGGGTAGCACGTGGCTAAAAATCTTGTGCCAAAACCCTAAAACCCTCTAGTATATGTAGGAGAGGAGGAGGAGGCTTGGCTCCCAAGGATCCAGCCCTTGGGTCGGCCAAACCAGGAGGGAGGAGTCCTCCTCCTCCACTCCTAGTAGGATTAGGACTCCTTCCTAATTTAGCCCTTTTGCCTTTTTCCACCTTTCTCCTTTTGGGCTTTTTCTTCCCAGCCGCATGGGCCCTTTGTGGGACTTCCTCCAGTCCACTAAGGGCTGGTATTCATCCTCCCACAGCCCATGTAGCCTCTGGGGTCGAAATACCCCTCCCGATGGTCTCTCGGTACACTACCAGCACTCCCGGTACACTACCGATGAGCCCGAAACTTTTCCGGCGACCAAAACAGGACTTCCTATATATCAATCTTTACCTCCGGACCATTCTGGAGCTCCTCGTGACGTCTGGGATCTCATCCAGGACTCCGAACAACCTTCGCTCACCACCATCCATAACTCTATACTACCGGAACGTCACCAAACCTTAAGTGTGCAGACTTTGTGGGTTCGAGAACTATGTAGACATGACCGAGACACTTCTATGGTCAATAACCAATAGCGAGACCTGAATGCCCATATTGGTTCCTACATATTCTACGAAGATCTTTATCGGTCGAACCTGTATGTCAAGGATTCAGTTAATCCCGTATGATGTTCCCTTTGTTCTTCGGTATGTTACTTGCCCGAGATTCGATCATCGGTATCTCCATACCTAGTTCAACCTCGTTACCGGCAAGTCTCCTTACTCGTTCTGTAACACATGATCCCGTGACTAACACTTAGTCACATTGCTTGCAAGGCTTATAGTGATGTTGTATTACCGAGTGGGCCCTGAGATACCTCTCCATCACACGGAGTAACAAATCCCAGTCTTGATCCATGCCAACCCAACAGACACCCTCGGAGATACCTTTAGAGCACCTTTATAGTTACCCAGTTATGTTACGGTGTTTGATACACACAAGGCACTCTTCCGGTGTTTGTAAGTTGCATGATCTCATGGTCATAGAAACGTATACTTGACATGCAGAAAATAGTAGCAATAAACTGACACGATCATATGCTACGTTTGTAGTTTGGGTCTTGTCCATCACATCATTCTCCTAATGATGTGATCCCATTACCAAATGACATCTCATGTCCATGACTAGGAAACCACAACCATCGTTGATCAACGAGCTAGTCTATTAGAGGCATACTAGGGACATGGTGTTGTCTATGTATCCACACATGTATCTGAGTTTCTGATCAACACAATTATAGCATGGATAATAAACGATTATCATGAACAAGGAAATATGATAACAACCAATTTATTATTGCCTCTAGGGCATATTTCCAAAAGAACATGACTAGACAGATATTTGTGTGTGTCCTCAGGAGCATTTGCTTTATATAAGAGTACTTTCAGGCATGTCCTTTGCTATAGAAAGGACTGGGCTAACTTTTTGCACACTTGATACAATTTTTACTTGTCACTTGTTACGAATTATCTTGCTGCAAAACTATCTATTACTGTTACTCACAACACTTGCAGATAATATCTTGCCAAATACTGATTATCATTTGCTTCTGCTCCTCGTTGGGTTTGCCACTCTTACTTATCTAAAGGACTGCGATTGATCCCCTATACTTGTGGGTCATCAGGGCTCATTTGGCCTCTCCCAATTTTTATTTTTTGTCTGGAGTCTCATCCTGATTTGTGAGGGGGATCATAGTCTCCATCATCCTTTACTCACTGGGACAATTCTCTAATAATGATTATCATCACACTTTTATTTACTTACATCTCAAAATTACAACCCAATAAAGAACAATATGACTCTATATGAATGCCTCTAGCAGTGTACCAGGATGTGCAATGATCTAGCATAACATGTAATCAATGACGAACGATGGCTTTTCCACAAATACTATGCCAGCTCTATATGATCATGCAAAGCAATATGATGATGAACACACATGCATGTCATATGACGGAAGAGTGGAAGTTGCATGGCAATATATCTCGGAATGGCTATGGAAATGCCATGGTAGGTAGGCATGACAGTTGTTTTTAGAAGACATAAGGTGTCTTATGTGCGATAGAGCGAATCATATCATGGTGTTTGGATGCGTCGGCGAAGTTTGCACCGACTCTCGAGGTGACAAAGGGCAATGCACGGTATCGAGGAGGCTAGCAAATTATGGAAATGTGAGAGTGCATATATCCATGGACTCACATTAGTGACAAAGAACTCATAAACTTATTGTGAAGCCTTATTAGCTCTCTTGAAGAAAATCACTACCGCATGCCCTAGGGAGGACGTTGGGAGGAGTTAACCATCGTGTGCCTCCAATTCGAACAACATGGTAGGATTTCATTTCAGACATAGAAATGCTCGGACCTCATCACCATGCCATGACCAATACTTAGATGAGAATTAAATATGAAATTTTAATACCGATAGTTTAACTAACCAATAATCATGAACCTATATCCTTTCATATTACTACATGAATATAATCAACACATGTTTCATCTTTGGTGAGCTACATGAAAGTTTTTATTATATCCCCCTTGGATACCTATCCTTTTTGGACTAGTCTTATAACACGTGTAAATCACTATTCCTATTGCCTTATACTGTCAAAAAGATTTAAGGGAAGTATGAGAGTTCAACTATTTCTATAAAATACGACCGTCGTCGTGCTCTAACAAGATATAAGTGAAGCACTACAGCAACTATGTAGCTCAAAAGATATAAATAAAGCACATAGAGTATTCTAACAAACTATGATAAAAGTGTGTCTCTCTCGAAAGTATTTCCAGCAAATTATGATTGTGGAAAACTAAAAATAAAATAAATTATAATACACAACGCTCCAAGCAAAACTCATTTCATGTTATGTATAAAAATATGGCTTCAAATGACATACTGATAGATTGGAGACAAAAGAGGGGATGCCTTTCGGGGCATCTCCAAGCTTAGACGCTTGGCTCTTCCTTGAATATTACCTTAGGGTGCCTTGGTCATCCCCAAGCCGAGGGCCTTGCCGCTCCTTATTTTTTCATCCATCGTTGCCTCACCCAAAACTTGAAAACATCAGCACACAAAGCTCAACAAAATCTCGTGAGATCCGTTAGTACAATAGACATATCAAATACTTTAGGTACTGTTAAATTGATTCATATTTTATCATTGCATAATAGGTAATGAATTCCAACTTGTCCATGTCTTATACCCCCCGATACAATCCGTAGCATCATTAAAGCAAGCAGACTATTCAAGTAAAACATAATTTGTCTAAAACAAAAAAAATGTAGTGATCTGTACTAAAACTGTACTTCTGTAACTCCAATATTCTGAAAATTAAGAAAACCTGGACAATTTGTGTATCAATACTCCCTCCGTCCCAAAATAAGTGACTCAAAAGTGACTCAACTTTGCACTAACTTTAGTACAAAGTTGAGTCATTTTTGAGTCACTTATTTTGGGACAGAGGGAGTACTTTGTAAAAAATTCAGATCAAAAATATTCTCGAGTCAAATCAGAGAAATCTTGTACTTGGCATAAGGGTTTTTGTTTTTGCACAACATCAATTCTACTATCTTTCAAATTATCCCAAAGGCTTTACTTGGCACAAACACTAATTTAGACATAAAAACACAACCATTACAGTAGCAACAATTGTTTGAATTCAAAATAATAGAAAGTAAAATTAAAGTTTAAAGATGAATATTGACTTGCCTCCCAACAAGCGCTATTGTTTTATGCCCCTAGCTAGGCATAATCCATTGTTTCAAGTATTGTACTCCTTATTATCATTCATGTATTGTTGGATTAAATCATCAAAACCTTTCTTAGAAACTCCCTATTCTCATGTTCCACTTGTTAGTGGGTGAACTCAAATTATTATAAGGACTGTGCTTGGTAATTTTAACATTCATAATATCATTATTGGAATGATGACGATAAAGGTCCTCATACAGGACATGGATTTCATCATCAATACGTTCTCTAGCCATAATTTTAAAAGTTTCTTCACTAAATCCTTCATCAATTCCTTTAGTAATCCACTCAAAATTTTCAGAAGCAATATGGTACGAAAAAAGTTAAGACCTCATGAGGAACTCTTGTCCTCAAGTACTCACCATAGCCATGATAATCCTTAGATTCTAATCTATGCATTGTATTTTTATCGTGAAGGATTTCCTCTATGGGAGGCTGTTAAGAATCTATTTTACAATAGGAAAAGATTTGCCTAGCTTCTCTGATTATGTAATCTAATTCATGCATAAGAATGATAGTCACAATTTTCTTAGCTTTAGGATCATGTATGCTAGGGAGACTTAGGAACATTTTATGTAATAAGGGTGGATGTGAAAAAAATTCATTTCCAATTTGACTACAAGCATAGCAATGGCATCCACACAACAATTTGTTTTATCAACTATAGATCCCCTAATAAGTGGTATAACTCCCATGCACTCAAAGAATTCTTGAATGACATTCTTTTCGATAACGTTACCGTGACCCACATGATATATTTTATTTTTTCAGAATGGAGGATTTTCAACATGTTCACGTCGTAGGTGGTTGTTTCTGCCCACTTGCCCGTCTTGCGCTGTTTTGTGTTGTGCCTATCCAAAGCACCTCCCTCTGTGTACGCATCCTCATATGCATAGTCGAGAACATCACTAAGGTCCTCGACCGTAGTGATGGTGGGTGGGTGGGACATAAATTCTCCTCATGTCGTCTTTACATCCGATCTGATCGTAGACTGATGTTCTTTTGTCTAAGATCTCGAGGCTCTGGATCCTATCCAATATCTCATTCAAGAGTGAGAGTTCAATTAGGTCCATCACCCAGCCGTCAGACGAGCTGATCTCGAGCATATTTGCTAGGGTTAATGGAATAGCCCCGTGTCCATCCCCTGTGGGGGCGATCAGATCCGAGCCGGAAGCTGGGTCTGACACAGGAACAAGTTCCTGTCCTGGGCGAGAGGAGGCAATCAGATATGTACCCAAGGATAGAACGGATACTCGGTCCTACTCTAGGTCAGGTTCTGTAGCAGTGTTAGATTTAGGGTCGTGATCCGTAGTTGAAAGACAGGGGTTCAAGCTAGAGTGTAGGCCCACCGTGTTGTTTGGCGTGAGTTCAAGGTCAGGGGCGGGCTCCGACGGTGCACATCGAGTTTCCCAGCCGATCTAGGGCCCAGCCAAAGAGAGCGAGATTGCCTTGGGAGTCGGCAATATATTCCAAACTACCAAATATGACCACTTGGTCAGGGGTGAAGCTCTCAATCCGGTCAAGGTGACTGGTGGAGTGAGCATGATGCAGCACGCTTCCAAATGCGAAGAGCTGTTCGAAGACGAAGATGTCGCCACAGCTAATGTCGTTGTTGATCTGAATACGAGCCATTGATCCATGTCAATCACACAATGGGACCTATATGGGGCATCAATGTCGGTACTAAAACCGACATATCTTAGATAGGGGGTCCCGAGCTGTGGATCCAAGAACAATGGTAACAAGGAGTAGGGTCACGGTATTTACCCAGGTTTGGGCCTTCTTAAAGAGGTAAAAGCCTACGTCCTGCTTTGATTGTATTAATGATGGGGTATTAAGTACGGGTTGTTGATCTACCTCGAGATCGTTGTGTAAGCTCCACATCCTAAGGCGAATAGCTATCTTTCTATAGGAAAAACCCCTGTGCTTATATAGGTACCCAGGGGATCTATGTTACATGTTTGAGGTCGGTTGAGGAGATGCCGAACATAGGGCCATTCTTGGGGTGCACGCCAAGTCTCCAGAGGTTTCCTCCCACATCATGGGTAAGTCTTGATGCTTTCAAGATGCTTCAGGGAGTGGTTTATCGGTCTCATAGTTCGGCCCATGATTAATCAATCAATTCGGGCCGGTACTCCTAGTCCGAGACACCCTCAAGTAGGCCCAACCCGAGATGTACTCGACATCAACTCATCAGCAGCTTACGCAGTGTCCTCAGCTCGTGCTCGAGTTTGCCAAAGGTGCTCATGCACCGGCTGGAGAGAGACAAAATCATATCTTGCTGCTTTTTAGCAATATCCCCAATAGTGTGAGCCTTCGACATGGCCCCACACATCTTCCAGAAAATTGTTGAACTTCTAATGCCTCTCCCACATGCACTCATAGCGAAAAGGACGCACATTAGCAATGCACTGATTATGGGACTCCATCGAATTCATTAGTAGAATGGGTGAATGTCAAATTTGGCGGCACTTACATGTAGCACTGATGCTATCGAAAATTTGCACCTATCCGGAGAGGCCGAAGACTGATCAAGAGACACCTAGCAGAAGTCTCCTCCTTGAATTCTTTTCTCAAATGTCCAGTCCATCCCTCGATGCCCGAAATCACAAAACCGGAAAACATCCACACACTCTCTCTAAAGAGGTTAATCTAGGACAACTCTCACTGCTTCGAACCAAACTTCTCCTCCCACCAATGGACTTCATTAAAGTCTCGGATACACAACCAAGGAAGATTACTGTCAGCTTTGAAGAATCTCATCATGTCCCACATTTTGTATCCCAAACTCCTATTGGGTTCTCCATACCAACAAGTTAATCTTTAGGGATCCTTCTCCCCCTCGTTCTCCTCCATATCAATATGATACTTAGAAGAATTAAGAACTTCCAAAACTTGTGGGTTCTTCAAGAAAATGCACAAACCACCACGTCTTCCGCTGCTACCCACACCGTACACATGATTAAAAACCAAAGCTCCAACGAAACCTTACATGTGATACTTCATGATATGTGTTTTCACCGTGCAAAGGATCGCCAATGCACTCTCCTGTGCAAGGTCACAAATATCATGAAGTGCCATGGGGTCCCCCCCCAACCCGTAGAAGTTTCGGCATAAATTACTCATTAGGCTCGGCGGTCCTCCCCGAGGGGGCTATAATGTTATCGTTCTTCTTTGGAGGAGGACCCTTCTTTGCGACTTATGTGAGATGTGTGTGGAAGAGAAACACCCATGGCGGATTTCTACATATCCAAGGCAGATGCCTTGACAGGCCCATAATTCCATATATCTAAGATAGGCCTTGTTATAGCAACCTTGGAAAGGTGGTCGCAATTCTAACATCATCGGCAACGGGTGGAGAACCCAGATTGATTGCTACTTCTGGCTTGCCTATGATACACTTTTCTTCTAAATGATATCATGTGCCAATTTGCCATATCTTACAATTAACATGACGATTTAGTAGCACACTTATTTTGTTAAAATGATATCACACAACATCATCTAATTGATGTGAGCGGGATATATTTGTGCATACACTACTATTTGTATTGGACTGAGATGGGTAACCACACTTTCCACACGGTGCATACATTGTTTGGTAATACAAGCAAATCACAATTTCGATATGCTAAAGTTGTAGAGCTTGAGATCGCAACATTATTCATTTTACTTTTGGAGTACAAACTACAAAGCACACATGCATTCGTCACACACCACACTCACGCCAGTATGAACGCTCATGCATGAAATGGCTTTGTGTTTTGATGATTGTAAATCTTCGCAGCTTAACTCTATTCAAATGTTCTTTCTGTGCATAAAGAAGACAAATAGTGTTCATGCACAACACTCATGCCAGTATGAACACTCATGCATGAATGCCTTTCTGCTACTGTTGACTGTTGTAAACTTGTAATACCAAACAAATGAATATGTATATTCCACCTTGTGGAGTTTGATCTATATATGCACGCCTTTTACAAAAAATCAAGAAACAGATCAGGAAACCTCTCAAAAAGAAATAAAAAGAGAAATGCCCGCCTCATAAACAGTACAAAATGATTTTACCATTTTTAGCCGAGGAAGATTTCTCATGCCCATACAGCAAGCATGGACATGAGAGCCATCCCAACAAGCAAGGAGATGGTAATGATGACCTGCAACCTTCCGTTGTTCTGCACCCTAGGATTCATGAAGTCTTCCGCTAGAAGGTCGACCAGCGCCATGTAGTTCAGAATTCCGGCGGCGGCAGAGCTGAGGAGCCCTTCCACGATTAGGGACCTAGGGCTATTCTCGTCGTAAGCAGAGGATATCCCGATGCCGATCACGACACCAACCGGTAGTGTGAGTGAGAAGAAGAGTGCCATCATCAAGACAGACTTGAGGCGAAACCTAGCCTGTACGATAGAGAAAGACTATTTCATTAATCACATAGCCTACATTTTCTACCATCATTTGATGGACAAACAAGTTAGTATCATGTCGGGTAAGCCATACTATAGTTTATTGACCCTCAGTTAAGTAAAGAATAAAACAATAGTGACCTAATTTGGATGCAACCGGCTGGAAACGTTTGCGTAGAGTTTATTCAATCAGTTTGGATAGTGAGCCGCTCCTAGATTATTATGTGGATGAGATATGAATCTCGGGTATAATAAATTGTGCTTGTGTTTCTTTTTATTTGTATTATTGTTTGTTACTCGCTGACTTGAAATTCATTCACGTTTAATCAAATAAATGCATGCATCATGCGATGCAAAGGTCTGGGTACTCCCCTTTTCAAAAACAAATTGTGATGGCTGTGAATTTGATGCAATGCAAACATATACAAGTGATTAAGGTAAGGTTCTAGAGTAGCCACCAAGAAGGTACATTATATCGAATATCTCTTTCCTTTCTATTATCTAGGAGGTGATTTTAAATTTCAACTTCATTGATTGTACTAAAGGAAAATATGTACAAATGGATCAATTAAACTTCATAATCCGACACAACGCTAAAGTGACTTGAATTCCATTTTGGTGTAATTTTCTCGACCAATGATTCTTGGAAGAAAACTAGGAAAATAGAAACAATTTTCGTTTGATCTAGAAACAGTGAATCATAACTGTGAGCTGATGTATTTCCGTTATGTAATTAATGGAAAGGGGGCAATGCCTGGTTGAAAAATAATACATATGCATACCTGAACGATGCATCCTCCCAGCCCTATCCCTTCAAAGAACTGATGAAAAGTTAGCGCGACCACGAGTGGTCTGATCGTGCTGGCATTCTCAGATGCACCCAAAGACATGCCGATGATCACCGAGTGCACTATGATCCCCAGCTCTAGCACCTTAATTCAGATAAAACATTGCATGAGCAAACAAGGCAATTGGCCAATTATTAGTAATACAAACCTAAACCTTACTATAGTCGAGTATGCATGCATACAGGATACAGCCTTGATACATGCACAATTTAGTTACTATACTAGTATGGACGCATCGATCAATCAGCACCTGCGAGATGACACGGTGACGGATGAGCTTTGCGCCGTCGTCGAACGATGACGACACGATGGCGGCCGACACGCCGTGGGAGTGCCCACCGTGCGCCTGCTCGGAGTCGGAGGCCTCCACGTACCCGGCGGCCGCGGAGGAATTCTTGGCGTGCGCGCGCTGGAAATATCCCGTGGCGATGGTGTCAACGATGAGGGTGGCGATGGCCGCGAGCATGGCAACGAATCCGGCGAACGGGAACTTCTGCCACGGCCCATCGACGAGACACGGCGAGCCGAGCCGCTCGAAGGCCTCCGGGAGGATGTGCACGAAGGCCGTGGCGAGAATAACCCCTGCTGCGAAGGCCTTGATGGCGAAAAACAGGTCCTTGTCCGGGCTCAGCGCCGGGAATTTCCGGCCGAGCGAGGGGATGGCGCAACCCGCCGCGCTGGCCACGAGGATGCAGAAAATGGCGATGATCTTTAGCTTTAGCGCGCCCGCCTTGTCGTGCTCCTCCTCGCCGGGCTCGCACTCGCACTCGGCGCGGACGAGCAAAGGGAGGGAGGAGACGACGAGCAGGAGGCACAAGGCGGCGAGCTTGAGATTGGCAGCCATGGTTTTAGTCCTAGGGACCAAAAGAATGGTGATCTGCCGGAGACGACGTAGGCATGCATATATAGCACAGGATTGATCAAGGTATGAACTGGAAAATGAATTGAGATATCAATGTCAACATATATCATATAGTATAGTAGATAGCGTAAAGAGCTTCGTAAGTACTGGTCAACATGGGAAAAACGATAAAAACTACAAAAGTACAAAGTACTACTCCTACAAACGAAAGATACATTTGCCATTCAGAGCGCCGAATTGCCGACTGCCAATCTATATATCTAGCTATACATGTCATGTGGAATGTGGCGCAACTATCATCACCATACCACTTTTTCTTCCATATGCAACCACCACTTTATCCTTTAACTATCATCAATGCACTTTCTCAGGTTTGTCTCGCGCCATTTCTGTCTCCAAGATCCCTGCAGCTGTAAACAGTACATGCAGCTACCACCTGTCCGTCTCTCCCTCCACTTTGCACTTTTCTCCGGTAGAATGATGCCGTTTACTGGGCCATGCATGTATGCTTCAAGGGTTAATGATGGTTCTACTTCGACTTTGAGCATTTTTCAAACTCAAGTACATGAACTCAACCCCCCCCCCCCCTCTCTGCCTGACACATGGATGAAGCAGGTCAAAGCCGCTCTAGAGGCAACACATAACTCGCTGTCTCCGGTGGCACAAACTAATATTATAGTATAATAAATGGCATCAGACACGCCTTCCGAGATCAAATCTCGGATCGTTCAAGCAAATAAGAAATATTGTTGAGATGTTGGATGTCGACACCGTGAGCGCATGGCATGACATGATACACTGTGTTTTCAGTTTTTCACATTCTCATCACGGTTATCTCAGGTTCACACCTGTCAGTTCTAGTCTCTAGATCAAAGGTTCCCTCCAAGGCCTCACCGTGTCATATAGATGCAGAGATGGTCTGGCAGGCACCAATAATCAGACATAAGGTAGAGGTAGAAGAAGACAATTACAATTAATTTGCTGACAAGGCATCTCCTGAACGGCATGAATTGTGTCGACACATAAGCAAGAGTGTCGTCATTTTCCAGAGCAGGCATAAGAACTATATTAAACCAGAAAAACATTGAAATGGCCATAGGCTGTACCCTAGCACATAACAGTACTCAATTCACGCAGTGTCAACTCGATCGGAGTTGCAAACTCGGCAGTACGTCTGGCTTGGGATATTTACAACTAGTCATCTTTCCAACCGTATATTTGTAAAAAAAGGTCACATGTCGGATAAGTTTTAAAACTATCACGATTTTGGTGTAAGTTCTGATTGGACCACATTAACTCTATGTGAACCGTATTTTGCGTCGGCAGATGTCTACATGAAGTACCTCAAATATCAAATGGGAATTCAATATTCAAGCCATCTCTCTGATAACGTTGAGTCTCGGATGAGCAAAAATGTCTCTACTTGTGGAATCATATATGAAAAATTAAAACAATATAATGATTGTAGGGTCAGCGCTAAGATAAGAGTACTCATTTCATCGTCTGCTTTCATTTTATCCGTTTTGAACTTGGCAACACGTCTAACTTTTGTTTCTTTAAGAGGGGGTTCTATTTTCAATCATGTATCTATAACAAGTGGACATGTTGGTTTATTTTGAAGAAAAACTTTCACCATCTCGGTCCGTTGTTGATGGAAATCCTTTTCGAAACCACATTTAGCATGTAGACATGGTATCGTCAGATTTCAAGAACATTTACCATTGGCTTAAATCCTTCCAAGATTCATCACAGACAGAGGGGGAATTGTGTGCCTGATAGACAATTCTTCAACGACAATTGATTTGCCTTCACATACACAAAAATCTTGGCATGTGTGTTAGCAGATACAAAAATATAACACACTCAAGCAATGTAAGGAATTTATGATCACATGGTCAGCACTATGGCAGGATTACTAAACATGCCATGTTCCTTCATTTGATCTAACTACAACTCGGTAGCACGTCTATTTTTTTGTGAATGATTTTTCCTCCATGCATCTGTAAACAAAAGTGTGTCTTGAATCAATTTTAATTTTAAAAAGTGGCACGTTACGCATTATGGGTACAAGTCCTTATTCAAAGGATATTTATAGCATCCGTGCACCATGCCAATAGATTTCGACCAGAGCCACCATCAAAACCATTTTAGGTGCCATAGCGAATGGAACTTAATTGTATATTTTGAAGTCTTTTATTTGGAAGTGTTAGATCTTTAAATGAGCAGAATATCAATTATTACAGCACATAGAAGCTGAAATAAATAAAACATCATCAGGGCATCACTAAGATGAGAAGAAAATCACGGTGCAAGTTTTTCCAAATAAACAAATATATCCTCTTGTTACTGATACATGGTTGAAAATAGAATCCCATCTTTGAGATACTAAAATTTTTGGTACGCATGTTTCAGGTGTTGGGCTTCTCCTCTTGCTGATTAAATGGATCACGACCTATGTGTCCTTAGTAAAGTATGCTATTCAGTTTAACGGTCAAGGCTCATGGGTGTAAGGCAACGTACTACAAAGTAAAAAAAAAATACAATGTGATCACACTGAGGAACACTATGAAGATGCAAGGATTGATCAATCTCACCAAACATAACATAACAGAGGCAGAGTAGATGTTGGTGATGATTTCTCGATTCCCATAGCTAGGTTATACCTTCGAGACACGATAATATTGCCTAGATGATCCGCCCGTCTAGATCAAAGAAAACGATACATCCGAGGTATCTACGCATACTGAGTTATAGGTTCAGCAGCACTCCGTGGACCAACAAAGAAAACTGACAGCAAAACAAGATGGAGGAGAGGCAATCTAGCGGGTGTTCTTCGCTTAGATCAATCTAGACGAGAGAGAGAGAGAGGGAGAGGGAGAGGGAGAGAGAGAGAGGGGAGGGAGAAGAGAGGAGCCGTAGGGCAGGGGGTAGGAGCGTGCTTAAGTGATTGGTGTCTCCATAGCCCCCCCTCCCCCAACACACACACACACACACACACACACACACATTTCTAGGTGGCCACGGGGCGGCTGACTTGGAGGAGGGGCTCCACCCTAGGGTCGGGGCACCAGGAGGTTGAGTCCTCTCTGGATCCTGTCTTACCCCTAAAGCTACCAAGTGGCACCCCGCTATTGGGTATTTACGGCCCACGTGCATTTCCCATTTACCCATCCAAGGGTCAGCCCATGTTAGGACCCTATGGAACATTCTAGAAGGGTTCAGAACATTATGGACTCTTTCATAAGCTTCCAGGACTTTCTCCGGTACTTTTGGGACATTCCCGGCATCACATGAACACTCTCGAGGCCTCCTAGAATACTTTCGGGAATATTCAAAACACTTCCAATATCCTTCTTTCATTCACCTATGATCTCTTGTTCCCCTCAAAAATACTAGCCTTTAAGCGTGTGACTCTACATGTTCAGTAATATGTGGACATGACCTGTAACACCTTACAATCAATAATTAATAGTGGGGTGTGGATACCCTTGATGTTCGCACATAATCACAAAGATCTTTATTGATCAAACCTTTTGATTTCGTATACAATTCCTTTTGCTTCACAATATGTTACAAAAACTGAGGCGACACTTCTATTGGTATCCTTGTCATGCAACTCTTTGATCACTATTCCAAGTTATCCTTGTTACCGATTTATTTATCTTTTCTCGTTTCTGTATTCTGGTATCCCTATAATTTCTATCACGCTTGTGTCTGACCAAAGGATGATGGACACCATAATACTGAGTGGGCCCGCAGACTATCTCTTCATCGTTGGAGGAGCAAATCCCTGTCTTAAACTATCTAGCAGCTTGGCATTTTTCTGGTATACACGTAAGCTACCTTTATCATCACCTAGTTATGGGTAACATTGGGAAACCCAAAAGTAACCATCCGATATGCAGGTCTATGGTATTCTCATAGCACAAGGACATAGGTAAACATTAAGAAATAATACGACAATAACAACAATATATTGATGATAGGATGTCATAGTATATCGTAAGCTGAGTCTATCCAACACCATTGTTTTGCAAACAATGTGTTCTCATTATAAACAATGCCCAATTATTAGAAAAATGGGATCATCTGCAATACATAAGTTAGTTTTTGAAGTGGGACCATGGATCTATTTGGTGTTCGTTTTTCTATGTATGTGACTTAGTTTTTCTCTGAATCTTAAATTCAAGAACCATAGCAATTATAGAACGAAAATATAAACTTTAATTATGAACATGTAAATAAAGTAATAACATGAAGATTGGGCCTAAGTCCAATCATATTAAATTAGAGCAAGTGTCAAGGGAAATATAATCCTCTTAAAAGATTAAATATCACCCCCCCTGCCAAGTGGAGTATGCATGAACGAAAGGTTTTATTAAGTATCTATCAAGAAATATATTTAGTCTGCATGTCACTTAAAAATAAGTGTGCGAAGGGTGGATAAACATGTTTCAACCGAAGAGAAAAAAGGGTTGCTAAATATTTTTGACAAAAAGTGGAGGACCCCTTGCTATTTCCCAGGTTGAAATAAAAGATGGTTTATTACAGAAATTTGTACTCGTCCACTAATGAATTGAGAAGAAAAGTGTGGAAGCCTTCATGATCATATTTATAGTGGAATATATTGCTTGTCACGATCTTTAATCTTTATTCGTTACGGTAACTTTTGATGGACGCATACCTCTATGTGTATCCGCGGCTCATAAAATCCAGAGGACCTTGTTTTTACTCTCTACACTACTTGCTTGGGGACGAGCAAGACTTAAGCTTGCGGGAGTTAATGAGTCGAAATATTGTGATAATTTTGTGTTTTATTTTGTGACTGCATGATAGGCTTTGTTGTATTTTATCGTGTTTGCCCACTTGTTTCTATCAAATTTTCGCAGGATGTGATGGAAGTAATGGGAATACTAAGGAAGGAATTCAGGAAAGGTGACAAAATCACGAAAATTGGTGTGGTAATTAATCACCATAAAATAATGAAGCAGTGTGGGAGAAGTTAGGGGATGCGCTGAGCCACGAGAGCACTCGACGGTTTCTGGTACGAGGGAGCACACTCATACCAAAAGTTGTACCAATTGTCGCCGCCTCCTCCTGGTCGACTAATTCCACCATGTGTATTTGGATCGGAGATCAGGCGCATTCAGACACCATAAACTCATCCCGAACACAGAACCCTATCCTCCAGAGGGGTAATTGGCAAGGAAGAGATTGTCGTCTTCAAAACCACATGCAAGGGGACCTTAGCATCAACCATCTCCATCAACTGCCTTTCACCACCATACATCTACAACTCGTTATACTATCGAACCCTTCGTGGATCACCACGTGTATTACACATTTATTTTTCCCATGTTTACCATCGCTATTCATATGATGTTTGTTGTTCCCTTGTGCGAGTAGACCCCCTAGTTCTCGGGGATATGGATGGACCTTGGTATGTATATGTGTTAAACAAATTTATAAGGACATGATATTATCTTTTGAATATTTCGTCTAAGAGCCTTCGTGAATGTTATGAAGGGGTACCATTCAACATTTTCGCCGCGAGGCCACGAAGCATATCACTGTCGTTGTAAAGGTTAGGATGTATAGGTAATTAGAGGTGACAGTAAAAGCATCAAGACCTTCCTTTTCAATTGGTAGGGGAATAAAAGAGAACCCTTGGCAAGGTTGTATCCACGAGGAAACACTTCATTACCGTACTGGTAACCGACATGAGGAAACGACAGTAGTGGCATGTGTGTTATGAAGTCTAGCTCGAGTAGAATGTATATGTACCCGGATCCGCCCAACTCAAATGTCTAGTGTGATACAGATATCAAGTTAGCACTATGTTACGACATATGTCACGATAGATACATATCAATGGGAATTCTGAACTCCGTGAGAACACCTTACATACTCTTATGCTAGTTCCAATGTTTAACTCGTTCTGCTCGCTCATTGAAATTATTTCTGTTATGTACTTTCAGTTTGCAACCTACTCAAAAATATTATTCACTTCCAACCTCATTTTTCTTTGAGTTTACAACTACTTGCACACAGAATTCCCTAGTCTTTATAAGGACAAAGTACAGTTCATGTGCCCCTCTTAGATCGATACGCTTACTTCAAAAAGGCTATAACTAAACAATGTGCAATTGGATGTCATCAATACCGAATAGTTTTCTCTATAGCACCCAAATTCTTTTTTCCCGGTTGGGTTTGTACACCAAATCATTTTTTAATTTTCGAAGGGGCTTTGGACCTAGTGTAGTTACATGTATGGTATGGTGCCAACCCCAAAAGAATCAGCACAACCCTCTCAGTTGGCTTGATCCGACACAAAAAATCAAGTACAAGTGCACGATATTATCTTCCAACATGAACATTGCTTAATAAAAGTTGTAGTTGGGAGTTTCCCTACTTAAGTGGGATCTCCGTTTTTGATTGACCATGCAGGAGGATGCACTCGTGTTTTGTATATTGTCTCACACGCACCACTATGTGAATTGTGATTAGTATACACTTTGGAGTTAGTTTATCAACTTAAGGTTGGTGCTTAGGTTCATGAACTGACCTTTATGAAAAACATGTTTTCTTCACTTATGAGCAAACCCCGCGTGCAAGAAAAAAAGGAAAATTTCAAAGGCACAAAATTAGTTTTCCATTTTTGGTTTAATTTCCAACAGGTTCCACAAGAAGGCAGCCACTAGACCACATCAAAAGATGTTCATCGAAGCATAGGTCCATGTCCATTAAAGGAGAGGTAATTTTAAAGTCAATTGTAAAAGTTTATTACCCTTGATTAATCATAAGCATTGGAGGTAACCGGTTATGGTACTCTCCTTTCACAAATGACACGTTCTCTTTTCATTTCTTAACTTGCTTAAGTTTAGTCTTGCAAAGTTCAAGCCCGGGGAGGGTATTTTTTGCATGTGTAGAGTCTTGTTCAATGATATGCATCTGATAAATATTATGCAATCAAGTGTCCCGCAACTTGAAATGCTTTCCGAGGCATGTTTATTTTGTATTTATATAAGGGAATCACTTGTTCAAGTTAGTCCCCATAGTGCCAAGTTAAAGTTTTATGCAATTTGTTCAAAAATTCATAGCTTGGGAACCAAATTGTGATCCTCTGAAAAATATTGCCATGATATGTACATGAAAAATTCTGAATAAAAGAAAAATATCTAGAAAGACTTGGGTGTTGAGAAACTTAGTTAAAAGAAGCTTGTATTAGAAATGCTTGACCCCATAGTATTTAATTAGATTGACTCAATGGAACTTATAGATAGAGTTGTCTAGAGGAGGAAAATTAAAGGTTATTGGGATTCTCGCATGCCAAGAGCTCATCGCGACAAGTGAAAAACATTGTTCAATGCATTACTGCACATGTACGTCATATATTTCTTGATGCATGTTAATATGTTACCCTTTCTCGTCTCTCCAGAAATTCGAAAGAGGAATGAGCGATCACAAAAACATCTTGGCAAAAAAATCATGTTTCAAATCACTTGCACGACTGATGGCATGATCTCGTCACTAAAGATAGAAGTTTCGAACAACAATGATTGAAAGAGTGCTAGCGAGACTTGAAAAGGCAACGCTTGTGGGTGTTAGTGAGTTTCTCTAATATTATGTCATCTTTTACATACCGTCCACCCCCTCATATCATATCCATCTAGATATTAATCATGACATTGAGGGGCTCCCCCAATGTTTTCAAGGTCAAAATAGGTTATTAAATAGGAGGATCCAACTATTTTTTTCATGCTAGATTAAACTTTGACAAGTGTCATAGAAACTTTTGTCGAAGCTCTGGTAGTATGGTTGTCAAAAATACATTACATAACTAAGGATGTCATACCTTCTATAAATATGGTCCATCCTACTTATAGCTTGCAGAGAAAACAATAAGACATCTTTGGGCAACAATTTTCATTGGTAAGCTAGATGGATAACTTCATTAGGTTCTTCAATCTTTTGGTCCGAGGGTGAGCAAGGTTTAATTTTGGGGAGGTTGATGAGTGGATTTGTGCATCACTTTTAGAACCTATTCTAGTACCAAAATATCTCTTATCGTATGCACTTAGCAATTTTCCATGTCCACAATTCATGATTTTCAATCTTTACCCATTCTACAAGTTCATTGCACTACTTTTATTTTTTTATTAGTTTTCCTTTGTTTTGTTAACTTTGTAGGTGTGTTGGCATGTTCATGGACTTGGCACATTAAAAAGGACCAAGTTGAGGTCAAACTTGATAAGTTCCAACATCATATTCACGACCTATGGAGTGTTTGATATCTTTGATTCCCAAAGATTCCAAATTTAGGACCCAATGCCATGGATGTATCAGCGTCGTCCATATGAATGCAACGAACCCAATAACGTCAAAAACTGGAGTTCATATAAGGAAATGACGACCAAATACTGAAATCCATGCGCACATAAACAAAAGATGGTGTGTGGTACGAGCAAGCTTGCTCATAACAGGTGCTGGAAGCTACAAATCAGCCACATAACTTCAGCGATTCTTCACCAATTTCGTCCCGATATTAAGAGATTTTATGCCTTCCCTAGAGCCCTTGGATGAAGGGGAAGGACTCATATGTACGGAGGATACATGTGGAGGCCTCCTATATATTTACCTCCAACCCTAGCCGTCGTCATCAATTTCTACCAACTCCATAACGTGGCACCTCACCTCCTTGCTGCAACGTCAATGGACAAGAAGGGACAAGGCGAAGATGAAGGGAGAGTAGGCTTCATCACGCCCCACACTAGACTTTGGGTCGGTGCCTTCTCCATCAATGACTCCATGCCCTTCCTCTTCCACAACTCGATGATGGCTTGTAATTTTTCTCTCTCTACTATGTTTTCCATCCATATGTGTGAGTAATTTTACTACTTCTTCGGTAATAAAGATGAATTCTAGCTGTATTTGAGGTGAACACCTAATTCTTCTTTGTGATGTTGGGTGCAGTGCACCATCCAACATTTGCCCATTTTTAATACAAGGATGTTACTGTGAGGATAAAGCAGAGAGTGAAGGTATTGTGGTGACAAGAACTACCTACTTCCTTGAGACCCCGCATAGATCCGTGTGACATGGTTGAAAGTGTAGGTAAATATATGACAATAATATCCCCCTTCCTTCTGTGATCATTTGATGGGGGAATAACAGAGATCGCCCGTGACCGCTTCACGGGGAAGCAATTAATCATTATTGTCGTAGCCTACATGTGGGGAGCAATGGCGGTGGCGTGTGTGATTTGTGGCTGTTGCATGTATGCACGTAGCTTGTACCACACTTTTCCCACTGAGAGAAACAATGCAATGTGGCTTAGTTACCAAAATGTAGAACTATGGTTGTGCATGTTGGGGAACATCGCATGGGAAATAAAAAATTTCCTACGCACACACAAACCTATCCATGATGATGAGCATCTACGAGAGGGAGAGTGGATCTACATACCCTTGTAGATCACTAAGCGGGAAGCGTTAAGAAACGCGGTTGGTGTAGTCGAACATCTTCGCGATCCAAATCGCCGAGCGTCCCGCGATCTCATCACGATCCGTCACGTGATCCAATCACGATCCGTCCCGCGAACACATCATGATATGCCCCGCGAACTCATCACGATCCATCTCACGATCTTGATCACGATCTGTCCCACGAACTCATCACGATCCGTTCCGTGATCACATCACGAACCATCTCGCGATCTCGATCACGGTCCTTCCGATCTAGCGCCGAACAGACGACACCTCCGCGTTCAGCACATGTGCAGCTTGATGACGATCTCCACCATCTTGATCCAGCAAGAGGAGGTGGAGAGGAGAGAGATTTCACTGGCAGCGTGACGGCCGCTCCGGTGATGGTGGTGGAGCAATTCCGGCAGGGCTTCGCCTCAGCACTGCAGAAAACCAATCTAGAGGAGCACCGGTGAAACGGATAGCACGTGGCCGTAAACTGTGTCCAAACAGCACCCAATCCACCAGTATATAAAGGAGGGAGAGAGAGGAGGGCTGGCACAAGGAAAAACTCCAATAGGAGTCGGCCAACCTAGAGGGGGAGGAGTCCTACTCCTCCTCCACTCCTAGTAGGAGTAGGACTCTTCCTTTTTAGCCTTTTTTCCACCTTTTCCTTTAGGACTTTTGCCTCCTGCGCCATGGGCCTTGGTGTGGCTGTTTTTCCAGCCCAATAAGGGCTGGTTATTATTCTCCCACAGCCCATGGACCTCTTGGGGTCGAAATACCCCTCCCGGAGGTCCCCCGATACACTACCGGCACTCCCGCTACACTACCGGTGAGCCCGAAACTTTTCCGGCGACCAAACTGGGACTTCCTATATATGAATCTTTACCTCCGGACCATTCCGGAGCTCCTCGTGATATCTGGGATCTCATCCGGGACTCCGAAAAACCTTTGGTCACCACCATACACAACTCTACACTACCGAAACGTCACCAAACCTTAAGTGTGCAGACCCTGCGGGTTCGAAAACTATGTAGACATGACCGAGACACCTCTACGGTCAATAACTAATGGCGGGACCTGGACGTCCACATTGGTTCGTACATATTCTACGAAGATCTTTATCGGTCGAACCTCTATGTCAAGGATTCAGTTAATCCCGTATAACGTTCCCTTTGTTCTTCGGTATGTTACTTGCCCGAGATTCGATCGTCGGTATCTCCATACCTAGTTCAACCTTGTTACTGGCAAGTCTCTTTACTCGTTCCGTAATACAAGATCCCGTGACTAACACTTAGCCACATTGCTTGCAATGCTTGTTGTGATGTTGTATTACCGAGTGGGCCCTGAGATACCTCTCCGTCACACGGAGTAACAATCCCAGTCTCGATCCATGCCAACTCAACAGACACCATCGGAGATATCTGTAGATCACCTTTATAGTCACCCAGTTACGTTGCGACGTTTGATACACACAAGGCACTCCTCCGATATCCGTGAGTTGCATGATCTCATGGTCATAGGAACATATACTTGACATGCAGAAAACAGTAGCAAAAAACTGACCCGATCATATGCTATGTTTGTAGTTTGGGTCTTATCCATCAGATCATTCTCCTAATTATGTGATCCCGTTATCAAATGACATCTCATGTCCATGGCTAGGAAACCTTAACCATCCTTTGATCAACGAGCTAGTCCATTAGAGGCATACTAGGGACATGGTTTTGTCTATGTATCCACACATACATTTAAGTCTCCGATCAATACAATTATAGCATGGATAATAAACGATTATCATGAACAAGGAAATATGATAATAACTAATTTATTATTGCCTCTAGGGCATATTTCCAACAATCTCCCACTTGCACTAGAGTCAATAATCTAGTTCACATTGCCATGTGATTCGCATTGTTATGAATCTAACACCCAATGAGTTCTGGGGCTCGATCATGCTTTGCATGTGAGAGAGGTCTTATAGTCAACAGGTCTGCGATATTCAGACCCGTGTGTACTTTGCAAATCTCTATGTCAAACTGTAAACACTGCTACCACACTCCACTTGGTACTATTTCCAAATGGCTGCTCCACTATACGTATCCAGATTGCTACTACTAGTCATCCGGATAGGTGTTAAAGCTTGCATCGACGTAACTCTTTAGGACGAACTCTTTATCACCTCCATAATCAAGAAACATTTCCTTAGTCCTCTGGTTACTAACGATAATTCTGACCGCTGTCCAGTGATCCACTCCTGGATCACTCTTGTACCCCTTGACGGACTCATAGCAAGGCACACATAAGTGCGGTACACACCATGGCATACTATACACAGCCTATGGCTAAGGCATAGGGGACGACGTTCGTCCTTTCTCCTTTTTTTCTGCCGTGGTCGAGCTTTGAGTCTCACTCAACTTCACACCTTACAAATCAGGTGAGAACTCTTTCTCTAACTGATCCATTTTGAACTCTTTCAAAATCTTTGTCAAGGTATGTACTCATTGAAAGTCTCATCAAGTCATCTTTGATCTATCTCTATAGATCTTGATGCTCAACAATTAGGTAGTTTTATCCAGGTTTTACTTTGAAAATCACTTTCCAAATAACTGTTTATGCTTTCCAGAAATTCTACATTATTTTCGATCAACAATATGTCATCCACATATACTTATCAGAAATTCTATAGTGCTCCCACTCACTTTATTGTAAATACAAGTTTCTCGTAAACTTTGTATAAACATCAAAACTTTGATCACCTCATTAAAGCGTACATTCCTACTCCGAGATGCTTGCTTTAGTCCATAGAAGGACCACTGAAGCTTGCACACCTTTTAGCATCCTTAGGTTTGACAAAACCTTCTGGTTGTATCACATACAACCTTTCCTCAATTAAACCGTTAAGGAAACAATGTTTTGACATCCATCTGCCAGATTTCATAATTGAAAAATGCAGCAACTGCTAACATAATTCCAACAGACTTTAGCACCGCTATGAGTGAGAAAGTCTCATCGTAGTCAACTCCTTTGAACTTGTCACAAACATCTTTGCAACAAGTCGAGCTTTACAAACGGTGACATTCACCATCAGTGTCTATCTTCATTTTAAAGATCCATTTGTACTCAACGACTTGCTGTCCAACGACCAAGTCTACCAAAGTCTATACTTTGTTTTCATACATGGATCCTATCTCGGATTTCATGGCCTCCAACCATTTGTCGGAATCCAGGCCCATCATCGGTTCTCCATAGCTCGTAGGTTCATCGTTGTCCAACAACATGACCTCCAAGACAGGGTTGCCGTACTGCTCAGGAGCAGTACACATCCATGTTGACCTACGAAGTTGGATAGTAACTTGATCCTGAAGCTTCATGATCATCATCATTAACTTCCTCTTCAACTAACGTAGGCTTCACAGAAACATCTTTCTGTGCTGCGCTATTCTGTGGTTGAGAAAAGGTTTAACAACCTCATCAAGTTCTATCTTCCTCCCACTCAATTATTTCGAGAGAAACTTTTTCTCGAGAAAGGACCCAGTTTTAGCAACAAACACTTTGCACTCGGATCTGAGATAGAAGGCATACCCAACTATTCTTAGGGTATTCTATGAAGATACATTTGTCCGCTTTGGGTTCTAGCTTATTATGTGAAAACATTTTCCACGCAAGCATTGCAGCCCCAAACATTAAGAAATGACAGCTTAGGTTTCTGTCAAACCATAATTCACACGGTGTCATCTCAACAGATTTAGATGGTGCCCTATTTAAAGTGAATGTAGTTGTCTCTAATGCATAACCCCAAAATTATAGTAGTAAAACGATAAGAGACATCATAGCACGCACCATATCCAATAGAGCATGACTATGATGTTCGGACACACCATCACACTATGGTGTTCCAGGTGGCGTTAGTTGTGAAACAAATTTCACATTGTCTTAAGTTGTATGACAAACTCGTAACTCAGATATTCACCTCCACGATCATATCACAGTCATTTTTATCTTCTTGTCACGATGATCTTAAACTTCACTGTGAATTTGCTTGAACCTTTCAAATGATTCAGACTTGTGTTTCATTAAGTAAATATACACTATATCTACTCAAATCATCAGTGAAGGTAAGAAAATAATGATATCCACTGCACGCTACAAGACTCACTAGATTGCATACATCAACATGTATCATTTCCAATGAATCACCTGCCCGCTCCATCCAACGGGGTCCTTTAGTCATCTTGCCCAAGAGGCATGGTTCGCATGTCTCAACCGATTTGAAATCGAATGAGTCCAAATATCCATCAGCATGGAGTTTCTACATGCGCTTTATACCAATATGACATTTAGCGGCAGTGCCACAAGTATGTGGTACTATCATTATTAACTTTGTATCTTTTGACATCAATGTTATGAACATGTGTACTACTACGATCAAGATTTCAACAAACCATTCTCACTGGGTGCATGGCCATTGAAGGTATTATTCATGTAAACAGAATAACCATTATTCTCTAACATAAATGAATAATCGTATTGCAATAAACATGATCTAATCATGTTCATGCTCAACGCAAAACACCAAATAACATTTATTTAGGTTCGTCACTAATCCTGAAGGTAGAGAGAGTGTGCGATGTTGATCACATCAACCTTTGAAAGACTTCCAACATATATCGTCACCTCACCCTTAGCTAGTTCTCCGTTTATTCCGTAGCTTTTATTTCGAGTTACTAACATTTAGCAACCGAAC
This sequence comes from Hordeum marinum, assembly GCA_022496015.1. Lineage (NCBI taxonomy): Eukaryota > Viridiplantae > Streptophyta > Magnoliopsida > Poales > Poaceae > Hordeum > Hordeum marinum. Next base: position 443,014,284 of record CM039675.1, on the reverse strand, counting down.
CGGTATCCAATACCCAGGTGCTACTAAGAGTACTAGCAAGGTACACATTAATAACTCGTATATCAAATATACTTCTATCAATGTTGCCAGCCTTCTTATCTACCAAGTATCTAGGGTTGTTCCGCTTCAGTGACCGCTCACCTCATAACAGAAGCACTTAGTCTCGGGTTTGAGTTCAACTTTGGGTTGCTTCACTGGAGCAGCAACTGACTTGCTATCCATGAAGTTTCCCTCCTTGCTCTTGCCCTTCTCAAAACTAGTGGTTTGATTAACCATCAACACTTGACGCTCCTTCTTGATTTCTACCTTCGCGGTGTCAAACATCGCGAATAGCTCAGGGATCAACATTTCTTTCCTTGGCATTTTATAGTTCATCACCAAGTTCTAGTAGCTCAGTGATAGTGACTTGGAGAACTACATCAATCACTATCTTATCTGGAAGATCAACTCCCACTAGATTCAAGCGATTGTAGTACCCAGACAGTCTGAGCACATGCTCAACGATTGAGCTATTCTCTTTCATCTCGCAGGCAAAGAATCTCGTTGGAGATCCTATATCTCGCAACTCGGGCACGAGCCTGAGATCACAATCTCAGCTCTTAGAACATCTCATATGTTCCGTGATGTTCAAAACGTTTTGGAGCCTTAATTCTAAGCCGTAATGCATGACGCACTAAACTATCAAGTAGTCATCGAAACGTGCCTGTCAGATGTTCACAACATCTACAAACGATGCTAGATGGGGTGGCGCACGGAGCGGTGCATTAAGGACATAAGCCTTCTGTACAGCAATGAGGACAATCCTCAGATCACGGACCCAGTCCGCAATTTTGCTACCAACATCTTTCAATTCTATTTCTCTAGGAACATATAAAAATACAAGGGAGCTATAGCGCGAGCTAGTAATCTACAACATAATTTGCAAAGACACTTTGACTATGTTCATGATAATGAGTTCAATTAATCATATTACTTAAGAACTCCCACTCAAATTGACATCCCTCCGATCATTCGAGTGATACATGATCCAAATTCACCAACTCAAGTCCGATCATCACGTGAGTTGAGGTGGCTGCAATGGTGAACATCATCATGTTGATCATATCTACTATATGACTCATGTTCGACCTTTCGGTCTCTTGTGTTCCGAGGCCATGTCTGTACATGCTAGGCTCGTCAAGTTTAACCCGAGTGTTCTGCATGTGCAACACTGGCTTGCACCCGTTGTATGTGAACGTAGAGTCTACCACACCCGATCATCACGTGGTGTCTCAACACGACGAACTTTCGCAATGGTGCACACACGGGGAGAACACAATTTATCTTGAAATTAAGTGAGGGATGACCTTATAATGCTACCGTCATCCTAAGCAAAACAAGGTGCATAAAAAGGATTAACATCACATGCAAATCATAAGTGACATGATATGGCTATGAACTCGTGCTTTTGATCTCCATCTAGAAAGCACCGACATGATCTCCATCGTCACCGGCATGACACCATGATCTCCATCATCTTGATCTCCATCAACGTGTCGCCATCGGGGTTGTCATGCCCTGCATGCTTCTACTACTATTGCTACCGTTTAGCGATAAAGTCAAGCATTACATAGCGCTTAATGATTGACACGCATGTCATACAATAAGTAAAGACAACCCTATGGCTCCTGCCGGTTGCCGTATTCATCGACATGCAAGTCGTGATAATCTATACATCACATGATCATCTCATACATCACATATATCACATCATGTAATTGGCCATATCATATCACAACATACCCTGCAAAAACAAGTTAGACGTCGTCTAATTGTTGTTGCATGTTTTACGTGGCTGCTACGGGTATCTAGCAAGAACAATTCTCACATACGCATAAACCACAACGGTGATACACTAGTTTGCTTTTCAACCTTCTCAAGGACCGCCTTTGTCGAATCCGATCCAACTAAAGTGAGAGAAACTGTCACCCGCAAGCCATCTAGGCAACAAGTTGCGTCGAGGGAACCGGTCTCTCGTAAGCGTACGAGTAATGTTGGTCCGGGCCGCTTCAACTCACAATCCCGCTGAACCAAAATACGACCAAGGGAGGAAGCAATCTAAGCATCAACGCCCACAAACCTTTTGTGTTCTACTCGAGATCTCATCGAACCATCAACCTAGCTCATGATGCCACTGTTGAGGAACGTCGCATGGGAAACAAAAATTTTCCTACGCACACGCAAACCTATCCATGGTGATGGGCATCTATGAGAGGGAGAGTGGATCTACGTACCCTTGTAGATTGCTAAGCGGGAAGCGTTAAGAAACGCGGTGGGTGTAGTGGAACATCTTCGCGATCCAAATCGCCGAGCGTCCCGCGATCTCATCACGATCCGTCACGTGATCCAATCACGATCCGTCCCGCGAACACATCATGATCCGTCCCGCGAACTCATCACGATCCGTCTCACGATCTTGATCACGATCTGTCCCGTGAACTCATCACGATCCGTTCCGCGAACTCATCACGATCCGTTCCGTGATTACATCACGAACCGTCTCGCGATCTCGATCACGGTCCTTCCGATCTAGCGCCGAACGCACGGCACCTCCCCGTTCAGCACACGTGCAGCTTGATGACGATCTCCACCATCTTGATCCAGCAAGAGGAGGTGTAGCGAGAGAGAGTTCACTGGCAGCATGACGGCACTCCGGTGATGGTGGTGGAGCAATTCCGGCAGGGCTTCGCCTAAGCACTGCAGAAAACCGATCTAGAGGAGCACCGGTGAAATGGATAGCACGTGGCCGTAAACTGTGTCCAAACAGCACCCAATCCACCAGTATATAAAGGAGGGAGAGAGAGGAGGTCTGGCGCAAGGAAAAACTCCAATAGGAGTCGGCAAAACTAGAGGGGGAGGAGTCCTACTCCTCGTCCACTCCTAGTAGGAGTAGGACTCTTCCTTTTTAGCCTTTTTTCCACCTTTTCCTTTAGGACTTTTGCCTCCTGCGCCATGGGCCTTGGTGTGGCTGTTTTTCCAGCCCAATAAGGGCTGGTTATTATTCTCCCACAGCCCATGGACCTCTTGGGGTCGAAATACCCCTCCCGGAGGTCCCTCGGTACACTACCGACACTCCCGCTACATTACCGATGAGCCCGAAACTTTTCCGACGACCAAACTGGGACTTCCTATATATGAATCTTTACCTCCGGACCATTCCGGAGCTCCTCGTGACGTCCGGGATCTCATCCGGGACTCCGAACATCCTTCGGTCACCACCATACACAACTCTACACTACCGAAACGTCACCAAACCTTAAGTGTGCAGACCCTGCGGGTTCGAGAACTATGTAGACATGACCGAGACACCTCTACGGTCAATAACCAATGGCGGGAACTGGACGTCCACATTGATTCCTACATATTCTACGAAGATCTTTATCGGTCGAACCTCTATGTCAAGGATTCAGTTAATCCCGTATAATGTTCCCTTTGTTCTTCGGTATGTTACTTGCCCGAGATTCGATCGTCGGTATCTCCATACCTATTTCAACCTTGTTACTGGCAAGTCTCTTTACTCGTTCCGTAATACAAGATCCCGTGACTAACACTTAGCCACATTGCTTGTTGTGATGTTGTATTACCGAGTGGGCCCTGAGATACCTCTCCGTCACACGGAGTAACAAATCCCAGTCTCGATCCATACCAACTCAACAGACACCATCGAAGATACCTGTAGAGCACCTTTATAGTCACCCAGTTACGTTGCGACATTTGATACACACAAGGCACTCCTCCGATATCCGTGAGTTGCATGATCTCATGGTCATAGGAACATATACTTGACATGCAGAAAACAGTAGCAAAAAACTGACCCGATCATATGCTATGTTTGTAGTTTGGGTCTTATCCATCAGATCATTCTCCTAATTATGTGATCCCGTTATCAAATGACATCTCATGTCCATGGCTAGGAAACCTTAACCATCCATTGATCAACGAGCTAGTCCATTAGAGGCATACTAGGAACATGGTTTTGTCTATGTATCCACACATGCATTTAAGTCTCCGATCAATACAATTATAGCATGGATAATAAACGATTATCATGAACAAGGAAATATGATCATAAATAATTTATTATTGCCTCTAGGGCATATTTCCAACAGTGCATACATTAAGTAGATAATACTAGCAACGATGACTTTCAACCCCCTGAGAGCACCTTCATTATTCAAGTATCGCCTAAATTAGTTTAGTATCTTTTTATTCACTGTTTTTACTCGTTCATAGTTTAGTAATTTACCCATTTATTATCGTGTCCATAACAACCGATAAAATAACCTATTATTAGACTATGATCTGGGTGTGAATGGCATGCGCCCGATAACGTAGTTGCAACATTGATAGTTGCATGTGCATTGCTCCCTATGGAATCGATAAACCTTATTTATCATGATTTGCAACAATCCTTTGCACTTATAGCTTATTTGGTGCTACACTTGTTTTGTTGGAATGCTATCACACTACTTCATCCAACTAACGAAATGGCGTGTCTTCGTTGTGCTCTCAGGTATTTTCCACACATAAAACTTGAAGTGCATTTGTTGGCGTATTCCTCATTTCCCTCTTTCCGCTTGAGCAAATCAAAAGATGCCTACAAATACACGAAGTTTTGCATCTCATAGTTAGTCCATCTCATACACCCATGACACGGAGAAACACTTTTATCATGTTATGCAGCATTTTAATTAGCATATGTATCACTATACATACCTGATACTCAAATATCCTTTCGGACAGGTTATTTGGCGAGGGTTGTGTGCACCGAACCCTAGTTCATTGAACCAATGTGTTCTTCTGGCCCTTTTCTAGCAACTGACATGTGACATAGCCAATTATAAATTCTTGAAGCTTCAATGGATAAAAAAGGTTTACAGAACCTTCACACATAGTATTTTAATTACATCTCCAATGTTTACTGTTTGATTACCTGGTACTCCTTGATTGTGCGGTTCTCTTAAATAAGTTGGACCACTAACCATGGAAAGGTGTTGTATATGCACAATATATCTGACAACGTAAGTATGAGAAAAATGAAATTTTTGCATAATTTCAGGTAAATATTGTGTCATGCTTAACCACGGATGTTGCTTTGGGTTGTCATTTTAGCTGTTCAAAAAAATTCAAGCAATTTATTGAAAATTCTGACAATTGCACAATCCGGGCATTCCCAAGTTCGGTATATTTTGAGCAGAATAATGTATTTGACAGTATATCGGACAAATTGTCATGTTCTCTGCGCAATGAAACCAATTGCCCGTCCATCCACCGATCGGCCTTAAACAAGTGCGACAACAGAGAAACTTACCGTGACACCAGCATTCTCACAACACGCCGCTTGGCCTTGCCAGCGGCCGCTATTTATACGTGGCTAGGCCCGGCAAAATCCTTATCGCACCACCTTCGCTCCCGAGTCTCCTCTCTGCACCACCTACGCCATGTCCACGAGTTGTAGACCAATGTGGGATAGTCTCTTGATGGAGCATAAGCAGGACCTGGCCAGCTGGCAGGCCCGGTGTGCAAGCCAGAAAGAGGTTGGCTTGCCTAAGAGCTCGTCTGACGTCAGTGACGATGACGAGATGGTAGACGGGGTGTCCGAGGACAAGCCGCCGCCATAGCATGCACAGGTCCATGCCGACTTCACATTGGAGAAATTACGGGCCCACTTCAACATCCTAATGGAGAAAGAGCAACTAGCACCATTAGTGTTAGAATTTTGACAGGGGTAGGAGGACCAACGCTAAAACCTCTGGCATGTAGAGGGACTAATAACCGGAAAGCAGGCGTCCAAAAATGTTATCGCAACCATGGTGGCGGACGATCCGGGCTTCCTGGATGAGCAATGGGCGTTGTAGAAGGTCAACCATAGTGCCCGCGACATATGTTTTGAGTGATTGCGGTTGCGCATCCTTGGAGTGGAGAGAAATGCCATGTTCATAGAGATCGACGTGGCGACAGACAAAGAGGAAGCACAGGCGCATGATGTTCCCAATTCCAACATGGTTGCGCCTCGTTGCGAGTCGCACCCAGCCGCAATGATCACGTGGACGGTCTACCCACATGGCGGACTCCGGAAAGGAAGATTATGAGATGGCACACTGATGCAGCCGTGTCCCAAGTGGGTTGTGTTCCACATCCTATTCTTCCCCTCATGCAGTTTTACGTCCCCGAGCCCACGGTCGTTGAGCTTGCCGGACATGGAGAAGACAAGACATGGCGCCATCATGGCCGACAAAGATTTAGATTAGGTTAAAGTGTTGGAAATATGCCCTAGAGGCAATAAATAAAGTGTTTATTATTATATTTCCTTGTTCATGATAATCGTTTATTGTCCATGCTATAATTGTGTTGATTGGAAACTAAATACATGTGTGGACATATAGACAAACATTGTGTCCCTAATATGCCTCCAGCAGGCTAGCTCGTTGATCAAAGATGGTCAAGATTTCCTGGCCATGGACATGGGATGTCATTTGATATCGGGAACACATCATTAGGAGAATGATGTGATGGACAAGATCCAAACTATAAATGTAGCATATGATCGTGTCAGTTTGTTGCTACATTTTTTCTGCATGTCAAGTATATGTTCCTATGACCATGATATCATGCAACTCACTAACACCGGAGGAGTGCCTTGTGTGTATCAAACGTCGCAATGTAACTGGGTGACTATAAAGGTACTCAACAGGTATCTCCGAAGGTGTCTGTTGAGTTGGCATGGATCAATACTGGGATTTGTTACTCCGTGTGACGAAGAGGTATCTCAGGGCCCACTCGGTAATACAACATCACAACAAGCCTTGCAAGCCATGTGACTAAGTGTTAGGCACGAGATCTTGTATTACGAAACGAGTAAAGTGACTTGCCGGTAACGAGGGTGAACTAGGTAGAGAGATACCGACGGTCGAATCTTGAGCAAGTAACATACCGAAGGACAAAGGGAACATCTTACGGGATTAACTGAATCCTTGACATAGTGGTTCGACCGATAAAGATCTTTGTAGAACATGTAGGAACCAATATGGGCATCCAGGTCCAGCTATTGGTTATTGACCGTAGAGGTGTCTCGGTCATGTCTACATGGTTCTTGAACCCGCAAGGTCTGCACACTTAAGGTTCGGTGACCTTTCAGTATAGATGAGTTCTGCGTGTTGGTCACTGAAGGTTGTTTGGAGTCCAGGATGAGATCCCGAACGTCACAAGGAGTTCCGGAATGGTCCAGAGGTAAAGATTCATATATGGGAAGTTGGTGTTTGAGTTTCGGAAAAGTTCCGTGACCTACAAGTGGTGTGACGGAGTGCCGGAAGTGTTCCTTGGGGTCCACCGGGTGGGTTCATCTACTCCAAAGGGTCACATGGGCTGTGAGAGGGTGCAAACCAGCCCCTGGTGGGCTGGCCGCACCTCCACCTCAAGGCCCATGCGGCTAGAGGCTTGGGCTGGGCCAAAAGGGTTGGCTAGCCACCAAACTTGGTGGCCAAGCCACCCTGGCCGCCGCCCCACCTCCCTTGGCCGCCGCACCAAACCCTAGGGGAAGCCCTAGGGCAGCCAGCCCCTACTCTTCCCCTATAGATATGACAGGAGAGGGAGGGCTGCAAACACAAGTCACGGTGCAGCCCGTCCTCCCTCCCCGATTACCCCTTCTCTAGTAGATTGGTTTGGCACCGCTTAGCGAAGCTCTGTCGGATCAGTTCCACCACCACCGCCGCCACACCGTCGTGCTACTAGCAAACCCATCTACCTCCCTGCTCCCTCTTGCTCGATCAACAAGGTGGAGATCTTCATCGAGCTGCACGTGTGCTGAACGCGGAGGTGCCGTCCGTTCGGTACTTGATCGGGAGTCGTGGGACGGCTTGCGATTTGGATCACGGAGACATACCACTACATCAACCGTGTTCTCTAACGCTTCCGCTTAGCGATCTACAAGGGTATGTAGATCCAATCTCTCCTCTCATAGATGCTCATCTCCTAGATTGATCTCTATGAAGCGTAGGAATATTTTTGTTTCCTATGCAACGTTCCCCAACAGTGGTATCAGAGCCAGGTTTATGCGTAGATGAGATATTGAGTAGAACACAATGAGTTTGTGGGCGTTGATATTCAGATTGCTTCCTTCCTTAGTATTTTCTTGGTTCAACGGTATTGTGGGATGAAGCGGCTCGGTTCGACTTTACTCGTACGCTTACGAGAGACCGTGTTCCATCGAATGGCATGTGACTTTGTCGCATAAAGATGGTTGGCGGGTGTCTGTCTCTCCCAGTTTAGTTGGATCGGATTTGATTAAGAAGGTCCTTGTAGAAGGTTGAAAAGCAATCTTCATGTCACCGTTGTGGTTTTGCTTAGGTAAGAATCGTTCTTGCTAGATACCCATAGCAGCCACGTAAAACATGCAACAACAATTATCGGACGTCTAACTTGTTTTTGCAGGGTATGTTGTGATGTGATATGGCCAATTGCATGATCTGATATATGTGATGTATGAGATGATCATGTTTTTGTATAGAAGCAGGAGCCATAGGGTTGTCTTTGGTTATTGTATGACATGCGTGTCAATATTTAAGCGCTATGTAATGCTTTACTTTATCGCTAAGCGGTAGCAATAGTAGTAGAAGCATGGTGGGCGCGACAACCCCGATAGCGACATAATGATGGAGATCATGGTGTTATGCCGGTGATGATGGAGATCATGCCGGTGCTTTGGAGATGGAGATCAAAAGCACAAGTTCATGGCCATATCATGTCACTTATGATTTGCATGTGATGTTAATATTTTTATGCACCTTGCTTTTATTAGAACGATGGTAGCATTATAAGGTGATCCCTCACTTAAATATCAAGATGAATTGTGTTCTCCCCGAGTGTGCACCGTTGCGAAAGTTTGTCGTGTCGAGACACCACATGTTGATCGGGTGTGATAGACTCTACGTTCGCATACAACGGATGTAAGCCAGTGTTGCACATGCGGAACACTCGGGTTAAACTTGACGAGCCTAGCATGTACAAACATGGCCTTGGAACACAAGAGACCGAAAGGTCGAGCATGAGTCATGTAGTAGATATGATCAACATGATGTTCACCATTGAACCCACCTTAACTCACATGATGATCGGACTTGAGTTGGTGAATGTGGATCATGTATCACTCAGATGACCTAAGGGATGTCAATTTGAGTGGGAGCTTTAGTAATTTGATTGACTAAACTCATTATCATGAACAATAGTCTTAGTAACATTTGCTTATTTATTTTGTAGATCAATGGCTCGCGTAGTAGCACCCCTGAATTTTAATGCGTTCCTAGAGAAAGATAAGTTGAAATATGATGGAAGTAACTTTGTGGACTAGCCCCGTAATCTGAGGATTATCCTCACGGCTTCCCAGAAGGCATATTTCCTTGATGCACCGCTTGGTAACCAACCCGCAGACATGTCGTTCGAAGACGTTAAGAATGCTTGGGAGGCACGTTTTGGATATTACTCAATAGTCGAGTGTGCAATTTTGTATGGCTTAGAACCGGGACTTCAAAGATGTTTTGAACGTCATGGAGCATATGAGATGTTCCAGGAGATGGAGTTTATCTTTAAGAATAATGCCCGGATCGAGAGGTATGAGACCTTCGATAAGTTCTATGCTTGCAACATGGAGGAGAACGGGTCTATCAGTGAACATATACTCAGAATGTCTGGGTATTCGACCCGTCTGGTGGAGTTAGGGATGCCCCTTCCACCGGAGGTGATCACTGACAGAGTTCTTCAATCATTGTCACCTAGCTACAATAGCTTCGTGATGAACTATAACATGCACGGGATGGTCAATAAAACCACTAGTTTCAAGAAACATGGCAAGGGCAAGAAGGGTAACTCAAAGAAGGGTGGAAAACCAGTTGCTCCTCCCGTGAAGAAACCCAAGGTTGGACCCAAGCCAGAAACTGAGTGCTTTCATTGCAAGGGAACTAGTCACTGGAAGCGGAACTGCCCCAAGTACCTGGCCGACAAGAAGGCGGCCAGCACCAAACAAGGTATATATGATATACATGTTATTGATGTGTACCTCACTAGCTCTTGTTGTAGTGCCTGGGTATTTGATACCGGTTCGGTTGCTCACAATTGCAACTCAAAGAAGGACCTATGGAATAGATGGAGGCTGGCTAAGGATGAAGTGATGATGCATGTGGGAAATGGTTCCAAGGTTGATGTGATTGCCTTCGGCACGCTCGCTCTTCGACTACCATCGGGATTAGTGATGAACATTTCTTTAGAAAGACTTTCTCTCGAAAGAATTGAGTGGGAGGAAAGTAGAACTTGATGAGGTTGTTGAACCTTCACTTCAACCAAAGAGTAGCGTAGCGCAGAAAGATGTTTATATGGAGCCAACAACGGTTGAAGAGGAAGTTAATGATGATGATCATGAAACTTCGGATCAAGTTTCTATTGAACCTTGTAGTTAGACAAGGACACGTACTGGTCCTGAGTGGCACGGCAACCCTGTCTTGGAGGTCATGTTGTTAGACAACAATGAACCTACGAGCTACGGAGGAGCGATGATGGGCCCTGATTCCGAGAAATGGTTAGAGGCCATGAAATTCGAGATGGGATCCATGTATGAAAACAAAGTATGGACTTTGGAAGTATTACCTGAAGGGCGAAAGGCCATTCAAAATAAATGGATCTTTAAGAAGAAGACGAATGCGGACGGTAATATCACTGTCTATAAAGCTCGACTTGTGGCAAAGGGTTTTTCACAAGTTCAAGGAGATGACTACGATGAGACCTTCTCACCCATAGCGATGCTTGTGTCCGTCAGAATCATGTTAGCAATAGCTGCATATTTCGACTATGAAATTTGGCAGATGGATGTCAAATCAGCGTTCCTTAACGGTTTCCTTGAGGAATAGTTGTATATGATGCAACCGGAAGGTTTTGTCGATCCAGAGAAAGCTGACAAAGTTTGCAAACTCCAGCGATCCATTTATGGACTGGTGCAAGGATCTCAGAGTTGGAATAAGTGCTTTGATGAGGTGATCAAAGCGTTTGGGATTATACAAGTTTACGGAGAAGCTTGTTTTTACAAGAAAGTGAGTGGGAGCTCAGCAACGTTTCTAACATTATATGTGGATGACATATTGCTGATTGGAAACAATATAGAAATGCTGGAAAGCATGAAGGGATATTTGAACCAGAGTTTTTCAATGAAGGACCTAGGAGAATCTGCTTCTATATTAGGCATTAAGATCTATAGAGATAGATCGAGATGCTTGATAGCACTTTCACAAAGCACATACCTTGATAAAGTTTTGAAGAAGTTCAAAATGGATCAATCTATGAAAGGGTTCTTACCTGTGTTACAAGGTGTGAAGTTGAGTAAGACTCAATGCCCAGTGACTGCAGAAGATAGAGAAAAGATGAGTGTCGTCCCCTATGCTTCAGCCATAGGCTCTATCATGTATGCAATGCTGTGCACAAGACCCGATGTTAGCCTTGCCATAAGTATGGCCGGAAGGTTTCAAAGTGATCCTGGAATGGAGCACTGGACGCGGTCAAGAATATCCTTAAGTACCTGAAAAGGACTAAGGAAATGTTTCTCGTTTATGGAGGTGATCAAGAGCTCATCGTAAAGGGTTACATCAATGCAAGCTTTGACACTGATCCGGATGACTCCAAGTCGTAAACCGGATACATATTTATTCTCAATGGGGGAGCGGTAAGCTAGTCCAGTTCCAAGCAAAGCGTGGTAGCCGATTCTACATGCAAAGCGGAGTACATCGCAGCCTCGAGGGCAGCGAAGGAAGGTGTCTGGATGAAGCAGTTCATGATAGATCTTGGAATAGTGCCCAGTGCACTGAATCCGATGACTCTGTTCTGTAACAACACTGGTGCCATTGCACTGGCCAAGGAACCAAGGTTTCACAAGAGGACCAGACACATAAAGCGACGCTTAAATTCCTTCCGCGGTTACATCGAGGACAAGGACATAAATATTTGTAAGGTGCACACGGAACTGAATGTTGCATACCCATTGACTAAACCTCTTCCATAGGCTAAACATGATAAACACCAGAACTGCATGGGTGTTCGATTCATTACAATGTAAGTCACATAGTGATGTGAACTAGATTATTGACTCTAGTGCAAGTGGCAGACTGTTGGAAATATGCCCTAGAGACAATAAATAAAGTGTTTATTATTATATTTCCTTATTCATGATAATCGTTTATTGTCCATTCTATAATTGTGTTGATTGGAAACTGAATACATGTGTGGACATATAGACAAACATTGTTTCCCTAGTATGCCTCTAGCAGGCTAGCTCGTTGAACAAAGATGGTCAAGGTTTCTTGGCCATGGACATGAGATGCCATTTGATATCGGGATCACATCATTATCACAACATTAGGAGAATGATGTGATGGAAAAGACCCAAACTATAAATGTATCATATGATCGTGTCAGTTTATTGCTAAAGTTTTTCTACATGTCAAGTATATGTTCCTATGACCATGAGATCTTGCAACTCAATTTACACCGGAGAAGTGCCTTGTGTGTATCAAACGTCGCAACGTAACTGGGTGACTATAAAGGTACTCGACAGGTATCTCCGAAGGTGTCTGTTGAGTTGGCATGGATCAATACTGGGATTTGTTACTCCATGCGATGGAGAGGTATCTCAGGCCCACTCGGTAATACAACATCACAACAAGCCTTGCAAGCAATGTGACTAAGTGTTAGTTGCAGGATCTTGTATTATGGAACGAGTAAAGAGACTTGCCGGTAACGAGGTTGAACTAGGTATAGAGATACCGACGATCGAATCTCGGGCAAGTAACATACCGAAGGACAAAGGGAACATCGGACGGGATTAACTGAATCCTTGACATAGTGGATCAACCGATATAGATCTTCGTAGAACATGTAGGAACCAATATGGGCATCCAGGCACTAGTAGAAAACAGTCCTTTTGTCCGCATCATTAGTCCCGGTTGGGTTTTGAACCGGCTCTAATGTGCCCATTAGTCCCGGTTCGTGATGGGCATCATTAGTGCCGGTTCGTTCTAGACCTTTAGTCTCGGTTCGTGCCACGAACCGGCACTAAAGGTGTGGTGGCAGGCTGGCGTCAGCCTGGGGCCCCACGGAAACCTTTAGTCCCAGTGCGTGGCTCCAACCGCGGCTATAGGATGACCTTTAGTCGCGGTTGGAGCCACCAACCGGGACTAAAGGTTCCCCTATATTGAAACCCTTCGACGCCAGCCCGAGCAGAGTCCTCTGTTCTTCCCCTTTTCTCTCCTCTCTGTTCTTCCTCTCTTCCTCGAGCTCATCCTCCATTTTTTCCAAAAAATCTCAATATTTGGAGGCATCCCATCCATCCAAGTGTTCACAAAGGTTAGCACCTTTGTCCTTTCATCTCTCATTGCTAGATTAGCTCTTGAAATGCTCTATAAGCATAGTAATTTGTGGGTTTTAGTTTGTATGTGGTAGTTTATTTGATTTATGCAATTTGATCTCAAATTAACTTCTTACTTTGCATTTGTAGGTGTGGTTTACTTAGTGCCTTCCCGTCCCCATCTTAACCACTGTCGATCTCCCGCACTGTCCCGTCGCCGGCACCACCTTGGTGAACCTCTTGTTCTTATCCTTTTTATAATAAAAAAACCATGTGTGTAAGATTTAATTAGTTACTTGTATAGTTTTGTTACCTATATGGTTATTTGTTATACATAGTGGCATGGTTTTGAAATCTGTCCCCATGGACCCTCATCTGGTTTATGATGTGGATGTTGTATATACTCTCTTTTATAACTCTTTGTTGCATTTTTTGTTCATGACAATTATGCCAATCAAGTGATCAAAGATGTTCAGGGTTTCCTAGCCATTGACATGTGATGTCATTTGATAACGGGATCACATCATTAGAAGAATGATGTGATGGACAAGACCCAAACTACAAACGTAGCAAATGATCGTGTTATTTTATTGCTATTGTTTTCTGCATGTCAAGTATATGTTCCTATAACCATGAGATCATGCAACTCACAGATATGGGAGGAGTGCCTTGTGTGTATCAAACGTTGCAACGTAACTGGGTGACTATAAAGGTGCTCTACAGGTATCTCCGATGGTGTCTATTGAGTTGGCATGGCTCGAGACTAGGATTTGTTACTCCGTGTGATGGAGAGGTATCTCGGGGCCCACTCGGTAATACAACATCACAATGAGCCTTGCAAGCAACGTGACTAATTGTTAGTTGCGGGATCTTGTATTACGGAACGAGTAAAGAGACTTGCAAGTAACGAGGTTGAACTAGGTATGGAGATACCGACGATCGAATCTCGGGCAAGTAACATAGCGAAGAACAAAGGGAACGTTATACCGGATTAACTCAATCCTTGACATAGAGGTTCGACCGATAAAGATCTTCGTAGAATATGTAGGAACCAATGTGGACGTCCAGGTCCTGCCATTGGTTATTGACCGTAGAGGTGTCTCGGTCATGTCTACACAGTTCTCGAACCCGTAGGGTCTGCACAGTTAAGGTTTGGTGACGTTTCGGTAGTGTAGAGTTATGTATGGTGGTGACCGAAGGTTGTTCGGAGTCCCGGATGATATCCCGGACGTCACAAGGAGCTCCGGAATGGTCCGGAGGTAAAGATTCATATATAGGAAGTCCCAGTTTGGTCGCCGGAAAAGTTTCGGGCTCATCGGTAGTGTACCGAGAGTGCCGGTAGTGTACCGGGAGACCTCCAGGAGGGGTATTTCGACCCTAGAGGGTCCATGGGCTGTGGGAGAATAATAACCAGCCCTTAGTGGGCTGGGGAAACAGCCACAAAGGCCCATGGCGTAGGGAAAGAAAGTCCTAAAGGAAAAAGTGGAAAATCAGCCAATAGGAAGCAATCCTAGTCCAACTAGGATTGGAGGAAGGAGTGGGACTCCTCCCTCTCCTAGCTGGCCGAACCAAAGAGGCCCTTGGGCTTGCGCCAAGGGCTGCCTCTCCTCTCCTCCTATATATACTAGTGGATTGGGTGGCTTTTGGAGACAACTTACGGCCACGTGCTACCCGTTTCACCGGTGCTCCTCTAGATTGGGTTTCGGCAGTGCTTAGCCAAAGCCCTGCCAGAATTGCTCCACCACCACCATCACCGGAGCGCCGTCACGCTGCCGGTGAACTCTCTCTCCTCTACACCTCCTCTTGATGGATCAAGATGGTGGAGATCGTCATCAAGTTGCACGTGTGCTGAACGCGGAGGTGCCGTCCGTTCGGCACTAGATCAGAAGGATCGTGATCAAGGCCACGGGACAATCGTGATCGGATCGCGGGATGGATCGTGACGAGATCGTGGGACGGTTCGTGATTGGTTCGCGGGACGGTTCGTGATTAGATCGCGGGACGCTCGGCGATTTGGATCGCGAAGAAGTACGACTACACCAACCGCGTTTCTTAACGCTTCCCGCTTAGCGATCTACAAGGGTACGTAGATCCACTCTCCCTCTCGTAGATGCTCATCACCATGGATAGGTTTGTGTGTGCGTAGGAAATTTTTGGTTTCCCATGCGACGTTCCCCAACAATGACTGCATCCTCTACCGCAGTGAGTACGAGGATTTGAATGCATGCCTGGTATGCTGTGCACTGTGCTATAAGATCGGCCATGATAACCCTGGTTGTTGGGGATATAACCCCATGGTGAGACCCGCCCAGGTGGGGCCGGGTCGTACCTGGTGGCTCATAAGCCAGACCAAGGATGGGCCTCGAGACATAAGCCTAGACGTATGGCGGTTCACCAAGATGGGCGAAGGCGAGGCCCAGACAAGGAAAGCGTGAAGACCCGTGTGGGTAAGCCACCCAGAGACGGCTTGCTCACGAAGGCAAGATGACATAGAGTAGAGTCGGGCACGTTGTAAGAGTCGGTATGAGACTTGTGTAACCCGTGGTCTTGACCTCCTTTATAAGGGAGAGACCCGAGGCGACTTAGACAGAAAACCAATCAATCGAGAACTTGGTCAAGCGAATCCGCTCCCTTGTAATCAATACTCCAATCAATACAACACAAGCAGGATGTAGGCCTTGCTGGAAATATGCCCTAGAGGCAATAATAAATTGCTTATTATCATATTTCCTTGTTCATGATAATTGTTTATTATCCATGCTATAATTGTGTTGATCGGAAACTCAGATACATGTGTGGATGCATAGACAACACCATGTCCCTAGTATGCCTCTAATAGACTAGCTCGTTGATCAAAGATGGCTATAGTTTCCAAGTCATGGACATGAGATGTCATTTGGTAATGGGATCACATCATTAGGAGAATGATGTGATGGACAAGACCCAAACTACAAACGTAGCATATGATTGTGTTAGTTTATTGTTACTGTTTTCTGCGTGTCAAGTATATGTTCCTATGACCATGAGATCATGCAACTCACTGATGTTGAAGGAGTACCTTGTGTGTATGAAACGTTGCAACGTAACTGGGTGACTATAAAGTTGCTCTATAGATATCTCCGAGGGTGTCTGTTGGGTTGGCATGGATCAAGACTGGGATTTGTTACTCCGTGTGACGGAGAAGTATCTCAGGGCCCACTCGGTAATACAACATCACAATAAGCCTTCAAGCAATGTGACTAAGTGTTAATCATGGGATCTTGTATTACGAAACAAGTAAAGAGACTTGCCTGTAACGATATTGAACTAGGTATGGAGATACCGACGATTGAATCTCGGGCAAGTAACATATCGAAGAACAAAGGGAACATCATACGGGATTATCTGAATCCTTGACATAGAGATTCAACCGATAAAGATCTTCGTACAATATGTAGGAATCAATATGGGCATATTGGTCCCGCTATTGGTTATTGACCGTAGCGGTGTCTCGGTCATGTCTACATAGTTCTCGAACCCGCAGGGTCTGCACACTTAAGGTTCGGTGATGTTTCGGTAGTATATAGTTATGTATGGTGGTGACCGAAGGTTGTTCGGAGTCCCAGCTGATATCCTTTACGTCACAAGGAGATCCGGAATGGTCCAGAGGTAAAGATTGATATATAGGAAGTCCTGTTTTGGTCGCCGGAAAAGTTTCGGGCTCATCGGTAGTGTACCGGGAGTGTCTGTAGTGTATCGGGGGAGCATCGGGAGGTGTATTTCGACCCAAGAGGCTACATGGGCTGTGGGAGGATGAATACCATCCCTTAGTGGGCTGGTGGAAGTCCCACAAAGGGCCCATGTGGCTGGGAAGAAAATCTCAAAGAGAAAAAGGTGGAAAAAGGCAAAAAGGCTAAATAAGGAAGGAGTCCTAGTCCTACTAGGATTGGAGGAGGATTGCTCCTCTCCTCCTTGTGCAAGAGGCCAAAGGGCTAGCCCTTGTGCACCAGCCTCCTCCCTCTCTCCTCCTATATATAGTAGAGGTTTTGAGGGTTTTTTGCTATAGAAAAACAGCCACGTGCTGCCTCTCCTGTAGATCGTTGTTTCTCCTCTAGATCGGTTTTCAGTGTTACTTAGGCGAAGCCCTGCTGGAATGACTCCACCACCATCGCCGCAACGCCGTCGCGCTACCAGAGAACTCGTCTACCTCTCCGCTGCCTCTTTCTAGATCAAGAAGGTGGAGATCATCATGAGCTATACGTGTGTTGAACGCGGAGGTGCCGTCCGTTCGGCGCTAGATCGGAAGGACCGTGATCAAGATCGCGAGACGGATCGTGATGAGATCGTGGGACGGATCGTGATCAGTTTGTTGGGAACGATGCATGGGAAACAAAAAATTTCCTACGCACACGAAGATCTATCCATGGTGATGAGCATCTACGAGAGGGAGAGTGGATCTACGTACCCTTGTAGATCGCTAAGCGGGAAGCGTTAAGAAACGCGGTTGGTGTAGTCTAACGTCTTCGCGATCCAAATCGCCGTGCGTCCCGCGATCCAATCACGATCCGTCCCGCGATCCAATCACGATCTGTCCCGCGATCCGATCACGATCCGTCCCACGAACTTGATCACGATCCTTCCGATCTAGCGCCGAACGGACGGCACCTCCGCGTTCAGCACACGTACAACTTGATGACGATCTCCACCATCTTAATCCAGCAAGAAGGAGTGGAGAGGAGGAAGAGTTCTCCGGCAGCCTGATGGTGCTCCAGCGATGGTTGTGGAGCAATTCCAGCAGGGCTTCACCTAAGCACTGCAGAAAACCGATCTAGAGGAGAAACTATGCGCTAGAGATTAGGGTTTGCACGTGGCTGAAATCTGGTGCCAAAAAACCCTAGAACCTCTAGTATATATAAGAGGAAGAGAGGATGATGCTTGGCCCTCAAAGGACCAGCAATTGGGTCGGCCAAATCAAGTGGGAGAGGTGGAATCCACCTCCAATCCTAGTAGGACTAGGATTCACCCTATTTTTTGCATTTTCCCACCTTTTTCTCTTTGGGCTTTTCTTCCCAGCCTCATGGGCCTTGTGTGGGATTTCCGCCGATCCACTAAGGGCTGGTATTTACTCTCCCACAGCCCATGTAGCCTCTTGGGTCGAAATACCCCTCCCGATGGTCTCCCGGTACACTACCGGCACTCCCGGTACACTACCGATGAGCCCGAAACTTTTCCGTCGACCAAAATAGGACTTCCTATATATGAATCTTTACCTCCGGACCATTCCGGAGCTCCTCGTGATGTCCGGGATCTCATCCGGGACTCCGAACAACCTTCGATCACCATCATACATAACTCTATACTACCGAAACGTCACCAAACCTTAAGTGTGCAGACCCTGCGGGTTCGAGAACTATGTAGACATGACCGAGACAACTCTATGGTCAATAACCAATGGCGGGACCTGGACGTCCACATTTGTTCCTACATATTCTACGAAGATCTTTATCGGTTGAACCTCTATGTCAAGGATTCAGTTAATCCCGTATGATGTTCCCTTTGTTTTTCGGTATGTTACTTGCCCGAGATTCAATCGTCGGTATCTCCATACCTAGGTCAACCTTGTTACTGGCAAGTCTCTTTACTCGTTCCGTAATACAAGATCCCGTGACTAACACTTAGTCACATTGCTTGCAAGGCTTATTGTGATGTTGTATTACCGAGTGGGCCGTGAGATACCTCTCCGTCACATGGATTAACAAATCCCAGTCTTGATCCATGCCAACTCAACAGACACCCTCGGAGATACTTGTAGATCACCTTTATAGTCACCCAGTTACGTTACGACATTTGATACACACAAGGTAGTCCTCCGATGTCAGTGAGTTGCATGATCTCATGGTCATAGGAACCCATACTTTGACATGCAGAAAACAGTAGCAACAAACTGACACGATCATATGCTACGTTTGTAGTTTGGGTCTTGCCCATCACATCATTCTCCTAATGATGTGATCCCGTTATCAAATGACATCACATGTCAATGGCTAGGAAACCTTGACCATCTTTGATCAACGAGCTAGTTCACTAGAGGCATACTAGGGACAGAGTGTTGTCTATTTACCCACACATGTAATGTGTTTCCATTCAATACAATTATAGCATGGATAATAAATGATTATCATGAACAAGGAAATATGATAATAACTAATTTATTATTGCCTCTAGGGCATATTTCCAACACAGTTCGTGGGACGGATCATGATTGGATCGCAGGACGGATCGTGATGAGATTGCGGGACGCTTGGCGATTTGGATTGCGAAGACGTTCGACTACACCAACCACGTTTCTTAACGCTTCCCGCATAGCAATATACAAGGGTATGTAGACCCACTCTCCCTCTTGTAGATGCTCATAGCCATGGATAGATCTTGCGTGTGCGTAGGAATTTTTTTGTTTCCCATGCAACGTTCCCAAACAGTGGCATCATGAGCTAGGTCTATGTGCAGTTGAGATCTCGAGTAGAACACAAAGGAGTTTGTGGGCATTGATGCTTAGATTGCTTCCTCCCTTGGTCATGTTTTGGTTCAGAGGTATTGTGGGATGAAGCTGCCTGGACCAACCTTACTCGTACGCTTACGAGAGACCGGTTCCATCGACCGACTTGTTACTTTGTTGCACAAAGATGGCTAGAGGGTGTCTGTTTCTCCTACTTTAGTTGGATCGGATTCGACAAAGGTGGTCCTTGAGAAGGTTCAAAAGCTACTTATGTATCACCGTTGTGGTTTTGCGTAGGTGAGAATTGTTCTTGCTAGATACCCGTAGCAGCCACGTAAAACATGCAACAACAATTAGAGGACGTCTAAGTTGTTTTGGCAGGGTATGTTGTGATGTGATATGGCCAATTACATGATGATATATATGTGATGTATGAGATGATCATGTATTGTATAGAATATCACGACTTGCATGTCGATGAGTACGACAACTGGTAGGAGCCATAGGGTTGTCTTTGATTATTGTATGACCTGCGTGTCAATCTTTAAGCACTATGTAATGCTTTACTTTATTGCTAAGCGGTAGCAATAGTATTAGAAGCATGGTGGGCGCGACAACCCCGATGGTTACACGTTCATGGATATCAAGATGATGGAGATCATGGTGTCATGCCGGTGACGATGGAGATCATGCCGGTGCTTTCAACATGGAGATTAAAAGCACAAGTTCATGGCCATATCATGTCACTTATGATTTGCATGTGATGTTAATCCTTATGCACCTTTATTTGCTTAGGACGATGGTAGCATTATAAGGTGATCCCTCACCTAATTTCAAGATAAATTGTGTTCTCCCCAAGTGTGCACCGTTGCGAAAATCCGTCGTGTCGAGACACCACGTGATGATCGGGTGTGATAGACTCTACGTTCACATACAACGGGTGCAAGCTAGTGTTGCACGTGCAGAACACTCGGGTTAAACTTGACGAGCCTAGCATGTACAAACATGGCCTCGGAACACAAGATACCGAAGGGTCGAACATGAGTCATATAGAAGATATGATCAACATGATGATGTTCACCATTGAAACCACCTCAACTCACGTGATAATCAAACTTGAGTTGGTGAATTTGGACCATGTATCACTCGAATGACCGGAGGGATGTCAATTTGAGTGGGAGTTCTTAAGTAATATGATTAATTGAACTCATTATCATAAACATAGTGAGTAGTGTCTTTGCAAATTATGTTGTAGATTACTAGCTCCTGTTGTAGCTCCCTTGAATTTTTATATGTTCCTAGACAAATAGAGTTGAAAGATGATGGTAGCGATATTGCGGACTGGGTCTGTGATCGAAGGATTGTCCTCATTAATGCACAGAAGGCTTATATCCTTAATGCACTGCTCGGTGCGCCACCCCCTCTAGTGTCGTCTGTAGGTGTTGTGAACATCTGACAGGCACGTTCCGATGACTACTTGATAGTTTAGTGCGTCATGCATTACAACTTAGAATTGAGGCTCCGGAATGTTTTGAGCGTCACGGAACATATGAGATGTTCTAAGAGCTGAAATTGTGATCTCAGTCTCGTGCCCGTGTTGTGAGATATGAGATCTCCAACAAGATTCTTCGCCTGCAAGATGAAGGAGAATAGCTCAATCGTTGAGCATGTGCTCAGATTGGCTGGGTGCTACAATCGCTTGAATCGAGTGGGAGTTGATCTTCCAGATAAGATAGTGATTGATATAGTTCTCCAAGTCACTGTCACTAACCTACTAGAACTTGCTTGATGAACTATAAAATGCCAGGGATAGAAATAATGATCCCTGAGCTGTTCACGATGTTTGACACTGCGAAGGTAGAAATAAAGAAGGAACATCAAGTGTTGATGGTTAGTAAAACCACTAGTTTCGAGAAGGGCAAGGGCAAGGAGGGAAACTTCATGGATAGCAAGTCAGTTGTCGCTCCAGTGAAGCAACCCAAAGTTGAACCCAAACCCGAGACTAAGTGGTTCTATTATGAGGTGAGAGGTCTCTGAAGCGGAACAACCCTAGATACTTGGTAGATAAGAAGGCTGGCAACATCGACACAAGTATATTTGATATACGTGTTATTGATGTGTACCTTGCTAGTACTCCTAATAGCACCTGGGTATTGGATACCGGTTCGGTTGCTAAATGTTAGTAACTCGAAGTAAAAGCTACGGAATAAACAAAGACTAGCTAAGGGTGAGGTGACGATGTGTGATGGAAATGTTTCCAAGGTTGATGTGATCAACATCGCACTCTCTCTCTACCTTCGGGATTAGTGACGAACCTAAATACATGTTATTTGGTGTTTGCGTTGAGCATGAACGTGATTAGATCGTGTTTATTGCAATACGGTTATTCATTTAAGTCAAAGATTAATGGTTAACGTGATTAGATCGTGTTTGTTGCAATATGGTTATTCATTTAAGTCAAAGAATAATGGTTATTCTTTTTACATGAATAATACCTTCAATGGTCATGCACCCAGTGAGAATGGTTTGTTGTATCTTGATCGTAGTAATACACATGTTCATAACATTGATGCCAAAAGATACAAAGTTAATAATGATACTACCACATACTTGAGGCACTACCGCTAAATGTCATATTGGTATAAAACGCATGAAGAAACTCCATGCTGATGGATCTTTGGACTCATTCAATTTTGAATCGGTTGAGACATGCGAACCATGCCTCTTGGGCAAGATGACTAAGGACCCCGTTTTCCAGATTGATGGAGCGGGCAAGTGATTTAGTGGAAATGATACCTGTTGATGTATGCAATACAATGAGTCTTGTAGCATGCAGTGGATATCGTTATTTTCTTACCTTCACTGATGAGTTGAGTAGATATAGTGTATATTTACTTAATGAAACACAAGTCTGAATCGTTTGAAAGGTTCAAGCAAATTCAGAGTGAAGTTTAAGATCATCGTGACAAGAAGAGAAAAATGTCTGTGATATGATTGTGGAGGTGAATATCTGAGTTACAAGTTTGGCATACCACTTTAGACAATGTGAACATTGTTTCACAATTCACGCCACCTGGAACACCATAGTGTGATGGTGTGTCCGAACGTCATAGTCGTGCTCTATAGGATATGGTGCGTGCTATGATGTCTCTTATCGTTTTGCCACTATCGTTTTTGGGGTTATGCATTAGAGGCTACTACATTCACTTTAAAAGGGCACCATCTAAATCCGTTGATATAACACCATATGGTTTGGCAGAAACCTAAGCTGTCATTTCTTAGAATTTGGGAATGTGACACTTATGTCTGATAAGCTCGAACCCAAAGCGGAAAAATGCGTCTTCATAGAATACCCTAAGAAAAGTTGGGTATACCTTCTATCTCAGATCCGAGCACAAAGTGTTTGTTGCTAAAATGGGTCCTTTCTCAAGAAGGAGTTTCTCTCGAAAGAATTTAGTGGGAGGAAGATAGAACTTGATGAGGTTGTTGAACCTTTTGTTTGCAACTAGAGAGTAGCGTAGCGCAGAAAGATGTTTCTGTGGAGCCTACGTAAGTTGTAAAGAAGTTAATGATGATGATCGTGAAACTTCAGATCAAGTTACTATCAAACCTCGTAGGTCAACAAGGACGCGTACTATTCCTGAATGGTACGACAATGCTATCTTAGAGGTCATGTTGTTGGATAACGACGAACCTACGAACTATGGAGAAGCAATGATGGGCCCAGATTCCGACAAATGGTTAGAGGCATTGAAATCCGAGATAGGATCCATGTATGAAAATCAAGTATAGACTTTGGTAGACTTGCTCGTTGGATGGCAGGTCGTTGAGTACAAATGGATCTTTAAAATGAAGATAGACGCTGATGTTAAATGTCACCATTTGTAAAGCTCGACTTGTTACAAAGAAGTTTATGACAAGTTCAAGAATTTAACTGCAATGAGACTTTCTCACTCATAGCGATGCTAAAGTCTGTTGGAATTATGTTAGCGGTTGCTGCATTTTTCAATTATGAAATCTGGCAGATGGATGTCAAAACATCGTTTCCTTAACGGTTTACTTGAGGAAAGGTTGTATGTGATACAACCAGAAGGTTTTGTCAGTCCTAAGGATGCTAAAAGGTGAGCAAGCTTTAGTGATCCTTCTATGGACTGAAGTAAGCATCTCAGAGTTGGAATATACACTTTGATGAGGTGATCAATTTTTTTGAATCTATACAAAGTTTATGAGAAACTTGTATTTACAATAAAGTGAGTGGGAGCACTATGGAGTTTCTGATAAGCATATGTGGTTGACATATTGTTGATCGGAAATGATGTAGAATTTCTAGAATGCATAAAGGGTTGTTTGAAAGGAGTTTTTCAAAGGAATTCCTGGATAAAGCTACCTAATTGTTGAGCATCAAGATCTATATAGATAGGTAAAGATGCTTGATGAGACTTTGAATGAGTACATACCTTGAAAAGATTTTGAAAGAGTTCAAAATGGATCAGTCAGAGAGAAGTATTCTCGCCTGCTTTGTAAGATGTGAAGTTGAGTGAGACTCAATGCTCGACCACGGTAGAAGAAAGAGAAAGGACGAATGTCGTCCCCTATGCCTTAGCCATAGGCTCTGTATAGTATGTCATGCTGTGTACCGCACCTGTGTGTGCCTTGCCATGAGTTTGTCAAGGGGTACAAGAGTGATCCAGGAGTGGATCACTGGACAATGGTCAAGATCACCCTTAGTACCTAAAAGACTAAGGAAATGTTTCTTGATTATGGAGGTGATAAAGGGTTCGTCGTAAAGAGTTACGTCGATGCAAGCTTTAACACCAATTCGGATGACTCTTAGTAGCAATCCGGATGCGTATAGTGGAGAAGCCATTTGGAATAGCTCCAAGTGGCGTGTGGTAGCAGTATTTACAGTTGACGAAGAGATTGGCAAAGTACACACGGATCTGAATATCGCAGACCCATTGACTAAAAGACCTCTCTCACACGCAAAGCATGATCGAGCCCCATAACTCATTAGGTGTTAGATTCATAACAATGTGAATCACATGGTGATGTGAACTAGATTATTGACTCTAGTGCAAGTGGGAGACTGTTGGAAATATGCCCTAGAGGCAATAACAAATTGGTTATTATAATATTTCCTTGTTCATGATAATCGTTTATTATCCATGCTATATTTGTTTTGATCGGAAACTCAGATACATGTGTGGATGCATAGACAACACCATGTCCCTAGTATGCCTCTAATAGACTAGCTCGTTGATCAAAGATGGCTATGGTTTCCTAGTCATGGACATGAGATGTCATTTGGTAATGGGATCACATCATTAGGAGAATGATGTGATGGACAAGACCCAAACTACAAACGTAGCATATGATCGTGTCAGTTTATTGCTATTGTTTTCTGCATCTCAAGTATATATTCCTATGACCATGAGATCATGCAAATCACTGACGCCGGAGGAGTACCTTGTGTGTATCATACGTCACAACGTAACTGGGCGTCTATAAATGTGCTCTACAGGTATCTCCGAGGGTGTCTATTGGGTTGGCATGGATCAAGACTGGGATTTGTTACTCCATGTGACGGAGAGGTATCTCAAGGCCCACTCAGTAATACAGCATCACAATAAGCCTTGCAAGCAATGTGACTAAGTGTTAATCACGGGATCTTGTATTACGGAACGAGTAAAGAGACTTCCCGGTAATGAGATTGAACTAGGTATGGAGATACCGACGATCGTATCTCGGGCAAGTAACATACGGAAGAACAAAGGGAACATCATATAGGATTATTTGAATCCTTGACATAGAGGTTCAACCGATAAAGATCTTCGTAGAATATGTAGGAATCAATATGGGCATCCAGGTCCCGCTATTGGTTATTGACCATAGAGGTGTCTCGGTCATGTCTACATAGTTCTCAAACCCGCAGGGTCTGCACTCTTAAGGTTCGGTGACGTTTTGGTAGTATAGAATTATGTATGGTGGTGACTGAAGGTTGTTCGGAGTCCCATATGAGATCTTGTACGTCACGAGGAGCTCCAGAATGGTCAGGAGGTAAATATTTATATGTAGGAAGTCCTGTTTTGGTCGCCGGAAAAGTTTCGGACTCATCGGTAGTGTATCGGGAGTGCCGGTAGTGTACCGGGGGACCATCGGGAGGGGTATTTCGACCCAAGAGCATACATGGGCTGTGGGAGGATGAATACCCGCCCTTAGTGGGCTGGTGGATGTCCCACAAAGGGACCATGCAGCTGGGAAGAAAAGTCCAAAGAGAAAAAGGTGGAAAAAGGCAAAAAGTCTAAATAAGGAAGGAGTCCTAGTCCTACTAGGATTGGAGGAGGATTCCTCCTCTCCTCCTTGCACAAGAGGCCAAAGGGCTGGCCCTTGTGTGCCAGCCTGCTCCCTCTCTCCTCCTATATATAGTAGAGGTTTTGAGGATTTTTTGCTACAGGAAAACAGCCACATGCTGCCTCTCTTCTAGATCGTAGTTTCTCCTCTAGATCGGTTTTCAGCGGTACTTAGGCGAAGCCCTACTGGAATAACTCCACCACCATCACCGCAACACCGTCGCGCTACCAGAGAACTCGTCTACCTCTCCTCTCCCTCTTGCTGGATCAAGAAGGCAGAGATTGTCATCGAGTTGTACGTGTGCTGACCGTGGAGGTGACGTCCGTTCTGCGCTAGATCGGAAGGACCGTGATCAAGATCGCGAGACGGATCGTGATGAGATCGTGGGACGGAACGTGATGAGTTCGCAGGATGAATCATGATTGGATCGCGGGATGGATCATGATGAGATCGCAGGATGCTCGGCAATTTGGATCGCGAAGATGTTCGACTACACCAACCGCGTTTCTTAACGCTTCCCGCTTAGCGATCTATAAGGGTATATAGATCCACTCTCCCTCTCATAGATGCTCATCACCATGGATAGACCTTGCGTGTGCGTAGGAAATTTTTTGTTTCCCATGCAACATTCCCCAAGAGGCCTTTACCTCCTCTTGAGGGGCCGAACCTGGGTAACTCGTGTCCTTCGTCCCAACCAACCCCTTTGAGTCCATCACCTTAGCGATGGCCTCAAATCTAAGTCCTTCGATATCTGCCGTGACAAAACCACGATAGTTGGCGCCCACTATGGGGCTAGCACTCAGTGATGTTGAGTTCTCAAAGGGCTCTCTTCCAGGGATCAAGGGATACGTGATCTTAAGGATGAACAGAAGTCGCCATGACAGGCTCTACATCGACGACGCCGGCTAGGGTCCTGAGGCTGACTCTGTGGAGTACGGGTTCCGGGTTCCTTCGGTGGAATCCACGTCTTCATCGACAAGGTCGGCGGATCTACACTCGGGCCGGATGTCTGCACCTACATCGTTGAGCCGGCTTGGCGCGTGCAACCCTCCCGTGCTGACCCGGGAAGGAAGCATGTCTTCATTGGCTTCATTCAAGGTATGGATCTTGAGACGTCTATGTCACAGGAGACTCTCATCTATTTAGAGGATGGATCTTCGAGCGGAGAAGCGGAATCAATCTACCAACTTCACGATGGCAGGCTCGGGGGCTACGACGACATTTACCCCGAGTTGGAGCGGGCTGAGCCTGACAATCATGGGTTGCCGACTCATGGGGCCGTGTTCTTGGCGGGAACAGAGCCAGGCCCAAGCAGTGCAGCCGCTGGGGCGATAGACACGGGGGCTGACCCGCCACCGGCTCAGGTTCTTCTGGATCTGATGAACAAGCTCACAGCCCTGATGGCGACTAAAGCCACGCCTGACAATCAAGCCGCCCGAAACCTGGAGATCACAAGACTAAAGGACCAGATGGCGGATGTCCAACAGAGGATCCGCGCATTAAAAGCTCAGATGGACGCGGAGGCAGAGCGCCTTAAGACGGATGCTTTCCGCCTTGAGTTAGAACAACAGTCGGCGGCCGCGGTGCAGCGAATGAGGTATAAGTCCCGCCTGCCAGAGCAATATGAGGCCACAAACCTTTTTAACACGATAGGAATGGGTCGGACAACGGAAGCACCTGGAAGTCAGCTGGCGGCTCGGCAACAGCTTAACCAGCCTGACAAAACCAGACCTCACCAATGTCTTTTCTGACGCCGACGGGTCACTACTCAAACCCAGTGGAGAACATGGTGGCGGCGGCAACCCGGCTTGGAACAATCCCTATTCCCGATGGTCGCAGAAGAGGTACGGGATGCTATTGGGTACCTACAAAACGGCGATGGCCCAGCAAGAGAAGTATACTTACAGCCGGAGTAGCATGCATTCAACCCCCGTCCCCAGTCGCAGCTTCAGCCAGCATTATGAGTCACCGGCGGTTTCTAGCAGTGATCGGCACCGGGGCCCGCCGCGAGACGACGAGGCGGCTTTGGATGCTCAGGCGCTCATAGATCGGGCGAGGGCGCAGCATGAGGCAGCGGCTCTGGCAGCGGCAGCTCATCAAGAGCCTATGCCTTTCGTCTCAGTTGGAGTGGGAGTAACCACCAGGGCCATGGGAATACCGCGCTTGGTGCCAGCTCTGCGGAACAAGCGTCTATCGAAGGATTTCAAAGGCCCTCGTCAGGTCCCAAATTACACCGCTGACCTACCTCCGGAGGCTTGGATTGATAGCTATGAGCTAGCCCTGGAGATGTTGGATGTCAATGACGCGGTGTGCGTGAAGTATTTTATCATGATGCTAGAAGGGCTGGCTCACACGTGGTTGAAGGGTTTGCCACCCAACACCATCAATTCTTGGGCTGAGTTAAAAGCGAGGTTCATCAAAAACTTTCAAGGAATGTTCAAGTAGCCCATGACGATTGTGGATTTGGATCACTGTGTACAGCAGGAAAATGAGTCGACTCATCACTGGGTCTAGCGGGTTTCGACTATCATCCACCCGTCCGAGCAGATTACGGTGGCTCAAGCGGTCTTGATTCTGGAAAAGAATTGCCACTTTATGCCTTTAAAGAACAAGCTCGGCCGGCTAAAGCGCACGTGTCAAGACATAGGGGAGCTCATGGCGGCTCTCACGAAATACGCCGACTCTGATAATACGAAGGATCCGGGCTCTGATGAGGAGAAGCCTGGTCAGAGTAAGAAGAATAGCAATGGCAGGGGTGCGGCAGGAAATGGTAACCAAGGCAAGAGGAAGAACCCGAACGGCGGATCAAAGCTGGTGGCCAACGCCAGCACCGACAACAATCATGCTAAGGGTAACGGGAAGTTCAAGCAGCCTTTTAATAAGGGTAGGACTCCTTTTAATTTGGAGGAGATGCTCAATAAACCTTGTCCGGAGCATAGTCGACCCAATAGACCGGTGGGTCACACGTGGGGTAATTGCCACGTTATGCAAAAGTTTAAGTACTATAGCTTACGACAGCATAACAACGATGGTGGCCCGCCTGACGGCTCAGGACCAGGCGGGTCAAGAGCCGGGTTTGGGTCCGGTGGCTCAGGATCCGTCCATCATGGCCAGGGCAACCAGGGAGGACATCATCCGCACTTTGGTGGCAACAATCAGCAACAGAATAACCAGTCTGGATATCAGAGTAATCCAAAGCAGCTCAGCTCGGGTCAGTATCATGTTTTTACGACCAGCCTTGACAGGCGAGATCAGAAGTTACGCAAGCGGATGGTTAATGTGGTCAGGTCGGCTCTACCATAATACTTGAAGTGGTCTGAGTATGATAATACTTGGAGCCGGGAGGATCACCCGCTGCGTGTTGATGACCCAAGACGGCTGGCGTTGGTAGTTGCTCCCCAAGTTGGAGGCTACGTGTTTACCAAGGTGCTTATGGATGGTGGCAGTAGCATCAATATTTTGTACTATGACACTTTTCGCTAGATGAAGTTGCTTGATAAGGATCTTAAGCTGTCCCCAACAGTTTTTCATGGCATGGTGCCTGGCAAGTCAGCTTATCCAGTGGGGAGGATCTCTTTGGAAGTCGCCTTCGGAGACGAACACAATTACAGGGTGGAGACCTTGTGTTTTGAGGTGGTTAAGATCAAAAGTCCGTATCATGCTCTGTTTGGACGTTCGGCTTACGCCAAATTCATGACTAGGCCTTGTTATGTGTACTTGCAGCTCAAGATGCCAGACCAAAAAGGTACGATTATGGTGCATGGTGATCGAGAGATGGTTATTGAGTGCGAGGAAGGAGATGCATCTTATGCAGAGTCTAGTTGTGCTGAGGCGGAGCTCAAGTTTTACAAGGAAAACGTCGACCCGGAGGACATGACTCCGCTGAAAAAGCCCACCACAGAGGTTGAGCCGCCCCTCAAATTTTCGGCAAATGATACCAAATTGGTGGATTTTAATCCGGGTGACTCATCTCAACAGTTCACTATCGGAGCTAATATGGATCCTAAATAGGAAAGCACGCTCATCGAATTCATCCGTGAGAATCAGGACATCTTCGCGTGGAAACCTTCTGACATGTCGGGTGTACCGACAGAGTTCGCTGAGCACCACCTTAATGTGGATCCTAAATTTAAACCAGTCAAGCAGTTTCTGTGGTGGTTCAGTGAGGAGATATGCAATTCCATTGGGGAAGAGGTCGCCTGGCTTCTGGCAGCGGGTTTCATCGTCGAGGTCTTTCACTCGGAGTGGCTCGTTAACCCAATGCTAGTGCTCAAGAAAAATGGCACGTGGCGTATGTGTGTAGACTACATGGATCTTAACAAGGCCTGTCCGGCTGACCCGTTTGCTCTCCCTCGTATTGACCAAATCATTGATGCGACGGCGGGTTGTGAGAGTTTATGCTTCCTAGATGCTTATTCTGGTTATCATCAGATCAAGACGGCAGTCAAAGACCAAGAGAAGACGCCTTTCATCACGCCTTTCGGTGCTTTCTGCTATGTATCTATGCCCTTCCGGCTCAAGAGTGCCCAGGCGATTTACCAGTTTTGTGTATAGAACTATCTTCACAGCCAAATTGGGCGCAATGTGCATGCATATGTGGATGATATTGTGATCAAGTCAAGGAAGAACGAGACTCTGCTTGACGACCTGAAGGAAACTTTTGACAACTTCCGGGTCTACAAGGTGATGCTTAACCCGGCTAAGTGTGTCTTTGGCGTTTCGACAGGCAAGTTCTTGGGATTTGTAGTATCTGAGCATGGCATTGAGGCTAACCCGGATAAAATCAAGGCTATCACCTCCCTATCTAAGCCGGCATGCATCAATGATGTTCAGCGCCTGGCGGGGCGGATTGCTGTGTTAAGCTAGTTTATAATCCGCCTTGGTGAGAAGGCCATTCCTTTGTACCAGATGATGAAAATGACAGACAAGTTTGTCTGGATTACGGCGGCAGGTCAAGCATTGGAGGCGCTCAAGAGACAGCTCACTTAGCAGCCGGTCTTAGCTGCTCCGGTTGAGAAAGAACCCTTGCTCTTATATGTGGCGGCTACTAACAGGGCTGTCAGCGCCATAGTCATTGTCGAGCATAAGGAGGCAGGTAAGGAATATCCGGTTTAGAGGCCAGTTTACTATATTAGTGAGGTCCTGACAGAATCCAAGCAAAGGTATCCACATTGGCAGATGCTAGTGTATGGGGTATTCATGGCCAGTCGCAAGCTAAAGCACTATTTCCTAGGGCACTAGATTACAGTGGTTAGATCTGCCCCATTGGGAGATATAATTCAAAATAGAGAAGCTACTGGCAGGATTGCTAAGTGGGTGTTGGAGCTGGGACCTCTCAATTTGAAATACGTACCTCGCACGGCAGTCAAGTCTCAGGCCTTAGTGGATTTCAAAAATGACTGGACCGAATGTCAGGCGCCCGAGGAGAAAGCCGGACAACACATATTGGACAATCCACTTTGATGGATCTAGGCAACTAGAAGGATCAGGGGCAGGGGTTGTCTTAACTTCCCCCAAAGGTGATAAGTTCTGTTATGTGCTAAGGTTGATGTTTCCTTGTACTAACAATGCAGCTGAGTGTGAAGCTCTGCTTCATGGCCTCCGGGCGGCTAAGGAGATGAATCTGAGCCGGGTTAGATGCTTCGGCGACTCGGATCTTGTAGCCCAGCAAGTTTCAGGCACTTGGGATTCCAAGCACCCATGGATGGCGGCTTATCGTCAAGTGGTGGATGTCATTGCTGGTCACTTCAAGGGTTATCAGGTGGATCATATTGATCATCGCAGGAACGAGGCAGCTGACGCCTTGTCAGGACTGGGTTCTCAACGTAAGCCGGTGCCACCTAATGTTTTCTTAGACGTATTGCATCACCCGTCAGTTAAGTTACCTTCAGAGGAAGACTTGGCAATCCCTGACCCGGAAGGACAACTGGTGGCGGCTTTACATGCTGTTCCTGACTGGACTGTGCCTTATTTGGTATATTTGACTCGTGGCGAGTTACCCGATGACGAAAATCTTGCCAGGCAGATCACCCGGCGGTCTAAGTCTATGACAATAGTCAATGGTGAGTTACATAAGTTCTCGGGACCCTGATCCTAAGCCATCAAAAACCCAGCATGTAACATATCACATCACTTTGTGGCCTCACGCACGGTTAACTCCACCACCGCCACCTTACCTGGGTCGGGACCGTTTTGTGTCTTTTGGCTCATGTATGTAATATGTCGCTAGCATTCAAACGTCAAAGAAACCGGGTCAACATGACTATTCATAGAACCCAAGTAGCACATCCGTACAGGAACAGGCATACATAACCCAGCAATGCAGGAGTTGGCCTCTAGAATGTGTACACGAGTCATAGCAAGCTATAAGGACTCCATTACGCCGTGCGACATAAATGTCATCACTGCACGTAGACGAGTCGTGGCAGGCTACATGGACTCCATTACACTGCAAGACATTTCCCCAAAGGGACAAACACAACAGCAAAGAAGGATACATGCCAGTCAATCAATGTGTCCGGAGCAGTAGCAAGCTACCAAGGCTCGATGGAAGCACAAAGAGACAGTTCCCTGTAAAGAGTACTACTAAAGGCACACAACTAGGTGTCGAATCCCATACATATCGTTGCACGTCACACGTATGCACGATATACCCGATATGCATAGATACAACTATGGCATCACAACATAACCATACAACAACACAACATTTATTTAGGAGGCTCATAAGAGCCAACATAGTGTGATACTACAAGCAGGGGTCACCTGACCCAACACACAAATCATACGAACAACAAGCGGAAGCTTATCATGTGTGGGTACAGACATCTAGAAAAGAAGAAGGTTGAGGAAGTCTGTCTATCTACAAGGCCCTCCACAAGAACCAGACCTCAGGATGGAATTCCCAAGCTAAACGGACAGAACCGATCTTATCTTAGAAACCACTAACGAGACTGGAGTCTCTTTTGCAAAAACATAATTAAGCAACAGTGAGTACTGAGTACTCAGCAAGACATACGTCAGAACAAACTACATATGCATCGGTATCAACAACGAGGTTGTGGGGTTCAATGCAGCAAGCCAGCTTTGACTCTGTGGCTATCCTGTACTATGACTTTCATAACTTTGAAAAGCTTAGAGCAGCGTACATGAGTCCATTAACACCACAACAATACACCACCATGGATCCCCTCCCGTCTTCCTACGAGAGTGCCATCCACGGTACTCACACTTGTCTTGAAGCTTTTATGAGTATCCTTTTAAATTGTCTATGAACCATATAAGTATCCAAGTAGTCCATATCCACGGACACGGCTTTTCGAATAGATTGATTACCCTACAGGGGTGTACTTCATCACACATGCTCTCGCCACATACCTCCATGTTCTCATAAAAAAGGCACCTCGACAACCTTCAAGCAGAAGCCCGGCAAGGGAGTCGACCACGACCTGACTAACCACACAAGACTCTAGTCTAGGTTTACCGCCTATTCCGGACTGAACCCGCAAGGAAGTCCGGCCGAAGTTTCCTCAACAGCCCTAAATGATGTGTACAGGGTTCCCAAGCCCACCTCGATGGATGGTACTAGCTTGCTACATCGGGCCACAATGCCTAGTCTGTCCCAAGCCCACCTGTACGGGGTACCACTCGGTAGACTACTAGCATATCCTACAAACAACAGAAACTAGTTGCAACTCTTGGACAAAGAACAAGTCAGTTAATAAGTCGAGAGAGTCAATTAAGGATCCAATGTGTGGTAGTAGCTAGTCTTGGACAACATACACAGGACTCAGTTCTTAAGGACG
Source organism: Hordeum marinum (assembly GCA_022496015.1). Classification (NCBI taxonomy): domain Eukaryota; kingdom Viridiplantae; phylum Streptophyta; class Magnoliopsida; order Poales; family Poaceae; genus Hordeum; species Hordeum marinum. Next base: position 442,980,236 of record CM039675.1, on the reverse strand, counting down.
GTCCTAATGAGACAACCCGCCATGTACTCTTACACGGCCTCTCATCGCTACATTTACCAAATCGTGTTCACAACTTAACTCTCATCATCATAACAAGTTCAGTTCACTCCGGTTCATGACACAACTATAAGCATAGCAAGCATAGCAGGTTAAGGGCACAAAATAGCTCAAGCATCTACCAAGTATGTTAGGTTGCATGGTTCAGCTATTTACTGTGACAATGACAGGTCATGCAGAGGAATGGGTTCAACTATCGGAACATGCAACATTGAAACATTTTGTCCTAATGCAATAAGTGAGAGCAAGAGCGAGAGAGTGGGATTGTATCGTACATGTTCAAGGGGGGTTGCTTGCATGATAAGACGATCACACGCTACTGCTCCTCAGATGGATACTCGGCCGTATCCTCCGGAACGGTGCCTAACACGAAGAACAACCATCGAAAGGGGAACAAATCAATACACATCAAATGCAACAATATGATGCATGAATATGACATGGCAATATGATGTGTTTAAGCTAATGCATCTAGCAACAAGTTTAAATGAAGTAGGTTTGAACTCAAGGTTCAAATTCAACTTCATATATGGATTCCATAATGCATTTGAACTAAAATGTCCAAGTTTACCTATTTAGATAGCTCTAACATGTATTAAAATGGTACAGATGGATTCATTGGATTTTTTGATCAATTTTCATATATAAATTTTTTTCATCTGACTTACAGATTAATTTATATGAATTTTAGAAGTTTTTATTAATTTCTGGAATTTATTTAAATATACATAATTGTATTTATTATGTCAGTGTGGCGTCATGATGATGTCAGCAGGTCAAAAGCGCCAGCCCAGGTCAAACCTGGCGGCTGGGCCGCACCTGTCACTGACTCATTCATCTAACCATTTTTTAATTAAACTAATAGAGCTGGACCCACACGTCAGCTACCAAGGGGTTAATTAACCCGGTGATTAGCCTTAAGCTAATCACCTGAAGAGGGGGTCCCACCTGTAGGTAGCTCAGGCGACGGCTCGTCACCGGCGACCTCGGGTCGCGGCGGCATCCGCGCTACCGGCCACGGGAGTGGCGGCCGGGGGCTCTGGGCGAAGCCCTAGCTCGCCCGCACCCAGGGAAGCTAGCTAGGGTCGCGGGGGACGCCAGAGCTCGCGGCTGCGACGCCGGAGGTGGCGGCCGGAGCTCGGCCACGGCAAAAAGGCAGTGGCTACGGCGGCTAATTAGCAGGATAAAGAGGGGGGAAAGACGGAGAGGCTCACAGCACACTCGGACGACGGCTCAACGGGCTCGGGGAGGCACCAGGGATGACGAATCGACGACGATGGCGGCTTCGGTCCGAGCGGGAGAGAGCAGAGGAGAGGGGGAGAGAGCGGGAGAGAGAGCGGCGGGGAGAGAGGGAGGGGAAGAAGGGCACGACAGGAGGGGGGATGGCGGCCTAGGAGGCTTCTATGCAGGCAGCTAGGCAGGAGCTGGCCATGGCGAGTGCCGATGCGCCCCTGCCACACGCCCCAATCCTACTGGCGGGAGGTTGGGGGTGACTGGCAGCTGGACCGCTGGGCCAGCCCCTCGTGGGCCTCCTTCTCTTTTTTTATTACTTTCTGTTTTTTGTTTTTTTCAGTTTTGATTTGATTTGATTTTCAAAACCAAACCATTTTATAATATTCTGAAAATTAATATGTGGCCTGTTATATTACAACCAAAGGCACTCATAGATTTTCCAGAATTATTGGAGCTTTAAACTATTTATAGTATTTTAAAACTCCAATCTGAATAGTTATTGCTTTAATTCAATACCCAAAATGACATTTTTAAAATATGCACCACCCCTAGTTTATGTTGCCACATTATTCCAGAGAAGATGAACATTTTCCAAGATCACTTTGGATCATTGAAAAAAATTGTTTTGGTTGAGCCTATTTGAATTCAAATGGTGCTAGGGTTTTGAACATCCCCATTTCAAGTTTAAGAGAAATTAATCATGATGCAATCACAACATGGATCCTAATGCTTGCTAAAGCTAGGGATGTGGCAACTCACCCCCACTTAAAAGAATCGCGTCCCGTGATTCTAGAGTCGACGGGAAAAGAGTCGGATACTCAAATCAAAGGCGATCTTCATGCTCCCAGGTAGCTTCATTCTCAGCATGATGCGACAACTGAACCTTCAAAAACATGATATTCCGATGCCGGGTTACACGCTCAGCTTGATCAAGAATATGGACAGGATATTCTTGATATGAAAGATTATCATGAAGATTAAGCATTTCGTGGTCCACTTCACGGATAGGATCCTTGAAGCAATGCCTGAGTTGAGAAACGTGGAAGACATCATGAACTCGGGAAGGATGTAGGGGCAATTTCAATTGGTGTGCAACCTCTCCTCGTTTAGCAAGAATGCGAAAAGGACCAATGTAACGAGGAGCCAATTTTCCCTTGACACCGAAACGACGGGTACCCTTCGGAGGAGTAACCTGAAGGTAAGCCTTTTTGTCCACCTCATAAGTTGCTTCCTTATGATGGTGATCATACTGAATCTTCTGACAAGACTGAGCTATCTTGAGATTTTCGCGAATAACGCGAACTTGCTCTTCTGCTTCCTGGATCATATCTGGCCCAAAGAATTGCTTTCCCGGTCTTTGACCAGTTCAAAGGTGTTCGACATCTTCGTCCATAAAGAACTTCAAAAGGAGCTTTGCCCAGAGTGGATTGGTAGCTGTTGTTATATGCAAACTCAGCAAATGGAAGACACTTCTCCCAATTCACTCCGAATGAGATGACACAAGCTCTGAGCATCTCTTCGAGAATCTAATTGACTCTTTCAACCTGACCACTTCCCTGATTGTGAAAAGCAGTGCTAAAGGGGAGATGGGTTCCCATAGCATTCTAGAAACTTTCCCAAAATCGAGAGGTGAAAAGACTTCCACGGTCTGAATTGATTTCCAATGGAACACCATGCAGGGACACTATTCGAGAGATATACAAGTCCGCCAACTGACTAGCAGTGGTACTCTCTCAAACAGGAAGGAAATGAGCCACTTTGGAAAGGTGATCAATAACCATGAAGATTGCATTATTTCCATTCTTGGTCTTGGGAAATCCGGTGATAAAATCGATTTCAACTTTATCCCATTTCCATTCAGGAATAGCTAAAGGCTGAAGGGTGCCAGTAGGTCTCTGATGCTCTGCCTTCACGCGACGACAAAGATCGCAATTAGCAATGAATTGAGCAATTTGCCTCTTCATTCTAGTCCACCAGAACCTTTGGCGTAGGTCCTGATACATCTTGGTGCTGGCAGGGTGAATGGTGAGAGGAGATTCATGAGCCTCCTTAAGGAGCAACTCTCGAAGTTGTTGCTTTTTAGGAACTACCAACCGATTCCCAAAATATACTACACCTCTATCATCAATGGGGAAACTACCAACAATTCCCTTTTCAACATTATCATTGATCCAGGTAATACCCGCATCATATTGTTGGCTTGTTATAATCTGATCCTCCAGAGTAGGTTTTGCAACCAAGGTTGAAAGGGATCTGCTAGGAACAATGTGGAGGTTAAGCTTGCAAAATTTCTCATGAAGAAAGGGTTGACCTTGTTGCAGCATAAGATTGTTGCAATAGGATTTATGACTTAACGCATCCCCCATGACATTTGCCTTGCCTGGGGTGGAAGTAATTCCTAAGTCATAATCCGTAATCAGCTCGAACCATCGTCTTTGTTCGAGATTTAGATCTGGTTGAGTGAATATATACTTTAGACTTTGGTGATCTGTGTAAATCTCGTAACGATTACCAAGAAGGTACTGTCGCCATACCTTAAGTGCATGGACTACTGATGCAAGCTCCAAATCATGTGTTGGATAATTTTCCTCATGTGGGTGCAACTGGAGGGATGCATAGGCGATCACCTGTCGGTCTTGCATACGAACACATCCAAGTCCTTGTTTGGAGGCGTCACAATAGATGACAATGTCCTTGGAGAAGTCAGGTGGCAGAAGCAGGGGAGAAGAGGTCAAACGTCTCTTCAGTGCCTGGAAACTGTGCTCACATTGTGGGGTCCACTCAAACTTCTTATCTTTCTTAAGGAGTTCCGTAAGAGGCTTGGCAACTTTGGAGAAGTTCTCAACGAAGCGGCAACAATAGCTCGCTAAACCAAGGAAACTTCTAACTTGCTTAACTGATTCAGGTGGAGTTCAGTCGAGAATGGCTTGAACTCTTTTAGGATTGACTGTGATGCCCTTTCCGGAGATCACATGACCTAGATAGGTCACTTCAGGTAACCTAAATTCACACTTGGAGAACTTGGCATAAAGACGGTGCTCTCTGAGTTTTTCTAGCACAAGTCTAAGGTGCTCAGCGTGTTCTTCTTCATTCTTCGAATAAATCAAAATATCATCAAGGTAAACCACAATGAGCTTATCTAAGTATTCCATGAATATTGAGTTCATCAAACGGGAGAATGTTGATGGAGCATTGGTTAGTCCAAAGGACATGACCGTGTACTCGTACTGGCCATAACGAGTGACGAACGCCGTCTTGGGAATGTCTGCATTCTTAATCTTGATTTGATGGTAGCCTAACCTCAAATCCATCTTGGAGAACACTGAAGATCCAGCAAGTTGATCATACAAATCATTGATCCTGGGGAGCGGATACTTATTCTTTATTGTGACCAAATTGACGGGTCGATAATCCACAACCATACGATCAGTTCAATCCTTCTTATTCACAAAGAGGACGGGACAAGCCCAAGGACAGGAGCTAGGTCGAATGAAACCTTTTTGCAAGGACTCATCAAGTTGCTTCTTGAGCTTAGCTAATTCCAAGGGTGCCATCTTATAAGGTCTTATGGAAATTGGAACAATTCCTGGGATGAGGTCTATCACAAACTCTACATCCCTGTCACGCGGAATGCCTGACAATTCTTTTGGAAATACATCCGAAAAATCTCTTACTACTGGTATATATTCAACCTCGAGAAGAGGGTTGGCATTGAGTGAATAGAGCTGACGCTTTGCAACTCGTGTTGAAACATGGACTATCTTGCCAGATGGATGCGTAAGCTAAAGATACCTGGTGGAGCAATCAATCTTGGCATGGTGAACTATCATCCAGTCCATACCCAAGATGATATTAATATCTGAAGACTTGAGAGCTATCAACGAGGCAAGGAACACAAGTCTATCAACACGGATTTCATTTCCATGGCTTATTCTTGTGGTCTGCCATCTAGACCCTGAAGTCTGAATTTCAAGAGCAGTTGGCATATCACAAAATGACATGTCGTGCAACCGGGCATAGCCTTCCGAGATGAAGGAATGCGATGCTCCAGTATCAAATAGAACTGATGCTGGATGGCAATTGACAAGGAGCGTTCCAAGGAGAACTTCTGGATCATCATTAGCTTCTTTGGCTGAGACGTGATTCACACCTCCCTGTTCAATGATGGTTGGCTTGGCAGGGATCACCTTGACTGGTGAATTACTACGGTCAATAGACTTTCCATACTGAGGTGATACACCATTGGACTAGGGGAAATTGCGAGCGATGTGGCCTGGTTATCCGCACTTGTAGCAAACCATAGAGGTATGACGTTTCGTCGCATTGATAGGCGGTCCACCAATAGGTCTGGGTGGAGCATTTGGCTGAGTTGGAAGAGGCGCCACATAGGATGGCCTCGATGCATATCCAGGAGGAAGCGATGAGTTCGGAACCCAAATCCGGCACTTCTGAGATCCAGAACCGGAGGTAGAAGCCAAATCACGGTTGTGCTTGCGATATTCTTCATAGGTGAACTGGGCTGTCTCTGCATTAATGGCCTTCTTCACAAGAGCTTGGAAGGTGTCACAATGATGCAGGTGAAGATCACGACGGAACTTTGGGTAGAGAACCTTCCTGAATCTAGCTTGCTTCTTGGCATCCATGGACACTTCTTCTATGGCATAATGTGCAAGGTTCTCAAACTCTTGACTGTAAACATATACAGCCATCTTACCCTGGGTAAGGTTACAAAACTCTTCCCTGTTTCTGTCCATGAGATCCTGAGGAATATGATGCTCATGGAAAACCTCTGTGAATTCTTTCCAAGTAGGAATCTGGCCAGCTGGAATTATAGTCTCATAGTTCTCCCACAAAATACTAGCAACACCCTCTAGGAAGTATGTAGCATAGGTGACCTTGTCAGCCTCGGACACGTTCGCGGAATGCAGCTTGGTTGAGATGCTACGAAGCCAGTCATCTGCATCGAGTGGCTTAATGGAGAGATGGAAGGTGGGTGGGTACAGCCTGATGAAATCACGGATGGTCACTGTTCCAGCACATTGATGTGCGGTGTTTTCCTGAATACGTGCCAACAAGCGATTTGACTCACGCTTTTCTTTCTCAATGTCTAACATGAACTATGCCAACGAAGGTGAATCTGACAGAACTTAAGCATCTTTGGTTCCACATCTCTGGCCCTTCTTGTGACCAATGGCACCTTGGGTACTACGGAACATCCTGATGATGAGAAACTAGGATTAGACATGGCGGCATACCAAAAGGTAGGAGGGAAAGCAAAAGCATTGATCTTCGAAGAAATCCTAGGGTTATTTGGGCAGCATAATGGCTGCGAATGATAAAAAATGAGACATCCAGCAAAAGATTTAGGTGCCACGACACCTTAACATTACCAACTCAAGATTCTGACTGAGCTAACAAGCTACACAGATAAGACTCGAGGACTGGATTGCAACTCAGGTCAACCATTCCTATAAGTCTATGGAATAGTAACACGAGATCCTGATAGATAGATAAGAAGCCTAGTTTTTAATCCTCGTAGAAAAGGAGAGGGTGACTCAGAATCAGAATAACATGGAAAAAAGGAGTAAAAAGAGCCTTATGTTCCCTTCCACAATCAATTCCCTTATATAACTAAAGAGTTGCTAGACTCAACATCGACCAGTTTGGCTTGGTAATCCTACAGTAAGTCAGCTCTGATACCAATGCTGTTGGGACCCCGATCCTCAGCCATAAGAATCCAGCATGTAACACATCACATCACTTTGCGGCCTCACGCACGGTTAACTCCACGGCCGCCACCTTACCTGGGCCGGGACCGTTTGCGTCTTTTGGATCACGTATGTAATATGTCGCTAGCATTCAAACGTCAAAGAACCCAGGTCGACATGACTAGTCGTAGAACCCAAGTGGCACATCTGTACAGGAATAGGCATACATGACCCAACAATGCAGGTGTCGGCCTCTAGCGTGTGTAGACGAGTCATAGCAAGCTACAAGGACTCCATTACGCCGTGGGACATAAAAGTCATCACTGCACGTAGACGATTCGTAGCAGGCTACATGGACTCCATTACACTGCGAGACATTTCCCCGAAGGGACAGACACAACAGCAAAGAAGGATACATGCTAGTCAATCAATGTGTCCGGAGCAGTAGCAAGCTACCAAGGCTCGGTGGAAGCACAAAGAGGCAGTTCCCTCTAAAGAGTACTACTAAAGGCACACAACTAGGTCTCGAATCCCATACATATCGTTGCACGTCAGACGTATGCACGACATGCCCGATATGCATAGATACAACTATGGCATCACAACATAACCATACAACAACACAACATTTATTTAGGAGGCTCATAAGAGCCAACATAGTGTGATATTACAAGCAGGGGTCACCTGACCCAACACACGAATGATACAAACAACAAGCGGAAGCTTATCATGTCTGGGTAAAGACATCTAGAAAAGAAGAAGGCTGAGGAAACCTGTGTATCTACAAGGCCCTCCACAAGAACCAGACCTCAGGCTGGAATTCCCAAGCTAAACGGACAACATCGATCTTATCTTAGAAACCACTAACAAGACTGGAGTCTCCTCTACAAAAACATAATTAAGCAACAGTGAGTACTGAGTACTCAACAAGACTTACATCAGAACTAACTACATATGCATCGGTATCAACAAGGAGGTTGTGGGGTTCAATGCAGCAAGCCAGCTTTGACTTGGTGGCTATCCTGTACTACAACTTTCATAACTTTGAAAAGTTTAGAGGAGCATACACGAGTCCATTAACACCATAACAATACACCACCATGGATACCCTCCCGTCTTCCTACGAGAGTGCCATCCATGGTACTCACACTTGTCTTGAAGCTTTTATGAGTATCCTTTTAAATTGTCTATGAACCATATAAGTATCCAAGTAGTCCATATCCGCGGACGTGGCTATTCGAATAGATTGATTAACCTGCAGGGGTGTACTTCGTCACACATGCTCTCGCCACTTACCGCCATGTGCTCGTAAAAAAGGCACCTCGGCAACTTTCAAGCGGAAGCCCAGCTAGGGAGTCGGCCACGACCTGACTAACAACACAAGACTCTAGTCCAGGTTTATCGCCTATTCGGTACTGAACCCGCAAGGAAGGCCAGCCGAAGTTTCCTCAATGGCCCCAAACGATGTGTACATGGTTCCCAAGCCCACCTTGACGGATGGTACTACGCTTGGTACACTGGGCCACAATGCCTAGTCTGTCCCAAGCCCACCTGTACGGGGTGCCACTCCGTAGACTACTAGAATATCATACAAGCACCAGAAACTAGTTGCAACTCCTGGACAGAGAACAAGTCGGTTAATAAGTCGAGAGAGTAAATTAAGGATCCCAATGTGCGGTAGTAGCTAGTCTTTGACAACATACACAGGACTCTTTTCTTAAGGGCGGTCCTAATGAGACAACCCGCCATGTACTCCTACACAGCCTCTCATCGTTTCCTTTACCAAATCGTGTTCACAACTTAACTCTCATCATCGGAGAAAGTTCAGTTCACTCTGGTTCATCACCAAGATGAACCAAATGACCTAACACAACTCTAAGCATAGCAAGCATAACAGGTTAAGAGCACAACATAGCTCAAGCATCTACCAGGTATGCTAGGTTGCATGGTTCAGCTATTTACTATGACAATGACAGGTCATGTAGAGGAATAGGTTCAACTACCGGAACATGCAAAGTTGAAATGTTTTGTCCTAATGCAATAAGTGAGAGCAAGAGCGAGAGAGTGGGATTGTATCGGACATGTTCAAGGGGGGTTGCTTGCTTGATAAGACGATCACACGTTACTGCTCCTTAGATGGATACTCGACCGTATCCTCCGGAATAGTGCCTAACACGAAGAACAAACATCGAAGATGGAACAAATCAATACACATCAAATGCAACAATATGATGCATGAATATGACATGGCAATATGATGTGTTTGAGCTAATGCATCTAGCAACAAGTTTAAATGAAGTAGGTTTGAACTCAAGGTTCAAATTCAATTTCATATATGGATTCCATAATGCATTTGAAATAAAATTTCCAAGTTCACCTATTTAGTTTGCTCTAACATGTATGAAAATGGTACAGATGGATTCATTGGATTTTTCTCATCAATTTTCATATATAAATTATTATCATCTGACTTATAGATTAATTTATATGAATTTTAGAAGTTTTTATTAATTTCTGGAATTTATCTAAATATACATAATTGTATTTATTATGTCAGCCTGGCATCATGATGACGTCAGCAGGTCAAAAGCGCCTGTCCAGGTCAAACCTGGCGGCTGGGCCCCACCTGTCACTGACTCATTCATCTAACTATTTTTAATTAAACTAATAGGATTGGGCCCACACGTCAGCTACTCAGGGGTTAATTAACATGGTGATTAGCCTTAAGGCTAATCACCTAACGAGGGGGTCCCACCTGTAGGTGGCTCAGGCGACGGCTCATCGCCGGCGATCCCTACTCGCGGCGGCGTTCGTGCTACTAGCCACGGGAGCGGCGACCGGGGGCTCTGGGCGAAGCCCTCACTCGCCTGCACCCAGGGGAGCTAGCTAGGGTCGCGGGGGACGCCGGAGCTCGTGGCTGCGATGCCGGAGGCGGCGGCCAGAGCTCGGCCCACGACGGAAAGGCGGCGGCTACGGCGGCTAATCAACAGGGAAAAGAGGGGGGAAACGCGGAGTGGCTCACGACGCACTCGGATGACGGCTCGACAGGCTTGGGGAGGCACCAGGGACGGCGAATCGACGACGGCGGTGGCTTCGGTCTGAGTGGGAGAGAGTAGAGGAGAGGGGGAGAGAGCGAGAGAGAGCAGCGGGGAGAGAGGGAGGGGAAGAAGGGCACGGCGGGAGGGGGGGCGCTGGCGGCCCCGGAGGCCTCCAGGTAGGCAGCTAGGCAGGAGTTGGCCATGGCGCGTGCCGACGCGCCCCTCCCCACACGCCCCAATCCTCCTGGCGGGAGGTTGGGGGTGACTGGCAGCTGGGCCGCTGGGCCAGCCCCTCCTGGGCCTCCTTCTTCTCTTTTTTTATTACTTTCTGTTTTCTGTTTTTTTTTCAATTTTGTTTTGATTTGATTTTAAAAAAACCAAACCATTTTATAGTATTCTGAAAATTAATATGTGGCCTGTTATATTATAACCAAAGGCACTCATAGATTTTTCAGAATTATTGGAGCTTTAAAAATATGTATAGTATTTTAAAACTCCAATCTGAATAGTTATTGCTTTAATTCAATACCCAAAATGACATTTTTAAAATATGCACCACCCCTGGTTTATGTTGCCACATTATTCCAGAGAAGATGAACATTTTCCAAGGTCACTTTGGATCATTGAAAAAAATTGTTTTGGTTGAGCCTATTTGAATTCAAATGGTGCTAGGGTTTTAAACATCCCCATTTCAAGTTTAAGAGAAATTAATCATGATGCAATCACAACATGGATCCTAATGTTTGCTAAAGCTAGGGATGTGACATAAGTGCAGCATCACTGGCGTGTTTCAACGTTGTGTTTCACCTGACGAGGGCAAGGAAATATTGAATGAAATTAATGCTCGTGATTGTGGTCATCACGCCGGCTCAAAATCCTTGGTGGCCAAGGCCTTTCGATATGGCTTCTTCTGACTGACGGCTCATAAGGATGCGGAAGACTTGGTCCGCAAGTGCGATGGATGTCAAAAGTTTGGCCAGCGTGCTCATGTCCCGGCTCAAGAGTTGCGCATGATTCCAATTACTTGGTCGTTTGTAGTCTGGGGGCTTGATATGGTCGGGGCTTTCAAGAGATCCAAAGACCAGAAGACCCACCTCTTGGTGGCGGTTGACAAAGTTACCAAGTGGGTAGAAGCTGAGCCGGTTAGCAAGTGTGACGTGGCCACGACGTTTCAGTTCATTAGAAAGCTGATCTACCGTTTTGGTTACCCTGACAGCATCATCACTGATAATGGTACAAACCTATCCAAGGGGGCTATGAAAGCGTTCTGTGAAAGTGAACACATCAGACTTGATGTTTCTATGGTTGCTCATCCACAGTCAGATAGTCAGGCAGAGTGTGCTAACCAAGAAATATTAAGAGGTATCAAACGCCGACTTATGGTTCCTTTGCAGCAAACGCCGGGTTGTTGGGTGGAGGAGTTGTCGTCCGTATTATGGAGCATCAGAACCACCCCAACAGATCAACAGGTTATACACCTTTCTTCATGGTTTACGGTGCAAAAGCCGTGTTACCAAGCAATATCCGTCATGACTCGCCACGAGTGGCGTCTTATGTTGAGGCGGACAATGAAACGACGCGTCAAGATGCGTTGGATGCCAAGGAGGAAGAACGTGATCTGGCGGCGGCTCGATTGGCGATTTATCAGCAGGACCTGCGTCGCTGTCATAGCCGCATAGTTAAGAGCCGGGCGTTTCAAGAAGGCGACTTAGTGCTACGGTTGATTCAAGATCAGACGGATGCACACAAGTTATCCCCTCCATGGGAAGGGACTTTCTTGGTCATAAAAAATCTCAACAATGGGTCGTATTACCTCATCGACATCCGAGATGACTCAAGCACTTCTTGGCAAGACACCCGCCGGTCGTGGAACATAGTGCATCTACAGCCTTATTATACTTAAGTTGTCAAGACTTGACCTTGTACACCTTCATTGTACATATCATATATATATATATATGAATAAAGTTGGCATCCCTGCAAGCCGGGGCCTCTGCCGTTTCGCATATACCAGTCTGTGCAAAAAAGGTCAATCAGGGGGCTTCCAACCAACCGGGTTTAGCTTATCAGACCCTATTGATCGGCTTTCAAGCCAAATAGTTGACTCCGTCAACATGATCATCCAGGGGGCTTCCAACCCACCGGGTTTAGCTTACACACCCTCTTGATCGGCTCTTAAGCCAAACAGGGTTAAACCTGCCAGTAAACTGATGCTACTCCGCTAAGTGACCCGCTAAACACTTACGAGTTAATCTCGCCTGGAGACCCTGAGCTGGCTCAATGAAATTGACGGCCAATCTCAATAGAGACCATGTACTGGTTCAAGGTTAAAACGGTTGCTCTTGTCACGTGAGAGCTGGCTTATGGAAAGCAGGGATAAACTCTCCCATCTACTGCCGACTCTCCGCTATGTGGCTCGTTCGTACTCTTAGGCAGTTAATCCATTAAGGACCATGTACTGTTTAAGGTTAAAACGGCGGATTTATGTCATGTGAGAGGTAGTTTATGGGCTACCAGGGTACTCATGCCCTGCCGAGTCTCTCCTGGGACGTCACACTTCCTGTCAGTTAATCTCGCTTAAAGACCCTGAGCCGCTCAAAGGAATTGGTGGCCAATCTCGATAGAGACCCTATACTGCTAAGAAGTTTAAAATGGCGAGTCAGCCTAGAAGAACCGGCACATGAGTTAAAACAAAAAGCAAGTCAAGAAAGATATAGCATCTTTGGGTGGTGCTATCTTAAGCCATCCTCCTGACAATGTGAAGATTAATCTATTCTCGCAGGTTGGTTAAATTAGAAAGACCCGTCACAACATCTGGTATGAGTTGAAGGCACAAGGCAGATGTAATATGTTAAGCCGGACGATTTCATATGTGCACGATGGCATAGTTCAGGCAAGACAAAGTTTACTACAAGCCTATTACAATGCTCTCTATGGAGCTCAAAAGTGAGGACTCAAAGTTTTTTAGATCGCCCTATGGTAGGTCACAAGGCCGGATCATCCACGACATTACCAAGGTCGTCAGTTGGATGGCGGGTCACCCTACGGTAGTTCGTCAACCTCCATGATCTGGAGATTGTCCATGTCCCAATTGCAGTTGGTTAAAGCCGCAAAATTTGCCTCTTCAAAGAGGGGGGACGGGTCAAGATCAGGAGCAAAGAGGTGCTTACGGTGTGCAGGCGTTAAGTCCTTGGCCTCATAGGTTGGGTCGCGTACTCGCTTTTGCTTAGCATTGTAAGCCCCCTAGTATGTTGACAGGTCCACTTCTTCTGCTAACACTGATGCGAGGAATCTGGAAGCCTTCATGCAACGAGCATAGTCAGTCTGTGTGAACTCTGAGCCGTCATCTTTCTTTGATGGAAACCCGTCCATCATGTCTTCGGGAGTCATCTCTAGGGCGAAAGCTAAAGCCCGACTTATGGCTATGACGACTCCTTTTCTGGCAGCTGATATTTTGAGCTCCCAGATTTGTTTAGGCAGGGTGGATAGCAACTCTATGACTCCCTTCATAGTTGAGGGAATACTATCTTTATAGAGCACTTCTTTGATTGTGCAGAGAGCTCTGCAGTACAGTTGCTCCGTTAACGTATAGACGGCTTTCAATGGCAACAAGCTATCAGTGGCAAGTTAATGGCTCCTTTGACCTGCATAAGACGGAATTTTGGCTATAAGTTGCCAGCATAAATACTCACACAAGAGTATTGGCTAAGTATTTAGTACTTACCAAAGATGGCGACAGACATCTTCGCAATGTGGCGCTTCAAGGCATGTAACTCATTGGACACAACCATGAGCCACTGCGTCTGCTCGTTGGGCCAAGGTGGTCTGTTCCGTCTCAGCTGATTTTTTGAAGGCGGTGAAGTCAGCCTTAACTTTAGCAAGTTCTTCGACGGTGAGCCGGCACTTTTTGTCTGCCTCGCTTCAGACGGCTTGCTAGGTGGCCAGACTGCTCCTTAACCCAGTCAGTTCAGAGTCGGCCTCGTTTAAAGCCTGCTGTGACATATAAAAGGCAAAATGAGGGCTAAGTTGCCAGAATGGTATATTATCAGATGATGAAGATTCAGACAATATAATGCAAGTCTCAAGCAGATTGCAAGCAATATGCTCGACACTTGGGGGGCTAATGTCTATTTGCTCTCCAAGGATACAAGGAAGTTCCAACTCATCTTCATCAAAGTTAAGCCGGCCCTTGGGGACTACATATGGTTCTTTGCTCTATCTACAAGGAAGTTCCGGCTCATCTTCATCAAAGTTAAGCCGGACCTTGGGGGCTACATATGGTTCTTTGCTCTATCCACAAGGAAGTTCTGGCTCATCTTCATCAAAGTTAAGTTGGCCCTTGGGGACTACATATGGTTCTTTGCTCTATCTACAAGGAAGTTCTGGTTCATCTTCATCAAAGTTAAGCCGGCCCTTGGGGACTACATATGGTTCTTTGCTCTATCTACAAGGAAGTTCTGGCTCATGTTTCATCAAAGTTAAGCCGGCCCTTGGGGGCTACATCTGGCTCTCTAATCTATTTATGTCAAAGTTTCGGCTCATCTATCATCAAGTTAAGCCAGCCCTTGGGGGCTACAGATGGTTTTTTAAACAACTACTTACACACTAATGCATTGGCTCAATATTTAGGTCTTAAGCCGATAAATGAGAGCTACATGCTAAGTATTTTCTATTTCTAACCAGATTCAAAGACCTGGTTTGCCATTAGTAAATGCTAAACCAGCTCTTGGGGGCTACATAAGGGTATAAGGAAAAGAGAGCATGAGTATCCCATATTTTTTCTTCATCAAGCTAACAAGCTTGAGATCCATGTTCCGGCTAGTGGAGAGGCGATTCAGATAACCAGCGTGCAGCTCATTAGCGGTTAACTTCTCTAGCGCGGGGAGTTCAAAGTACAGCTTCTCGGCGGCTGCAGGCTTCTCAGTGTGCTTTGTCAACACGTGAGCTTGAGGAGTGTGGAAGCCGGCACAAGTAATGGTGACGTCCGGAATAACCGAATCATCAACAGCTGTTGAAGGGCTCGGCGGCTTCGAGTTGGTCCTCAGAGGACTCTCAGGAATCATGTCATGGGCCGCCGGCTCGGCAGAATGATGAGCTTCTTCAGGCGCATCCTTGGAGGCAGCAAAAGGATCAGCGTGCACCGCAGGAGAGTCCGGCTTGGCAGGCTCCGACTCTCGAGCCTTGGGAGCAGGGTTAGACCCGCCGATCTTCCTTCGTTTCGCTTGAGCCCTGGAAAACACAGAAGGTCATGGTATAAACTTTATGGCTAACAAAGGATGGAACACAAGCATAAAAGGCACGCACTCTGGGTTGATCTTCAGAGGCGGAAGAACAGTAGCTGTAGAGTCGCCCGAGGAAGGGGTTGATTCCTGAAAACAGTTAAGGCAATATCAGACATGATCAAATCATAAAGGCAAGGTTGACAAACTTAATGCCAAGTGAAACAAATACCTTAGCTCACCATTTTCATTGAGCCGGAGAATGAGAACCCGGCCATAAGGTCATTAGAGCCAATGCTCCGGGTCTGGTGTCGGGAGAGTTGTTGTTGATTTTTTAAAGAAAAGTGAGGGTGTAAGTAAGCAAGAGGATGAGAAAGTGGGACCTTTCGAATGACCCACCGTATCTTCTATGGTGCAAGATGTTCTGAGTTAGATGAAACATAAGTTACCTCAGGAACATTGGCGTGGCTTGTCTCCGTTTCGTCCGGAGAATTATTATTGTCAATAAGGTGCATTAAGAGACGGCCAAGAGAGTCAAGTTCTACCTCTGAGTCGTCAGATTCCGGCTGTTCTTGAGGTGCTGTTTTCTTCTTTCGACCGTCGATTTTCTCCTTTGATTTCTTTGGAGGAGGAACGTATTTCTTTTTCCAGAAGCCGGAATTGGCCTGAAAATGAAAGCCGTCGAAAGAGGTCAAAAGATTGCAAAGCATATATGGATAGCTAAAACGGAAGTAAGGAGATCGAGAGTCGCCCTTACGTCTGGGGACGGGTTTGTGGCGCAGAAAGGTGCTAATCCGATGGCGCGGCAAGATCCTTTAGATTCATGAACCAGGCTCTTGATGGCGGCCATGATGTTATCCTCAGACAACGTAGTAGAGTTAAAGCAGAGGGGGTCATTATCATCACCCGTATACTCGCACATGAGGCGGCATCGCCGGCTTAGAGGAAGGACTTTCCAAGAAACCCAACAGCAGGTCAGATCCATCCTAGTTAGACCATTGGCCATAAGGGCCTTGATCCTTGCGTGAGCCGGAGCATACTTCGCTCGTTTAGTAGCTGACAGCCGGTCAGGGAGCTCGGTCGAAGTCTTGAGCTGGGTTGGACGATAACCCGGCAAGGAATGCTCTCCCTCTGGAGAGGTGTCTTTGCAATAAAACCAGGTTTTATTCCTGTCCTTGGGATGACTTGGCATCCGAACAGCCGGAAAAGTCACGTCCCGTCTCCTTTGAATTGAGATCCCGCCAAGCTCTGAGCTTGGACTAGCTTTTACTTCCGTCTGGCGGTTCACATACAAGAACTCACGGAAAAGGCCAGCGGACGGATCTTCTTCTAAGTAAACTTCATAGAGAATTTGGAAGTTATATATATTCGAGACGGAGTTTGGGGTGATGTCTTGAGGGCGCAGCTTAAAGAAGGAACACCTTGGAAGAATTTTGAGTCGGGCGGGCTGAACCACATACAAGGTGATCCGCGAAAACAACTACTTCGCCCTCTTGTGGAATGGGTTTCTTTTGATTGCCTGGAACCCGCCAATGGATGACATGTTTGGCTGGCAAGGACCATGTGTCTACGAAGTCCTTCAAGAACTCTTTGGTAACGGCAGAGCTGACCCAGTTACAAGAATTGGACGCACAAGGCATGGTGACGACTTAAAGCTGTGCAAAGGTAACAATGTGTGGCGAGTTAGAAGGTGACAGATAACTATGGATGGGTGATGAAATCTAAGTTCTCTCAAGCTAAGTCACTGGAGCAATTTGGGCGAGAGTCAGAAATTCAATGGCAGGTTAAGTTTGCAAGTAAACAAAGCAAAAGTTACTAAGTGTGGAAAACAGGTTTCACAAGTTATCTATATAATTATGGATCTACAAAACAGAGAAAAAGGTGGGTTTATTCTAAACCTAGCGACGAATAGAGGAACTAGCAGCGTTTGAAGACAGCGAAAAGGGGCAACTACAGATTTGTGTTGTGCTATTATTGACTTCCTCCGATCTGCCGCAATGGAAAAAGGGGGACGATCAAGTCCACTGATCTACATACTATCTGACATTATGAAAAGCTCGTGTTCTAGCGGGCGGAGGAGCTCCATGAAAACCCTACCGAAACCTACAAATCTAGGGGTGGAGAAGAACTTACCAGAGATGACGCGACAACGCGGGCGGTGCTCTGGTCCAGTCAGGTTGATGCAGCGGCCTGGCGTGATGACAGCGTGAAAGCTTCGCTGGAGCAGGAAAACCTGGAGCAACAGCATTGGGAGGAACAAGAAGAAGGGCAAGCGGAGAAAGAAATGAAGACCACCCTTCGCAGTCCTATTTAATAGGCAAAAGGAGGAAACGGGCGCGAGAATCCAGGCGACGGAAATTGATTGACCGAGACGGATGCCTCGATTTTTGGGCCATCAGTTTAATAGTGGAAAGATCTGTTGCGGTCGTCAGGGAATCTTTTTGATATCTCTAGTATGACGTCACAGCAGGTTACTTTGTCTTACTTTCAGGTGATAATGGACGAGACTCGCTGCCATGTGAGACGGAAGGTTCAAATGAGCAAGTTCAAATCAACCTGGGGCCTAATGTTGGGGATATAACCCCGTGGTGAGACCCGCCCAGGTGGGGCCAGATCGTACCTAGTGGCTCATAAGCCAGACCAAGGATGGGCCTCGAGACATAAGCCTGGACGTATGGCGGTTCACCAAGATGGGCCAAGGCGAGGCCTAGACAAGGAAGGCATGAAGACCCGGGCGGATAAGCCGCCCAGAGATGGCTTGCTCAGGAAGGCAATATGACATAGAGATAGAGTCGGACACGTTGTAAGAGTCGGTATGAGACTTGTGTAACCCGTGGTCTTGACCTCCTTTATAAGGGAGAGACCCAGGGCGACTTAGACAAAGAACCAATCAATTGAGAACTAGGTCAAGCTAATCCGCTCCCTTGTAATCGATACTCCAATCAATACAACACAAGCAGGACGTAGGCCTTTACCTCTTCTTGAGGGGCTGAACCTGGGTAAAATCGTGTCCTTCATCCCAACCAACCCCTTTGAGTCCATCCCCTTAGCGATCTCCTCGAATCTAAGTCCTCGGACATCTGCCATGACAAAACCACGACACTGGTGATGTTGAGGGCGAGCGCCCTAGGAAGAAGATTCTTGCCAAGGTGATGTGGTATGCTCCTATAATACCACGGTTGAAATGTTTGTTCCAAAACAAAGAGCATGCCAAGTTGATGCGATAGCACAACGAAGACCGTAAGAAAGACGGGAAGTTGAGAGTGCCCGCTGACGGGTGGTAGTGGAGAAAAATCGAGAGAAAGTAGAAGGACTTTGCAAAGGATGCAAGGAACGTATGGTTTGTTTTAAGTGCAGATGGCATTAATCCTTTTGGGGAGCAGAACAGCAATAATAGCGCATGGCCTATGACTCTATGTATCTATAACCTTCCTCCTTGGTTGTGCATGAAGCGGAAGTTCATTATGATGCCAGTGCTCATACAAGGCCCCAAGCAACCCGGCAACGACATTGATGTGTACCTAAGGCCATTGGTTGAAGAACTTTTACAAATGTGGAATGGAAAAGGTGTACGTGCGTGGGATGCGAAAGATCAGGAGGAATTTTACCTACATGTGTTGCTATTTGTAACCATCAATGATTGGCCTGCTCTCAGTAACCTTTCAGGACAGACAAACAAGGGATACCACGCATGCACGCACTGTTTAGATGATATCGACAATATATATATTTGGATAAATGTAAGAAGAATGTGTATTTGGGGCATCGTCGATTTCTTCAGAGCAGGCATCCTGTAAGAAAGAAAGGCAAGCATTTCAAAGGTGACGCAGGTCACGAAGAAGCCTCGCCACTGTACGGGTGATGAAATACTTGATATGGTCAAGGATTTAAAAGTAATCTTTGGCAAGGGTCCTGGTGCACAATCTATTTCGAATGACGGTGACAAACACGCACCCATGTGGAGGAAGAAATCTATATTTTGGGACCTACCGTATTGGAAAGACCTCGAGGTCCCCTCTGCAATCGATGTGATGCACGTGATGAAGAATCTTTGCGTGAACCTGCTAGGATTCTTGGGCATGTATGGGAAGACAAAAGATATGCCAGAGGCACGGCAGGACCAGCAACATATGCACGGAAAAGACGGGATGGATCCAAAGAAGTTTCAGGGTCATGCCAGCTACGCTCTTACCAAAGAAGAGAAGGAAATCTTCTTAGAATGCCTGCTCGGTATGAAGGTCCCGTCTGGCTTCTCGTCGAATATAAAGGGAATAATAAATATGGCAAAGAAAAAGTTCTAGAACCTAAAGTCTCATGACTGCCACGTGATTATGACGCAACTGCTTTCGGTTGCATTGAGGGGGCTTCTACCGGAAAACGTTCGATTAGCCATTGTGAAGCTATGTACATTCCTGAATGCAATCTCTCAGAAGGTAATCGATCCAGAAATCCTACCAAGGTTAGAGAATGATTTGGTGCAATGTCTTGTCAGTTCTGAGTTGGTGTTCCCACCATCCTTCTTCAATATCATGACGCATGTCCAAGTTCACCTAGTCAACGAGATTGCCATTATGGGTCATGTATTTCTACACAATATGTTCCCCTTTGAGAGGTTCATGGGAGCCTTAAAGAAATATGTTCATAATCATGCTAGGCTAGAAGGAAGCATATCCAAGGGGCATGGAACAAAGGAGGTCATTGAGTTTTGTGTTGACTTTATTCCTGACATTAAGCAGATAGGTGTTCCTGAATCGCGGCATGAGGGCAGACTGGGTGGAAAAGGCAAGCTAGGAAAGAATTCTCTAATATGCTGGGACGAGCATTCTTTGGCGCAAGCACACTACACAGTTCTACAAAGTTCCGCCTTGGTGGCTCCATATATCGAGCAACACAAGAATATTCTACACTCCAAACACCCGAAGAAGGCTGATGACTGGATTAGACATGAACAAACAGTGATTTTCATCGGTTGGGTGCAGACACGTCTCATGCATGACGAAACTGTTGAAGATGACCTGTACTTGTTGTCCAAGTTACCATCTTCGATTATATTGACTTTTAAAGGGTATGAGATAAATGGCAATACATTTTACATGATCTCCCAAGATAAAAAGAGCGCCAACCAAAACAGTGGTGTCCTCTTTGATGCAGCAAACAACAATGGGCCAAAGGACACATACTATGGTTACATAGAGGAGATATGGGAACTTGACTATGGAGTTGATTTGAAGGTCCGTTTGTTTAAATGCAAATGGGTCAATCTAACAGGAGGCGGGGTAAAGGAAGACCCACAGTACGGAATGACAACGGTGGATCTCAACAATCTTAGGTACGCAGACGAACCATTCATCCTAGCCAATGATGTAGCGCAGGTTTTCTATGTGAAGGACATGTCTACCAAGCCGAGGAAAAGAAAAGATAAGGAAGCAAATACATCATGCGATGAGCAAAAGGGCCACATAGTTCTTTCAAGGAAAATAAACATCGTGGGAGTGGAGGACAACACAGACATGTCAGAAGATTATGAAAAGTTTCATGAAATTGCTCCCTTCATAGTGAATGTTGACCCGAGCATCAAGTTAAACGATGAAGATTGTCCATTGTTACGACGCAAAGAGACACACGCGAAGAAAAAGTTTTACACCCAAAGATCCCACTCTAGGATGTGACTGGCTTCTCTAGTTAGTTTCCGGACTTATATATCTAGAAAGTCCCACTTCGGACAAACCAAAGGGAATCTTTGTAATAGTAGTGTAGTTATGTGTTTTGTGCGTTCAGTATGCACCATTCGAAGGGAGGCCATCAATTTTCAACCCCTTACGACTTCATTTTCTATTTTTCATGCATTTACTAAAAAAATTGAGCTAAATGACCCTGAAATAGATAAGAACTACAAATGAACTCGGAAAAGGTTGAAAGTTGGCATGGTATCATCATTTCACCCACATAGCATGTACTAAAAAGTTGAGATGGTTACGGCAAAAACTAGATGCACTTCGTGTACAAAATGGACAATCTCTTTCGAAGTATCAGGGTTTGAGACGAAAACGCGCCTGTTACAAAGGCATTTTATTTTTTTAACTTGTTTAAACTCCAGACTTTTTGTTCGTTTAGTATGCACCATTCGAAGGGAGGCCATCAATTTTCAACCCTTTCTAACTTCATTTGCTATTTTTGATGCATTTACTCATTTTTTTGAGCTAAATGACCCTGAAATTGATAAGCACTACAAATGAACTCTGAAAATGTTGAAAGTTTGCATGGTATCATCATTTCACCCACATAGCATGTGCTAAAAAGTTGAGAGGGTTACGGCAAAAACTGGATGCACTTCCTGTACAAAATGGACAATCTCTTTCGGAGTATCAGGGTTTCCGACGAAAACTCGCCTGTTACAAAGGCATCTCATTTTTTAAATAACCTAAGAATTACCAATTGGATATAATGATAAAAAACGATAATATTAAACAGTAGAAAAAAGAATCACTCGAAAATCTATTTTTAAAGTAAAGTTATTCACAAACTAGTGATTCACACAAATTTCAAGTAATTCAAATTTAAACTATTTGAATTTGAAAACTACTGCCACTAACAGAAAGTTTATAATTTTTTGGCGTAACACAAAAATATTCAGTCGTTAATTCTCAATAAAGAACAAAAAACTCAGAAACAAAAGAAAATAAATAAAGCAAAAAAAGGTGAAAAAATAATTTAAAAAAGGCCGCCTATTGGGCCGCCACGGCCTGCATACGACTAGAAACCCAACCTGAGCCAGGAAGCAGGCCCGCAAGGCCCAGTAGGCCCAACAGGGCCGCACAGGTTCAATAGGCACACATAGGCCTGCTTAGAGAGAAGCTCGAGGGAGCAGCCGCAGCGGGGCTTTATAAACCAGTGCGACTGCCCCTCGCTTGGCGAGGTGGGACAAAAGTTTCCCTGCACCGTGCCTGCGTGAGCACCACCTTTAGTCGCGGTTGGTGGCTCCAACTCCGACTAAAGAGGGGTCTTTAGTCGCGGTTGGAGCCACCAACCGCGACTAAAGAGTTTCGCTTCCCGCCGCCTGTGCCCGCTGAAATTCACCTTTAGTCGCGGTTGGTGGCTCCAACCGTGACTAAAGGGGGGTCTTTATTCGCGGTTGGAGCCACCAACCACGACTAAAGGCCTCCTTATATATCCAGCACTTCAAAAATTTCAGTTACTCTGCATTCTTCAACCTCTTCGCGCCATCGCCGCGCCATCGCCGTCTCGCCTCCACGACGCCGGAGCTCGTCGCCGCCCCCGATGCTGGCCGTTCGCACCTCCTCGCTGCGATATCCGACGCTGCCCGTGCCTTTTCCTCCCCGAGCCCGGCCTGACACCGCCCGAGACGCCGCCCGCGCCCGCTCCTCCGGCCCCGAGCTCCTCACCGTCACCGCCCCCGACTCGCCTCGCCTCTCCATCGCCTCGTCACCCCGCTGTGAGCCCCCCCCTCTCCCTCGCCCCCTGTGCCGCCATGGCGGCCGACGGCCCCTCCTCGGCCTGAACCCCCCCCAATTTGGATGAACACACACACACACAATTTTGATAATTAGATGATTAATTAGATGTATAGATGGTTAGATGATTAAATGCAAGAATTTTGATGTATAGAAACAAGTTAAGGAATTTTGAAATTTGACGAATATTGTGATAGATGCATGAATTTTGACATTTTTTTTCACTAGATGATTAGTTAGATGTATACAAAAAGTGAAGGAATTCTGACATTTGAGGAATTTTTACATTTTGATCCAATATATGTATAGAAAAAAGTTGATGAATTTTGACATTTGATCCAATGTATAGCAATTAGTATTTGCAAAAGTTGCATATTTTAATGTTGTATTTGCAAAAGTTTGTTATGTATTAATTTGCAAGTAGTAAGGTTATAAGGTTATGAGATTCCGTTAGGATTCTGAAGGTTCCTCGTATATAAGAAATCACAATCAAGCATTTAAAAAATGTTTAATTTGCATAGAATTTCTTCTCAGAGTCAACGATGCCTGGCCCCATCCTCGTCGCCGACTCGTTC
The DNA here is from genome assembly GCA_022496015.1 of Hordeum marinum. Lineage (NCBI taxonomy): Eukaryota > Viridiplantae > Streptophyta > Magnoliopsida > Poales > Poaceae > Hordeum > Hordeum marinum. The sequence continues at coordinate 442,956,934 of CM039675.1, read as the reverse complement.
GCGACGACGTATTGCTTCAGAGGGGAAATGTTCGGGACTAGGCCCCACCAGGCTGGCACTGGGAGGTGCTACCTTTAGGGGCACGCAGCTTGGTGAGGAACCCGGGTCCCGTCGTCGACCCATATCTTCTTTGGTGGCATTCGTGTGGGCCACCTTCGGTGCAGAGGCAGCCGGCCCCGCCGGAGGTGGTACGCCACCGTGTCAGGGAGGAGGACAAGCACGTCCGTCGGTACATGGATGCATTGGACATCAGGTTCTCCAATACCTGGCAGGTTCTTAAGGGATATCACCTGAGCTATGATCCTGTCATAGTTCCTTCTCTTTGGGTGTCCACCGCCTACCGCGCGAGACGTCAACTGGATCTATAGAAGTGGTATTATATAATTAATAATATTCGAAATGTATTAGTGATAATATTCGAGATGTATTCGAGATTATATTCGATAATATTCGAGACGATTTATTCGAGATTATATTCGATGATGCATATTATGTACTATGATTCACTTTTCCTTATTGATTGCATGCATTCTAATTTGAATATAAATTGTTTTATCTTTCTTCCGGGTTAGTTAAATAAAAGCTATGGACAATACCGGCAGAGAAGGAGAAGAGGTTCTGTTCAACATCATACGCTCCACGAGCCCAGAGCATGAACATGAAGATGATGACGACTCGCAATATTTGAACAATTCCTATGAGGGTTGTATGTTTGATGAAGACGGGAGAATAGATGAATTCGAAAACGATGTGAAAATGTTCTTCAAATAACAATGACCGGCGAGGTATATTTATTATATAAGCCATCCGGTGATCATTACATGTCTTAATTGAGTTGTATATGTATTAACAAATCAATGTTTCTTCTTTTAGGCCTCCGGATAGAGAAAATCGTCTACAATAGACCAGGTAGTTCGAGGCCCGGCCAAAAATTTGGACCCTGGCGTAAAGTTCAACATCGATTCCATCAATACATCAACTGGCGAACCGCTTGAACCTAAGAAAAATGCGACCAAGTTCAAGAATCAATGCGGAGTTATTGTCAGGGACCAAATCTCGATCTCCACACAAGAATGGAAAAAGCCAGCAAAGGGAGATCGAGAAGGAGTTACTTTTGCCGATGAAAGAGCAAAAGATGTGCTTTGGACCGAGCTGATGTCACATTTCACACTACCAGATAACTTGACAGATGCAGATCTGAAGAAAGTCGGAAACTATGCTCTTAAAAAGATGGCGATCGCATTCAATACCTTCAAGAAAAATGCATGGGTTGCGTACATCAAAGCAAACAAGACGACTCAAAAATTCGAGGGAGCATTGGGGAAGGCAAAAGATCACTCGGACGATTTCGTGAAGTTCAAGGAATCGGAACTAGCTAAGGAACGGTCGAGAAAGAACAAGATTAATGCTGTGAAAAAGCAGTGGCACCATACTCTGGGGCCAGGTGGCTACCAGACGGCCCTGCCTAAGTGGGATCAATCCTAAAAAGACATGATTAGTGTAGGGGTCACTCCAGTTACAGTGACTGGCCCCCGAGGTGCAGGACATAGTTTTATGCGCATGGGGGGAAGTTGGACCCAAAGACAGGGGCTATTATGGTGAAGGCAAGTCTTAAAAAAGTGATAGACGAAATTCTGATGAAAATTGAAGAAGCTCGAACGGGGGTGTTCATGCCCAACAGAGAGGACGATGAGCTTACGCATGCCCTGAAGAATCCTGAGCACCCGGGAAGAACACGAGGGAAAGGCGTTGTTCCGTGGTTTGAGGGGGTTGCTGGTTGGAACGAGGACTACAGGAGCCGTGCGAGAAAGAAGATGCACGAGGAGCGGAAGAAGGAGGAGGAAGCACTCCGCCTTGAAGGCCTTGAATCAAAGCACCTGGAGTTGGAATCTAGAGTTAGGCGGCAGCAGGAGCAGATCGACTCACTCAGCCAGGAAAGGGCATCTCAGCGGCAGCATGAGCAGATCGATCCAGCATTGGATACCACCGTACCATATATGCCGAGAAGCAACGTGGGTTCCGCCCCGGCCGATATCAATGACGATGCACTGCTAGCTAGCTACCCTGTGGATGATATCAAAGACAAGACTAACTATGAGCTACACATGAAAGTGAAGAACTTATCCATGAAGGTGGCGGATGGCTATGCTTTAGCAAATCCCCCAGAAGCAACATTCCTTTGCAATCCCATTCCAGCTAGCTATGCTCGTGTCGGGGTTGATGAAGTGATGTCAGCATATCACGAGCTACAACTTGACATTCCTAGAGGTGACGAGGAGAGAACACTGGGATAGGCCATACATCGTGTCATTCTATGGAAAAAGGATTGCATCATCTTTCCAAGGCCACCGACTCCTCCTCCTCCAAGTTCGCCGCCACATCAGTTGACTCCTCCTCCTCCTCCAAGTCCGGCACGACGTCAGCCGACTCCTCCTCCAAGTCCGGCACGACATCAACCAACTCCTCCTCCTCCAAGTCCGGCACCGCGTTAGCCGACTCCTCCTCCAAGTCCGGCACGACGTCAGCGTGCTCTGTTGACTCAGCGTGCTCCGTCTCCTAAGCAACAACGGAAGAGAGAGGCCGCAGCTATGATGACTAGCGGTACAACAGGCAAGAAATACAAATATAGTCCAAGCCTCAAGCCTCTTCCAAAGTTGCCTTACCACCTGACCAAGGAGGAATTCGACAGCGCAGTGGATGCCAAATTGAAGGCCCATTTTGGACCGAAACCGCCCCAGCCGCCAAAGGAGAAAGTACATGAGCATGTCTCATAACACTTCATTGATATGGCTCAACCAGCTCACAAGGACAGCGACTATGTGCGGTCTATCAAGAAGTCATATCTTGTAGGACAAAAGGAGTCGAGCTTGAGCTCGAGCCAAGGAGTTGGCAAAAAAGCGAGAAAACTCTCCCCTAGCTGGGAGAACACGCAGTGCAATTGATCCCCCCGCTCGTTGTACAAACACCTGTGAGTACCGCCGGTTGGCTAGAAGTAACCAAAGAACATATTAGGATGGCTAAAGAGGCCGGTGTCAGTGTTGAATAACTCCCAGGCCTTGAGGAAATCCCCCGGCTTAAAGAGTCAGAAGTAAAATATCAATATGCCCGCGGCAAACCTCTGGTCAAGCCTGAAGATGTCAAGCTTCTACCAACGAGAATGTACGATTTGCATACGTGGTACATGGAAATAACAGCAAATACCAATGAAGAGTCCCTCATGGTGAGAGTCAAGAAGAGGCATTACTTCCATAAAAAGGATTTGTGGATTCATTATGCAGAGTTGTTTCAGTAATTCGATCAAGACGCACTTGACAAATCTTTAGTCAGTTGCTATTTTCTATAAGTGATTTCTTTCTATAATTTAAGTCTCTAGCTAGTTGTGCTCTGGTTTCATTACCTGTAATTATCCTCACTATATTCGTTTATGTGGTATTATGCAGAATGAAAATGTATGAAATGAAACAAGCTGGACGCTATGGCATTGGGTTCATTGACCCAAATACGATTAATCAAAAGATATGGGAAACTGCATATTTGAGAAAAGACACAGAGAAAGCCATGTTAGAATTTTTGAAGCATCTAAACACCCAACCAGAAATACTACTTTCTTACAACTTTGGACGAGTGTAACTATATATATATATGTATATATATCTTGTACTACATATTCTATTTTTTGCTTACTGGATGTTAATAAGTGTTGTTGATGAGTTATGCAGTTACCACTGGATCTTGTTAATCATTGAAGTTGACAAGGAAAAAGTTGAAGTACAGGACTCGCTATTAAAGGATCCATCAGAATATGCAATCGTGAGGGGGCTGCTTGACAGGTAATTTCAATCATTATCGCTCTATGTCGGCCTCTTTAATTACTTCATTTCCTTATATCAACTAGTTAATAACTCATTTATTCATTTTCTTTGCCAGTGAGCAGGGGTTGGGCCAAGTTCATCAAACATGTCCCAGGCGACTGGGCACAACAACTGAAATGGGTGCGATCAAAGGTAATTATGTACTACTAGCTAGCTAGCTACGTCTGTGCATCTCTTTAATTCTAGTTTCAATACCATTATCATGCTTGATTAAATTATTACCTGATTGAATTTATTCTAGTAAAGTGTATGAGGTAGGAGCAGGGGACCAGTTTATGCGCATACTATGTTTGCGAGAACATTCGCATGATAATGTCTAAAAGAAGCAGAAACGAAAGAAATCTTTAGATACGTTTGCCAGAACACTATCCATATTTTTTTCTCATGATCTAGCTAATATATATACACACAACTAATATATTCATCTTGGTATCCATGTTGTAGCTGACAGAGATGCGGGGCCAGCTCATACCAGAGGCTTGGGTACGAGCAATTTAAGAGGAATTAGCTAGATTTCTGGTCAACCAGGTCATAGATCCCAAAGAAGAATACCATTACAAGATCAAGAACAAGAAGCAGTAATGCCTGCATATATATGTAATGATCCTCAAATTGTAGGAGAAATTATATATATATATATATATATATATATATATGTATGTGAATGGTCGTCGTACTAACAATTTGATGATATATATATATATATATATATAATCGGTTCTACGAGAAATTCTATTTATATTTATATATATGCACAACGTGTGTACAATATGTAGTAGCGTAATATATGTTTGAAATGTAAATTAATTAAATGGAAAACACAAAATTAAAAGGAAAATTAAACCATAATTAATTCATAAACCCCTAAAGAATTAAAAGGAAAAATAAAACTAAATAAAAAAACTAAATACTTTTAGTCCAGGTTGGTGTTACCAACCGGGACTAAAGGTCCCCGAGCCCACGGCATCATTGGATGCCACTTGGAGGGTCTTTGGTGCCGGGCCATGTTGAATCGGGACTAAAGGGGGGTAGGCTTTAGTCCCCACCCTTTAGTGCCGGTTCGAGAACCGGCACTAAAGACCCTTACGACCCGCGACTATAGGCCGGTTCTACACTAGTGAGGTCCCGCTATTGGTTATTGACCGTAAAGGTGTCTCGGTCATGTCTACATGGTTCTTAAACCCGCAGGGTCTGCACACTTAAGGTTTAGTGACGTTTCGGTATACATAAGTTATGTGTGTTGGTGACCGACGGTTGTTCGGAGTCCCGAATGAGATACCGAACGTCACGAGGAGTTTCGGAATGGTCCGGAGGTAAAGATTCATATATGGGAAGTTGGTGTTTGAGTTCCGAAAAAGTTCCGTGACCTGCAAGTGGTGTGACAGAGTGCTGGAAGTGTTCCTAGGGGTCCACCGGGTGGGCCCATCTACTCCAAAGGGCCACATGGGCTGTGAGAGGGTGCAATCCAGCCCCTGGTAGGCTGGCCGCACCTCCCACCTGAAGGCCCATGCAGCTAAAGGCTTGGGCTGGGCCAAAAGGGTGGGCTAGCCACCAAACTTGGTGGCCAAGCGACCCTGGCCGCAACCCCACCTCCCTTGGCTACCGCACCAAACCCTAGGGGAAACACTAGGGTGGCCAGCCCCTCCTCTTCCCCTATATATATGAGAGGGGAGGGAGGGCTGCAAACACAAGTCACGGCGCAGCCCTTCCTCCCTCCCCGATTACCCCTTCTCTAGTAGATTGGTTTGGCATCGCTTAGTGAAGCTCTGCTGGATCAGCTCCACCACCACCGCTGCCACGCCATCGTGTTGCCGGCGAACCCATCTACCTCTCCGCTCCCTTTTGCTGGATCAAGAAGGCGGAGATCTTCATCGAGCTGCACGTGTGCTGAACGCGGAGGTGTCGTCCGTTCGGTACTTGATCGGGAGTTCATGGGACGGCTTGCGATTTGGATCGCGGAGACGTACCACTACATCAACCGTGTTCTTTAACGCTTCCGCTTAGAGATCTACAAGGGTACGTATATCCAAACTCTCCTCTCATAGATACTCATTCCTAGATTGATCTTGGTGAAGCGTAGGAAAAATTTTGTTTCCCATGCAACGTTCCCCAACATAAAGAAGTGCCTTCTGCTTTTGGTTAGGTTGAATATGTCGAAAATGTAACAAGTTTGGTCCGGGTTAAATCAAAATCATTCTGTTTGCATTAAAATTGCCCGGCCTATTCATATTTCCTTTGAAATGTATGTGGGGCAGTTGAATGGCCCGCTTTTGTTTCCATGTACAAACACTATGTATGTTTTAGGGGTCCACGTTGAAGATGCCCTTATGCTTTCTCTCTTTCCCAGGCACAACGAAGACACAATTCATCACACACCAGACTCATGCACATGGAACGGCTTTATGCTGTTGTTGTGATGGTTACAACACCAAACTAATAAACATGTATATTTGAGCGTCTGAAGTATCATGTATGTATATATGCACACATTTTACAAGTAATCAAGAAACAAATCAGAAAACCTCTTAAAGTAAACAAAAAGGGAAATCCTCACCTCACAAAAAAATCAAAACGAAATATTATTTTCAGACCAGGAGGATTTCTCATGCCCATACTGCGAGCATTGACATGAGAGCCGTCCCAACCAACAAGGATATGTTAATGATGACTTGCAACCTTCCATTGTTCTGCACCCTAGGATTCATGAAGTCTTCCGCTAGAATGTCGACGAGCGCCATGTAGATCAGAATTCCAGCGGCGGTAGCACTAAGGAGCCCTTCCACAATTAGGGCTCTAGGGCTATTCTCATCGTAGGTAGAGGCTATCCCGATACCGATCACAACACCAACTGGCAGGGTGAGCGAGAAGAACAATGCCATCATCAAGAAAGACTTGAGGCGAAACCTAGCCTGTGCGATAGAGCAATGAAATTTCATTAATCACATAGCCTACATTTTCTACCATCATTTTATGGGCCAACAAGTTAGTGTCATGTTTGATGAAGCCATATTAAAGTTTATTGACTCTCAGTGTAAGTAAAGCATAAAACACTAGCGGTGGCGGTGAATCATGCAATGTCAATTCATTCAAACTTCTTGACATTTATAAATTTGATAGAATGCGGGAGAAAAAGATGTGGTATATTATTGAATATCTCTTTTATTTTTTTATCAGCTAGGATGTGATTTTAAATTCCATTTTAGTGATTGTACTTCAATAAAAATACATACAAATAGATCGGTTAAATTTTCATAATCCAACACTATGCTAAAGCAAATTGAATTCCATTTTGGTGTAATCTTTTCGACAAAGGGTTTTTGGAAGAAAAATAAGAAAATAGAAACAAAAAATCATTTGATGTAGAAACAGTGAAACATAACTAACACTCTTAGTTTTGAACCATTAACTATTGTATTTGGCCTAACTAGAAGACAAACTAAGAAACCATTTATGCGAAACCCTAAAACTTTCAAAACCTTTTAAAATGAACCGTGGACTGATTTCCAGAAATCATGGTTGCAGCGGATGCTCTAAAACTATAGACCACAAAATCAACTTACAAATACAAATAGACTGGTCTCGTGAAAAATGACAAGATAGATTCCTTACCTTTGCATTTTTTTTCTCTCTCTCTATGGAATAACAGCTCCCACATATAGCCCTCTCCACACACCTTATTATTTTCAGTTTTGTAGAACCTTTTGAAGACTTAACGATCCCCCCGAATCTTTACCCTGTTACTTATTGTGGTTTTGCACCTTAATTTGAAGACTAAACGACCCTCCTAATCTTTACCCCGTTACTTAGTGTGGTTTTGAACACGGGTAATGATTGACAATCCACAAAGATTAATTAGTAATATGGCAGAAAGCAATTTATCTCTTGGTATTTTTGCACATGACACACATTGCCATATATAGTGTCAAAAAAGTCTTATATTTTGATACAGAGAGATAATTTTTTAACATTCTTTTATAGATTACAAACTCACATCGGTCCATACACCTATGAATTTTGTCAGATTCGGTGAAAACCTGTAAATTCCAGACCAGGTTAGGGTTCAGGTTAAACAACCTTACACAGTTCAGAGGCTTATTTGATCGAAAAAAAGTGAAGAAGCTTATGGTTCAAATTACTTTTATCATAAAGGTTAGTGTTCTAGAAATATGTATGTAGTTTAGGAAATGCGTGGAACCATATTATTGCACATTGCAGAAGATTAGGAATCCATTTTGTCTGATATATATACACATGTACTCGTATATGCGCGGTAATGGACTCACGTCGAGAAACATATGCATACCTTTTTTTTTGAAATGGAACATATGCATACCTTTCTCAGGCGTGATGCCGTGAACTGATGTATTTCCGTTGTGCCCGGTTGGAAAGAAAAATGCATACCTGAACGATGCAGCCTCCCAGCCCTATCCCTTCGAAGAACTGATGAAAAGTTAGCGCGACCACGAGTGGTCTGATCGTGCTGGCATTCTCAGATGCACCCAAAGACATGCCGATTATCACCGAATGCACTATGATCCCAAGCTCCAGCACCTTAATTCAGATAAAGGATTGCAAATTAGCGTCCATGGCGACACTGACTTGACTAGTGATAGGTGCCTAAATCTCAGTCGAGTATGGACGCATAAATCAGCACCTGCGAGATGACGCGGTGACGGATGAGCTTCGCGCCGTCGTCGGACGATGACGACGCGATGATGGCCGATACGCCGTGAGAGTGCCCACGCTGCGCCTGCCCGGAGTCGGCGGCATCCAGGTTCCCGATAGCCGCGGAGGAATTCTTGGCGTGCGCGCGCTGGAAGTATCCCGTGGCGATGGTGTCGACGACGAGGGTGGCGATGGCCGCAAGCATGGTGACTAAGCCTGCGAACGGGAACTTCTGCCACGGCCCGTCGACGAGGCACGGCGAGCCGAGCCGCTCGAAGGCCTCCGGGAGGATGTGCACGAAGGCCGTGGCGAGGATAACCCCCGCCGCGAAGGCCTTGACGGCGAAGAACAGGTCCTTCTCCGGGCTCAGTGCCGGGAACTTCCGGCCGAGCGACGGGATGGCGCAACCCGCGGCGCTGGCCACGAGGATACAGAAGATGGCGATGATCTTAAGCCTTAGCGCGCCCGCCTTGTCGTGCTCTCCCTCCTCGCCGGACTCGCACTCGCACTCGGCGCGGGCGAGCAAAGGGAGGGAGGAGACGACGAGGAGGAGGCACAAGGCGGCGAGCTTGAGATTGGCAGCCATGGTTTTAGCTGGTGGGATCGAAAGAATGGTGATCTCCGGGAGGTAAGCACGCTCATATAAGCTCTGGATTTCATCAGGGTATGAACTGGAAAATAGAATTGAGATATACCGTATGTACATCTGTCAACATGAATCACTTCCGTACTCAGCGTGGAACTAGTCAACATGGACAAAACGTTATTAACTGCTCTCGGATTCAAAATAAATTTCGCATGTTTAGTATGTATAATTTTATATTAAAATTAGTATAAAGTTAAGACAGTTATTTTAAGACTAAAAGAAAAATACAAAGACCAGACGAAAGAGATACATTTGCCATTAAGAGCGTCGAACTGCCCGATTGGGCATCTATATATACTCTCCTATGCCATGTGGATTGAGTACCACTATGCACTCACCACTTTGTCCTTCAACAATCATGAATCCACTTTCTCAATCATCGACCATCAATGCACTTTTCTCAGGTTGGTCTCGCACCATTTCTGTCTCCAAGATGCCTGCAGCTACACCATGCATGCAGCTAGCACCTGTCCGTTTCTCCCTCCACTTTGCACTTTTCTCCGGTAGAAAGGTCCTGTTTACTGGGGCATGCATCAAGGGTTAATTAACTTAGCTCTCTCTCTCTCTCGACCTGACACGTGTATGAAGCAGGTCAAAGCCCCTCTCGCCGCAACCAATAACTCGTTGTATCCAGTGACAGATAGTATAATATATGGCATCAGACACGCCTTCCCGAGATCTGATCTCGGATTTGTTTTAGCTAAAAATAAATAGTTGAGATGTTGGGTGTCGACACCGTGAGCGCATGGCATGAGATGATACGCTGTGTTTTCACATTCCCATCTCGGTTATCTCAGATTCACACCTATCAGTTCCAGTCTCTAGATCAAAAGTTCCCTCCAAGGCCTCACGGCGCCTTGTAGAGATGGACTTCCAGGCACCAATAATCAGATAGAAGGTAGAGGTACATCGAAGAAGACAATTGCAATTTATTTGGTGAGAAGGCATCTCCGAGACGGCATGAATTGCGTCAACATATGAGCAAGAGTGTCGTCATTTTCCAAAACCAAATAAGAACTATATAAAACCAGCAAAACATTGAAACGACCATAGGCTGTACCCTATAGCATAACAGTACTCAATTCACGCGGTGTCAACTCGATCGAGTTGCAAACTCGGTACCACGTCTGGCTTGATATATTTACGACTAATTATATTTCAGCCTTATATTTGTAAAGAAAAAAGTCGCATGTCGGATAAGTTTTAAAACTATCAAATTTTAAGGGTAAGTTCTGATAGGACCACATTAGTGCTATGTGAACCGCATAGGAATCTACATGACGTACATTGAATATCGTATGGGGATTCAATATCCAAGCCGTCTCTTTGACAACATTGAGTCTCGGGTGAGCTAAAATGTCGCCATTTGTGAAATATATGTTGAACTAAAACAATATAACGAGTGTAGGGTCAGCGCTAAGATAAGAGTATTCGGTTCATCTTATGCTTCCATTTTATCCATTTTGAACTTGGCAACGCGTTTAACTTTAGTTTCTTTCAGGGGGGCATTCTATTTTCATTCATGTATCTATGACAAGTGGGAATATTGGTTTATTTTGGAAAAACTTTCACCATCTCGATCCGTTGGCGGTGGAAATCCTTGTCTGGACCACATATAGCATCTAGACCTGGTATTGTTAGATTTCAGGCACATTTAGCATTGGCATAAATCCTTCCAAAGTTCATCAGGACCAAAAGGGAATTGTGTGCTTGAGTAGCCAATTCTTCAACGGCAATTCATTTTCCATCGCATGCACAAAAGGGTTGGTATTTCTGTTAGTAGATATAACAAGTATATGACACTGAAGCAATTTGACGAGTTCATGAGGTCATCGCTATGCTAGGATTACTCAACTTGCCATGTGTGTTCCTTCTTTGATCTAACTACAACTCGGTAGCATGTCTTCACTTTTTGTGAATTATTTTTCCTCCATGTATTTGTAAACAAAATTACATGTCGAACCAGTTTTAATTTTACAAAGTGGCACACTACACAACAAATCCCGATTTGATGCACATTTAGCATCAGGGTCCCATGCTAATTGATTTTGACTTGGGCCATGTCAAAATCATCTGAGGTACCATACAGAATGAAACTAAATTGTATGTTTTGAATCCTTTTATTTGATAGGTTAGGTCTTTAAATGAGAAAAATGACATTATTATGGTACATAATTGTTGAAATAATAATAACATAACAAGGGCATCACTAAGATAAGAAGGAAAATCATGGTGAATGTTTTCTAAATAAACCAACATGTCCACTTGTTACAGATACACGGTTGAAAATAGAATTACCTATTAGAGAAACTAAATATTTTGAGAGGCATGTTTTGAGGCGGTGGGCTTCTCTTCTTGTTGGATTAAATGGATCAGGACCTATGTTTCCTATGTAAAGCATGTATTTATTTTAATATGTATTTATTTTAATGGTCAAGACTCATGGATACTCCAACCCAGGGGGTTATGCAAGGGGATCCTTTCTCGCCTTACCTATTTTTGTCAATTGCTAATGTTATGTCTAGTATATAGAATGATGCTATAGCCAAGGGGTCTACGTGACTTCGAAACTACTACAAAATAGTTGGGGTTATCTCATTTGCTCTTTGTATATGTCAGTTTATTCTTCTGTAAAGCCTCCCTTGATCAAGCCTTGCTTGTTAAGAAATTGGTGGCAAGGTATGAGTTGTGTAGGGCCAACAATTGAGCCCTCAAAGTGTTTGATCTTGTTTTGTAATAAAGTCTGGTATTGAGGATCATGTTTCGGTTATGGTTATTCTCAAGGTAGTTGCTAATAAATTCTATGATAAATATTTACGTCCTCTCATTCCCAAGAGGCATACTAAAGCAGCCAAGTTTCAGTTTTTTAAAGACAAAATTTTGAAACAAGGGGCTGATCGGACTGAGAAATATTTATCCAGTGTGGGCAAGGAACCCTTGGATAAATTGGTGTTTCGAGTGTTACAAAACTATGCAATGTGGGTGTTCAAATTTCTGGCGAGTCTTTGTGATGACTTAGCTCATATTATTTAAGACTTCTTGTTGGGTGAGAGAGAGTGAACGAAAGTGCATGTGTTTGCTTGGAATAAAGCAACCAAGCCTAAAGGACATGGAGGTATGGTCTTTCGTGATCTCGTTAATCATTTGGATAGACATGCTTATCATTTATTGTCGAATTGAGAGTCTTTGTGCGTTGTTGATGAAGACTAAATAATTTTCTAATTTCATCTTCTTGATATTGGTTCCTCTTGGCAAATATTATGCATGGTTTGGATCTTTTGAATAAAGGAGTCATTTGATGGGTTTATGATGGCTGAAATGTTAAAATTTTGAGAGATAATTGGCTTCATCATACATCTGGCATCAAAGTTTCAGATAAAAGGAACATGAGTAGATTCAAATGGGTGTATGAGCTTCTTGTACATGGTATGAAATGTTGGGATGAGGATGAGGTGAGGCATACTTTCTTTCAGCGTGATGCAGAGGAAATCCACAACCTTCCCATACATTATGTCATCGGGAAAGATTCCATTGTGTGGCATCATGAAAGGAATGATTGTTTTTCTATATCGAATGCTTACAAGCTGGCTTTGTGCCTTTAAAATGGAATAAGATAATTCGGTACAACATAGTGGGGGCAAAGAATAGAAGCATGACCTTAGGCCAACTTCAACACAAGACCCCAAATAGTCCATCTGCATCGGTTTGGGGGTAAACAGACAGAAAACATGGCCTAACGCGTAGGAGCAAACAGACATTTGTCCATTTCCGTCTATTTTTACCCCATTCCCGGCCCATATTTGGGTCATGTTTGCGCCGAAGTGGACACGGGCGTACAGGCGAGACGCGTGTGAAAGGTGACGTGGATGTCCCCTAAAGGGGGGGTGAATAGGCGCTTTAAAATAATTACGGTTTAGGCCTGAACAAATATGGAAAAAAACTAGTGTTGGTTTAGTCAAGCACAAAACCTAAAACAACTAGGCTCACCTATGTGCACCAACAATTATGCTATGCAAGATAAACAACTCAGTGATAGCAAGATATATGACATGAAACCGTATGGCTATCACAAAGTAAAGTGCATAAGTAAAGGGCTCCGGTAAGAGATAACCGAGGCACGAGTAGAGGATGATGTATCTCGAAGTTCACACCCTTGCGGATGCTAATCTCCGTTTGGAGCGGTGTGAGGCACAATGCTCCCCAAGAAGCCACAAGGGCCACCATAATCTCCTCATGCCCTTGCACAATGCAAAATGTCATGATTCCACTAAGGGATCCTTCAGGGAGGTCACCGAACCCGTACAAACAAGATTGGGGCAATCTCCACAACTTAATTGGAGGCTTCCAACAACACCACGAAGGTTCGTCACAATGGATTGTGGCTCCAAGATGACCTCAATTGCTCGGGGCAATCCCCACAACCAAATTGGAGACCCCGACGCTTGCACGGAGCTTTACACCACAATGATTGAGCTCCGAGGCACCAGCAACTGTCTAGGGCGCCAAAGCACCCAAGAGGAACAAGTTATAGGGTACGAAACACCCAGGAGTAATAAGCTTCTCAACTTTTCACTTCCACGTATCACCGTGGAGAACTCAAATCGATGCAACTAATGCAATGGCAAGAACACACGAAGTGGTCAAGTCCCTCACACCCAAATCCCACCACAACAACAAAAGCTATGGACGAATATGAGGGGAAGAACAAGGAGCTGACAAAGAACTCCAAGATCTAGTTCCAAGGGGTTCCCCTCAGATAGAGGAGAAAGTGATTGGTGGAAATGTGGATCTAGATCTCCACTCTCTTTTCCATCAAGAACTAGCAAGAATCATTGGAGGGATTGAGAGATAGCAAGGTCAAAGAAGATCCACAATGGGGGGCAAATACGAGCTAGAAGGATGGGAACCATTGGGGAAGAAGACACCCTTAAATAGGTTCCCTTAAATCCAACCGTTATGCACTCAGCCTGTGAGAGCCTGCCTTAATAGGAATGATAGACTACTCATATCAACAAGGAATTCCTTCTTTTCCGGGAGCCCACTCGAAAAGAACTCCAAAGTTAAGCGTGCTTGGCTTGGAGCGATTCTAGGATGGGTAACCGACCGGGAAGTTGGTCCCGGGTGTGCACGAGTGAGGACAAAGTGCGCAGGAAAGACTAGTGTTGGTATGTGAGGCCAGTCTAGATCTCGTTAGGCGTAACAGGGTGTTACAATTGGTATTAGAGCCGACCCTTACGGTTACACGGGCATTCGCGGGTCAGGTGCATGGGCATGTGGCGCATGGCATGTGTGGCCTGTCGTGGCACACAGCATGGCACATGTGCCGGACTGGACGTGCATACGTGTGCCAAAAGGGAACGTTCCTGATCGGTCGACGAGGACGTTGGTTCCTTTGAGTGGGGGTGTATGTGAGAGCCTGCCTTAATAGGAATGATAGACTACTCATATCAACAAGGAATTCCTTCTTTTTCGAGAGCCCACTCGAAAAGAACTCCAAAGTTAAGCGTGCTTAGCTTGGAGCGATTCTAGGATGGGTAACCGACTGGGAAGTTGGTCCCGGGTGTGCACGAGTGAGGACAAAGTGCGCAGGAAAGACTAGTGTTGGTCTTTGAGGCCAGTCTAGATCCCGTCAGGCGTAACAGGGTGTTACACAGCCCGTGCATAAGCAGTATTACCGCTCAGGTGAGCAGTACTTCCGCTAGCACGGAAGTTTCAATCCATAGCGTGCAATAGAGACTCTAGGAGGCGGTAGTGCCGCTGGAGCGGTACTACTGCTCCCACCAACGGTACTACCGCTAGGTGTTGCAAGTGCGGGTGAAACTACGGCAGTAGAGAAAATCAGGACGGTACTACCACACAGAGTGGTACTACCGCCCATTACTGTCATTCTACTACCGCCCTAAGGAAAGCGCTATCCAAAGAGCAAAATATAAGCGGAAGTAGGAGCAGTAGTATACAACAGAAGTACCGCCTAAGCGGTACTACCGTGATACTGAGTGGTACTACCGCCTGAACAGAGAAATATTGCCCTTGCACTAAAACTTCCATAACTTTGGCATTCGAGCTCCAAATTGAGCAAACTCAGTGATGAGGACATCAATACCATTGTTACACTCACATCCCCTAATGCTATACATACTGGACCAATTACTAGAGCCCGCGCATGCTAGTTGAATTACCATGTACTTTCGTCTCTTGGAAATCCTTCTAATGTTCATGAACATATGATGCTACCTAAATCAGATACTTTTGTTTTACTTATGAATGGAGGACCTAGCATGGACAAGAAGGATGGCCATTGGAGCGGGATCAAGCATGGAGGAGAAGGTGCGCACACAGGAGAGAACAATGGAGTTTCCAATGGTTATTTTCGCACTTTGAGGTCACCATAAGGAGAGCATGGGGGACTTGGACGAAATATACAAGATGTCACTTCATAAATTTCGTCCATGGGGTATTATAGGTGTTGCATCACCTTATTTTTGGTCCAGGCCGATGTAATTTCGAAATACCACTTTATAGGTTGTCTTTAGAGTTTGTATGTGTGAGGAAACGGAGTTAGGGTCGGTTTCGGACCTCTCCTACAAGTGGTCATGAAATTCCCCCGCTATTCCTCCATATATACAGCCCTTAGGGTGTCGTTTAGAATTGGGTTTTGTTTAGAT
Organism: Hordeum marinum; assembly: GCA_022496015.1. Taxonomy (NCBI): domain Eukaryota; kingdom Viridiplantae; phylum Streptophyta; class Magnoliopsida; order Poales; family Poaceae; genus Hordeum; species Hordeum marinum. The sequence continues at coordinate 442,941,086 of CM039675.1, read as the reverse complement.
TAAAAGTTCACCATAGCTGCAACTTTGTGTTCTTTGTTTGTGTTCTATGACCAGACAAAGGCGTCACAGAACCCCACTTTCATTAATAAAGTTTTCCTCTTATTTGCAATATCGACATTGCAATCTCACTTTCTTGCTTGTTCTTCATTTGCGTGCAGGAAACTGGCCTTGTCATCAGGTTGATCGTGCTCCGGCATGGTCAATAACCTCTCGAAGTTTGTTGGGGATATAACCCCAGGGTGAGACCCTCCCAAGTGGGGCCAGGTCATGCGGTTGGTGGCTTACGACAACTTCAGGAGTAAATGTAATCAGTGGGCCAGAAGGCCCAGAGCTACAAGACAGGATGTAACCCGGCGGGCTTGGGTCGCCGGGGGCGACTTGTTAGATAAGGCATGTATAGTTAGAGGCGAGGTCGGTTGTCAAGTATAACCCGGACCGGACTCTTGTAAGCTTAGGGCCTTGACCCATGTATATAAGGGCGGATTACCTGGGCGGCTGACGACACAAAAAACAACTCATCGATAGCTAGGTCAAGCAAACTCGCTCCCTTGTAATCGACACCCAATCAATACAACATAGAGGAGAACGTAGGCTTTTACCTATTTCCGAGGGGGGAAGACCTCGGTAACCCTTGTCTCTCGATTCCATCAACCCCTTCGAGCTCACCGCCTTAGCGATGGACTCGAACCTAAGTCCTTTCACGAGGACATCTGCCATGAAAAAACCACGACAATTGGAACCCACTATGGCGCTAGCACTCAGTGGTGTGGAGTTATCGAAGGGGTCTCTCCTAGGGATCGAGGGATACGTCGTTGGCAGGATGACCAAGAGTTGCCGCGGCAAGCTCTACATCGATGATGCCGGCTGGGGCCCCGAGGCCAACTCAATCGAGTACGGGTATTGGGTCCCCTTCGGCGGAATTCACGTCTTCATCGGCAAGATCAATGGATCTGAACCTGGGCCGGACATCTGCACCGACCTAGTCGAGCCGGCTCGGCGCGTGCAACCCGCCCGTGTTAACTTGGGCAGGAAGCATGTCTTTGTCAGCTTTACCCAAGGCACAGAGCTTGAAGGTTCCATGTCGCGGGAGTAAACACTCATCTTCTTAGAGGATGGTTACTCGAGCGAAGAGACGGAATCAATCTATCAACTTCACAACATCGGGCTTGGGGGCTACGTCGAGCATTACCCCGAGTCAGAATATCATGAGCCAGAAGATTATGAGCCATCGAACCGCGCCGCCATCTTCATGACAGGTTCAACACCAGCCCTTAGTAGCACAGCCGCTGGTGCGACCGGATCTAGAGCTGGCAGGTAGCCGGCTCAAGTTCTTCTGGATCTGATGAACGAGCTTACAACTCTGATGGAAACTGAGGTCGCTGCTAAAAACCAAGCGGCTCGTAACACGGAGATCATGAGGTTGAAGGACCAGATGGTCACAGTCCAACAGGAAATCAATGCGTTGAAAGCTTGGATGGATGCTTAGACACAGTGCCTTAGGGCACATGCTTTTCACTTAGAGTTAGCGCAGCAGTTCATAGCGGCGGTTCACCGGATGAGGCATCACTCACGTTTTCCGGATCAATATGAAGCCAGAAATCTTTTTAACGCGCCAGGGACAGGATGGAATATACCTTTGACCGTAACCCAGACGGCAGAAGTACCTGGAAGTCGGGCGGCGGTTCAGCGTTAGTAGTCAGACCCGCCTCGCCGGAACCAGACCCCACCAACATCTTTTCCGACGCCGCCGGGTCATTATTCTAACCTGGCGGATAACATGGTGGCAGCGGCGACCAGGCTCGATACAATCCCCATCACCGATGAGGCATCATTCGCAGAGGAAGTACGGAACGCCATTGGATACCTGTAGACGGTGGTGGCCCAGTAGGAGAAATATACTTATAGCCGGAGTCGCATGCACTCAACCCCCATCCCAAGCCGCAGCTACATCCGGTGTTATGAGTCACCGGCGGTTTCTAGCAGTGATCGACATCGAAACCCATCGAGAGACGATTGGCCGGCCCGTAATGCTCAAGCGTTGGTGGATCGGGCAAGAGCATAGCGAGAGGCAGCAGATTTGGCAGCTGCAGCGGCTTATCAGGAACCCACAATTGCACCTTCCATTTCAGTAGGAGCCGGAGTAACCTCCACGGCTGTGGGCTTGTCGTGATTAGTGTCGGCTCTGCGAAATGAGTGTCTGTCGAAGGATTTTAAAGGTCCTCACAAGGTGCCCAATTATACTGCTGACTTGCCTCCAGAAGCTCGGATTGAAAGCTATGAGTTGGCCATGGAGATGTTGGATGTTAGGGATGCAGTATGTGCCAAGTATTTCACCATGATGCTGGAGGGGCCGGCTCGCACTTGGTTGAAGGGTTTGCCACCCAACACCATTAATTCCTAGGCCGAGTTAAAAGCGAAGTTCACCAAAAATTTCCAGGGAACGTGCAAGCAGCCTATGACGATTGTGGATTTGGATCATTGCATGCAGCGTGAGGACAAGTCGGCTCATCATTGGGTCCGGTGGGTCTCAGCCATCACCACTCTTCTGATAACATTACGGCGGCTCAAGCGATCTTAATTCGGGAGAAGAATTGCCACTTCACGCCTTTGAAACAGAAGCTTGGCCGGCTCAAGCGCTCATGCAAAGACATGGGGGAGCTCCTGGCGGCTCTCAACAAGTATGAGGACTCTGACAACATGAAGGACCTGGGCTCTCATGATGAGAAATAGGACGAGGGTAAGAAGAATAACAATGGCAAGGGTCAATCGTAGAATGGGGGAGGAAACAACAATAATGGCAACGGCGGAAAGCGGAAACACCAGGACGGCGGGTCAGATTTAGTGGCCAACACCAATACTGGGAATACCCGTGGCAAGGGTAAAAGCAAGCCGTCTTTTAAACGGAAGCCTGTCGACATGGAGACGATATTGAATGCTCCTTGCCCAAAACATAGCCTTCCGGATCAGCCGTCTACTCATGCTTGGAGGGATTGTTGGATCATGCGCGAGTATCGAAATTACAATGGTAACCAGCATCAAGGTGGCGGTGGTGGACCATCCGGTAGGTCAGGATCCGGTCCTTTCGGGTCTGGCTTTGGTCCGGGCGGCTCAAGCTCAGGCCATCAGGACCAAGGAAACCATGGAGGTAATAATCAATAGTCTGGCGGTGGAGGTCAGCAGCAAAATAACCAGTCCAGGTATCAAAGTAACCCCAAGCAGCTTAATGGAGGACAGTACCATGTTTTTACAACCAGCCTTGACAAGTGGGACCGGAAGGTGCGCAAGCGGATCGTTAATGCAGCCATACGGGCTCTCCCGCAATATTTGAAGTGGTCTACGTATGACATAACATGGAGCAGGGAGGATCACCCGCCACGTGTGGATAACCCAGGGCAATTGGCTTTGGTAGTCGCCCCCTAGTGGGAGGATATGTGTTCACCAAAGTACTTATGGATGGTGGCAGCAACAATAAGATCCTGTATTATGACACTTTCTGCTGGATGAATTTTCTCGACAAAGATCTTAAGCCTTCTTCAACAGATTTTCATGGCATGGTGCCTGGGAAGTTGGCTTATCCAGTAGGAAAGATTTCTTTGGAGGTAGCTTTTGGTGATGAATTCAATTACAGGGAGGAATCTTTGTGGTTTGAAGTGGTCAAGATTAAGTTCCCGTATCACACTCTGTTTGGACGACCGGCTTATGCCAAGTTCATGGCTAGGCCCTGCTATGTCTACTTACAGCTCAAGATGCCTGGATTAAATGGGACGATCACTATGCATGGTGATTGGAAGACGGCCGTTGAGTGTGAGGAAGGTGATGCAGCATATGCAGAATCAAGTTGTGGTAAGGCAGAGCTCAAGTTTTATAAGGAAAATTTTGACCCGGAAGATATGGCCCCGCTAAAGAAGCCTAACACGGAATCTGAGCCGCCCCTCAAGTTTGTGGCAGAAGATACCAAGTTAGTGAACTGTACACCTGGCAACTCGTCACAACAGTTCACCATTGGGGCTAATATGGATCCCAAATAGGAAAATGCGCTCATCAAATTCATCTATGAGAATCGGGACATCTTTGCATGGAAGCCTTCTGACATTGGGGGTGTATCGATAGAATTTGCTGAGCACCACCTTTATGTAAATCCTAAGTTTAAACCGGTCAAACATTTCCTACGTTAATTCAATGAGGAGAGGCGGAAAGCAATTGGAGAAGAGGTGGCCCGGCTCTTGGCAGGAGGGTTCATCATTGAAGTTTTTCACCCGGAGTGGCTTGCTAACCCGGTGTTGGTACTCAAGAAGAACAACACGTGGCATATGTGTGTGGATTACACGGATCTTAACAAGGCGTGTTCGATTGACCCGTTTGCTGTCCCCCGTATTGACCAAATCATTGATGCGACAGCGGGTTGTGAGAGACTGTGTTTTCTAGATGCTTATTCAGGTTATCATTAGATCAAGATGGCAGTGAAGGACCAAGAGAAGATGGCTTTTATTATGCCTTTTGGTGCTTTCTACTATGGCATCCATGCCTATGCCTTTTGGGCTCAAGAGTGCCAAGGCGACTTACCAGCGTTGTGTGTAGAACTGTCTTCATGGTCAAATTGGGCGCAATGTTCATGCTTATGTAGATGATATTGTGATCAAGTAAAGGAAGAAGGAAAATCTGTTGGATGATTTGAAGGAAAACTTTGACCATTTTAAGGTCTGCAAGATGATGCTTAACCTGACAAAGTGTGTTTTTGGTGTATGTACAGGCAAGCTCTTGGGGTTTTTAGTCTCTGAGTGTGGCATTGAAGCTAACCCAGACAAGATAACGGCTATTACTTATCTGTCTAAGCCGGTGTGCATCAACGATGTTCAACGCCTGGTGGGTCGTATTGCTACACTAAGCCGGTTCATAAGCTGCATGGGCGAGAAAGCTATTCCTCTATATCAGATGATGAAAAAGACGGATGACTTTGTGTGGAGCAAGGCTGCATACGAGGCGCTTGAGGCGCTCAAGTGGCAGTTAGCTGAGCCATCGGTCTTGGTTGCTCCGGTTGAGAAAAAACCTTTGCTCTTATACGTGGTGGCTAATAATAGTGCAGTTAGTGTCGCGATTGTTGTGGAGCGTAAGGAGGCAGGGAAAGAGTATCCTGTCCAGCGGCCGGTTTACTATGTCAGCGAGGTCTTGATAGAATCCAAGCAAAGATACCCGCATTGGCAGAAATTGATCTATGGGGGTTTCATGGAAAATCGCAAGTTGAAGCATTATTTCCTTGGACACCAGATCACAGTGGTTAGCTCTACCCCATTGGGAGATATCATCCAAAATAGAGAAGCTACTGGCAGGATTGCTAAGTGTGCACTAGAGCTTGGGACCCTTAATTTGAAGTATGTGCCTCGTATGGCTGTCAAGTCTTAACCCTTGGTGGATTTCATAAACGATTGGACAGAAAGTCAATCGCCCGAGGAGAAGCCGAACAACACATACTGGACGATTTACTTCGACGGATCCACGCAATTGGAAGGATCGGGGGCTGGGGTTGTCTTGACTTCCCCCAGAGGGGACAAGTTTTGTTATGTGATAAGGTTAATGTTTCCTTGTACTAACAATGCAGGTGAGTATGAAGCTTTACTTCATGGGCTCCGTCTGGCTAAGGTTATGAATCTGAGCCGGGTTAGATGCCTGGGCGACTCAGACCTAGTGGCTCATCAAGTCTCAGGCACGTGGGATTCCAGAGACCCCTGGATGGCGGCTTATCGTTAGGCAGTGGATATCATCGCTCTCCACTTCAAAGGTTATCAGATGGATCATATTAACCGTCGCAAGAACGAGGTGGCTGATGCATTATCCAGGCTAGGGTATCAACATAAGCTGGTGCCGCCTAATGTGTTCTTGGACGTGTTGCATCACCTGCGGTCAAGTTACCATCGAAGGAGGACTTGGTTGTACCTGACCAGGAAAGGCAATTGGTGGCGGCTCTCCGTGCGATCCCTGATTGGACGTTGCATTATTTGGCGTACTTAACCCGCGGCGAGTTACCCCAAGATGATACTCTGGCACGATAGATCACAAGGCGGTCTAAGTCTATGATTATTAACAACGGCGAGTTGCATTAGCGTTGTGTGACTAGTGTTTTTCAACACTGTGTTTCTCTTGATGAGGGTCATGAGATATTGCAAGAAATCTATGCTGGTGATTGTGGCCATCACGCCGGGTCAAAATCGTTGGTGGCCTAGGCTTCCCGCCACGGTTTCTACTGGTTAACGACTCGTAAAGATGCAGAAGATTTGGTCAGTAAGTGTGACGGGTGTCAGAAATTTGGGCGACGTGCCCACATGCCGGCTCAAGACCTACGAATGATTCCAATCACCTGGACGTTTGCAGTCTGGGGACTTGATATGGTAGGACCTTTCAATAGGTCTAAATATAAGAATACCCACCTCTTAGTGGCGGTTGACAAGTTTACTAAGTGGGTTGAGGCTGAGCCGGTTAGTAAATGTGATGGAGCAACAGCAGTTCAGTTCGTCAAAAAACTAGTTTTTCATTTTGTCTATCCGCATAGTATAATCACTGATAATGGCACAAGTCTGTCCAAGCGGGCTATGAAGGAGTTCTATGATGAGGAGCATATTCGTCTTGATGTATATTTGGTAGCTCTCCCACGGTCTAATGGTCAAGTGGAGCGTGCTAACTAGGAAATTTTGAGAGGTATAAAACCCCGACTTATTGTTCCTTTGGAGCGTACGCCGGGTTGTAGGGTGGAGGAGTTGCCGTCTGTTCTTTGGAGTATAAGAACCACGCCCAACACGTCTACACGATATATGCCTTTCTTCATGGTTTATGGTGCAAAAGCTGTTCTCCCCAGTGATATTCGTCATGACTTGCCCAGAGTGGCGGCTTACGTAGAAACTAATAATAAGGCGGCGTGTCAGGATGCTTTGGATGCCTTGGATTAAGAGCGGGATCTTGCAGCAGCTCGATCGGCAGCGGGATCAGCAAGACCTACCTCGTTATCATAGCCGCGGGGTGAAGGCTCGGACGTTCCAAGAAGGTGACTTAGTACTCTGGTTAATTCAACACCAGTCAGATATGCACAAGTTATCACCTCCCTAGGAAGGACCGTTTGTGATCAGCAGATATCTCAACAATGGATCTTATTATCTCATGGACATATGGGAGAGTGACAAGTCTCGCACTTTTGGTGAAGAGACCAAGAGGCCACCTTCGGCCATGCTATACTTAAGCCGCCAGCCGGCTCTCATCAATGTACATATCCCTGTCATTGTACAAACCATCTTTTATGATATAATAAAGTTGGCATCCCCACGATTAGGGGCCTCTGTCATTTTTCTCCATACCGAGTGTCATACAATGGAGTTGATCCTTAATCAGGTCACTTGGGGGCTTTAAACCCTCTTGGCCAGGCTTTATATGCCATGAGTTACATACAAAGGAGTTGATCCTTAATCAGGTCACTTGGGTGCTTTTAAACCCTCTTCACCAGGTTTATACTACAAAGGAGTTGATCCTTAATTTTTTCACTTGGCGGCTTCCAACCCTATGGGTTTAAGCTTATTTACCCTCTTGACCCGGCTTTTCGCCATGTCTGAGTTAAACCTGCCTGTTTGCAACTTGGTACTCCACCATGTGACCCGTTGAACTCTTGACAGTTATTCTTGATAAGAGACCCTGAACTTTTCTAAGTTATTCTCGCACGAAGACACTAAACTTTTCAAGGTTTAAACGGCAGCTTTTGTCATGAGAGAGCCGGCTTATAGTGAGCGAGGACAAACTCGTCTTGTCTATCGTACCCCCTCCGCTATGTGGCATGCTCGTACTCTTAGCAATCTCAATATTTTAAATACATTGAACTTGCTAAGGTTTAAATGACAGATTTATGTCACGTGAGGCCCGATTTACAAGTTTTTTCAGGCTTTCCTCCTTGTTTCTTCGGAAACAAAACATTTTCATAAAAAGCAAGAGTTATCTTGTCCTGATGTGCCTTTAAAGCCAGCTTATAGGATGAGACATACAATTGTTTGTTCTTGTAGGTACTCTTAAGATAAGATTCGAAGTTTTGGAAAATTTCCGGCTTGGCCCATGGACTATAAGTCGCCCGGTGAGTCAAAACAGTCAAAGTGCTCATATATCAACAGATGAGTTTGTTTCTTCACCAGCAGAGCTTTCAAGCGGAACATCAAAAGTGCAAGAACATGTAGTAAGAATTTTTTACAACTATTACAAGGCTATTCAAAAGCCCCAAGCATTGAAGACTTCAAGTTTTTCAACAAATCTTAACTTGGCGAATTAAACAAGGCCGGGTTACATGATGCAAACTTTTTTATTTAACTCGCCGCTGGGTCATCCTGCATCGAGCCTTCGATTTCTTCGATCTGGAGATTGTCCACATCCCAATTGCAATTGGTCAAAGCTTCAAACATAGATTAATCGTGCATGATTGGAGATGGGACAACTTTAGGAGCAAAGAGGTGCTTATGGCGTTGAGGAATCAGGCTCTTTGCTTCAAAAGTGGGCCCTCGAATCCGCTTCTCATCTTCGGAATAAGCCGCCTGATACACTGATAGGTGAGCTTCTGCAGCCAGCCAACTTGCAAGAACCCGAGATGCCATATGACTGCGAGAATAATCTGCTCGTGTAAATTCTAAGCCGTCGTCCTTCAATTCACGAAAACCCTCTATCATTTTATCCGAATTAAGCTCTGTAGCATAAGCTAGTGACCAGTTCAAAGCAGCAATTGCGCCCCTGTGGGCGGCTAATCTCTTTAGTTCCTCCACCAGCATGGGGATGGTAGACATGGTCTCCAGCACGCCTTTCATGAATTTTGGGACACCCCTCTTAGACATGATGGCCTTGATGGTGATTATAGACCCGGCGTATAACTGTTCTGTTAAGGTGTATAGGGCCTTGAGCTTCATTAGGCTGTTGTTTGATAGTTGGCACCTTCGTTCACCTACGGTCAAGGCAAAATTTTAGAAGCCACCAGAAAGGACTTTCGACAAAGTTTGACAGTGAATGCTTACCAAAGATAGCTCCATTCCTGCGAGAGATGTGGCCCTTCAAAGTGTTCAGCTTGTCAGTCGTTGTTTTAAGCCGGCCCTCTACCTCTTCAGCGCGCTTGGTCAGGGAAGCTTGGCCAGATTCAGCAGTCTGTTTGAAGGTTTCAAACTCTATTTTGATCTTCTCAAGATCTATGGACCCGAGCCGCCATTTTTCTTCCGTCTCTGCTCGGCCGCTTTGCTGCAAAGCCAGACTCTTCTCAAGGTCTGCCACGGCTGATTCAGCAACAGTCAAGGATTCCTACACAAAGAAAGTGTGGGGACCCCAACTCATAAGTCGTGATCACTGAATGCACATGTACAGTGATCCCAGAGATCAATGCTCACTGAACACATAGAAGCTGAATAACAAGAGTCTTACATCCATATTTAGCGTTTTACACAAATAAAGACCATGAAGGTCAAGTCTTACATAGATAGGGCCGCAAGGGCCAAACATTTAAACATAACAAACAGCGGAAGTCTTGGTCGAAAGCGTGAACCCATGCCATCTGCCTTAAACCTATAGGCATTCTGACTGGGAAGCATCCTAGTTTGCATGTTCATCGCTAACGAACTCTTCACCATACTCATGTTCTTCCATGCCTGGCCAATTAAATAACCAGTGGCAAGCCAATGATTACTTTGAATGTACTCGCAAGCAACCCAAGTTGTGGGACAAGGTATAACAACGCATGATATAGCACTAAGTAGGTAAGTTTTGCAGAAAGCTGATTTTTTTAGTGCAATGACATGATCAAATAACCTTGAGTAAGCATGCGTCAACTGTTAATAGATACTCATGTGAAGAAGTCTTCGGTATCATCATATAAGAGGGGCTGAACATCTCATGTTCACCATCATTCCAAGTCATCGAACTTAGCTCAAGTATCACCTTTGTGACATCCACACGCACACACACCAAATTTAGTAAAGATTTGGACGTAGCACAAGAGCGGTCATCCAACTGTCCTTGACCGTGGACACGGCTATTCGAATAGTTTTACACTCTGCAGAGGTTGCACACTTTACCCCACAAGACTCGGGGAACTTCCGTGTCATCCACGACTCGCGGTATGTTACATATCCGAGGTAAGTACCCGAACAATGCCTTTCCCATGGTGATACTACACAAGGAGTCCACTCGTTGGTGCCATCCCTCATGATATACATCACATGTATCATCCATGAGGGCACGCAACGGTGTGCTCGGTGCCAATAAAGATAGTGCATGGCCTTCCACTTCAAGGACAACCCCGTCTCGAGAGTGACCACTTCACTCTCGCTACTGGTAATGCGCGCTCCCTGCTAGCACCAACCATAGTAATCAACAAAGCCCCGTCCCATAAGGGGTATCGTGTTCATACATGTAAGGTTGGAATAACGGTTGCAACTTACACCAATCCATTTTTGAAAACCACACACACTCACTTGCTCCGGTACACCACTTCTTTATCAAGTGGCTACCTAGCTCATCAACATCTCCCTCGGGCATTAGTGGCACCCGATGGGGTTTTCAAAAGGTCTTTGAGATCATATCGTTTTCATCATCATGCATATTCCGATCCCGCTTGCGTAGCAACTAGAAGCAACCTAACTACTCCCACCCACACAACCCTCATAAGGAGGTAGCATCATGCATGATGCAAGTATCAACAAGAAAGTATCGGAGGCATCCCACCGAAGGGGAATACCACTTCATCATGATCAATGCCACAAAATAAAGTGCTATATGACATGCAGTAAAAGTTTTCATAGTCATGGTCAAAGGGTTGCTTGCCTGGCTCAACAAAGTCTTCGGGGTCTTCAAAGTCTTCGGGTCCAACTCCCTCGTTAACAACGCAATCTATCGTCGCGATAAATAACAGGGATAATAAGCAACACACAAAAACAGAGCAAAAAATCTACTACTAAAATGCTACCCTACTCTGATAAATACTAAAAACTATACTAAAAATATTTGTCTAAGGTTTTGCTGTGAAAACCTTTTTGAGAGCTATTTAAACAGAGGCGGAAAGATGCCTCAAACAGGTTTTAAAATAAAACAATACATAAAAAAAATTCACATTTTTTCACCAATGGCACTATTAAATTCTACATATTATTCTAAGATTTTAGGTGGAAAAATATTTGGCGTTGGATTTTTATTTTCTTCTAAGGGGTTTTAGGAAATCATAACAAAAAAGAAAAAGGGGAAGGGGCACTGTTCCCCGGGCCAGAACTGGCAGCAAGAGGGCCGGCCCAGAGCAAAGCAGCCCCAGGCGAGCCGGTGCGCCCGCCCTCATGAGGTTCAAACCTGATGGGCCCGTGTGGCAGTGAGAGAGAGAAGGAGGCGGGCAAGGCAGAGGCTGACGAGCAGGCCCCACTTGCCAGGGCCATCGTCAACCTCCATCCAGGAGACGGTGGTGCTCACCGGCAGCGAAGGGAGGCATGACGAGGGGAGCTGGAGGCAGGAACGGGCTCACCGTCGAGTCGATGTTCCTCTGGAGGTGGAGGGAAGGCCGGAGGTGCCCTGGCTCGCCGACGACGAACACCCGCGGCGAAGCTTCTTCGGGAGGGGATCGCCGGTGGTTCTTCCTTGCTGGAAATGGACGGGGATGAAGGGGGAAGAGGTCAGGGGAGCCCTACGGGGCTGATGGAGGAGAGAAGAGCGTTGGAGCGGGCCTGTGTCCCGAGATCGACGGAGCTCCATTGCGGCGGCACCTCGATCGATCTCAAGCACTGGTGCTCGGGGGCGCTCAAACGGGGGTTCGGGAGATCCAAATGGGAGTAGGATAGGGCCAAAGGAGGGGAGAGGGGGCTCGGGGATGCCTTTTATAGGCGAGCCATGGTCCACCGATTCGCTGGTGCGCCGACGAGCTCGGGCTCATGGCTAGAAGGCGCGGGAGGAGACGGGGGTGTGTCTGGGGTGCTTCGGGGGCTGCTCTAGGATAAGAGGGAGCAAGAGAGAGAGAGAGAGAGAGGAGAGCCCACATGTGCGAGGCTAGTGGTTGGCCGAGAGGGGCAGCCATGCGTGTGCTGGAGAGGGCCGCAGGAGAGAGAGGAAGGAAGGGTCTGTTGCCCTAGCGTGTTGTGGACATCGAGGTGCATCGACTGGCGTGAGGGGAAGGCCCGAGGTGGTCGGGTATGGGCAGGAGAGGGTGGTCAACCCTCTAGAGCGTGGATGTGCGTTCTAGAGCGTGACTTTGGCCGGCATGCGAGAGCTTTGGACGCGCTCTGGCGTGTCCACTTGTGTCCCGCAACTGAAGGGGGAATAAAGAAAGTGGGAAAGAGCCTTGGATGCTCTAGAGTAGCCATGACTGAGAGAGAGAAGTAAGAGAAGAGAGAAAGGATGATGTCCAGAGAGGGAAATGGAGCTTTTACCCCATGCACTCATGCTCTCTGGCGCCAGGGACTTTACTGGAGGTGGGGAGGGACTGCATGATGTTGTGGTAAAAATTTGGGGTGAAGGAGAGTGGTGGAGGGGGCTCAATAATTGGTTCTTGCACTCAGCCTGAAGGTGTTTGATCAGCACTAGGGCAGGCTAGGCTCACCCACTGAATAAATCCTTTTTGGTCAAAATAATATCTAGTAAAAATAGTTTTGGGCACTATTCACATGGCATTATCATTGGGCAAGAAGTTTGGTTCAAGGAATATGAATATGGAGAGGACTAGAACCTAAGAGTGCGAGACAAACTCAACATATCAATCAAACAAGCAATAATTCAAACAAGCATGCACTCAAAAAGTTTTAATTGGTTCCAAATTTTATAAATCCAAGCATGACAAAGTGATACAAACACAGGGTGTGACAGACCTACCCCCCTTACAAGAATCTCATCCCCAAGATTCCTAGGCTAAGCGCTAAAAACATAAGGGAACTCAGATCTAAGATAGTCTTCACGCTGCCAGGTTGCTTCAGCTTCAGTGTGGTTGCTCTATTGGACCTTGAAGTACTTGATGGTTCGGCTTTGGGTGCAACGCTCCGCTTCATCCAAAATGCAAACTGTCCTCTCACGATAAGTGAGGTCTGGCTAAAGATCGATGGCTTGATGGTCGATGTCCTTGTAGAGGTTGGGGTGGTTGGGAACTTGAAGACACTTCCAGAGTTGGGACACATGAAAGATGTTGTGCACATCTGATAGCTCGGAAGGTAGCTCTAGTTGATAGGCAACATCTCCTCGCCTGTCGGTGATCTTGAAGGGGCCGATAAACCTTGGTGCCAGGTTTCCCTTGACGTGGAAATGCTTGGCTCCTTTGAGAGGCGTGACACGGAGGTAAACATGGTCTCCAACACAGAAACTCATGTCCCGACAGTGAGAGTCAGTGTAGCTCTTCTACCTAGTATTGGCGATCTCGAGATGCTCTCGGACGAGTTGAACTTGCTCCTCTGCTCCGTGGAGGATGTCTGGACCAAAGACTAGCCCTTCTTCGGTTTCTGACCAATTGAGGGGAGTACGACACTTGTGTCCATACAACACCTCAAATGGTGCCATCTGAAGGCTCGACTGATAGATGTTGTTGTAGGAGAACTTGGCAAACGGTAGGCAATCTTCCCACTTGGCTCCATACGCCAAAACACAGGCACGGAGCATATCCTCGAGTATCTAATTTACGTGTTCCATCTGTCCACCGGTTTGGGGGTGAAAAGGAGTGCTGAAGGAGAGCTTGGTTCCCAAGGCTTCTTGCAACCTATTCCAGAACCTTGAGGTGAACTGGGTGCCTCGGTCCGATACAATCTCCTTAGGAGCTCTGTGGAGGCTTACAATCTAGTTGATGTAGAGGTTGGCCAGTTGGTTCCCATTATAGGTGGTTTTGACAGGGATGAAATGGGCTACCTTGGTCAGATGGTCGACACTGACCCAAATGGAATCATGCCCCTTGCTTGACCTTGGCAATCCGGTAATGAAGTTCATCCCGACTTTGTCCCACTTCCATTCGGGCACTTTGAGAGGTTGAAGTAGTCCAGCGGGTCGCTGATGCTCAGCTTTGATTCTCTGGCATATGTCACAATTAGCAACAAAGGTGCCTATCTCCCGTTTCATACCATGCCACCAGAATCTTGCCTTGAGGTCTTGATACATCTTGGTTCCTCTAGGATGGATGGAATACGGAGTGTCATGAACTTCTTGCAGGATCAAGTTCTTGAACTCTCCTTTGTTGGGTACGCAGATGCGCTTCCCAAACCATACAACTCCTTGTTCATCCATTAAGAATCCTAGAGCCTTTCGTGTCTTGATCTTCCTCTTGATGCCTTCACTGCTCTCGTGTCCCTTCTGAGCTTCTTTGATATCATCCATCAAGGTAGGCTTTGCTTCGAGGTTGGCGAGGAATCCAGGTGCAACTAGTTCCAAGCCGAAGCTTTCAAGCTCTTCATACAGGGCGGATAGCCTTTCCTTAATCATAGCATTCAACGAACAAGCCTTTCTGCTTAAGGCGTATGCTACCACGTTAGCCTTGCCGGGGTGGTATTGAACACTGAGGTCATAATCCTTGATCAACTCCAACCATCTTCACTGCCTCATGTTCAATTCCCTTTGGGTGAAATTATACTTCAAACTCTTGTGGTCTGTGTTTATCTCACATCGCTTCCCCAGAAGGTAATGTTTCCATGTTTTCAAGTCATGAACCACGACTGCCAACTCAAGATCATGAGTAGCGTAGTTCTCTTCATGAGGACGTAGCTGTATGGATAGATACCCTATGACTCTGCCTTCTTGCATCAGAACACCTCCAAGCCCGGTTCTTGATGCATCACAATATATCACAAACTCCTTGTGAATATCAGGGGTGGCCAAAACTGGGGCCGTGGTTAATCTCTTCTTGAGCTCCTAGAAGCTCTCCTCGCACTTAGCTATCCATTCAAACTTCTTGTCCTTCTTCAAAAGCTGAGCCATGGGTCGGGCAATGCTCGAGAATCCTTCCACAAACTTGCGGTAATACCCTGCGAGTCTGAGGAAGCTCCTGACTTCCTTCACGGTGGTAGGGGATTGCCATTCAGTCATGGCTTCAATCTTGGAAGGATCCGCTAACAATCCTTCTGCATTCAACACATGACCAGAGAATCCAACTTCATGCAGCCAGAATTCACACTTGCTAAATTTGGCGTAAAACCGGTGCTCTCGAAGCTTATCTAGGACCAATATCAAGTGTTGCTCATGCTCTACTTCAGACTTGGAGAAGACGAGTATGTCATCAATGAAGACGACCACAAACTTTTCCAAGTATGAAGACCTTGTTCATAAGGTACATGAAGTAGGCAAGGGCATTGGTTAACCCAAATGACATGACCGTGTATTCATATAGGCCATACCGGGTTACAAACACCGTCTTTAGAATGTCTTGGGGTTTGATCTTTAGCTGGTAGTACCCAGACCTGAGGTCGATCTTGGAAAACACCTTGGCTCCGTTCAATTGATCGAACAGGTCTTCAATCTTGGGGAGTGGGTACTTTTTCTTTATTGTGACTTCATTGAGAGAACGGTAATCGACACAGAGTCTGATAGTTCCGTCCCTCTTTGACACAAATAGAACGGGTAATTCCCAAGGAGAGGCACTAGGACGAATGAATCCTTTTCTGAGATGCTCTGCCAGTTGCTTCTTCAACTCAGCCAACTCTTCAGATCCCATTCTATAGGGCTTCTTATAGATGGGCCCTGACCCGGGCATTAGCTCAATGATGAACTCAATGTTGCGGTCAGGAGGCATTCCGGGCAGCTCATCAGGATATACATCCGGGTATTCACATACCACTGGCACCTGATCCATCTCAACTCCTGATAGACAATTAGCCCGAGGGGCTTGAGTGGAGGCAGGGTTGGAAACATACTTGACTTCCACTCCTTGGCTATTGGTCATGGTAATAATCCTCTTGGCACATTCTAGCAAGCCTTGGTGCTTTGTTAACCAATTCATGCCAAGGATGACGTCCAAGCCTGGTGAATCCAGAACTATAAGGTTTGCTAGGAAGTCTACCCCATTGATGTTAATCTCCACTCCTTTACAACCTATCCCGGACTTCATAACTGATCCCGGGGTTTGAATCATCATATGACTACCCAGGGGTGTAGGATTCATGCCACTCTCTAGTGCAAACTTTTGGGTGACAAAAGAATGTGAAGCTCCACAATCAAACAATACTGTTGCTAGGGTTGAGTTGCCGAGGAACGTACCCAGTATGACGTCCGGGTCTTCCTGAGCTTCCTCAGCGGTGACGTGATTCACATGACCCTTGCCATTGTTGGTCTGGTTGTGGGAGGCTGGGATCCTTGGTGGCGCTCCAAGACCTTGACCTTGGTTTGGTGCATTGGGGCGCGGGGCATCTGGCTTCTTGTTGGGGCATAGCTTAGAGATGTGTCCAAGCTGACCACATCCAAAACAAGTGACTTTCCCAAGGTGGTTGTTGTTGTAGTTCCTGCCGCTGTTGTTGTTATTGGGGTTGCTATAAATCGTCCTGGGATTGGCATACTATTAAGGCTGGTAGCTCGGGCGAGACACAAGAGGTCTAGCCTGCTGTGGCTGATAGGTTGGCTTGGTTGGGGCTGGCTGCCAGGGGCGAGGTTTCTGGTTGCTGGGACTACCCTTGCTGATCAGCTTGCGCTTGCGAGTGTCGTCAATGGCACGACACTTGTATTCCAGGATGAGGGCCTTGTTCACCAGGTCCAAGAAGGTCCGACAGTCGTAGACAATGAGCTGGTAGTGCAAGGTCTGCTGAAGTCCTTCCATGAAGTGTTCCTTCTTGGCAGCCTTCATGTTGACATCTTCAGGTGCATACCTTGATAGCAGGTTGAACTTCTGCAGGTACTCCTTGATAGAGCCACTTCCTTGCTTCAGCGCTCGGAATTCTCACTTCTTGATAGCCATGATCCCAGAAGGAATGTGGGCGGTGTGGAATCCTTCCTTGAATTTACCCCAGGTGATCACACGATCGCCTTGCATTACCTTGAATCCATCCCACCATGCCCTGGCTGTACCTTCGAGGCAGTGAGAGGCATAAAGCACCTTCTCATGATCCTCATTGCAATTGACCACTGCAGTGAGGTCCTCGATGGTGCGGATCCAAGCAGCCAAGGGTTCAGCAGTCTCAGTGAAGGTTGGGGGCGAATTCCTCATGAACTCAGACAAAGTAGTGCGGCCATTGTCGTTCCTGCCTTGCAACTGGTTGTTTACAAGGACCTGAGCCATCTTCTGAATAGCAGCATTGTTGGCTTGGCGTTCCTCCTGGAGAACTTGGAGAAACTGAGCTATGGTCATATTCTCCGATGGAGGTGGTGACGGGGGAATGTCGCCTTGTGGCTGCTCCTAGTGTCCACCAGCCTGAGTAGTCCCACTAGCTCCATGTTGCTGGCTTGAGTTGTTGGCTTCAGGGTTGGCGAAGGAGTTGTTGCGGGTAGCAGTCACCATCTTGTTTGGAGCAGCCAAGTCAAACAACTAGGATAGTCGAGAGGGAAAGAAACAATGGAAAAGTGCGCCTAAGGGGTTTGGTCGAGTGCAAGTGTGATGAAACAAAGGTCGAAGGTCCAACACATATATTAAGAAAAGATAGACGATGTAGTTGCTTACATGTTGCCCAAGGCAAAAAGCACGACTTGCATCGAAACACAGACAGCAAAACAAACAACAAGCACACATGGTTTCATATGAACCATGACATGGACTCGACTTCGCATGAGGGGTACATGACTGATACTACCCTAGGGGTTCTTGGACTTAGGTGGTGGAGTGCTCGGTCTCGTAGTCACACTCCTCTGGGTCTTCCTCTTGATCGTCCCTTGGACGGGTATCGTATCTGGTTGAGGGGGGCGGAGAATGAGGAGGTCCTTCCTGACGACGCTTCGTCGGTGGGTTAGTGAAGAGCTCATGATACTCCTTCGCACTCATGCGACGATGACGTGTGGGTGCATCTCTAGCTGGGGGTACTCCTCCTCGGTAAGCGACAGCTGGTCGTCCCTCAGGGGCTCCATCCTTCTTTATCTTGTCTGGCTTTGTCTTGGCTTGGTGCACTAGCTCTCGGGTGTGGTGAAGTTCCTCGCAGAGCTTCACAGACTCCTTAATCAGGTTGTGAGCCATATTGTCAATGGAGAGGCTGAAGTAGGTCTAGAACCTAAGTGGTGTGCCATCCTCCTTGGATGGAATCAGTGTCCAACTCTCGCCAAGATCATCCTTCCTCAAAGGAAGGTAGAGAGTACCCGGCTCGTCGGCCATCTCTAGAATGATATCTCAAAGGTGCAGAAGTGCCTTGTGTGCAGTTGTCTCGACTGCGAGTGTCATGGTCTCCATCTGTGGTCCTTCGAATTACCAGCTAGTCGGGGAGTCGTTGGCCTTCACGACCACATCCACGTGGTACTCCTTCGTGACGGCATCGACCCAGTGCTCGTGGTAGAGGTAAATGGGTGGTTGGCAAAACTGGCACTTCTCTAGGCTATCCTCAAGGAGTAGGGGAAAGCCAGATGTCAGGAAGGCATCAGGTACGACGGCCATCTACAAAGGTTTGAAGGAAGGAGAGTCAGTAGAGTTCTATGTGAGGAATAGAAGAGGTACTAAGTGCAGAAAATCCTAAGTATAGGTGCTGGGTGTAGTTTGAAATTGGTTTTATCCTAACAAATGTCCGTGCTAACTAAGGGCTTAATACAGTCAGGATGGCATTGATGCCAGCTTTGTGGGGGCCCCGACTCATAAGTCGTGATCACCGAATGCACGTGTACAGTGATCCCAGAGATCAATGCTCATTGAACACACAGAAGATGAATAACACGAGTCTTACATCCATATTTAGCGTATTACACAAATAAAGAACATGAAGGTCAAGTCTTACATAGATAGAACCACAAGGGCCAAACATTTAAACATAACAAACAGCGGAAGTCTTGGTCGAAAGCGTGAACCGATGCCATCTGCCTTAAACCTACATGCATTCTTACTGGGAAGCGTCCTAGTTCGCATGTTCGTCACCAACGAACTCTTCACCGTACTCCTGTTCTTCCTGCCTGGCCAATTAAATAACTAGTAGCAAGCCGATGAGTACTTTGAATGTAGTCGCAAGCAACCCAAGTTGTGGGACAAGGTATAACAATGCATGATATAGCACTAAGTAGGTAAGTTTTGCAGAAAGCTGATTTTTTAGTGCAATGATATGATAAAATAACCTTGAGTAAGCATGCATCAACTGTTAATAGGTACTCATGTGAACAAGTCTCAGCTATCATCATATAAGAGGTGTTGAACATCTCATGTTCACCATCATGCCAAATCATCGGACTTAGCTCAAGTATCACCTTTGTGACATCCACATGCACACACAACAAGTTTAGTAAACATTTGGACGTAGCACAAGAGCTATCATCCAACTGTCCTTGACCGTGGACACGGATATTCGAATAGTTTTACACTCTGGAGAGGTTGCACACTTTACCCACAGGACTCGGGGAACTTCCATGGCATCCACGACTCACGGTATATTACATACCCGAGGTAAGCACCCGAACAATGCCTTTCTCATGGTGATACTAAACAAGGAGTCCACTCGTTGGTGCCATCCCTCATGACATACGTCACATGTATCATCCATGAGGGCACGCAACGGTGTGCCCGGTGCCTGTAAAGACATCGCATGGCCTTCCACTTTCGGGACGACCCTGTCTCGAGAGTGACCACTTCACTCTCGCCACTGGTAATGCGGCCTCCCTGCTAGCACCAACCATAGTAATCACCAAAGCCCCGTCCCATAAGGGTTATCGTGGTCATACATGTAAGGTTAGAATAACGGTCGCAACTTACACCAATCCGTTTTCGAAAACCACACACACTCGCTTGCTCCGGTACACCACTTCTTTATCAAGTGGCTACCTAGCTCATCAACATCTCCCTCGGGCATTAGTGGCACCCGACGAGGTTTACGAAAGGTCTTTGAAATAATATCTTTTCCATCACCATGCATATTCCCATCCCACTTGCGTAGCAACTAGAGCAACTTAACTACTCCCACCCGCACAACCCTCATAACGAGGTAGGGTCGTGCATGATGCAAGTATCAACAAGAAACTATCAGAGGCATCCCACCAAAGGGGAATACCACATCATCATGATCAATGCCACGAAATAAAGTGTTGTTTGATATGCAGTAAAAGTTTTCATAGTCATGGTCAAAGGGCTGCTTGCCTGGCTCAACAAAGTCTTCGGGGTATTCAAAGTCTTCGGTTCCAACTCCTTCGTCAACAATGTAATCTATCGTCATGATAAATAACAGGGATAATAAGTAACACACAAAAACAGAGCACAAAATTTACTACTAAAATGCTACCCTACTCTAATAAATACTAAAAACTATACTAAAATATTTGTCTAACGTTTTGCTGTGAAAACATTTTTGAGAGCTATTTAAACAGAGGCAAAAATATGCCTAAAAAGGTTTTAAAATAAAACACTACATTAAAAGTTTTCAAAAAAATTCACAAATGGCACTATTAAATTCTACATATTATTCTAAGATTTTAGGTGGAAAAGTATTTGGCATTGGATTTTTATTTTGTTGTGAGGGATTTTTGGAAATCATAACAGAAAAGAAAAAGGGGAAGGGGCACTATGCCCTGGCCCAGAACTGGACGCAATTGGGTCGGCCCAGAGCAAAGCGGCTCCAGGCGAGCCGATGCACCCGCCCTCATCAGGTTCAAACCTGATGGGCGGGGCCCGTGTGCCAGTAACAGGGAGAGGGAGGCAGGCAAGGCAGAGGCTAACGAGCAGGCCCCACTTGCCAGGGCCATCGTCAAACTCCGTCTAGGAGACGGCGGTGCTCACCGGCGGTGAAGGGAGGCACGATGAGGGGAGCTGGAGGCGGGAACGGGCTCAGCATTGGGTCGTCGTTCCTCTGGAGGTGGAGGGAAGGCCGGAGGTGCCCTGGCTCGCCGGCGACGAACACCCACGGCGGAGCAGCTTCGTGAGGGGATCGCCAGCGGTGCTCCCTCGCTGGAAATGTACAGGGAGGAAGGGGGAAGAGGTCAGGGGAACCCTACGGGCCTGATGGAGGAGAGAAGAGCGCTAGAGCGAGCTTGTGTCCCAAGATTGACGGAGCTCCGCCGCGGCGGCGCCTCGGTCGATCTCGAGCACTGGTGCTCGGGGGGCTCAAACCGGGGTTCGGGACGGCCAAATGGGAGTAGGAGAGCGCCAGAGGAGGGGAGAGGGGGCTCGGGGATGCCTTTTATAGGCGAGCCGCAGTCCACCAATTTGCTGGTGCGCTGGCGAGCTCGGGGCCATGGCTAGAAGGCGCGGGAGGAGATGAGGGTGTGTCTGGGGTGCTCCTGGGGCTGGTCTAGGACGAGCGGGAGCAAGAGAGAGAGATAGAGGAGAGCCCGCGCGTGAGAGGTCAGTGGTTGGCCGAGAGGGGCGGCCGTGCGCGCGCTGGAGAGGGCTACAAGAGAGGGAGGTAGGAAGGGGTCGTTGCCCTGGCGTGTTGTGGACTTCAAGTTGCATCGACTGGCATGAGGTGAAGGCCCGAGGTGGTCGGTTATGGCCAAGAGAGGGAGGTCAACCCTCTGGAGCACGGCTGCGCGCTCTAGAGCGTGACTTTGGCCAACATGCTAGAGTTTCTGACGCGCTCTGGCATGTCCACTTGTGTCCCGTAGCTGAAGGGGGAATAAAGAAAGTGGGAAAGACCCTTGGATGCTCTGGAGTAGCCATGAGTGAAAGAGAGAAGTAAGAGAAGAGAGAAAAGATGATGTCCAAAGAGGGAAATGGAGCTTTTACCCCATGCACTCATGCTCTCTAGCGCCAGGGACTTTACTGGAGGTGGGGAGGGACTGCATGATGTTGTTTTAAAAATTTGGGGTGAACAAGAGTGGTGGAGGGGGCTCAATAATTGGTTCTTGCACTCAGCCTAAGAGTGTTTGATCAGCACTAGGGCAGGCTAGACTCACCCACTGGAGATGAAACCTAACAAGATGAAGTGGTGGTAATAATTGAGCTTGATCACCTAGTTTGAGCTTAATTGAGCAAAGTTGATAATGTAAACTTTGCAAACCCTAGATATTAACAGAAACCGACTTCTGTAGATCCAGGTGTGCAAATCTAATGTCCTTGATGCACAACTTGGTGTAGCATCCTTATTTGGGTAATGGAACATGTCCACAAAGTTTGGGGTCAAGGGAAGAAACTTCACAATGTAAATTTGTTCAAATTTGGATCTGGACAGGGAGGGTTTTGGAATAGTTTGATGAATCAAAACAATTTGGATTGAGATGGAACTTCGCAAGATCATTACTTATGACATTGTTGACTTGCTGGAATTTTCTTGAAATTTATTGAGAAAATTTCTTATAGAAATATTTCAAAAGCTAGATTTGGATAGAAAGAGTTTGAGGGGTTTTGCCCGTGATTTTGAACATGACAATGTGTTGAAACTCATATATATGGAAAACATATGTCCACTAATTTAGCCTAAATTTTCTCAAATATTTTGAAAGCATTTAAATAATTTTTCCCTATGAAAAAACATTTCTGGTCTTAAGAAAAAGCTTTGAAATAAAATATTAAAATAATCTTTAAAATTAATATTTGGTGGTTTTGGGAAGTCATAAACATAGTAGGTTTCAAATAAAGCCTTTGGGGAAAAGGGATCCACCCAATTAGAGGACGTGTAGTGCAAACCTCAACTCAGGGGGTTTTGAGAATCTAATTTGAATAAATCCTTTTTGGTCAAAATAATATCTGGTAAAAATAGTTTTGGGCACGATTCACATGGCATGGTCATTGGTCAAGATGTTTGGTTCAAGGAAGATGAATATGGAGAGGAGTAGTACCTAAGAGTGCCAGACAAATTCAACATAACAGTCAAATAAGCAATAATTCAAACAAGCATGCACTCAAAAAGTTTTAATTGGTTCCAAATTTTATAAATCCTAGCATAACAAAGTGATACAAACACAGGGTATGATAGAAAGGTTGTCAGTTTTAAACCTCCGGTCCGGCTCATACAGTTTGCGTCAAAATTTGGTACAATATTTAAGTCCCAAGCAGATTGCAAGCAATTTACTTGACACTTGGGGGCTAATGTATCTCATCTCTTTCTTATAGAGTCATTTCATTACTTAGGTAATGACCCGACCCTTGTGGGCTACAATAGGCATTTAATCTATGATTGAGTGCTGGTTCATTACTTAGGTAATGTCCCAGCCCTTGGGGGCTACGTTTGGCGCTTAATATATGGTTTAGTGTCGGCTCATTACTTAGGTAATGACCCGGCCCTTGGGGGATACACTTGGCTCTTGAGCTATGCTTATGTGTTGGCTCATTACTTAGGTAATGACCCGGCCCTTGAGAACTACAGGGCGATTTTATGAAAATTTGCTAAATGAATGGAAGACCCAGCTGACCTTTAAAAAAGTCAACCGACTCTTGGGGGCTGCATAAGTATATATATGAAGAGGCAAGATAAGTTCAGTACCTCGTATTTTTTCTTCATCATGGCGACCAGGCTGGCCTCCATGTCTCGACTGGCAAACAGACGGATCAAATAACCACTATGCAATTTGTTAGCAGTAAGTTTCTCCAAGTTTGAAATATCATATGGAGTCTTTTCTTCCTTCGGGGGAGCTGCCTCATCTTCTTTGATATGCTTGGATAGTACATGCGAGGGAACTGGAGTTTTGTAAGCCGCCCCTATGAGAAAGACCTCTTCATGAGAATTCATGTGTTCAGTTCACAGCTGGGGGCTGGGTGGCTTAGGAGCGGAATCTGGATGGGCTTCAGGAGCCTCAATGTCCATGACAGCTGGCTCAGCCTGTGGAAGAACCGCTTCAGGGGCATTTTTGGATGCCTCGGAAGGCTCAATATGAGAGTCGGGAATATTGGGTGTTCGGATCTCTGGGTCTTTTACATCAGGAATTGCGAATGACCCACCCCTTTCTTTTGTTTGGCTTGAGCCCTGTGAGCAAAGGTAATATTGGATATGCCATGATAAGGTATGAGATATTGAATGTTTTTCGGGGCATAGAAATGCTTACCCCGGGTTAATAATAAGAGGAGGTAGCTTTGAGGCGGTTGAATCACCAGAAGAAGGAGGCGAGTCCTGAAAAAAGTTAGCATTGTTAACACAGTTAATAATCTATAAAGATAGTATCCAAGCAAAATAAGCTCAAGACAAGGAAGTACTTCTGTGCGCTATTTTCGAGGAGCCAGTTCATTTGGTAAGCCGGTTAAAAGGTCTCCAGAGCCGGCGCTCCGGGTCTGACGTTTGCTATCATCTTGTTGTTTCTTCAAAAGAAAGTTATGACTCAAGTAAGCAAAAGGATGGGAACTCTTTACCTTTCATACAGCCCATCGTACTCTCTTTATGGTTGAAAGATCCGAGTCAGAGGAGACAATGGTTACCTCGGTAACATCGGCATGGATTGTTTCAGCTTCTTCCTATGAGTGGTCGCCATCAATAAGTTGCATAAAGAGAAGGCCAAGGTTGTCAAGTTCTACATCTGAGTCATCTATATCAAACAGTTCTTCAGTTGACTGTTTCCTCTTGCGGGACGATGCCTTAGGTTTTGAGGCCTTTGGGACTTTGTTCTTCTTTTGAGAGTTGAGGGCAACAGTTTTTTCCAGAATGAAGAGCCGGCCTACAAAGAACAAAGCATATTAGTAGAAAAGGGTTAATAAGGTATGGAGTTAAAAGAATGGATGAAGGTTAGGACGAAAAGACTTACATCCGGAGTCGGGTTAAGTGCAGAGAAGGGGTGTAAGTTGGTCTTGCTACAGGCGGCTAATGTTTCCCCCAATAGAGACTTCACGATGGTATTAACATCCTGGTCCTTTAGAGGGGTCCAGGTGAAGCGTTGAGGGTCATCTGTTTTACCAGTATACTGACACATCAAGGTGCCTTGGCGGCTTAGCAGCAGAATCCTCTAGGAGACCCAGCAGCGGGTTAGATCGACACCTGTCAACCCATTGGCTAACAAGGCCGTGACTTTAGAGAAGGCAGAGGCATATTGAGCACGTCCGGCGGCTGACATCTGGTCTAGAAGTTCTGTATTTGTGCTAAGCTGGTAAGAACAGTAACCCGACAGTGGATTCTCCTCCTCTAGTGAAGTGTCTTGTCAATAGAACCAAGTCTTGTTCCACTCTTTGGGATGACTTGGCAGGATCGCTGCTGGGAAAAGTATGTCTCTCCATCTCTGAAGAGTTACACCCCCCGAGCTCAAGACTTAACCCGTCCGCCATTTCAGTTTGGCGGTTGACGTAAAAGTACTCCTTGAACAGATCAATAGATGGTTCCTCTTAAATATAGGCTTCACAGAAGGTCTCAAATTGGCACATGTTGGTAACGGAGTTTGGGCCAATATCTTGGGGGTGCAAATTGAAAGCATGTAAGATGTCCTAGAAAAACTTTGACCCGGGCGGAGAGAAACTCCGAAGAAGATCATTTGTGAATATAATGACCTCCCCGTCTTTGGGCTTAGGGGTGGTCTCGTTGCCTGGACCTCGCCAGTGGATGACATCCTGAGTCGGCAGAACCCCCATGGTGAAGAATTCCTTGAGAGACTCTTCGGTCACTCCAGACTTTACCCAGTTGCAAGTAGATGGAGTCTTTGACATGGTGGCGGCTTAGGAAGCTACTGGAAATCATGAATATTTGGCAACCTAAAAATACATTTTGATCAAGGCTGCTATAGCTATAAATGGTGATAGCACTGGGTGGGTCAATAAAAATTGTGAGCCACCGAAGCTACTTGCGATGAGATAAAGTGAGCCGGCAGATTTTTTGGTGGATCAAGTTTATCCATGCTGGTTGAAACATTGCTAAGTGTTGAGAAACTGATTCCACAGCTACAGCTATGGATTTAAGATCTATGGGAAAGAGAAAAAGAAAATTATTCTAGCCCTAAAAAGACTGGCAGAAGAACAGATGGTCGTTATTCAAATTACAACAAGCTGCAGATCTATAATGAGTGTGGCTAAGTACAGAGTGAGCAGTCACGTGATTTTGGCAGTATTACGAGGCTTTGAAGAAGGTGTTTTCATCCAATTGGTGAAGAACACTCCCACGAATGGTGATGAACACCGACGAACTCCAGGATTCAAGGAAACCCTAATGCAGATCTGATAGGGGCCAAAGTTAGAACCTTGTGAGTGCGGCGAATGCGCGGGAGCTCTAGATTGTTCCAGGTTGATGCAGCGGCCAGTGTTGATGAAGACGGCGATGACCGAGCGGCGTAGCTGGCTTCGGCGGCGTTGGCATTCGGAGGAAGAAGAATAAGAAGATGGTGGTGGGGGAAATGAAAGTGATGGCCCCCGCACTTATTTATAAGGACATAATGGTCTTTCGACGGTCCAGTGCAAGAATCGAGGGAGCACGGTGATGATTACATTAAGAAGACGCCTCGATTTTCGAGCTAGTCATATTAATGAGGAAATATCCGTTCTGACGTCAGAGGAATCTTTTTTGATTTTTCTGATGACGTCACGACGGGTCATGAAAGCTTGTCAGATGCAACAATTGCCCATTTTCCGGTGGGTCATGAAGATTATAAGAGTAGTCAAGACTCACCAATCAGAAGACTTGAAGATTGACATGAACTAGTTCAAATCAATCTGGGGTCTAGTGTTGGGGATATAACCCGAGGGTGAGACCCGCCCAGGTGGGGCCGGGTTATACGGTTGGCGGCTTATGACAACTTCAGGAGTAAACGTAATCAGTGGGCCAGAAGGCCCAGAACTGGAAGACAGGATGTAACCCGGCGGGCTTGGGCCGCCGGGGGCGACTTGTTAGATAAGGCATGTATAGTTAGAGGCGAGGTCGGTTGTCAAGTATAACCCAGCCCGGACTCTTGTAAGCTAAGGGCCTTGGCCCGTGTATATAAGGGTCGGTTACCTGGGCGGCTGAGGACACAAAAAACAACTCATTGATAGCTAGGTCAAGCGAACTCGCTCCCTTGTAATCGATACCCAATCAATACAACACAGAGCAGGACGTAGGCTTTTACCTCTTTCCGAGCGGCTGAACCTGGGTAAACCTTGTCTCTCGATTCCGATCAACCCCTTCGAGCTCACCGCCTTAGCGATGGCCTTGAACCTAAGTCCTTTCACGAGGACATCTGTCGTGACAAAACCACTATAGAGTTGGTTTAGCGATTTCTAAGGCACGACGTCCTCGCATGTTCATAGTCGGATCGTCAAAGTTGACACTACCAAAAATGATAGCCACATCTCATCAAAACACGAGGACAACTTCGCCTCTATCACTCAAGCTTGTTAGATAGCAGGTGACAAATACTATCCAAGCGACGATTGGTTATCTTAACAAGAGGCGGTATGAAAATGCCAATGATATAGAGATGTGAAACCTCTATGAATGAATAACCGGCAAAAACTCCAACTTCGAAAACATCATAGGGTAGGATCGAAAGTAGGTCTAGAGTGGGAAATTAGACTACTTGACCAATTAAAAATCTAATTTTTCCCAATTTTAGGTGTTGGTAGATTTTAGCATTCATAGCAAGTCAAGCACACTCTACACATGCATGTCTACGAGTATAGCAGCGGAAAGTAAAGACATGCATGAGTAGTAAAGGAAGGGTAGGAAGATCAAACGAAATTTGGAGACACGATGATTTTTCCCATGGTTCCGATAGGTGGTGCTATCGTACGTCCATGTTTATGGAGTCTTCAACCCACGGAGGGTAACAGTCGCAAGAGTCCATGAAGGGCTCTACCCACGGAGGGTTCCATGAAGAAGCAACCTCGACTATACCATGATGGCCTATGTCCACAGAGGACTAGCCTAACTCGGGGTAGATCTTCACGAAGTAGGTGATCTCCTTGCCCTTACAAACTTCTTGGTTCACTCCACAACATGAAGTAGGAGGCTCCCAAGTGACACCTAACCAATCTAGGAGGCACCACCCTCCAAAAGGTAATAGGCTCAATTATGTCGATGAACTCCTTGCTCTTGTGCTTCAAGATGATAGACTCCTCAACACACAATCACTATCTCATAGATTTGGCTTGGTGGAAGAGATTGATTGGGTGGAAAGCAACTTGGAGAGGCTGGAGATCAAGATTCATATGGTTGGAATGGAATGGCATGATCTCAACACATGAGTAGATGGCTCTCTCTCTCTCAGAAAATCACTTGGTATGAGTGGGGATCTATTCTAAGTGCTTCTCCTGCGAGTGCATGATGGTGGAGGGGTATATATAGGCATCTCCAAAAATCCAACCGTTACACCTAATAAGTCCAACTCGGTGACACCGATGTGTTAATCTTGGTGGTACCGAGTTGCCTAAAAGGTAGCAACTTTTGAATCTCAGTGAGACCGATACATAGAACTCGGTTGCACCGATAAGGTGACCAACAGTTTGATTGCTAGACTTAGTAACGACGATTCAACAAACTCGACCGATTTTGTGAATTTGCGTAACTGAATCTTGGCAACCCAAACATGGTGGCACCGAATCAGAATCGGTTGCACCGAAGGGCTAGGGTTTGGCTGAGTCTATATGAGGCTGAGAATCGGTGGCACTGAGTGGGGAGTGTTGGTTGCATCAATTTTGGATATTTGGCTTTGGACAGACTTTTGTGGAAGAGCTTGTGGGTGTATGTGGTGACTATCACTTTTGCACATATGAGCATTTTGTTCACCAACAGTAGCTTACCCCCTTTTGATATTATTGGCTTTCCTATGGACTCAAAGTGATTTCTCACAAAGTAAAATCTAGAGTCATCTTGCTTGAAGCTTTGCCAATCTATTTCCTTGCATCTGGAGGTATTCCACAATCCTTTTGCCAACCCATCATTGAACTTTTCCTGAAGCATGCTTAGTGGAAACATTAGTTCAGTGACATATATGTTGTTATTAATTACCAAAACAACCAAGGGAGCAGATGTGCTTTCAATCTCCCCCTTTTTGGTAATTGATGACCACATATATGTGGGGACCCCGACTCATAAGTCATGATCACCAAATGCACGTGTACAGTGATCCTAGAGATCAATGCTCACTAAACACACATAAGCTGAATAACAAGAGTCTTACATCCACACTTAACGTCTTACACAAATAAAGACCATGAAGGTCAAGTCTTACATAGATAGGGCCACACGGGCAAAACACTTAAAACAGAACAAGCAGTGGAAATATTGGTCGAAAGCGTGAACTCATGCCATCTGCCTTAACCTACAGGCATTCTGACCGGGAAGCGTCCTAGTTCGCATGTTCGTCTCCAACGAACTCTTCAAAATACTCCTATTCTTCCATGCCTGACCAATTAAATAACTAGTGGCAAGCCAATGAGTACTTTGACTGTACTCACAAGCAGCCCAGCTTGTGGAACAAGGTAACAATGACGCATGATGTAGCACTAAATAGGTAAATTTGCGAAAAGCTAATTTTGTATGCAAATGACATGATCAAGTAACTAGTGAGCATGCATCAACAACTAGTGGGTATTCATGTGAACAATTGCAGATATCAATACAAGTATTGGATGAACATCTCATGTTCACTCATCACGCTAAGTCATCGGACTTAGGTCAATCCTCATGCTAAGTCATCGGACTTAGGTCATGTGACCTCTTGTCACCATCACACCCATACTCACACCAAGTTTTTGCGAAAACATTTGGACGTGGCATAAGCAGCAGCACCCAACTGTCCTTGACCGTGGACACGGCTATTCGAACAGTTTTACACTCTACAGAGGTTGCACACTTTACCCACAAGACTCGGGGAACTTCCGTGTCACCCATGACTCGCGGTATATAACATACCCGAGGTAAGCACCCGAACAATGCCTTTCCCCCAATGATACTAAACATAGAGTCCACTCGATTGGTACCTAGCCCTCATGATGTACATCACACGAGCCTCGCTCTAATCGTACCATCCATGAGGGGACCAACGGTGTGCCCGGTGCCTGTGAAGACAGCGCATGATCGTACATACCGGTACGGACCCGTATCGAGAGTGACCATGCCACTCCCGCCACTAATAATGTGGGCTCCTTGCCAGTACCCACCAAGGTAATCAACAAAGCCCCGTCCCATAAGGGGTATCGTGGTTGCGCATGTAAGGTTGGCACGGTCGACAAATCTTAAACCCTACATTTTCGAAAACACATCCTCATATTGTTCTGGCACACCACTTCTTCCTCAAGTGGTCACCCATCTTATCAACATCTCCCTTGGGCATTAGTGGCACCTGACGGGGTTTTCAAAAACGTCTTTGAAACCATTTCCCTTCACTTCACTATGCATAAAGTCCCTTCCCACTTGCATAGCATCTACTAGCATCCTAAATACTCCCACACGCACAACCCTCATAAGGTGGTAGGGTCATGCACGATGCAAGTCTCAACGGAAAGGTACGAAGGCATCCCACCGAAAGGGGAACACCACATCACATGATCAATTATGATGAAAGTAAAGTGCTATATGACATGCAATAAAAATGGTTACTCATCATGGTCAAAGGTCTGCTTGCCTGGCTCAACAAAGTCTTCGGGGTCTTCAAAGTCTTCGGGTCCAACTTCTTCGTCAACAGCGCAATCTATCATCACGATAAAATAACGATAAAAATAATCAACACACAAAAACAGAGCACTCAAGCTACTTATAAAAATGCTAACCTATTCTGATAAATACTAAGGACTATCTTAAAAATGTTTGTTTAATATGTTACTATGAAAAATATTTTTAAAAACTATTAAACAGAGGCAGGAAATGCCAAATAGGGATTTTTAATTAAAATTGTACTAAAAAGTTTTTCAAACATTTTTACAAATGGCACCAATAAATTCTATGGAATATTCTAAGATTTTTGGTGGAAGAAATATTGTCATAGGAATTATTTTGGGTTCTGTGGGATTTTTGTAAAGTCCATAGAAAAAGAAAAAGGAAAAAAGAAAAGGAAAAGCCACAGGGACGTATGCCAGAGGTGGCTAGAGGTTGGGCTGGCCCAGCTGGCCAGCCAGCCGGCCTCGCGCGCGGTCAGGTTCAAACCTGACGAGCGGGGCCCGGTCGTCAGCGACTCAGGGGGAGAGAGAGCGCACGGGAGAGGGAAAGAGAGACCGACAGGTGGGCCCCACCTGTCGGATCCTTCTCCCACCTCTGGACGGGGAGGGGAGCTGCTCACCGACGGCGGCACGGGGCACAGCGACGGCAGGCGATGGTGGGAACGGGCTCGAGGAAGAGTCGCCGGTCTCCTGGAGGTGGAACGGAGGCCGGAGGTGGCCAGAGTCGCTGGCGGCAAGAACCCACGGCGGAGGTGGCTTCGGGAGGTGGTCGCCGGGGCCGATTCAGCCTATAAAGAGGACGAGAGGGAGGGGGTCGCATTAGGAGGGATAGGGAGGACCAACGGGAGAGAAATGGGGGTCGGAGAGGCTTCTTACCCGGAGATCGACGGGTCGATCCCGAGCATAGAGACGTCAGGGGCTCTCAAGGGGGCTCAGGGAGGTTTCTGGGGAGAGAAGAGTGAGGCCAGAGGGGAGAGAGGGGCTCGGGAGGCCCTTTTATAGGCGGGGGCGAGTCCACCGAACGCTGGTGTGCTAGCGAGCTCGTGGCCGAGGCCAGAGGCCACGAGAGAGAGAGGGCGAGCCAGGGGCGTTCCTGGGGTCGGTCTAGGCCAAAGGGAAGAAAGAGAGAGGGAGATATGCCCGCGCATGTGAGCTCCCAGGTTGGCCAAACCGGGCGGCGCCGAGGACGCATGTGGGAGGGCGGAGGAGACAGGAGAGAGAGGGGGCCGACAGCTTGGCGTGTCATGAACGCCGAGGGTGCCTCGGGGGACACATGAGGGAGGCCCAAGGTAGTCGGGGCCGGCCATTGGGTGGCGGCTACAGTGCGGGAGCGCACTATAGCACGCTCTAGAGCGTGCGTATGGTCGGCATTGTTGTTGCCTGCGCGCTCTGGGGTGCCCCACCTTGTCCACTAGCTGCTGGAAGGCCTGGAGATACTCTTTGGATGCCTCAGAGGCTAAGCAGGGCTAGGGAGAAAAGAAAGGGAAAGGGAAAGATAGAAAAGATGATGTCTAGGGGTGAAAATAGGGGTTTTACCCCACCTCACAGTGGCCAGATGGCTTGGGACTTTTACTGGATGTGCAAGGTACTTACCAGAGGTTGTGGTAAAAAGGTGAGGCCAAGGGTAAAAGGATAAGGTGGAGAGATGATGGTTTTACCAATTCACCAGAAGGTGTTTGGTAATGATTTAGGCAAGAAAACTCTACCACCTTACTGAGATACTTACCAGGGTGAAATACTAGGTTAAAATGAGAGGTTTCACCAAGTTTTAGCTCAAGTGGGAAAAGTTGACAATGGAAATTTGATGAACCCTAGAAATTAGCAGAATCAGATTTCTGTAGATCCATTGATGCTAGGCTTTTACCCTTGATGCACCACTTAGTGTATCATCACTATTTGGCCATTAGAGCATGCCCACAAAGTTTGAGGCCAAGGGGAGACACTTCACAATGTAAAGTTTCTCAAATTTGATTCTAGATAGGAATGGTTTTGGGATGGTTTGATGAATCAAACCAACTTGGATTGAGATGAAACTTTGCAACATAATCACCAATGATAGTGTTGACTTGCTGAAATTTTCTTGGAATTTATTGAGAACATTTCTTATAGAAATATTCCAAAAGTTTGATCTGAACAGAAAGAGTTTTGAGAGGATTTGCCCATGATCTGATCATGCCCTTGGGTTGAAACTTATATATATGGAAAATATATGTCCACTGAGTTCCTCCAAATTTTCTCAAATGTTTTTAAAGCATTTAAATAATTTTTCCCTAAGAAAAACCATTTCTAGCCTGAAGAAAAAGCCTTTAAATAAAATATAAAGATAATCTTTAAAAATAACATTTTGTGGTTTTGGGAAGTCCCATATATAGTAGGTTTGAAGTAAAGCCTTTGGAAAATAAGAATCCACCCAATTTGAGGATTTGCAGTGCAAACCTCATTTCAGGGGTTTTGGAAACTTAATTTAAATAAATCATTTTTGGTTGAAGCAAAAATTGATAGAAATTGTTTTGGGCACTATTCACATGGCATGATCATTGGGCAAGAGGTTTGGGTAAAGAAAGATGAATATGAAGTGGAATAGAACATAGTAGTGCCAGATAAGACAATCATCAAGCAAGCAAACAGCATAGCAAACAAGCACAAGCACTTTGAAAAAGTTTTAGTTGGCTCCAAATTTTATAAAACCAAACATAACAATGTGCTACAAACATAAGGTGTGACAATATAGATCAAAGCTTCAACATATGATATAATCAAAGAATATAATCGTCAGTTTGGGAGTATGTGATAAGCATGAGCTCCCCCTAAATTTGTGCATTATTTTTAAATTTGTGTTTGAATGCAAATGCACAATTTATTAGGTACATGGGGGCACTTATTCCATGTCACATACAACTTGATGGTGTGCGAGAGTAATAAGAGTTACTATCATAGCACAACACATCAAGCAAAGTGAATGATCGTCTCATAACCATCAAAAGGATAGGAAATAGTAGCAACACACATTAAAGCGTGTGATCAAACACGAACAAAAGTATAACACAAGCAACCAAAATACCAAATGTTTTTAAAACATCCATAAAACAAAATGCTCTCTCACTCGAAGCCTAAAGATAAATATACAACTTCTCCCCCTTTGCAAACATGTTACCAAAAAGTTCAAAGAGATATAGCCAATCGTCCTTCTAGGGCTGATCTCCTCTGGTGGTCGATGTTGGAGTCGAGAGAAGTGCATCGGCGAATACCTCTGCAGATGTCCTGGATGGAGTTGGAGTAGCAACTAGTGGCACTGGAGGAGCTGATGGAGCTGAGGTGACAGTAGCAGGTGCTGACGATGAAGGTCTCATCTCCGGAGCTAGCACTATAGGTGTTCTAGCCCGAGTCTTGAACTGGGCAGGCGTCCTAACAGGTGCACGATCCTCATCATCGTCTGATTCAGACTCTGAAGAGGTGCAATGGATAGGAGCTTCATCTACTTCCTTCTTGAGCTCGTTCACGGTCTTGGTCAGCCCATCCACTTTGTCATTGAGGGTCTTCACTCTATCCTCAAAGATCACAAGACTATTCTGGTTCTCTAGTATGTCCTTGATGTCCTTTTGCATGACCTGAACTGTTGAGATCAAGAGACCGATCTGCTCGTTCCTGGACCTAGGGACGCAGGCACTAGTGGCTCTATCTGCCTCTACCTCTGCCTCTGCTTGTGCCTGCGCCTTTGCTTCAGTTGATGTGGGATGGTCTGGGTCCATCACCACAACATTGTCCTCGAAGTCTGGCTCTAGGGGCAAGTCGGGTCTATCCAGAGCAAAGATGTGCTTCTCCAGCTTGGAGTTGATGAACATCTGAATGTAGGGTGCATAGCAGCATGAGCGCTTCTGATCAGCAGCAACCCTAGGCATTCAGTGAGACCGAGATTTTTGAGTTGGTTCCACCAAGATGCACTTGGGAGGTTTTAATGGTCAGTCCTTTGTCGATACGGAACTCCGAGTGCTCCTCACACAGAGAGATCAAAAAGTACTTGTTCAAATTTAGTGATGCAGCATGAATAGACCATGAGGTGAGACAGCATAGATTGCTAGAGGAGTGGTCCTAGGCATTCTTGTACATACAATTGGCAAATGAAAGATCAAAAGCCAAATAGCAACAATCGGATATCCTCGAATGAGTAAATAAATGCAGACCAACATGCTCAGACAATAAGATGTCAAATGAAAACATGACAAACATGCACAAACACACTAGCATCTAACAAGCACTTTGGCGATGCTGGAGTCATCTATATATGAGTATATTGACTTAGGAGCCAAGTAAGAATACTTGATCATAGGGCATACTCATCATATAAGCACAAGTGGGGTTACCACTTTTACATAAAGTGTTTAATGTTGTCACATACTATGAGATGCTTTGACTCAAGTCTTAGAGTAAAGCTCCCCCTTGATGTGAAATCCCCCCATAGGAGGGATAAACTAGCTGTTGGAAATATGCCCTAGAGGCAATAATAAAATGGTTATTATTGTATTTCCTTGTTCATGATAATTGTCTATTTTTCATGCTATAATTGTATTAACCAGAAACCGTAATACATGTGTGAATACATAGACCACAACATGTCCCTAGTGAGCCTCTAGTTGGCTAGCTCGTTGATCAATAGATGGTCACGGTTTCATGACCATGGACATTGGATGTCATTGATAATGGGATAACATCATTAGGAGAATGATGTGATGGACAAGACCCAATCCTAAGCATAGCACAAGATCGTGTAGTTCGTCTGCTAAATCTTTTCTAATGTCAAGTATAGTTTCCTTAGACCATGAGATTGTGCAACTCTCGAATACGTAGGAATACTTTGGGTGTGGGAAACGTCGCAACGTAACTGGGTGGATATAAAGGTATACTACGGGTATCCCCGAAAGTATTTGTTGGGTTGGCACGAATCGAGACTGGGATTTGTCACTCCATGTGATGGAGAGGTATCTCTGGGCCCACTCGGTAAGACATCATCATAATGAGCTCAATGTGACTAAGGAGTTAGCCACGGGATGATATGTTACGGAACGAGTAAAAAGACTTTCCGGTAACGAGATTGAACAAGGTATAGGGATACCGAAGATCGAATCTCGGGCAAGTATCATACCGGTAGACAAAGGGAATTGTATACGGGATTGATTGAATCCCCGACATTGTGGTTCATCCGATGAGATGATCGTGGAGCATGTGGGAGCTAACATGGGTATCCAGATCCCGCTGTTGGTTATTGACCGGAGGGGTGTCTCGGTCATGTCTACATGCCTCCCGAACCCGTAGGGTCTACACACTTAAGGTTCGATGACGCTGGGGTTATAGGGAAATAGTGTACATGGTTACCGAAGGTTGTTTGGAGTCCCGAATGAGATCTTGGACGTCATAAGGAGTTCCACAATGGTCTGGAGGTAAAGATTCATATATAGGAAGTGAGGTTTTTGTCACCGGAAGTGTTTCGGACACCGCCGGTAATGTACCGGGACCACCGGAATGGTTCCGGGGGTCCACCGGGAGGGGCCACCAGCCCCGGAAGGCTTCATGGGCCAATATTGGGAGGGAACCAGCCCCTAGGTGGGCTGGTGCGCCTCCCACCCCAGACCAAGGCATAGCAAGGGTGGAGGGGGCGAACCCTAGGCATGGAGGGGCCCAAGGCCCACCCTAGGGCGCCGCCCCTCCTCCCACCTTGGTCGCCGGCCGTCCCATCTAGGGATGACGCACCCTCTAGGGTGGGAACCCTAGATGGGGTGCCTCCTCCTCCTTCCCTCTATATATATGTGGGGTTTTTGTGGGCTGCACACACGAATCTCTTTCTCTCTCAGCGCAGCCCTACCCCTCCTCCTCGATGTCCTCCGTAGTGATTGGCGAAGCCCTGTCGGAGTACCACGCAGCTCCACCGTCACCACGCCGTCGTGCTGACGAAGCTCTCCCTCAACCTCTGCTTCCTCCTTGCTAGATCAAGGCGTAGGAGACGTCACCGCGCTCCACGTGTGTTGAACGCGGAGGCGCCGTTGTTCGGCACTTAGATCGGAATCCACCGCGATCTGAATCGTTGCAAGTACGACTCCACAAACCGCGTTCTTGTAACGCTTCCGCTTTGCGATCTTCAAAGGTATGAAGATGCACTCCCCCTTTGCTCATTGCTGGTTTCTCCATAGATTGATCTTGGTGACATGTAGGAAATTTTTTGATTTACTACTACGTCTCCCAACAGTGGCAACATGAGCTAGGTCTATGCGTAGAATCTATGCACGAGTAGAACACAAGTTGTTGTGGGCGCCGATTTTTTTCAATTTGCTTGTTGTTACTAGTCTTATCTTGATTCGGCGGTATTGTGGGATGAAGCGGCCCGGACCAACTTTACACGTATGCTTACGTGAGACCGGTTCCACTGCCTGACATGCACTTGTTGCATAAGGTGGCTAGCGGGTGTCTGTCTCTCCCACTCTAGTCGGATCAGATTCGATGAAGAGGGTCCTTATGAAGGTTAAATGGCAATTGGCATATCACGTTGTGGTTTTGGCGTAGGTAAGAAACGTTCTTGCTAGAAACCTATAGCAGCCATGTAAAAACTTGCAACAACAAATTAGAGGACGGCTAACTTGTTTTTGCAGCATATGCCGTGTGATGTGATATGTCCAAAGGATGTGATGTGATATATGTGATGTATGAGATTGATCATGTTCTTGTAATAGGATTCACGACTTGCATGTCGATGAGTATGACAACCGGCATGAGCGATAGGAGTTGTCTTAATTTATTGTATGACCTACGTGTCAATCAAGAATGCCATGTAATTACTTTACTTATTGCTAACCGTTAGCCATAGTAGTAGAAGTAATAGTTGGCGAGACAACTTCATGAATACACGATGATGGAGATCATGGTGTCGTGCCGGTGACAATGATGATCATGGTGCCCCGAAGATGGAGATCAAAGGAGCAAGATGATACTTGCCATATCATGTCACTATATTAATTGCATGTGATGTTTATCATGTTTACATCTTATTTGCTTAGAACGACGGTAGCTAAATAAGATGATCTCTCACTAAAATTTCAAGAAATGTGTTCACCCTAACTGTGCACCGTTGCTAAGGATCGTTGTTCTGAAGCACCACGTGATGATCGGGTGTGATAGGTTCTAACATTCGCATACAACGGGTGTAAGCCTGATTTACACACACAATACACTTAGGTTGACTTGACGAGCCTAGCATGCATAGACATTGCCTCGAAACATAGGAGGCCGAAAGGTCGAACATGAGTCGTATAGAAGATACGATCAACATGGAGATGTTCACCATGGATGACTAGTCCGTCTCACATGATGATCGTACACGGGCTAGTTGACATGGATCATGTGTCACTTGGATGACTAGAGAGATGTCTATCTAAGTGGGAGTTCATTAAATAATTTGATTACGTGAACTTAATTATCATGAACTTAGTCTAAAATTGTCTCTACAATCTATATTGTAGATCCAATGGCCAACGCTAATGTTGCCCTCAACTTCAACGCGTTCCTAGAGAAAACCAAGCTGAAAGATGATGGAAGCAACTATGCGTACTGCGTCCGTGGCTTGAGGATCATCCTCATAGCTTCCAAAATATTATATGTCCTTGATGCACCGCTAGGTGATGCACCCATTTTCCCAGCGGCTCAGGATGTTATGAATGCCTGGCAGTCCCGATGTGATGATTACTCCCTGGTTCAGTGCGGCATTCTTTACAATTTAGAACCGGGGCTCCAAAAGCATTTTGAGCAACACAGAGCATATCAGATGTTCCAAGAGCTAAAATTGGTTTTCCATAGTCATGCCCGGGTCGAGAGATATGATGTCTCCGACAAGTTCTTCAGTTGTAAGATGGAGGAAAATAGTTTTGTCAGCGAGCACATACTCAAAATGTTTGGGTTGCACAACCGCTTGACTCAGCTGGGAGTTAATCTTCCGGATGACTCGGTCATTGACAGAACCCTTCAGTCGCTTCCACCTAGCTAAAAGAGCTTTGTGATGAACTACAACATGCAGGGTATGGAGAAGTCCATTCCTGAGTCGTACTCGATGCTGAAATCAGCAGAGGTTGAGATCAAAAAGGAGCATCAAGTGTTGATGGTCAATAAGACCACTAGTTTCAAGAAAGGCAAGGATAAGAAGAACTTCAAGAAGGACGGCAAAGAAGTTGCCACGCCTGGTAAGCAAGTTGCCGGGAAGAATAACAAGAATGGACCCAAGCCTAAGACTGGGTGCTTTTATTGCAAGGGTACCGGTCACTGGAAGCGGAACTGCCCCAAGTACTTAGCGGATAAGAAGGCCGACAACGTTAATGGTATATGTGATATACTAATTATTGATGTGTACCTTACCAGCACTCGTAGTATCTCCTGGGTATTTGATACCGGTGCAAATGGGCACATTTGTAACTCCAACCAGGATCTGCGGAATAAGCGGAGACTGGCAAAGGACGAGGTGACTATGCGCGTCGGGAATGGTTCCAAGGTCAATGTGATCGCGTCGGCACGCTACCTCTACATCTACCTTCGGGATTAGTTTTAAACCTTAATAATTGTTATTTAGTATCAGCTTTGAGTATGAACATTGTATCTGGATCTCGCTTGATGCGAGATGGCTACTCATTTAAATCTGAGAATAATGGTTGTTCTATTTATATGGGAGAAATGTTTTATGGTCATGCCCCGCTGGTCAATGGTTTATTTTTGATGAATCTCGAGTGTGATGTTACACATGTCCATAGTGTGAGTACCAAAAGATGTAAGGTTGATAACGATAGTCCCACTTACATGTGGCACTGCCGCCTTGGTCATATTGGTGTCAAACGCATGAAGAAACTCCATGCTGATGGACTTTTGGAGTCTCTTGATTTTGAATTATTTGACACGTGCGAACCATGCCTCATGGTCAAGATGACCAAGACTCCATTCTCCAGAACAATGGAGCGAGCAACTGACTTGTTGGAGATAATACATACTGATGTATGCGGTCCAATGAGCATCGAGGCTCGCGGTGGCTACAGTTATGTTCTCACCCTCACTGATGACTTGAGCAGATATGGATATGTCTACTTAATGAAACACAAGTCTGAAACCTTTGAAAGGTTCAAGGAATTTCTGAGTGAGGTAGAGAATTAATGTGACAAGAAAATAAAGTGCCTACGATCTGATCGTGGCGGAGAATATTTAAGTCACGAGTTTGGCACGCACCTAAGGAAATGTGGAATTGTTTCACAACTCGCCTCGCCTGGCACACCTCAGCGAAATGGTGTGTCTGAACGTCGTAATCGCACTTTATTGGATATGGTGCGATCTATGATGTCTCTTATCGACTTACCGCTATCATTTTGGGGTTATGCATTAGAGACTACCGCGTTCACTTTAAATAGGACTCCATGTAAATCCGTTGAGACGACACCGTATGAATTATGGTTTGGAAAGAAACCTAAGCTATCGTTTCTGAAGTTTGGGGATGCGATGCTTATGTGAAGAAACTTCAACCTGAGAAGCTCGAACCCAAAGCGTAAAAGTGTGTCTTCATAGGATACCCCAAAGAACATGTTGGGTATACCTTCTAGCTCAGATCCGAAGGCAAAGTCTTTGTTGCCAAGAATGGATCCTTTCTAGAGAAAGAGTTTCTCTCGAAAGAAGTAAGTGGGAGGAAAATAGAACTTGATGAGGTAATTGTACCTCCACTCGAACTGGAGAGTAGCGTAGCACAAGAAGTTGTTTCTGTGGAGCCTGCACCGGCTGGAGAGGAAGTTAATGATAATGATCATGAAACTTCAGTCAAGTTGCTAGTCAAAGGTCCACTAGGATACGTTCCGCACCATAGTGGTACGGCAACCCTATCCTGGAGATTATGTTGTTGGACAACGGTGAACCTTCGAACTATGAAGAAGCGATGGCGGGCTCGGATTCCAACAAATGGCTTGAAGCCATGAAATCCGAGGTAGGATCCATGTATGAGAACAAAGTATGGACTTTAGTGGACTTGCCTGATGATAAGCAAGCCATAGAAAATAAATGGATCTTTAAGAAGAAGACGGACGCGGATGGTAATGTGACCGTCTATAAGGCTTGGCTTGTCGCTAAGGGTTATCGACAGGTTCAAGGAGTTGAGTACGATGAGACTTTCTCACCCGTAGTGATGCTGAAGTCCGTCCGAATCAAGTTAGCAATTGCCGCATTTTATGATTATGAGATCTGGCAAATGGACGTCAAAACGGCATTCCTTAATGGCTTCCTTAAGGAAGAACTGTATATGATGCAGTCGGAAGGTTTTGTCAATCCTAAATATGCTAACAAGGTATGCAAGCTCCAGCAGTCCATCTATGGGATGGTGCAAGCATCTCGGAGTTGGAACATTCTCTTTAATGAGGTGATTAAAGCGTTTGGGTTTATACAGGTTTATGGAGAACCCTGTATTTACAAGAAAGTGAGTGGGAGCTCTGTAGCATTTCTCATATTATATGTGGATGACATATTGTTGATGGGAAATAATATAGAACTTTTGGAAAGCATAAAGGCCTACTTGAATAAGTGTTTTTCAATGAAGGACCTTGGAGAAGCTGCTTACATATTAGGCATCAAGATCTATAGAGATAGATCGAGACACCTCATAGGTCTTTCACAAAGCACATACCTTGACAAGATATTGAAGAAGTTCAATATGGATCAGTCCAAGAAGGGGGTCACGCCTGTGTTACAGGGTGTGAGATTGAGTACGACTCAATGCCCGACCACGGCAGAGGATAGAGAAGAGATGAGTGTCATCCCCTATACTTCAGCCATAGGCTCTATTATGTATGCCATGTTGTGTACCAGACCTAATGTGAACCTTGCCATAAGTATGGTAGGGAGGTACCAAAGTGATCCCAGAGTGGAACACTGGACAGCGGTCAAGAATATCCTGAAGTACCTAAAAAGGACCAAGGACATGTTTCTCGTATATGGAGGTGCCGAAGAGCTCGTCGTAAAGGGTTACGTCGATGCTAGCTTCGACACGGATCCGAATGACTCCAAGTCACAAACCGGATATGTGTATATTTTGAATGGAGGGGCAGTAAGCTGGTGCAGCAGCACACAAAGCGTCGTGACGGCATCTACATGTGAAGCGGAGTACATAGCTACTTCAGAAGCAGCAAAGGAAGGAGTCTGGATGAAGGAATTCATCACCAACCTAGGAGTGATTCCCAATGTGTCGGGCCTGATGACTCTATTCTGTGACAACACTGGAACTATTGCCCTTGCCAAGGAGCCCAGGTTTCACAAGACAAGACACATCAAACGCCGCTTCAACTCCATTCGTGATTACATTCAGGAAGGAGATATAGATATTTGTAAAGTACATACAGATATGAATGTTGTAGATCCGTTGACTAAACCTCTCTCACGAGCAAAACATGATCAACAAGAGAACTCTATGGGTGGTCGATTCATCACAGTGTAACTAGATTATTGAGTCTAGTGCAAGTGGGAGACTGTTGGAAATATGCCTTAGAGGCAATAATAAAATGGTTATTATTGTATTTCCTTGTTCATGATAATTGTTTATTGTTCATTCTATAATTTATTAACCAGAAACCGTAATACATGTGTGAATACATCGACCACAACATGTCCCTAGTGAGCCTCTAGTTGGCTAGCTCGTTGATCAATAGATGGTCACGGTTTCATGACCATGGACATTGGATATCGTTGATAACAGGATAACATTAATAGAGGAATGATGTGATGGACAAGACCCAATCCTAAGCATAGCACAAGATCGTGTAGTTCGTCTGATAAAGCTTTTCTAATGTAAAGTATCATTTCCTTAGACCATGAGATTGTGCAACTCCCGGATACCATAGGAATACTTTGGGTGTGCCAAACGTCACAACGTAACTGGGTGGCTATAAACGTATACTGCGGGTATCCCCAAAAGTATTTGTTGGGTTGGCACAAATCGAGACTGGGATTTGTCACTCCGTGTGATGGAGGAGGTATCTCTGGGCCCACTCGGTAAGACATCATCATAATG
Organism: Hordeum marinum; assembly: GCA_022496015.1. Lineage (NCBI taxonomy): Eukaryota > Viridiplantae > Streptophyta > Magnoliopsida > Poales > Poaceae > Hordeum > Hordeum marinum. The sequence goes on along the minus strand of CM039675.1, from coordinate 442,898,517 downwards.
AGCTCAATGTGACTAAGGAGTTAGCCACGATGTCGTGGTTTTATCACGGCAGATGTCCAAGGACTTAGATTCGAGGCCATCGCTAAGGTGATGGACTCAAAGGGATTGGCTGGGATGGAGGACACGAGTTTACCCAGGTTCGGCCCCTCAAGTAGAGGTAATAGCCTACATCATGCTTGTGTTGTATTGATTGGAGTATTGATTACAAGGTAGCGGAATTGCTTGACCTAGCCCTCGATTAGTTGGTCTCTCTCTAAGTCGCCCCGAGTCTTGCCCTTATATAGGAGGTCAAGACCACGGGTTACACAAGTCATATGCTGACTCTCACAGTGTCCGAGTCTATCTCTATGCTATCTTGCCTTCTTGAGCAAGCCATCTCCGGGCAGCTTATCCGCCCGGGTCTTTGTGACTTCTTTGCCTGGGCCTCATCTTGGCCCATCTCGATGAGCCACCGAACGCCAAGGCTTGAGTCTTCAGGCCCGTCCTTGGTCTGGCCCATGAGCCACCAGGTGTGACTCGGCCTCACCTGGGCGGGTATCACCACGGGGTTATATCCCCAACATTAGGCCCCAGGTTGATTTGAGCTTGCTCATTTTAATCTTCTGTCTCACTTGGCGGCGAGTCTTGCTCAATCTTCCGCCTCATTTAGCGGCGAGTCTTGCTCAATCTTCCATCTCACTTGGCAGCGAGTCTTGCTCATTACCACCTGAAAGTAAGACAAAGTAACCTGCCATGACGTCGTGCCAGCGACATCAAAAAGATTCCCTAACGACCGCAATAGATCTTTCCGCTATTAAACTGATATCTCAAAAATCGAGGCGTTCGTCTCAGCCAATTAACCTCCATCGCCTGGATTCTCGTGCCCATTTCCACTTTTTGCCTATTTAATAGGACCGCGGAGGGCAATTTCACTTCCTTCTCCGCTCGCACCTCTTCTTATTCCTCCCGACGTCATCGCTCCAGCGTCCTTCCGCTCCGGCGAAGCTTCCACGCCGTCATCGCTCCAGGCTGCTGCATCAACCTGTTCGTACTAGAGCTCTGCCCGCGTCCGTTGTGCCATCTCCGATAAGTTCTTCTCCTCCCTAGATCCATAGTCCTTGGTAGGGTTTTCATGGAGTTCTCCGTCGCTAGAACACGAACTTCTCCGCAATGGCAGATAGTATACACATCATCGAACACGATATCGTCCTCTGCTCCATCACGGTAGATTGTAGGAAGTCGATAATAGCATCAGGCAGATCTGTAGTTGCCCTGTTCACTGTCTTCAAAATGTTACTGGTCCGACTATTCGTCGCTAGGTCTAGAATAAACCCAATTTTCGTCTGTTTTGTAGATCCATAATTACATAAGTAGTCTGTGAAACCTCTTTTCCACACTTAGTAAGATTTTGCCTCGTTGTTTTGCAAACTTGACTCGCCAGTGAACTTCCGACTCTCATCAAAATTGCTCTGGTGGCTTTAACTTTATAGCACTTAAAGTTTTTAACCGCCCTTATTCTGTCTGTCACCTTCTAACTCGCCAAAAATTATTACTTTGCACAGTTTTAAGTCGCCACCATGTCTCGCGCATCCAATTCATGCAATTGGGTTGGCTCTGCTATCACAGAGGAGTTCCTGATGGATTTTGTAGATGCGGGTACCTTACCCGCTAAAGATGCCATCCATTGGCGGGTTCTGGGTAATGAGCAAAAGCCTGTTCCTTAGGAGGGTGAAGTAGTTGTATTTTCAGATCATCTCGAGCGCGGGTTTAGCCCCCCGGCTCAAAATTCTTCTGGGACGTTCTTCACTTCTTCGAACTGCGCCCTCAAGACCTCGCTCCCAATTCCGTCTCCAACATGTGCAACTTCCAAGTACTCAGTGAAGTTTAGTTGCAAGAAGAGCCATCCATTAGTCTATTTCGTGAGTTTTTTATGCAAACCGCCAGACGGAGGTGAAGGCTGGTCCAAGCTTAGAGCTTGGCGGGATTTCCATTCAGAGGTGTCGGGACATAACTTTTCCGGCTGTTCAGACGCCGAGTCATCCTAAAGACTAGAATAAGACTTGGTTTTACTGCAAAGACACCTCCCAGAAGGAGAGCATCCTTTGTCGGGTTATCGCCCGTCCCGGCTCAAGACAACCACTAAGCTTCCTGGCTGGCTGTCAGTCACTGAGCGGGCGAAGCATGCTTTGGCTCACGCAAAAATTAAAGCTCTTATGGCTAATGGACTGACGGGCCTGGATTTAATCCGCTGCTAGATTTCTTGGAGGGTCATGCCCCTGAGCCGGCACAGCCGCCTCATGTGCGAATATACAAGCCAGTCCGATGACCCCCTCTGCTTTAACCAGACAACATTATCAGAGGATGACATTGTGGCTGCCATCAGGAGCCTTGTCCATGAGTCTTCAGGAGCTTGCAGTGCCATTGGGCTAGCACCTTTCTGTGTCGCAAACCCGGTGCCAGACGTAAGGGCGACTCTCGATGTCCTTATCTCTATATTAGCTTATACTTTGTAATCTCCCAAACTTTTGCTGGCTTATATTTTCAGGCAAATTTCGGCTTCTGGAAAAATAAGTACATTCCTCCGAAGAAGAAGTCAAAGAAGAAAACTGACAGCCGAAAGAAGAAAACTGCACCCCAAGAACAGCCCAAAGAACAGCCGGAAACTGATGACTCGGAGGTAGAGCTTGATTCTTTTGTTTGTCTCTTCATGCACCTTATTAACAATAATTATTCACAGGACGAAACGGAGACGAGCAATGCCAACGTTCCTGAGGTAACTTACATTTCATCCGACTCAGAACATCTTGTACCATAGAAGATGCGACGGGTCATCCGAAAAGTCCCACTTTCTCATCCTCTTGCTTACTTAGACCCCCACTTTCTTTTGAAAAAAAACAGCAAATCTCTAGACGCCAGACCCGGAGCACCGGCTCTAACGTTCTCACGTCCAGATTATCTCCGACTCAACGGAAGCGGCCGGCTGAGGTATCTGTTCAACCTGACTTTGTTTATCAACCTTCTCTTTGTAATTCGACATTGTCTTATGTTGTCTTAAATGCTTTCAAGAATCACCCCCTTCGTCCGGCGACTCTATTGGAACTGCTCTGCCGCCTCTGAAGATTAGCCCAGAGTCTGTGACTTTATGTTTAAGTTCAAACTTGTGTTATATATAAAGCTTGAACCATGACCTCCCATGGTTTCCAGGGCCCAAGCAAAATGAAGGAAGACCAGCGGGTCTACCCCTGGCCACAAAGCTCGATAGCCGGAGCTTGCCAAGCCGGATTCTCCCGTGCCAAATGTTGATCCCTCGGCGGCTTCCAAGGAGACACCTAAAGAAGCTCGTCATTCTGCTGAGCCAGCGGCCGACGATATGATTCCTGAGAGTCCTCCGAGGGCCAATTCCAAGCCGTCGAGCCCTTCCAAGACTGTTGACAATTCAAATACTCCAGACGTCCAAATTACGGACACCGGCTTTCACTCTCCTCAACCTTGTGTATTAACAAAGCACACTGAGGCGACTAAAACCTCCAAGAAGTTGGAATTTGAACTCCCTGCACTAGAGAAGCTAACAGCCGATGAGCTTCACACTGGTTATCTGAACCGCCTGTCTACAAGCCGGGACCTGGAGCTCAAGCTTGTCAACCTGATGAAGAAAAAATATGAGGTACTCTCACTATCCTTTTCTTATACCCTTACATATCCCCCAAGAACCGGGTTAATATTAGCTAATGGTAAGCCGGGTCTTCAAATCTTGCTAGAAGTAGAAATACTTAGCATGTAGGCCTCAACTATTAGTTTAGATTTGGCTGCTCAAAGCATCATTCATAGCCCCCAAGGGCCGGCTCAGTTTTGGTAAAGTTGAGTCAGAGCTTTGATTGTAGATACTTTGGAGAGCCAACTGTAGCCCCCAAGGGTAGGCTCAATTTTGATAAAGTTGAGTCGGAGCTTCCTTGTAAATCTTGGGAGATCAAATAGACATTAGCCCCCAAGTGTCAAACATATTGCTTGCAATCTGCTTGAAACTAGCATAATATTATCTTAATCTTCATCATCTGATAATATTCCATCCTGATGACTTATTGTGCATTTTAATATTTGACAGGAAGCCTTAAACGAAGCCGGGTCAGAATTGACAGGTTTAAAGAGCAATCTGGCCACCCAGCAAGCCGCCCGAAGCGAGGCCGATTAAAAGTGTCGGCTCCTTGTCGAGGAACTGACCAAGATTAAAGCTGACTTTGCTGTTTTCATAGAGTCTGCTGAATCAAAACAAGCCTCCCAGACTCAACGAGCAGACGATGCTGACCAGCGGCTCGTGATTGTGTCAGATGAGATGCAATCCTTGAAGCGCCATATCAGGAAGATGTCAGTCGCCATCTTTGGTAAGCATTTAAATACTCAGCAAAAAGGTTTGTATGAATACTTATACTGGCGACTTATGACCAAAAATCCAGCTTATGCAGGTCCAAGGAGCCATCAACTTGCTTCTGACAGTTTGCTTCCTCTGAAAGCTATCTATACTTTGATAGAGCAGCTATACTGCGGAGCTGTCTGCACTATGAAGGCGGTACTTTATAAGGATAACATCCCTCCAACTATGAAAGGGGTCATAGAACTGTTGTCCACCCTGCCGAAACAGATCCAAGAGCTTAAGAAATCAGCCGCCCGATAGGGAGCCATCACAGCCATAAGTCGGGCATTGGATTTTGCTCCAGAGTTGACTCCCGAAGACATGATGGACGGGTTTCCCTCCAAGAAGGATGACAGCTCAGAGTTTACGAGGGATGACTACGCATGGTGTGTGAAGGCTTCCAAAGTCCTCGCTTCTGTGTTAGCAGAGGAAGTGAACTTGTCAACATACCAGGCGGCTTATAATGCTGAGCAGAAGAGAATACGCTGCCCAACATTTGAAGCCAAAGACTTGATCCCTACACGCAGTAAGCACCTCTTTGCTTCTGATCTTAACTCGTCCCCCTTCGTTGAAGAGGAAAACTTTGCGGTTTTAACCAACTGCAACTGGGACATGGACAATCTCCAGATCATGGAGGTCGAAGACCCGCCGGAAGGTAACCCACAGTCGAGCTGATAATTTCGATAATGTCGTGGATAAGCCGGCCTTGTGACCCACCTTAGAGCGGTGTAAAAAACTTTGAATCACCACTTTTGAGCTATGTCGAGAGTGCCTGTAATAGGCTTTATAGTAAACCTTATCTTTGCCTAGACTGTGCCATCATGCACATATTAAATTGTCCGGCTTAACATATGACATCTGCCTTGCGTTGTCGACTTATATTGGATGTTTTGCCGTCTCTTGGTGATTTTTAGCCAACCTGCAAGAATAGATGTACCTTCACATTGTTAGGAGGGCAGCTTAGAATAGCGTAACCCAAAGATGTTGTATCTTCCTAACTTGCTTTTTCATAATAACTCATGTGCTGGTTCTACTGGGCTAACTCGCCACTTAATACTCCTTAACAGTATAGAGTCTCTATTGAGATTGGCCGTTAAGTTTTTTGAACTGGCTCAGGGTCTCTAAGCGAGATTAATTGAAAGGAAGTGTGACGTCCCAGAAGAGACACGACAGGGCATGAGTACCCTGATAGCCCAAAAACCGCCTCTCACGTGACATAAATCCGTCGTTTTAACCTTAAACAGTACAGGGTCCTCAAGGATTAATTGTCTAAGAGTATGAATGGGCCACATAGCGGAGAGTCAGCAGTACATGGGAGAGTTTATCCTTGCTTTCCGTAAGCCGGCCCTCACGTGACAATAGCCTCCGTTTTAACCTTAACCAGTACAGGGTCTCTATCGAGATTGGTCGTTAAGTTCTTTGAACCAGCTCAGGGTCTCTAGGCGAGATTAACTAGTAACAGTTCGGCGGGTCACCTAGCAGAGCAGCATCAGTCTCACGGGCAGATTTAACCCTGTTTGGCTTGAGAGCCGATCAAGAGGGTGTGTAAGCTAAACCCGGTGGGTTGGAAGCCCCCAAGTGACCTTTGTTGATGGAATCAACTGTTTGGCTTAAAAGCCGACCGATAGGGTGTGATAAGCTACACCCGGTGGGTGGGAAGCCTCCTAGACGATCATGTCAACGGAGTCAACTATTTTGGCTTGAGAGCCGGCCGATAGGGTGTGATAAGCTACACCCGATGGATGGGAAGCCCCCTGGACGATCATATTTTCACTTTTTGCGTAGATTGAGATGTGTGAAACAGCAGAGGCCCCGGCTTGCAGGGATGCCTACTTTACTCATATAAATATATGATATGTACAATGTCAAGTTTTGACAACTTAAGTATAGTAAGGTCGTAGATGCGCTATGTTCCACGGTCGGCGGGTCTCCTGCCCCGAGGTATATGAGTCGTCTCGGATGTCAATGAGGTAATATGACCCGTTATTGAGATTTCTGCTGACCACAAAAGGTCCTTCCCATGGAGGGGATAACTTGTGCGCATCTGTCTGATCTTGAATCAACTGGAGCAGTAAGTCGCCCTCTTGAAACGTCCGGGTCTTGACCCTGCCGCTATGATAGCGGCGTAGGTCTTGCTGATAAATCGCCGAACGAGCCGCCGCCAGATCACGTTCCTCCTGCAGGGCATCCAAGGCGCCTTGACACGCCGTTCCATTGTCCACCTCAACTTAAGCCGCCGCTCTTGGCGAGTCATGACGGATGTCACTAGGTAACACGGCCTCTGCACCGTAAACCATGAAGAAAGGTGTATAACCCGTTGATCTGTTGGGAGTGGTTCTGATGCTCCATAAGACGGACGACAATTCCTCCACCCAGCAACCCAGCGTTCTCTGTAAAGGAACCATAAGCCGGGGCTTGATACCTCTCAGGATTTCTTGGTTAGCACGCTCCGCCTGATCGTTGGACTATGGATGAGCAACCGCAGAAACATCAAGCCGGATGTGCTCATTGTCGCAGAAAGTTTTCATAGCCCCTTTGGACAGGTTCGTACCATCGTCCATGATGATACTGTGAGAGTAACCAAAATGGTAGATCAGCTTCTTAATAAACTGAGCCGCCATAGCCACATCACACTTGCTGACCGGCTCAGCTTCTATCCACTTGGTAAACTTGTCAATCACCACCAAAAGATGGGTCTTTTTATCTTTGGATCTCTTGAAAGGCCCAACCATATCAAGCCCCCATACTGCCAACGGACAAGTAATTGGAATCATGCGCAATTCTTGAGTCGGAACATGAGCACGTCGGCCAAACTTCTGACAATCATCACACTTGCAGACCAGATCTTCTGCATCCTTATGAGTCGTCAGCCAGAAGAAACCATGTCTAAAGGCCTTGGCCACTAGAGATTTTGAGTCGGTGTGATGACCACAATTGCCAGCATGAATTTCATCAGGATTTCCTTGCCCTCTTCAGGTGAGACACAACTTTGAAACACGTCAGTGACGCTGCACTTATGTAACTCGCCATTGACTATTGTCATAGACTTAGACCGCCTGGTGATCTGTCTGGCCAGATTTTCATCATTAGGTAACTCGCCGCAAGTTAAGTACGCCAAATAAGGCACGGTCCAGTCAGGAATAGCATGTAGAGCCATCACCAGCTGTCCCTTCGGGTCAGGAATAGCCAAGTCCTCCTCTGAAGGCAACTTAACCGACGGGTGATGTAGCACATCCAAGAAAACATAGGCGGCACCGGCTTTCGTTGAGAACCCAGCCTTGACAGAGCATCAGCCGCCTTGTTCTTGCGACGATTGATATGATCTACCTGGTAACCCTTGAAGTGACCAGCAATGACATCAACCGCCTGGCGGTAAGCTGCCATCAGCGGGTCTTTGGAGTCCCACGTTCCTGATACCTGCTGAGCCACTAGATCTAAGTCGCCAAAGCACCTAACTCGGCTTAGTTTCATCTCTTTAGCCAACCGAAGGCCATGAAGCAGGGCTTCGTATTCAGTTGCATTGTTAGTACAAGGGAACATCAACCTTAGCACATAACAGAACGTATCACCTTTGGGAGATGTTAAGACAACTCCTGCCCCTGATCCTTCTAGTTGCCTGGATCCATCACAGTGAATCGTCTAGTATGTAATGTCCAGCTTTTCCTCAGGCGCCTGACTCTCAGTACAGTCATTTATGTAATCCACTAAGGCTTGAGACTTGACCGTCGTCCAGGGTACGTATCTCAAATTGAGAGGTCCAAGCTCTAGTGCCCACTTGGCGATCCTGCCAGTGGCTTCTCTATTTTGAATTATGTCTCCCAAAGGGGCAGAGCTAACCACTGTGATCTGGTGGCCCAGGAAATAATGCTTTAGCTTGCGATTGGCCATGAACACCCCATACACTAGCTTCTGCCAATGTGGATATCTCTGCTTGGACTTTGTCAGGACCTCACTGATATAGTAAACCGGCCTTTGAACCGGTTATTCCTTCCCCGCCTCCTTATGTTCGACAATGATTGCAGCGCTGACAGCCCTATTATTAGCCGCCACATATAAGAGCAAGGGTTCCTTTTCAACCGGAGCGGCTAAAACCGGCGGCTCAGTGAGTTGTCTCTTGAGCGCCTCAAACGCTTCACCCACCTCCTTACTCCAGACAAAATTGTTCGTCTTTTTCATCATTTGGTATAAAGGGATGGCCTTCTCACCAAGGTGGCTTATAAACCGGCTTAACGCAGCAATTCGACCCGCCAGGCGTTGAACATCGTTGATGCATGTCGGCTCAGAGAGGGAGGTGATAGCTTTGATATTATCCGGGTTAGCTTCAATGCCATGCTCGGAGACTAAAAATCCCATGAGTTGGCCAGCTGGAACGTCAAAGACACACTTAGCCGGGCTAAGCATCATCTTGTAGACTCGTAAGTTATCGAAAGTCTCCTTCAGGTCATCTAGCAGAGTCTCTTTCTTCCTTGACTTGATCACAATATCATCCACATATGCATGAACGTTACGCCCAATCTGACTGTGGAGACAGTTCTGGACACAACACTGATAAGTCGCCTGGGCACTCTTGAGCCCAAAAGGCATAGATACATAGCAGAAGGCACCAAAAGGTGTGATGAAAGCTGTCTTCTCTTGGTCCTTGACTGCCATCTTGATCTGATGATAACCAGAATAAGCATTCAGGAAGCATAAACTCTCACAACCTGTCATCGCATCAATGATCTGGTCAATGCGAGGGAGAGCAAACGGGTCAGCCGGACAGGCCTTGTTAAGATCCGTGTAGTCCACACACATGCGCCATGTGCCATTCTTCTTAAGTACCAGTAGCGGGTTAGCAAGCCACTCCGGGTGAAAGACCTCGACGATGAAACCCGCCGCCAAGAGCCGGGCTATCTCTTCCCCAATGGCCTTGCGTCTCTCCTCGTTGAACCACCGTAGAAACTACTTGACTGGTTTAAACTTAGGATCCACATTAAGGTGGTGCTCAAAGAACTCTCTCGGAACACCCAACATGTCAGAAGGTTTCCATGCGAAGATGTCCGGATTCTCATGGATGAATTCGATGAGCGTGCTTTCCTATTTGGGATCCATATTGGCCCCAATAGTGAACTACTGAGATGAGTCGCCCGGATTGAAATCCACCAATTTGGTATCGTCCACCGAAAATTTGAGGGGCCTCTCAACCTCTGTGGTGGGCTCTTTTAACGGAGTCATGTCCTCCGGGTCAACATTTTTCTTGTAAAATTTGAGCTCCGCCTCAGCACAACTGGACTCTGCATAGGCCGCGTCTCCTTCCTCGCACTCAATAACCGTCTTCCGATCACCATGAACTGTGATTGTCCCGTTCAATCCGGGCATCTTGAGCTGCAAGTAGACATAGCAGGGCCTAGCCATGAACTTGGCATAAGCCGGCCGCCCGAACAGAGTGTGATAGGGCTCTTGATTTTTACCACCTCAAAGCACAAGGTCTCCACCATGTAGTTGTATTCATCACCAAAGGCGACTTCCAGAGAGATCTTACCCACCGGGTAAGCCGACTTGCTAGGCACTACACCATGAAAAACTGTCGAGGAAGGCTTAAGATCCTTATCAAGCAACTTCATTCATCGGAAAGTGTCGTAGTATAGTATGTTGATACTACTGTCACCATCCATAAGCACCTTAATGAACACATATCCTCCCACTTGCGGCGCAACCACCAGAGCCAGCCGCCCCGGCTCATCAATGCACGGCAGGTGATCTTCCTGGCTCCAGGTTATGTCATATTCAGACCACTTCCAGTATTGTGGTAGAGCCGGCGTAACCGTGTTCACCCCCCGTTTGCACAATTTCTGATCTCGCCTGTCTAGGCTGGTCGTGAAAACATGATACTGACCCGAGCTGAGCTGCTTTGGATTACTCTGATACCCAGACTGGTTATTCTGTTGTTGATTGTTACCACCAGAGTGCTGATGATGTCCTCTGTGGTTGCCCTTTTCGTGATGACCGGATCCTGAGCCACTGGACCCAAACCCGGCTCCTGACCCGCCTGGTCCTGAGCCGCTGGGCGGGCCACCATCATTGTGGTGTTGTCGTAAGCTGTAATCTTTGAACTTTTGCATAACATGGCAATTACCCCATGTATGACTCGCCGATCTATCAAGATGGTTGTCCTTCGGACAAGGCTTATTGAGCATCTCTTCCAAATTGAAAGGAGCCTTATTTTTATTAAAAGGTGGTCTAAATTTCCCGTTGCCCTTGGCACGGTCATTGCCTATGCTGAAGTTGGCTACCAATTCTGACCCGTCGTCCGGGTTCTTCCTCTTGCCTTGGTTGCCATTGCCTGCCACACTCTTTCCATGGTTATTCTTTTTATTCTGACCAGGCTTCTCTTCATCAGAACCCGAATCATTTGTGTTATCAGAATCAGCATACTTCGTGAGAGCCACCATGAGTTCCCCCATCTCTTGACACATGCGTTTGAGCCAGCCAAGCTTCTACTTCAGAGGGATAAAGTGACAGTTCTTTTCCAGGATCAACACCGCTTGAGCCGTCGTGATCTGTTCAGATGAGTGGATGATGGTCGACACCCGCCGGACCCAATGATGAGCTGACTCATTTTCTTGTTGAACACAGTGATCCAGATTGACAATCATCATAGGCTGCTTGCAAGTTCCTTGAAAAAATTATGAACCTTGCCTTTAGCTCAGCCCATGAGTTGATAGTATTGGGTGGCAAACCCTTCAACCATATGCGAGCCAAACCTTCCAGCATCAAGATAAACTATTTGGCGCAAACCGCGTCATTGACATCCAACATGTCCATAGCCAGCTCATAACTTTCAATCCAGGCCTCTGGGGGCAGGTCTGTAGTGTAGTTTGGAACCTGACGAGGGCCTTTAAAATCCTTCGGCAGACGCTCGTTCCGCAAAGTCGGCACCAAGCACGGGACTCCCACGGCCTTGGTGGTCACTCCCGCTCCAACTAAGATGGAATGCATGGGCTCTTGATGAGCCGCCCCTGCTAGAGCTACTGCCTCTCGCTGTACTCTTGCCCGGTCCACGAGCGCCTGCGCATCTAGAGCCGTCTGATCGTCTCGTGGTAGCCCCCGGTGCCGATCACTGCTAGAACCTGTCGGTGACTCATAGCGCTGGCTGAAGCTATGGATGGGGAGGGGGGTTGAATGCACGTGGCTCCGGCTGTAAGTATATTTCTCTTGCTGGGCCATCGCCGTTTGAAGGTATCCAAGGGTGTTCCGCACCTCCTCTGCAAAGGGCGCCTCGTCAAGAATAGGGATTGTTTCAAGCCGGGTTGCAGCCGCCACCATGTTCTCCATCGGGTTTGAATAGTGACCGCCAGAGTTGGGAAAGCCATTGGTGAGGTATGGTTCCGTTGGGGCGGGTTAATCTGCTATCGAGCCGCCGGACAACTTCCGGGTGCATCTGATGTACGTCCCATTCTTGGCGTATTAAAAAGGTTTCTAGCCTCATACTGTTCTGGTAGGTGGGACTGATGCCTCATCCGCCGTACCGCGGCTACTGATTGCTGTTCCAGCTCAAGGCGGAAGGCCTCTGACTTAAGGCGCTCTGCCTCCGCATCCATTTGAGCCTTTAACATGCCGACTCTCTATTGGGCCTCAACCATCTGGTCCTTCAGCCTTGTGATTTCCAGATTCCGGGCGGCTTGATTATCAAACGTGACTTCGGTTGCCATCAAGGCGGCGAGCTCATTCATCAGATCCAGAAGAACCTGAGCCGGCGGCGGGTTAGCCCCCATGTCGGCCGGTCCGGCGGCTGTACTGCTCGTACCTGGTGCTGACCCCGCCATGAACACAGTCGCATGAGTCGGCAGCCCATGAACGTTCGGCTCCGAATGCTCCGACTTGGGGTAGAGCTCTTCATAGCCCTCGAGCCTACCATCATGAAGCTGGTAGATTGATTCTGCCTCACCGCTCGAAGATCCATCCTCTGAACAAACGAGAGTCTCCTGCGACTCAGAGGCCTCAAGATCCGTACCTTGAGTAAAACAAACGAAAACATGCTTTCTGACCGGATCAGTACGGGCAGGTCGCACGTGTTCGGCGGGTTGCGTGCACCGAGCCAGCTCGACGATGCCGGTGTAGACGTCCGGCCTGGGTGTAGATCCGCCAATCTTACCAATGAAAACGTGGATTCTGCCGAAGGGAACCTAAAAACCATACTCCACAGAGTCGGACTCGGGGCCCCAGCCGGCGTCGTCGATGTAGAGCCGGCCATGGCGACTCCTATTCATCCTTCCGACCACGTATCCCTCGAACCCTGGTAGAGAGCCCTTTGAGAACTCAACACCACCGAGCGCTAGCCCCACGGTGGGCACCAACTGTCGTGGTTTTATCATGACAGATGTCCGGGGACTTAGATTCGAGGCCATTGCTAAGGTGATGGACTCAAAGGGGTTGGTTGGGACGAAGGACACGAGTTTACCCAGGTCCGGCCCCTCAAGTAGAGGTAATAGCCTACGTCCTACTTGTGTTGTATTGATTGGAGTATCGATTACAAGGTAGCGGAATCGCTTGACTTAGCCCTCGATTAGTTGGTCTCTCTCTAAGTCACCCCAGGTCTTGCCCTTATATAGGAGGTCAAGACCATGGGTTACACAAGTCATATGCCGACTCTCACAACGTGTCCGAGTCTATCTCTATGCTATCTTGCCTTCTTGATCAAGCCATCTACGGGTGGCTTATCCACCCGGGTCTTCGTGACATCTTTGCCTGGGCCTCATCTTGGCCCATCCCGGTGAGCCGCCGAACGCCAAGGCTTGAGTCTTTAGGCCCGTCCTTGGTCTAGCCCATGAGCCGCCAGGTGTGAGCCGACCTCGCCTGGGTGGGTCTCACCATGGGGTTATATCCCCAACACACGAGATGATGTGTTACAGAACGAGTAAAGAGACTTGCCGGTAACGAGATTGAACAAGGTATAGGGATACCGACGATCGAATCTCGGGCAAATATCATACCGATAGACAAAGGGAATTGTATACGGGATTGATTGAATCCTCGACATCGTGGTTCATCCGATGAGATCATCATGGAGCATGTGGGAGACAACATGGGTCTCCAGATCCCGTTGTTGGTTATTGACCGAAGAGGTGTCTCGGTCATGTCTAAATGCCTCCCGAACCCGTAGGGTCTATACACTTAAGGTTCGATGACGCTAGGGTTATAGGGAAATAGTGTACATGGTTACCAAAGGTTGTTCGGAGCCTCGGATGAGATCCCTATGTCACGAGGAGTTCCAGAATGGTCTGGAGGTAAAGATTCATATATAGGAAGTGAGGTTTTGGTTAACGAAAGTGTTTCGGGCACCGTCGGTAATGTACCGAGACCACCGGAATGGTTCCGAGGGTCCACCAGGAGGGGCCACCAGCCCCGGAAGGCTTCATGGGCCAAGAGTGGGAGGGAACCAGCCCCTAGGTGGGCTAGTGCGCCTCCCACCCCATCCCAAGGCGCAGCAAGGGTGGAGGGGGGCAAACCCTAGGCGTGGAGGGGCCCAAGGCCCACCCTAGGCCACCGCCCCTCCTCCCACCTTAGCCGCCGGCCCTCCCATCTAGGGCTGCCACACCCTCTAGGGTGGGAACCCTAGATGGGGTGCCTCCTCCTCCTTCCCCCTATATATGTGGGGTTTGGGGGGGCTGCAACACACAAATCTCTTTCTCTCTCGACACGGCCCTACCCCTTCTCGTCCTTGTCCTTCGTAATGCTTGGCGAAGCCCTGCCGATGTACCACGCAGCTCCACCGTCACCACGCCGTCGTGCTGCTGGAGCTCTCCCTCAACCTCTCCTTCCTCCTTGCTGGATCAAGGCATAGGAGATGTCACCAGGCTGCACGTGTGTTAAACGCGGAAGCGTCGTTGTTCGACGCTTAGATCAGAATCCACCACGATCTGAATCGCTGCGAGTATGACTCCACCAACCGCTTTCTTGTAATGCTTCCGCTTTGCGATCTTCAAAGGTATGAAGATGCACTCCCCCTTTGCTCGTTGCTGGTTTCTCCATAGATTGATCTTGGTGACACGTAGGAATTTTTTTGATTTACTACTACGTCTCCCAACACTAACCTTGGGTTCTGTCGATGAAGACTTCATGTAGGTGAAGTAGTGGTGGATTCTCAAAGTTGATGAATATCACCATGAGTTGGGAGAATCCTTGTTGTTTCATTACTCTTCTCACCTACATGGGTTAGTCCCAACACACAAGAGAAAAATACAAGGATATCTATGGACATGGAGTGCAAAGCATACATGATGATGTCCATTGATTTGTTGGTTACCTTGTCCCTTGCTTACCTTTAAGGGAATGTGTGACTCCTTGAACTATTGCATGATGTTGATGGTGATTGCAACTAGTTCTTGCCAATAATGAATATGAGTGGATTTCATTGTCCGAGTCACCCCTCGAGAACTTCTCTAGTTCTTCTTGGGGACCCACATCAAGTTGATGGGGATCCTTGGTGTTGAAGTAGCACTTGTAGAAGTTGAGCTTGTAGTAGCACTGGGAACCCACTCCACCATAGCTCGGATTCATCTTCATATGAGTCAATGTCCTCTTGAAGCTTGTTCTTGCCCTTGTGTTTGGGGTCTTGTGGTGGAAGGTCATCTTGAGCTTTTGTTCCATTGGGGAGAGTATTTTCATACTTCTCCTTTTGAGGAACAAACTTAGGATTGGGGTATTGACCTTCTTCCCATTAAACTCCATTAGCATTGAAGTAGCCAGTGCCACGGTTCTTCCGGTATCCTCCGTGCTTGCGTACAATTTCCTGAAATTGTTTGCACCCGACAAGACTCTTGTAGATACCTTTCTCTATAATCCCTTTCAAAAGTTCATTTTCTTGCTCAAGCGTAACTTGGCTAAGAGAAGATTTAGTGGGACAATAGAACTACTAGAAGAAATATCATTGGATTTATCATTTTTAATGCTATTAGTTGAAGAACCTTTCTTGCCTTTGTTACTAGTTTGCTTAGTCTTAACTTTTGGCATGAACATAGACAAGAGAAGTCGTTTGGCTAGATAAGAGGAAGTCTTCTTTCGAAGATCATCATTGATAGCTTTAAGGAACTCATGCTCTTGCTATAAATTGAGCTTCTCGAAGTGGAGCTTCTCATGTGTCCTTTCAAGCTGTCTATGATCTTGTAGAGTAGACTCATGACCTAACTTAATAGTTTTTAGTTCTTGAGTTAGTCGTTCTATTTCCAACTTATCATCATCACATGACTTATCTAGGCTAGAGTGATTACTGGCAAGTTCATCTTGACTAACATTACTAGATTTGTCAGATAGCAAGTCATCTTCAATTAACAAGTCATCCTCATCACTATTGAAATCAAGATACTCGGGTTGTGATACCTTGGGGCCTTTAGCCATGAAGCAACATCCACTCCCTTCATTTGGTGAATCAAATAGGTCATAGGAGTCGGTTGTCACTAGTGAAAGTCCAGCAACACCTTTGTCTTGATTATAGTCGGAGTTGGAGTGGTACCTTCTCTTGGAGTGGTTATCGAATTCGGAGCCGGAAACCCATTCACCAACATGAGCTTGATGTCTTCTTCTTGAGTAGCTCTTGGTGTACTTGTCCTTATTCTCCGAGTCCATACTTCTACTTGAGGGTCTTCATTCATAACGATCATCCCTACTCCTTCTCTCTCTTCAAGGTGACTCATCTCTTGAGCTTCGTCTTCTTGGTGACTCTTCTTTCCTTTTGTAAGGAGCCATGCACTCATTGGAGTAGTGTCCAGGCTTCCCACAATTGTAGCAATTTCGTTCACGACTTGTCGAACGCTTCTCTTCATATCTTGAGTTGGAGAAACGATCTTTGCCTCTATTCTTGTAGAACTTGTTGAATTTCTTGATCATGAGGCTTATCTATTCATTTGTGACAAGGTTGTCATTTGAGGTTGCGGGAGCATCACTTGTGGCCTTGTAAGCACCGCTAGACTTGTGGTGAAGCTCTTCCTCGTCCTTAAGTGTCATCTCATGAGCAACAATCCTTCCAAACACTTCCGTTGGCTTGAGATCTTTGTAGTTGGGCATCATTTGGATCAATGTGCATACGGTGTCATATCGATCATCCAAATCTCGAAGTATCTTCTTGATGATAAATTTGTCGGTCATTTCTTCGCTTCCTAAGTCGGCAATCTCATTGGTGATGAGAGCTATCCTAGAGTACATCTCAGCAACTCCTTCACCATCCTTCATCTTGAACTTGTCAAGATGACTTTGAAGAACATCCAACTTGGACTCTCTTACATATTTGGTATCTTCATGCATATCAACCAAAGTATTACAAATCTCTTTTGCATTCTCAATATGGCTGATTTTGTTGAATTCTTCGGGGCATAGGCAATTGAAGAGAATGTCACATGCTTGAGCATTTAATTACAACATCTTCAATTCATCTGCAGTCGCTTCACGGTCAGGTTCCCTTCCATCCGCAAAGTATTCACCTTCCAATCCAACACAAACAACATCCCAAACAGCGGGGTTATGACCAAGAAGATGCATTTTTATTTTGTGCTTCCAACTAGCAAAATTAGTGCCATCAAAGTACGGATCTCTACGGTGATAATTTCCCTCACTAGACGACATACTCTCCTAAGTTGTGAAACCAATGCAATGAAGACCAAAGCTCTGATACCACTTGTAGGATCGAAAGTAACTCTAGAGGGGGATTAGACTACTTGAAAAATTAAAAATCTACTTTTTTCCCAATTTTAAGTGTTGGCAGATTTTAGCATTCATAGCAAGTCAAGCACAACCTACACATGCATGTCTACGAGTATAGCGGCGGAAAGTAAAGACAAGCATGAGTAGTAAAGGAAGGGTAGGAAGATCAAACGCAATTTGGAGACATGATGATTTTTCCCGTGGTTCTGATAGGTGGTGCTATCGTACGTCCGTGTTTATGGAGTCTTCAACCCACAGAGGGTAACGGACGCGAGAGTCCATGAAGGGCTCCACCCACGGAGGGTTCCACGAAGAAGCAACCTTGACTATACCATGATGGCCTACGTCCACGGAGGACTAGCCTAACTCGGGGTAGATCTTCATGAAGTAAGCGATCTCCTTGCCCTTTCAAACTTCTTGGTTCACTCCACAACACGAAGTAGGAGGCTCCCAAGCGACACCTAAACAATCTAGGAGGCACCACCCTCCAAAAGGTAATAGGCTCGATAATGTCGATGAACTCCTTGCTCTTGTGCTTCAAGATGATAGACTCCACAACACACAATCACTCTCTCACCAATTTGGCTTGGTGGAAGAGATTGATTGGGTGAAAGCAACTTGGGGAGGCTAGAGATCAAGATTCATATGGTTGGAATGGAATGGCATGATCTCAACACATGAGTAGGTGGCTCTCTCTCAGAAAATCAGTTCGTATGAGTGGGGATCTGTTCTGAGTGCTTCTCTTGCGAGTGAATGGTGGTGGAGGGGTATATATAGGAATCTCCAAAAATCCAACCATTACACCTAATAAGTCCAACTCGGTGATACCGATGTGTTAACCTCGATGGTACCGAGTTGCCTAAAAGGTAGCAACTTTTGAATCTCGGTGACACCGATACATAAAACTTGGTTGCACCGATAAGGTGACCAATGGTCAGATTGCCAGACTCGGTGACGCCGATTCAACAAACTCAGTGGGACCAATTTTGTGAATTTGCGTAACAGAATGTTGGCAACCCAAACTCGATGGCGTCGAATCAGAATCGGTTGCACCGTAGGGCTAGGGTTTGGCTGAGTTTATCTGAGGCTGAGAATCGGTGGCACTGAGTAGGGACTATTGGTTTCACTGATTTTGTATATTTGGCTTTGGACAAACTTTTGTGGAAGATCTTGTGGGTGTATGTGGTGACTATTACTTGTGCACGTATGAGCATTTTGTTCACCAACAGTACTTACCCCCTTTTGATAGTATTGGCTTTCCTATGGACTCGGAGTGATTTCTCACAAAGTAAAATGTAGAGTCCTCTTACTTGAAGCTTTGCCAATCTATTTCCTTGCATCTGGGGGTATTCCAGAATCCTTTTGCCAACCCATCATTGAACTTTTCCTGAAACACTTCGTGGAAACTTTAGTTCAATGACATATATGTTGTTATTAATTAACAAAACCACCAAGGGAGCAAATGTGCTTTCACATAGAACATGCATATGGAGTATGTTTGCAATGAACACGAGCTTGTCATGAAGATGACCATCAGCTCAAGAACCCACATAGAGAAAAGCCAACCAAGAACCAACAAAGATGATGATGCCAATAATGCAATGGTTTGAGCTCTCGGTGAGAGATACGATCAAGCTACTCACTTGAGAGCCCCCCTTGATAGTATGGCAATCGATCATATAACCCGGTCTCCCAACTAACTCACTGAGACCGGTAAATTAGAAAACCTATCAAGGACAAACCTTTGCCCTTTGCATAGTCCACTTGAGCTAGATGATGACGATCTTGTCCTCCTCAAGATGGACCGCCTTTCTTGATTGTGCCCGCTTGATGAAGAATAGTTGATTGCTCCCCCATACTCCGCTATGATGAGACACTCTTCGTCACATCTTCACAAGTCCATTGTCACCAATGGACGGCAAGCTTCAAGCATGATATCTTCGTGATGGTCCACTTTAACTTGCACACCGCAATCTTGATGATGATCACCACTTGATGTTATCCTCCATGGGTTGTATGAGATCTTCCTCTTGACGCCAGACCATGTAAACATACCTAACCCCACATAGAACTCTCACATAGACCATGGGTTAGTACACAAAGTGTAATGGACAATGCTTACCATACCATGGGATCATTTGATCCCTCTCGGTACATCTTATACGCTTTGTGTGTTGATCAACTTGGTTCACTCTTTGAGTTAGTCTTGATCAGCTTTGTATCTTATCTTATCTCTTCATAAAGACAATGTCTTGAAGGTAAACATGAATTCTCACACAATCTTCTTCTTCAATACATGCTTGCAATAGGCTCAACTCACGCATTACCAATCTTTGGATAAGACCTTGAATATCAACTTGGTCACCATATAAACTCCTTGAAACCAATAGGTGGACCTCAAGAAGTGCCTATGGACAAATCCTTTGAAAATAACTCAAGGCAACCATTACTCCATAGGGATTGTCATCAATTACCAAAACCACACATGGAGAAATATGCTCTTACAGCGTGCCCATGTGCTCCCCTGGCCCGCCCGGGACACATGCTCAACCTTTTTCTCTCCCCCTCTGCCCGCTCGCCACCCCCATGAGAAAACCCTCCCCCATAGCGTCACCGCCCACTTTTATCTGCCTTGCTCTTCGGCCCCCTCCCCTCCTCCTCCTCCTCCATGTAGCACAGCCACCACCTTGGTGCTCCCCTTGGACCGGCACGGGCGGTCAATTGATAGATCTATGGCGATGGGATTTCGTGCATCCTGTCGGACAGATTTGCCGCATTCGGCCACTGGTGAATGCTCCTTTCCATGGATTGGCCCAGTACCAGACCACACATCCCCGACTACGCCTCGGTATCGCAAGAAGGTGTCGAGTCTTCCTCTAGTCGCTCGAATCTATCCCATCATTGGTTTGCCGGCAAAGCCACGGTCTGGCTCGATGCTGGCCCAAAGGCTTGTTAGCACACCATTGCCGCTCATACAGTGCGATGACTACCCACGGCAGGTCATGCATCGCGTCTCTACGATGCCGGAACATCCCCAATGGGTGTTCGTCAAGTGCATAAATGATGGGGTTTGTGCTTTGCTTGGTTTGGTTTTGCTTTCGAATTCAATAAAACTTCGGTATCTTTCTTGCTCAAATTTGTGTGTAGGAGCGATGTAGGTTTTGTTATTGGGAAGAAGAATACATCGATCGTTTGATCGCATAGAATTTTCTAGATGTCTGTGCACTTGTAGCTAGAATTGAAGCTAGAGATGAGACTAAAGAAGAGGCCAAAGGGGAAGCAATGTCTACTTCTTTAGAATCAAAGAAGAAAGAAGTTGTCAAGCTCAAGAATCCACAGATCAACAATGAAGACATAGAGAAGATATTAGTCCAACAAGTGGGAGCACTCATGGAAGTTGGACATCTTTTAAAATGTCTAATTGTGGTTCTTGTTTTCTTTGGTCTTTCTCTCGTAGAGAAAAATTGGTGAATGTATGTATCGAAATGTCTTTGATGAAATAAAAAAATGTTTCAATGCAAACAAAAAATTATGCGTATAAGGGGAACAACCGGTCGTGGCGGACCAGATGCGCGGACGTTGGACGCATGGCCAGCGTGTCCACAAAACAAGTTGAACGCCCTCCATTACCCTACCCAAATGGACGAAATCCTGAAAAAACAGAAGTTCATTGAGGGTCATGCATTGGAGTTGGCCTTATGAAATCTTTTGTGGAACACTAAAGTGTCTCTGAAGGTTGAAGTATTTGCTTGGTGTGCGCAAATTAGGAATCTTGCAATGTAGAAGAATAGGAAAAGGGCATCATAAAATTAGTTGTACCACATGTGATATTTATGGTTCCAAATACAAAGATGTCTTTCTTGCCTTGATCATATGTGTAGAGTGTGTTCACCGAGACTTGCTATGTGGGATATTTGGGAGATGCCACATGAGAATTTATTTATCACATCAGATCCTAACTTGTTGCCTTTAGTGTTGGCTAATGTGGATTAGTTCACTAGTAGAAAACAGGGCTTTGGTGCAGGTCGGGCCAGCCCATTAGTCCCGGTTGAGTCACGAACTGGGACCAATGGGGGCAACGGTCCCGGTTCGTGAGGCCAGGGGGTCGTCCGGGCCACATGGGGAATTGGTCCCAGTTCTTCGTACACCTTTGGTCCCGGTTCTTGACACGAACCGGGACCACTGTGCCTCGCTCCTGGCCCACAACCATTGGTCCTGGTTCATGACTGGAACCGGTACCAAAGGGGGTCCTTTAGTCCCGGTTCCAGCCACGAACCGGGACCAATGAGATGCCTATATATACCCCCTCGCCGGCGAGCAGAGCACTCCACACTGCTCTGTTTTTTTGGCCGGCGAGGGAAGAGCTTTGTGGTGCTCTAGCTCACCTCCTATGCACATGAGGTGTTCGATGAAATGCCCAAACCACATTTAAGCTTTCTCCTCTCAAAGTTCCTTGTCCAAGCTCCATTTTACTCAAGATTTGTCAAGGTTTGGCGGTCCGTCCTGTCCCATCCCCGTCCTCACCGCCGACGATCGCCCGCGCTCATCTCGGTGCCGGCACCACCATGGTTAGCCTCTTCTTCTTATCTTCTTTCTAACATAAAAAAGTTTCTACATATATGATTTAGATAGATACTTGTGTAATTTTATTACTTTTATTATTGTATTTATTTTGGTCACTATTGTACTTTGGCTTTAATGTAATGATGAATTTCTGTTAATTTGGTCACTTCTGTATTCATGATATGTTGTAATGGTTTTTAATACACTTTATTATATAACGCACGTAGATGAACCAGCAATGGATGTACGATGATCGATGCACCTCCGAGTATATTAAGGGCCTGTATAATTTTCTCGAAGCGGCTGAGGCAAATAAGCAGAATGGTTTTATTCATTGTCCATGTATTGTCTGTGAGAATATGAAGGCTTTCTCCAACTCTAAAACCCTTCACTTCCACCTACTTGAGAAGGTTTTTATGCCACACTATAATGTTTGGACCAATAATGGAGAAAGAGGGGTTATGATGGAAGACAACGAAGAAGAAGAGGATGATGACAACTATGTGCCTCCTGAATACGGTGATGCTGCAATGGGGGAAGATGAAGATCAAGAGGAACCAGACGATGTGCCCGATGATGATCTTCGTCGGGTCATTGTTGATGCAAAGAGACAATGCAAAAGTGAAAAGAAGAATTTGAAGTTCGATCGCATGCTAGAGGATCACAAAAAAGGGTTGTACCCCAATTGCGAAGATGGAACACAAAGCTCGGTACCACACTGGAATTGCTGCAGTGGAAGGCAGAGAATGGTGTACCTGACAAAGGATTTGAGAAGCTACTGAAAATATTGAAAAACAAGCTTCCAAAGGATAACGAATTGCCCGATAGTACTTACGCAGCAAACAAGGTTGTATGCCCTCTAGGATTGGAGGTACAGAAGATACATGCATGCCCTAATGACTGCATCCTCTACCACGGTGTGTACGAGGATTTGAACGCATGTCGGTATGCGGTGCATTGTGGTATAAGATCGGACGAGATGACCTTGGTGATGTTGATGGCGAGCGCCCCAGGAAGAGGGTTCCTGCCAAAGTGATGTGGTATGCTCCTATAATACCACGGTTGAAACGTCTATTCAGAAACAAAGAGCATGCCAAGTCGATGCGATGGCACAAAGAGGACCGTAAGAAAGACGGGAAGTTGAGAGCACCCGCTGACGGGTCGTAGTGGAGAAAGATCGATAGAAAGTGGAGCGACTTTACAGGTGACCCAAGGAACGTATGGTTGGGTTTAAGTGCAGATGGTGTTAATCCTTTTGGGGATTAGAGCGGCAAGCATAGCACATGGCTTGTGACTCTATGTATGTATAACCTTCCTCCTTGGTTGTGCATGAAGTGGAAGTTCATTATGATGTGAGTGGTCATCCAAGGCCCTAAGCAACCCAGCAATGACATTGATGTGTACCTAAGGCCATTAGTTGATGAACTTTTACAGCTATGAAATGGAATAGGTGTACGTGTGTGGGATGAGAATGCAGGGGAGGAATTTGACCTACATGCATTGCTATTTGTAACCATCAAAGATTGGCCTGCTCTCAGTAACCTTTCAGGACAGACAAACAAGGGATACCACGCATGCACACATTGTTTAGATGACACAGACAGTATATATTTGGACAAATGCAGGAAGAATGTGTACCTAGGGCATCGTCAATTTCTTCCGACCAACCATCAATGTCGAAAGAAAGGAAAGCATTTCAAAGGTGAGGCAGATCACAGGAAGAAGCCCGCCCTCCGTACTGGTGATCACATACTTGTTGTGGTTATTTAGCTCAAAAAAATCAGTAAGTGCATGAAAAATACCAAATGAAGTCAGAAAGGGTTGAAAAATGATGATGTGGCTTTGAATGGTGCATTTTGAACACACAAAAAGTATGGTGTTCAAATAAGTTCAAAAAATGAAATCCCTTTGTAACAGATGAGTTTTTGTCCGAAACCGTGATACTTCGAAAGAGATTGTCCATTTTGTACACGAAATGCATCCAGATTTTGTCGTAACCCTCTCAACTTTTTAACACGTGCTATGTGGGTAAAATGACGATACCATGCCAAATTTCAACCTTTTCAGAGTTCATTTGAAGTGCTTTTCAATTTAGGGTCATTTCAGCTCAAAATAAACGACGAAATGCATGAAAAATAGTCAATGAAGTCAGAAAAGGGTTGAAAAGGGACGGTGTGGCTTTGAATGGTGCATATTGAATGCAGAAAAAGTCTTGAGTTCAAATATGTTTAAAAAATTGAAATCCTTTTGTAACAGACGTGTTTTCGTGCGAAACCCTGATACTTCGAAAGAGATTCCTCATTTTGTACACGAAGTGTATCCAGTTTTTGCCGTAACCCTCTCAACTTTTTAGCAAATGCTATGTGGATGAAATGATGGTACCATTCCAAGTTTCAACTATTTCAGAGTTCATTTGCAGTGCTTTTCAATTCAGGGTCATTTTAGCTCAAAATAAATGATGAAATGCAAGAAAAATAGAAAATGAAGTCAGAAAAGGGTTGAAAAGGGATGATGTGGCTTTGAATGGTGCATATTGAATGCAGAAAAATTCTTGAGTTCAAATATGTATATAAAATTTGAAATCCTTTTGTAACGGACATGTTTTCGTTCGATAAAAGTTATATAACTAAACTTGATATTATATATAATTCATGCAACTAAAATTATCAAAGTTATTTTTGTTAAAAACTTTAATAGAAAAAAGAATATTCATAAATTATTTTTTGTTAAGAACTTCTAATATGCAAAAAAAGTGAAAATAGATGCGCTTATAGGGAAAATTCAACCTAAGTTCAAAGTGCTAGTAAGTACATACTAGCACATACTAGCATTTTGAACTTAGGTCAAATTTTCCGTATAAGGGCATCTATTTTCAATTTGAGAGGAGCTCAACGTAGCAGCCGCGGCAGGGCTTATAAACAGGTTCGGGCAACCTTCGCTTGGCGAGGTGGGACTAAACTCCCACCATACCGCTGTGCAAGGCCATTGGTCCCGGTTGGTGGCACCAACTGGGACCAATGCTTACCTTTGGTCTCGGTTGGTGGAACCAACCGGGACCAAAGGTCTCTGCTTCCCGCCCTTTGGGATGACGAAAAAGGACCTTTGGTCCCAGTTGGTGGCTCCAACCAGGACCAATGCCCCTTTTGTCCCGGTTGGTGCCACCAACCGGGACCAAAGGTCCCTGTTTCCCGCCCTTTGGGCTGACGAAAAGAGACCTTTGGTCCTGGTTGGTGGCACCAACCGAGACTAAAGGTCAGCATTGGTCCCGGTTGGTGCCACGAACCGGGACCAATGCTTCTTCTATATAAGGAGCACTTAGCAAATTTCGTAGGTTTCATCGCCACTTCGTCGAGCCTGCCGTCCTCGTCCGCGTTGCCGCTTACCGTCCCCATCCATGTCGCCGCCCCCGTCGCCGCCCCCGCCGTTGTCGTCCCCCTCCCCGTCACCGCCCCCATTGTCGCCCCGTCCCCGTCGCCTCCCCCGTCGCCCCCGTCGCCGCCCCGCCCCCGTCGCTGCCCCCGCCACTCCTGTCGCCGCCCCATCCTTATCGCCACCCTATCACCCCCGTCACCGCCCTGCCCCCGTCGCCGCCCCGTCACTGTCGCCGCCCCATCGCCCCCGTCACCGCCCCGCCCCCGTCGTCGCCCCGCCCTCGTCGCCGCCCCTGCCACTCTCGTCGCCCCTCCCCCGTCACCGCCCCGTCCCCGTCGCCTCTTCATCGCCGCCCCGCCCCCATCGCCGCCCCGTCGCCGCCCCTGCTGTGAGCCGCCGCTGCCCCTGCTCTATGGAATTTTTAAAAATATATATGTTGATTTTTTATATGATGAATGTTTATGTTTTAGTTGTTTTATGTTTTATTTAATTATTAGGAGTCCTAGGAAATTTAGTATGTGTATGTTAGATTACAGAAAAATTCTTGGTTTTATGAAAAATTAGTGATTAAACGATAAGAAAACATTCTCATAGGGGTTTGTCTCGACGTCGATAATGCCCGGCTCGCATCCTCATCGTCGAGTGGTCCGTGAGAGCCTGCTTGATAGGCGCCATGTCCGGGACTGGGCTTCGCTGGGCTGGCACTGGGAGATGCTACCTTCTCAGGCTCGGAGGTTGGTGAGGAATCCAGGTCTCGTCGTTGACCCGGAGCTTCTATGGTGGCGGTCATGTGGGCCACTTTCGAAGTGGAGGGAGCGGGCCCCCACGGAGGTGGTACGTCGCCGTGTCAGGGAGGAGGACGAGCACGGATCTCACCCGAGTTATGATCCCGTGATGGTTCCTTATCTTTGGGAGTCCACCACCGGCGACTCAGAGACCGCTAATGAACCTAGTTCACCGTCCTCCACTTTGGATTCTAGGATATTCAATCTGTATTAGTGATCTTATATGATAATATTCGAGATGTATTAGTTAGTATTTGATGATGCATTCATTGGATTGCTTGGGATGATGTATTAGTTAATATGGAGTGCTTGTGATTTGCCAGACATTCCGGCAAAACATAGGGAATTTTTTCTATGTCATCGCTCGATAAACGGTTGACTTTAGGTTTGTTTCGGCTCCGTGTGTGTCTTTCAGTAAGGGAGAGTGTCCAAAATATATATATATAATATGTGTATATATATAAATGAGAGAGGAAGAATCTTGACTGTTGTCGTGGGGGTCGCTTCTCTTTCGTTCCCGTGTGCTAGACATTTTGGTGTAATGCACTCGAGGACGAATGAAGGAGCCATCATCACCGATGGTCGCAATATCAGAGGGAGTTCCCAACATATACGCGAGATGAAATTTTAGGAAGGAAAGACTCGACAGACCTAAAGTCAACCCGTTTCATATTGAGTAATAGTGATATGTGTGTTGATCCGTTTCCTCGTAGTTTCCTTCGATCGATTTTAAATATTTAAAATTGATCAAAGGAAATATTAGTGATCTTATATGGTAATATTCGAGATGTATTCGTTAATATTTGATGATGCATTAATAACTGGATTATTCGAGATGATGTATTAGTGATATTATATTCGAGTTCATTATAAGTGTATTAGTGATATTTTATCGGTATAATGTGTGTGTGACTTTCGGTCTGTCGTTGCTCCTCGTGTGACTTTTATGTGTGTTCTTGATGGAGGAATCCCGACTGTTGTCGTGGGGGACGCCTCCTCTTTTTTCTCTTCTTTGCGATACACTCGTCGGTATAATGCGCAAGAAGAGAAGAGGGGGGGCGTCCATCACCGGCGGTTGAACTATTACTGTGAGAGAGTGCCTACCAACATATATACACCACCATATCAGTGTGAGAGAGAGCACACCAACACACCATGATATATGAGAGTTATTTAAGGAAAGCCTCGACGAACCAAAAGTCACACACGCATTAGGATCCAAAGTGTGTCGTAATTCTTGAATTATGAACACAGGAAATGTCGTCATCATCAGACGACGATAGGATCCAAGCATGTGAATTATGTGGTGAAGATAAGGGTCTTTGTGACCAGCCTGGGCTACGAGACGACAGGTTCTTCACCATGAAGCTTTACGAGGACTTTGATATTTCTACGGTACGCGACGATGATAACTGTTTTTTTCGTAATTAAGCATGACTTCTGTTTCTTTCCTTCAACGCATAATTTCTGTTTTATACAATTCGACTAGTTCGTCCCCTGTCATGCAAGACGGTATTTCTTGAAGAGGCTCGGTTTCGAAGAGCACGAGAGTTTCGAGACGAGGATAGCCAACCTGAGGACTAAACATGGTCACACATTTCTTGTGAAAGTAATGAATGCACTTAATAACACAGAATTAGGGTGCTCAAACTAGGAATCTCTTTGCAAGGCATATGGATTTCAGGAGGATATGGAAATAACCTTCGATCTTCGTCCTGAAGATCATATTGAAGGAAACATCGACATTTGGGTGGATGTCGATATGCTTCCTGTTTTACCTCTATGTGAGTTTGTCAACCATGCATATTTGTCAAGTAATTTGCATTCTATATACATAAATATTTGGTGTTCATCCGTACTAAATTGGTTAATTTTTAATTTACAGCTTATTTCATTTCTTCGAGTGAAATACAGAACATAATCGACACGACACACTACACTTATGGATCACATCTAACTTGGGAGGAGAAGGATGATCTTATCTACTTTGTTATTGGTGTCATAGCTAGTAGGGACATCTTCCCGTATAATTTGGAAACTGGCCCAAATTATACATTGTACAGGACACTAGTGCATAGGTTGAGAACGGATGACATTCACCAAAATATCTTGGTAAGAGTTGCTAATTAAGTACACTAGTACTGTTGCGTAAATGGTATTGATTACATTTCTAACTAGGCTACTATTATGTTCTTCAACACAAATTGTCAAATGAAGTTGTGCCACCGTTAATGCAACTCGAAGGTAATGTGACAATAAAAAGCCCCTTCCATCCCGAGTTATCTTTTGCATACTCAACTGAGCGCAAACCACCAAGATGGCTCCAAATTGAAGCATGGGGACAAAGAAAGAAGGATCGCAAGCCACAAGTTGGAGACCGTTGGATCTCTTTGCTTCATCATGGAGACATAGGTGTTATTCTTTTTTATTCCATTTTACCTAGGAGGGAGGAGTAGGTCCTATGAGGGAGGACTATGTCATTTTATGTTTTTTTGTTTTATGAGACTTTACCTTTGTATGATTAAGATGATGATGATGAGTTGTTAGATCTTGTGTAATTAATGGTTTCTTTCATTTGCTTATTAGCTACCGTCGAGTTCTCTCTATATATATAGTAGCTAGCAGCGCCGACCAAGTACGGAGAAAGAGAGGACACTTCTCTCTATTAATTAGCTAGCTAACATAATATGAAACCCCTAAATTAACCCTCCAAAAACTCCTAACCCCCCCCCCCTTCAAAAAAAAACCTAGCAACTTTTGGTCCCGGTTGGTGTTACCAACCGGGACTAAAGGCCCTCATGCCTGGCCTCCCCGCAGAGGCCACGTGGAGCCCCTTCTGTCCTGGTTCGTAAGCAAACCGGGACTAAAGATTTAGGGCTTTAGTCCCGACCCTTTAGTCCCGATTCCAAAACCGGGACTAATGGACCTCTGAAACCGAGATAAATGGCTCGTTTTCTATTAGTGGTTATTTCTAGAGGGTATGGCAACTTTGTAATTATGTTCTTTTCGTTGATAGTAAGTTGTTATTATTATTTCTATAAAAATTCTGGCCAAATATTGGACTTAGTTGGCAGGAGGCTCTGAGATTATTGTTTCTTGTGATTGTTTGGGCGAGGCTCCTACGTTTTTCGTGGCTTTCTTGTGATCGTAAGGGCAAGGCTCCTGTGCTTTCATGGCCCGGTGTGATATCTTACTGCCTGGCTCACTAAATAGGTTCTCTCGGCATGCAAGTCTATTAAGATTAAGTTGGATGCTAGCTTCTTTTTCTAAGAACGGTACAACGAGTCGGGGATAGTGTCTCCTTGCTCCATTGGGAAAGATTTTTTTTATAATCCTGGGATTTTCTTCCTATTTTTCACGATGTGGAGGAAACTTCGTGCGGTTATTGCAAGTTTATACATTATCATTTCTGTGCACCGGTCGATCATTTTGAAAACATATTGATGACGCCACAGTCCATGGGTATGGATAGGAAGGACGAACTCGGTCCAACAACCATAGGGTGGGCCAAACCAACGACTCGAAGTCCACCAACCATAGGGGGCTCATCATCAAGCTTGAAGTACAATACATGCATATTTAGTAGATGTACTTGTAAACCAATTAAGGCTCTACCGTGTAAACTCCTCGGGCTCTTATAATCCTAGCCCTCATGCACCTATATAAGGGGAGATACGTGCACCCCCGATCAGTACCTTCTCATACAACTTACGATATACGGTTGCGTACCTCTCGGAATGCCCCTTCTATGCACTACAAACCATAGCTCTCACACGAGGCTAAGATCAATCCCATCAACAGAGTAGGACTAGGATATTACCTCCACGCTAAGGCCCAAACTTGCACTCGTAGCTAAAAAATGATGAGTTGGTTGTTTTGTTTTTCAGTTGTAATTATCTTTGGAGGATGTGCATGTGACATGATGTTTGTTTTGTTGGAATTTGTTTCATCCATTTTGTAAGCATGATTTGGGGGTCTATAGATCTGCAAATGGATTTTGGATTAAATACCATATCGCTTGGTACATTATGGTACCATGTTTTGCCAAATCTCCCATGGATAATAATAAGTTAGCTAGAATACATGTAATGGCCCCAAAGCCGCACATTAAGTGAAGTCGGAATAGATAGAAATAAGAACGCCACAAAGGAGTTCTCCTATTTGATGCTTTATGTGAGATCGTACATATTTTTCATCAACAACTCCTAACTGGGCAAGCCACTAGCGGAACCCATTTTAACACATGTATTATTTCATGTTTCATATCTTATTAAACATGCTATTTAACATGATTTATAACTTTATAAACAATACTAAATAAGTTTAAAGTATGAGGAGAGGGGCTATAATAGAATAGGGTTTAGCATGGCCATTAACACATAGAAATGTTCTCATTCACAATGCCCATTATCATTCGCATGAAACCTAGAAGTAGGATTTGACACCAATCTCAGCTCGAGCCTCGCATAAATATTGTCGCTCGTTGCTAGTGATACATAGCGCTCGCCTGTGCTCGCTCACGTGATTCAGCCTATTTATCAGTTTCACTTTCGTGTGTGCGCCATGTACAAGTTTTCCCTTATGTGCTCATAGTATGCCGATTTTTCCCTGCCTGCTGGCTCCCAATTTTATAATTTTGTGACTAGTTTCTCTACTTACATTTTTTTCTCTAATGTTTGTTTTGATTATTTTACTGTATTCCCTTCGTTCTTTTTATTTTCTTCATTTTCAGTTTTTCATTGTTCTTTTTCTGTCTACTTTTTTCTTTTTTGTTTCTTTATTAAACGATATGTTAACATTGTTTTGACCAATAAACTAATATTTTTATGATTTCATATGGATGAACTTTTCCATCAAATAAACTTCGATGGCTTTTCAAATACATGTTAAACATTTTATTAGCACATGTTGCACACACTACTGGAATCAGAAGATTTACCGTCTCACACCTCTTTGTCGTCTGCTAGCGGACGGCAAAGAGTGGCTTTGTCATCAGCTAGCAGAAAGCAGACGGCAAAGAGGTGGCAGACGGCAAAGGGTGGCTTTGCCATCAGCCACTTCTTTGTCGTTCGCTAACGGACGACAAAGGAGGTTTGCCATCCGCTAGCAGACGGCAAAGAGGGA
The DNA here is from genome assembly GCA_022496015.1 of Hordeum marinum. Classification (NCBI taxonomy): domain Eukaryota; kingdom Viridiplantae; phylum Streptophyta; class Magnoliopsida; order Poales; family Poaceae; genus Hordeum; species Hordeum marinum. The sequence continues at coordinate 442,867,611 of CM039675.1, read as the reverse complement.
GGGGGCCCATTGACGACCCAACCCGCAACTTGACCTAACGGCCCCCCTCTTTGCCGTCCGCTAGCTGACAGCAAAGAGGGGGGTTAACTAACGGCTAACGCCTTCCCCAGCCCGCCTCTCTCTCTCTTTCTCTCCCTCTCTCCTCCCCGTCGGCCCACGACCCCGCCGCCCGTGCCCACCGCCGCCCTGTCGCCCCCGCCGCCCGTGCGCCCCCGCCGCCGCCCACCGTCCCCGCCGCCGCACGCCCTCGCCGACGCGCGCCCCCGACGCCACCGCCACCCCGCCCCTCTCTCTCTCCCCGGCGCCCCCGACGCCCCACCGCGAGCGTTGGCCTCCTCCACCTCCACCAACGCCGGCCTCCACCTCCACCACTCCGGTGAGCCCCCTCCCCCTCTCTATTTTTTCATTTTTTTTAATAGTTTAGTTAGTAATTTAGTTAAATCTAGTTTAGTTGTAGTTATTAATTTAGTTAGTAATTTAGTTGTAGTTAGTAATTTAGTTAGTAATTTAGTTTTTTTAATAGTTGTAGTTAGTAATTTAGTTAAATCTAGTTTAGTTGTAGTTAGGTTAATTAGTTGTAGTTAATTAGAAGAAGAGAGAAGAAGAAGAGGAGAAGAAGGAGACGAAGAAGAAGAAGGAGAGGAAGGAGAAGAAGAAAAAGAAGAAGAAAAGGAGGAGGAGGAGGAGAAGAAAAGAAGAAAAAGAAGAAGGGGAATAAGAAGAGGAGGAGGAGAAGGAGAAGAAGAAGAAAAGGAGGAGAAGAGGAGAAGAAGAAAAGGAAAAAAAGGAAAACCGGGTCGAGGATCGGCGACGGGGTGCGTCGGTGCCGACGTAACCGGGTCGAGGATCGGCGATGGGGTGCGTCGACGCTGACGTAACCGGGTCGAGGATCGCCGACACGACACCACCGACACCCCGACCCCCGACACGACACCCCGACACCCCGACACGGCACCCTCGACCCCAACACAGCACCCCTACCCTGACACGACACCACCGACACCCCGACCCCCGACACGACACCCCGACACCCCGACACGGCACCCCAGACCCCGACACAGCACCCCTACCCCGACACGACACCCTGACCCCGAAACGACACCCCCGACACCCTGATCCCGAAAAAGGTGCTCTTTGGCCTTCCAGAGGCCGATGGGTCATATATTCGTGAATTATGAGTTAGGTCATATATTAGTAATGCGAGGTATTCAATTATTATTATGTACATATATATTATTAATTAGTTCATGTTATTAGGTATTCAATTTTTTTATGTTGAACTAATTTCGTTCACTCTTTGTCATTGCGGGTGTTGACAGATGCTGGACTCGGGTCGAGAGGGCTCTGAGCCTCCTTCCTCGGCGCGTGCTGGGAGGGGTGCTATTATTCCACCCCAGCAACTCCGGAGAGCGCTGGTACACATCATGCAGACACCGGCGGGCGCTTCTTCTTCGACCGAGAGAGGTCAGGGGAAGACGAAGAGAGGTGCTAGAGGTAGGAAGGCTGTTGTGCCTTCCTCGCCGCCACCCCCAGCTGATTCTCCCGACCACCGGAGTGCTCCGTCTCAGGTGGACCCATCTAACTTGGACCCGTCTCGGACTCCAGTCCAAGAGCCTCGGGTCGATGAGCCTCGGGTTACCGAGCCTTCATCCCAGGAGACTCCGGTCGTAGGATCTTCATCTCAGGAGACTCGGGTCCCAGAGTCTTCGTCCCACGTGACTCCGGAAGCTAGTGGTCATGCTGATGGTGGCGAGGACAATTTGTCTGAGGACACCTATAGCGAGGGCAAGCTAGTTGAGGAGGGCAAGAAGGTCTACCAGCGTGGTTGTACAAAGCTCCCGCCCGTGCCGACGCCCCGCGAGCAGAGGTGGTTGATTGCGCCTAATGCGGAGAAGTAAGTGCATTTACTCTTTTTTAACCTTTTGCCTTCATGTTTCTTCAAATTAATATCTAATGTACATGGCTGCCCCGGCCCCGCCAGAGGAGATGGTCAACGGTGTCTTGTGCGAGACGGTGGTTGATCCGTCGCTTTTGGGTAATTTCTCCTTTACAGAATTAAAAATCAACAACACCTAGTGATTGTACTAATCAGTGTTGTCTTATTTGATTGCAGACCTTCTACAGGTGTCTTGAGGAAGACGAGGCGAAAGCGGCTATTGTTCTCGAAGCCAAGTGCAAGCGCCTACTTCAGAACTTACGACACGAGGCTTGGGTGCAGGCTATTCGAGACTACTACGCCTCAACTAACATTAAGAGGGCCAAGAAGAAGTGCCGCAAAAATTATCTGAGTAAGGAGAATTTAATGAAGGTAATTATCTATTCTTAAGGCCGTGTACTTAGTTTCTTTTATTTGATTCGTAGGCGTAGCGTCGAAATTTTTCTTGTCTAACTTAGGTGCCCCCGAGATGGTGTACGGATAGGATGGACTATTGGGAGGCATTGGTGGATGAGTGGTGCTCTCCCCAATGGCTAGCTGAAACAACAATGCCAAGGATAAGCGCGCCCAAATGAGAGGTGTGCCACACCATCAAGGGAGCTCCAACCTGTTTGAGTACGGGGATCACTGGGTATGTGGTTTGCTTCATGATTCATGCAATTTCATTCTTCATGCTAGCTTGAGACCTTAACTAATATTTTGTTCCTCTCTTTTAGGCGTGAGAAAACAAGGAGGTGCCACCTCTGTTCGACCTATATGCCATGGCCCATACTGCCTCGTACAAGAAGGCCAAGGCATTCTCTGAGGATGACCTCGATCATCCAGAGAGCTTCAGCAACATCTCCTCCCACAACAAGCTTGTGAGGTACAGAGATGAGGGGAAGGCGAGGAAAGGGGAGGACTTCAACCCGAGCCAGAGTCCTTTTGATCCAGAGCTCGTGATGATATCTAGTGGTGGGAGGCCCCATGGCTCGATAGCCATTGGGGATGGACTGATACGTTGTCCTAGAACTCTCTCGGAGATCAAGAAGCGCCAGACGAGCTTTGATTCTGAGATAAGGCCTCGTCCACGGCCAATGGAGCTCGCTATTGAGGCTAGGGCCCAGGAGCTTCTGGCGGAGGCAAACAGGCAGGCGGCACAGAGGGAGAGGGACATGGAGGAGAGGACGACTAGGCTCTTGGAGGAGGAGAGGAACCGGAATGACACATCTCACCGGGCCCTATACGAGCTCCTCGTGGTAAGTTTCTCCTGCATATTAGCCAAATCATGTACGTAATGTTCGTTTCATCACTAACTAATATGAATGACTCGTGAAAACAAAATGTGCAGACCATGTGCCAAAACAATGGTCAGACCCCTCCGTCGATGCCCCATATTGGTATAGCACCCATGGTGAGTTTCATTTGAATGGTCATTAGTTACTAGTATTCACATTTGAGTTGCATAATGCTAAGGAGACATTGCAAATGATCTTTGGTGCAGCGTGCCTCCCCACAAGCATCGACCGATCCTTCTGCGTCTGCCACAACCCTGACCGGTCCTTCTACATCTCACCCTGGCGTAAACCTGACCGGTCCTCCACCTCCGTGATGATGGTAAGTTTTCCCAAGTGTTTTGCTTAACAAATGCATACTTAGCTTAAGAAATGACTTAATTAGCTCCAAAATGACCAATACTTAGCTTATTTTCCTCAAAATGACATAATAACCTTACTTAGCTCCAAAATGATATATTCTACCTAGGATAGCTATAAAATGACCTATACTTAGCATTTCTTCCTCCCAAATGACTTGATATGCTTAGTTGGCTAGAAAATGGCATAACTACCTAAGATAGCTCAATAATGATCTATAGCTAGCTTAGCTAGTTCATTTATGACATAATTAGCTCACTTAGGTACAAAATGGCATAACTACCTAGGATAGCTCAATAATGATCTATAATTAGCTTAGCTAGTTCATTTATGACATAATTAGCTCACTTAGATAAAAATGGCATAATAAACTTGGTTTAGCTCCAAAATGACCTATACTTAGCTTATTTTCCTCAAAAATGAGATAATAACCTTACTTAGCTCCGAAATGATATATTCTACCTAGGATAGCTATAAAATGACCTATACTTAGCATTTTTTCCTTCAAAATGACTTGATATGCTTAGTTGGCTAGAAAATGGCATTACTACCTTGGAGAAGAGGAGAGGAGAGGAGAAAAAGAAAGAGAAGATAAATTCTTCTTCTTCTTCTTCTAGCTAGTCTTCTTCTTCTTCTTCTTCTTCTTCTTCTTCTTCTTCTTCTTCTTCTTCTAGCTAGTCTTCTTCTTCTTCTTCTTCTTCTTCTTCTTCTAACTTCCTTCTTTCCCAATTTGTAGATTTGCTTTCGATGAGGAAGTTTGTGTTCATGGAGTCTACTCTTCTGCTTGTGCTTCCTTTTTGTTTTCATTTTGTAGGATGAACAATGTGAAACTTGCTACCTATATATGTATGTATGGATGAAACCATTGTATGCTTGTTGTGGGATATGTTGGCTAGCTATATATGTTGCATATGGACTTTTCATTTGGTATGTATATATATATATATGTGTGTGTGTGTGTGTGTGTGTGTGTGTTGGATGATCATATCCATATGGCAGGGATATGATTTGTTATATATATGTGTTGTTATGCTTGTTGAAAGTATTTTCAAATGTGTGTATATATATATATGTGAAATTATGTGAAATTGAATGAATTTAATAAAAAACAGAAAAAACAGGGACTATGCAGACTCTTTGCCGTCGACAAAGAGCTTTGTCGTCTGCCAGCGGACGGCAGAGCTGCCACGTGGCAGCTACCTGTGCAACCTGGGGTAGCACCAGGCCGGCCTAGGCGGGTTCTTTACCGTCCGCTGGCAGACGGCAAAGACCAAGTTCTTTGCCATCCACTGGCAGACGGCAAAGACCAACCTCTTTGTCGTCCGCTGACAGACGGCACAGAACTAAGTTCTTTGTCGTCTGCCAGCGAACGACAAAGCACGCCGTTAAGCCCTTAACAGAGCTACGTTGCCACGTGTGTCGTTCATGCCCTTTGCCGTCCGCTGGCAGACGACAAAGATGCAAAGGTCTTTGCCTTCTGCCAGCAGACGGCAAAGCGCCCTTTACCGTGGCTTATTCAGCCGGACGGTTGTCCATTTGCTGGCGGACGACAAAGCCTTTGCCGTTTGGGATGCATGCCTTTGCCGTCCGGGATGGCTGACGGCAAAGTGCCTGATTCCTGTAGTGACATTCTTAAACGCATGGCCAGTATTTTTTAAATAATGTTAAATATTTTTAAATACAAGATGACCATTTTAATAATTTTGCACACTTTAAAACACATAAAGGCATTATTTAATTATACAAAGACAATTATGTTTTTTAAATATGCGAACAGTTTTTAAATAATATGATTTTTTACACGTGCTAGGTTTATAAAACATGAATTTGTTTTGCTTTTTATTACAATCATTACATGTAGTTAGTAAGAGAAAATGAATATACACACACATGCATCTCTATGAAAAATGACTATGTTACCTAAGAAACAAAGAAAATAGACCAAACAAAATCGTGAAACGATAAAAACTAGATAAAAAGGAATTACACTACTTTGGTGCCCATGAAAGGCATGAGCAACCGACACGAGCAGAGCGTTTGCATCGGGCTTTATATAGCAGCTCCGGTAGTGCTATATCTTGGGGGGGGGGGGGGGGGCAAGGGTCACTTTCATGGGCTGAGAGCGTGTCGTCACGTATCGCATGTTGGACTCTCCCTTTGGATTATTCTTTGTATGCATTTTGGGATTTTAGATGAAACTTTTTTGGCTTTTTGGGTTTTGGTTTTGCCCGATTTCCTATGTTTAGAAGAAAAAAATCAAAAAAACATATTATGTGAAAAAATGCATTTCCCCCTCATGGGGTATGGATGTGTTTCCGCGAGAGACATACCTCTCGGGAGGCACAAATTTGTTTCTCGTACAGGCACAAATTTGCTTCCATGGGAAACACATGTTTGCCTCTCAAAAAAGAGGAAAACATGTTTTCTTTTTCGTTCTGCTTCGGCGGGAGGTAAGGAATTGCTTCCTGTCCAGGCACATATTTGTTTCTACGAGAGGCACAGTTGTGCCTTTTGGAAAAAGAAAAAAAACATTTTTTCCTTTTTTTCTTTCACTCGAGGCATGTATTTGTTTTTTGTGTAGCCGCAAATTTGTTTTCGTGAGAAGAGACACAGTTATGCATCTCAAAAAGACGAAAAGCGTGTTTTTTTCATTTAAGACACATATTTGCGTCTCGTGGAGGCACATATTTGCTTATGTGAGCCATTGTTGTGTCTCTCAGAAAAGAAAAAAAATAGAAATTTCTTTGCTTCCACGGGTGGCACAAATTGGGGGGGAAGGGGAAATTCGTGAGAGGTGTCTCTCGAAAAGGAAAAAATGTTTCTTTTTTTAAGAGATGCACAGATTTGTTTCTTGTGGACGCATGGAATTGCTTCCGCTAGAGACACAGATGTTGTCCCTGGAAGGGGAAAAAGTAAAAAGAATGTTATCAAATCGCGTTTTTTTCTTTTGATTTTTTTTCCTGTTTGTTCATAAAAGAAGTTTGTAGAAACCTATTAAGATATGATTTAGTTTTGAAGATCTCGACGCTAGAAATTCAATGATGAAACGGTCCGGCATTTAAATGCACGGTTAAATAGATAAAATGATTAAATACACGAATGTACGAAAAAATACTTCCAAGTTGTTGAAGATGGGAATGACCTTTATAAGAGATAAACAGTTCAAAACGAACCTTGAAGTTCTAGACGAAAGCTAAATCAAACCTTAAAATTTGAATCCCGGAAATTGACACTCTAAACTTGTAATCCCGGTTTATTTTGGACCCTGGATCTGTTTGGCACACTGAGATTACTATAATCCCGTCTGGGACAACCTGCTACTCTCACGGGCGAGAATATGGACCGGCCCACTATATCACAACAAGAATTCGTGAAGTTTAAAAAATGTTCGCACATTTCTAAAATTGTTTAGAAGTTAAGAAATATTCGTGTTTTCTATTTTTGACCCAAATTCAATTTCCTTTTGTACTTTTCAAAAATATGTTTGGAATTTTGAAATCATATTTTAGCTGAATTCGTGAATTCAAAGTTTTAAAAACTGTCTGCAATTTCATCAAAATAACATTTGCCAAACAATCTTCAGAGTTCCAACAGTTATTCACATGCTATGAAAAATGTTTCAGATTTTCACAAATTGTGTCACATTTTTCAAATTATAATAATAGAATTTTGTAAGTTGTTTATGTTTTTGAAAACTTGGCATTTCAAATTATTCACAATTTCTTCAAAAATATTTTGATATTTTTTAGGAAGTTTAGAAAAGGTTACCGTGTGTTTTAGGGATGTTTATTTAAGAAGTTTCTGAGGAAAGTTTAAAAAATGTAACTGTGTATTCAAGAATGTGTTTTTAGGGAAAAATCAAGGAAGTTTAAAAATATGTTTTATTGTCATGAAGAAAATGTGCAACGTCTATTTCAAAATATGTCACTGCGTATTCAAAAAGTGCTGAAATCATGTATTAAGAAAATATTACAGGCACAAAGCGAGATGTTTTTTTATCATTTTCATTTTTTTGTGACTTTTTCTATTTTGTATTACGCGACCGTCAAAATATCAAAACAATAGACAATTGTGGATGCGACTGGGCCGGCCTACCACGTGCGAAGCGAGTTTTTCTCTACTTTTTTTCATAATGCGCGACTTAAAAATACACAGAAAATAAACAATCCAGAGAGTTGAACTTGCCACCAGCTACTGCTGAACTCTTCGCACAAGCTACTAGAAGAAATGATTTTAGTGACTTAATGAGAGGCCCAAAGTTTAACCACCCTTTTTAAAAAAAATGAACACTTTTTGAAACATCAACATTTTTTCAATAAATGGGAACAAATTTCGAAAAGCGATGAAAATTTTAAATTGAAACATTCTTTGAAAATTTGTAAAATGGGAGAAACTTTTAAAACCTGACCAAATGTGTATGAAAAAATGTTAAATGTGTATTTGGAAAAACGTCAATATATTCGAAAATGTTAAACGTACATTTCGAAAAACATCGATATATTTGAAAATGTTAAACGTACATTTCGCAAAACATTATTGTGTATTCAAAATTAAGTTGGAAACATGTATTTGAACAAAGTGTACATGATATATTTCGTGGCCGGTGGTTTCATTATTATTATTTTTGGTCGGGATCAGGTTTAATCTGTTTTCCAAAGATTTTTTTCTGTTTTTGTTTCTTTCTTGTCTTCCTTTTTTTATTTCCTTTTTTTTCTCTACCTTTGGCTTTACAATCCTTTTACTTTTGGCTTCCACTTTTATTTCTCTTCTTCCTTTGGCACCTTTTGTCATTGTATTTCCTTTTCCAATTCCTGTCATCGTCTATTTGTTGTCCTTTTTCATTTTCATTTTTATTTTTCCTTTTCTTCAGTTTTTTATTCTCTGCAGTAAAAAATTGTACATCGTGTTTAAACAATAATCTCTATTATATTCATAAAAAATAAAATGCATAGGAAATGGTCCCCATGTATTTGTAAAACATTTATTGTATATAAAAAAAGCACATCGTGTAATACAAAATATTTATGTTTATTAAGAATGTCATTCTGGGTTAAGATAAGTCATTGTGTATTAAACAAATGTTACAGTTGATCTGTTCATTGTGTATTGAAAATTATTATGATTCATAAAATAAGTTTATCATGTCTTAACAAATTTACATCGTGTATAAAGAGAATGATCGTCAGTCATATGAATTTTTTACACTTCAAATTTGTTCGTCTAATTAAAAAATGTACATCTGTTTCCTATTTTATATATGGTACTTAAAATATTCATTATTTTCCAAAAAATGTTCGATCTTCATTAACAAATTCTCATCCGGTATTATAAAATATTCATTGTCTACTACAAATGTTTCACGGCTGTCTAAAATGCGCATCATGTATTATCAAATCATTTTTTTCCTTTTTTAACATAATTAAGTTTTAGTACTTAAATATACTATCATGTGTGTATAAAATATGCATCATGTTATTTAATAAATGTTTGCATTGTATTTCAAAATGGTCAGAGTGTACTATTTCTTGGCCCGGATCGTTTTCGATTACATTATTGGTAAAGTAAAAATAATTTCCCAAATTCATTTTTTAAAGACATCCTGATACACACACACATTATGGATATTATTTATTAAACTAATAAATAAACCAAATGAAAACTGGGAAAACTATGGAAAAGAAAAGACACAGGTACAGGAAATGACATTGGGGCGTTTTTTCTTCACTGCAGATGAAACTAGGCTGTAGCTGGAACAGCCACTGTGTTGGGCCAGCCCATGTGCCGGTAAGCCGTTGCATGGTCTGTACATCTACACGAGACCTCCTATCTGCCACTCTATGCGGTAGATTGGCGGGGCGACGCACAGGCAGCCGATCGACTGGGCCGGCCCATTGGCGCACGCAGCGAAGTATACAGAAACACGTACAGGAACGGGGAGCAACTAGTTAGCGAGCACTCCCTCACATACGTTCCAGCGATCGCTCCCACGTGCCGCCACTTGGCGCATTCCTAGTCGCCGCCACGTGTCGTGCTCTAAACGTCCCCTTTGGATTTTTTATTATTTTTTCGCACAGGTTTTCGTCTTTTTGGAGTGGATTTTTTCCGAATTTTTTTTATGTTTTGGTTTTCCACCGGTCTTTCGTAGCTTTTGGACAAAAGAAGCATGAAAAATGCGTTTTCCATTTTTTTAAGTGAAAAAACATGTTTTCTGTTTTTTTGCGAGACGCACGATTTTGCCTTCGCGAGAGGCACGAATGTGCCTTTCGAAAAGGAAAAAAACATGTTTTATGCTCTCTCTTTTTTTGCGAGAGGCACGGTTTTGCTATTGCGAGAGGCACGTCCATGCCTCTCCCGAAAAGAAAAAACGCAATTTTTGCTCTCTCGTTTTTTTCCGCAAGAGGCACGATTTTACTTCCGCGAGAGGCAATGTTTTGCCTTCGCGAGAGACACGGCCATGCCTCTTGGAATGGATAAAAACGTGTTTTCTATTTGTTTTTCTATCGCGTGAGGCACGGTTTTTTCGTCAAAAAAAAGTTCAACAAACCTTTCAACATGAGATCATGTTTTGAAGATCTCGACGCGAGAAAGCCAATGGTGAAAATGGCTTGAGATTTGGATGCACGATTTAGAAGGTAAAATGTTTTAAAAATACGGATCTACGAAAAAAAAGAAAACTCGCAAGTTGCGACAAGTGACACCCATGCAATGCGTTATTTGTCGCAACCTCGAAAAGTGGGAGTAATCGTTAAAAGGTGTACTCGTTAACTAGTGATTTCAACAGGAACGTCCATTGGACACATTCTGTAATTAGCCCATTGGCACACACAACAAATAGTTTTTCAATTTCTGAAACTTAAACAACTTTTGTATTTACGAATAAATTTTATAAATGGAAATATTTTGAATTTTAGAAGAAATTATAAAAACACAAAACAATTTAAAAACAAGAGCATTTGAAAAGCATAGATTTCTTTTAAAAGAACATTTTCGAAATTGGTGAACAATTTTTGAAGCTGTACCATTTTTTCAACTTACAAATGGAAATCTTTTTCAATTTCTGAACAAATTTGAAAAATACCAACAAATTTGCAGACAAGAGTATTTTAAAAACTTAGAAGCATTGTAATAAAAACAAAACATTTTTTGAAGCGGAAACATTTTTTCAACTTATACACACTTTTTGAAATACGAACATTTTTTGAACTTACGTAGCTGGTGGTTTGCTCCGGGTCGGTCATGGGAGGGTTCGTTCCAGCCAACCGTTATGTAAATATGAAAACAAATGAAAAAATCGCAAAAAAAATGTTTGTGAATCCAAAAAAATTACGGATTTTGAAGAAAAAGTACCCAAATTTTGAAAAAAAATCGTGCAATTTTGAAAAAAGTTCATCGGATTTCAAAAAAGTTCTTTGGATGTGAAAAAGTTCACAAAATTCGAAAAAGTTTCACCGATTGAAAATAAAAGTCATTTGGTTTGTAAAAATCTTGAAATTTAAGATGGAACAGAAAAGGCAAAACTAAAAAGGTTCACAAATTTTAAAAATGCGCATTAAAAATAAAATGACGTACATAATAAAAGGGAGAACCGATGTATCTTCACACAAGTAGGTTCATGGCCGGTTGGCTAGAGCTTAGCGGTCCGGTGCCTGCAACGCCAAATAGGATTCGCCTATTGTATCTGCACGCAACATGCTTCTCTCTTAAAAAACTGCACATGACACGCTAGCCACCGCGAATGGCCCATCCAAGTGAAAGAATTACAACACGAAACTTAAAGCGGCGACCAAACTTAAAAACCTGTACGCGAAATTTCTAGTAAAAACATTTGTAAACATTTTTTGGAAAAAAAGAACAAAAGTGAAAATGTGAACATTTGTTTCGGAATTATGAAAACTTTACAAAAATAAATTAATAACCCCCCCTCCCTGCGCGTGAACATCTGTTGAGTTGGCGAACAAATTTTGAAAACATGAACAGTTTTGACTTTGTGAATCTAATTTGAATTTGTGAACAAATTTGGAAAACAGGAACAATTATTAGTTTGTCAACAAAATTTGAAAATACAAACATTTTTGAATTTATGAACAAATTTGAATATTTTTATTGTGTGTAAATTTTTTAAAAAAGGGAACGAATTTTTGTAATCCTTAAAAATTTTGTTTACAAAGAAAATTTTAAAATGCGAAAAGTTTCTTAATTATATTTTTTTTAAATATTCGAACATTTTTCAAAATTAAGCAAACAAAATTTCAAATAATAAACGTTTTGGATTTTCCTGAACAAAATATGAAAGCAGAACTTTTTCCGACATTTTGATAAATAAAAAATTTGTAAAAGTGGAAGAATTTAAGAATATGGCAAGAAAATAAAAGCAAATAGAAACATGAAAAATCGGAAAAGAGAAAAAAACTTAAACTGAAAATAAAAACCATTTCCTGAAAATCGAAAATACTAAATACACGGACGACTACGGGCTGATTGTGGTCCCCTAAACGCTAAATCTCTCTCCCCCCTGATTTCATGGGGGTGGGCCCCGCATTCCCCTTAATCTCCAACAAAAACATGCCACCTACCAGTAATCCGCAAAGATCTATAAAGTTGATCCGTGAGTGTACCATTACTGCCCAAAAACGGTACCGCTGAAACACTAAACGGGCCGGCCCATCCCCGAACGGTCGTTTGCTCGCTTGTGCGAAAAAGCTGCAACTTGTCGCGAAGAGCGGCAAATGGTTGGGGTTTTCCCACGCGCTGGAGCAGCCAAGATTTCGGTGCTGTTGCTACTGTCTGCATGGGAACAAGTAGCATCTGGTAGGCTCGCCGCGCTAGAACAGAGCCTATGCAGATCGGGGTATGAGCGCACGACGTACGTGACCCCATTCCATCTCGAGCCGTGCGAAACTGTCAGGTCTATCCACTACCCAGTTTTCATTAACATTATCGGTGGCGTTGCGTACGGCACACAGGAACGCAAATGCCTACTCCAGTAAAAAAGAAACTGTTTATCGGTCAGCAGAACGCATGGGCACAGTAATAATGAAGCTACTGCTGCGGAGTGACCGAGTGACCAAGTCAAGTCTTAACCCAAATCGCTGTTGCTGGCGCGCATGGGTCCAAATTAGCTTACGGGGAGCGGAGACCGGATCCATGATTATGATTACCCGGGAATTAAGGGAATAGACCCTGCCACCTTTTCTGCCCCGCAAGCATCGCATGCAGCGCAGGACGACATGACTCACTGGCACGAGATTCGCAAAACAAAACGGTTGTTTTCACTCTTTGCAATGCCATCTCGCTTTGTTACTGCTCACATCACATGCCACGAAAAATTATTAACCTGTTGATCATAGATGAGTAGCACCACTAATGCAATGGAGCTAGCTAGTGTACTAGCTATAACTGGAAATGTGGAAAGTGCTACTGGTAGATGGAGGAGGCGGTGGACATGCGCGCGTGATGATGATGTAATAGTACAAGTCTCGAGGCAATCGATGCATTTCTCTCTCTCTCTCTTTCTCTTTCTCTCTCTCGTGTGTGTCCTACGCAAGCTAAACTAGAAGCTAGCTAGAGCCTCCCTTGCTGCTTTTTTAACGGGCTAGCTTGTTGATTCCTACTTGATTGACAGCAATTGTATATGAACAACCGGTCCTAAACTACCATTTTCATTTACTAGTGGGTGATTCCCGCTTATCCAATCGCGAACGAACATGTAGTGCGTACGTGAGGGCAGGTCGCCACACGCCGCAAATGGTTTCGCTTAACCACTACGTACTCCGGTTTCGTTTTTTGTTTATTTCGTGGAGTGTGCAAGTAGCAGTAGTTTACTGGGCATGGAGCATGAACTGCTCCGTAGATGTATTGTTGGATCCGAGAAGTTAGTCACGGTCCCGATCCCCAACCCATTTGTAACTTGTAAGCCGTGACACCAGATCCAAATCCAAATCGGACCCCAGAAATATGTGCTCGTGCGTACTCTTCTAGAACGGGCCAGGCCTCGACCGCAACACCACGCATACAAATAGGGAGGGACCATGGTTTCTCATGATAGAAACGTAGCACAGCTCCGATCATTATTTCTTTTCCAGCGGATTGGCTCGGTCCTAGAGACTAGAGAGAACTTGAAATGCAGATCCGAATACGCTGCTGGATAACGTTTCTGGATCAGACTGTTGATGGGCCCGTGCAAGAGCCGCTGTCAGCGTGGATGCACCGTGCCATCGGCACATGGATAATTTGTCACGCTCACGCTGCATGCACACTGTCTTGGCCGTTGGACATTTTTGTACACAAATTCGCCATCCGGTTCGGTGGCACGTAGACACGCACGAAAATTTTAAAATACAAGTGGTCCTCTTTGCACCAGGCCACCAACCATCTCATTGCGCATTGATCTGCACGGTTGGGCTAGTTCATACTCCAACCATGCAGAGTACACTGGTATATACATGCACGCTGTGGTCCTGTGGTACTGATCGATCGATGGCATATACGGAGCAGCAATGAAATCGCTGCCAAGTTTGTACAGGAATGCAGCTCCAGATCGAGGGGGCTTGGCGCCAGGGCAAACGTTTACTATGTCTACTCTGACAAGAAAAACTAGGCCCCATGACGCAGTGCAAATACTAGAAAAATGCGTGTAGTTAGTTGGTACAGGAAGAAATTGGGGTTTGTGGATAGGGATACCCTAGAAAACAATAGTATGTGCGCTGAGAAGGAAATTATATTTTGGGATGAGCGTACCATCACTGACTGTCTCCGTTTCATAAACAAAATACTGTCCTGTACTACCACTCAATCAGAAGCTGAGCTGATAGGAGACCTTGTCCAAAGAAAAGGACATGTTAGAAAGGGAATATATTCATAAGATTAAGCCAAATGGAGAGGAGGGGGGGCGCCATGACTTTTGTATCCGGAGTTTTAATCGCGACGGAGATAGATATAAGGACTTCAGCACTCAGCAGCTAGCTACACCGCTTAAAAATCTCAAAAACTTGCCGAATTTAAGAATCACCGGGTTCACAGCAGCAGCGCAGTATTCTTTTCTCTTGAGCTGTCAGGAATAATGGAAGCATCTGATTCTCTGTGGCAGCAACACTACTACACATATGACGGAGATGTAGCTGCCATGGGATGCGTAGTTATCTTGTAAATTAGATCAGAGCAAGTCTAGCATAGTCGTCATAATAATGTAGTTAGTACGGTGATTTAAACAAAAAAAATAGGTCTAGCAGAATCGCCATTCCGTGCTCAGCACGTAGAAAATTCAAGGCCGCTTCAAAATTGAGCTTGTGAGCCCTCATATTTGGCTTGCCATGCGATATAGCATGCCCTTCACCCATCCAAAAGTAACACACACTTTAGGACGTGTGCTTCCTTCGCATAGTTCACATTTTGTATAGATGGATCCGATGATAGAGCTATTTTTTGATGATTTGTCGTTGGATTCAAACTCCTAGTCCAAGAGTGAAATTATGGTGTCAAATAAGACAAGGTTGTGTTGATGGTCGTCGGATGGATAGTGGCAACCTAAACAAAAAAGGAAGTGTGCGGGACATATGTGTCGGTGTCAAAACCGGCGGATATCGGGTAGGGGGTCTCGAGTTGTGAGACTAGGATCGATGGTAACACGACGAAGGAGACGATGTTTACCTAGGTGCGGGCCCTCCTATGGAGGTAAAACCCTACGTCATGTTTGATTATATTGACGATGTGTAGGTTACATAGTTGATCTACCTCGAAATCGAGTAGCTAAACCCTAGATGAGTTGGCCTCTCCTCTACAACCTAAACCCCTCTGGCTTATATAGACGCCAAGGGTACCTAGGGTTTACACATGGTCGGTTACACATAGAAGGAAAAAACATGCCTATTCACTATTCCAATCTTGGAGGACAACCCATGATTCCCGAAGCTTCCTTCCTGGAGACAGCGCATTCGATCAATCCAATGCTCGATAGTCGGCCCATATAGTCCGGCCCATGAGAAACAGGTCGGCCACCCGAGAACCCCTTAAACCAGGACTAACTCAGTAGCCCCCGAACTAGCCTCCAACGCCAAGGGTCCTAGCTCCAGCTTCGCTTGATCAGAGTCTTTGGCTTGCGAGGCGAGTTCTTCTCCTCAATCAGTGATCGGCCGAGTTTAGTTCGGCCTCCGATGACATGTAGTTTTTCCTGATCTGTGGATCGCCCGAACACCATGAATAGCTTAGCCCCGAAGGCCAAGCGTCAAGGAGCAAACAGAGTTCCCTGAAAACCTTTCTAACGAAAGGTCACGGCCCACCACGACCGCTAGACCAGTTACAAAAACTCGATTCGCGGTTCGAGGTTGTTTTCATCAGCACGGTCCATCAATGCAAAGAGCGTGCTCCGTTTCACACGGGATATGCTTAATCATGCGCGTATAACGGCACGCACGTATTGGGAAGCGGAGGGATTCATGGCGTAGTAAAGGGAGGCTAACCGGCGACAAGCCCTCGTAAAAGGGAAAGAAAACCCCAAGGCTTAACTGCGCTTCCCATTCGCACCCTCTGCTTCCCCAATCTCTTGAGCCTCCAAAGCACAGATCTAGGTTTTCCACAACTCCCCCTCCAAGCTCGGCCATGGCCGGTTCTAGTTCCAACGGCAAGTGGGAGGCCTCCACGGTCACCGACCAGGATATCCAGGACCTGAAGGACGTCAGCTACCTCCCCGCCAAAATCTACCATCGCGCTCCGAAGAAGAACCAGGTGGTCCTCACTCCCAAGCCAGGCGAGAGGGTGGTGTTCATCCCTCACTTCATCCGGGGACTGAGCTTCCCAGTCCACCCCTTCGCTAGGGGTCTCATGTTCTTCTACGGACTCGACTTCCACGACCTCCCACCGAACTCCTTCATGCACAAATCGACCTTTATCATTGTCCGCGAGGCCTTCTTTCGGGTCGAACCGCACTTCGGACTGTGGCTCAAGGTATTTAATATCAAGCCGAAGTGCGTCGCAGGCGAACACATACACTGCGATGGGGCGGTCATCAGCAAGATCCCTCGTGTCGGATGGCCATCCGGCACCTTCATCGACACCACCAAAATTTGGCAAAAAGAGTGGTTTTATATCATCGAGCCAAGGGAGGAAGGTCGGGCTGCCCCGGCCGAATTCAGATCTGGTCCCCCCACCAGATTGACCTCATGGCTCCTAAAGGGCCTCAACTGGGGGTCAGATGCTAAGGTGGATAACCTGCAGAGGCGCATCACCTCAATGATCAAAGGCGAGATCGAGCTAGCCAACGTAGTTCAGATCATGCTTCGGCGGAGCATCCTCCCCTGTCAGAGTTGGGCCTCTCTCATGTGGGATTATCGGCTTGACGATGAGCCTACTATTCGCCGGCTCTTCCGCACCACTCTCGAGAAGCTGTGGAAGGTGTTGTTCAAGGCCCAGGAGAACTGGCCAACCGAGGAGGAGGATCGTGGCCTTCATGCCGATAACCCTCCCTCCTAGGTATAACATAGTCTGAATAGATCGGCTCTGTTTTCCGAAAGAAAATCTAAGCACTTTTCCGAACACCTCTGCAGAAATGGTTGAGCAAAGCCGCGGGCATCAACTGCCCGGCACCACAGCCTGAAGACCCCAGGTCCAAACTATTGTCGGAGATGCTCGTCATGGCGCCTTACAAGGCACCAGAAAAGAAGGAGAAGAAGAAGAAGACAGGCCGAGGAGGCCTCTATATCAAGGACCAGCCGAACACTGCGTCCGAGGAAACCCATCCTTCCTATAATCAAGAGGAGGAGCATGAGGACGAGGGGGAAGGCGATTCCCCCTCGCAAGAAAGAGGGCGACGTCACCGGACACTGCAGAGGATGTTCCTCCTCCTGCCCCAAAGAAGGCACATCGGCCATGGTTGATCCTGCCCGACGATAGTTCGGACTCGAACACCGAGTCCAAAGACTTCGAGAAGGTTCCTCAAAGGAACCTAAGGGTCAAGCCCCCAGCTCGAAGGTAAGAATCCGAAGACTCCCTGAGCTACTAATGCCAAGTTTTGAATGTTATTAACACCTGAGCGTCTATTGATCTGCATCCCACCGTGCGTTCTCCCCACCGATCAAGTTTCGGATGGGGAGACCCACCCGCCGAGCTAGCGAAGAGCGGGACCGCGTCGCATCCCACCCCTCCGGGCATCGCGAAGGATACCGTGGATGTGTCATCCCAGCAGGGTCCTATGGAGTCTGGCACCAGCGGCGGGGGCGACGACGTCATGGTCGAGGTTAATGCCTCGGGCGATGAAGAACGGGGGGAGGAGCCCCTCCCGAATACTGAGGAGTCCGGATGGAGGGATGTCCAGTCCCCTCCAAGGGCATCTCCGGAGCGTGCCATGCCTCCGAAGCCACCAGTTAAATCCCTGGTTAGAGATCGGACTAACCGATCACCACCACCGCCACCGACCAATGAGTGGCCGGTCATGGGGGAGGCTCTATCAGTCGCCTCCATCTCCGAGGATCACCGCACCCTTATGGGTGCGGTTTTGCAAAGCATTCAGTCCTTTGATAGCGGACTGAAGGAGGCCTTCAACGGTCT
The DNA here is from genome assembly GCA_022496015.1 of Hordeum marinum. NCBI lineage: Eukaryota > Viridiplantae > Streptophyta > Magnoliopsida > Poales > Poaceae > Hordeum > Hordeum marinum. The sequence continues at coordinate 442,849,503 of CM039675.1, read as the reverse complement.
CCTGACGGGCTTCCAGGTGAGCCACATAATGTTTCATTTCTAAAATATTAATTTGTTACATTTGTGGTATCGTTATATATATATATATAAATAAATAATATATATAATATATATATATATATGACAAATGTCTCGTACGACCGGGTGTAGTTACTCTCACTTTTGTTTGGTATGTTGTAGGTAGTATCTAGTGTATCGGAGAGTATGTACGCGTAGTATGTAGTATGTAGTAATATTTAGGTAGTATGTCTACTATTTTTGAGGTATTGTGTACCATATTTTTAGCATACTCATTTTTATGTATAAATATGTATGTATTTCATAATATGATAAAAACTATGAATCAACTATATTTTTTTCATGTAACACACCTTGGAGTATCTTATATATAGTATGTGAACATACTCAAAGTGAGAAATTAGTATATATACTACCACATGGTAGCATATGAGACATGGGAGTAACTACACCCGGTAGTAGGAGGTATTTATATATAGCAGCCCCCGAGTCCTGGGTGAGTTTAGAAAAACTCACCTAGGGGTCAATCATAAATTCGTGCTCGAATGTTCTAACAACCCTTAAGAGGACCGAACATAGAGTCATGTTTATGACAGTTCGGAGGTTTGAACCCATGTAATCTGATAGGGATTTATTATTTGTAGGCTTCGTCATCAGAGGCGGCAGCTAATACCGCCGAGCTAGACGAGCTAAATCGGAAGCTCAAGATCTCCAGGATGAGCCTGACGCTCTGAACAAGAGATTCGATGAGGCGCAAGGTAAGCCGGATTGTCAAATCCGAATTTTTCATCAATAGTGATCCGTGCTGTCAACACAGTGTTGTTATATGTTTGATGCTTACATAGCCTTAGCGAAGGAAATTGAGAATCTCAAGGTCAAGCTTCAGAAGGCAAAGCAAGAGGCTTTGGACGAGAAGGCGGTGGACGAACAAGCGTCTGCCACGCTTTCCGCTCTAAAAGCCACGAGCGCCAAGCATGAGGCCCGAGTGGAGGAAATCCAGTAGGAGCTCAAGGACGCCGGCCAGAAGTGTGAGGACCTTGAGTAGAAAGGCAAGGAACAGGCCACCGAACTATCCTCCTTGAAATCCGATCTCCAAAAGGAGTGGGTGGATAGGCGGTTCTTCGAAGAGCAAGTCCGCCAAGTGAAGGATATCACGGATGGTAAGCCGTATTTACTGCAATGTGTCTTCAGTGATAGTAGGTTCGCATTGCTCACCCAATTGTGGCGTTCCTCAGGCGCCTGCTCGGACCTCCAGAAGAGCATAGCGGACGCGAATCGGTTCTATGCCTCGTGGGGAGAAGGATATGAAGCTCGGCTATTCTGGCTGCAATTTGAAGCCCCTGAGCATTATCCTCTCCTTATCAAGCAGCTGAAGCAGGTGATGGAGCTGCACCGGATGGCGGAGCCGGCCATGAAGGATCTCTGTATTCGTCTATGGCCCAACGAGCCATTGCCAAGCAGCTACTTCGGCCTGCTGCAGTAGATGAGCGACGCATCGCCCCGGCGACGCGCTAAGGCGTTCCTCCTGATTCGAGGAAGCGCGGATGGCCTTTGTGAGTACCAAGGTGCACTGGCCGGGGCTTGATCCGATGAAGATAGCCACCGCTCCTCCGCCATCCGTAAAGGAGCATAGGTGCCCTGAGCGATACTTCTCCGTAGTTATGGAGGGTGCTCGGGCGATAGAGGCTCAGTGTTCGAAAAAACATTTATGAGTAAATGCGTTGTAATATCTCTGAAGACCTTTAAATGCTTCTATGTTTATGATGCATGGTTTATCATGTCTTTTATAATTTGCATTCGTTTATAACTCTTGTGTGACCATTGAAACTGAAAGTTGCGAGTCGTCGACTTCACTCCCCATGTAGATACTACACGAGGTGTCTCTTCCTATGCATTGGGACCCTTAGCCGAGCTATCGGTACCCGGAGGCGGTAGTGTGAGGCGGACAAGGCAATCATACCATAGTGCTTTAGTACTTTCACTTAGCCGTAGGAGCGCGAAAAGGAATGCGGGGGGCGAATGACAAGCCCCAAGTGGTTTGTGATGTTTGGATAACTATGGCTAAAGCCGATATCACATGGTTTGGGCAAATCCCAAAACCAACGTATGACATGGAATAACCTCTAACAAGGTTTCTAGTATGACACTTAAGCTCGGATTTGCATATCGGTTCTCGCATACTATGATAGTCAGTTTTCGGCTTTCTCCCCTGAGGTGCTTGACCAAGCTAGTTGGAAACACAATCGCAGTGGTTCTCCCTTTGCCCTTTTAGCCGAACGAGCGGAACGTAAAGGGGCAAGCATAGGAGCCGCCCAACCCAACTATTGACTCAAGGCATAGTTCGGAACCAATGCATATAAAGCGACTTCCAAGATGCCGAACGCATAATCAATTGTGCATTGGGCATTTTTTAAACTCGAACCCCCAGTCTATTAGCCGGTTGCATCATAACGTGTACCAAACAGTTTTGCAAGAAGAGGGAGAAAATAGAGTATGTGCCAAAAAAGGATAGTGAAACGACCATGTATAATGGTTTTGTATTTTGCTCAACCACTCTTATTATTCAAATTGCCAAAGAAACTATTACAGGTATTCGAAAATGAAAATTTTATAGGAGGGGTTGTACCAGGGGTCTTCGATGGGTGACCTGACATCCTCGATGTGCCCTATCACTTGTCTGCTCATGTGCCTCCTAGGGAGTTGTATATCTCTATGGGTGTTGTTGTTCGGCAGGCGGACCTTGGAAACAAAATCTTGAGAAGCCGCCAAAGTGTGTATGAGCTTTATGCTTTTAGCAGGCCCTTGATGGTACCTGCAGTGTGTCCAAAGACATTTAATGGAAGTAGTTCGGTCTAGCCGAATACGTACACTTTGATAGTTTTCCCCACCGTCGTTCATGGAATCTTGAGTGCGAAGTTGTGCCTCCTCGGCACATGCTTTGCTGGTCCTAGGGCTTTGCAATGGGGGTGAGTCCCTATTAATGGGGAGAGGAAGGTTCTGGGAGTTCGGGCTGAAATCGAGCTCGCTTCCTAGTCTTACATGCCTTTATGGCGGATGTCGGTGTTTGCCGATCATCATTGTAATGGAATTTGGCCGGCAAGGCCAATGCATGTTCCTCAGTTCAGAGAGAGCGCTCTGTGTTGCCGTTGTAAGTAATGACCCCCTTGGGGCCGGGCATCTTGAGCTTGAGGAATGCATAGTGTGGGACGGCGTTAAGGCGAGCGAACGTTGTACGACCTAGGAGGGTGTGATAGCCGTTGCGGAAAGGTACAATGTCAAAGATCAAGTCTTCACTTTGAAAGTTATCAGGCAAACCGAACACTACTTCCAGGCTTAAAAAGCCTATGCATCGGCCTTCGATGCCTGGAATCACTCCTTTAAAGGTTGTGTTGCTGGGTTTGATCCTTGATGGATCTATACCCATCTTTTTCACCATGTGTGAGTAAATCAGATTAAGGCTACTTCTTCCATCCATTAGGACTTTAGTGAGGTGATACCCATCTATGATGGGTCAAGGACGAGGGCAGCCAAGCCCCCATGACGGATACTGGTCGGGTGGTCGTGCCGATCGAAGGTGATCGGGTACGCCGACCATGGTTCGTACTTCGAGGCTATAGGCTCTACGGCATAGACCTCTCGAAGGGCACGCTTCCTCTCCTTTTTTGGGTATATGAGTGCCGTATATCATATTTATGGTTTTTATCTCTGGAGGTAACTTCTTTTGTCCATTGCCGATTGGACCGCGAGGCTCATCCTCGTCCTTGCTCTGTGGGCCCTTGCCTTGATCCTCAGTTGCGAGTTTGCTGGTTGTTTGAATATCCCAACACTTACGGTTGGTGTGGTTGCCGGGATTCTCTTGAGTGCCATGGATTTGGCAAGGCCTCTCCAAGATCTTGTCCAACGGGGTGGGTCCATCGCGATTGCCTTTAGGAGGCTTCTTCCGCTGTCGTGGTCGGGAGTTGCGAAAGCCGGCATTGACGGTCGTGTCACCGGTGTCGCTATTGTTGTGCTGACGCTTATTCTTGTTGCCCTTTGGTTTCCTGTTTCCTTCCTGAACTTCGGAGGTTCCGGGGTCTTTGGGATTGTGGCTCCATCTTGCTAGCCAGTTATCCTCGCCCGCAAATGTAGGTCATGAGTGATGTAAGGGCACACATTGTTCTAGGTTTATTTTGGCCGAGCTGGTGAGCCAACCGTTCATCCCGAATATTGTGCATGAAGGAGGCTATTACCTCAGCGTCCAGGCAATCAACGATCTAGTTTTTCTTGGTCAAGAACAGATTCCAGAATTTCCACGCGGACTCCCCTGGCATCTCGACGTTGTTGCTCGGGTCGGAGGAGTCCGACGGCCGAATATAGGTGCCCTGGAAGTTAGATCGAAATGCGTCCTCTAGATCCTCCCAACACTCGATGGAGTTTTCGGGGGGGGGGGACTGTTTAACCAGTGCTTAGCTAGCCCCTTAAGCTTTAGGGTTAGATGCTTGATGGCGTGGAGATCATCTACTCGCAACATGTGGATGTGGAGGAGGAAATCCTCAATCCATACGGTTGGATCAGTTGTCCCATCATATTGCTCTATGTTCATGGGTTTAAACCCTTTCGGGAACTGGTGCTGCATCACCTTGTCCGTGAAGCACAGCGAGTGGGCAGCGCCTCTGACCCGAGCTATGTCACGCCGGTAGTCGATGTCTTCTCTAGCTCGATTTCGTCCTCGGCCTCGATTGTTGTGGTCGAGCTAAGGCCGATACCCGTCCCGTCGATCGGGTGAGTACCCTCTGGATCCGTATATGGATCTTGTGCGGCCTATCCTATGTTCTAGGTCGTGCCGCAGGTCGAACCTATCATTGGGCTCTATTTGCTCTTTGCCCCTTCTTCGGGGTATCGTCGGCCTATAACTGGTGTCGTCAGCCATCCTGTCTCATCCTCGAGGGGGGCGGTCTGGCTTGTCGTATGTGGTATGTTTGGAAGACGGCGTGTCAGTGAGCTCGTCCTCGAATTGTGGCAACATCCTTTTGCATGGATAGCTTTTAGGTTGGTCCAAAAGACCGGTACCGTATCCTTCCTTAGCTGAGAGGACTCTCGTCCATCGTTCTTTGAGGTTGTCCTGTTTGGCTTTAACTGCCGTTCTTTTGCTTTCAGGCTACGGGCCGTGGCTATAAGCTGTTGCCTGAACAGTTCCTAATCTTCAAGGTTATCGGGGATGGCAAACTCATCGGTGTCCGGGATGTCTTCCTCGTCGACAGGGTGGAGGTAATTGTCGTCCTCGGAATCATTTAGGTCATCGGGGTTGAGATGATCTTCCAGTCTCTCCTGACCCTCTAGCGGGTGTTCGGGGATATCGGGATCACCAAGGTCTTCTGGGGTATCTCCGTCCCTGTTGACGATGATAGCTTTTCTTCCCTTTTTTCCTTTTGACCGTTTACGCGGCTTTCGGCGCCTTGACGGCGCTTCACCCGATTTGTCACCATCATTTTTAAGTGTGTGCTCGCCGTTAGCGGCTGGAGTGTCCACCATGTAGATGTCGTACGTGGAGGTGGCAGCCCATTGCCCTATGATTATGGGGGTGGGGTGCAATCTTCCTCATCCATGTATTCTTCCTCCTCGGAGGCATAGTCCAACATGTCGGTTAAATCCACAACACTGGCTATCAAGTGGGTGGTATGTGGGATGAAAAATTCGTCCTAACCCACCTTGAGACCGATGTGAGCATAGATCGGGGTTGGGTCGTCGGTAATTTTCATTGACGAGATCCGATCTAGGACCTCGTCGAGTGTCGAGACCTCGATCGGGTCGGCCTGCTCGGAGCATTCGGAGTTGACCTCTCGTGCGTCCGAGCAAGGAGAGTGGTTGGCAAGAACAGGTGTCCGGGCATCTGGCACTATGACCGAATCCAGACTAAATGTCAGGCCATCGCCGGGGTGAATCCCGTGGGCGGGGCCGAAAGAGGGATCCGAGGTTAATGCCTCGAAGTCTTCGGGCATGGCAACCGAGACTGCGAGCCCGGTTAGAGAGAGATCGCCCCAAGAGTCTACGGAGAACTCCAAGTTCCCGAATCTGACTTCTTGATCATGGGCGAAACTTCTGACCCGACCTAGATGGCCGGTCGGGTCAGCATGCAGCACAATGCTGCCAAAAGCGAAGATCTGTCCGGGGACAAAAGTGTCCATGTTGCGGACTTCTTCGTTGATGACAACGCGAGCCATCGATTCCTTTGGTGGTCACAGCGGAACTCTCAATGAAAGCACCAATGTCGGTCGGTGGATCTCGAGTAGGGGGTCTCGAGCTGTGAGACTAGGATCGATGGTAACACGAGACGAAGGAGACGATGTTTACCCAGGTTCGGGCCCTCCTATGGAGGTAAAACCCGATGTCCTGCTTGATTATATTGGCGATGTGTAGGTTACATAGTTGATCTACCTTGAGATTGAGTAGCTAAACCCTAGATGAGTTGGCCTCTCCTCTACAACCTAAATCCCTCTGGCTTATATAGACCCTGAGGGTACCTAGGGTTTACACATGGTCAGTTACACATAGAAGGAAAAACATGCCTATTCACTATTCCAATCTTGGAGGACACCCCATGATTCCCGAAGCTTCCTTCCTAGAGATAGGGCCTTCGATCAATCCAATGCTCGATAATCGGCCCATATAGTCCGGCCCATGAAAAACAAGCCGGCCACCCGAGGACCCCTTAAACCAGGACTCCCTCGGTATGTTGGTTGTATGAAAATTCAGAGCAAAAATGAAGGTCATGATAAGCTCAGCCTTCCCCGCCTATGTGTTCCGACAACGCTTCTGGATGATCGGACGGTTGTTCCATTGAATTGTCGACGACATGCATGCCAATGGACTTCTTTTCCAGCAATGAAGAAATGTTGCCAGTCTGTTGGGAGTTTCTTGTTTCCATAAGGTGATTGTGGCACTTCGAATGGCATCAATTCCGCCAATGTCTTGCAAAGATTTCATCTATTTTCTCAGGCTAGCTGGCAGTACTGCTCTACCTTGTAACTTGAAGGTGGTCATCAGTATAATTAGTGCTACTATCTAGTCGATAGAACATATCCATCTTAGTGAACATTTGTGAAGCCGACCATGAAACTTACACATTTCACCAAGATGCAAGAAGAGTGAGAAAGGACATTGAGATAGCATTTGGAGTGGTGCAAGCTAGTTTTTCCATTGTCCTGGATTTTACTCATTTATTGAACAAGTATGTCTTAGTAATAATCATGGCATGTTGTGTGATCCTACAGAACATGATCATCAAGATGGGAGGGATATGCCAAACCTTATGGACTATTAAATTTTTGGCACAATCGCCAGGCCTGAACAAAAACTAGTCATTCTAGCACTTATTGATGCATACTAAAAGATTGAAAACCGAGACTCACACGATCAGCTTAGGATCTCGTTAAGTATTATTAGCAGCAAGTTGGAAGATAGTGTGTTTAAATTTATTTCGAATTCATTTTTTTTACTTGAAAAATTATTTGATCGAACTTTTGTTGTATTTGGATTGTTTGTCAAATTTAATTGCATTAATGGTTTGAATTAATATTTGTTGAATTATTGAATTGTTTAATACATAATGTCTTCGTAATTTTGGTCATACCTAAGCCTAGCTCCTTACTTGTGGTCACTTTGTCATATTGTGATTGTCTTGTTATATCATACTGACACACTGAAAATTATTCTGGAGGAGTATCATGCGGCTTCCAGATAGAAGGTTAGTGCTAATAAGTCATCTTTTTATTTGGACCCAACACAAATGTTGAGGATAAACTGAATGTATGCCAAATTTTGGATATTATGACACGGTTTCACTCAGAAAAAAATTGGGCCCTCCTTATATGATAGGTGTGGATAGTGTGGACTAGTTTAAACATCTTATCGAAAGAATACAAAAGTTTATTAATGGATGGAGATATAGAACTTTATCTTAAGGAGGAAAGAAGGATCTAATTAAATCGGTGGCTGAATGCATCTCAGTACGAGTGTAGAAATATTCCTAAAGAAAATTTATAAGGGGGTCACTAAAGCTATTTTGAATTATTGGTGGGGTGAAGGGGAAATCCAACGTAAAATGCATTGGTCCAGATAGTGGAGGATGTGTGTTCCAAAGGAGAGAGCTGACACGGGTTTCTATGATGTCAATAGCATCAATATGGCAATGATTGTTAGGGAATGTTGCATGGGAAACCAAAAAAATTTCTACGCACATACACGATCTATCCATGGAGATGAGTATCTATGGGAGGGAGAGTGGATCTACAGACCCTTGTAGATCGCTAAGTGGGAAGCGTTAAGAAACGCGGTTGATGTAGGCGAACGTCTTCGCGATCCAAATCGCAAGCCGTCCCGCGATCCAATCATGATCCATCCCGCGATCCAATTACGGTCCTTCCAATCTAGTGCCGAACGGACGACACCTCCACATTCAGCACATGTACAACTCGATGACGATCTCTGCCTCCTTGATCCAGCAAGCGAGGGCGGAGAGGTAGATGAGTTCACTAGCAGCACAACAACTTGGTGGCAGTGATGGTGAACTAATCTGGTAGGGCTTCGCCGAGCTTATGCCAAACTAATCTAGAGAATAACTATGATCTAGAGGGAGGAGGGCAGCATGTGGCTTCTCACGGGGTGGCTGTCCTCAAAACCTCCACTATATAGAGGAGTCACCCTGGGAGTTCGGGTATTTTGGTTATTTCGGTTCGGGTAGTTCGGTATATGGATAATTCGGGTACTTCAAAATGGGAACCGAATTATTTTTTGCAAAAACAATAGCCGAACCCAAATTACCCAAAATTTTGGTTCGGGTAATTCGGTCACCCAAAAAGCCTGAAATATTTGAAGCACTCATCAACTTTTGATATGAATAATTTGGGTAGTATGGGTATTCCCGAAAATATGGGTATTTTTGCTAGTATGGGTAACATGATACTCTAATAATAGGTTGAATTATTTGGGTGGTATGAATAATTTGGCTAGTATGGGTATTTCGGGTTTTCTAGACAGAAACCCGAACCCTAACCCGAAAACCGAATAACCAAGAAATGAGAACCGAACCCTAACCCGAGACCCGAATTACCCGACAATTTGGGTCACTCGGTTTGGTTTGGGTTCGGGTAACGGGTTAGTGTACCCAACTGCCTAGGGTGATATAGGAAGGAGTGGGGGTAGGTGGGGCACCCTATAATTTCCCCTAGGGCCCTTGGCTCACAAGAGAGGGAGGAGTCCACCTCCCACAAGGGAGGTGGAGTCCTAGTATGACTCCCTCCCCTCTTGGTTCTCTCCCCATCCCCTTGTGCAAGGGCCTCTAGGGGATGTCTGCCCAGCCCACCAATGGCTGGTGTGCCACCTCCTAGGTCCATGCGGCCCTTGGTGTGGGTGCCCCCACTTGGTGGACCCCTGGAACCCATTCGTCACTCCCTGTACACTACCGGAAGTGCCAGAAACTTTTCTGGAGTCCAAACACCACTTTCCTATATATAAATCTTACTTCCAGACCATTCCGGAGCTCCTCGCGATGTCTGGGATCTCATCCCATACTCCTAACAACCTTCGGTCACCAACATACATAACTCAATAATACCGCAATGTCACCGAACATTAAGTGTGCAGACCCTGCGGGTTCGAGAACTATGTAGACATGACCGAGACACCTCTACGGTCAATAACCAATAGGAGGACCTAGATGACCATATTAGCTCCTACGTATTCTATGAAGATCTTTATCGGTTGAACCACTATGTCAAGGATTCAGTCAATCCCGTATGCAGTTCCCTTTATTCTTTGGTATGTTACTTGCCCGAGATTCGATCGTCTGTATCTCTATACCTGTTCAATCTCATTACTGGCAAGTCTATTTACTTGTTCTGTAATACAATATCATGTGGCTAACTCTTTAGTAACTTTGCTTGCAACGCTCATTGTGATGTTGTATTACCGAGTGGGCCTAGAGTACCTCTCCGTCATACGGAGTAACAAATCCCAGTCTAGATCCATGCCAACTCAACAGACACCCTCGGAGATACTTGTAAAGCACCTTTTGTTGGGGAACGTTGCATGGGAAACAAAAATTTTCCTATGCACACGCAAGATCTATCCATGGTGATGAGCATCTACGAGAGGGAGAGTGAATCTACATACCCTTGTAGATCGCTAAGCGGGAAGCGTTAAGAAACGCGGTTGGCGTAGTCGAACGCCTTCGTGATCCAAATCGACGAGGATCCCGTGATCTCATCACGATCCGTCCTGCGATCCAATCACGATCCGTCCCGCAAACTCATCACGATCCGTCCCGCGATCTCATCATGATCCGTCTCGCGATCTTGATCACGGTCCTTCCGATCTAGTGCCGAACGGATGACACCTCCGCGTTCAGCACACGTACAGCTCGATGACAATCTTTGCCTTCTTGATCCAGCAAGAGGGAGTGGAGAGGTAGATGAGTTCTCCGGCAGCACGACAGCGTTGCGGTGATGGTGGTGGAGCTATTCCAGCAGGGCTTCGCCTAAGCACCGCTGAAAACCGATCTAGAGGAGAAAGTGCGATCTAGAGGAGAGGTAGCACGTGGCTATTAGGGTTAGCTTTTCCCTCTAAATCCTTTAGTATATATAGGAGGGAGGGAGGGGAGGAGGCAGCCTCAAACCCTCAAGATCTGGCCGAAATTGGAGGTGGAGGAGTCCTACTCCAATCCTATTAGGATTAGGACTCCTTCCTTATTTAGACCTTTTGCCTTTTTCCACCTTTTTCTCCTTGGGATTTTCTTCCCAGCCGCATGGGCCCTTTGTGGGACTTCAACCATCCCACCGAGGGATGTTACTCACTCTCCGACAGCCCATGTAGCCTCTGGGTCGAAATACCCCTCTCGATGGTCTCCCGGTACACTCCCGGCACTCCCGGTACACTATCGATGAGCCCAAAACTTTTTCGACGATCAAAATAGGACTTCCTATATAGCAATCTTTACCTCCAGACCATTCCGGAGCTCCTCGTGACGTCCGGGATATCATTCGGGACTCTGAACAACCTTCGGTCACCACCATGCATAACTCTATACTACCGAAACGTCACCAAACCTTAAGTGTGCAGACCCTGCGGGTTCGAGAACTATGTAGACATGACCGAGACACCTCTATAGTCAATAACCAATAGTGGGACCTGGATTCCCATATAGGTTCCTACATATTCTACGAAGATCTTTATTGGTCGAACCTCTATGTCAAGGATTCAGTTAATCCCGTATGATGTTCCCTTTGTTCTTCGGTATGTTACTTGCCCGAGATTCGATCGTAGGTATCTCCATACCTAGTTCAACCTCGTTACCGACAAATCTCTTTACTTGTTCCATAATACAAGATCTCGTGACTAACACTTAGTCACATTGCTTGCAAGGCTTATTGTGATGTTGTATTATCGAGTGGGCCCTGAGATACCTCTCCGTCACATAGAGTAACAAATCCCAGTCTTGATCCATGCCAACCCAACAGACACCCTCGGAGATACCTGTAGAGCACCTTTATAGTCACCCAGTTATGTTGCGACATTTGATACACACAAGGTACTCCTCCGATGTTGGTGAGTTGCATGATCTCATGGTCATTGGAACACATACTTGACATGCAGAAAATAGTAGCAACAAACTGACACGATCGTATGCTACGTTTACAGTTTGGGTCTTGTCCATCACATCATTCTCCTGATGTTGTGATCCCATTACCAAATGAAATCTCATCTCCATGACTAGGAAACCATTGCCATCTTTGATCAACGAGCTAGTCTATTAGAGGCATACTAGGGACATGGTGTTGTCTATGTATCCACACATGTATCTGAGTTTCCGATCAACACAATTATAGCATGGATAATAAACTATTATCATGAACAAGGAAATATGATAATAACTAATTTATTATTGCCTCTAGGGCATATTTCCAACAGTCTTCCACTTGCACTAGAGTCAATAATCTAGTTCACATCACCATGTGTTTCGCATTGTTATGAATCTAACACCCAATGAGTTCTGGGGCTTGATCATGCTTTGCATGTGAGAGAGGTCTTATAGTCAACGGGTGTGTGACATTGAGATCCGTGTGTACTTTGCAAATCTCTATGTCAAACCGTAAACACTGCTACCACACTCCACTTGGTACTATTCCAAATGGCTGGTCCACTATACGTATCCAGGTTGCTACTACGAGTCATCCGGATTGGTGTTAAAGCTTGCATCGACGTAACTCTTTACGATGAACTCTTTATCACCTCCATAATCGAGAAACATCTCCTTATTTTTTTAGTTACTAAGGATAATCTTGACTGCTATCCAGTGATCCACTCCTGGATCACTCTTGTACCCCTTGACGGACTCATGGCAAGGCACACACAGGTGCGGTACACAACATGGCATACTATACAGAGCCTATGGCTAAGGCATAGGGGACGACGTTCGCCCTTTCTCTTTCTTCTGCCGTTGTCAAGCTTTGAGTCTCACTCAACTTCACACCTTACAAATTAGGCGAGAACTCTTTCTCTAACTGATCCATTTTTGAACTCTTTCAAAATCTTGTCAAGGTATGTATTCATTGAAAGTCTCATCAAGCATCTTGATTTATCTCTATAGATCTTGATGCTCAACAATTAGGTAGCTTTATCCAGGTCTTCCTTTGAAAATCACTTTTCAAACAACCGTTCATGCTTTCCAGAAATTCTACATTAGTTCCGATCAACAATATGTCATCCACATATACTTATCAGAAACTCTATAGTGCTCCCACTCACTTTATTGCAAATACAAGTTTCTCATAAACTTTGTATAGACTCAAAAACTTTGATCACCTCATCAAAGTGTATATTCCAACTCCGAGATGCTTGCTTCAGTTCATAGAAGGATCACTGAAGCTTGCACACCGTTTAGCATCCTTAGGGCTGACAAAACCTTTTGGTTGTATCTCAAACAACCTTTCCTTAAGGAAGGAAACAATGTTTTGGCATCCATCTGCCATATTTCATAATTGAAAAATGCAGCAACTGCTAACATAATTCCAACAGACTTTAGCATCGCTATGAGTGAGAAAGTCTCATCGTAGTCAACTCCTTGAACTTGCCAGAAACTTCTTTGCGACAAGTCGAGCTTTATAAATGGTGACATTCACCATCAGCGCCTGTCTTCATTTTAAGGGTCCATTTGTACTCGACGACTTGCCGTCCAACGAGCAAGTCCACCAAAGTCTATACTTGGTTTTCATACATGGATCCTTTCTCGGATTTCATGGCCTCTAACCATTTATCGGAATCCGGGCCCATCATCGCTTCTCCATAGTTCGTAGGTTCATCGTTGTCCAACAACATGACCTCCAAGACAGGGTTGTCGTACCGCTCAGGAGCAGTACACATCCTTGTCGACCTACAAGGTTCGATAGTAACTTGATCCGAAGCTTCATGATCATCATCATTTACTTCCTCTTCAACTGACGTAGGTTCCACAGAAACATCTTTCTGCGCTGCGCTACTCTCTGGTTGAAACAAAGGTTCAACAACCTCAACAAGTTCTATCTTCCTCCCACTCAATTCTTTCAAGAGAAACTTTTCCTCGAGAAAGGACCCAGTTTTAGCAACAAACACTTTATGCTTGGATTTGAGATAGAAGGTTCACCCAATTGTTCTTGGGTAATCTATGAAGATGCATTTGTCCGCTTTGGGTTCGAGCTCATTAGGTGAAAACATTTTTCCACACAAGCGTCGCAGCCCCAAACATTTAAGAAATGACAGCTTAGGTTTCTATCAAACCATAATTCACATGATGTCATCTCAACGGATTTAGATGGTGTCCTATTTAAAGTGAATGCAGTTGTCTCTAATGCATAACCCCAAAATTATAGTAGCAAAACGATAAGAGACATCACAGCCCGCACCATATCCAATAGAGCACGACTATGACGTTCAGACACACCATCACACTATGGTGTTCCAGGTGGCATGAGTTGTGAAACGACTTTCACATTGTCTAAAGTTGTATGCCAAACTCGTAACTCAGATATTCACCCCACGATCATATCACAAACATTTTTATTGTCTTGTCACGATGATCTTAAACTTCACTCTGAATTTGCTTGAACCTTTCAAATGATTCAGACTTGTGTTTCATTAAGTAAATATACACTAAATCTACTCAAATCATCAGTGAAGTTAAGAAAATAATGATATCCACCGCACGCTACAAGACTCATTGGATTGCATATATCAACATGTATCATTTCCAATAAATCACTTGCCCGCTCCATCAATCCAGAAGACGGGGTCCTTAGTCATCTTGCCCAAGAGGCATGGTTCGCATGTCTCAACCGATTTGAAATCGAATGAGTCCAAAGATCCATCAGCATGGAGTTTCTTCATGCGCTTTGTACCAATATGACATTTAGTGGCAGTACCACAAGTATGTGGTACTATCATTATTAACTTTGTATCTTTTGGCATCAATTTTATGAACATGTGTATTACTACGATCAAGATTCAACAAACCATTCTCACTGGGTGCATGACCATTGAAGGTATTATTCATGTAAACAGAATAACCATTATTCTCTAACTTAAATAAATAACCGTGTTGCAACTAACACGATCTAATCACGTTCATGCTCAACGCAAAACACCAAATAACATTTATTTAGGTTCGTCACTAATCCCGAAGGTAGAGAGAGTGTGCGATGTTGATCACTTCAATGTTGGAAATATTTCCAACACACATTGTCACCTCACCCTTAGCTGGTTCTCCGTTCATTCCTTAGCTTTTATTTCGAGTTACTAACATTTAGCAACCGAACCGGTATCCAATACCTAGGTGCTACTAGGAGTACTAGCAAGGTACATATCAATAGCACGTATATTAAATATACTTCTCTTGACGTTGCCAGCCTTCTTATCTACCAAGTATCTAGGGTTGTTCCGCTTCAGTGACCGTTCTCCTCATAATCGAAGCACTTAGTCTCGGGTTTGGTTCAACTTTGGGTTGCTTCACTGGAGCAGCAACTGACTTGCTATCCATGAAGTTTCCCTCCTTGCTCCTGCCCTTCTCGAAACTAGTGGTTTTTACTAACCATCAACACTTGACGCTCCTTATTGATTTCTACCTTCGCGGTGTCAAACATCGCGAACAGCTCAGGGAGCAATATTTCTATCCCTGGCATTTTATAGTTCATCACCAAGTTCTAGTAGCTTAGTGATAGTGACTTGGAGAACTATATCAATCACTATCTTATCTGGAAGATCAACTCCCACTCGATTCAAGCGATTGTAGCACCCAGCCAATCTGAGCACATGCTCAACGATTGAGCTATTCTCCTTCATCTTGCACGCAAAGAATCTTGTTGGAGATCTCATATCTCGCAACACGAGCACGAGCCTGAGATCCTAGTTTCAGCTCTTAGAACATCTCATATGTTCCATGATGTCCAAAACGTATCGGAGCCTCAATTCTAAGCCGTAATGCATGACGCACTAAACTATAAAGTAGTCATCAGAACGTGCCTGTCAGATGTTCACAACATCTACAAACGACGCTAGAGGGGTTGGCGCACCGAGCGGTGCATTAAGGACATAAGCCTTCTGTGCAATAATGAGGACAATCCTCAGATCACGGACCCAGTCCGCAATATTGCTACCATCATCTTTCAACTTTATTTCTCTAGGAACATATAAAAATTCAAGGGAGCTACAACGCGAGCAAGTAATCTACAACATAATTTGCAAAGACACCACTGACTATGTTCATGAT
Organism: Hordeum marinum; assembly: GCA_022496015.1. Taxonomy (NCBI): domain Eukaryota; kingdom Viridiplantae; phylum Streptophyta; class Magnoliopsida; order Poales; family Poaceae; genus Hordeum; species Hordeum marinum. The sequence continues at coordinate 442,833,713 of CM039675.1, read as the reverse complement.
AATGAGTTCAATTAATCATATTACTTAAGAACTCCCACTCAAATTGACATCCCTCCGGTCATTCGAGTGACACATGATCCAAATTCACCAACTCAAGTCCGATCATCACGTGAGTTGAGGTGGTTTCAATGGTGAACATCATCATGTTGATAATATCTACTATATGACTCATGTTCGACCTTTCGGTCTCTTGTGTTCCGAGGCCATGCCTATACATGCTAGGCTCGTCAAGTTTAACCCGAGTGTTCGGCATGTGCAACACTGGCTTGCACCCATTGTATGTGAACGTAGAGTCTATCAAACCCGATCATCACGTGGTGTCTCGACATGACGAACTTTCGCAACGGTGCACACTCGGGGAGAACACAATTTATCTTGAAATTAAGTGAGGGATCACCTTATAATGCTACCGTCGTCCTAAGCAAAACAAGGTGCATAAAAGGATTAACATCACATGCAAATCATAAGTGACATGATATGGGCATGAACTTGTGCTTTTGATCTCCATCATGAAAGCATCGACATGATCTCCATGATCACCGGCATGACACCATGATCTCCATCATCTTGATCTCCATCAACGTGTCGCCGTCTGGGTTGTTGCGCCCACCATGCTTCAACTACTATTGCTACCATTTAGCGATAAAGTAAAGCATTACATAGCGCTTAATGATTGACATGCAGGTCCTACAATAATTAAAGACAACCCTATGGCTCCTGCCGGTTGCCGTACTCATCGACATGCAAGTCGTGATATTCTATACAACACATGATCATCTCATACATCACATATATCACATTATGTAATTGGCCATATCACATCACAACATACCCTGCAAAAACAAGTTAGAGGTCCTCTAATTGTTGTTGCATGTTTTACGTGGCTGCTAGAGGTATCTAGCAAGAACAATTCTCATCTACGCAAAAACCACAACGGTGAAACACTAGTTTCTTTTCAACCTTCTCAAGGACCGCCTTTGTCGAATCCAATCCAACTAAAGTAGTCGGAACAGACACCCGCCAACCATCTTTGTGCAACGAAGTTACACGTTAGTCGATGGAACCAGTCTCTCGTAAGCGTACGAGTAAGGTTGGTCCGGGCCACTTCATCCCACAATATCGCTGAACCAAAACACGACCAAGGGAGGAAGAAATCTAAGCATCAACGCCCACAAACTCTATGTGTTCTACTCGAGATCTCATCTACACATAGACCTAGCTCATGATGCCACTGTTGGGGAACGTTGCATGGGAAACAAAAATTTTACTACGCACACGCAAGATCTATCCATGGTGATGAGCATCTACGAGAGGGAGAGTGAATCTACATACCCTTGTAGATCGCTAAGCGGGAAGCGTTAAGAAACGCGGTTGGCGTAGTCGAAAGTTTTCGTGATCCAAATCGACGAGCATCCCGCGATATCATCACGATCCGTCCCGCGATCCAATCATGATCCGTCCCGCGAACTCATCACGATTCATCCTGCGATCTCATCACGATCCGTCTCGCGATCTTGATCACGGTCCTTCCGATCTAGCGCCGAACGGACGGCACCTCCGCGTTCAGCACATGTACAGCTCGATGACGATCTCTTCTTGATCCAGCAAGAGGGAGGGGAGAGGTAGATGAGTTCTCTGGCAGCACGACGGCGTTGCGGTGATGGTGGTGGAGCTATTCCAGCAGGGCTTCACCTAAGCACTACTGAAAACCGATCTTGAGGAGAAAGTGCGATCTAGAGGAGAGGTAGCATGTGGCTATTAGGGTTAGCTTTTCCCTCTAAATCCTCTAGTATATATAGGAGGGAGGGAGGGGAGGAGGCAGCCTCAAACCCTCAAGATCTGGCCGAAATTGGAGGTGGAGGAGTCCTACTCCAATCCTATTAGGATTAGGACTCCTTCCTTATTTAGACCTTTTGCCTTTTTCCACCTTTTTCTCCTTGGGATTTTCTTCCCACTCGCATGGGCCCTTTGTGGGACTTCAACCAGCCCACCAAGGGTTGGTATTCACTCTCCCACAGCCCATGTAGCCTCTTGGGTCGAAATACCCCTCCTGATGGTCTCATGGTACACTCCCGGCACTCCCGGTACACTATCGATGAGCCCAAAACTTTTTCGGCGACCAAAATAGGACTTCATATATATCAATATTCACCTCCAGACCATTCCGAAGCTCTTCGTGACATCCGGGATCTCATCCGGGACTCCGAACAACCTTCGGTCACCACCATTTATAACTCTATACTATCGAAACGTCGCCAAACCTTAAGTGTGCAGACCCTGTGGGTTCGAGAACTATGTAGACATGACCGAGACACCTCTACAGTCAATAACCAATAGCAGGACCTGGATGCCCATATTGGTTCCTACATATTCTACGAAGATCTTTATTGGTCGAACCTCTATGTCAAGGATTCAGTTAATCCCGTATGATGTTCCCTTTGTTCTTCGGTATGTTACTTGCCCGAGATTTGATCGTAGGTTTCTCCATACCTAGTTCAACCTCGTTACCGGCAAGTCTCTTTACTCGTTCCGTAATACAAGATCTCATGACTAACACTTAGTCATATTGCTTTCAAGGCTTATTGTGATGTTGTATTATCGAGTGGGCCCTGAGATACCTCTCTGTCACACGGAGTAACAAATCCCAGTCTTGATCCATGCCAAACCAACAGACACCCTCGGAGATACCTGTAGAGCACCTTTATAGTCACCCAGTTACATTGCGACGTTTGATACACACAAGGTACTCCTCCGATGTCAGTGAGTTGCATGATCTCATGGTCATAGGAACACATTCTTGACATGTAGAAAATAGTAGCAATAAACTGACACGATCATATGCTACGTTTACAGTTTGGGTCTTGTCCATCACATCATTCTCCTAATGATGTGATCCCGTTACCAAATGACATCTCATGTCCATGACTAGGAAACCATAGCCATCTTTGATCAATAAGCTAGTCTATTAGAGGCATACTAGGGACATGGTATTGTCTATGTATCCACACATGTATCTGAGTTTCCGATCAACACAATTATAGCATGGATAATAAACTATTATCATGAACAAGGAAATATGATAATAACTAATTTATTATTGCCTCTAGGGCATATTTCCAACACCTTTATAGTCACTCAGTTACGTTGTGACGTTTGATACACACAAGGTACTCCTCCGATATTAGTGAGTTGCATGATCTCATGGTCATAGGAACAGATACTTGACATGTAGAAAACAATAGCAATAAACTGACACGATCATATGCTACGTTCATTGTTTGATTCTTGTCCATCACATCATTCTCCTAATGATGTGATCTCGTTATCAAATGACAACTCATGTCTATGGCTAGGAAACCTTGACGATCTTTGATTAACGAGCTAGTCTATTAGAGGCTCACTAGGGATACAGTGTTTTCTTTGTACCCACACCTGTATTGAGTTTACGATCAATGCAATTCTAACATGGATAATAGACGTTTATCATGAACAAGGAAATATGATAATAACTTATTTATTATTGCCTCTAGGGCATATTTCCAACAATCTCCCACTTGAACTTGAGTCAATAATCTAGCTCACATCGCTATGCGATTTACATTGTTATGAATCTGACACCCAATGAGTTCTGGGGTTTGATCATGTTTTGCATGTGAGAGAGGTTTTAGTCAATGGTTTGCAATATTCATATCTGTGTGTTCTTTGCGAATCTATATGTCATATTGCAGATGCTACCACACTCCACTTGGAGCTATTCCAAATGACTCTCCACTCTACGTATCCAGATTGCTACTTAGAGTCATCCGGATTGGTGTCAAAACTTGCATCGATGTAACCCTTTACGACGAACACTTTATCACCTCCATAATCGAGAAACATTTCCTTAGTAATCTAGTTACTAAGGATAATTTTGACCGTTGTCCAGTGATCCACTCCTGGACCACTCTTGTACCCCTTGATAGACTCATGGCTAGGCACACACCAGATGCGGTACACAACATGGCATACTATATAGAGCCTATGGATAAGGCATAGGGTACGACCTTCGTACTTTCTGTTTCTTCTTCCATAGTCAAGCTTTGAGTCTCACTCAACTCCATACCTTACAAATCAGGCAAGAACTCTTTCTATGACTGATCCATTTTGAACTCTTTCGAAATCTTATCAAGGTATGTAGTCATTGAAAGTCTTATCAGACGTCCTGATCTATCTCTATAGATCCTGATGCTCAATATTTAAGTAGCTTCATTCTAGGTCTTCCGTTGAAAAAACTCCTTTCAAACAATCCTTTATGCTTTCCAAAAATTCTACATCATTTCCGATTAACAATATGTCATGCACAAATACTTATCGGAAATTCTATAGTGCTCCCACTCTTTTTCTTGTAAATACAAGTTTCTCATGAACTTTGTATAAACCCAAAAACTTTGATCACCTCATCAACACGTATATTCCAACTCCGAGATGATTGCTCCAGCTCGTAGAAGGATCGATGGAGCTTGCACGCCTTTTAGCATCCTTCGGACTGACAAAACCTTCTAGTTGTATCACATACAACCTTTCCTCAAGGAAACTGTTAAGAAAACAATGTTTTGACATTCATCTACCAGATTTTATAATCGAAAAATGCAGCAACTACTAACATAATTCCAACAGACTTTAGCATCGCTAGGGAGAGAAAGTCTCCTCATAGTCAACTGCTTGAACTTTTCAGAAACTTCTTTGCAACAAGTCGAGCTTTATAAATGGTGACATTTACCATCAACATTTGTCTTCTTCTTAAGGGTCCGTTTGTACTCAACGGCCTGCCGTTCAACCAACAAGTCTACCAAAGTCCATACTTGGTTTTCGTACGTGGATCCTTTCTCGGAATTCATGTCTCCTAGCCATTTGTTGGAATCCGGCCCCACCATCGCTTCTTCATAGCTCGTTGGTTCACTGTTGTCTAACAACATGACCTCCAAGACATGATTGATGTACCACTCAGGGGCGGTACGAGTCCTTGTCGACCTATGATGTTCGGTAGTAACTTGATCCGAAGCTTCATGATCATCATCATTTGCTTCCTCTTCACTTGGTGTAGGCATCGCAAAACATCTTTCTATGTCGTCCTACTATCCAACTGAAGTGATGGTTCAACAACCTCATCAAGTTCTACTTTCCTCCCACTCAATTGTTTCGAGAGAAGCTCTTTCTCGAGAAAGGACCCATTTTTAGCAACAAACACTTTGCCCTCGGATCAGAGATAGAAGGTATACCCAACTATTTCCTTAGGGTATCCTATGAAGATGCACTTTTCCGCTTTGGGTTCGAGCTTATCAGACATAAGCGTCGCATTCCCAAACTCTGAGAAATGACAGCTTAGGTTTCTGCCAAACCATAATTCATACGGTGTCATCTCATCGGATATATATGGTGCCCTGTTTAAAGTGAATGTAGTTGTCTCTAATCCATAACCCCAAAAAGATAGTGGCAAAAGCAATAAGAGACATCATAGTACGCACCATATCCAATAGAGCATGACTACAACGTTCGGACACACCATCACACTATGGTGATCCAGGTGGTGTGAGTTGTGTAACAACTTCCACATTGTCTTAAGTTGTATACCAAACTCATAACTCAGGTATTCACGTCCATGATCATATCATAGAAATTTTATCTTCTTGTCACGATGATCTCAAACTTCACTCTGAATTTGCTTGCACTTTTCAAACATTTCAGACTTGTGTTTCATTAAGTAAATATACCCAGATCTACTCAAATTATTAGTGAAAGCAACAAAATAACTATACCCACCGCACGCTACAACACTCATTCGACCGCATACATCAACATGTATCATTTCCAATAAGTCACTTGCCCGCTCCATCATACCGAAAAACGGGGTGTTAGTCATCTTGCCCATGAGGCATGGTCTGCATGTTTCAACTGATTCAAAATCGAGTGAGTCCAAAGATCCATCATCATTGAGTTTTCTTCATGCGCTTTACACCAATATGACATTTAGCGGCAGTGCCACAAGTATGTGGTACTATCATTATTAACTTTGCATCTTTTGGCATCAATATTATGAACATGTGTATCACTACGATCGAGATTCAATAAACCATTCACATTGGTTGCCTGACCATTAAAGGTTTTATTCATGTAAACAAAATAACTATTGTTGTCTGACTTAAATGGATAACCTTATTGCAATAAACGCAATCTAATCATGTTCATGCTCTATCCAAACACCAAATAACATTTATTCAGGTTTAACACTAATCCCGAAGGTAGAGGGAGCGTGCTACGCTGATCACATCAACCTTGGAAACACTTACAACACACATTGTGACCTCTCCCTTAGCTAGTCTCTGTTTATTCCGAAGCTTTTACTTCAAGTTACTAACATTAGAAACCGAACCAGTATTTGATACCCAGGTGCTACTAAGAGTACTAGCAAGGTACACATCAATAATATGTATATCAAATATACTTGTGTCGACATTAACAACCTTCTTATCTACCAAGTATTTAGGGAGTTCCGCTTCAGTGGCCGTTTCCCTTATTATAGAAGCACCTAGTCTTGGGTTTGGGTTCAACCTCAGGTTTCTTCACTAGAGCAGCAACTGGCTTGCCATCCATGAAGTTTCCCTCCTTGCCCTTGCCCTTCTCGAAACTAGTGATTTTACTAACCATCAACACTTGATGCTCCTTCTTAATTTCCACCTTCATGGTGCCAAACATCACGAATAGCTCAGGGATCATCTTTTCCATCTCTAGCATGTTTATAGTTCATCACGAAGCTCTAGCAGCTTTGTGGCAGTGACTTGGAGAACTATATCAATCACTATCTTATATACAAGATAAACTCCCACTCGATTCAAGAAATTGTAGCACCCAGACAATCAGAGGACATGCTCACTGATTGAGCTATTATCCTTCATCTTGCAGGCAAAGAATATTGTTGGAGGTCTCATACCTCTCAACACGGGCACGAGCCTGAAATCCAATTTCAGCTCTTGGAACATCACATATGTTCCATGACGTTCAAAACGTATTTGGAGCCTGAATTCTAAGCTGTAATGCAAGACGCACTGAACTATCAAGTAGTCATCAGAACATGCCTGACAGATGTTAACAACACCATAGTCGCCGCTTGAGGGGGTGGCGCACCGAGCGGTGCATTAAGGACATAAGCCTTCTATCCAGCAACTGAGCACAATCCTCTGATCATGGACAGTGTCCGCATAATTGCTACCATCATCTTTCAACTCTATTTTCTCTAGGAACATATAAAAAACACAGGGGAGCTACAACGCGAGCTATTGATCTACAACATAGTTTTGCAAAGACAACTTACACTATGTTCATGATAATGAGTTCAATTAATCATATTACTAAAGAACTCCCACTCAAATCAACATTCGCCAGGTTGTCTAAGTGTGACATGATCCAAATCCACCAACCCAAGTCCGATCATCACGTGAGATGAGGTGGCTTCAATGGTGAACATCTCCATGTTGATCATATCTACTATATGACTCATGTTCGACCTTTCGGTCTCTTGTGTTCCGAGGCCAAGTATGTACATGATAGGCTCTTCAAGCTTTACCTGAGTGTTCCACATGTGCAACACTGGCTTGCACCTGTTGTATGTGAACGTAGAGTTTATCACACCCGATCATCATGTGGTGCTTCGATATGATGAACTTTCGCAACGATTGATGACCCACAAGTATAGGGGATCTATCGTAGTCCTTTCAATAAGTAAGAGTGTCGAACCCTACGAGGACCAGAAGGAAATGACAAGCGGTTCTTAGTAAGGTATTCTCTGCAAGCACTGAAATTATCGACAACAGATAGTTTTGTGATAGGATAATTCATAATGGGTAGCAAGTAACAATTGTAACAAAGGTGCAGCAAGGTGGCCCAATCCTATTTATAGCAAAGGACAAGCCTGGACAAACTCTTATATAAAGCAAAGCGCTCCTGAGGACACATGGGAATTTATGTCAACCTAGTTTTCATCATGCTCATTTGATTCGCGTTCGCTACTTTGATAATTTGATATGTGGGTGGACCGGTGCTTGGGTGTTGTCCTTACTTGGAAAAGCCTCCCACTCATGATTAACCCCTCCCGCAAGCATCCGCAACTACGAAATAAGAATTAAGATAAATCTAACCATAGTGTTGGGGATATAACCCCATGGCGAGACCCGCCCCAGAGGCTCCAGGTCACACTAGGCGGCTCGTACACCAACCCAAGAGTGGGCTGAGAAGACTGAAGCCCAAGACGTTTGGCAGACTGACAAGATGGGTCGGAGGGTGGCCCGGACGGAGAAGACCCGAGAGAGTAAGCTGCCCGGGGACAACTTGGTCAGGAAGGCAAGATAAGATAGAGATAGACTCAGACACGTAGTGAGAGTCGGTTACAACTTGTATGACCCGCCAGTTTTGACCTCCTATATAAAGGCGAGACCCAGGGTGACTTAGAGATCAGGCTATCGAGAACTAGGTCAAGAAATAGCTCCCTTGAAATCGATACACCAAGCAATACAAACACAAGCAGGACGTAGGCTGTTACCTCGATCCGAGGGGCCAAACCTGGGTAAACGCGTATCCTTCATCCCAACTAACCCCTTTGAGTCCATCACCTTAGCGATGGCCTCGAATCCAAGTCCGTTCACCCGGACATCTGCTGTGATAAATCCACGACAGTTGGCGCCCACCGTGGGGCCTGCGCTCGATGGTGTTGAGTTTTCAAAGGGCTCTCTACCAGGGCTCGAGGGATACGTGGTCGGAAGGATGAATAAGAGTCGTCGTGGCTGGCTCTACATCGAAGACGCCGGCTGGGGGCTTGATGTCGGTTCTGTGGAATCTGAATTCCGGGTTCCTTTTGGCGGGATCCATGTCTTCATCGGCAGGATCGATGGGTCTACGCCCAGGCCGGACGTCTGCACCGACATCATCGAGCCAGCTCGGCATGCACAACCCGCCCGTGTTAACCCGGGCCGGAAGCATGTCTTTGTGGGTTTCGCTGAAGGTATGGATCTGGAAGCTTCTGCGTCGCAGGAAACTCTTGTCTATTCAGAGGATGGATCTTCGAGCGGGGAAACAGAGTCGATCCACTAGCTTCACAACGGCGGGCTCGGGGGCTACGACGAGCTTTACCCTGAGTCAGATCGTTCTGAGTCAGACGGTCTTGGGTCGCCGGTTCATGCAACCGTTTTCATGGCGGGGTCGGCCCCGGGTGTGAACAGCACAACCGCTGGAGCAGCAGTGTCGGGGGCTGACCCGTCGCCGCCGGCTCAAGTTCTTCTAGATCTGATGAACGAGCTCGTGGCCCTGATGGCCATGGAAGTTACGCCAGATAACCAATCTGCTCGGAATTTAGAGATTTTGAGGCTCAAGGATCGGATGGCGGAGGAGCAACAGAGGATGGCTGAGCTAAAGGTCCAGATGGAGGAAGAGGCAGAACGTATTAAGACCGATGCTTTCTGCCTTGGGCTGGAACGACAATTGGCGGCTGCGGTGCATCAGATGAGACATCAATCCCGCTTACCAGAACATTATGAGGCTAGGAATCTCTTCAATACGCCAGGTACGGGATAGGCAGCGGATGCACCTAGAAGCCGGCCGGCGGCTCGACCGCAGCTTGACCTGGCCCGACGGAACCAGGTCTCACCAGTGGTCTTTCCAATGCTAGCGGGTCATTATTCCAACCCGGTAGAGAACATGGTGGCAGCGGCCACCTGGCTCGAAACAATCCCTATTCCGGATGAAGCGCCTTTTACGGAAGAGGTACGGAACGCCATTGGATACCTTCGGACGGTGATGTCCCAACAGGAGAGATATGCTTACAGCCGGAGCCGCGTTCATTCAACCCCCCTCCCCAGTCGTAGCTTTAGCCGACACTATGAGTCGCCGGTGGTCTCCAGCGGCAATCGGCATAGAGGGCCTCTAGGGGATGATCAGCTGGCTCTAGGTGCGCAAGCACTCATAAACCGGGCGAGAAACCATCAAGAGGCGGCAGCTTTGGCCACGGCGGCTCACGAAGAACCCACACCCTCTCCATCAGTGGGAGTGGGAGTGACCACCAGGGCCATGGGAGTGCCATTCTTGGCATCGGCTCTGCGGAGTGAACGGTTGCCGAAGGATTTCAAAGGACCTCGCAAAGTCCCGAATTACACTGCTGATTTACTTCCGGAGGGCTGGATCGAAAGTTATGAACTTGCTATGGAGATGTTGGATGTCAGTGAGGCGGTGTGTGCAAAGTGCTTCATCATGATGCTTGAAGGTCCGGCTCGCACGTGGTTAAAGGGATTGCCACCCAATACCATCAATTCATGGGCTGAGCTGAGGGCAAGGTTCATCAAAAAATAAGGGACTTGGAAGCAGCCTATGACCATTATGGATCTTGTTCATTGTGTTCAGTAGGAGAATGAGTTGGCTCATCATTGGGTCCAACGGGTATGTTGGTTGTATGACAATTCAGAGCAAAAATGAAGGTCATGATAAGCTCAGACCTTCCCCGCCTATGTGTTCCGACAACGCTTCTGGATGATCGGACGGTTGTTCCATTGAATTGTCGACGACATGGATGCCAATGGACTTCTTTTCCAGCAATGAAGAAATGTTGCCAGTCTGTTGGGAGTTTCTTGTTTCCATAAGGTGATTGTGGCACTTCGAATGGCATCAATTCCGCCAATGTCTTGCAAAGATTTCATCTATTTTCTCAGGCTAGCTGGCAGTACTGCTCTACCTTGTAACTTGAAGGTGGTCATCAGTATAATTAGTGCTACTATCTAGTCGATAACACATATCCATCTTACTGAACATTTGTGAAGCCGACCATGAAAGTTACGCATTTCACCAAGATGCAAGAAGAGTGAGAAAGGACATTGAGATAGCATTTGGATGGTGCAAGCTAGTTTTTCCATTGTCCTGGATCTTACTCATTTATTGAACAAGTATGTCTTAGTAATAATCATGGCATGTTGTGTGATCCTACAGAACTTGATCATCAAGATGGGAGGGATATGCCAAACCTTATGGACTATTAAATTTTTGGCACAATCGCCAGGCCTGAACAAAAACTAGTCAGTCTAGCACTTATTGATGTATACTAAAAGATTGAAAACCGAGACTCACATGATCAGCTCAGGATCTCGTTAAGTATTATTAGCAGCAAGTTGGAAGATAGTGTGTTTAAATTTATTTTGAATTCATTTGTTTTTACTTGAAAAATTATTTGATCGAACTTTTATTGTATTTGGATTGTTTGTCAACTTTAATTGCATTAATGGTTTGAATTAATATTTGTTGAATTATTGAATTGTTTAATACATAATGTCTTCATAATTTTGGTCATACCTAAGCCTAGCTCCTTACTTGTGGTCACTTTGTCATATTGTGATTGTCTTGTTATATCATACTGACACACTGAAAATTATTCTGGAGGAGTATCCTGCGGCTTCCAGATTGATGGTTAGTGCTAATAAGTCATCTTTTTATTTGGACCCAACACAAATGTTGAGGATAAACTGAATGTATGCCAAATTTTGGATATTATGACACGGTTTCACTCAGAAAAAATTGGGCCCTCCTTATATGATAGGTGTGGATAGTGTGGACTAGTTTAAACATATTATGGAAAGAATACAAAAGTTTATTAATGGATGGAGATATAGAACTTTATCTTACGGAGGAAAGAAGGATCTAATGAAATCAGTGGCTGAAGGCATCTCAGTACGAGTGTAGAAATATTCCTAAAGAAAATTTATAAGGGGGTCACTAAAGCTATTTTGCATTATTGGTGGGGTGAAGGGGAAATCCAACATAAAATGCATTGGTCCAGATAGTGGAGGATGTGTGTTCCAAAGGAGAGAGCTGACACGTGTTTCTATGATGTCAATAGCATCAATATGGCAATGATTGTTACGGAATGTTGCATGGGAAACAAAAAAAATTCCTACGCACATACATGATCTATCCATGGAGATGAGTATCTACGGGAGGGAGAGTGGATCTACAGACCCTTGTAGATCGCTAAGTGGGAAGCCTTAAGAAACGCGGTTGATGTAGGCGAACGTCTTCGCGATCCAAATCACAAGCCGTCCCGCGATCCAATCATGATCCATCCCACGATCCAATTACGGTCCTTCCAATCTAGTGCCAAACGGACGACACCTCCACATTCAGCACATGTACAACTCGATGACGATCTCTGCCTCCTTGATGCAGCAAGCGAGGGCGGAGAGGTAGATGAGTTCTCTAGCAGCACAACAACGTGGTGGCAGTGATGGTGAACTAATCTGGCAGGGCTTCGCCGAGCTTCTGCCAAACTAATCTAGAGAATAACTACGATCTAGAGGGAGGAGGGCAGCATGTGGCTTCTCACGGGGTGGCTGCCCTTAAAACCTCCACTATATGGAGGAGTCACCCTGGGAGTTCGGGTATTTTGGTTATTTCGGTTCGGGTAGTTCGGTTTATGGATAATTCGGGTACTTCAAAATGGGAACCGAATTAGTTTTTGCAAAAACAATAGCAGAACCCAAATTACCCAAAATTTTGGTTCGGGTAATTCGGTCACCCAAAAAGCCTGAAATATTCGAAGCACTCATCAACTTTTGATATGAATAATTTGGGTAGTATGGGTATTTCGGAAAATATGGGTATTTTTGCTAGTATGGGTAACATGATAGTCTAATAATAGGTTGAATTATTTGGGTGGTATGAATAATTTGGCTAGTATGGGTATTTCGGGTTTTCTAGACAGAAACCCAAACCCTAACCCGAAAACCGAATAACCAAGAAATGAGAACCGAACCCTAACCCGATACCCGAATTACCCGACAATTCGGGTCACTCGGTTTGGTTTGGGTTCAGGTAACGGGTTAGTGTACCCAACTGCCTAGGGTGATATAGGAAGGAGTGGGGGTAGGTGGGGCACCCTATAATTTCCCCTAGGGCCCTTGGCTCACAAGAGAGGGAGGAGTCCACCTCCCACAAGGGAGGTGGAGTCCTAGTATGAGTCCCTCCCCTCTTGGTTCTCTCCCCATCCCCTTGCGCAAGGGCCTCCAGGGGATGGCTGCCAAGCCCACCAAGGGCTGGTGTGCCACCTCCTAGGTCCATGCGGCCCCTGGTGTGGGTGCCCCCACTTGGTGGACCCTTGGAACCCATTCGTCACTCCCTGTACACTACCGGAAGTGCCAAAAACTTTTCTGGAGCCCAAACACCACTTTCCTATATATAAATCTTACCTCCGGACCATTCCGGAGCTCCTCGTGACGTCTGGGATCTCATCCCGTACTCCTAACAACCTTCGGTCACCAACATACATAACTCAATAATACCGAAATGTCACCGAACATTAAGTGTCAAACCCTGCGGGTTCGAGAACTATGTAGACATGACCGAGATACCTCTGCGGTCAATAACCAATAGCAGGACCTAGATGACCATATTAGCTCCTACGTATTCTACGGAGATCTTAATCGGTTGAACCACTATGTCAAGGATTCAGTCAATCCCGTATGCAGTTCCCTTTGTTCTTCGGTATGTTACTTGCCCGAGATTCGATCGTCTGTATCTCTATACCTAGTTCAATCTCATTACCGACAAGTCTGTGTACTTGTTCCGTAATACAAGATCATGTGGCTAACTCTTTAGTAACTTTGCTTGCAACGCTCATTGTGATGTATTATTACCGAGTGGGCCTAGAGTACCTCTCCGTCATACGGAGTAACAAATACCAGTCTAGATCCATGCCAACTCAACAGACACCCTCGGAGATACTTGTAGAGCACCTTTTGTTGGGGAACGTTGCATGGGAAACAAATTTTTTCCTATGCACACGCAAGATCTATCCATGGTGATGAGCATCTACGAGAGGGAGAGTGAATCTACATACCCTTGTAGATCGCTAAGCGGGAAGCGTTAAGAAACACGGTTGGCGTAGTCGAACGTCTTCGTGATCCAAATCGACGAGCATCCCGCGATCTCATCACGATCCGTCCTGCGATCCAATCACGATCCGTCCCACGAACTCATCATGATCCATCCCGCGATCTCATCACGATCCGTCTCGCGATCTACATCACGGTCCTTCCGATCTAGCGCCGAACGGACGACACCTCCGCGTTCAGCACACGTACAGCTCGATGACGATCTCCGCCTTCTTGATCCAGAAAGAGGGAGTGGAGAGGTAGATGAGTTCTCCGGCAGCACGACAGCGTTGCGGTGATGGTGGTGGAGCTATTCCAGCAGGGCTTCGCCTAAGCACCGCTGAAAACCGATCTAGAGGAGAAAGTGCGCTCTAGAGGAGAGGTAGGACGTGGCTATTAGGGTTAGCTTTTCCCTCTAAATTCTTTAGTATATATAGGAGGGAGGGAGGGGAGGAGGCAGCCTCAAACCCTCAAGATCTGGCCGAAATTGGAGGTGGAGGAGTCCAACTCCAATCCTATTAGGATTAGGACTCCTTCCTTATTTAGACTTTTTGCCTTTTTCCACCTTTTTCTCCTTGGGATTTTCTTCCCAGCCGCATGGGCCCTTTGTGGGACTTCAACCAGCCCACTAAGGGCTGGTATTCACTCTCCGACAGCCCATGTAGTATCTTGGGTCGAAATACCCCTCCCGATGGTCTCCCGGTACAATACCGGCACTCCCGATACACTATCGATGAGCCCAAAACTTTTTTGACGATCAAAATAGGACTTCCTATATAGCAATCTTTACCTCCAGACCATTCCGGAGCTCCTCGTGATGTCCAGGATATCATCCGGGACTCTGAACAATCTTCGGTCACCACCATGCATAACTCTATACTACCGAAACGTCACCAAACCTTAAGTGTGCAGACCCTGCGGGTTCGAGAACTATGTAGACATGACCGAGACACCTCTACAGTTAATAACCAATAGTCGGACCTGGATGCCCATATTGGTTCCTACATATTCTATGAAGATCTTTATCGGTCGAACCTCTATGTCAAGGATTCTTTTAATCCCGTATGATGTTCCCTTTGTTCTTCGGTATGTTACTTGCCCGAGATTCGATCGTCGGTATCTCAATACCTAGTTCAACCTCGTTACTGGAAAGTCTCTTTACTCGTTCCGTAACACAAGATACCATGACTAACACTTAGTCACATTGCTTTCAAGGCTTATTGTGATGTTGTATTACCGAGTGGGCCCTGAGATACCTCCCCGTCACACGGAGTAACAAATCCCAGTCTCGATCCATGCCAACCCAACAGACACCCTCGGAGATACCTGTAGAGCACCTTTATAGTCACCCAGTTACGTTGCGACATTTGATACACACAAGGTACTCCTCCGGTGTCAGTGAGTTTCATGATCTCATGGTCATAGGAACATATACTTGACATGCAGAAAACAGGAGCAATAAAGTGACACGATCATATGCTACGTTTGTAGTTTGGGTCTTGTCCATCACATCATTCTCCCAATGATGTGATCCTGTTACCAAATGACATCTCATGTCCATGACTAGGAAACCATAGCCATCTTTGATCAACGAGCTAGTCTATTAGAGGCATACTAGGGACATGGTTTTGTCTATGTATCCACAGATGCATCTAAGTCTCAGATCAATACAATTATAGCATGGATAATAAACGATTATCATGAACAAGGAAATATGATAATAACTAATATATTATTGCCTCTAGGGCATATTTCCAACAGTCTCCCACTTGCACTAGAGTCAATAATCTAGTTCACACCACCATGTGATTCGCATTGTTATGAATCTAACACCCAATGAGTTCTGGGGCTCGATCATGCTTTGAATGTGAGAGAGGTCTTATGTTCAGCGGGCTTGTGACATTCAGATCCGTGTGTACTTTGCAAATCTCTATGTCAAACTGTAAACACTGCTACCAAACTCCACTTGCTACTATTCCAAGTGGTTGCTCCACTATACGTATCCAGATTACTACTACGAGTCAGCCGGATTGGTGTTAAAGCGTGCATCAACGTAACTCTTTACGATGAACTCTTTATCACCTCCATAATCGAGAGACATATCCTTAGTCTCTTAGTTACTAAGGATAATCTTGACCGCTGTCCAATGATCCACTCCTGGATCACTTTTGTACCCCTTGATGGACTCATGGCAAGGCACACACATGTGAGGTACACAGCATGGCATAATATAGAGCCTATGGCTAAGGCATAGGGGACGATGTTCGTCCTTTCTCTTTCCTCTGCCGTTGTCGAGCTTTGAGTCTCACTCAACTTCACACCTTATAAATCAGGCGAGAACCCTTTCTCTGACTGATCCATTTTGAACTCTTTCAAAACCTTGTCAAGGTATGTACTCCTTGAAAGTCTCATCAAGCATCTTGATCTATCTCTATAGATCTTGATGCTCAACAATTAGGTAGCTTAATCCAGGTCTTCCTTTGAAAAAAGTCTTTTCAAACAACCGTTTATGTTTTCCAGATATTCTACATCATTTCCGATCAACAATATGTCAACCACATATGCTTACCGGAAACTCTATAGTACTCCCACTCACTTTATTGTAAATACAAGTTTCTCTTAAACTTTGTATAAACTACAAAACTTTGATCACCTCATCAAAGTGTATATTCCAACTCCGAGATGCTTGCTTCAGTCCTTAGATGGATTGCTGGAGCTCGCACACCTTTTAGCATCCTTAGGACTAACAAAACCCTCTGGTTGTATCACATACAACCTTTCCTCTAGTAAACTGTTAAGGAAACAATGTTTTGTCATCCATCTGCTAGATTTCATAATTGAAAAATGCAGCAACTGCTAACATAATTCTAATAGACTTTAGCATCACTACGAGTGAGAAAGTCTCATCGCAGTCAACAACTTGAACTTGTCGGAAACTTCTTTGCGACAAGTCGAGCTCTATAAATGGTGACATTTACCATCAATGTTTGTCATCATCTCAAAGGTCCATTTGTACTCGACGACCTTCCGTCCAATGAGCAAGTCAACCAAAGTCTATACTTGGTTTTCATACATGGATCCTTCCTCAGATTTCATGGCATCTAACCATTTGTCAGAATCCGGGCCTTCTCCACAGCTCGTAGGTTCATCGTTGTCCAACAACATGACCTCCAAGATAGGGTTGTCGTACCGCTCAGGAGTACACATCCTTGTTGACCTACGAGGTTTGATAGTAACTTGATCCGAAGCTTCATGATCATCATCATTAACTTCCTCTTCAACTAACGTAGGCTTTACAAAAACATCTTCCTGCGCTGCGCTACTCTATCGTTGAAACAAAGGTTCAATAACCTCATCAAGTTCTATCTTCCTCCCGCTCAATTCTTTTGAGAGAAACTTTTTCTCGGGAAAGGACCTGTTTTAGCAACAAACACTTTATGCTTGGATATGAGATAGAAGGTTCACCTAACTGTTCTTAGGGTATTCTATGAAGATGCATTTGTCCGCTTTGGGTTCGAGCTCATTAGGTGTAAACAATTTTCCACACAAGCGTCGCAGCCCCAAACATTAAGAAATGACAGCTTAGGTTTCTATCAAACCATAATTCACACGGTGTCATCTCAATGGATTTAGATGGTGCCCTATTTAAAGTGTATGTAGTTGTCTCTAATGCATAACCCCAAAACTATAGTAGCAAAAAGATAAGAGACATCATAGCCGGCACCATATCCAATAGAGCACGACTATGACATTCGAACACACCATCACACTATGGTGTGCTAGGTGGCGTGAGTTGTTAAGCAACTTTCACATTGTCTAAAGTTGTATGCCAAACTCGTAACTTAGATATTCACCTCGACGATCATATCGCAGACATCTTCTTGTCACGATGATCTTTAAACTTCACTCTGAATTTGCTTGAACCGTTCAAATGATTCAGACTTGTGTTTCATTAAGTAAATATAAACCATATCTACTCAAATCACTAGTGAAGGTAAGAAAATAACGATATCCACCGCACGCTACAAGACTCATTGGATTGCATACATCAACATGTATCATTTCCAATAAATCACTTGCCCACTCCATCAAACCAGAAAACGGGGTCCTTAGTCTTCTTGACTAACAGGCATGGTTCACATGTCTCAACCGATTCGAAATCGAATGAGTCCAAAGATCCATCAACATTGAGTTTCTTCATGCGTTTTATACCAATATGACATTTAGCGGCAGTGCCACAAGTATGTGGTACTATCATTATTAACTTTGTATCTTTTGGCATCCATGCTATGAACATGTGTATTACTATGACCAAGATTCAACAAACCATTCTCACTGGGTGCATGACCATTGAAGGTATTATTCATGTAAACAGAATAACCATTATTCTCTAACTTAAATGAATAACGATGTTGCAACAAACACGATCTAATCACGTTCATGCTCAACGCAAAACACCAAATAACATTTATTTAGGTTCGTCACTAATCCCGAAGGTAGAGAGAGCATGCAATGTTGATCACATCAACCTTGGAAACATTTCCAACACACATCGTCACCTCACCCTTATCTAGTGCTTCGTTTATTCCATAGCTTTTATTTTGAGTTACTAACATTTAGCAACCGAACCGGTATCCAATACCGAGGTGCTACTAGGAGTACTAGCAAGGTACACATCAATAACACGTATATCAAATATACTTTTGTCGACGTTGCCAGCCTTCTTATTTACCAAGTATCTAGGGTTGTTCCTCTTCAGCGATCGCTCTCCTCATAATCTAAGCACTTAGTCTCGGGCCTCGGTTCAACTTTGGGTTGCCTCACTAGAGCATCAACTGACTTGCTATCCATGAAGTTTCCCTCCTTGCTCCTGGCCTTCTCGAAACGAGTTGTTTTTACTAACCATCAACACTTGACGCTCCTTATTGATTTCTACCTTCGCGGTGTCAAACATCACAAACAGCTCAGGGATCATTAATTCTATCCCTGGCATTTTATAGTTCGTCACCAAGTTCTAGTAGCTTAGTGACAGTGACTTGGAGAACTATATCAATCACTATCTTATCTGGAAGATCAACTCCCACTCGATTCAAGCGATTGTAGCACCCAGACAATCTGAGCACATGCTCAACGATTGAGCTATTCTCTTTCATCTTGCAGGCAAAGAATCTTGTTGGAGATCTCATATCTCACAACACAGGGACGAGCCTAAGATCCTAATTTCAGCTCTTAGAACATCTCATATGTTCCATGACATTCAAAACGTTTCGGGGCCTCAATTCTAAGCCGTAATGCATGACGCACTAAACTATCAAGTAGTCATCAGTACGTGCCTGTCAGATGTTCACAACCTCTATAGACGACGCTAGAGGGGTTGGCGCACCGAGCGGTGCATTAAGGACATGAGCCTTCTGTGCAGCAATGAGGACAATCCTCAGATCATAGACCCAGTACGCAATATTGCTACCATCATCTTTCAACTCTATTTCTCTAGGAACATATAAAAATTCAAGGGAGCTACATCGTGAGCTAGTAGTTTACAACATAATTTTGCAAAGACACCACTGACTATGTTCATGATAATGAGTTCAATTAATCATATTACTTCAGAACTCCCACTCAAATTGACATCCCTTCGGTCATTCGAGTGATACATGATCCAAATTCACCAACTCAAGTCCGATCATCACGTGAGTTGAGGTGGTTTCAATGGTGAACATCATCATGTTGATCATATCTACTATATGACTCATGTTCGACCTTTAGGTCTCTTGTGTTCCGAGACCATGTCTATACATGCTAGGCTCGTCAAGTTTAACCCGAGTGTTCTGCATGTGCAACACTGGCTTGCACCCGTTGTATGTGAACGTAGAGTCTATCACACCCGATCATCACATGGTGTCTCGACACGACGAACTTTCACAATGGTGCACACTCGGGGAGAACACAATTTATCTTGAAATTAAATGAGGGATCACCTTATAATGCTACCATCGTCCTAAGCAAAACAAGGTGCATAAAAGGACTAACATCACACGCAAATCATAAGTGACATGATATGGCCATGAACTTGTGCTTTTGATCTCCATCTTGAAAGCACCGGCATGATCCCCATCGTCAACGGCATGACACCGTGATCTCCATCAACGTGTCGCCATTGGGGTTGTTGCGCCCACCATGCTTCTACTACTACTGCTACCATTTAGCGATAATGTAAAGCATTACATAGCGCTTAATGATTGACACGCAGGTCATACAATAATTAAAGACAACCCTATTGCTCCTGCCGATAGCCGTACTCATCGACATGCAAGTCATCATATTCTATACAAAACATGATCATCTCATACATCACATATATATCATCATGTAATTGGCCATATCACATCACAACATAGCCTGCAAAAAAAGTTAGACGTCCTCTAATTGTTGTTGCATGTTTTACGTGGCTGCTACGGGTATCTAGCAAGAACAATTCTGACCTACGCAAAAACCACAACGGTGATACATAAGTTGCTTTTCAACCTTCTCAAGGACCGCCTTTGTCGAATCTGATCCAACTAAAGTAGGAGAAACTGCCACCCGCCAGCCATCTTTTGCAACAAGTTGCAGTTGAGGGAAACGGTCTCTCGTAAGCGTACGAGTAATGTTTGTCCGGGCCGCTTCATCCCACAATACTGCTGAAGCAAAACACGACCAAGGGAGGACGCAATCTAAGCATCAACACCCACAAACTCTTTGTGTTCTACTCGAGATCTCATCTACACATAGACCTAGCTCATGATGCCACTTTTGGGGAACATTGCATGGGAAACAATAAAAAATCCTACGCACACGCAAGATCTATCCATGTAGATGAGCATCTACGAGAGGGAGAGTGGATCTACATACCCTTGTAGATCGCTAAGCGGGAAGCGTTAAGAAACACAGTTGGTGTAGTCGAACATCTTTGCGATCCAAATCGCCGAGCATACCACGATCTCATCACGATCCGTCCCGCGATCTAATCATGATCCATCCCACAAACTCATCACGATCTGTCCCGCGATCTCATCACGATCCGTCTTGCGATCTTGATCACGGTCCTTCCGATCTAGCGCCGAATGGATGACACCTCCGCGTTCAGCACACGTATGGCTCGATGACGATCTCCGCCTTCTTGATCCACCAAGAGGGAGTGGAGAGGTAGAAGAGTTCTCCGGCAGCACGACAGCATTGCGGTGATGGTGGTGGAGCTATTCCGACAAGGCTTCGCCTAAGCACTTCAGAAAACCGATCTTCGCCTAAGCACATGGCTGAAAATCTAGTGCCAAAAACCCGAAAACCTCTACTATATATAGGAGGAAGAGAGGAGGAGGCTTGGCCCTTAAGGGGACAGCCCTTGGTTTGGACGAATCAAGGAGGAGAGGACGACTCCTCCTCCAATCCTAGTAGGACTTGGATTCCTCCCTATTTTGCCTTTTCCCCACCTTTTCTCTTTGAGTTTTCTCTCCTAGCCGCATGGGACTTGTGTGGGACTTCCACCATCCCACTAAGGGCTGGTATTCACTCTCCCACGGCCCATGTAGCCCCTTGGGTCGAAATACCCCTCCCGATGGTCTCCCGGTACACTACCGGCACTCCCGGTACACTACCGATGAGCCCGAAACTTTTCCAGCGACCAAAACAGGACTTGTTGTATATAAATGTTTACCTCCGGACCATTCCAGAGCTCCTCGTGACCTCCGGGATCTCATCCAGGACTCCGAACAACCTTCGGTCACCACCATACATAACTCTATACTACTGAAATGTCACTGAACATTAAGTGTGCAGACCCTGCGGGTTCGAGAACTATGTAGACATGACCGAGACACCTCTATGGTCAATAACCAATAGTGGCACCTGGATGCCCATATTGGTTCCTACATATTCTACGAAGATCTTTATCGGTCGAACCTCTATGTCAAGAATTCAGTTAATCCCATACGATGTTCCCTTTGTTCTTCGGTATGTTACTTGCCCGAGATTCGATCGTCGGTATCTCCATACCTAGTTCAACCTCGTTACCGGCAAGTCTCTTTACTCGTTCTGTAACACAAGATCCTGTCACTAACACTTAGTCACATTGCTTGCAAGGCTTATTGTGATGTTGTATTACTGAGTGGGCCCTGAGATACCTCCCCGTCACACGGAGTAACAAATCCCAGTCTTGATCCATGCCAACCCAACAGACACCCTCGGAGATACCTATAGAGCACCTTTATAGTCACCCAGTTACGTTACGATGTTTGATACACACAAGGTACTCCTCCGGTGTCAGTGAGTTTCATGATCTCATGGTCATAGGAACATATTCTTGACATGCAGAAAACAGTATCAATAAACTGACATGATCATATGCTACGTTTGTAGTTTGGGTCTTGTCCATCACATCATTCTCCTAATGATGTGATCCCGTTACCAAATGACATCTCATGTCCATGACTAGGAAACCATAGCCATCTTTGATCAACAAGCTAGTCTATTAGAGGCATACTAGGGACATGGTTTTGTCTATGTATCCACACATGCAACTAAGTCTCCGATCAATACAATTATAGCATGGATAATAAACGATTATCATGAACAAGGAAATATGATAATAACTAATTTATTATTTCCTCTAGAGCATATTTCCAACACTTATGCCAAAAAAGTTGACAAGTCAACTTTGGTTGTCGAAGGGGGCTTCCCACCTCCGGGTGTAGCTTATCTAACCCTAACAACCGGCTTTCAAGCCAAAGAATGTTGACAAGTCAACATTAGCTGTCGAAGGGGGCTTCCTACCTTCGGGTATAGCTTATCTAACCCTAACAACCGGCTCTTATGCCAAAAACGTTGACAAGTCAACTTTGGTTGTCGAAGGGGGCTTCCCACCTCCGGGTGTAGCTTATCTAACCCTAACAACCGGCTTTTACGCAAAAAATGTTGACAAGTCAACATAACCATCCAGGGGGCTTCTTTCCCTACGGGTGTAACTTATCAAGCTCTATCGGCCGGCTCTTAAGGCAAGCAATTGACTCCGTCAACATGTTAGGAAGACACAGTATCTTCGGGTTGTGCTTTTAAGCCGCCCTCCTAGCGGTCTAAGGATACATGTATTCTTGCAGAAAATTAAGCTGCTAAGAGCTGGTAAGACATACAATGAGAAGAACAAGAAAGATGACACATATATATATATATATGTTAAGCCGGACTTTTCGTGTGTGCGCGATGGCACAATTCCAAGAAAGGAAAAAGTTACTACCAGTATATTACATACGCTCTCGGTGGAGCCCAATAATATCATAAAGTTTTTTACACCGCTCATGGAGGGTCACAAAGAGCCGGCTATCAACAGGCGCTCATAGTGCGATCAGTTCGCTCGCGGGTCACCCTGCTCCGGGTTTTCGGCTGCCTGGATCTGAAGATTTTCCAAGTCTCGGTTGCAGTTGGTTAAAGCCGAGAAGGTTCCTTCTTCAAAGAAGGGGGAAGGGTCAAGTTCAGAGGCAAAAATATGCTTACTACGGGCGGGTGTCAAATCTGTGCTGTAAGCCGCCTGGTAAGTCGCCAGATTGACCTCTTCTGCTAAAACGAAGGCTAGTACTTTGGAATCCTTCACACACCGGGCATAGTCAGCGTCCGTGAATTCGGAGCCGTCATCCTTTTTGGAAGGAAATCCATGCATCATATCAGATAGGGTTAGCTCTGGAGGGAAAGCCAATGCCCGGCTTATGGTCGCGATTGCCTCCTGGCGGGCGGCTGATCTCTTCAACTGTCGTCGTTTTCTCACGAGGGGTCACGCGAGACGGCATATGCCATGGGGTGGCTTATCGAGGTGAGGGCATGGCCGCCGTGGATGATTTGGGACAGGTATGCGAATGGCACGTAGTGGTTTACCCAGGTTTGGGGCTCTCCGGAGAGATAATACCCCTACTCCTGCATGTATGTATATATGTGGTACATTTGGTAGATGGTCGCTCCTGGAGCTGTTTGGGGAGGAGAGCCACGAGGCTTCTTGCCTCATACATGAGTGTGAGAGGAGCTAACCCCCTTGAGAGAGTGAGAGGGGGCCTTTATATAGGCATGGATGGGTTGCATGGGATGTAAGCCATAATGGATAGCTTACATCCCAAGCAGCTTGAGGTGTAAGCTACCTTGGGTAGCTTACAAGTCAAGCCACATGTAGCTTGTGGACTAAGCTATGTCTATCTCGTGGTGTACTTTATAAAACAGTATCCAGGGGGCAGGTTACACTGTAGAGAGTAGTACATGACGCGTGTACAGTGTGCTCCTGCTCGCCAATAGTGCGCTGCCATGAGATATGGCCATCAGGTCCACACGTGTACGATGGGACGTCGGGAGCTGACTTCATCTGGCCGCAGCCGGACAGGAGGAGCCGGACAGGGGGAGCCGGACAGGTGGAGGCTACCGAGCCGGACGGATGGAGGCTGCCGAGCCGGACGGGAGGCTGCCGAGTCAGGTGGATTGAGGCTGCCAAGTCGGACGGGTGGAGGCTGCCAAGTCGGACGGGAGGCTACCGAGCCGGACGGGAGGCTACCGAGCCGGACGGATGGAGGTTGCCGAGCCGGGCGGGTGGAGGCTGCCGAGCCGGACGGATGGAGGTTGTCGAGCCGGACAGCTATAGTGTGGTCAGCTGCAGTATTGTCAGCTCACTTCTTCGTTTGTCTTGTTGATTCGTGGGGCTTCGCATACCGGGGATGGGTCCCTCGATGTTTTAAAAAATCTTGACTCGTCTCCTTGAGCCTACCCGGGGGTAATCCCCCCGACAGTAGCCTCCGGGTGACTTTGAGAGTCGGGCAGAGGGTTTATGCCGGTGGATCGTGGGTTGGGGACGACGTGGCTTGCTTCCAACGGGGGCGCGCCAGCGCACCCGGTGGGTGTAGCCTCTGAGCCTCCGGGCGACTCGACGAGTCGGGCGGACGGTCTTTGTTGTTTGCTGAAGTAGACGGTGGCATCGAGGATGTCGGGCGTGGACGCGAAGTCTGCCGGCTAGCGGTTTCCAGCGGGGGCACGCCAGCGCACCCGCTGGGTGTAGCCTCCGAGCCTCTGGGCGACTCGACGAGTCGGGCGGAGGGTCTTTGGCGTTGCTGAAGTAGACGGTGGCGTCGAGGATAACAGGCGTGGACGCAAAGTCCGTCGACTGAAGGGCGCGAGGCGCTGCCGAAGGCGGACATGGGGTCCGCCAGCTGTTGGGCGCGGAGCCCTGTCGAGGGCGGACACGAGTTCCGCCACCTGTCGAGTGCGAGGCACTGCCAGGCATGGACGGAGGGTTCGCCGGCTTGTGGGCATGGAGCCCTGCCGAAGGCGGACGCAGGGTCCGTCCACTGTCAAGCACGAGGCGCTGCCAAGGACGGACGGAGGGTCCGCCGGCTTGTGGGCATGGAGCCTTGTCGAAGGCGGACGCAGGGTCCGTCGGCTGTCGAGCGCTAGGCGCCACCGAGCGTGGACGGAGGGTCCACCGGCTTGTGGACGTGGAGCCCTGCCAAAGGCGGACGCGGGGTCCGCCGGCTGTCGAGCACGAGGCGATGCCGGGGACGGACAGAGGGTCCACCGGCTTGTGGGCGTGGAGCCCTGCCGAAGGCGGACGCAGGGTTCGCCGTCTATCGAGCGCGAGGCTCCGCCGGGCACGGATGAAGGGTCCGCCGGCTTGTGGGCATGGAGCCGTGCCGAAGGCGGACGCGGGTTCCGCCGGCTATCGAGCATGAGGTGCTGCCGGGCGCGGACGGAGGGTCCACTGGCTCGTGGGTGTGGAGCCCTGCCGAAGGTGGACGCGGGTTGTGCCGGTTGTCGGGCGCGAGGCACTGCCGAGCATGAACGGAGGGTCCGCCGGCTCGTGGGCATGGAGCCCTGCCAAAGGCGGACGCGGGTTCTGCCTGCTATCAAGCGCGAGGCACTGCCAGGCGCGGACGGAGGGTCCGCCGGCTCGTGGGCGTGGAGCCCTGTCGAAGGCAGATGCGGGGTCCACCGGCTATCGATCGCGGTGCCCTGCCAGGAGTAGCTTCCGAGCCTCCGAGCGAGGAGGTTCCTCATGGAAATGATCGTGCAAAAGACACGGTTAGGTCGACACAAATATATCTCATACTTGATTTTGGCAGTGCAAGTTGGAGCAAGGGGTGACGACTCGGTTTCATCCGAGCCCCCTAAGTCTTTTTCATGTTCCCTCCGTTCTTTGGCTCTTTCTCTTGCTAGTTAGACAGTCGGGAGCCGGTCTTTAACTGAGACGAAGAGTGGGCCGTTGAATGGAGCGTACAGTACTTGGACTCTGGGAGCAGACTCGACCGAGCAGATACTCATAAATGAAATGGCCAGGTTGCCCAAGCCGTTTTCTCCTTGGATGCTTTTCGCGTGTGGTGACTTCCAGCTTTTGTTCTCACTAGCCGGACAGCCGCGGTGCGGTCTGTTGCCGAGACAAAGAGTGGGCCTTTAGTCCCGTACACGCTACTAAGCCATCCCGTGGGAACGAACGTATCGGGCCAGGCGGCCAGCCCCAGGTCGAGACTAGCTAGCGCCGGGGTGAGCAGTAAGGCAGAAGAATAAATGCGGACATGGCCCCCGAGGGCCACTCGGGGTTATTTGTTTTGTGTGTATGGTGCAAGGGTATGCGCGTGGATATCTCACATTGCTTTTGGGTGCCGGCGAGGTGGTTTTGTCGATATCGGCCAACGCGGTTTGTAGTCGACGTGGTCCTGCTGACGCGCGCGAGGCGCTGCGCGGCGCGGACTTGGGGTCCGCTGGCTGATGGGCGCGAGGTGCTGCCGAGCGCGGACACGGGGTCCACTGGCCATTGAGCACGAGGTGCTGCCGGGCGTGGACGTGGGTCCGCCGGCTGACGAGCGCGGAACCCTACCGGGCGTGAACGCGGGGTCTACCGGCTGATGAGCGCGAGACGCTGCCGAAGGCGGATGTGGCGTCTGCTGGCTGGTGTGCGCGAGACGCTGCCGAGGGTGGATGCGGGGTCCACTAGCCGAAGGACGCAAGGCGCCGCCTAGGGCGGACGCGGGGTCCTTCGGCTGATGTGTGTGAGGTACTGCCGAGGGCGGGCGCGGGGTCCATCGGCTATTGTGCGCGAGGTGCTATCGAGGGCGGACGCGGGGTCTGCCGGCTAATGAGCACGAGGCGCTGCGGAGGGCGGGCACGGGGTCTGCCGGCTGATGAGCGCGAGGGTGCTGCCGAGGGCGGACGCGGGGTCCGCCGGCTGATGAGCTCGAGGGCGCTGTTGAAGGCGGACACGGGGTCCTCCGGCTGATGAGCATGGGGTGCTGCTGAGGGCGGACGCCGAGTCTGCCGGCTGGTGTGCGCGAGGCGCTACCGAGGGCGGACGCGGGGTCTGCCAGCTTTTGAGCATGGGGTGCTGCCGAGGGCGGGCGCAGAGTCTGCCGGCTGGTGTGTGCGAGGCGCTGCCGATGGAGGACGCGGGGGTCTGCCTGCTGATGAGCACGAGGGCGCTATCGAAGGCGGATGCGGGGTCCGTCGGCTGGTGTGCGCGAGGCGCTGCCGAGGACGGACGCGGGGTCCGCTGGCTGATGAGCGCGAGGGTGCTGCCGAAGGCGGACGCGGGGTCACCGGCTAATGAGAGCGAGGGCGTTGTCGAAGGCGGACGCGGGGCCCGCCGGCTGATGAGCGTGAGGGCGCTACTGATGGCGGACGCGGGGTCTGCTGGCTGATGAGCACGGGGTGCTGCCAAGGGCGGACGCGGGGTCCGCCAGCTGATGAGCACGAGGGCACTGCCGAGGGTAGCCTCCTCAGCCGGCCCGGCATCGAAGGCAGCATGCAGACCAATCGGCCAGACAGGACGGGCCGCGGCGAGCCGTCCGAGTGGTGAAGCAGGCGGACGATCAGGAAGTTGTTTTCTTGTTATATTCTTTTCTTTGGAGCCAGACAGCCTCATCATTCCCCCTTTTTTGGGCAGCCATCCCTTTGACTTTTCTTTTTTTTTCTTGCTCAACAGGTCCAGACAGCCGGCCGTGCCGGACGCAGGAGCCGGCTGGCGTGCCGGGGCGGCTGCTGGGGGCCGGTCACGACAGTGGGGGCCGGCGGTCGGGTGTGGCCGCGGCAGCCTACCGGCGCGCATGTGCGGGACTGGCTGGCGGCGAGCCAGCGGTAGAGCGAGCGACGCCGACCAGCGCGGGAGCCGGCCAACGGCGGGGCGAGCGGGAGCAGGCAGCCGACGCGGAGCAGCGTAGGAGCCGGCAGCCGGCATGGAGCGGCGCGAGGCGGGGTGGCGGCCGTCAGGAGCGGTCAGGCCGGGCCGAGGCGGGCAGCAGGCACGATGGGACAGGAGACATGGCGCTGGCCATGGGCGCCGGACGACCCAATGGCCGTAGCAAGCGGGACTGGAATGCCAACCATCGGGGCTGGACAACATGGAAACGACCGCGGCCGGCTGCAGCAGCGAGCTGCAGCAGCACGCACGCGGATGCGCGGCCGGGGCCGGTAGCAAGCGGCAGAGCCGGTGCCATGCAGACATGGAGTAGGCTGGGGGGCGGAGGCTGTATGGTTCCCGTCTGGAGGCCCGGGGAAAGAGAGGTCCGGGCGAGGCAGACTCGAGCGCGGGGCGCGCATAGTTACGCGCGGACGCATGGGTGGCCGACGCGCGTGCCGAACGGGTTGGCCCGAGGCCGCCCAT
Organism: Hordeum marinum; assembly: GCA_022496015.1. NCBI lineage: Eukaryota > Viridiplantae > Streptophyta > Magnoliopsida > Poales > Poaceae > Hordeum > Hordeum marinum. The sequence goes on along the minus strand of CM039675.1, from coordinate 442,805,129 downwards.
CCTGCTCCTCGAAGGCGGACCCGGCAGGCGGCAGGCGGACGACGCAATAGCCGGGGCCGAGTGTCCGGCCACAGGGGCGGAGCGGCGTGGCAGGAGGCAAGGCGATCGGCCAGGCCGTCGGCCATGGCAGCCAGACAGGCCGCCGCACGGCGTAGCCAGCCAAGGCTGACGAGCAGCCGGCTCGTGCGTGCACGTAGGTGGCCACGCATGCAGCCAGCCCACGCAACTGCTTTCCCCTTCCGTGTTTTCTTTTGATGCACACGTACGCACGTGTACGCAGCCGGCGGAAGGCTGCTTGAGTGGCGTTCGCCGCAGCCGTCGGGACACGTCCGGTGCCGGTGCACGCACGCCGGCCAGCAGCGGCACCAACGCGAGGAGTACGACGGCCAGCAGTAGCAGCGCCAAGGCAGCCTGGACGGCGGTCAATCGAGCGGCGACGGTTGCAGTCGTCGAGACGCGGTCGGTGCCGTCGGCGTTACCACGGATGCGATGGCCCGGAGTAGTTCCGGCACGAGGAGTACAGGCAGCGGTCCGTCATGGCTGCGAGCTGCAAGCGGCAGCGCACACGGGGTTGATGAAGATGGAGTCAACGGTGCGGACGGACGATGTCGAGGCCAACGGTGTCGGTGCGCCGACTCGTCCGGCAACCCCGGAGGCATGTTGGCGTCGATCCTCGAGGCGCCGCCGCAAAGACGGCAGCACCGTCACGATGGTGATGACGAGGCCGGCGGCGAGGACATGTCGTCTCGTGCAGCGGCCCCGGGAGCATGTTGGTGTCGAGCTCCCGGGCGCCGTCGGTGAGACGGCGGTAGCGCTGTGGTGATGATGACGAGACCGGCGGCGAGGACCCGCCATCTCGTGTGGCAGTCTCGGGAGTGTGTTGGTGTCGAGCTCCCGGGCGCCACCGGTGAGACGGCGGTAGCGCTGCGGTGGTGATGACGAGGAGGGTCCTGCCCGGACCGCGGTTCCAACAGCAGCTAGCCCCACGGTGGGCGCCAACTGTCATCGTTTTCTCATGGGGGGTCACGTGAGATGGCAGATGCCATGGGGTGGCTTATCGAGGTGAGGGCAAGGCCGCGGTGGATGATCCGGGACGGGTATGCGAATGTCACGTAGTGGTTTACCCAGGTTCGGGGATCTCCGGAGAGATAATACCCCTACTCTTGCATGTCTGTATATATGTGGTACATTTGGTACATGGTCGCTCCTGGAGCTGTTTGAGGAGGAGAGCCATGAGGCTTGTTGCCTCATACATGAGTGTGAGAGGAGCTAACCCCCTTGAGAGAGTGAGAGGGGGCCTTTATATAGGCATGGATGGGCAGCTTGAGATGTAAGCCATAGTGGGTAGCTTACATCCCAAGCAGCTTGAGGTGTAAGCTACCTTGGGTAGCTTACAAGTCAAGCCACATGTAGCTTGTGGACTAAGCTATGTCTATCCCCTGGTGTACTTTATAAATCAGTATCGATGGGGCAGGTTACACTGTAGAGAGTATTACATGACGCGCGTATAGTGTGCTCCTGAGATATGGCCGTCAGGTCCGCACGTGTCCGATGGGACATCGGGAGCTGACTTCATCAGGCCGCAGCCGGACAGGAGGACCCGAACGGGAGGAGCCGGACAGGGGGAGCCGGACAGGTGGAGGCGGCCGAGCCTGCCGGGAGGCTGCCGAGCCAGACAGATGGAGGCTACCAAGCCGGATGGGTGGAGGCTGCCGAGTCAGATGGGAGATTGCCGAGCCGGACGGGAGGCTGCTGAGCCAGTCAGATGGAGGTTGCCGAGCCAGACGAGAGGCTATCGAGCCAGACGGATGGAGGCTGCCGAGCCGGACGGGAGGCTGTCGAGCCAGACGGATGGAGGCTGCCGAGCCGGACGGGTGGAGGCTGCCGAGCCAGACAACTACAGTGTCGTCAGCTACAGTGTTGTCACCTCATTTCTTCGTTTGTCTTGTTGATTCGTGGGGCTTCGCATACCAGGGATGGGTCCCCCGATGTTTTAAAAAATCTTGAGTCGTCTCCTCGAGCCTACCCAGGGGTAATCCCCCCGACATCAACTCCACAATCTGTTCTGGCAGCATCGACAGAAGATCTAAGACTATCGGAGGCAAGTTGGCCGCTCCTAGGACCTACGTAAGACGGACGCCTCATCATAAGTCGCCAGCACAAGTGCAATATACAAATTGAGTTAAGTGATCAAATACTTACCAAAGATGGCGGTTGTCATTTTCGTGATGTGGCGCTTCATCGACTGCAGCTCATCAGACACGATCACGAGTCGCTGATCGGCATCATCCGCCCGTTTAGTTAAGGTGGCTTGTTCAGTTTTAGAGGATTCCTTGAAGGTTGCAAAGTCGGCCTTGATTTTGGTCAATTCTTCAGCAAGGCGTCGGCATTTCTCATCAGCTTCACTCTGGGCGGCTTGCTGCATGGCTAGATTGCTTTTTAAGCCGGCCACTTCTGACCCGGCTTCGTTTAAAGCTTCCTGCGACATATCAAAGCATGGAATAAGCCGGCAGGAGGAGAAGTTTCAAAGATTTAGCAAGTCTCAAATAGATTGCAAGCAATATGTATGACACTTGGGGGCTAATGTCTGTTTTAAAGACAGTTCCGGATCACCTTCGTCAAAGTTAACCCGGAACTTGGGGGCTGCATATTGGTTTTTCAGGCTGTTCAGAATGAAAGTCCCGACTCAGCTTCGACAAAATTGAGCCGGCCCTTGAGAGCTACAGTTGGCTCTATTACGAATTCTTAATAAAGTCCTGACTCAACTTTGGAAAAGATTGAGCCGGTCCTTGGGGGCTACAATTGGCTCTATTATCTATCTTCTATAAAGCTCCGGTTCAATGCCATCACCTTGGGCCGGCCCTTGGGGGCTAACAACGAGGATTTGCGGTTACTTCTAAGTAAGATCCCGGCTTGTGGACAGTCGGTTCATATAGCCAGCATGAAGTTCATCAGCTGTCATTTTCTCAAGGGCGGGGAGCTCAAACTCTAACTTCCTAGAGGCTTCAGCCGTCTCACTGTGCTTTGTCAACACGTGAGGAGGAGGAGGAGAGTGAAAGTCGGCACTGGTAATCACGACGTATGGAGCAGTGGTATCATCAGCATCCTTGGCAGGGCTCAGCGGCTTGGAATAGTCCTTCTGCGGACTTTTTGGAATAACATTAGCTGTCGGCTCTGCAGGGGCCGCTGAGGGGTTTGCATCCAGCATAGGAGCGTCCGGCTTAGCAAGCTCCGGTTCTTGAGCGATAGGGCCAGGGGCGGACTTGTTGGTCTTCCTTCGCTTGGCCTGAGCCCTGGAAAAGCATAAATTTAGAGCCCAAGATTTACAACCACCGAAGAGTCGGACGTAAGGCTCGAAAAACACGTACAACGGGTTAATCTTTGGAGGCGGCAGAGCGGTAGCCATAGAGTCGCTAGAGGAAGACGATGATCCCTGAAAGGCAGTTCAGATAATATAAAGGCAATGTTGGAATTACAGAGGAGGTAGTAAAATCAAGCAGAGGAGAAATACATACCTCTGCAGGACGTTTCTTCTGAGACGGGGAGTTAGGTAACCCGGACATGAGATCGGTAGAGCCGACGCTCCGGGTCTGACGTCGGTCGGCTTGCTATTACTTTTTCAAAAGAAATTGGGGATCCAAATAAGCAAGAGGATGAGAAAGGGGAACTTTTCGAACGCCCCGCCGTACCTTCTGGGGTACAAAATATTCTGAGTCGGACGAAACATAAGTTACCTCAGGGGCGTTGGCGTAGCTCGTCTATGTCTCATCCTGTGAATGGCTGCTATCAGTAAGGTGAATAAAGGAGACGGCAAAAAGTAGTCAAATTATACCTCTGAGCCGTCTGATTCCGGAGGTTCAAACCATTCTTCTTGAGGAGTGGTCTTCTTCGTCCTTCTGGTCGGGGTCTTCTTCTTGGTTTTCTTAAGAGGAGGAACGTACTTCTTATTCCAGAAGTCAGAGTCGTCCTGAAAAGATAAGCCGGCAAGTAGTAAGGAATTGCCAAGGTCATAGCTCAATAAAAGGAGAGAATATGGAGAGTTGACTTACTTCTGGTGCCAGGTTAATGACACAGAAAGGTGCCAGCCCAATGGCGCTGCAAGCATCTGAAGTCTCGTGGACAAGACTCTGGATGACAGTTGTAATATCATCTTCTGTTAACGTTGTCCGGCTGAAGCATAGGGAATCGTCGTACTGACCCGGATATTCGCACATAAGGACTCCGGCTCAAGGGCATAATCCTCCAAGAGATCCAGCAGCGGATCAAGTCCAACCCCGGTCAGCCCATTGGCCATGTGGGCCTTAATCTTGGCATGAGCCGGCTCGTGGCTCGCCCGATCAGCAGTTGACAGCCGGCCAAGAAGCTCGGAGGTCGTCTTGAGCCGGGATGGGCAATAACTCGACAACGGACGTTCACCTTGTGGGGAGGTATCTTTACAATAAGACCAAGTCTTATTCCAATCTTTTGGGTGACTCGACATCTGAACAGCTGGAAAAGTTATGTCCCAGCGCCTCTGAATTGAAATCCTGCCGAGCTCTAAGCTTGGGTCGGCCTTCACTTCGGTTTCGCGGTTTGTGTAGAAGAACTCCGGAAGAGACAAACAGACGGCTCGGCTTGCATATAGACTTCGTTCAGTACTTGGAAGTTATAGATGTTGGAGACAGAATTGAGGGCGAGGTCTTGAGGGTGCAACTTATAAAAGTGAAGAACATCCCGAAAGAATTTTGAGCCGGGGGGTACAAACCCACGTTCGATGTGATCTGAAAACACCACTACTTCGGCCTCCCGAGGAACGGGCTTCAGTTCATCGCCCGGAACCTGCCAATGGATGACATCCTTGGCGGGAAGGGTGCCCGCATACACAAAGTCCATCAGAAACTCTTTGGTGATGCAGGAGCCGACCCAATTGCAGGAGTTGGATGCACGAGACATAGCGGTGGTTTAAAACTGCGCAAGGTAACAATATACGGCGAGTCAAGGAATGGCAGATAACTATGGGCGGTTAAAAGCTTAAGACCTTAAGGTTGAGCCGTCAGGATCCAGCTGGTGAGAGCTGGACCTACATGACGGGTCAAGGTTATGAGAAGACAAAGAAAAACTTGCCTAAGTACTGAAAACAAGTTTCGTAAGGTATCTCTGAGATTACAGATCTATAAAACGGAAGGAAAATGGTTTTCTTTCAAACCTAGAGACGAACAGTCAGAAAGGCGGAAGTTTGAAAATGGCAGGCGGAGCCGTTACAGATCTGTGCTATGCTACTATGGGTTTCCTACAGAACGCCGTGGTAGGACCGGATGGTATCGGGTTCATGTGAACTAACCATGGCCGGCATGGAGAGAAGCTCATATCCGAAAGTGGCGGAAGAACTCCATGGAAACCCTACCGAAATGGCTATGGATCTAGGGGAGGAGGAACTCACCGTAGACAGCGCGGCGGACGCGCGTGACACTCTGGAACAAACGGGGCGATGCAGCGGCCTCGGTGACGACGGCGTGGAGGCGGCACCAGAGCAGAGTGTGCTAGAGCGGCAGCGCTGGAAGGAGGAAGATGGAGAGAGAGCGGGAAGGAAGGCAAGAGCCACCCCTCGCGGTCCTATTTAATAGGGAAAGGTGGAAACAGGCACGAAAATCTAGGCATCAGATGTCATTTGACCGAGGCGGACGCCTCGATTTCTGGACTATCCATTCAATAAGGGAAGATTCGTTGCGTGCATCAGAGGATCTTTTTGATAGATTATATGTGACATCATGGAGGGTCATTATTTCCAGTGTGACTCGCCGACGATTAAGAAGGAGGCTGAAGTGAGCAAGCTCAAATCACCCTGGGGCCTAATGTTGGGGATATAACCCCATGCTGAGACCCGCCCCAGAGGCTCCGGGTCACACTTGACGGCTCATACACCAACCCAAGAGTGGGCTGAGAAGATTGAAGCCCAAGACATTTGGCAGCCTGACAAGATGGGCCGGAGGGTGGCCTGGACAGAGAAGACCCGGGCGAGTAAGCCGCCCGGGGACAACTTGGTAAGGAAGTCAAGATAAGATAGAGATAGACTCAGACACGTAGTGAGAGTCGGTTACACCTTGTATGACCCGGCGATCTTGACCTCCTATATAAAGGCGAGACCTGGGGCGACTTAGAGATCTGGCTATCGAGAACTAGGTCAAGCAACAGCTCCCTTGTAATCGATACACCAAACAATACAAACACAAGGAGGACGTAGGCTGTTACCTCGATTCGAGGGGCCAAACCTGGGTAAACTCGTATCCTTCGTACCAACTAACCCCTTTGAGTCCATCACCTTATCGATGGCCTCGAATCCATGTCCATTCACCCGGACATTTGCCGTGATAAATCCACGACACATAGCATGAAACATGTGGATCCAAATCATCCCCTTACGAAGCAACGCATAAACTAGGGTTTAAGCTTCTGTCACACTAGCAACCCATCATCTATTTATTACTTCCCAATACCTTCCTCTAGGCCCAAACAATGGTGAAGTGTTATGTAGTCGACGTTCACATAACACCACTAGAGGAGAGACAACATACATCTCAACAAAATATCAAACGAATACCAAATTCACATGATTACTTATAACAAGACTTATCCCATGTCCTCAGGAACAAACGTAACTACTCACAAAACATATTCATGTTCAAAATCAGAGGATTATAAGTGATGATCAAGGATCCGAACATATAATCTTCCAACAAGTAAACCAACTCGCATCAACTACAAGGCGTAATCAACACTACTAGCAACCCACAGGTACCAATCTGAGGTTTTGAGACAAAGATCGGATACAAGAGATGAACTAGGGTTTGGAGAGGAGATGGTGTTGCTGATGATGTTGCTGGAGATTGACCCCCTCTCAATGAGAGGATCGTTGGTGATGACGATGGCTTCGATTCCCCCGCCCCCGGAGGGAAGTTTCACCGACAGGATCGCCCTACCAGAGCTCTAGATTTGTTCTGCCCAAGTTCCGCCTCGAGACGGCGGTGCTTTGTCCTGAAAGCGCTGATATGATTTTTTCCAGGACGAAACCCTCAATATAGAAGAAGATGGGCACCGGAGGGCTGCCAGGTGGGCCACAAGCCCCGGGTGGGCGGCGAGGGGGTGCCACACTCAGCAGGCTTGTGGCTCCCTGGTGGGACCCCTGATGTATTTCTTTTGCCTAGTATTTTATATATATTCCAAATTAATTCTCCTTAGACTTTCATTACTTTTGGAGTTGTGTAGATTAGGTATCTCAGATTTGCTCCTTTTCTAGTTTAGAACACCAGCTACCGGCATTCTCCCTCTTCATGTAGACCTTGTAAAATAAGAGAGAAAAGGCATAAGTATTGTACCAAAATGTGTAATAACAACCCATAATTCAATAAATATCAATATAAAATCATGATGCAAAATGGACGTATCAACTCCCCCAAGCTTAGACCTCGCTTGTCCTCAAGCAGAAGCCGATATGAATAAATATGCCCACATGTTTAGAGATAGAGGTGTCGATAAAATAAAATACGGACATGCAGGCATCATGATCATCTTTAGAACAACAACATATATTGACATATAATTTCTTACGATAAAGTAATAATTCATTCACAATGGCAAAGTATGAATCAAGAACTCTATTGGGAACTGACAAACTATGATCTCAGTCAATGAAGCAATTCCAATTTATCATAACGTAGGAAAGATTCAATATAAGAGCTTGTAAAGCAAACCCACATACTCAATCATCTTTTAGTATTTCATAGTTGCTAACACTCATGAGGTACCTCTTAGTTCAAAGTTTCAATCGGACATAGAGAAAGATAGGGGCTTATAGTGTTGCGTCCCAACTATTTACCTGGAGGGTAATGTCAACAGTAATAACTCATGCTCATCCACTTCTGAGTGGATAATGTGCCTAGATCATTCCCCAACACATGACACTTGCCAGAAGATAAAGGTGAAAATAGCAAAGGTGATGGAGATCACCACGACTCTTGCATAAAGGTAAGTACTAGAAAATAAAAGTAAGAGATAGGCCCTTCGTAGAGGGAAGCAAAGGTTGTCATGCGCTTTTATAATTGGATGCACAATCTCTTAATGCAAAAGAACATCACTTTATATTTCCCCTTGTGATAGAGTAATTTATTATGCAGTCCGTCGCTTTTATTTCTTCCCTATCACAAGTTCTTATAAAGTTTATTTTCCTCACATTAATAGATCACACATATTTAGACAAAAAATTTTATTGCTTGCACCGATGACAACTTACTTGAACGATCTTATTCTATCCTTAGGTAGGTATGTTGGACTCTCATGGCAAAACTGGGTTAAGGGTGTTTGGATGCACAAGTAGTATCTCTACTCAGTGCGGATGTTTTGGCTGATATGAGGTGGAAGCAAGCGACACATCTTGAGGGATCTATAACAATATAACTTTTGTTCAGAAATAAGAAAACATAACCCATTATGTTGTCTTCCTTGTCTAGCATCAACTTTTTAACATATAATATTTTAATGAGTGCTCACAATCATAAAATATGTCCAAGATAATATATTTATATGTTAACCTCTCTTTCTTTATTACTTCCTTTTAATTACCCCTATGACCAACAACTATGTTTGTCCACCCACAATAGGTTCCAATCGACATACTTTTTATAAGTGAAGTCGTCACTCCCCATAAGATTTTCATATGTACTCTTTGCTTTTATTCTACACTTCTTTCTACTTTATCTTTCTCAATATCAAGATCATACCAAACAAGCAAAGCCCTCAACTCAAAAGCACTTTTATTATATAACTCACGGACTTGCTTACATAGGAGGAATCATAAAGCAAAGACTCAAAGCTAGATCAAACGAAAACTTTATTCTATTAGATCAAGATATAACCAAAAGGATTGAACTAAGAAAAGATGATGAAAATAAAAATAAAAACAAAAATAAAAACAAAAGATGTGATGGTGATACGATACCAGGGCACCTCCCCCAAGCTTGGCACAAGCCAAGGGGAGTGCCCATACCCATGTGTTTAGTTGTCTTGCTTCGGAGGTGATGATGTGGGAGTTGTTGATGAGGTTGGAAGCTTGTCCTCCATCTTTCAAGGCATAGGCTCACCATCATAAAAGGATGAACGAGTCTCCGGGATCCTCAAATTTGCAGCCAAACTCATTCTCTTAAATATGTATTCATACTCATAGTTTTAGTTTTGTAGGTCATAGATCTAGGCTTGGAGGTGCTCGATTCTCTCGTAAAGCTTGAAGATGTGATCCACAACATCCTTGGTGTCCAACTTATGTTTATGGGTAAACTCCACGATCATCATCTGATTAGCATTGAGTCCCCGTTCCACCATCCCTTGGCACTTGAAGACCAGCTGCTCCATTGCTTCGAGCCTTGTCTCCATGCTTCCGTTTTTCTTTGGCCCCTCCACATTACGGATGTGCAGCACCCCCTCATGCACCTCAATGGTTTGAGGGTGTTGCAGTACCTCCGCAAGGTAGGGGCCGATGACCTTCTCGGAGAACTTGTCCTTCGAAACACTTGGGGACGCCATGTCGATCTAAATCTGCTGTAGAAACAGCTCAAAAAGAAAACAGGAGGTATTGTCGTGATACGAGAATCAAAACCTTAAGGAGATTATATAATGAATTTTAACCGACCCGAAGGAGTCTGCCACAAGAAAACGGAGTCCGGGTGGTGCATGAGGTGGCCACAAGCCCCAGGGGCGCGACCAGGGGGGTGGTCGCGCCTAGCAGGCTTGTCGCCTCCTCGTGCACTATTTGGACTACTTTAAATTTTCCTAATTTTTTAAATATTCCAAAACAGATAAAATTTTCCATTGAAAAAGTTTTGGAGTCTTTTTGCTTACCGTACCACATACCTATTCCTTTTCGGAGTCTGAAACGTTCTGGTAAGTCTCCCTAATGTACTCCTCTGGAGTTATGGTATTGATGATATTGGTTTCAACATTTATGGGAGTACCTGAGATATAATGTTTGATTCTTGAACCGTTCACCACCTTTGGGTTTGTGCCTTCGGTGTTGTTAATATTGATGGCACCGGAATGGCATACCTCTTCGATGACGTAAGGACCTTCCCATTTAGAGAGAAGTTTTCCTGGAAAAAATCTTAAACGAGAATTGTATAGCAAGACATGATCACATACATTAAATTCAATCTTTTGTATCCTTCTATCATGCCATCTCTTAACCTTTTCTTTAACCAACCTAGCATTCTCATAGGCTTAGGTTCTCCATTCATCAAGTGAGCTAATGTCAAATAATCTCTTCTCACCGGAAAATTTGAAATCATAATTGAGATCTTTGATTGCCCAATAAGCCTTATGTTCTAGCTCTAGAGGTAAGTGACATGCTTTACCATAAACCATCTTATACGGAGACATACCCATAGGGTTTTTGAAGCAGTTCTATAAGCCCACAATGCATCGTCGAGTTTCTTAGACCAATTCTTCCTAGATCTATCAATAGTCTTCTGCAAGATCAATTTAATCTCTCTATCGCTCAATTCTACTTGACCACTAGACTGAGGATGATAAGGATATGCAACTCTATGGTTAACATCATACTTAGCGAGCAATTTACGGAAAGCACCATGAATAAAATGTGAACCACCATCGGTCATCAAATATCAAGGGACTCCAAATCTAGGGAAAATAACTTCTTTAAGCATTTTAATAGAAGTGTTATGATCAGCGCGACTAGTTGGAATAGCTTCTACCCACTTGGTGACATAATCAACAGCAACTAGAATATGAGTATACCTGTTAGATTGTGGAAAAGGCCCCATATAATCAAAGCCCAGACATCAAATGGTTCGATAACAAGAGAGTAATTCATAGGAATTTCCTGATGCCTACTAATATTACCAATTATTTGACATTCATCACAGGATAAGACAAACATACGAGCATCCTTGAAGAGAGTAGGCCAATAAAACCCAAATTCTAGTACCTTGTGTGCGGTTCTATCTCCAGCGTGATGTCCTCCGTAGGCTTTGGAGTGACACTTGCGTAAGATCTGTTCATGTTCATGCTCAGGTACACAACGTCTAATAATACCATCTACTCCTTCTTTATAAAGATGTGGGTCATCCCAAAAGTAATGCCTTAAATCATAGAAGAACTTTTTCTTTTGTTCGTATGTGAAACTAGGAGGTATAAATTTATCAACAATGTAATTGGCGTAATCAGCATACCAAGGAGCATTATGTGAAGTATTCGCGATAGCTCATTGTTCACGAGGAAAGCTATCATCAATAAGTAGTGGGTCATCAAGAACATTTTCTAACCTGGACAAGTTATCTGCCACTAGGTTATCAGCACCCTTGCTATCAGTGATATGCAAATCAAATTCTTGTAGGAGAAGGACCCACCTAATAAGTCTACGTTTAGCATCTTTCTTCTCCATAAGGTACTTAATAGCAGCATGATCGGTGTGAACAGTTACTTTGGAATCAACAATATAAGGTCTAAACTTATCACAAGAAAACACGACTACTAAAAATTCCTTTTCAGTAGTAGCATAGTTCTTTCACCACTGTCTAGAGTTTTACTAGCATAATGAATAACATTTAATTTCTTATCGACTCTTTGTCCTAGAATAGCACCAACATCATAATCACTAGCATCACACATAATTTCAAAAGGTAGGTTCCAGCCGGGTGGTTGAACAACAGGTGCGGTAATCAAGGCATTCTTAAGAATTTCAAATGCTTCTACAATATCATCATCAAAAACAAACGGAACAAATTTTTGTAAAAGATTTGTGAGAGGACTAGAAATCTTAGATAAATCTTTGATAAACCTTCTATAGAAACCAGCATGACCAAGGAAACTTTTTATACCTTTGATATCCGTAGGGCACGGCATTTTTTCAATAGCATCAACTTTAGCTTTATCAACTTCAATACCTCTTTCGGATATCTTGTGCCCCAAGACAATACCTTCATTAACCATAAAGTGACACTTTTCCCAATTCAAGACAAGCTTAGTTTCTTCACATCTCTACAAAACTCGATCAAAGTTGCTCAAACAATCATCAAATGAAGTTCCGTCAACGAAAAGTCATCCATGGAAACCTCAAGAATCTTTTCATAAAAGTCAGAGAAAATAGCCATCATACATCTTTCAAAGGTAGCAGGTGCATTGCATAAACCAAAAGGCATACGTCTAGAAGCAAAGGTCCCGAAAGGGCAAGTAAAAGTGGTTTTTCTTGATCCTGGCTTGATACAGGTATTTGAGAGAAACCTGAGTAACCATCTAGAAATTAAAAATGAGTATGTTTGGATAATCTTTCTAGCATTTGATCAATAAAAGGTAAAGGGTAATGATCTTTCTTAGTAGCTTTATTTAATTTCCTAAAATCAATTACCATTCTATAACCTGTAACAATTCTTTGAGGGATCAATTCATTTTTATCATTAGGAACAACGGTAATACCTCCCTTCTTAGGGACACAGTGAACATGACTAACCCATCTACTATCAGCAACAGGATAAATTATACCTACCTCCAGAAGCTTTAGTATTTCTTTTCTTACCACTTCTTTCATCTTAGGGTTCAATCATCGTTGGTGATCAATATCTGGTTTGGCATCAGGCTCCATATTAATTTTATGCTAGCATAGAGTGGGAGTAATGCCCTTAAGATCATCAAGAGTTTAAGCAATAACATCACGGTGCTTCCTCAGAGTTTTCAATAATCTATTTTCTTCATGCTCTGAAAGGTTAGCACTAATAATAACATGATATATCCCTTGTCATCAAGATAAGCATATTTCATCGTATCGGGTAATGGCTTGAGCTCGAACACGGGATCACCCTTGGGTGGAGGAGGATCCCCAAGTATTTCAACAGGTAAGTTGTGTTTCAAAATAGGCTGTTGCTCAAAGAAAATTTCATCTATTTCATTCCTCTCATTTATATGCATATCATTTTCATGGTCTAGCAAATATTGTTCTAAGGGATCAGTAGGAGGCACAACAATAGAAGCGAGACCAATAATTTCATCTTTACTAGGCAATTCCTTGTCATGGCATTGTCTACAAAATTTAGAGAAATTAAACTCATGAGACACATCCCCAGAGCTCACAGTAATTATTTCTTTCTCACAATAAATCTTAGCATTAACAGTATTCAAGAAGGGTCTCCCAAATATAATGGGACAAAAATTATCTTGTGGGGAACCAAGAACAAGAAAATCAGTAGGATACTTTATTTTCCCACACAAGACTTCAACATCTCTAACAATCCCTATCGGTGCAATAGTGTCTCTATTAGCGAGCTTAATAGTAACATCAATATCCTCTGGTTCAACTGGTGCAATATCATTCATGATTTCTTTGTATAAGGAATGGGGAATTGCACTTACGCTAGCACCCATATCACATAAGCCATGATAAAAATGATCTCCTATTTAATAGAAACAACAGGCATGCCAACAACTGGTCTATGTTTATGCTTAGTATCAGGTCTAGCAATTCTAGCAGCTTCATCACAGAAATGAATAACATGCCCATCAATATTATCAACCAAGAGATCTTTAACCATAGCAATACTAGCTTCAACTTTGATTTGTTTAGGGGGTGTAGGTGTTCAAATACAACTCTTATGCAACACAGTTGAAGCTTAAGCATGTTCCTTTATCCTAACAGGGAAAGGTGGTTTCTCAATGTAAGCAGTAGGGATAACAGGATCAACATCGTAAGTAATAATTTTCTCTTCAACTTTAATAGGCTCCATTACTTTCACTTCAATGGGAGGATGATATTTAAACCACTTCTCTTTAGGGAGATCAACATGAGTAGCAAAGGATTCACCAAAAGAAGCTACTATCTCAGAGTCAAGTCCACATTTAGTGCTAAATTCACGAAATGCATCGGTCTCCATGAAGGATTTAACACAATCAAACTTAAGATTTATACCTGACTCCTCACCGTCATCGAGTTCCCAATCTTCAGAGTTGCATTTAATTCTTTCCAATAAATTCCATTCGATTTCAATATCTTTCTTCATAAAGAACCAGCACAAGAAGGATCGAGCATGGATTGATCATAACGAGAAAGTCGAGCATAAAATTCTGAATAATAATTTCTCTCGAGAGATCATGATTGGGGCATGAATATAACATTGACTTAAGCCTCCCCCAAGTTTGAGCGATTCTTTCTCCTGCACGAGGCAAAAAATTATAAATATAATTCTGGTCACGATGAACAAGATGCATAGGATAGAACTTCTGATGAAATTCCATTTTCAGTCGGTTGTAACTCCATGATCCAATATCATCACATAGCCTATACCATGTCAATTTCTTCTCCTTCAAAGATAAAGGAAGTACCTTCTTCTTGACGTGATCCTGGGGCAGACCTACAAGCTTAAATAATCCACAAACTTAATCCACATAGATTAGATGCAAATCAGGATGTAGTGTTCCATCTCGTGCATAAGGATTAGCTAGCAGTTTCTCTATCCTACCCAAAGGAATTTCATAATAAATATTTTCAGTAGGTTCAGTAGGTTGAGGGACAACTCTTTGTGTTTCCGATCGAGGTGAATATACCGCGAACAAGCCCCTCAAGGGATTACTTTCCATAGTAACAAGTGACAGTAAATTTCAGCACACTATATAAATTTTTCCTTTCCAATTTCCACTCACGAAAGGCGCTTCACTCCCCGACAACAGCGCCAGAAAAGAGTCTTGATGACCCATAAGTATAGGGTATCTATCATAGTCCTTTCAATAAGTGAGAGTGTCGAACCCAACGAGGAGCAAAAGGAAATAACAAGCGGTTCTCAGTAAGGTATTCTTTGCAAGCCCTGAAATTATATGTAACAGATAGTTTTGTGACAGGATAATTCGTAACGGGTAGCAAGTAACAATTTTAAAAAAGGTGCATCAAGGTGGCCCAATCCTTTTTATATCAAAGTACAAGCCTAGACAAACTCTTATATAAAGCAAAGCGCTCCTGAGGACACATGTGAATTTATGTCAAGCTAGTTTTCATCATGCTCATTTGATTCGCGTTCGCTACTTTGATAATTTGATATGTGGGTGGACCAGTGCTTGGGTGCTGTCCTTACTTGGATAAGCCTCCCACTTATGATTAACCCCTCCCGCAAGCATCCGCAACTACGAAAGAAGAATTAAGATAAATCTAACCATGGCATGAAACATGTGGATCAAAATCAGCCCCTTACGAAGCAACGCATAAACTAGGGTTTAAGCTTTTGTCACTCTAGCAAGCCATCATCTACTTATTACTTCCCGATGCCTTCCTCTAGGCCCAAACAATGGTGAAGTGTTATGTAGTCGACGTTCGCATAACACAACTAGAGGAGAGAAAACATACATCTCATCAAAATATCGAACGAATACCAAATTCACATGATTACTTATAACAAGACTTATCCCATGTCCTTAGGAACAAATGTAACTACTCACAAAACATGTTCATGTTCAAAATCGGAGGAGTATAAGTGATGATCAAGGATCTGAACATGTAATCTTCCACCAAGTAAACCAACTAGCATCAACTACAAGGAGTAATCAACACTACTAGCAACCCATAGGTACCAATCTGAGGTTTTGAGACAAAGATCAGATACAAGAGATGAACTAGGGTTTGGAGAGGAGATGGTGTTGATGAAGATGTTGCTAGAGATTGACCCCCTCTTGATGAGAGGATCGTTGGTGATGACGATGGCTCTGATTCCCCCCTCCCAGAGGGAAGTTTCACTGGCAGGATCACCCTACCGGAGCTCTAGATTGGTTTTACCCAAGTTCCGCCTGGAGACGGCGGCGCTTCATCCCGAAAGCTCTGATATGATTTTTTCCAGGACAAAACACTCAATATGTAAGAAGATGAGCACCGGAGGGCTGCCAGGTGGGCCACAAGCCCCAGGGGTGCGACCAGGGGGTGGCCGCGCCCAGCAGGATTGTGGCTCCTTGGTGGACCCCTGATGTATTTATTTCGCCCATTATTTTTTATATATTCCAAAATAATTCTTCGTAGATTTTCATGACTTTTGGAGTTGTGCAGGATAGGTATCTCAGATTAGCTCCTTTTCTAGTCCAGAACTCCAGCTGTCGGCATTCTCCCTCTTCATGTAGACCTTGTAAAATAAGAGAGAAAAGGCATAATTATTGTACCAAAATGTGTAATAACAACCCATAATGCAATAAATATCAATATAAAATCAATATGCAAAATGGACGTATCAACGGTACACACTCGAGGAGAACACAATTTTATCTTGAAATTTTAGTGAGGGATCATCTTATAATGCTACCGCCGTCCTAAGCAAAATAAGATGCATAAGGGGATTCACATCACATGGAAATGATAAGTGACATGATATGGCCATGAAGTTTTGCTTTTGATCTCCATCTCCAAAGCACTGGCATGATCTCCATCGTCACCGGCATAACACCATGATCTCCATCATTCTGTCGCCATCGAGGTTGTCAGGCCCACCATGCCTCTACTACTATTTCTACCGCTTAGCGATAAAGTAAAGCATTACATAGCACTTAATGATTGACACGCGGGTCGTACAATAATTGAAGATAACCCTATGGCTCCTGCCGGTTGCCGTATGCATCAACATGCAAGTCGATATGAGCTATTATAAAACATGATCATCTCATACATCAAATATATCTCATCATGTCTTTGGCCATATCATATCACAACATACCCTGCAAAAGCAAGTTAGACATCCTCTAGTTGTTGTTGCATGTTTTACGTGTGTGCTATGGGTACCTATCAAGAACGATTCTTACCTATGCAAAACCAAACGGTGATACACAAATTGCTATTCAACCTTCTCAAGGACCACCTTTGTCGAATTCGGTCCAACTAAGGTGGGAGAGACAGACATCCGCCTGCCATCCATGACATCTGTAGAGATCTTCGCCGACGATGTCATCTTGACTCCTTCATCAACAACCGAAGGAGATATGCCCAAGAACATTTAGATATATGCCTTTGAACCTTTTGGTAAATTGTTGCCAAAGGGGGAGAAGTGTATATAGATCTTTAGGCTTCGAGCAAGAGAGCGTTTTGGTGTTTTATTGCTTTTCAAAAACAATTTGGTTCTTTTGGTTGGATGTAAGATACTTTTGTGTTTGTGTGTGATCATACTATGTTATGTGTGATGCAACTATTTCCTATCATCTTAATGCTCATGAGATGATCATTCACCCTTGCTTATGTGTGTTGTGCCATGTTATTCATTCTAATTATTCTCGCACACCACCAAGTTGTATGTGACATGGAAGAAGTGCCCCATATACCTAATCGATTGTGCATTTGCATTCAAATGCAAATTCAAAATAATGCACAAATTTAGGGGGGGTCTTCTTATCACATACCTGTAAAAGCGACGGTTATACTCATTGATTTTATCATATGTCGAAGCTTTGATCTATATATTGTCATCAATTACCAAAAAGGGGAGATTGAAAACACATTTGCTCCCTTGGTGGTTTTGGTAATTAATAACAACATATAAGTCATTGAACTAATGTTTCCACCAAGTATATTTCAGGAAATGTTCAATGAGAGGATTGGCAAAAGGAGATTATGGAGAAACCCCAAGATGCAAGGAAATAGGTTGGCCAAGCTTCAAGCAAAAGGACTATACATTTCATATTTGTGAGAAATCACTTTGAGTCTATAGGAAAGCCAATACAATTAAAAGGGAGTAAAGTTTTGTTGGTGAACAATATGCTCAAACGTGCACAAGTGATAGTCACCAAAAACATCCACAAACTCTCCCACCAAAGTATGTTCTATACCTAACACTCAAAATTGGTGCAACCAACTTTCCCACTTTGGTGCCACTGATTCCAGAACCTAGACAGACGCAAGCCAAATCCTAGCCACTTCGGTGCAACCGATTCCATACCGGTGACACCGAGTTTAGGTTGCCAACTTTCTGTTACGCAAATTCAAATTTTCGGTCCCACCGAAAATGTTGGATCAGCGTCACCGAGATTGGAAATCTCACCGTTGGTCACCTTATCGGTGCAACCGAGAATTGTATATCGGTCTCACCGAGATTCAAAAGTTGCCACCTTTTGGTCACTTCGGTACCACCGAGATTAACACATCGGTGTCACCGAGTTGGTCATTTTGTGTGTAACGGTTGGATTTTTGGGGATGCCTATATATATCCCTTCACCACCACTTACTCAAGAGAGAAGCACTCAGGACTATGCCATACCTATCCTATCAGATTTTCTAAGAGAGAACCACCTACCCTTGTGTTGAGGTCAAGATCTTCCACTCCAATCATATGGATCTTGATTTCTAGCCTCCCCAAGTTGCTTTCCACCAATCCCATCTCTTCTACCAAGCCAAACCCGTGCGAGAGAGATTGTGTGCTGAGGATTCTATCATCTTGAAGCACAAGAGCAAGGAGTTCATCGACATTACCGAGCCTATTACCTTTTGGAGGGTGGTGCCTCCTAGATTGGTTAGGTGTTGCCGAGAGTCTCCTACTTCGTGTTGTGGAGTGAACCAAGAAGTTTGTAAGGGCAAGGAGATCGCCTACTTCGTGAAGATCTACCCATAGTGAGGCTAGTCCTTCGTGGACGAAAGCCGTTATGGAATAGTCAAGGTTGCTACTTCATGGACCCTTTTGGGTGGAGCCCTCCGTGGAATCTCGCGATGGCGTTACCCTCCGTGGGTTGAAGACTCCATAATCGTGGATGTACGATAGCGCAACCTATCGGAACCACGGGAAAAATCATCGTGTCTACAATTGCGTTTGATCTTCCTACCCTATCCCTTCTATACATGCTTGTTGTTACTTTCCGCTGCTATATACTCTTAGACTTGCATGTGTAGGGTGTACTTGACTTGCCATGAAATGCTAAAAACGGCCAACCCTAAAACTTGGTATAGGCAAAACTTTTAATTGGTCAAGTAGTCTAATCACCCCCCTCTAGACCTACTTTTGATCCTACACCCATCGATTAGCAGGCTAGGTAGTGCAAGGTTGCAGGGGATCTTCGCACACGCCCCTGTGTTCGAACCCTGAGGGTTTTATGGAGCCCAAAATCCGACATTTGGCGTGCCACGTACGGGGTGTGTCGAAGCCTTCCTCGATCCAAGCTCTTCTCCCACCTCGTCGCTCCGATGGCTGACGCCTGCCAAGCATGTGCCGAGTGCCGCGCCGCCCGTGTTGATTAGATGGCACCCATGGGCCGCTACGGCAGGTGCTGGTCCCTCTCGCCCGCGGCCAACGCTGCCACGGGCCCAGATGCCCACGAACAAAAAGACTCCTCCCAGTCGTTCACCATGCATCGCGACGGCCACACCGTCACTCTGTCAATCGTCCCAGCTATTGGGTTGTCCTCCCACGTCCGGCCCGAGCCGACGTGCGGTTCAGGTGCACTCGCCATGGCGAACGAGCTACTCCGCTACCGCCCCGCCCTCGACTGCTCTGATGAATGGCTTTGGTGCATCGCGGAGCTTGTCAGTGCTTTGGGCGATGCCTTAGCGTTCTCTTACTCGCTTCGACCCCCTCCATCCCTGGCAGATGACGTGGTCCACGATGCACTACCACCTCCTCCGCAACACGACGTCGACCCCGAGCCCAGGCGTGAGGCACGCCCGCGCGACGAGCCTCACGGGCCGCATGCAAGGGCAAGAGACGAAGTAAGCTACTAGGTGGTGCCCCGGTTGCGCGTCAACGCGCGCGCGCTCCCCGCACTGCCAAACCGGCACCGCGACCATGCACCACTCGAGGCGTCCCCTCAGGAGCGTCACGACCGAGCCCCGCTCGGACTTGCAGCATCACCCGTCGAGCCGGTGGGCTGTCTCGCCATCGCACCGGAGCTCCATCCAACTACATGGCCCTGCAAGTTCAAACCCGATCTACCCCCTTGCTACGACGACACCCTGGACCCTGCCGAGTTCCTACAACTCTACTCGCTCAGCATTCGGGCGGCCGGTGGCGACGACAAGGTCATGGCGTGCTAGTTCCCCATGGCGCTCAAGGGCGGCACACTCTCCTGGCTCCTCAACCTCTTGGCAGGGTTCATCACCTCCTGGGACGACCTATGCAAGCGCTTGGTCACCAACTTCCAAGGTACCCGCGACCGCGCGCTCACCATGAATGACCTGCGGCGCGTGAAGCAACAGGATGGAAAGACCTTGCACAAGTTCATATAGCGCTTCACGACTACGCGCCTCAAGGTCCCTAAGGCGTCGGATGAGGCAATCATCTCCTCTTTCACCAACAGTGTCACAGATTTTAAGATGAAGGAAGAGCTCACCATGAACGACGAACTGTGCTCCGCCCTGGAGATGTTCAACTTGGTAAACAAGTGCGCCAAGGCTGAAGAGGGACGCCTGTCGCTCCGTGAGCCTCCGGCGGCAGAGCCACAGGAAAAGAAGACCAAAGCCAAGGAGGCCAAGCGCAAGGCCCCAATGGTACTTTCCATGGTCCAAGCAAATACTGACCGTGGCTTCGGACGCGGCGGAGGCCGCGATGGAGGCCGCTGGGACAACCGTGATCCGCATCAGGGGTGGCGCGACCAGCCTCGGGAGGACCGCTGGCGCGATGAGCATCAGGAGGATCGCTGGCACGATCAGGCTCGGGAGGACCGCTGGCCTGACGACCCTCCGGAGGAGTCATGCCGCGGCCAGCCTCGTGATGTTCACCCTCGTGAGGCCGGTGAGGGGTGCTGGTTTAAGGGGTCCTCGGGAGGCCGACCTATTTCTTATGGGCCGGACTGTATGGGCTACTTGCCGAGCATTGGATCGATCGAAGGCCCTTTCTCCAGGAAGGAAGCTTCGGGAATTGTAGCTTGTCCTCCATGTTTGATGTAGCGAATAGGCATGTTTATCCCTTCGACGTGTAACCGACCATGTGTAAACCCTAGGTATCCTCGACGTGTATATAAGCCGGAGGGTTCTAGGTTGTAGGCAGGACTACTCATCTAGGATTTAGCTATTTGATCTCGAGGTAGATCGACTTTGTAACCTACACATCATCAATACAGTCAAGCATTACGTAGGGTATTACCTCCATAGGAGGGCCCGAACCTGGGTAAACATCGTCTCCCTTGTCGCCTGTTACCGTTGATTCTAGTCTCACAACTCGTGACCCCCTACCCGAGATCCGCCGGTTTTGACACCGACATTGGTGCTTTCATTGAGAGTTCTCCTATGGTCACCGAAGGAATCGATGGGTTGCGTCGTCATCAACGAAGAGGTCCGCAACATGGACACCTTTGTCCATAGACATATCTTTGCTTTCGGTTGCATTATGCTGCACGCTGACCCGACCGGCCATCTAGGTCGGGTCGGGAGATTCGCCCGGATCAAGAGGTCAGATTCAGGAACCTATAGTTTTCCGTGGACTCTCGAGGCGATCTTTCGCTAACCGGGATCGCGGTCTCGCCTGACACGCCCGAAGACTCCGAGATTTTAACCTCGGATCCTTCTTTTGGTCACGTCCACGGAATTTCCCCTAGCAACGACCTGACTCTAAGTTCAGATCCGGCAATAGTGCAGGACGGCCAGATATTTGTTCGTGCCGAACACTCCCTAGCATGGACATAACGGAGGTCAACTCTGAAAGCTCTGAGTAGGTTGACCCGATAGAGCTCTCAATACTCGATGAGGTCCTAGATCGGATCTCGTCGATGAAGATTACCGATGACCCAACCCTGATCCATGCTTAGATCGGTCTCAGGGCGGGTCAGGACGAGTTTTTCATCCCACCCACCACCCACTTGATAGCCATAGTCGAAGATTTAACCGACATGTTGGACTACGCCTCTGAGGAGGTAGAATACATGGATGAGGAAGATTGCGCCCCCAACCCTATTAACACTGGGCGATGGGCAGCCACCTCCACTTACGACGTCTACATGGTGGACACTACAGGCGCTAATGGCGAGAACACGCCCAAAAACAATGGCGACAAGTCGGACGAAGCACCGTCAAGGCCCCGGAAACCGCATAAACGATCAAAAGGCAAAAAGGGAAGGAAAGCTATTATCGGCACCAGGGACGGAGATACCCCGGAAAACCTCAACGATCCTGGTATCCCTGAACACCCGTTAGAGGATCAGGAAAGGCCTGAATACCAGCACAACCCCGATGACCTAGAAAATTCCGAGGATGATAATTACCTCCCCCTGTCGAGGAGGAGGACATCTCGGAAGCCGATGACTTCGACATTCCCGATAACCATGAAGATCAGGAACTGCTCAGGCAACAACTTATAGCCACAACCCGCAGCCTGAAAACAAAAGAACGGCAACTTAAAGCCAAACAAGATAACCTCAATGATCGGTGGATGAGAGTCCTCGCAGCTGAGGAAGGATACAGTACTGGCCTGTCAGACCAACCTAAGAGCTATCCACGCAGAAGGCTGCTACCGCAATTCGACGACGAGCTCACTAATACAACATCTCCTAAACATACCCCATATGATAAGCCAGACCGCCCCCCTCGAGGGTGCGACAAGACGGCTGACTACATCGGTTATAGGCCGGCGATACGCCAAAGACAGGGCAAAGAGCCAATAGATCTTGATGACAGGTTCCACCTGCGACATGACCTCGACCATAGGGCAGGTCGCACAAGATCCATCTACGGATCCCGAGGGTACTCACCCGATCAACGGGACGGGTACCGGCCCTGGCTCTACCGCAACAATAGAGGCCGAGAACGAAACCAGGCTAGAATAGACACCGATCACCGGCACGACATAGCTCGGGTCAGAGGCGCCACCCACCCGCTGTGCTTCACGGAGGAAGTGATGCAACATCAGTTCCCGGAGGGGTTTAAACTCGTAAACATAAAGCAGTACGATGGAACAACTGACCCAACCATAGGGATTGAGGATTTCCTACTCCACATTCACATGGCATGAGGAGATGACCTCCACGCCATCAAATATCTACCCCTAAAACTTAAGGGGCCAGCTCGGCATTGTTTCAACAACCTCCCCGAAAACTCCATAGGATGCTGGGAAGACCTGGAGGATGCATTCCGATCTAACTTCCAGGGCACCTATGTTCGGCTCTCGAACTCCTCCGATTTGAGCAACGTAGTCCAGAAACCAAGAGAGTCCGCGTGGCAATTCTGGAATCGGTTTTTGACCAAGAAAAACCAGATTGTCGACTGCCCGGACGCCAAGGCAATAGCCTCCTTCTGGCACAATATTCGGGATGAATGGTTGGCCCACTAGCTTGGTCAGGATAAACCTCGGACAATGTCCGCCCTTACATCCCTCATGACCCGCTTTTGCGCGGGCGAGGACAACTGGCTCACAAGATGAAGCCACAACACTAAAGACCCCAAAACCTCTGAAGTTCGGGACGGAAACGGGAAACCACAGCGCAACAAGAATAAGCACCAGCATAGCAATAGTGATGCCGATGACACGGGTGTTAATGACCCGGGTAACGGAAGAGGCCTCCTAAAGGCAATCGTGACGGACCCACCCCACTAGAGAACATCATGGAAAGGCCCTACCAAATCCATGACACTGAAGAGAAGCCCGCCAACCACACCAACCGTAACTGTTGGGTATTCAAACAGGCTGACAAACTCACATCCGAGGTGTAACACCCCGTTACTCCTGGCGGGATCTAGACTGGCCTAACAGACCAACACAAGTCTTTCCTGCGCACTTTATCCTCACTCGTGCGCACTCCGGACCAACTTCCTGGTCGGTCACCCATCCTAGAATTGCTCCAAGCCAAGCACGCTTAACTTTGGAGTTCTTTTCGAGTGGGATCCTGGAAAAGAAGGAATTCCTTTGTTGATATGAGTAGTCTATCATTCCTATTAAGCGAGGCTCTCACATACACCCCCACTCAAAGGAACCGACATCTTCGTCGGCCCATCAGGAACGTTCCCTCTCGGCACACGTATGCATGTCGAGTCCGGCACATGTGCCATGTCGTGTGCCACAACAGGCCACACGCACCATCCACAACATGCCCGTGCACCTGACCCGCGCATGCCTGTGTAACCACAAGGGTCGGCTCTGATACCAATTGTAACACCCCGTTATGCCTGGAGGGATCTAGACTGGCCTCACGGACCTACACAAGTCTTTCCTGCACACTTTGTCCTCACTCGAGCGCACCCGGGACCAACTTCCCGGTCGGTCACCCATCCTAGAATTGCTCCAAGCCAAGCACGCTTAAGTTCGGAGTTCTTTTTGAGTGGGCTCCCGGAAAAGAAGGAATTCCTTCTTGATATTAGTAGTCTATCATTCCTATTAAGCCAGGATCTCACACGAGGACAAACGCAAGAGCCCACACAGCGACAACGAGGATGAGCCTCGGGGTCCGATTGCTGGCGGACAAAGAAGTTTCCCCCGAAGGTGAAGATAGTAAATATGATATACGCCACCCATATTCCCAAGAAAGAGAGGAAGCGCGCCCTTCGGGAGGTCAACGCCATAGAGCCTGTAGCCCCGATGTATAACACATGGTCGGCATACCCGATCACCTTTGATCGACGTGATCATCCGACCAGTATCCGTCATGGAGGTTCGGTCGCCCTCACCCTAGACCCCATTATAGATGGGTATCACATTACCAAATTCCTCATGGACGGAGGAAGTAGCCTAAATCTGGTTTATTCAGATATGGTAAAAAAGTGGGTATAGATCTGTCAAGGATCAAACCCAGCAACACTACATTTAAATGAGTGATCCCAGGTGTCGAAGCACGGTGCACGGGATCCCTAAGCCTGTAAGTAGTGTTCGGCTCGCCCGGTAACTTCCGAAGCGAAGACTTGATCTTCGACATTGTGCCCTTCTGTAGCGGCTATCACGCCCTACTCGGTCGTACAACATTTGCTCGCTTTAATGCCGTCGCACACTATGCATACCTCAATCTCAAGATGCCCGGCCCAAAGGGGGTCATCACTGTCAACGGCAACACAGAGCGGTCCCTACGAACCGAGGAACATGCGTTGGCCCTGGCGGCCGAATTCCATTACAGTGATGATCGGCAAACGCCGGCACCTGCCGTCAAGGCACGGAAGGTTGGGAAGCCAGCACGGCTTTAGCCCGAACTCTTAGAACCTTCTTCTCCCCGTAAATAGTGACTCGCCCCCCATCGTGCAGCCCTAGGACCAGCGAAATATGGGCCAACGAAGCACAACTTTGTGCTCAAAATTCCGTGGGCAACGGTGGGGAAAAAAGGGTAAGTGATCGGCTGGACCAAACTACTACCATCAAATGTCTCTGAGCACACTGCAGGTACCATCAAGGGCCTGCTAAAGGCGTAAAGCTCATCCACACTTTGGCGACTTCTCAAGACCTTGTTTGTAAGATCCGTTCGCCGAACTGTACCACCCATTGAGGAGCACCACTCCCCAGGAGGCGCAAGAATGGACAAGCGACAGGGCACATCGAGGACGTAAGGTCACCAATCGAAGACCCCTGGTACAACCACTCCTGTCAAATTTCTTTTTTTTCAAATACCTCTAAACAATTGCTTCGGCAATTTGAGTAATAAGAGTCGTTGAGAACAATAAAAGTCATATACATGGTTGTCTTGTTGTCCTTTTCTGGCACATATTCTATTTTCTCCCTCTTCTCGTGAAACAATTCGGTATATTGCGACGCAACTGGCTAATAGACCAGGGGATCGAATTTAAAAAAATCGCCGTATGCACAATTTTTACGCGTTTGGCGTCTTGGAATTCGCTTTATATGCATTGGTTCCGTACTATGTCTTGGGTCAATACTTGGGTTGCATAATCATGTGCTTGCCCCTTTACGTTCCGCTAGTTCAGCTAAAAGGGAAAAGACAGAACCTCTCGGATTGTGTGTCCGGCTAGCCTAGTGAAACACCTCAGAGGAGAAAGCCGAAAATTGACTGTCATGGTACGCGAGAACCAGTCTACGAATTCGAGCCTAAAGTGTTATACTCACGACCTCGTCAGAGGTCATCCCGTGGCAGACGATGGGTTTGGTATTCGTACAAACCATGTGATATCGGCTTTAGCCACGGTTCATCTGAACATCACAAGTCACCGGGGGCTAGTCACCAGGCTGCCGTAGTCATTTTCGCGCCCCTACGGCTAAGTGAAAGCAATAAAGCACTATGGTATGATTGCCTGGTCTTCCGCACACTACCGCCTTAGGGTACCCATAGTTCTGCTAAGGGTTATAGTGCGTAACTAGGTGCGTAACTAGAGACACCCCTGAAAGCACATTTGCTCCCTTGGTGGTTTTGGTAATTAATAACAACATATAAGTCATTGAACTAATGTTTCCACTAAGTATATTTCAGGAAATGTTCAATGGGAGGATTGGCAAAAAGGATATTGTGGAGAAACCCCAAGATGGAAGGATATAGGTTGGCCAAGCTTCAAGCAAGAGGACTCCACATTTTATATTTGTGAGAAAACTCTTTGAGTCCATAGGAAAGCTAATACAATTAAAAGGGGGTAAAGTTTTGTTGGTGAACAATATGCTCAAACGTGCACAAGTGATAGTTGCCAAAAACATCCACAAAACTCTCCCACCAAAGTCTATTCTATACCAAACACTCAAAATGGGTGCAACCAACTATCCCACTTTGGTGCCACCGATTCCAATACCTAGATAGACTCTGCCAAACCCTAGCCACTTCGGTGCAACCGATTCCATACCGGTGCCACCGAGTTTAGGTTGCCAACTTTTTGTTACGCAAATTCACATTTTCGGTTCCACTAAGAATGTTATATTGGCGTCACCGAGATTGGAAATCTGACCGTTGGTCACCTTATCAGTGCAACCGAGAATTGTATATCGGTCCCTCCGAGATTCAAAAGTTGCCACCTTTTGGTCACTTCGGTACCACCGAGATTAACACATCGATGTCACCGAGTTGGTCATTTTGGGTGTAACGGTTGGATTTTTGGGGATGCCTATATATACCCCTTCACCACCACTCACTCGAAAGATAAGCACTCAGAACTATTCCATACCTATCCTATCAGATTTTCTGAGAGAGAACCACCTACCCTTGGGTTGAGGTCAAGATCTTCCACTCCAATCATATGAATATTGATTTCTAGCCCCCCCAAGTTGCTTTCCACCAATCCTATCTCTTCTACCAAGCCAAACCTATGAGAGAGAGAGATTGTGTGTTGAGGAGTCTATCATCTTGAAGCATAAGAGCAAGGAGTTCATCATCATTACCGAGCCTATTACCTTTTGGAGGGTGGTGCCTCCTAGATTGGTTAGGTGTCGCTTGGGAGCCTCCTACTTCGTGTTGTGGAGTGAACCAAGAAGTTTGTAAGGGCAAGGAGATCGCCTACTTCGTGAATATCTACCCCATAGTGAGGCTAGTCCTTCGTGGACGGAAGCTATATGGAATAGTCAAGGTTGCTACTTCGTGGACCCTTTTGGGTGGAGACCTCCGTGGACTCTAGAGACCGTTACCCTCCGTGGGTTGAAGACTCAATAAACGTGGATGTACGATAGCGCCACCTATCGTAACCATGGGAAAAATCATCGTGTCCACAAGTGCGTTTGATCTTCCTACCCTATCTCTTCTATACATGCTTGTTGTTATTTTCTGTTGCTATATACTCTTAGACTTGCATGTGTAGGGTGTACTTGACTTGCCATGAAATGCTAAAAACTGTCAACCATAAAATTTGGTATAGGCAAAACCTTTAATTGGTCAAGTAGTCTAATCAATACCCCTCTAGACCTACTTTCGATCCTACAAGTGGTATCAGAGCATTGGTCTCCATTGCTTAGGTCTCACAACCTAGGAGAAGTATGGCGTCTAGTGAGGGAAGTTATCACCGTAGAGGTCTGTACTTTGATGGCACTAATTTTGCTAGTTGGAAGCATAAAATGAAAATGCATATTCTTGGTCATAATCCCGCCGTTTGGGTTGTTGTTCATGTTGGCTTGCAAGGTGAGTTCTTTGCGGATGGACGGGAACCGGATCGTGAAGCGACCGCAGATGAATTGAAGATGTTGCAATACAATGCTCAAGCATGTGACATTCTGTTCAACTGCTTTTGCCCCGAAGAATTCAACAAAATCAGTCGTCTTGAGAATGCAAAGGAGATTTGGGATACTTTGGTCGATATGCACGAAGGAACCAAGTCTGTGAGAGAATCCAAGTTAGATGTTCTTCAAGGTCAATTTGACAAGTTCAAGATGAAGGATGGTGAAGGAGTCTTAGAGATGTACTCTAGGCTAGCTCTCATCACCAATGAGATTGCCAGCTTAGGATGCGAAGAAATGACCGACAAATTCATCATCAAGAAGATACTTAGAGATTTGGATGAGAAATACGACACCGTGTGCACATTAATCCAAATGATGCCAAACTACAAAGATCTCAAGCCTACGAAAGTCATTGGAAGGATTGTTGCTCATGAGATGACACTCAAAGATAAAGAAGAGCTTCATCACAAGTCTAGCAGTACTTACAAAGCCACAAGTGATGCTCCCACAACTTCAAGCAACAACCTTGTCACCAATGAAGAAATAAGCCTCATGGTCAAGAAATTCAACAAGTTCTACAAGAATAGAAGCAAAGAAAGAAACTCCAACTCAAGATATGAAGAAAAGCGTTCGTCAAGTCGTGACCGCAATTGATACAATTGTGGGAAGCCCGGACACTACTCAAATGAGTGCACGGCTCCTTACAAAAGAAGAGAAGAGTCACCTCGAAGACGAAGCTCAAGGAATGAATCACCACAAAGAGAGAGAAGGAGTAGAGATGATCGTAATGAACAAAGACACTCAAGGAGAAGTAGATATTCGGAGAAGAAGGACAAGTACACCAAGAGCTACACAAGAAGAAAACATCAAGCTCATGTTGGTGAATGGGTTTCCGGCTCTGACTCCAACAACAACTCTGAGAGAAGCTATCACTCCGACTACTATAGTCAAGATGATGGTGTTGCCAGAATTGCTCTAGTGACTACCAACTCCTACGATCTATTTGATTCACCAAATGAAGGGAGTGGATGTTGCTTCATGGCTAAAGGCCCCAAGGTATCACACCCCGAGTATCTTGATTTTGATAGTGATGAAGATGATCTACTTTGTGATGATGACTTACTTTGTGATATAACTAGTGATAGTGGTCAAAATGAACTTGATAATTCTCATGCTAGTAAAAATAACTCAATTGATGACTATAAGATGAAAATAGAACAACTAACTAAAGAACTAAACACTCTTAAGTTAGCTCATGAATCTACTCTCGAAGATCATAGAGAGCTTGTGAGAACTCATGAGAAGCTATGCTTCGAGAAGCTCAACTTGGAGCAAGAGCATGAGTTTCTCAAAGTTATCCATGGCGATCTCTGGAAGAAGACCTCATCTTATCTAGCCAAGCGACTACTCTTGTCTACTTTCATGCCTCAAGTTAAAACTAAGCAATCTAGTAACAAAGGCAATAAAGGCTCTTCATCTAGTAGCAACAATAAAAATGCTAAACCCAATGATGTTGCTTCTAGTAGTTCTATTGATTCCACTAATGATGATTCTCTTAGCCAAGTTACACTTGAGCAAGAAAATGCTTTATTGAAAGGAATTATAGAAAAAGGTATCTACAAGAGTCTTGCCAGATGTAAGCAATTTGAGGAAATTGTACGCAAGCACGGAGGATACCGGAAGAATCATGGTGTTGGCTACTTCAACGCTAATGGTGTTGAGTGGGAAGAAGGTCAATATCCCAAGTCCAAGTTTGTTCCTCAAAAGGAGAAGTATGAAAATACTCTTCCCAAGGGGACAAACACTCAAGATGACCTTCCACCACAAGACCACGAGCTCAAGGGCAAGAACAAGCTTCAAGAGGACATTGACTCATATGAAGATGAATCCCTAGCTTTGGTGGAGTGGGTTCCCAAGGCTACTTCAAGCTTAACTACTACAAAGGCCACTTCAACACTAAGGATCCCCATCAACTTGATGTGGGTTCCAAAGAAAAAGAACTAGTAAGTTCTTGAGGGGTGACTCCGCCAATGAAATTCACTCACATTCATTATTGGCAAGAACTTTTTGCACTCAACATCAACTCAATGCAATAGTTCAAGGAGTCACACATTCCCTCAAAGGTGAGCAAGGGATAAGGAAATCAACAAATCAATGGACATCATAACACATGCTTTGCACTCCATGTCCATAGATATCCTTGTATTCGTCTCTTGTATGTTGGAACTAACCCATGTAGGTGAGAGGAGTAAGGAAACAACAAGGATGCTCCCAACTCTTGGTGATCTTCATCAACATTAAGCATCCACAACTACCTCACCAACATGAAGTCTTCATCGACAAAACCCAAGGTTAGTTTATCCCTCTTATGGAGGGATGTCACATTAAGGGGGAGCTTTACTCTAATTCTTGAGTCGAAGCATCTCTTAACATGTGACAACATCAAATGCTTTATGAAAAAGTGGTAACCCCACTTGTGCTTAAACAATGAGTATGACCTATGATCAAGTACTCTTACTTGGACCGTAAGTCAAATACTCATATATAGATGACTTTGTCATCGCCCCAAGTGCTTGTTAGATGCTAGTGTGTTTGTGCATGTTCGTCATGATTTCTTTTGACATCTTATTGTGTGAGCATGTTGGTCTGCATTTATTTTCTCATTCGAGGATATCCAATTGTTGCTATTTGGCTTTTTATTTATCTTTTGCCAATTGGATGGACAATAAGGCCTAGGACCATTCTTTAGCTATCTATGCTTTCTCATCTCATATTCCATTCATGCTGCATCACAAAATTTGAACAAGTGCTTTTTGATCCCTCTATGTGTGGAGCACTTGGAGTTCCGTATCGACAAGGACTAGCCATTAAAACCTCCTAGGTGCAACTCGGTGGAACCAACACCAAAATCTCGGTCTCACCGATTGCCTAGGGTTGATCTGGTTTTTCAATCTCGGTATCACCGATTCCATTTTCTCGGTTACACTAAGTGTCCCTGTCAGCTTCATACGTTGAAATTTCATCTTCATACGTCGCGCTCCAAAAACCTAAGCTACTGTTCCAAAGGCCCCTGGTCATCGCCCTTGACTTCCCGAGCTCCTCCGCCGCTGGGAATCGCCGCTGTCGACGTAATCTTCACAAACGTCGCCGCTGTATAGGATCCGCGCCAAGCTAGGCTACGGATTTGATCTCTAATGCGCTCCCATTCTGATTCTTGTGCATTGGACCTTGTTTTCTCTATAAGCCACCTATTGCTCATTCATCTATCCACTAGAAATTGCAAAATCTCGAGTTAGATGGATTTCCTAGGGTTTTTTTGTCCGCCCGATACATCTCGATGGAACCGAAACGAAAATATCGGTCTCACCAATATACTTTTCTGTGTTAGTGAGAACTGACTCGGTGGAACCGAGTGGCTCTTTTCGGTCCTACCCAAAAGGCTGCCAAGTTCCTGTTAACGAGTTGGTTTGTCTCGGCCCCACCGAAAATTTCATTTCGGCTATACCGATATGTATGTGACAGATTGCAAAACTTTTGAAAAACTCATTGCTCAAATTTCAAAAATAGCCTCATTTTGTGATGACTCATCTACTTCTGCTCATCTACACTCTATTCACAGGGTTAGCATGTCAGGTTCAGAAGACAGTCAGAACAGGTCAGAGCAGAGAGCAGACATGAGTTCAGAGCCCAGTTCATTCTTAGATCCAGGCACCTCCAGCTCAGATGGGTTTCCCAAGGCTGCCACCAGAACCAGAAAGAGGTTGAACTCAGAAGAAGAAGATTAAGACTTTGTCCCTGAGGAAGTTCTTGCTAAGAAGCAAGAGATGGCTACCAAGAAAGCTACAACTGAAGCTACTTCCTCTAGAAGGGTTGTCAGCAAAATATATGCACCAGCTTGAACCTTTAAGGCTTATGAGACTGCCAGAGCAACTGTTTCTGTTGAGATCCCCAAGAAAGCTACGCCTAAGAAGGCAGGAGAGAAAAAGGCCAGGAAGAGGATCATTCATGTGACTGGCAGGCCTACCTCCATGTTTGAGGATCCAGAAGCTGCTGCTGCTGAGGAAGAGGAGGTTGAGCCAGCAAAGGCTGCTCCCAAGAAGGCAAAGAAGTTGATGTATGATGCTATGCCCAAAACCAGCACATCCAAGAAGGCCGCTGAGAAGCCCAAGAGGACCACTAGGCAGATTCCAGCCTCTGAGAAGAACAAAGGGAATGCCTCCAGAGCTGAAGCTGATGATGATCTGACAACGTTAATGAAGCTTAGACCTCACCTCCCTGTTCATAATGCCAACTATCCAGTAGCTGAGGACATGAAGAAGAGGAAGGACTCAGGACTAAGGGAATTGAGAGCTATTGATCCTTATGCCCAAAGAAAGAAAACATTTGTGGACTACAGGCTCTATACCAAGGAGCAGTAGGACTTCTATGAGATTGTGCTCTTTGACAAGAGTCCAGCTGTCAATGATATGCGATACATTGATTGGAAGTACATCAAGGAGAATGAGGACTACTTTCCAAGTGTCCAGGACAACTTCCATTGCATTGGTCTTGATGAATTCATAGGCAGAGAATTCACAGCATGGAATGACGAGATGATCATGCAGTTCTACTCCACTACACACTTCTACGGAGATGGTAGAATTGTGTGGATGACTGAAGGTGCCCGATATGAATCAACTACTGAGGAATGGGCAGAGATCTTAGGAGTTCCTGAAGCACAGGATGGTGAGATGGATGTCTACTCAGAATCCAAGGCTAGTCACAATGCTATGGCCAACATGTATAAGGAGATCCCTGCTGACAAAGTGAAGTCTCACCAGCTAGGGTCCATTTACTTTCTCCGGCCTGGCCTACGCACTATCAACACCATTCTGAGGCATACCCTGATGCCCAAGTCCAGAGATGACAAGATGATCCGAGGCCACTCCATCAACCTATTGATCCATCTTGACACTCACACCAGGATCAGAGTCATGGACTTGATTGTAGAGACAATCAAGAGGGTTGTTGCTGATCAGAAGCGCTCATGTTGTTATGCACCCTACATCCAAAAGCTCATAAACTCAAGACTGGAGAAGCACATCTTTGCCCTAGATCACCCACATTTGCCCCTACAGCCAGATCTAGAGGACAATGTCGTGATGATGGAAGCTGATCATCCCACTTCTGCTGCAGCTCAGGAAGCAGCAGAGATAGTGAGAGCCACTAGTGCTCAAGCCCCTCGATCCAAGAGTGAGCAAATGGATTTGCTGATATCATTTGTTCAGAGCATGCAAAAGGACATTAAGAGGATTCTAGATAACCAAAACAGTCTTGTCAGGATCTTTGAGACGAGAATCAAGACCCTTACTGATAAGGTGGACGGGCTAACGAAGATAGTCACAGAACTTCAGCATGAAGTTGACTCCGTGAACATCCCTCGGGTCTCTTCTACTTCATATGAGGATGAGGATGAGGAGGAGGAGGAATCACCTCTAGGGACAAGCACTCAGTTCACTACTCAGGCCAGATCAGCCATAGTGCCAGCTCCATCAGCTCCATCAACATCAGCTCCATCAGTGACCACTCTACCTCCATCTACGACATTTGCAGAGATCTTCGCCGACGCCGTCATCTCGACTCCTTCATCAACAACCGGAGGAGATGCAGCCAAGAACACTTAGATGTATGCCTTTCAACTTTTTGGTAACTTGTTGCCAGAGGAGGATAAGTTTATATAGATCTATAGGCTTCGAGCGAGAGAGATTTGTCTTTTTACTTGCTTATCAAAAAAATTGGTTCTTTTGATTTGATGTGAGATACTTTTGTGTTTGTGTTATGCTACTATGTTATGGGTGATGCTACTATTTCCTATCATCTTAATGCTCATGAGATGATCATTCACCCTTACTTATGTGTGTTGTGCCATGTTATTCACTCTAATTATTCTCGCACACCACCAAGTTGTATGTGACATGGAAGAAGTACCCCATGTACCTAATCGATTGTGCATTTGCATTCAAACGCAAGTTCAAAATAATGCACAAATTTAGGGGAGCTCTTGTTTATCACATACCTCTCAAAGTGACGATTAATCTCATAGATTTTATCATATGTCAAAGCTTTGACCTATATGTTGTCATCAATTACCAAAAAGGGGGAGATTGAAAGCACATTTGATCCCTTGGTGGTTTTGGTAATTAATAACAACATATAAGTCATTGAACTAATGTGTCCACTAAGTATATTTTAGGAAATGTTCAATGGGAGGATTGGCAAAAAGGAGATTGTGGAGAAACCCCAAGATACAAGGAAATAGGTTGGCCAAGCTTCAAGCAAGAGGACTCTACATTTTATATTTGTGAGAAATCACTTTGAGTCCATAGGAAAGCCAATACTATTAAAAGGGGGTAAAGTTTTGTTGGTGAATGATATGCTCAAATGTGCACAAGTGATAGTTGCCAAAAACATCCACAAAACTCTCCCACCAAAGTCTGTTCTGTACCCAACACTCAAAATCGGTGCAACCAACTATCCCACTTCGGTGCCACTGATTCTAGTACCTAGGCAGACTCTGCCAAATCCTAGCCACTTCGGTGCAACCGATTCACATTTTCGGTTCCACTGAGAATGTTATATTGGCGTCACCGAGATTGGAAATCTGACCGTTGGTCACCTTATCAGTGCAACCGAGAATTGTATATCGGTCCCTCCGAGATTCAAAAGTTGCCACCTTTTGGTCACTTCGGTACCACCGAGATTAACACATCGGTGTCACCGAGTTGGTTATTTTGTGTGTAACGGTTGGATTCTTGGGGATGCCTATATATACCCCTTCACCACCACTCACTCGAAAGATAAGCACTCGGAACTATTCCATACCTATCCTATCACATTTTCTGAGAGAGAACCACCAACCCTAGTGTTGAGGTCAAGATCTTCCACTCCAATCATATGGATCTTGATTTCTAGCCTCCCCAAGTTTCTTTCCACCAATCCTATCTCTTCTTCCAAGCCAAACCCATGAGAGAGAGATTGTGTGTTGTGGAGTCTATCATCTTGAAGCATAAGAGCAAGGAGTTCAGCATCATTACCGAGCCTATTACCTTTTGGAGGGTGGTGCCTCCTAGATTGGTTAGGTGTCGCTTGGGAGCCTCCTACTTAATGTTGTGGAGTGAACCAAGAAGTTTGTAAGGGCAAGGAAATCGCCTACTTCATGAAGATCTACCCCATAGTGAGGCTAGTCCTTCATGGATGGAGGCCGTATGGAATAGTCAAGGTTGCTACTTCGTGGACCCTTTTGGGTGGAGCCCTCCGTCGACTCTCGCGACCGTTACCCTCCGTGGGTTGAAGACTCCATAAACGTGGATGTACGATAGTGCCACCTATCGGAACCACGGGAAAAATCATCGTGTCCACAATTGCGTTTGATCTTCCTACCCTATCCCTTCTATACATGCTTGTTGTTACTTGTCGCTGCTATATACTCTTAGACTTGCATGTGTAGGGTGTACTTGACTTGCCATGAAATGCTAAAAACTGTCAACCATAAAATTTGGTATAGGCAAACCTTTAATTGTTCAAGTAGTCTAATCACCCCCCGCCCTCTAGACCTACTTTCGATCCTATAACCCCACGTAGTATCTACATGGGGGATGAAGCCGACAACTTGTTGCTTTCAGTTTAAACGGCCACACGTGAGTTATAAAGGAATGCAAAACATGATAAACATGATAAACCATGCATCACAAATATACAAGCGTTCAAAGGTCTTCGGACATATTACAATGCATTCAATCGTACATGTCCTCTTTTGAACATTGCGATTCTATCGCCCGAGCACCCTCCAATACTCTGGAGAAGTGTAGCTCGAGGTGCCTATGCTCCTTTCCAGGAGGAGGTGGTATGGTGGCCATCTTCATCGGGTCAAGCCCTGGCCAGTGCACCTTGGCCTTCGCGAAGGCCATCTGAGCTCTCTCGATGCAGGAGGAACACCGTAGTGCATCGATCCGAGGCGAGGCGTCGCTCAGCTTCTGCACCAGGCCGAAGTAGCTGCCCGGCAACGGCTCGTTGGGCCATAGCCAGACACAAAGATCCTTCATGGCCGTCTCCACCATCCGATGCAGCTCCATCAACTGCTTCAGCTGCTCAACATGGAGAGGAGAGCGCCCCGGGGCTTCAAACTGCGCCCAGAATAGATGAGCTTCATCTCCTTCTCCCCGCTAAGCATAGAAATTATTCGCGTCCGCTACGCTCTTCTGGAGGTCGGAGCAGGCACCTGAGGAATGCCACACCTGGGTAAGCAACTCTAACTTGCTATCCCTGAAGACACACTGCAATAAGTACGACTTATCATCCGTTATAACCTTCGCCAGGCGGAATTACTCCTCAGAAAA
This sequence comes from Hordeum marinum, assembly GCA_022496015.1. Classification (NCBI taxonomy): domain Eukaryota; kingdom Viridiplantae; phylum Streptophyta; class Magnoliopsida; order Poales; family Poaceae; genus Hordeum; species Hordeum marinum. Next base: position 442,768,792 of record CM039675.1, on the reverse strand, counting down.
CCTCCTATCCACCCGCTCCTTTTGGAGTTCGGTTTTCAGGATGGATATTTCAGTGGCCTCCTCCTTGCCTTTCTGCTCAAGGGCCTCGCACTAGTGGTCGGCGTCCTTGAGCTCCTGCTGGATCTCCTCCACCCGAGCCTCGTGCTTGTCGCTGGTGGCTCTTAAGGCTGAAAACGTGGTAGCCGCCTGTTCGGCCGCTGCCCTCTTGGCCGCAACCTCCTGCTTCGCATTATGTAGCTCTGCCTTGAGCTTCTCCATTTCCTTCGCCGAGGTTGTGTAAGCATCAAGAGTATGAATACTGCATCAATGGTATGATGACGAAATTTTTCGGATACTGAGTAAAGCTTACCTTGCGCCTCGTCGAATCTCTTGTTAAGAGCATCAAGCTCATCTTTGCAGCTTTTAAGCTTCCGATTCATCTCGTCCAGCTCGGTGGCATTCACGGCCACCGCTGGTGATGAAGCCTATGAAAAACAAATCCCTATCAGGTTACATGGGTTCGAAACTTCCGAACTATTGTCCATACGATCCAATGTCTAGTCCTTTATTACGGGCTGTTAAGACATTCCGAACATATATAGTCATAGTTCGGATTATACTCTATGATGGATCCCCAGGAGAGTTTTTTCAAACTCACCTAGGGCTTGGGGGCTGCCATGTACATAATTATAACACAAACAAATTAATATTTCACAACTAAAAGCGTTATGTGGCTCACCTGAAAGCCTGCCAGTCCATTGTCGATGGACTGAATGATCTGCAATATCGCACCCATAAGGGTGCGGTGCTCCTCGGAGATGGAGGCACTCGCTAGAGCCTCCCGCATAACCGGCAATCCATTGGTCAGTGCTACCGGTGGTGATCGAATAACCCGATCACCAACCGGGGACTGGACTGGTGCCTCCGGAGGCGTGGCACGCTTCGAAGATGTCCTCAGAGGGGACTGAACGTCCCCTCGTCCGGTTCCCTCACTGTCCAGGCGGGGCTCTTCCTCCCCGGTCTTCGGTGGCCGAGGTGTTAGCCTCGACCATGACGTTGTCACCCCCACCGCTGGTGCCCGACTTCACAGGAGTCTGTTGGGATGACATCTCTACGACATCCTTCATGGCGCCCGGAGGGGTGGGATGCGGCGCAGTTCCACTCTCTGCTAGTTCAGCAGGCATGATCTCCCCATCTGAAACCTGTTCGGTGGGGAGAACGCAAGGTGGGATGCAAATCAATGAGCGCTCACATGTTAATAACCTTTTTAAAATTATCGTTAATGATCAGTGAAATCTTCAGACCCTTACCTTTGAGTCGCGGACTTGACCCTTAGGTTACTTCATGGAACCCTCTCGTAGTCATCGGACTCGGTATCCGAGTCCGAACTATCCTCAGACAGAATTACCTGTGTCTAACTCACTTTCTTCGGGGCAGGAGGGGGTACCTCCTCTGTGGCGTCCGATGATGTCGCCCTCTTTCTTGCGAGGGGAGAATCGCCTTCCCCCTTGTCATCAAGCTCTTCCTCCAGGTTGGAGGAAGCATGGGTTTCCCCGGACACTGTGTCCGGCAGGTCCCTTATAAGCAGGCCTTGTCGGCCTAGTTCTTCTTCTTCTCCTTCTTTGCGGGCGCCTCATAAGGCGCCTCGACGAGCATCTCCGACAACAGCCTGGACCTGATGTCTTTGGGCTGAGGCGTCGGACAGTCGATGCCCATGGCCTTGCTCAGCCATTTCTACAAAAGTGATCGGAAGGATATTTAGATTTTCTTTAGGAAAAATAAAGCCGATCCGACAAAACTATGTTATACCTCGGTAGGAGGCTTATCGGCATGTAGACCTCGATCCTCCTCCTCGGCTAGCCAGTCCTCTTGTGCCTTGAACAGCACCTTCCACAGCTTCTCCCAAGTAGTTCATAAGAGCTGACGGATAGTAGGCTTGTTGTCAAGACGACAAGCCCACATGGGAGAACTCCGGCGCTGGTAGGGGAGGATACACCGCCGGAACATAATCTGGACCGCATTGGATAGCATGATGTCGTTTCTGATCGTGGAGGCGATCCGTTTCTGCAGATTATCCACCTACTTGTCCGATCACCAATCGAGGCCCTTTCGGAGCCATGAAGTCAATCTGACGGGGGGGGCGGATCTAAATTTGGCTAGAGCATCTTGGCCTTCCTCCCTTGGCTTGATGATGTAGAACCATTCCTTCTGCCATAGTTTGATGGTGTCGATGAAGGTGCCGGATGGCCATCCGACACAGGGGAGCTTGCCGATGACAGCCCCGCTGCATTCTGCGTGTTGGCCTGCGACACACTTTGGCTTGATATTAAATATCTTGAGGCAAAGTCCGAAGTGTGGCTCGACTTGCAAGAAGGAATCACAAACGATGATGAAGGCCGATATGTGCATGAAGGAGTTCGGCAGGAGGTCATGGAAGTCGAGGCCGTAGAAGAACATTAACCCCCTGACGAAGGGACATAGCGGGAAGCTCAACCCCCGAATGAAGTGTGGGATGAAGACCACCCTCTCGCCAGGCTTGGGGCTGGGGATCAGCTGGCCCTTCTCCAGCACGTGGTGGCCGATGTTGGCGGGGAGGTAATCGGCCTCCTTGAGGTCACGGATGTCCCGGTCGGTGACCGTGGAAGCCTCCCACTTGTCGTTGGATCCGGAACCCGCCATGGATTAGCTCAGAGGAGGTGTCATGGAAAACCTAGATCTATGTTGTGGAAGCTCAAAAGGTTGGGGAAGCAGAGGATGCGAATGGGAAGCGTGGTTAAGCCTTGGGGTTTTCTTTCCCTTTTATGAGGCTTATCGCTGTTTAAGGCCATCTACAAGAAGACCAAGGCGCCAACCGCCTTTGAGGTAGGGACCTCACGAGGCCAAACCACCCCCGTTAGCTCCCAGATACACCTCCTAGTTCTACCGTGCTAGCCACACATACGAACCCAATGGGTTGTACACGTCCGGAGCCCCCGAGGACATGGAGGGGTTCCTTCCCATGCAATGTGGAAGCCACAGCCCCGTGTTGGCGGACAACACTGCCCACCAATGGCTATGCCCACGCAATGTGGAAGCCACGGCTCCATGCTGGTGGACAACACGGTCCACCAATGACTATGCCCACCCAATGTGGAGGCGCTATGCCCTGTGTTGGAGATAAAGAACTGAGGGTGCCCCAGCGGCTGCATCCAACCTCAGGAAAGCTCCTTGCGGCCCCGTTTCGTTGCATTCCCTGGGGTGTACAAGTGAGGGGACTGTCGCGCCTGGTACACGCCACCTTCCCAGGTCTGCCAAACCTGGTCTTCACGCGCTCCTCTCAGGAAAAGCCGGCAAGGAAAGGTATGGGAGCCGCTCGTATGTCAAGGGGCACTCCTGAGCATCGCGACTCAGGAACCTCACTAGCCATGTAGCCCCTCACCCCTTGGAACCGTCCTTGGTGATCCGGATGGCCCAATGGCGGCTGAGGTATGCGCGGGGTCAGACCTTGCCGACGCAGAGCTCAATACGCTCAAAAACTCTCAAGGAGGACACCGGAACTCGTACGTCAAGGGGGACTCCTTAGCATCGCGACTCAGGAGCCTCACTGGCCACGTAGCCCCTCACCCCTTGGAACCGTCCTTGGTGATCCAGATGGACCAACGACGGCTGAGGACTGCGCAGGGTCGGGCCCTGCTGACGCAGAGCGCAAGGTGTTCGAAATTTCCAAGTTATACCTATCTTCACCATGTCCCCTTCATGAGGGTTGCTCGTATGTCAAGGGGGACTCCTGAAGATCGCAACTCAAGAGCCTCACTAGCCACGTAGCCCCTCACCCCTTGGAACTGTCCTTGGTGATCCGGACAGCCCAACGGCGGCTGACGTATGCGCAGGCCCGGGGCCCGCTGACGTAGAGCATCATAGACAGCAAGATGGAAACAAGGCGAAGAGGGCAATCATGCAGTTCAATAGTTATTACAAGCATTAAAAGTTTTTCGCGAACACAAACGAGTTTAACGCCTCCTCGAGGCACACTAAACGTTGCAGGAAATGAACAAGGAAGGGGAATCAGGAGGAGATCCCGCCGCCACTCGTCCCATCCGCAGGGAGCTCGTCGTCAACGTCGTCGACATCATCTTCTTCACCACTAACCCTTGCCGCTTCAGGAGGCGGAGTAATGGTGATGAGGGAGAACTTCTTCACCAACACCTCCACGGTGCCCTTCACTGTAGCCGCAGTGCTGCTACGAACCCCGGGGCAACCGGGCGGATCAAGGAGTCAAAGTCAAACCCTGGCTCGCGAAAGTGAAGGTGGCTGAAGATGCGAGTCGAAGCCTTAGAAAAGAGGTCGTGGCACTCGCTCTCCAAGACCCCCTCCACCTTGACAATGGAACCCTCCAGCGCCTCGGCAAGCTTCAAAGAGAGCTTTGCGAAGCCATTCTCCAGAGCCACCAGGGCCTCCACAAACCCTTCCTGGCAGAGGGAATGGAACTCTCGTCGCAGCCCGAGCTCGACCGGGGGAAGGGCGCTGAGCTCCGTGGCCTTTTCCTCTTTGGCCTCGGCGAGAGCTTTCTCCATGGTCTCGAGCCAGGCCTTCTCTAGTGCGACCTCCCTCTCTTGTGTCTCCAGGCGCTCTCGCATCACGACACGGTCGGTCGTCGCCTGGGACAACTCGGAGTCTCGGTCGGCGAGCTCGGCCTTGCAGGTCCTGAGGGCCTCCCCGTGCTGACGCACTTCTTCCTCGAGCGCGGACTTCTCGTCCTGAAGAACCCTCAAGCGGGACTTCGCCTTGTCAAGACGCTCCGCAGAAGACGTTGCGTTGGCCAGCGCACCTCAAGGGCTGCTTTGGCCAAAGCGGCCTCCTTCTCGCTCTTCACCACGGCGGCCTCGGCACCAGCGAGGGCGTCCTGAACTCGGCCTAGGGCGATGAAGGCCCCATCCAGGATGTCGAGGTCGTGCGACAAAGGCACCAAGGCCTCCTACGGAGGGGTCCCCTGTGTGATTGTCGGCAACCTCCCCCGGGAGACAACAACACGAGGAGCAGGGGGCTGTGGAGGCTGTGCGGGTAAACCTAGGCATACCCCGGGGCATAGGGGGCTCGGGGGGGCTCCGCGACGGTGACCAGTAGAGTTGCCTCGCGGGTAAACCTAGGCATACCCCGGGCCGGGCCGGGCTTCAGGTCGGGCATTACAATCCCAAACTAGAAATCCCAAGCCCGAGCCCGGCCAGGCCCGACCAAAATATGCAAATTCAGGCCCGAGCCCGGCCCGAATGGACTTAAAAGGTGAATTCCGGGCTGGGCTGGGCCTCCATGTAAATCGCCATTTTTTGTAAGCCTGGGCCTGACCCGAACTGCTTCCCGGGACCGATTTTCAAGCCCGAGCCTGGCCCGAACACAAAGCTCGACCCGGCCCGACCCGGTTTTTCCGGGTCGGGCTCGGGCCGGGGTGCCCATGCCCAGATGTACTCGCGGGACTCCACCCCCTCGCCTGTAGCCGCCTCGTCAGACGACGGTGGCACGACAGGAGCAGGCGGAGCATCGGAAGATGGCTTCGGCTTGATGCCCGCTTTATTCCTCCTCATCTTCAGCGCGGCGGCGTTCCTAGTTACCAGGCAAGGGAAGAATCATCAGCGCAAGCTACCGGCAGGCGGGCAAGGCCGAACTGGGGTACTTGCTCCTCAACATCGGCCCACTTCCTCTTCTTGTCCGCTCCGATGACGACGACGGTGCTCCCGCCTCTCTTGGTGAGGGCACTGCCACGTTAGGGAGCTGGGGCACTATGCGCCAGGGCAGTTGCTGGAGGGGTTGCCATGGCCCCGGCCTCGTCCACCTAACCCGCGGGCTGAGATTTGGGTAGGGGCGAGGCCGGCACCCCAACCGCCATGCTGGCAAAGGCAGGACACACCCGGAGGAGACTCTGCTTCGCACGTCTTGGGGGTCGCCAGGAAGGTAGACGGAGTGCCACGAGGGGACGGCCCTGGCCCCCTAAAAACCTTGGCAAGACACGGAGAGCCTATAGCAGGAGCTTCACTAGCATCGTGGTCATTCGCCAGCTCGCGCAAGAAACGCTCACACTATGGCGGGGCAGACGCCTCCGCCAAGTCGTCGTCTGCCGTCTTCTCCGAGTCCTCCCTGCCCGTGGTGTCACTGGAGGACACCATCACCGGGGATCCAAGGCCCTCAACTGGGAAGAGCCCCAGTTCATTGAAGACAGGTATCCTGGCGATCAATTCGGCCACGTCGTCGTGGCGGTACAGCAGGCCACATGCCTCAGGGAGATCGCTGGGGTTGCCGTTGAGCAGGGTTGCCATGGCCCTGCCCAATTCCTTGGGGGTCATGCACGCGGACCGAAGCCTGAGGCTATCGTCGATGCCCTCATAGTCCCATAGGGGCCTGGAGTGAGATTGCAGGGGCGTCAGGTGCTCCGTCAAGAACTCCTTCACTATCATCCCCCCAGTCAGCTTCTTGGCGCTAATGTCACGGGAAATCCGCTCTAGGACGGGTTTATCCCAAGGGTCAGAAAGCTTTGCAGAGCCCCATGCGGAGGTCTTCTCTGACAGCCCCTTCGACAGCTCCAAGAGGGGGTTGGGGCTACCGGGATCCATGAAGACCCAACGGTGCCAGAAGTTCTCCACCTTCTTCCCAGCCTTTAAGAGCATATTACCGCTCTGGACCGCGACGAAGGAGATGCATGCCGACTGCTGAGCACCATCGTGCACATGCAAGCTGAAGAAGTGTCAGAAGAGGGCCATCAATAGCTTCACGCCCATGAAGGCCTTAGAGTAAAAGGCGAATACGGACAAGATCAGGATGAAGTTGGGCTGAAGGTGAAGGGCTTGAATCCCGTAGTGGTCGAGGATGGCGGTGAAGAACACGGAGAAAGGCGGGACAAGCCCGGCGAAGACGCTGTGAAGGAAGAAGGGACAGGCTGACCTGGACGAGGGCCGCCTATCCGAGGAGCCGCCCCATATCAAAGTCCGCCCGCACTCATTGGTCTCGTCCGCCGTCAGTGGGAGCACCGGGACAAGGTCTTCGTCCTTGGCAATGGTGGACTTGGAAAGCACCGGTGAGATGGGAGCGGAGGCTGAGCTTTGGGTCTCAAGCTTCGACTTGCTGGCGGGAGCAATTCGGAAGAAAGACGGAGCGACGCCGGATCTAGAAAGGTCTCAACTAAGGCCGGGATCTGGGAGCAAGAGTAGGCGTGCATAAGAGGAAAGCAGTAATGGCTCGGCACTGGAAGCCAGGCTTTTGTCGATTCGGGCGGTGGCCGAGAGGACGGCCTCCGTCATCCGCATGACGCGTGCCAGTCCTGGCCCCTCTGGTATTTGGGGGCCACGGCACTTCGGGTCGTCCTCAAGGCTTCGCCATGAAGCCAGCTCGAGTGCGCCTTGGGCCCGGGGGCTACTGTTGGCATTCTGGGAACGGGGGTACCCAGACCTGCCTACCTACTGGGCAGGACATGGCCCACCTCATCATCCAGGCTCGGCCTGGTGCGGTTCCACTCAAGACAAGGCCCTCGCGAGGACCCTAGGCTTGCTGGTAAGAATGACACCAAGACCAACAAGGATGGGCCTCCTCAGTGTCGGTGTCAAAACTGGCAGATCTCGGGTAGGGGGTACCGAACTGTGAGAGTAGAATCAATGGTAACAGGAGACGAATGGGACACAGATTTACCTAGGTTCGGGCCCTCCTATGGAGGTAATACCCTATGTCCTGCTTGGTTGTATTGATGATATGGGGGGTTACAGAGTTGATCTACCTCGAGATCGAATAGCAAACCCTAGATGAGTTGTCCTCTCTATACCCCTAAACCCTCTGGCTTATATAGACGCCGAGGGAGACCTGGTTTTACACATGGTCGGTTACTTGTCGAAGAGATAAACATGCCTAACTACAACTAATAACTTGGAGAGTATGTCATGGCTACTTGAAGCTTCCATCTAGCATAGGTGGTCTTTGATCGTACGATGCTCGCTTTGCAGCCCATACAGTCCGGCCCATAAACAATAGGTCGGCTATCCTAGGACCCCCTAATCCAGGACTCCCTCGGTAGCCACCGTACTAGCCTTCAACACCGATATATATTCGGTTGATCTCCTCAAGTCATTGTCTTTGGCTTGCGAGGCTAGTCCCTCATCCCTCCTTGTTTGGCAACCGACCAGTCTTCAATAAGATCCCAAGCGTCACAGGTGCAGGTCCATTATAATAACCGCACGTGTTCCTCGATTTTCGTGCGTCGTGGGGAGGCGAGTGGTCAATGATTTTTACAATCTTACCCCTCGGTAGCGGAAGTAGCACCCATTTAATCAAACAAAACCATGGCTCAGACCACATCCTCCTCTTCCCCATCGAAAGAAACTCCCAGCGAAAGCTCCACGGAGAACATGGCTAACACCCCTAGCTCCTCCGCGTGTCCCTACAGCTCACGCCCAGGGGACTGGACCAGCTGTTCCATTACACTCCAATGGCTCCGCAATCTGGAGACCCAGGGGTATCTCCCTTCTTCAGATCTGGCGGTGACCCACACATGTCTGCTTTCTTACGGCGACGAAGATTTCGTCGAGCATTTCCCCAATCCTAACAAGGGGGAATGCGTATGCTTCATCCCCTTTCTCCTTCGGGGTCTTGGGTTTCCAATCCATCCGTTCTTGAGGGGGTTGCTGGAGTTCTACGGGATCCAACTCCACCACCTTACTCCAGGGTCCATTTTACACGTCTCGGGCTTCGTCGCTCTCTGCGAGATGTTCTTGGGGTGCGAAGCGCACTTTGATTTGTGGAGAAAATACTCCTGTCTCGTCCCCCGAACTCGGGCCAAGACAATTTTGGAGGTCAGCGGAGCTGAAGTGTTCCGTATAGCGGGGACGGGGTATCTGGCGGGCACATCGAAGAAATCCGAAGAATGGATTTCGGAATGGTTTTATATTGAAGACGTCCCCCTGTTTGAGCCAACTCAGACAGGTCTTCCTGAATACTCTGATGCCCTTCCGAAGAAGAGCTACAACTGGAGACCGAGGAGCTCGTCCTAGGAGGAAAGCGTCGTAGTGTGGCGCCTAGCCGCATAGGTGCAGATGCTTGCCCACCACCAACTTCCATGATCGACGTCATGGTCGCCGCCATCTCCCGGTGTGTGTAGCCCCTTCATACACCCCTTGTGGCAATACAATGGGATGAGCGACACCACATGCTCCCAAAAGCAAGGGCCCGCCAATCTGACGGTGTTGGCCACCGCACTTGCCAACCTATACAAAGGAGACCAAGAGGACTTTGTTCGGCAGGCAACCACAGAAGGATATTCGGCCCACAATCCTATCAAATGGGTAAGCCTTTCTCTCTCAAACATGAAAATAGTTTGGGTTTCCGTTCTGCACTTTATTTAACCGAAGCCTTGCGTGACCAAGAATGGAGGAGTTTCATCGAGACAGTCAATTGTCCGGCTCCTCAGCCCGAGAAATCACGCGACAACGATCCGGGTTTCAACGAGGACCCGAATATTCTACTTGACTTCGAAGATGGAGTCTATCTCCAAGATAGCATCACCCAATCCCCTATTGCTATCATAGTTGATTACCCCGGGTCATTCTCCATCCCTGTAACGAGCAAGACGAAAAGCTCTTCCCGCAAGAGGCCAGCTACCAACAGCGCCTCGGGCGTGCCGGTCCCGACTCCCAAACGACACCGATATGTGCGCCATACATCGGCAGCCGAAGCCGTGGCCGAGTCGGAGGCCAACAAGGATCCTGCGAAAGAGCCAGTTATGGGGACGAATCCACCTACCCGCTCATCCCGAACATACATTGTTAGGTTATCCATTTATTGTTGCAATCAATAGAGTCTTATGGCGGTTTGTTTCATTAAAATACTTAGGCGAAACGCCCAGTCCTCTCCTGCTGAAGAGGTTACCCGAGTGTCTGGAGACGCCCGAAATTCCCGAGCCACGCCTCATGCAGCTTCTGCTACAGAAGCCCCCATGGCCAATCCGGTGCCTACGATTCTGGTGATGGTGTAACCGTCACCAAATCAGAGGTGAAGAGTGCCATGAATCATCGGCAACAATGGGAGGCCATGTGGCACCCAATATTCTCTGAAAAGGAGTTCAGCGCCCTACGCTCAGCAGATGCACACATTGGTGCCGCTCGAGCTAGGTTCGGCGAAGCTATGAAGTTGATATCAACCAGCATACAGGTAAATGATCGGTTTTTATAGAATCCGAACACTCGTGTAAGCCCAGTAGACCCCGAGCCTTAATTTGGTTTGAAACAAACGAATTAAGGATCGCCGCACTGTTTGACTGCTAACGCAGGCTTCAAAGCAACAGGCTAAGCAATTGGCCAAGGAGCTCGAGGAGAGCCGCACGGAAGTGCAATCCATGAAGGCCGAACTGGCACAAGTAAAGAGCTTCACGCGGGAGGCTCATGGTGAGTGTACCTTTACTGCTAATCTTAATGTATCATCATGCCTGACATACGGATTCTATGTACCAGCCGAATCAATAGGGCACATGGAAAGGCAGTTGGAGGAAGCCCGACACTCTCAGCGGTACGCCGAGTCCCAGCACCAGGCTGGCTACCTTATTGTGCCAAAGCAGGCCAAAGAAATTAAGAATTTGAAGATTCAGTTGGGCCAAGATCAAGAGGAAAACCGAAAGCTTCAGAGGGGCGTGTTCAGTAAGTGTGATTCTATTATCAGGCAATATTTCTGATGTAGGAAATAATAGTAAGCAAGAAGTTTCCTCATGTACAGGCCTCCTGTCCAGGCATCCTGAAGAGGAGATCGGACCATAAAAGGGGCCCCGCTGAAAGAGCTGACCACTCTCCATGGGCTTGTGCGGAAAGCAATGAAAGGAATGGTGAAGGCACTATGGCCTTCCGAACAGCCACCTGAAGAGCTAGCCGAACTCGTGGATCGATTCAAGGGGGCTCGGAATAGGTTCGAGATGTGGAAGACTTCGGCTTGCCGTGAGGGAGCACGGGAAGCGTGGGCACTGATCAAGACCCGTTTCACCAGACTTAATACCGAGCATATGGCGCGGGTTGGTCCCATGGGATCGGACGGAAAAGAAGTGCCACTCCACCTGGTGTATGACCAGGTGATGCATGTCGCCCGTCTTTCACAAAAGGACTGCCCCCTTGACACCATAATCGATAATCTTGATCAGCAACCGCACATGTAATTTATATGTACTTGTGTATAAACAATCTATGTTGTAACCCCTATCTTAACTAGCCATCAGCTTCCCCCCCCCCCATGCAAACAGCTCGGGAGTGTTCCTCCTTATTTGTCCCTCCAAAAGAGCGAACTATATTCGGGGAACCAAGCAATCCGGCCATGCGGTGCGAACAGACAAAAAGCACACAGAAAGATATGTTATATTACTGCTTAGCGTAAGGAACATCTTCCGAGGAAAATAGTAGCTCTATCAATACCTTTCATTGGGGCTCTACGAAGATCATAGATAGAAGTCCGCATACTTTTAGTATGCGGCTAATTGTTCTTTGGGAAGAAAAGACCCAAACAACAGTGATAACGACCGGAGCCGTATAAGGTTTTTCCATCATAGCCGACCAATTGTCTACGCAAGATAGCTAGCTTTCAGCTTCACCCGTCTAAGGTACGTGCCCAGATAACCCGGTCGTAACAATCGCAGAGGTGCTCCCTTTAATCTCTAGCCAAACAATCGGGAACGTAGACGGTAATCACAGGAGCGAGGCAACCCAACATGGCAAAGTCTTAGTTCGAATTGATGCATATGATGGCTAGAACATGACAAAAGATACATTTGCGCACAATAAGTGTGAGCAAATACTTGTAATAAAAAAGTTGGCTACTAGAAGAAGCCCCCACGTGCTGTGTTCGGATTTAACACTTTATGGTGTATGCCGATAATCTTTAGTACAAGATCGGTTCAACTGAACATAGGGAAACAAAATAAATTGGCCCTTTCAAACTGCAAAATGGGAAGGGAAGAAGAAAAAAGGCAAAAAGGACAAGAGGAAAAAGGAAAAAAATATAGGGGAGTTAGATGACACCGGTTTATCCATAAAAGCCCCAAAGACAAGCTGCATTCCATGGGTTTGGTTCAAGGCGGTTATCGGATGGACTACTAAGACAATAGTCACCTCCCGTACTTCGTAGATGATGAAAGGACCCTCCCATTTGGGATTGATTTTATGCTTCTGCTTCTCCAGGAGTCGTAGGACGAGTTCGCCTACGTTGTATGCTTTTGCCCTGACCTTCCTACTTTGGTAACGTCGAGCTTGCTGTTGGTAATAAGTGGAGCGAGCCAGGGCTATGTCACACTCTCCCTCCAAGGCGTCTAAGTCGTCCTGCCGATCCAACTCGGCCTCCTTTTCCTTGTACATGCACACTCTTGGTGCATCGTGAATAATGTCGCAAGGGAGGACTGCCTCTGCCTCATAGACCATAAAGAACGGTGTGTAACTCATTGATCTGTTCGGGGTGGTGCGCAGGCCCCATAGAACGGAGTCAAGTTCCTCCACCCAATGACAGTCGGACTCGTGAAGAGATCGTACCAAACGTGTCTTAATGCCACTCATAATGAGACTGTTTGCTCCTTCGACCTGTCCATTGGTTTGCGGATGATATACTGATGCATAATCGAGCTTTATGGCCATTTTGCGCACCAGTCCTTGACCTCTTGGGCCGTAAAGTTGGATCCACTATCCATTATTATACTATGCGGGACATCATAACGATGTACCACGCTGGATATAAAGTCGATCACTGGTCCGGATTTAGCCGACTTGACGGGCTTTGCTTCTATCCATTTGGTGAACTTGTCAACCATGACCAGTAGGTATTTATGTTCCTTGGTCCCCCCCTTTAAGTGGTCCAACCATGTCTAGCCCCCAAACCGCGAAAGGCCAAGTGATCGGGATAGTCCAAAGAGTTGTTGGGGGCATGTGACTTTGATTTGCGAAGAGTTGGCACCCTACACAAAGTTGGACAAGTGACTGGGCATCTGTCCGAGCTGTGGGCCAAGAGAAACCAGATCGGAAGGCCTTGTTGACAAGGGCTCTTGCCGCGGCATGATGGCCGCCCATCCCTGCGTGGATTTTGGCAAGGATCTCTCGTCCTTCTTCCTCAAATATACACCGTTGTAATATTCCAGTTGTCCTTTTCTTGTATAACTCACCCTCATGTACTTTGTAGGCCTTGGATCATCGAACTATGCACATGCCTCTGTTTGATCGTCGGAGAGTTCCTTGTGAAGAAGGTAAGCGAGGAAGGGCTCTATCCAAGGCGCTATTACTGCCATTACCTCATGAGCCGAGGGCATTTCATTCATTACGGAGCCGCCGATAATGCAATCATCTGGTTCGTTTATGGGGGGACAACTCGTCCGTCATATTCGGACCAGCGCCATTATTGTCGTCCTGCCACACTACGGAGGGCTTAAAGAGGTGCTCCAGGAAGGTGTTTCTCGGGACGGGATCGCGCTTGGCTTCCATACGGGCCAGTATGTCGGTGGCTTGGTTGTTGTCATGCGGGACATGGTGGAATTCCAACCCCTCGAACCGAGCAGATATCCTGAGGATGGCATTTCTATATGCCGCCATCTTCGGGTTTTTGGCATCGAATTTGCCATTAATTTGGAATATGGCCAAGTTTGAGTCTCCCCGTACCTCTAGCCGTCGTATGCCCATTGATACCGACATCCAAAGACCATGAAGGAGAGCTTCAAATTCGGCTGCATTGTTGGAGTCGGCATTGTGACAGCCCAAGTGTTGTCCCTACCTTTTATGGCATGTATCTTCTATGAACCTTGTTGTCATGAGAATAAGATATGAGTTGAACCTTGTTATGCCATGTCTTGTTCATGCATTCATACATCATGCATCATATCATCCATCATGCCATGCTTTGTTTGTGATGTGTCCTTGTTGTGGTTGGATGTGTTCTTGTGTTGTGTTTATGGTTAGAGTGTGGGTGGTGCAACACTCCTTCTACGAGGATCCCACTACTTGTTCCACTGAAGAACCAACAGGCAAGATGATCGTACCCGGATCCCGATACTATTTTCGCTAGCCAGAGTCTCGCTCTTATCGTTACAATTGTGCTACCTACCACTTGCATGTCAGCCTCCTAATTGCCATGATAGCCTCTAACCCTCCAAATCCTAGCAAACCTTTGATTGGCTAAGTTACCGCTGCGCAGCCCCTCTTATAGCGTTCTTAGTTACAGGTGCAGGTTGTGCCATGTGAAAACATGATTTTGGCATATCACAATATTATCTGTTATTTAAATTAATGCACATATATATCTTGGTATTGGTGGAAGGCTTGGCCTTTTGCTAGGTGTTTTGTTCCACTATTACCACCATAGTTTCTTGTTACCGGTGTTATGTTTCCATACTTTGCGCTCCTAACATGCTCAGGGTTGTTATGGGGACCCCTTGCTTATTCGATAAAGATTAAAACTTGCCTGGCAAGACCCAACATTGGTACTACATTTGCTTAACAACTTAATAACATTTGCATAGGGCTTTGCAACCCCGTGGATAATTAATCAACCCCCGGGCCAGTGCTCCACATGAGTGTTGGTCCAAACTAGAGCACTGTGTGGGGCCAACCCAGGGCAACTTGGGAGATTTCTATCAGGCCACCTTACCCTAGCTTATCCGGTCGTGTCCTGAGGACGAGATACATGGTTCTTATCGGGTTCGTCGACACATCGGGAGGTCTTGCTGGATTTGCTTTACCTTTATCGAGTGTCTTGCATGAGGGCTCTGACTTTCTTCGGGCTATCTCGAGGTGTTGGAATCCCTTTGTAGTTGCCTAGGTTGATTACGAGATCCATGGTCAAGGCTATTCCCACGGAGTGTGGTTAATTTATGATGGACTAGTTGGAGCACCCGTGCAGGGTCAAATATTTCGGAAAGTTGTGCCCGCGGTTATGTGGCAACTTGGATATTTGTTTAACACCCGGTTATAGTAAAATTGAAGTAAACTCTAATAAAATACACCAACTATGTGAGTAACCGTGATCGTCTCTGCTCGTGAACATGATCCGAGGGAGAACACGGTGGGGTTATGATTGACGTAAGTAAGTGTTCAGGATCTCATAGAGGTCATTCTAGATTCGATCGTTCATCGTAGGCCACTCATGTTTACCTTCATGTTACGTAAGTTTAGCCACCATAAATGCTTAGTGTTGCTGCAAACATAACACATACCCCATTCCAACCTGTAAGCTTGAATAGTCTCGGTACCTATTGGGGATATAACCCCGCAATATGACCTGCCCTTAAGGCTCCGGGTCATGTTGATGGCTCGTGAGCCGTCCCAAGGGTGAGCCGTAAAACCTACGTCCCAGGAAGATAAACGGCTCAAGTTGTGGGTCGTAAAGTGTCCCGAACGGAGAAGACCCGGGCGTGTAAGCCGCTCAGGGACAACTTGGATGAGAAGATAGAGGTAGACTCAGAGAGACAATGAGACTCGGTTAAGCAATTGTAAGACCCGTGGTCCTGACCTCCTATATAAAGGCAGACCCGGGGCGACTTAGAGATCAGGGTGATCGAGAACTAGGTCAAGCCTTAGCTCCCTTGTAATCGATTCAACAAGCAATACAAGCACAAGCAGGACATAGGCTATTACCTTGACTTGAGGGGTTGAACCTGGGTAAACCCGTGTCCTTAGTCTCAATCAACCCCTTTGAGTCCATCACATTAGCGATGGCCTCGAATCCAAGTCCGCTCACCCGGAC
Source organism: Hordeum marinum (assembly GCA_022496015.1). NCBI lineage: Eukaryota > Viridiplantae > Streptophyta > Magnoliopsida > Poales > Poaceae > Hordeum > Hordeum marinum. The sequence continues at coordinate 442,753,114 of CM039675.1, read as the reverse complement.
ATCGGCCGTGATAAATCCACGACAGTTGGCGCCCAGAGTGGGGCTTGCGCTTGGTGGTGTTGAGTTCTCAAAGGACTCTCTCCTAGGGCTCGAGGGATACGTGGTCGGAAGGATGAGCAAGAGTCACTATGGCCGGCTCTACATCGACGATGCCGGCTGGGGGCTTGATGCTGAGTCTGTGGAGTATGGATTCTGGGTCCCGTTCGGCGGGATCCATGTTTTCATCGGAAAGGCTGATGGATCTACACCCGGGCCGGACATCTGCACCAACATCATTGAGCCGGCTCGGAATCTCTAATCTGCAAGTGACATGTGGCATGTTCGCGCCAATCCGAGTCAGAAGCATGTCTTCGTAGGCTTCACGCAAGGTAGGGATCTGGAAGCTTCCGGGTCATAGGAAACCCTTGTCTATTCAGAAGATGAATCTTCAAGTGGAGAAACGGAATCAATGTACCAGCTCCGCAACGGTGGCTTTGGGGGCTGTGACAATGTATACTCTGAGTCGGATGACTTCGAGTCGGATGCTTTAAAACCTCCGGTTCATGCGACGGTGTTCATGGCCGGATCAGCCGCAGTCGCTGGTAGTACAGCTGCAAGAGTCGCCGCTTCGGGTGATAGCCCGCCGCCGCCGGCTCAAGTTCTTGTGGAGCTGATGGATGAACTTACGGCTCTCATGGCCAATGAAGTAACACCAGATAATCAAGCAGCTCGGAATATAGAGATCGCACGGATCAAGGGCCGGATGGCTAAGGAACGACAAAGGATGGCTGAGCTGAAGGTCCAGATGGAAGAAGAAACAGAACGTATCAACGCAGATGCTTTCCGTCTAGGGCTGGATCAAAGGTCAGTTGCGGCGGTACATAGGAGGAGGCATCAGTCCCGTCTACCAGAGTGTTATGAAGCAAGGAACCTCTTTAATACCCCCGGCACAGGGCGAGCCGTGGGCACACCCGAGAGCCGCCCAACGGAGCTGCCAGCGACTCATCCGGCCCAACATAACCCAATTTCACCTGGGGCTTTCCAACACCGGCGGGTCATTATTCTAACCTGGCCGAGAACATGGTAGCAGCTGCCACCCGGCTTGAGACGATTCCTATCCCGGATGAAGCACCCTTTACGGAGGATGTGCGGAATGCCATCGGGTACTTGCAGACGGCCATGGCCCAGCAAGAGAGGTACGCTCACATCCAGAGCCACGTCCATTCAACCCCTCTTCCCAGCCGTAGCTTTAGCCGGGGCTACGAGTCACCAGCAGGTTCCAACAGTAACCATCACAGGGAAATTCCAACGGGTCACCGACCGCGAAGAGATACACAGGCACATGTAGACCATGCGGGAAGCCCGCAAGAGGCGCTAGCTAGGCCGGCTTGCCAAGAGCCCAGGCCTTTCGTTTCCATAGGGGCAGGTATAATTCCCAGGACGAGGGGCTGCCGTGTCTATCGCCGGCTCTCCGAAGCGAGCGGTTACCGAAAGACTTTAAAGGTCCCCGCAAGGTCCCGAATTACATCGCTGATTTACCCCCAGAGGCCTGGGTGGAAAGCTATAAGCTGGCCATGGAGATGTTGGATGTTAATGAGGCGGTTTGTGCCAAATATTTTATCATGATGCTTGAAGGCCCAGCTCGTACATGGTTAAAAGGGTTGCCACCCAATACCATCAATTCATAGGCAGAGCTTAGGGCTCGGTTCATCAAAAACTTTCAAGGGACCTGCAAGCAGCTTATGACCATTGTGGATCTTGATCACTGCGTCCAATAGGAAAGCGATTCGGCTCATCATTGGGTACGGCGGGTCTTGACAATTATCCACTCATCAGAGCAGATCATGGCGGCTCAAGCGGTGTTGATTTTAGAAAAGAATTGCCATTTTGTTCCTTTAAAGCAGAAACTTGGCCGGCTCAAGCGTACGTGTCAGGACATGGGGGAGGTCATGACGGCTCTCACGAAGTACGCCGACTCAGACAGCATGAAGGATCCGGGTTCTGATGAGGAAAAGGCTAGTCAAGGCAAGAAGGGCAACCAAGGCAAGGGCACAGTGAACAATGGTAACCAGAGTAAACGTAAAAATCCAGAGGCCGGGTCAGAACTGGTGGCCAACACAAATGCCCAGCAAAATCACCCCAAAGGCAACAGGAGGTTTGGGCCACCCTCAAACGGGGATAATTTTTCCTCGAACATGGAAGCGATGCTTAAGAAACCTTGTCCGAATCACAGTTTGCCTGACAGACCGGCGAATCATACATGGGAGAGTTGTCTTTTATGCAGAGGTTCAAGCGGTATATCACACAGCCTAACCGTCACGGGGGCGGCCCGGGACGTGATGGGTCAGGAGTTGGATTTGGTTCTGGCTGGTCAGGAGCCAGTTTTGGCTCTGGCGGTTCGGCATCCGGTCATCCGGGTCAGGATAATCACGGGGGACAACAGCCGCATCCTAGTAATAATAATCAAAAACAGCGGCAATAGCGGAATCAGTCCGGCTTTCAGAGTAATCCGAAGCAGCTCAGCTCCGGGCAATACCACGTCTTCACGACTAGCCTCAATAGACGGGACCAGAAGTTACGTAAATGGGCAGTCAATGCGGTTACGTCGGCTCTTGCACGGTATCTAAAATGGTCTGAATATGACATAACATGGAGCCGTGAAGATCACCTGCCACGCGTTGATGACCCGAGGCGGCTGGCTTTGGTTGTGGCCCCCCAAGTGGGTGGATATATGTTGAACAAGGTGCTCATGGATGGCGGCAGCAGCATAAACAGCCTTTATTATGACACCTTCTGGCGGATGAAGTTGCTCGACAAGGACTTAAAACCTTCATCCACTGTTTTTCATGGTGTGGTGCCGGGTAAGTCGGCGCATCCGGTGGGCAGGATTTCTTTGGAAGTAGCTTTTGGCGATGAATACAACTACAGAATGGAGTCCTTATGGTTTGAGGTGGTGAAGATCAAGGGCCCTTATCATGCCTTGTTTGGATGGCCGGCTTATGCTAAGTTCATGGCTCGGCCCTGCTATGTTTATTTGCAGCTCAAGATGCCCGGCTTAAACGGTACCATCACCGTTCATGGTAACTGAAACATGGCTATTGAGTGTGAAGAAGGGGATGCAGCTTACGCAAAGTCCAGTTGCACTCAGGAGGAGCTTAAGTTTTATAAGGAGAATGTTGATCCGGAGGATATGACCCCCCTGAAAAAGCCCACCACGAAGGTTGAACCGCCCCTCAAATTTTTAGCAGATGATACCAAGACAGTAGATTTCAATCCGGGCGACTCATCTAAGCAGTTCATCATTGGAGCCCATATGGATCCCAAATAGGACAGCTCTCATTGAATTCATCCGTGAGAATCGGGACATATTTGCATGGAAACCTTCTAACATGCTAGGTGTACCGAGAGAATTCGCTGAGCACAACCTTAATGTGGATCCAAAGTTTAAACCGATCAAACAGTTCCTGCGGCGTTTCAATGAGGAGAGGCGCAAGGCTATTGGGGAAGAAGTTGCCCGGCTCTTGGTTGTTGGTTTTATTGTTGAAGTTTTTCACCCGGAATGGTTGGCTAACCCAGTGTTGGTGCTCAAAAAGAACGGCACATGGCGTATGTGTGTTGACTACACAGACCTTAACAAGGCTTGTCCGGTTGATCCTTTTGCCCTCCCTCGAATTGATCAGATCATTGATGCTACATCCAGATGTGAAAGTTTATGCTTCCCGGATGCTTACTCAGGTTACCATCAGATCAAGATGGCAGTGAAAGACCAGGAGAAGACGGTGTTCATTACACCCTTTGGGGCGTTCTGTTATGTCTCTATGTCTTTCGGACTCAAGAGTGCCCAGGCAACTTATCAACGACGTATGCAGAACTGCCTTCACAATAAATTGGCTGTAATGTTCATGCTTATGTAGATGACATCATGGTCAAATCCAGAAAGAAGGAGACTCTTTTGGAGGATCTAAGGGAAACCTTTGACAATCTCCGGGTCTACAAGATGATGCTTAACCCGACCAAGTGTGTTTTTGGTGTTCCCGCAGGGAAGCTTTTGGGTTTCTTGGTCTCTGAGCGTGTCATCGAGGCTAACCCGAACAAAATCAAAGCTATTACTTCTCTAAGAGAGCCGACTTGCATTAACGACGTTTAGCGCTTAGCAGGACGGATTGCTGCGTTGAGCCGGTTCATAAGCCGTCTTGGAGAGAAAGCTATCCCTTTATATCAGATGATGAAAAAGACAGACAAGTTTGCCTGGAGCAAGGCTGCGGGTGAAGCACTTGAGGCGCTTAAGAAACAGCTCACTGAGCCGCCAGTATTAGCAGCTCCGGCTGAGAAAGAACCGTTGCTCCTTTATGTGGCGGCTAACAACAGAGCGGTCAGTGTTGCAATTGTGGTTGAGCGCAAGGAGGCTGGGAAGGAGTATCCCGTGCAAAGGCCGGTTTATTATATTAGTGAGGTCCTGAAAGAATCTAAGCAGAGATATCCGCACTGGCAGAAGCTGGTATACGGGTTTTTTATGGCCAACCGCAAGTTAAAGCACTACTTTCTAGGGCACCAAGTAACTGTGGTCAGTTCTGCTCCGTTGGGAGATATTATCCAAAACAGAGAATCCACAGGGAGGATTGCCAAATGGGCCTTAGAGCTGGGACCTCTTAATGTAAAGTATGTTCCTCGCACAGTGATCAAATCCCAAGCTTTGGTAGATTTCATCAATGATTGGACAGAGTGCCAAGCTCCCGAAGAAAAGCCAGATAATACATACTAGACTATACATTTTGATGGGTCCAAGCAGTTAGAGGGGTCCGGGGCAGGGATTGTCCTGACATCCCCAAAGGGTGACAAGTTTTGTTACGTGCTCTGGCTGATCTTCCCTTGCACTAACAATGCGGCTGAGTACGAGGCTTTGCTTCATGGTCTTAGATTAGCCAAAGAGATGAATTTGACCCGGGTCAGGTGTTTGGGCGATTCAGATCTAGTAGCTCAGCAGGTTTCTGGCACTTGGGACTCCAAAGACCCACGGATGGCGGCTTATAGGCAGGCGGTTGATATTATTGCGGGTCATTTCAAAGGGTATCAGGTAGATCACATTGATCGTCGCAAGAACGAGGCGGCTAATGCTTTATCACGGCTAGGTTCCCAACGTAAGCCAGTGCCACCTAATGTTTTTCTAGACGTCTTATATCATCCGACTGTCAAGATACCATCAGAGGAGGATTTGGCTGTTCCTGTCCCGGAGGCAGAATTGGTGGCGCCTCTACATGTTATCCCAGATTGGACTATTCCTTATTTAGACTATTTAACCCGGGATGAGTTACTAGAGGATGAAGATCTGGCTAGAAAGATCACCCGTCGTTCTAAGTCCATGACGATAATTAACGGTGAGTTGCATAAATGCAGTGTAACAGGGGTTTTCAATGTTGTGTTTCACTAGAGGAGGGCCGGCAGATCTTGAGTGAGATCCACGCTGGAGATTGTGGGCACCATGCCGGCTCGAAATCGTTGGTGGCCAAGGCTTTCCGGCATGGGTTCTTCTGGTTGACGGCTCACAAAGATGCAGAGGACTTAGTCCGTAAGTGCGACGGCTGTCAGAAATTTAGCCGGCGTGCTCATGTTCTGGCTCAAGAATTAAGGATGATACCAATCACTTGGCCATTTGCGGTCTGGGAGCTGGACATGGTAGGGCCTTTCAAGAGGTCCAAGGACAAGAAAACGCACCTCCTGGTGGCGGATGATAAATTTACCAAGTGGGTAGAGGCAGAGCCGGTCAGCAAATGTGATGCATCTATAGTAGTTCTGTTTATCAAAAAGCTAATCTACCGCTTTGGTTACCCGCACAGCATCATCACTGATGGGGGCTATGAAGAAATTATGTGATGAAGAACATATCCGGCTTGATATATCAGCCGTGGCACATCCACAGTCCAATGGTCAGGCGGAGCACGCCAATTAGGAAATTCTAAGAGGAATTAAGCTGCGACTTATGGTTCCTTTACAACAAACGCCCGCGTGTTGGGTCGAAGAATTACCTTCCGTCTTATGGAGCATTAGGACCACCCCTAACTGGTCCACGGGTTTCACGCCCTTCTTTATGGTGTATGGCACTGAGGCCGTCTTACCCAGCGACATCCGGCATGACTCACCAAGGGTGGCGGCTTACGTTGAGACACACAACGAGACGGCACACCGAGATGCATTGGATGCTTTGGAAGAGGTGCGAGAGTTAGCAGCAGCCCGATCGGCAATTTATCAACAAGACTTGCATCACTATCACAGCCGTAGGGTCAAGACCCGGATGTTCCAGGAGGGCGACTTGGTGCTCCGGCTGATTCAGGACCAGACAAATATGCATAAACTATCACCTCCATGGGAAGGACCCTTTGTGGTCAGCGGAAATCTCAACAACGGGTCATATTACCTTGTCGATGTCCGAAATGACTCAGATACGTCGGGTCAGGAGACCCGTCGGCCATGGAACATCGCGCATCTCCGGCCTTATTTCACCTAAGGATGTAAAGATCTATCATTGTACACCATCATTGTACATACCACAGTTATATGAATAAACAAGGAAGCCTCTGCTATTTCATAAGAGAAGATTAAGCAATATTCTGGTTGATACATCAACTAAGGTCGGCAAACGGCAGTAGATGCCTAGTAGCCAGGCGTTATGCCACAAAATCCGGCTCAAAACAATGAGTCACGGCGAGGGCGGCTTCTCGTCTTCGGTTGCAGCTTCTAACGCCTATCCGCCGGCGCTTGGCGTCGTATTGCTGAACGGTGGTAGACACCTATTAAGTTGCGCATTTTGCCACAAACAAAAAAAATCGACTAAGGCAATTAGTCGTGGCGAGGGCGGCTTCTCGCCTTCGGGTGCAGCTTCTAACGCCTATCCGCCGACGGGTTACGCCGTAATTGCTGAGGGGGGCTTCTTATCGACGGGTATCGCTTCTAACACCCTATCAGCCGGCTCTATGCCATCTCCGGCTAACCAGTTTAGCCGCGGTTATGAGAGGTTTTTTACCGACAGGTAGCTAACGTCTCATGACCCGCGAACGGCGGCTTTCTGCCTCCGGGTAAAGCTTCTAATGCCTATTAGCCGTCCTAAGGCCATGTAAAAACATCTAAGATAACTTAGCTGCGGTGAATGGCGGCTTCTTACCTTCGGGTACAGCTTCTAACGCCTATTAACTGTTCTCATAAAAATCCGGCTAAGGAAAAATTAGTCACGGCGAGGGAGGCTTCTTACCTTCGGGTATAGCTTCTAATGCTTATCCGCCGGTGTTTATGCCATATTGTTACCTCCGGGTGTATCTTCTAAAATGCCTTATCAGCCAGAGGAGATAAAAATTTCAGACAAAGTGTTTTCAGCCGTCACACGGCAGGTTAAGCTGATACAAAGATCTTAAAGCAGCAGCTAGTTAGCTGGCGAGACATCCTGTGCCGGCTCTTCTGGGGCCTTGATCTAGAGGTTGTCCAAATCCCAATTGCAGTTCGTTAGAACCGCAAAAGAGCCCTCAAAAAAGGGTGACGGGTCAAGATCAGGAGCAAAGAGGTCCTTACTCCGAGCAGGATTTATTTCTTTGGACTCGTATAAAGGACCCCGGACTCTCTTCTGCTCCGGATCATACGCCGCTTGATAAGTTGACAGATCAACCTCCTCCGCCAAGACAGAAGCTAACAACTGGGACTCTTTCATACACCGGCCGTAGTCAGCATCAGTAAACTCCGAGCCGTCATCTTTTCTTGAAGGGAAGCCCTCCATCATCTCGGCGGCTATGAGGCCCGGAGCAAAGGCCAAACCACAGCTGATGCCCGCAATGGCCCCTTGGCGGGCGGCTGATTTCTTGAGTTCAGAGATCTGTTTTCGCATGGTGGAGAAGAGCTCTAAGACACCCCTGAGAGTCGCTGGAATTTTCTCCTTGTATTGCACGGCCTTGATAGTGCAGATTGCACCACAATACAACTGCTTAGTCAAGGTGTAGATGGCCTTCAACGGCAGCAGGCTATCAGAGGCCAACTGCCGGCTCCTAGGACCTGTATAAACCGGACAATTCAGATGAGTTGCCAGTCTAAGTAAAAGAGGAAACCATTTGAAACACAAAGTTATCAGAATCATACCAAATAGGGCGGCTGACATTTTGCTTATATGGCGCTTCAAGCCTTGCAGTTCATCCGCCACAGCTATCAGCCGCTGGTCGGCATCATCCGCCCGTTGGGTCAAGGCAGTCTTCTCAGAATCGGTTGACTCCTTAAGGGCAGCAAAATCAGCCTTGATTGTGGCCAGCTCTTCAGAGAGAAGCCGGCACTTTTCATCAGCGATGCTGCGGGCTTCTTGTTGAGTCGCCAAGTTGGCCTTCAGGTCCGTCAATTGTGACCCAGCTTTGTTTAAAGCTTCCTGTGACACGTCAAAATACAGGATAAGTCACTAGAATGGAAGACATGTCAAATAAGGAAAGTTAAAGACAAAATTACGCAAGTCTCAAAGCAAATTGCAAACAATATGTTTGACACTTGGGAGCTAATGTATATTTGATCTTCGAGCTTACAGCACAGTTCCGGCTCATCTTCATCAAAGTTAATCCGGAACTTGGGGGCTACGATATGCCTCTTCAAATTTGCTTATAATGAAAGCTCCGACTCAACGTCATCAAGTTTGAGTAGGCCCTTGGGGGCTACCATTGGCTGTTCCTGTTATCTACAGTGAAGATCCGACCCAACTCTAACATGTTGAGCCGGCCCTTGGGGACAAAGGCCTTGAATTTTCTACAGAGGATCAGGAAAGACCCGGTTCACCTCTTAACTAGATTGAACTGGCCCTTGGGGGCTAAGTAAGTTTATAGCAGCAAGAGGAATACCTCATATTTTGTCTTCATCAAAGTTACCAGCCGAAGCTCCAGATCCCGGCTGGTGGTAGGCCGGTTTGTATACCCGGCGTGGAGTTCTTCGGCCGTCATCTTCTCAAGGGAAGAGTCAAAATCTAGCTTCTCAGAGGCCTCGGCAGACTCTTTATGCCTGGTAAGCACATGAGCCGGAGGGGACTAGAGAGAAGAACCGGTGATCATAACCTCCGGGGTTGCAGTGGCCTTGGCAGGACTTGGCGGCTTTGAAGGACCCCTTAGAGGGCTCTCCGGGATGATATCTTCAGCAGCTGGCTCAGTAGAAACAACTGGCGGATCTACATCCGGTTGTGGCTCCTCTAGTTGTTCCTACTCCGGCTCTTCAGCGACAGGACTGCGGAGGGCTTGTTGGTCTTCCGACGCTTGGCTTGAGCACTGCAAGATAGGAAAGTGAGAATCCAAAGGATATTACTACCCTACAAAGAACCGGATATTATAGTGTAAAGACACTTACAGCGGATTGATCGTTGGAGGTGGCAGAACGGTCGCCGAAGAGTCGCCGGAGGAGGGCGACTTCTGAGATGAAATTCAAGAAGAATGAGACGGCACTAAGGTTATAAAGAGAAATGAATCAAACAGGAACACATACCTCAGCAGGGCGTTTCTTTGGAGCCAGCAAGTTCGGCAAGCCGGACATAAGCTCAGTAGAGCCGGCGCTCCGGGTGTGCCGACGTTCAGCCTGTTGTTGCTTTTTCAAAAGAAAATCGGGAGCCAGGTAAGCGAGAGGGTGAGAAAGAGGAACTTTTCTCGCAACCCGCCGCGGCTTTCGGGGGACAAAATACTCTGAGCCGGAAGAGACATAATTTACCTCATGGGCATTGGCACGGCTGGTCTCCACTTCATCCTGTGAGTAAAAAACAAGCATTGGTAAAACAGGAAGGCAAAGAATCAAGCAAATAACTAAAATTTTACCTCTGAGTTGGATGACTGCGGCGGGTCGAGCCACTCCTCTCGCGGGGCGTCTTTCTTTGGCTTCTTGGCTGGGGCCTTCTTCTTGAGCTTCTTCAGAGGAGGGACGTACTCCTTCTTCCAAAAATAAGAGTCGGCCTGCGAAAATAACCCGGAGAATAATAAATCAGCAAGGTACAAGCAACATCCAAGAGATGGATGGGAAAGAAATTAACTCACATCTGGAGCCGGATTGTTGACGCTGAAAGGCGCTAGGCCAATGGCGCTGCATGAGCCGGAGGCTTCATGGACAAGGCTCCGGATGACAGTGGTAATGTCATCCTCTGTCAAGGTTGATTTGCTGAAGCACAAGGAGCTGTCATATTTGCCTTCATATTCGCACATAAGCCGGCTTCTACGGCTTAAGGGCATGATCCGCCATGAAATCCAGCAGCGAATCAAATCCAGACCGGTCAAACCATTGGCCATGAGTGCCTTTATCTTGGCGTGAGCCAGCTCATACTTGGCACGCTCTGAAACTGAGAGCCAGCCAGGAAGCTCTGAGTCTGTCCTGAGCCGGGAGGGGCGATAACCCGGCAATGGGCGCTCATCTTCAGGAGAGGTGTCCTTGCAGTAGAACCAAGTCTTATTCCAATCCTTTGGATGACTCGACATCTGCGCAGCCGGAAAAATGATGTCTCTACGTCGTTGAATGGAAATACCTCCAAGTTCCAGACTCGGACCGCCTTTCATTTTGGTTTGGCGGTTGGCGTAGAAGAAATCTTGAAACAATCCCATAGACGGCTTGATTTGCAGGAAGGCTTCGCAGAGCACCTGGAAATTGCATATGTTTGAAACAGAGTTGGGGGCCAAGTCTTGAGGGTGAAGTTTGAACAAATGGAGAATGTCACGGAAAAATTTAGAGCCGGGCGGCACGAACCCTCGCTCGATATGGTCAGAGAAAACCACTACCTCTCCTTGTTAGGGAGAGGGCCGAGTCTCGTCACCTAGAACACACCAGTGAAGGACCTCCTTGGGAGGAAGAGTGCCTGCGTCACCAAAATCTGCTAAGTACTCTTCTGTGACGCTAGAGCCGACCCAGTTGCATGAGTTGGAAGCACGGGACATGACGGCGGCTTAAAAACTATGCAAAATTAAATATACGGCGAGTTAAGAGCAAGCAATATCTGAGACGGCTTACGATTTTAAGGGCTCTACAAATACTACGCCACAGTCCGGCTAATGAGAGACGGAGAGGTCTGGCGGTTCAACAAGGAAAGGAGGAGCCAAAATCGGCCAAGTCCTGAAAAAACAGGTTTCACAAACTACCGCTGCAATTAAGGATCTACAAAAACAGGAAAATAGGTTTTTATTTCCAGACCTAGCGAAGAACAGGCTGAACAGAAAAGAATGAGACAAAGCTGCGATGGTCCATGCATTGCGCACGGCTGCGTTGTGCGCGGCGGCACGGCGGAGACGCGCGCTAAGGACGTCGACGGCGTCGGAAATACCCTAACGGTGGCGATGCAGGAACACGAGCGATGGCGGCAGACATTCCCGCAAACGCTACTATGGCGGCAATGGTCTAAAGGGAGAGCTAGGACTCACCGGCGATGGAGCGGCGGACGCGGAAGAGATTCTGGTACGAGTCAGGTTGATGCAGCGGCCTGGTTGGTGAAGCTATGGAGACGGCGCCGGAGGACGAGTACGCTGGAGCGACAACGACAGGAGGAAGAAGAAGAAGAATGAGCGGGAGAAGGAAGGTTTCCGCCCGCACAAGTCTTATTTAAAGAGGAGACGAGGCAGGCGTGAAAATCTAGGCGAGGGAAACGTTTTGACCGAGGCGGACGCCTCAATTTTCGGGTTGACCATTTAATAAAAGATTCGGTGGTACGTCAGCGGATCTCATGACGTCACGTCGGGTCATCATCAGGCGACCTGCCAATAGCCAAAAAGTGAAGGATGAAGTGAGCAAGCTCAATTCAACCTGTGGCCTAATGTTGGGGATGTAAACCCGCAATATGACCCGCCCTTAAGACTCCGGGTCATGCTGATGGCTCGTGAGCCGGCCCAAGGGTGAGCCGTAAAACCTATGGCCCAGGAAGATAGACGGCTCAAGTTGTGGGCCGTAAGGTGGGCCGGACGGAGAAGACCCGGGCGTGTAAGCCGCTCGGGGACAGCTTGGATGAGAAGATAGAGGAAGACTCGGAGAGACAATGAGACTCGGTTAAGAAATTGTAAGACCCGTGGTCCTGACCTCCTATATAAAGGCAAACCCGGGGTGACTTAGAGATCAGGGTGATCGAGAACTAGCTCAAGCCTTAGCTCCCGTGTAATCAATTCAACAAGCAATACAAGCACAAGCAGGACGTAGGCTATTACCTCGACTTGAGGGGCCGAACCTGGGTAAACCCATGTCCTTCGTCCCAATCAACCCCTTTGAGTCCATCACATTAGCGATGGCCTCGAATCCAAGTCCGCTCACCCAGACATCTGTCGTGATAAATCCACGACAGTACCCGGGCGCATGATTGCTGAGTCCTTGTGGCTCACAGATTACTACAACAATCCAGGTACAGGTACAGATGAGTTCGTGCAGGATGATCTGACGCAGCTCCAGTGGGAGTATGATGAGGAAAGAGGCAGGTTGTACGTGACTTATCTGGATGATTAGAAGACCATGGTCGTGATCTTCAGGACTAGCGAGATAGTATCATTTGCATCTGCTTTTATCGTTTGATTTCGTCCATAGGCTGACCCTGTCTTCATATTGATGTTTGAACTCTGTGTGGACTTGTAATTTAGTATGTGGCGAGTGTAAGCCAACTCATATACTCATCTCTTCTGTAATGTATGATGCAATGATGCTATACTTGCCAACGACAAGATGCGCCTCTATCCCTTGCGAGGCCCCCATGCCTTAATATGGATAGGTGCGCATCTTGGGCGTGACAAGTTGATATTCAGAGCCATACGACCATAGGAGCTTTTGCTTGATCGAACTTGGCCGAGTCGAATCTAGTAAAAACTACTTTGACTCTAGTTATATCGGAGAGTAGGATTCTTTTTACTCCTCTTCTATGCTCTGGTGAGGTTTTCGACTTAGGAATTTTGATTCTACTCCTCTTCTCGCTCAACAAAATTAGGATCACGCGGGTATTTTGGAGTCTATATGATACCGATGTGACAGGGTTTTGCCTTGGTGCCTCCTGTCTAACTTGATTTCTTCTGGAGAGTCGAGCTCTAGGGAATGTTGGCACATTGTTATCATTCAGCTTCCTTGATATCTCAGGACGGAGAATGTTCAGAACTACTTCAGTACTTGTCGTGGTGAGATAAGGTCGGAGTCACCCAGTACTGGGGAGGCATCCGGGGTACCATCATGGATTAGTATCGTTGTGAGTTTGAGGATTCGTGTTAGATGAATTTGCGAAAGCCTCTGGTTATGTATTGAAGGATGGATACAGTTGGGGTGTAGGATTGCTAGTTGTGTGAGATATTTCCTCCTTGTATCCCCCACACCGGTTTGCATAACGAGAAAGTTTTCGGAAGTTCTTAGGTGGGAAATCTTGTAGTCATCTAGGTTCATCTTCTTCAGATATATGTGGGCATGTACATTTGTTCCGAGTAGTTAGCTCAATACTTTTGTGTTATTGCAAGTGGCTTCTATTATCTGAAGATGTTATCATAAACCAAAGAGAGCATTCTTACTAATTTTCCAGTAGGAAGGTTGTGATGTTATTTGTTCAATTTCTTTCAAGCATTTGATTCAGCTATTGTATTCATCTTATCAAGTGAGGTGTTGATGTGTTTGTCCATCTTCAGGATGGCTCCACCAACTCGCAACAATCCGGGTCATGGTGGGGAGCAGGCTGATGTTCCACCACCACCCCCGCCGCCGCCTCCTCCTCCAGAAGCTTGGCAAGCTGTGATGGACGCAACCAATGCGAACACTCAGATGTTGCTCAGGCTGTTGCAAGAAAGAGAGCAGGGTCAGCAAGGCTTTCAAGGGAATTTATAGAATCAACCTTAGTTTGCGACGCTCAATCAGTTCCTTGCCAGCCAGCCCAAGTCTTTCACCTGTTGTGAGCAGCCTTTTGATGCTGATGATTGGCTCCGTGATATGAGTAAGCATTTTGAGTGTAGCAATGTCACACCAGAGGACTTTGTCAGATTTGCATCATTCCAGCTCAAGGGTCAGGCAGCTGATTGGTGGCATCAGTACGAGGATTCCAAGGGCGATCGTGTTGTTACTTGGGACGATTTCCATCGTGACTTCAGGGCTCATTACATTCCGACAAGCTTTGTCGAGGAGATGCATGAGAACTTCAGGCACCTGAAGCAGGGAAGCAAGTCTGTCTATTAGTACAACATCGAGTTCCAGAATCTAGCCCGCTATGCTAAGCAAGATGTTCCAGATGACAAGGCGATGATCTATCAGTTCAGAGGTGGTCTCAAGGCTGAGCTTCTGCCAGGCCTAGTTCTTCAAGAGCCTCATGAGTTTGATCAGTTCTACAACATGGCTTTGAAGGTCGAGGCAACTCAACTCAAGTTGGAGAACTCAAGAAAGCGTTCAAGGGATTCTTATTCGTCTTCTTCCAGCTCTCAGATGGTTCCTAAGCAGTAGAAGTATTGGGTGCCAAATCCTCCTCCATTTCATCCTCCTCAGCAGCAGAAGCAGTTCGGTGGTCATGGATCTTCCCACCCACCCAACCCAGGATTTCAGCAGAGACCCCAGGCGTCCAAGGCAGTTCTTGTTCCTCCTCCAGGTAATGTTCGTCCGCTTTCTGAGGTGACTTGTCACAAGTGTGGCCAGAAGGGTCACTATGCAAACAAGTGCAACCAGCGGCGTCTTCCGCCTCCTCCTCTAGTCAGGCCTCCAGGCAATGCAATGGGGAAGCATAATCCCAGGACCGCAAGAGTGAATATGGTGAATGCAGCTGAAGCAGAGCAGTCCAATGATGTGATTATGGGTAATCTATTAGTTAATTCTATTCCTGCAAAAGTGTTGTTTTATACTGGTGCTTCACATTCATTCATGTCTAGACCTTTTGCAATGAAGAATGATTTCTTTTTCGAGATGTTGAGTAGACCTTTGGGTGTCGTTTCTCTGGGTGTGGCCATGAAAACCACCTCCATTGTTCTGGATGTTTCAATCAAGATGGATAATTATTCTTTCTTGGCTTCTCCTTATGTTCTCGGTAATTCCGACATTGATCTCATTTTGGGCATGGACTTCCTAGCTATGAATAAGGTATATGTGGATTGTCAAGCAAAAGAAGTCAAGCTGACTCATCCTTCAGAAGATGTGATTATTTTCGCGACTCGCGATGACACAGTCCGTCTCTTTGCTCTGAATGAGAAGGGTGAAATCTCGGCGATTTCTCAAATTTCGGTGGTGAATGAGTATGAAGATGTCTTTCCAGAAGAATTGCCAGGAATGCCTCCGCACCAGCTAGTCGAGTTCATGATTGATCTCGAGCCTGGTACTGAACCGGTCTGCAAGCGCCCTTATAAACTTGGCCCCGAAGAGCTGAAAGAGTTGAAGAAGCAGCTAGATGAGCAAGAGCGTCTGGGTCTGATCAGACTAAGTTATTCTCCATGGGGTTGTGGTGTTTTGTTTGTCAAGAAGAAAGATGGCACGGACCAGCTTTGTGTCGACTACCGTCCATTGAACAAGAAGACAATCAGAAACAAGTACCCACTTCCCAACATCAATGAGTTGTTTGAAGAATTGAAAGGTTCCAAGGTTTTCTCAAAGCTTGATCTTCGCATGGGTTATCATCAGATTCGCATTCGTGAAGAAGACATTCCTAAGACCGCTTTCAGGACGAGTTTTGGCTCTTATGAGTACACCGTCTTGTCGTTTGGTCTTGCCAATGCTCCTCCAACCTTCTCAAGAATGATGAACTTCATTTTCTCTCCTTTCAAGAATGAGTTCGTCTTGGTCTATTTGGATGATATCCTTGTGTTCTCGGAGACAGAAGAAGAGAATGCAGTGCATCTCCACCTTGTGCTTGACAAGTTAAGGGAGCATCGATTCTATGCCAAGTTTTCCAAGTGTGAGTTTTGGCTCAATGAAGTGGTGTATCTTGGGCATGTGATCTCTGCCGAGGGAATTAAAGTGCACCCTGAGAAAGTTGAGGCAATCTTGAAGTGGGAGCCTCCTCAGAATGTGAAGCAGCTTTGGAGTTTCCTCGGGCTTGCTAGTTATTGCAGAAGATTCGTGGAGAACTTCTCTCAAATTGCTAAGCCTCTATCCAATCTCCTCCGGAAGAGTGTCAAGTATGTTTGGTCTCCTGAGTGTGATGTGGCGTTCAATACGCTCAAGCAGAGACTGACTTCAGCTCCAGTTCTTGTTCCTCCAGAGCAGTCAAAGCCTTTCCAAATATTCTATGATGCTTCTCTCCAAGGTCTTGGTGGTGTTCTCATGCAAGATAAGAAGATTGTTTCTTATACCTCGCGTCAGTTGAAGCCTGCCGAGAAGAACTACCCCACTCATGATCTCGAGTTGGCGGCAGTTATGCATGCTCTAATGACTTGGAGGCATTTGTTGTTGGGTAGACCAGTTGAGGTGTACACCGATCATAGGAGCTTGAAGTACATTTTCACTCAACCCAATCTTAATCTTCGGCAGTCTTGTTGGGTGGAAATGCTTGAGGACTTCAATCCAAGCATTGAGTATACTCCTGGGAAAGCAAATGTCATTGCAGACACGCTCAGCCGTAAGGCGTACTACAACAGTCTCATCTTGAAGCCTCTTCAACCCGAGCTTTGTGAAGCCTTCTGCAAGCTCAGCCTTCAAATGATTCCGCAAGGATTTCTTGCCAATCTTCAAGTCTCTCCGACTCTGGAAGATCAGGTTCACCAAGCGCAGCTTCTTGACGAAAGGTGTGGCCAAGGGCATTGTGAAGTATAAGTGCTTTCGAGTTGATGACAAAGACACCTTGTTCTTTGAGGACCGTCTTGTGGTTCCAAAAGGTGATCTCAGAAAGGTTATCATGGATGAAGCACACAATTCTCTTCTATCCATTCCTCCAGGCAGTTCCAAGATGTATCAGGATCTCAAGCAAACCTTCTGGTGGACTCGCATGAAACGTGAAATTGCTCAGTTCGTGAACGAGTGTGATGTTTGTCATAGAGTGAAGGCAGAGCATCAACGTCCAGCAGGTCTTCTTCAGCCTTTGCCTATCCCAGAGTGGAAATTCGATCATGTGGAGATGGATTTCTTCACTGGGTTGCCCAAGTCCAAGAGAGGCAACGATGCCATCTTTGTGGTTATCGACAAGCTGACAAAAGTTGCTCATTTTCTTGCCAGTCAAAGAATCTATCTCGGCAGCTCAGCTTGCAGAGCTGTATACGTCAAGGATAGTATCTTTGCATGGTATTCCTCAGCTCATCTCATCTGACCATGGAAGCCTCTTTACTTCCAAGTTTTGGGAGTCCTTCCAGACTGCTATGGGTACCAAGATCCGTTTCAGCACTGCGTTCCATCCGCAGACAAGTGGTCAAGTTGAGAGAGTTAATCGGATCCTTGAAGATATGCTCAGAGCATGTGTGATTTTGTTCGGCATGAAATGGGAATGTTGTCTTCCATATGCTGAATTCTCATACAACAATAGCTTTCAGGCTAGCTCAGGCAAGGCCCCATTCGAAATTCTCTATGGTAGGAAGTGTCGTACCCCGCTTAACTAGTCTGAAACCGGTGAGCGTCAGATATTGGGCAATGACATGATCACTGAAGCAGAAGAAATGTGCAGTGTCATTCGTGAGAACCTCAAAGCAGCTCAGTCCCGGCAGAAGAGTTAATACGATAACAAACATCGGGATGTTTCTTTTCAAGTGGATGATCTAGTCTATCTCAGAGTCTCTCCCATGAAGGGCACTCAGCGGTTTGGAATTAAAGGGAAGCTAGCTCCTCGTTTTGTTGGTCCTTTCAAAGTTGTTGGCAAGAGAGGTGGACTTGCATATCAACTAGAGATCCTCCAAATTTCGCAAATGTGCACGATGTCTTCCATGTTTCTCAGCTCCGGAGGTGCTTCAAGACTCCCGAGCATACCATTGACCTCCAAGATGTTGATCTCCAAGAAGACCTCTCTTATCGTGAGCATCCAGTGGCAATTCTCCAAGAAACTGAGCGTCAGACTCGCAACAAATCTATCAAGTTCCTCAAGGTGAAGTGGTCTCGTCATTCTGACAAAGAAGCTACTTGGGAACGCGAGGACCTTCTCCGTTCCGAATTTCCAGAGTTCTTTCGTTCCTAGATCTCGGATCGAGATCCTCTTGTAGTGTGGGAGAGTTGTGAAAGCCCAAGTGATATCCCTACCTTTTATGGCATGTATCTTCTATGAACCTTGTTGTCATGAGATTAAGATATGAGTTGAACCTTGTTATGCCATGTCTTGTTCATGCATTCATGCATCATGCATCATATCATCCATCATGACATGCTTTGTTTGTGATGTGTCCTTGTTGTGGTTGGGTGTGTTCTTGTGTTGTGTTTATGGTTAGAGTGTGGGTGGTGCAACACTCCTTCTCTTCCCCTCTCTTTTTCTTTTCAACAAAACCCAACCAAATACCCCCCCCCCCCCGCGCGCTTTATTTTCATTGTCATTTTACCAACAGATTCTACTTGCAAATTAAATTGTTTTAAAATGTTCAGGAGATAGCCTATAATATTTCAAGCATGTGAGTGTGGTTGTTTTGATGTTTTGTGCTTTATGGTCTTGGGGGCTTAAAATAACAAGGGGATGTTGTTTCAAATATATTTAAAATTAGTTGCTCTAAAAATCAACTAGTATTTTATAAAAATAGGTCTTAGTTTCTTGTTTGTCAAAGTGTTTTTGTTTTGACAGAAACCCTTGTATTTATTTCTGTGGGTTTTTTCTAAGTTAGCTCTTTTTAAAAAAACTTCTCCTCTTTCTGTTCAGCGGAGTGAGAGTGTGTGCGAGTGGGCCTTCTTCTCCTCCCCGCGGCCCAGCCAGCCCAACCCCGCATCTGACGGAGAGCTGTCGCCGTTCCCCTCCCTCTGTCAGAGAGCAGAGAGAGTGAGCACGTGCCCGTGCTCACGGACGTCAAGGACGCCGTCTGCCCCTCCTTTTAAAAGCAATCGGCATGCGTGCCTTCCCCTAGGGTTCCTCCTCGCCGCCACATCGTCCTTCTCCTTCCCCCCTCTTCCTTTCTCCTCCATTCTTCCCTCTGTCAGGTAAGCCCAAGTGAGTTCAAAGAGGGGAGTACTTTAGTGAGAGAGGGCCGATCATCGCTGCCGCCGTCGTCGCGTTCCAGGTGGTCTCCGCCGCTCCCGGCATGCCGTGGAGGCCGCGGGCCGTCCCCGGAGGCCATTCCTGTCGCTAGGAAAGGTCGGGCTCCCCCTCCTCGATGGCCTCTTCCTTGCCGGAGCCGCGGACATGGTGTTCCCGTGCCGCTTCTTCCTCTGCTTCGGCCAGCGTCGTCGTCCTTCTTCCTCTTCTTCTCCGCGATCGTAGCCGTAATCAACCCCTCCCTCGGTGAGCCGCCGCGTCCCCATTCCATAGCTTGCTAGGTCCGGTCACGTAGCCGCACGTCGCCGCCGTTCCGCCAAGGCAGAGCCTTGAGGGCCTTGCATCCGTCCTCCTCGTCATGAGACGAGCAGGGGACTGGATCTCGTAGGTTTCCGCTCGCCCCGCGTGTAGTTTGCGCCACCGGAGAAGCCCTGTAGCCGTCGGAGCCGCCGCTGCATTTGCTGTCGCCGGAGTTTGGTTTTTCATCAGTTTTGTCAGTCTTAGCGCGGCAGTAATCTCTAGTTGCTCTCCCCCCTTTCTGTCGAGAGCCGCAACTTAGCGCAGTGGTGTGCGCTCGGGGAAGCGACCAAGCGGTCGTGGGTTCAAGCCCGAACCCCTGCCCCTTTTTGTTTTGTTTTGTTTTCTTTTCCTTTCGCTTGTCTTTTTGCTATGTGCATACATTCACGTATGTATGGTTGTAATTTATTCCTTTTCTGTTTAAATGTGTGTGTGTGTGGATTGATGTATGTGGTGACACATATATGTGTATGTGTAGCTCATGTGTGTGTGGGCTGGTTGCATACATGTGTGTGAGTGTATATGTGTGAGGTGGTGATCCATGTGCATGTATATGTGCACACATGCACTTGTGCATAGATGTGAGCATATATGTGTGTGTGGTGAGCAACCACACTCATAGGTGAGTGTATGTGCAATATGCACTTGTGCATATTTGCCATGTGTATGTGTATGTCGTAGTGGTGTAGGTTTGTATTCTTGTGTGTGTGTGTGTGTGTGTGGCAAGGGGGTCATGCCCCACTTGTCATACATTATTTAATTAGCATGTGCCATGAATTGTAGTGTAATTAGCTCTTTTCCAATTATAGCCTTATTTCCAAATCTGGATAGGTTCATTTATGATCTTGCACATTTAGGGTAAGTTTTCACTTCTGAGAGAGGTTGTTAATTTTGCTATGTCGTTCTTGTCATGTTGCTTCACATGACTATATGAGTATGATACATGATTTTGGGGTAGAAAGACCAAAGGAATCCATTGGTGCTATTGGATTTCACTTTTGAGCAAGTTTATAAACTGTCATTTTCTGCCGTGATGCTACTTTGTCATTTCTGCATGAATTAATCCATGCATGCTTTGGGGCATGTGCCAACATGAAAGTGTTAGTGTTTTATGCCTATTATGCCATGGTATTTTTGTTTGACATGAGAATCACCCATATAAGTGGTAAAATTGCTGCAAAGTAGCTAACTTAATGTTATTGTTTTTACCATGCTAAATATTTCTAAGTCTGAGAATCTGGTAATATTTTTATGCCATGTTATGTGGATGCTACCAAGTGCTATATTGTGAATTAGCTCATGCTCAATGCTAGTGTTTTGAAGTAGATGTTGTCTACTACCATCCTGTTAATTTTCATGCCATGAGGTGGTCTCTAACACCATTAGTTGCTGTTGTCAACATGCCACCAGTTTAACTCAGATTCCAGAAAACTGTTATTTTCACTAAGTCCCATATTTCTGTTTCATCATGCCAACTTTTGAGCTTCATGCTTATTGATGTGCGCCTCCTTTCCAGATTGTGTAGTTGGATAAGTTGATAAGAATGTTATGTAGTTTCTGTCAATACCTTGTTTGTGGTTGTAGGATTCCTGTAGCTCAAGTTATTGGCTGTGAAAGTTGCTATGTTGTTGTTTTGTGGCAGATTGTTTGTTTTACAGTTTTATGACTTGTGGGAGCTGTACTCCGTGGAATTGCTTGATCTTTGGCTCTATTGTGGTTGGTTTTTCATTGTCTAACCAGTGGCTACCTTGGAATGCCAAGGAATAGCCCAGGTCTTTCTTGTCTATGTTTTGCCTTTGTATCTTGTTGTGAGCGTATCGTGAGAACCGTAACTCCGTTCCTTACGTTCTTCATATGCATTTTTATCGTTTTTTGCATGGTGCATCCATATCTGCCATGTTCATTCATGTTTAAATAACTTAACATAAGGTTCTGTCCAGATTCATTAATAACCAATCCTTGCATGCGAAACATGACTAGTTAGGATTGCCATGTTAAAAACTCTTCAAATAAGCATGCATCATTCTTGCTTGTGCATTGCACCTTGGTTGTTTGTTTATTCTTGTTGTTTATTTTGGGTAGACGTGAACGTTGAACCTGAGTACAAAGAGCCAGGCGAGTACATCTACGAGGATCCCGCTACTTGTTCCACTAAAGAATCAACAGGCAAGATGATCGTACCCGGATCCCGATACTATTTTCGCTTGCTAGAGTCTCGCTCTTATCATTACAATTGCGCTACCTACCACTTGCATGTCAGCCTCCTAATTGCCATGATAGCCTCTAACCCTCCACATCAT
The DNA here is from genome assembly GCA_022496015.1 of Hordeum marinum. Classification (NCBI taxonomy): domain Eukaryota; kingdom Viridiplantae; phylum Streptophyta; class Magnoliopsida; order Poales; family Poaceae; genus Hordeum; species Hordeum marinum. The sequence continues at coordinate 442,731,496 of CM039675.1, read as the reverse complement.
AGAAAACCTTTGATTGTCTAAGTTACCGTTGCTCAGCCCCTCTTATAGCGTTCTTAGTTGCAGGTGCAGGTCGTCCCATGTGAAACATGGTTTTGGCACATCACAATATTATCTGTTTTTTAAATTAATGCACATATATATCTTGGTTTTGGTGGAAGGCTTGGCCTTTTGCTAGGTGTTTTGTTCCGCTGTTACCGCCATAGTTTCTTGTTACCGGTGTTATGTTTCCATACTTTGCGCTCCTAACATGCTCGGGGTTGTTATGGGGACCCCCTTGTTTATTCGGTTAAGATTAAAACTTGTCTGACAAGACCCAACATTGGTACTACATTTGCTTAACAACTTGATAAAATTTGCCTAGGGCTTTGCAACCCCGTGGATAATTAATCAACCCCCGGGCCAGTGCTCCACATGAGTGTTGGTCCAAACTAGAGCACTGTGCGGGGCCAATCCAGGGCAACTTGGGAGATTTCTATCAGGCCACCGTACACTAGCTTATCCGGTCGTGTCCTGAGAACGAGATACGTGGCTCTTATCGAGTTCGTCGACACATCGAGAGGTCTTGCTGGATTTGTTTTACCTTTATCGAGTGTCTTGCATGAGGGCTCTGAATTTCTTCGGGCTATCTCGAGGTGTTGGAATCCCTTTGGAGTTTCCTAGGATGATCACGAGATCCGTGGTCAAGGCTATTTCCGTGGAGTGTGGTTAATTTATGATGGACTAGTTGGAGCACCCCCTGAAGGGTCAAATCTTTCGGGAAGTCGTGCCCGCGGTTATGTGGCAACTTGGATATTTGTTTAACACCCGGTTATAGTAAACTTGAAGTAAACTCTAATAAAATACACCAACTGTATGAGTAACCGTGATCGTCTCTGCTCGTGAACATGATCCGAGAGAGAACACGGCGGGATTATAATTGACGTAAATAAGTGTTCAGGATCTCATAGAGGTCATTCTAGATTCGATCGTTCATCGTAGGCCACTCATATTTACCTTCATGTTACGTAAGTCTAGCCACCATAAATGCTTAGTGCTGCTGCAAACATAACACATACCCCATTCCAACCTTTAAGCTTGAATAGTCTCGGTACCCGGGCGCATGATTGTTGAGTCCTTGTGGCTCACAGATTACTACAACAATCCAGGTACAAGTACAGATGAGTTTGTGCAGCATGATCTGACGCAGCACCAGTAGGAGTATGACGAGGAAAGAGGCAGGATGTACGTGACTTATCCGGATGAGTAGAGGACCATGGTCGTGATCTTCGGGACTAGCGAGATAGTATCATTTGCATCTGCTTTTATCGTTTGATTTCGTCCGTAGGCGGACCCTGTCTTCATATTGATGTTTGAACTTTGGGTGGAATTGTAATTTAGTATGTGGCGAGTGTAAGCCAACTCATATACTCATCTCTTTTGTAATGTATGATGCAATGATGTTATACTTGCGAACGGCAAGACGCGCCTCTATCCCTTGCGAGGCCCCCGTGCCTTAATATGGATAGGCGTGCATCTTGGGCATGACAGGCATACATGATTTTCTACACGTATCACATGTTGTCGCGTGTGGGGGATGTGAGGACAACTCCAGCCCCTAGTCTGGCCAAGGTCTTGGATCCATCAAAGTATATTGTCCAATGGGAGTATGCACTATATTCCTTGGGGAGCTCGGCCTCTATCCATTCAGCCAAGAAGTCCGCCAATACTTGAGATTTAATGGCACGACATGGCTTGTAGGTTATTTCGAAGGGAAGGAGCTTAATGGCCCATTTGTCTATGCGGCCGGTGGCGTCCCTGTTGTTGATTATATCATTCATGGGGACTTCACATGCCACTATTACCGCACACTCCTGGAGTAGTGTCTGAGTTTCCTCGATGCCATAAATATTGTATAGGCTACTTTTTGGCAATGTGGGTATCTGGACTTGCACTGCATTAGCACCTCTGACACATAATATACCGGTTTCTGAGTCCAGAATTTGTGTCCCTCCTCATCTCGTTCAACGACGAGCACCGCGCTGACAACTTTGTTGGTGGCCGATATATATAATAACATGGGCTCACCGGCGCCTGGTGCCGTGAGTATGGGATTGGTTGCCAGTAGTGTTTTGATTTCTTCTAACGCAGCCGATGCCTCAGCGGTCCATTCGAACTTGTTGGTCCGCTTCAGCAGCTTATAGAGCGGCAACGCCTTTTCACCGAGGCGGGAGATAAAGCGGCTTAACGCCGCTACGCACCCAGCTAGCCTCTGGATGTGCTTCGGCTCTGTGGGAATTGCAAGTTCCCATAGAGGACGGATTTTAGCTGGATTTGCCTCTATTCCTCTATGGGAGACGATGAATCCAAGCAGTTTACCGGAGGGAATTCCGAGTACACATTTTTCCGGATTGAGTCGTATGTCATATTCGCGTAGACTGGCAAAGGTTTCCATAGGTCGTCAATCAATTGGCTAACATGTTTGGTTTTGATTACCACATCATCCACGTATGCCTCGACAGTCTTACCGACTTGCGTCACGAGACAATTCTGGATCATGCGCTGGTATGTGGCCCCATCGTTTTTAAGCCCGAAAGGCATCGTATTAAAGCAGAATGGCCCGTAAGGGGTGATGAATGCAGTAGCCGCTTGATCGGATTCTTTCATTTTAATTTGGTGGTATCCGGAGTAAGCATCAAGGACACACAACGAATCGTGTCCAGTTGTGGCATCAATGATCTGGTCTATGCGTGGCAACGGGAAAGGGTCTTTGGGGCAGGCTTTGTTAAGGTCTTTGAAATCGACACACAGCCGCCAGGACTTGTCTTTCTTGGGTACCATCACCAGGTTTGCGAGCCACTTGGGGTGTTTAATTTCCCGAATAAATCCAGCCTCGAGCAGTTTAGCTAATTCTTCACCCATGGTTGTCGTTTGGGCTCGGAGAAGCGGCGCAGAGTCTGTTTCACGGGCTTAAAGCCTAGAATAATGTTTAGACTGTGTTCGGCAAGCCGTCGTGGGATCCCGGGCATATGGGACGGATGCCAGGAAAAAATGTCCCAATTTTCACGAACGAAATTCCACAGCGCTTCATCCACGAGGGGATCAAGCTGGGCACCGATGGACGTTGTCTTATTGGGGTCCATCGGATGTACCTAAAATTTGACGATTTCGTCTTCGGGTTTAAAGGACGTGGACTTGGGCCTTTTGCTAAGGATCACATCATCCTTGTTAACTGTCGACCGTAATGCGATCAATTCTTCGGTAGCGGAAGTCTCCGCTAATGCCTCGAGGGTGAGCACTGCTTTTTTATTTTCGGCCGAAGGGCTATGTTCAGATCACTGGTAATTGTGATCACTCCATTTGGTCCTGGCATTTTGAGTTTCATGTACCCGTAATGGGGTATATCCAGGAACTTTGTAAAGGCATCACATCCCAATAGGGCATGATAGCCACTCGGGAAGGGGATGATGTGGAAGAGAAGTTCTTCAGATGGGTAGATTTCGGGCGTGCCGATCTCTACGTCCAGGATGATACATCTGGAACAACGCACCTCTTTTCCTGGGATAATTCCCAGAAGGTTGTGTTGCTATGTTCCGGGATCGATCGAACTGCATTTTTTCTAGGGTGGCTTCGTGTATAAGGTTTAGACCACTGCCGCCGTCCATTTGCACTTTATGTAGCATGTATCCATCAATGATGGGGTTCAAGATTAGTGCAGCCGATGAGTGACCGGGAAGAATGGCCGGTTGGTCAGTGTCCCTGAAAGTAATCGGTATGTCTACCAATGGGCTAGTGGCTGCCACATGGTAGACATGTTCGAGTTCTCGAAGAGCTCTTTTATGCCTGTTCCTTGAGGGGAAGGTCGCATAGACCGTCAGGACTTCGGCATTGTATCCGAACGGCGAAGGAGAGCGCTTGCTCGATGGAGGTGTTTCAAGGATGGCCTGGCTGCTTTTTGCGACTTGCCTGACGACCCGGCAAGCTCTAAGTCTGTGAGTCGGGTTTGTCTTTAGCAGAATGGAATGTATTGGGCAAGGCTTGTCCAATAGTCCGTCGAGGACAGTGCCTGTCCCTGAAAGGGGCTTATTTCTTTTTTCGACGGGTTTCTACCTGGCTGGCCGCTTTGGAGGTATCCTCTTTTTCCAAGCTCCTCTAGGGTGTTCAGGGAAAATTGGTTCTGAGAATAACTGTTCGGATTGCTAGACGCTCTCCATGGCACAGTACTTTTGTACCAAATCAGATAAATCCGAAAAGTCGTGTATGTGTTGGTGGGCCAGGGCATTAAGAATCCCTTCATCATGGCAATTGCGAATGAAAATTGCCGTCATATCTTGGTCACTAAGATCTTTTACTCCGCTTCTAGCGAGTACGAGTCTGGCCCAAAAGTGATGGACTGATTCTCCTTGTAGTTGCTTGATATCCCGAAGGTCCGAAGACATGGGCTTTGGTCCGATACGGGGATGATCGTCTTGGGCGGTGGGTGGGAAAAAATTCAATGCCACATTGCATTGAGTGTTCAGAATTACAGTTTCCGAATCGTACGAAGGATCCCGGACCGGTGACGGTCCAGTTTTAGAGTGATTTCCTGCCTCTGGCTCACTCATGGAGTCATGGTGATCGAGGATTGGGGTATAGACAGTTTTCAATTCCGACTGTCAGGCAGAATCCATAGCCGGACACTCGATAGTAGCGACAAGGTGGGTGACCGAGGGGACATGAATCTCCCTGTCATCGAGTCTGATCCCGAGCCGATCATAGTTCGGAACCTGGTCATCGATATATGCATAGCTTCGATCCGATCGAACAACTCGTTTAAGAACAAGGCGATGGTAGGATGCGTGTCGCTCACATGAGTGGATTCATCGAGCGGTGTGACGGTTCCAGAGTAACGCCGAAGCGGATCTATGTTTCGTCCAACCACGAGACCTGATGTCTTTGGCGTCAAGGCATCTGGACTTACAGATTCTTCCTCAAGAGGCGAAGGTTCCATTAGAACGAGTATTCCCCGGGAATCAACCACGACCTCTAAGGTTCCGAACCTGATCCTTTGATCGGGGGAGAAATTTCTGATCTGGCTGTGACGGCTGATCGGGATGCCATGTGACGAGGTGTCATCACCGGCGAGACTCTGATCGGGGGTGAGAATCCCCTAGATGTAGATCTCGTTGCTCGTAACGAGGTGAGCCATTGATTCCTTTGGCGCTCACAGAGGAACTCTCAATGAAAGAACCAATGTCGGTGTCAAAACCGGCGAATCTCGGGTAGGGGGTCTCGAACTGTGAGACTAGAATCAATGGTAACAGGAGACGAAGGGGACACAGATTTACCCAGGTTCGGGCCCTCCTATGGAGGTAATAACCTATGTCCTGCTTGGTTGTATTGATGATATGGGGGGTTACAGAGTTGATCTACCTCGAGATCGAAGAGCTAACCCTAGATGAGTTGTCCTCTCTATATCCCTAAACCCTCCGGCTTATATAGACGCCGAGGGTGCCTTGGGTTTACACATGGTCGGTTACATGTCGAAGAGATAAACATGCCTAACTAGAGCTAATAACTTGGAGAGTACGTCATGAATCCTCGAAGCTTCCAACTGGCGTAGGTGGTCTTTGATCGTCTGATGCTCGCTTTGCGGCCCATAAACAATAGGTCGGCTATCCGAGGACCCCCTAATCCAGGACTACCTCACTCAGGCCCACTCCGGAGCGGCGGATGTCTCTATGCAGAACCTAGCCTCGGGAGTCAAAGATGATGCAGGGAAGGACAAGCGAGCGCCAACGCGCTAGGCGGTGCAATTTCCCCTTTGGTGCAAAGGGAGCAAGGACGTACGAGGGTTCCCGAAGCACCGCCCCAAGGTTTCCATTCAAGTGCATCAAGACCACGACCACGAGCCCTGCAGGGCGGATGTCATCGCCGAGCCCACCACTGCATCATCGACAGCCACTTTGCAGGCGAAGACCACCTTTGGATAGGGCGTGGATGTACTCCTGTCCCCCTTCAAACTTGGCTGTTGTGGGATCCCTTCTCGCCATTGTGATAAGGGAAGAGGACCCGGGCCGCTGCTATATAGAGAGAGGCTAGGTCACACCGTAGGGGGCATCCGATCCATGACTTAGCCACCAACCGAACCACCAGACAAGGCAAAGAGCCAAGAACACCACTCGAACCCCCTCGCGAGGCTCAAGACCACAGTACTAGTTCATCCGCCGCACCTCCCCGAGAGGCAATCCACCAAAGCAGGAGTAGGGTATTACGCTTCACAGTGGCCTGAACCTCGGTAAACTGCCGTGTCCATCTTCTTCCTCGTCATCGTGCGAGTTTGCCGTGGTACCGATCGAGTAGCGAGCTAGGTTGGGCGAGGATGCAGGGGATCTTCGCACACGCCCCTGTGTTCGAACCTTGAGGGTTTTGCGGAGTCCGAAATGCGACAATATTGGCAATTGTCTAAACAATAAGTTCGCCATGGTGAAAGTAATAAATTTGCCATGGTATTGTCATAATTGCAAAAAAATATGGTTCAAGAAATAACTTTTCCATGGTTGAAAACAAATTTACCATGATGAAAGAATAAATTTTGCATGGTCCAAAATATAAAATTTCCGTGGTCAAAAGTATAAATTTTCCATGGTCCAAACAATAAATTTTCCATGGACCGAAAAACTAACTTTGACATGGTTAAAAAGTAAATTTACCATGATCAAATTATAAATATTCAATGGTCCAAACTATGACTTTGCCATGGTTGAAGACATAAATTGACATGTCGCAAGCAACAAATTTCCTACAGTCCAAATTACAAAAATTGTCATGGTCTAAATACTAACTTTGCCATAGTGGAAAAGTTTTGCAGGTCATGGAAAATTTGTAGGGAAACTACCTATATCATGGAAATTATACATATAATGGCAACAATTTAGTGCCCATATTGCACATGTTGTCTGCGTTGCAATACAATTAAAAATAACGACAAATTTACCTAAATAGATTATAGCAAAGATGGATAAAAAAGGGGAGTGCTTGTATTGGGGCAGTATGATGGCAAATGTGCGCCCCTCTATCAAAATCCAAAAATGTTTTGTGTTGGAACATAATTGATAAAAAAAACATGGTGTTGGCAAAAATAAAAGGAGCTAAAATGACGTGGCAACTTTAGGAGAGTGAATTTGGAATAAAATGTCATGCATGAAATTTGTGCGCTTGCCATGCATAAGGACATAGGTTATAACTTACAAAGAAACAAAAGATGCTTAAAGTTTTTGTTTGAAAGTAAAATTTGATGACAATTCGGAAAAATGTTCGAGTGTGGCACAAGGCAAATGCAGAGTTTTTTCTTTTGAAAACCTTATAGCAAATACAAAAAAAAAGATTGATTTTCACATGGCAGTTTCAAAACAAAAATTGTTGTTCCACAGCATATGACAACGGTGAGTGGGCATCTCATACATATGAATGATGGCAAGTGAACCTAGGAGTAGACCACGGCTTAATCATATAAAATTTCCACAAAAACAAACCTTAGCAAAATTGCTATCTACTCCCTTCGTATCTAAATACAATATATTTTTAAAATTTTAATATGGACTACATGCGAAACAAAATGAGTGAATCGATTATCTAAATATATTTATATACATCTATACATAGTCTATATTGAAATCTCTATAAAGATACTTATATTTATGAATGGAGGAAGTATATAGTAATAACAAACCTAAGCAAAACTTCCCGCAAAAAGAAGAAAAGAAAAATTGTCGTCTGTGAGGATGTGGATTACCCATTTGCGCAGTCATGTCCTTAAAGCGAACGATCCCCTGGTTAGGACGTGGCAACGTGAGAGATTCGTGTGACGACTACAAAGATGTTCGTTGGAACTTCTTATAAATCCGACAACAAATCTGTACGATTTCTCCAACAAAAAATGTTCCATTAAAATTGTTTCCCCTGTTCGGCTTAGGCCAACTCCAGCGCGACCCTATCCTATTCGCCCGTGTCCGTTTCGGGTAAAACGGACACGCCACGTGGCCCAGCGCGCGGGCGTAAACGGACGTTTGTTCGTTTTCTGTCCGCTTTCGACCCATTCCCGATACAAACTTGATTCGGTTTTGTGGTGAAACGGACAGCGCGCGGACGGGCGGGACGCGTGCTCTTGTTCTTTCCTGGCCTGCCCGTCGGTGGCACAAAGCCGCCTGGCCTTCCCGGCCCCACACCCCATCCCATTTCATTCCCCCCAAAACCTCCCACGCCCCGCCTTCCCGCCCCCACGCCCCATTGCATTTCATTTCCCCCAAGACATCCCACGCCCCACCTTGCCCCTCCGCCCGCCACAGTCCCGTCATGGACGATCCCCCGCCGAACTCCGGCGACCCGGTCGTCGTCCCGGCCACCAAGGCAAAGAACAAGAAGGCGCCCAAGGGTGCGAAGAAGCCGCGGTCGGAACTCACGCCGGAGGACATCGCAAAGCTGGACAAGGAATCAGCCCAGAGGTGGAACCGGCGGGCGGAGGCAAAGAAGAAGGACGCCGCGACCGCGTACGCCATCGAGTGCGCTGCTCTCAAGGCCGCGCGGCAGAAGGACGGTGCTCAAGAGAAGGAGGCCATCGTCAGCAAAGCGCACACCCTCCTCATGATGGGGTTGTGCCGTCTGACGAGCTTCGCGGCTGCGCCCGTCGGGCCGGCGAGTACAGGCTCGTCGGTCGTCCGGCCTTCGTGGTGCCCCTCCCCGACGTCATCGACGACGCCATTGTCGCCCGGTTTCCCTCCGCCAAGGTGCCAAGCCCAGACCCATTTGTCGGGGTCGCCGGAAGTCATCGTGATCGCGCCATCCATGCCGCGTCCCTCGGCCGTCATCGACCTCAACGTCACGCCGGGGTCCTGCAGCGGCGGCCGCCCGTCCATGGAGATGCAAAGAAAGCAAGCCCGACCGTCCTCTACGGACACCATGTCATCGCCTTGCGTCCTGTCCGGCGGAATGCCAACACCGACGCCGACGATCAAAGACCCCTTCTACACCCAGTACATGGAGAATGTTATTTTCGAGGGCCGTGGCGAGGCCTTTCAGACGGGTGGGCAGGGTGGGACCTTCGATCCGGAGGAGACCCAGAGTCAAGATGGCCGTGACGAGTACATGGCCAATGAAGACTTTGAGGCCAACCATGGTGACTCGTGGCATGAAGAAGAGGACATATATTGTGAACATGATGAAGAAGAAGAGGACGGCGTCGATATTGTGGGCAAGCCATTGTTCATTGACGAGCTCACCCAAAGAGCGGAAGCTCAAAAGAGGAAGAAGAGCATTCGTACGGGATCATACACAATAGATGAGGACAAGTTGATTTGCGAAAGTTGAAAGGAGATTGGCCAAAATCCTAGAGTCGGTGCGCAACAAAAGGGAATTGTTTTTCGACAAGAGTTCACAAAACATTCCATGAAAAAGAGTTGTTTCCGTCCTACCAATTTACGAGCGATCGTAGCATCAACTCGATCCAAAAGAGGTGGTTGTTCATCCAATAAGAATGCAACAAATATTGTGCCCCACTTGAGAGCGTTGAAGCACGTCCTGTGTGTGGTCTTGGCATCGGGGACATAGTATGGCCTCTTCTCTTTCCTTTGCTACGGTCGTGCCTCCGCCTCCTCTATGATTAATTGTATTTGCATGTCCAGTTGTTGTTGATCATGTAGGCATTTCAATCTTTGGAAGCATTCAAGGCCCGGCACAATGACAAGCCGTTCACTCTCACGCATCATTGGCAAATCATCAATAATTGCCCTAAGTTCAAAGATCAATACCGTGATCTTCAAAGGAAGAGAGGCAAGAAGGTGGCCGCCTTGGCCGGAGGTGGAGATGGTGAGGCGTTGAAGAGGCCAAGAGACAAGACCAACTCCAAGGTGGACGACAAGCGTGATGCGGCATCGTATGCTTTGCAACAGGCTTTGCATGGCATGATGTCTCAAAAGAAAGTGAGGGACGAGAAGAAGAGACAAGGCAAGGAGGAGCAAATGAAGCAATACATGGAGCTGCAGACAAAGAAGCTTGAGATGGAGGAGGCGGCAAGAAGAGAAAGATCGACATGGAGGAGGCGGCCAGGCAGAGGTAGCTCGACATCGAGGCCGCCAATGCCGCGGCCAGGCAGAGGCAGCTCAACATCGAGGCCACCAATGCCGCAACCAAAGCAAAGGAGGTGGCGCTGGCTATCATGAGCGTGGACACGAGCAAGATGAGCGAGAAGACAAGGAGCTGGTTCGAGGCCCGGTAGAAGGAGATGTTCGATGCCGGTGGCCTGAATTAGGGCGTTTGATCGGCCGTGGGCGTTCTTTTTTGGAGGCTGGCATGGTGAGCCGGCCGCTGGCTGTGTGCCGATGCGAAAACCCTATTCTTTTTGGAGGCTGGCTGTGTTGCCGGCCGCTGGCTGTGTTTGTCGGTGAAAAACTTATTCTTTTTGGAGGCCGGCTATGTTGCCGGCCGCTGGCTGTGTTGCCGGCGAGGACGTGTAGGCTGGCTGTGTTGCCGACGTGATCTAGGGCCGCTTGCATGAACTATGGGTCGTGGCTATCCGAATGCTTGTGTTTGAAAATGAGGCGGACATGATGCGGCCAAGGATGCGTGTGCGCGTTGGGCACACGACCACCGCATCCCAGAAATGGCCCGGACACGACTCCATCGCCCGTCCTAAATGAACAGAATCCGGATAAAACGGACGTATGGATGGGATCACGCGCCTGAAACTGTTGCTTCGGAGGCAATGGCAACGAGGAAAGGAGTTATGTTTGCAAACTCGTTGGGATTTCCAAGGGTGAAAGCGGATTTGGACTCACTCGTGGTGATACAATATTGCACACGTGAAAGCAGATGGTGGGACGCAGCGGCTGCGGTATTCGTGGATTGCGTGGATACGGCGTCACTTATTTGGAAGGTCAAATTTAAACATTGCTTTAGATCTTGTAATTAGGCAGCGTATGTACTAGCTAGCTTTTGTTTTCGTAATAAGATTTCAAACTCCTGAAAGGATGAGGCCCCGGCCTATATTATGTCCAGTCTGATGGACGATGTAATTCATGTTGATTATTAATAAAGATAGCTATGAAGAACTTCAATTAAAAAACTTGTTTCTCCTATTCTTTGGATGTTTGCCGACACTGCCTGGTGAGCTGCAGAAAAGGGGCAAATGAGGAACCAAGCAACCAGCGACGATGTTGCTGGACCGCCGGGTGCAGACGACTGTCTTGCGGTATAAACATAGACTCCTAGTAAGTCAGAGCATCTATGACCGGACCTCTCAAATTCGTCTCAAACATCCGAGGAAGCCGTCCGGTCACTGATCGATAAAAAAATGATCCAACAGGGCTCCTCAAACGTCCGGACAGGCTGTCCGGCTAGTGATCGGTCATAAAAAGACTCAATCGGACTCCTCAAACGTCTAGACTGATTGGCACCCCTCATATCCAGTGCAAAATATAAGACGGATATGGGGACACTATTGTCGTGCGACATTATTTATTTTCATGTAAACACTATTTATTTTCGATGCCAACATTTATTATTTATGTTTAACATTGTTATTATGTGTATGGATTTGCATGTATTTAAAAGTCTAGAATAAAGATATGTAAATGATGGGAGCGAGATATGGGTGTCCGTCCAGATACGTCCGCGGTCGCATAGGAGGCTGAAAATTTACCAACTACGGTTGTAGATGCTCTAAGAGCAACTCTCACCACGCGATCCAAACGGACGCGTGCTTTGTCCGTGTTTTGTCTGTTTGGAACGGCATGTCCGTCCTTTTTTGTAAATGGGTCAGCCATGCGCCCAATGCACCGACCCAATTATTGTCCTCATGGCCGAACGACGTCTATTTTCTATCGGACATTATTTATTTTTTGGATTTGCACATTATTTTTATTTCAAATTCTTAATACATACATTTTTTTCATCAATTCTTCGTTACGAATACAAAACCAATGAGAACAAGAACCATAATTAGACAATTTAAAATATATCCAACTTCTCTAACTGCTCCCACTAGTTGGACTAAGATTTTCTCTATGTCTTCACTTTTGATCTGTGGATTCTTGAGCTTAACAATGTCTTATTTCTTTTGTAAAGAAGTAGACGTTGCTTCCCCGTTGGTCTCTTCTTTGCTTTCATCTATGGCTTCAAGTCTAGATAGAAGTGAACGAACATCTAGCAATTTTCATGAGGTCAATAGATCGATGTATTCTTCTTCCCAAAACAAAAATTTGCATCCGTCGAAAAACAAAAAATTAAGCAAATAAGCTACCGAAATTTCAACGATTCAGAGAGCAAAAGGCAGCACAAAAAGCATACCCCATCGTTTATGCACTTGATGAACACCCAACCGGGATGTTTTGGCGTCCAAGAAACGCATCGGAGGACATGAAGCTCGCAGTCGTCACACTTTATGAACGACAACGGTGAGGCGGTCAGCCTCTGGGCCAGCGCCGACCCAGGACGTCAGCCGGGTGTGGCTTTTCCGACGGACCGACGACGGTACAGATCTGAACGGCTAGAGGCGGATTGCGCACCTGCATGCGACACCGAGGCTTTTCCTAGACTAGGTGGACTGGCTCCCGGCCAATCCATGGCAAGTGCAGTCCGCCGCCAGTAGGACGCGCCAAATCTAGCCGGCAGGATGCGCCAAAACTTGTCGCCGCCGCCACAGATCTACCACTAGGCCTCCCGCATCGGGTCGATGGAGCCACCCCACCGGTGAATGTGCTACTAGGTATAGAAGGGAGGGATCTGGAAAGCAAGGTGGCCGGGGACAATGGGGTCGGCCTAGGGTTTGCGCACTTTGCCGACGATGGGTGAGAAAGGGGATAAAAAGAGGAGACTGTGCTGCCGACTAGCGGGCCTGGGGAAGGTGCACGTGGGCGAGGCACGTGTCCGTCTCGTGTCTGTGCCGACATAAACTGGACTCAAAAATGGGTCAGAAATGGTTATGTGGGCGGATGAAAAGCGGACGCGTGTCCGTTTAGGTCAATGTTGTATGATGATAGAATTGCACGATGTATTGATCAGGTGCAACCGCACGTATATATGATGTGCAAGGTGAGCCACGACCTCAACTATACAAGACTAGGAGGTGGGCCTAGACACAATATATGCACACATATATATACTCAACACCCCCCTCGCAGTCGAAGCGGCACCATCGCTGACGCAAAGACTGGATCAGAACTCCTCGAAGGACGCCGTGGGCAAGCCTTTGGTCATGATATCTGCAAACTGCTGGGAGGTCGGAACGTGTAAGACACGAACGTGGCCAAGGGCGACCAGATCCCGAACAAAGTGAATATCAAGCTCAATGTGCTTGGTGTGGCAATGATGAACCGGGATAGCAAAGAGGTAGGCGGTCGAGACATTGTCATAGTAGACCACCGTTGCCTTGTCGACTGGGCACTAGAGCTCATGAAGAAACTGGCGAAGCCATGAACACTCGGCGACGACATTGTCCACGACGCGATACTCAGCCTCAGCACTGTACCGGGAGACCATAGGTTGTCGCTTGGAAGACCATGAAACTAGTGATGGTTCAAGGAAGACATAGTAACCTGAGGTGGAGCGACGGGTGTCGGGGTAGCCGACCCAGTCAGCGTTGGTGTAGGCGGTGAGCTTGGTGAACGCAGAGGTGTGCAACGTCAGACCAAGGTCCACAGAGCCGCGGATGTAGCGAAGGATCCACTTGACGAATGTCCAATGAGCATCTCGAGGGGCATGCATGTGAAGGCACGCCTACTGCACAACAGACTGGAGCTCCGATCAAGTGAGGGTGGGGGACTGCAGAGCACCCACAATAGACCGATAGAAAGGAGCATCCGGAGCAGGAGAACCATCAGTATCAGAGAGCTTGGCCTTCGTGTCAACATGGGTGGCCGCGGGTCTACAATTAAGCATGTCGGCACGGTCAAGGAGCTCAAGAGCGTACTTCTGCTGGTGGAGGAATAAACCATCAGGACGGCGCACTACCTCGACACCGAGGAAGTAGTGTAAAGGACCCAGATATTTGATGGCGAACTCAGCACGGAGACGACCAGTGAGCTGACTGAGAAGCCTCGAGGTGCAAGATGTCAGGATAATGTCATGGACATAGAGGAGCAGATATGCAGTGGCGGCTCCCTGGTGATAAACGAACAACGAAGCATTCGAGCGTGCGGGGCAAAAACCGAGTTGATGCAGAAACGCCGCGATGCGCTGGTACCAGGTGCGAGTAGCCTGCTTCAGCCCATATAATGAGCACGAAAGCAGGCACACGTGATCATGATGCGTCAGATCAACAAACCCGGTGGGTTGCTGATAGAAGACCTTCTCCTGAAGGTGACCATGAAGGAAGGCGTTGGAGACGTCCATCTAGTGTACTGGCCAGGCACGGGAGACTGCAAGTTGTAGTATAGTGCGGGTCATGCCTGGCTTAACAACCAGAGCGAAGGTGTCGGTGTATTCGACGCCGGTGTTGGGGAACGTTGCATGGGAAACAAAAAATTTCCTACGCACACGCAGATTTATCCATGGTGATGAGCATCTACGAGAGGGGGAGTGGATCTACGTACCCTTGTAGATCGCTAAGCGGGAAGCGTTAAGAAACGCGGTTGGTGTAGTCAAACGTCTTCGCGATCCAAATCGCTGAGCATCCCGCGATCCAATCATGATCCGTCCCGCGGTCCAATCACGATCCGTCCCGCGAACTTGATCACGATCCGTCCCACGAACTTGATCACGATCCTTCCGATCTAGCGCCGAACGGACGACACCTCCGCGTTCAGCACACGTACAGCTTGATGACGATCTCCGCCGTGTTGATCCAGCAAGAAGGAGCGGAGAGGAAGAAGAGTTCTCCGGCAGTGTGACAGTGCTCCGGCGATGGTGGTGGAGCTATTCCGGCAGGGCTTCGCCTAAGCGCTGTAGAAAACCGATCTAGAGGAGAAACTATGCGCTGGAGGAACGGGCAGCACGTGGCTGAAAATTCTGTGCAAAAACCCTAAAACCTCCCGTATATATAAGAGGAAGAGAGGAGGAGTAGTCGGCCGAACCGGATGGGAGAGGTGGAATCCACCTCCAATCCTAGTAGGACTAGGATTCACCCTATTTTTGCCTTTTTCCACTTTTTCTCTTTGGTTTTTTCTCCCTAGCCGCATGGGCTTTGTGTGGGACTTCCACCAGCCCACTAAGGGCTGGTATTCACTCTCCCACATCCCATGTTGCCTCTTGGGTCGAAATACCCCTCCCGATGGTCTCCCGATACACTACCGACACTCTCGGTACACTACCGATGAGCCCGAAACTTTTCCGGCGACCAAAATAGGACTTCCTATATATCAATCTTTACCTCCAGACCATTTTGGAGATCCTCATGACGTCCGAGATCTCATACGGAACTCCAAACAACCTTCGGTTACCACCATACATAACTATATACTACCGAAACGTCACCAAACCTTAAGTGTGCAGACCCTGCGGGTTCGAGAACTATGTAGACATGACCGAGACACCTTGACGGTCAATAACCAATAGCGGGACATGGATGCCCATATTGGTTCCTACATATTCTATGAAGATCTTTATCGGTCGAACCTCTATGTCAAGGATTCAGTTAATCCCGTATGATGTTCCCTTTGTTCTTCGTTATGTTACTTGCCCGAGATTCGATCATCGGTATCTCCATACCTAGTTCAACCTCGTTACTGGCAAGTCTCTTTACTCATTCCGTAATACAAGATCCCGCGACTAACACTTAGTCACATTGCTTGCAAGGCTTATTGTGATGTTGTATTACCGAGTGGGCCCTGAGATACCTCTCCGTCGCACGGAGTAACAAATCCCAGTCTTGATCCATGCCAACTCAACAGACACCCTCGGAGATACCTTTAGAGCACCCTTTATAGTCACCCAGTTATGTTGCGACGTTTGATACACACAAGGCAATCCTCCGATGTCCGTGAGTTGCATGATCTCATGGTCATAGGAACACATACTTGACATGCAGAAAACAGTAGCAATAAACTGACATGGTCAGATGCTACGTTTGTAGTTTGGGTCTTGTCCATAACATCATTCTCCTAATGATGTGAACCCGTTATCAAATGACATCTCATGTCAATGGCTAGGAAACCTTGACCATCTTTGATCAACGAGCTAGTTCACTAGAGGCATACTAGGGACAGTGTGTTTTCTATTTACCCACACATGTAATGTGTTTCCAATCAATACAATTATAGCATGGATAATATACGATTATCATGAACAAGGAAATATAATAATAAACACTTTATTCATTGCCTCTAGGGCATATTTCCAACAGTCTCCCACTTGCACTAAAGTCAATAATCTAGTTCAGATCACTATGTGATTTACATGGTAATGAATCGAACACCCATGGAGTTCTAGTGTTGATCATGTTTAGCCCTTGGAAGAGGTTTAGTCAACGGGTCTGCAACATTCAGATCCGTGTGCACTTTGCAAATATTTATGTCCTTCTCCTCGATGTAATCGCGGATGGAGTTGAAGTGTCGCTTTATGTGTCTGGTCCTCTTGTGAAACCTTGGTTCCTTGGCCAGAGCAACGGCACCAGTGTTGTCACAGAACATGTTCATTGGATTCAGTGCACTGGGCACTACTCCAAGATCTGTCATGAACTGCTTCATCTAGACACCTTCCTTCACCGCCTCCGAGGCTGCGATGTACTCCGCTTCACATGTAGAATCGGCTACCACGCTTTGCTTGGAACTGCACCAGCTTACCGCTCCCCCGTTGAGAATAAATACGTATCTGGTTTGCGATTTAGAGTCATCCGGATCAGTGTCAAAGCTTGCATCGACATAACCCTTTACGACGAGCTCTTCATCACCTCCATAAACGAGAAACATTTCCTTAGTCCTTTTCAGGTACTTAAGGATATTCTTGACCGCTGCCCAGTGTTCCATTCCAGGATCACTTTGAAACCTTCCGGCCATACTTACGGCAAGGCTGACATCCGGTCTTGTGCACAGCATTGCATACATGATAGAGCCTATGGCTGAAGCATAGGGGATGACACTCATCTTTTCTCTATCTTCTGCAGTCACTAGGCATTGAGTCTTACTCAACTTCACACCTTGTAACACAGGCAAGAACACCTTCTTGGACTGATCCATTTTGAACTTCTTCAAAACTTTATCAAGGTATGTGCTCTGTGAAAGTGCTATTAAGCGTCTCGATCTATCTCTATAGATCTTAATGCCTAATATGAAAGCAGCTTCTCCTAGGTCCTTCATTGAAAAAATCTTGTTCAAATATTCCTTCACGCTTTCCAGCATTTCTATATTGTTTCCAATCAGCAATATGTCATCCACATACAATATTAGAAACGCTATAGAGCTACCACTCACTTTCTTGTAAACACAAGCTTCTCCATAAACTTGTATAAAACCAAACGCTTTGATCACCTCATCAAAGCGCTTATTCCAACTCCGAGATGCTTGCACCAGCCCATAAATGGATTGCTGGAGTTTGCAAAATTTGTCAGCATTCTTTGGATCGACAAAACCTTCCGGTTGCATCATATAGAACTCTTCCTCAAGGAAACCGTTGAGGAACGCTGTTTTGACATCCACCTGCCAAATTTCATAGTCGAAATATGCAGCTATTGCTAACATGATTCTGACGGACTTAGGCATCGCTACGGATGAGAAGGTCTCATCGTAGTCAACTCCTTGAACTTGTGAAAAAACCTTTGCCACAAGTCAAGCTTTATAGACGGTGACATTACCGTCAGCGTCTGTCTTCTTCTTAAAGATCCATTTGTCCTGAATGGCCTTTTTCCCTTCAGGTAATACTTGCAAAGTCCATACTTTGTTTTCATACATGGATCCCATCTCGGATTTCATGGCCTCTAACCATTTTTCGGAATCCGGGCCCATCACTGCTCCTCCATAGCTTGTAGGTTCATTGTTGTCCAACAACATGACCTCCAAGACAAGGTTGTCGTACCACTCAGGAGCAGTACGCGCCCTTGTCGACCTACGAGGTTCAATAGTAGCTTCATCCAAAGCTTCATGATCATCATTAACTTCGTCTTCTACCATCTTAGGTTCCACAGAAACATCTTTCTGCACTACACTACTTTCTGGTTGAAGTAAAGGTTCAATAACCTCATCAAGCTCTATCTTCCTCCCACTCAATTCTTTCGAGAGAAACTCTTTCTCAAGAAATGTTTCGTACTTAGCGACAAACACTTTGCCTTCGGATCTGACATAGAAGGTATACCCGACTGTCTCTTTCGGGTATCCTATGAAGACGCATTTCTTCGCTTTGGGTTCCAGCTTTTCAGGCTGAAGCTTTTTGACATAAGCATGACATCCCCAAACTTTAAGAAACGACAACTTTGGCCTCTTGCCAAACCATAGTTCATATGGTGTCGTCTCAACGGATTTCGATGGTGCCCTATTTAAAGTGAATGCAGTTGTCTCTAATGCATAACCCCAAAACGATAGTGGCAAATCAACAAGAGACATCATAGAACGCACCATATCTAATAAGGTTCGATTACGACGTTCGGACACACCATTACGCTATGGTGTTCCGGGCGGTGTCAACTGTGAAACAATTCCACACTGTCTTAAGTGACTACCAAACTCATAACTCAGATATTCACCTCCTCGATCAGATCGCAGGAACTTAATCTTCTTGTTACGATGATTCTCAACTTCACTCTGAAATTGCTTGAACTTTTCAAACGTTTCAGACTTGTGTTTCATTAAGTAAATATACCCATATCTACTTAAGTCATCAGTGAAGGTGAGAAAATAACGATATCCACCACGCGCTGTAACATTCATTGGACCGCACACATCAGTATGTATGATTTCCAATAAGTCACTTGCCCATTCCATTGTTCCAGAGAACGGTGTTTTAGTCATCTTGCCCATGAGGCATGGTTCACATGTGTCAAGTGATTCAAAATCAAGTGACTCCAAAAGTCCATCAGCATGGAGCTTCCTCATGCGTTTTACACCAATATCACCTAAACGGGAGTGCCACAAGAAAGTGGTACTATCATTATCAACTCTACATCTTTCGGCATCAATGTTATGAACATGTGTGTCATCACTATCAAGATTCAATATGAATAAACCCCTCACATTGGGTGCATGACCATAAAATATATTACTCATATAAATAGAACAATCTTTATTCTCTGATTTAAATGAGTAACCGTCTCGCAATAAACAAGATCCAGATATAATGTTCATGCTTAACGCAGGCACTAAATAGCAATTATTCAGGTGCGTCACTAATCCCGATGGTAATCGAAGAGAGAGCGTGCCGACGGCGATCACATCAACCTTGGAACCATTTTGCACGCGCATCGTCACTTCGTCCTTCGCCAGTCTTCATTTATTCCGTAGTTCCTGCTTTGAGTTGCAAATGAGAGCAACCGAATCGGTATCAAATACCCAGGCACTACTACGAGAGCTAGTAAGGTACACATCAATAACATGTATAGCATATATACCTTGTTTGTTGTTGGCCGCCTTCTTGTCAGCCAGGTACTTGGGGCAATTCCGCTTCCAGTGACCAGTTCCCTTGCAATGAAAGCACTCAGTTTTTGGCTTGGGTCCATGCTTGGGCTTCTTTACAGGAGTAGCAACTGCTTTGCCATCCTTCTTGGTTTTACCCTTCTTGCCCTTGCCCTTGACCTTGCCATTTTTCTTGAAACTAGTGGTTTTATTGACCATCAACACTTGATGTTCTTTCTGGATTTCGGACTCAGCGACTTTTAGCATCGCAAACAGCTTGGCGACTGACTTGTTCATCATGTGCATGTTATAGTTCATCACAAAGCTCTTGTAACTAGGTGGTAGTGATTGAAGAACTCTGTCAGTGATCGCCTATGGCGGAAGGGCAATTCCCAACTCCGCTAGACGAATTGAATACCCAGACATTCTGAGTATATGTTCACTGATAGACCTGTTCTCCTCCATCTTGCAAGCATAGAACTTATCGGAGGTTTCATACCTCTCGATCGGGGCATTCTTCTGAAAGATAAACTTCAACTCCTGGAACATCTCATATGCTCCATGACATTCAAAACGTCTTTGAAGTCCCTGTTCCAAGCCATACAATATTGCACACTGAACAATTGAGTAATCTCCAGTACGTGCCTCCCAAGCATTCTTAACGTCTTCGGAGGTCATGTCTTCTGGTTGGTCACCAAGCGGTGCATCAAGGACATATGATTTCTGGGAAGTCGTGAGGATAATCCTCAGATTATGGGCCCAGTCAACAAAGTTACTTTCATCATCTTTCAATTTAGCTTTCTCTAGGAACGCATTAAAATTCAGGGGTGCTACTACACGAGCCATTGATCTACAACATAAATATGCAAAGTTTACTTAGACTATTGTTCAAGATAATGAATTTAGTTAATCAAATTACTAAAGATCCCACTCAAATCGACATCCCTCAGGTCATCTGAGTGTCACATGATCCAAATTCACCAACTCAAGTCCGATCATCACGTGAGTTGAGGTGGCTTCAATGGTGAACATCTCATGTTGATCATATATACTATATGACTCATGTTCGACCTTTCAGTCTCTTGTGTTCTGAGGCCATGTCTGTACATGCTAGGCTCGTCAAGTTTAACCTGAGTGTTCTGCATGTGCAACACTGGCTTGCACCCGTTGTATGTGAACGTAGAGTCTATCACACCCGATCATCACGTCGTGTCTCAACACGAGAACTTTCGCAACGGTGCACACTCGGGGAGAACACAATTCATCTTGAAATTTAAGTGAGGGATCACCTTATAATGCTACCATTGTCCTAAGCAAAACAAGGTGCATAAAAGGATTAACATCACATGCAATTCATAAGTAACATGATATGGCCATGAACTTGTGCTTTTGATCTCCATCTAGAAAGCACCGACATGATCTCCATCGTCACCGGCATGACACCATGATCTTCATCATCTTGATCTCCATCAACGTGTCGCCATCGGGGTTGTCGCGCCCAACATGCTTCTACTACTATTGCTACCGTTTAGCGATAAAGTAAAGCATTACACAACGCTTAATGATTGACACGCAGGTCATACAATAATTAAAAACAACCCTGTGGCTCCTGCCGGTTGCCGTACTCATCGACATGCAAGTCGTGATAATCTATACATCACATGATCATCTCATACATCACATATATCACATCATGTAATTGGCCATATCACATCACAACATACCCTACAAAAACAAGTTAGACGTCCTCTAATTGTTGTTGCATGTTTTACGTGGCTCTTACGGGTATCTAGCAAGAACAATTATCATCTATGCAAAAAACCACAATGGTGATACACTAGTTGCTTTTCAACCTTCTCAAGGACCGCCTTTGTCGAATCCGATCCAACTAAAGTGAGAGAAACTGGCACCTGCAAGCCATCTATGCAACAAGTTACCGTCGAGGGAACCGATCTCTCGTAAGCGGACGAGTAATGTTGGTCCGGGTTGCTTCATCTCACAATACCGCTGAACCAAAATCCGACCAAGGGAGGAAGCAATCTAAGCATCAACGCCCACAAACCTTTTGTGTTCTACTCGAGATCTCATCTACACATAAACCTAGCTCTGATACCACTATTGGGGAACGTTGCATGGGAAACAAAAAATTCTTACGCACACGTAGATCTATCCATGGTGATGAGCATCTACGAGAGGGAGAGTGGATCTACGTACCCTTGTAGATCGCTAAGCAGGAAGCGTTAAGAAACGCAGTTGGTGTAGTCGAACGTCTTCGCGATCCAAATCGCCAAGCGTCCCACGATCCAATCACGATCCATCCTGCGATCCAATCACTATCCGTCCCGCGAACTTGATCACGATCCGTCCCACGAACTTGATCACGATCCTTCCAATCTAGCGCCGAACGGACGGCACCTTCGCTTTCAGCACACATACAGCTTGATGACGATCTCTGCCGTCTTGATCCAGCAAGAAGGAGCATAGAGGAAGAAGAGTTCTTCGGCAGCGTGACGGTGCTCCGGCGATGGTGGTGGAGCTATTCCGGTAGGGCTTCGCCTAAGCGCTGCAGAAAACCGATCTAGAGGAGAAACTATGCACTGGAGGAACGGACAACACATGGCTGAAAATTCTGTGCAAAAACCCTAAAACCTCCATTATATATAAGAGGAAGAGAGGAGGAGGCTTGGCCCAAGGGCCAAGCCTCTAGGAGTCGGCTGAACCAGGTGGGAGAGGTGGAATCCACCTCCAATCCTAGTAGGACTAGGATTCACCCTATTTTTGCCTTTTTCCATTTTTTCTCTTTGGGTTTTTTCTCCCTAGCCGCATGGGCTTTGTGTGGGACTTCCACCAGCCCACTAATAGCTGGTATTCACTCTCCCACAGCCCATGTTTCCTCTTGGATCGAAATACCCCGCCCGATGGTCTCCTGGTACACTACCAGCACTCCCGGTACACTACCGATGAGCCCGAAACTTTTCCGGCGAGCAAAATAGGACTTCTATATCAATCTTTACCTCCGGACCATTTCGGAGCTCCTCATGATGTCTGGGATCTCATCCGGGACTCCGAACAACCTTCGGTTACCACCATACATAACTCTATACTACCGAAACGTCACCAAACCTTAAGTGTGCAGACCCTGCGGGTTCGAGAACTATGTAGACACGACCGAGACACCTCGACGGTCAATAACCAATAGCGGGACCTGGATGCCCATATTGGTTCCTACATATTCTACGAAGATCTTTATCGATCGAACCTCTATGTCAAGGATTCAGTTAATCCCGTATGATGTTCCCTTTGTTCTTCGGTATGTTACTTGCCCGAGATTCGATCGTCGGTATCTCCATACCTAATTCAACCTCATTACTGGCAAGTCTCTTTACTCGTTCTATAATACAAGATCCCGCGACTAACACTTAGTCACGTTGCTTGCAAGGCTTATTGTGATGTTGTATTACCGAGTGGGCCCTGAGATACCTCTCCGTCACACGGAGTAACAAATCCCAGTCTTTATCCATGCCAACTCAACAGACACCCTCGGAGATACCTGTAGAGCACCTTTATAGTCACCCAGTTACGTTGCGACGTTTGATACACACAAGGCAATCCTCCGATGTCCGTGAGTTGCATGATCTCATGGTCATAGGAACACATACTTGACATGCAGAAAACAGTAGCAATAAACTGACATGGTCAGATGCTACGTTTGTAGTTTGGGTCTTGTCCATAACATCATTCTCCTAATGATGTGAACCCGTTATCAAATGACATCTCATGTCAATGGCTAGGAAACCTTGACCATCTTTGATCAACGAGCTAGTTCACTAGAGGCATACTAGGGACAGTGTGTTTTCTATTTACCCACACATGTAATGTGTTTCCAATCAATACAATTATAGCATGGATAATATATGATTATCATGAACAAGGAAATATAATAACAAACACTTTATTCATTGCCTCTAGGGCATATTTTCAACAACCGGTACGTTGGCGGAAGCCACGAACGACCCAACACGCCTTGTAGCGGTCGAGAGTACCATTAGGATGGACTTTGTGCTTGAAAACCCACTTTCCAAAGATCACGTTAGCGTGACAGGGACGAGGGACAAGCTGCCAAGTCCAGTTATTCTACAACGCGTCAAACTCCTCCTGAATCGCCGCAACCTAGAGGGGATCAGGCAGTGCCGCTCGAACAGAGGACGACAGCGGTGACAACACGGAGGTGGAGGCGGTGCAGACGTACTCATCCGAAGCATACCACGTGCTCGGATAGTGGATGCTCACCTGAGCACGAGTGATGGGACCAGCCAACGGGGCAGCCACGGGTGGCGCAGACGGGGCGGACGAAGGTGTCGAGGCCGCGGGCAACGCAGGCAAGGCAGGTGTCTGTGGCGCCGCGGGCGAGGCCGGCTCATCAGGTGACGGCGGGGCCACGAGCAAGGACGGTTGCATGGTCAAGGGCAGACCGGAGAAGGTCGACGCCGATGACGAGCTCGCAGCGATGCTAGGGAGCACAACGCCCGAGCCGGCGGAGGCCTCGGCGGGAGTGCCGTGGCGGGCCTCAAAGCAAGGTGGCGTGCCGATGGCCACATGCGCACGCCCGGGGTGATGACTCAGAGACCCAGCGCCATCAGAGTCCGGCAACGAAGGAGCGGCCGGAGGCACCTGCTGAAAGGGAAACACAAACTCGTCAAAGTAAACATGCCGGGAGGTGTACATGCGATGGGAGACTGGATCATAGCAGCGGTATCCTTTGGAGTTGGGAGGATAACCGATGAAGATGCAGGCAACAGAACGTGGAGCGAGTTTGTGGGGAGTGATGTCGACTATGCTGGGATAGCAGAGGCACCCAAAAATACGCAAGCCATCATAGGAAGGCGGCGTACCAAATAGAAGGTGGTGGGGCGCATAATTCCAGTGCGGCCTGCAGGGGCGGAGATTCAGAAGAAGCAACATCCGGCCAGAAGCGAGGAGGCACGTTGGCATGAAAAAGGAGGGTGCGAACGCGGTCATTGAGAGTGCTTAAGACACGTTCAGCGCGACCATTTTGTTGTGATGTATACGTGCATGTGAGACAAAAAATTGTGCCATGGTGTGCGAGAAAAGTACGAAATGCAAGACTGTCGAACCCTTTTCCATTATTAGTATGAAGAGCGAGAATGGGGCGCCCAAACTGCATGCTGACATAGTGGTAAAAAGCCGTCAAAGTTGAGAGTGCATCTGATTTCCGTCGTAAAGGAAAAGTCCACACATAATGGGAGTAATCATCAACAATAATGAGATAGTAGACATAGCCCGAATTACTAGGAACTGGAGAGGTCCACACATCACTATGGATCAACTGAAAAGGAAAAGACGCAATGGTGGCTGAATTATTAAACGGAAGGCGAACATGTTTGCCGACACGGCATGCATGACAAGTGTGATCCTCTACTTTATTAAAATGAAAACCGAAACTCCTAAGAATATGACGAAGAGTGGCGGGGTTAGGATTGCCAAAGGTCGATGCCGGCCGAGAGAGCAACTGGAGCGATGGTGGTGGAGGACTTCGGGTGGACCGAATAGAGATCGTCGTCGGGACAATCACATCGGTGGAGTATCATCCTGGTTCGAGCATCCTTGACACAAAAAACAAATCCGTCAAACTCAACAGTTACGGGATTTTCACGAGCAAGATAACAAACGAAAACAAGGTTCTATATGAGGTCAGGAGAAACAAGAATGTTAGGCATAGTGAGTGGCATGGAAGAAGAAGTAAACGAGGTGTGCCCGACATGAGTGATCGGGAGGGTGGAGCCATCGCCGACAGTGATGCAGGTGGAAGTGGTGACGGGAGAGAAAGAGGTGAAGTTACCCGGATGAGCGAACATGTGGGCAGTAGAACCGGTGTCCATGTACCAATCACCGCCACCAGGATAATTGCTGGGTGAAGGAGTGGAATGCAGCGCGACAAGGAGCGCCGGATCCCATGGCGGTGAGGGCATAGCCGACGGGGGTGATGGAGACGCCATGCCGTAGGTGCCGGTCATCTGCGGCAGTGGTGGAGTCGAGAACCCTCCGTAGGAGGGTGGCCTGACGAGATAAGCCTGATAAGCCAGCGGGCCCGACGCGGGCATGGTCGGTGCGGGGGCCTGAGGAACCGGCATGGTGTAGGCATGGACAACACATGTCCATGGGTTGTAGCCGCTGGTCCAATGCGGGGGTTGCTGCTAGGGGCCGATGCCCTGCTGCTGATGGCGACCATCGCGTCGACCGCCCCCTTTGCGGCATGCGGGAGGAGACGCCGGTGGGGCTGGAGGCACGCCGAACGGCACCGGTGGCATCGGGAGTAGCGGAAGCTGCTGTGGCGCAGGGGATGGGGGCGCTGCTGGTGAGGAGCGGTGAGGGGTGGTGGAGGACCAGCGCGAGTGGTGCCGGTGGCTGGGCAACGTGCATGGCCCGACTCTTCACCTGCTTCATCCGGTGCTCCTCCAACCGGAGATAGGCCACGAACTTGGCGAAGGATGGCTCGGTGATGAGGGAAAGGTTCGCCGCGGCATTGCCGAAGTCCTCGTTGAGACCGGCGGTGAGTGTGCTGAGAAGGTCATCGATCTTCGCGCCAATATCGCGGAGCTCGTCAGCAAGGGTCTTGAGACAAAGGCAATATTCGTCGACGGAGGAGTTGTCTTGGTGGCACCCAGAAAACTCTTGTTGCAAGAAGACGCGGTGTTGGAGGCGATTGTCGGTGAAGAGCCCGTTCAGCTTGGTCCAAACCGCACAAGCATCGTCACCATCGTGCACGACCGTGTGAAACAGATTGGGCGAGATGGTGATGAAGAACCAGCGGGTGAGGGTGGCATCGATAGTGGACCACTCATGGTGCGCAGGCACAAGGCTGAAATCAACGGATCCATCCACATGATCGAGAAGATTGTACTCCCGAAACACAACGGAGAAGTAGGTCTTCCATGCGTAGTAGTAGGAATCCGTCTGGTTAAGACGAACCGGAACACGGTCGTGGATGTTGAGGTTGCGGAGGTCGGCGGCATCGAGAGGGTTGGCGTCGGCGAAGGGGTTGGAGCTAGAGGAGGTAACGGAAGACATGACGGTGGCGGCGACGCGAACCGGCGCGACGACGGCGGCTAGGGTTTGTGGCAGCGCCGGCGCAAGAGGACGCGGCGGCGACGCTAGGAGGGCGAGGCGGCAGCGATAGAGTGGGGGAGGCGGCGGCGCGAGGGAGCGCAGCGACGGATGGTAGATGCGGCGGCGGCGGCGCAGGAGGGTGGGCGCGGCGGCGGCGGGCGAAAGATAGGGTTAGAACCTAAAAAACCGATATCATGTATGATGATGGAATTGCACGATGTATTCATCAGATGCAACCGTACGTATATATGACATACAAGGTGAGCCACGACCTAAACAATACAAAACTAGAAGGTAGGACAGACACAATATATGCACGCACACGCGCGCGCAAACACACACGCGCGTGTGCATGTGCGTGCATATATTGTGCATATATATACTCAACAAACGCGTTGGATCGAATTTTTTTTCATAACAACCCAAACGGATTCACGCGAACGAAATAGATCGCGCGCGTTGGAGATACTTTAAGTTATCACAATCTGAATTCTTAGTAGCAAACTGAGCTCGCGCTTCCCAGCCTCTTTGGGTACGCGTACGCGCGGCCAGACGCGTTGGTAGATCCATGCCGGCGGCGTCAGGCACCCGTCATGGCCGGCGCTGATCTGCAGAGGCATGGACACAACCATGTCCATTACTCCCCATCACGCCCGCCCGCACGCACGCAGACGGATGGCCCTGGCCTGCCCACGATCGCCATGCCCAACCAACGGGAGAAACAATCTGATTGATGAGTTCCTCGCAGCAGTCGATTGGACGTTGAGCGCGTCGAAATTCCCTGACCGGTGATTCTTCCGAAAACAGTGCGCTGCCTGTGCCCTTGCGGTTTGGATGCGAGCGGGGAGAATTTTTCGCAACCAACGCTGCGCCCGTGCGCCCCACCACCACTGCAACCCCGAATGGGTCACGATCTTTATCATAGAACTTTACTGCTGATCCTGCAAGCTTTTTTCATCGCTAAATTTTTTTGTCAGTCCACTTTCAGAGAAACTTTTCCGGCTGATACAGTTTCAGGAAAGAGCTTCTCGGCCGCGTCAAAGTTGCTACTGGAGGTGCAGCCGATATTTCTCAGAGGTCAGTGCGGTTGCTTGGCCAGCAAACATTGATCACTTCCGAAGCCATGCTTATCGGGAGAGTTAATAGCAGAGAAAGGCGAAGTTACGCCTGACCTAATAACCAATCATGGTTGATGAACCCCTCGATCGGGACCATGGATGGACACGCACGAAAGCAACCAGGGCAGGGCAGGGCAGGCACACACCTACATGCCTGCCTGCTCCCATCAACGCAAGCCACGATCCCATCAGTTAGCTACATGTAATCATCCACGCCACATACACCCCTCATCTCCGCCGGGCCGGGCAACGCCCGGCACGAGGGTCCCCCGGCGACGCTCTCCTCCACAATCCACATACGCCGCGCTCCGGCAACCGGGCCCCGGACGCCGATCGATGATGGATAGATCGACGACGACGTGCCATCCGTCCCCCGTCCCCCCCCCCCCCCCCCCCACCCATATGCATGCATGCATGCATGCTTCGCCGATCTCCATACATCGATCAAGACGATCATCGTCGTCGACCGCTGGCCGGGCACTCGAGCTCTCGGCCCTCGCACGGGCGCCGTGACCACATCCGTCTCCTTGGATCAGGCTTCGTTTTGAGAGCACAAGAAAGTTGTAGCGCAACGCGTAACGTAGCACCACTACGTCTAAAAGTTGTAGGCGCACGGGAATCATGGCCTCACGCACGCAGGGGGGAGGGAGGAAAAGGGGTTTGTTCGCTTGCCTTCCCTTTTTGCCGGTGCGTAGTACGTGAGCGCGCGGCATGCACAACTTGTGAGCAGGCCCTCGTACAGTCCTACCTTTTGTTTCCTTGTACCTGTCATGACCCCCGATTCCCTCGCTGGCCTCCATCGACTTTTGGCGTCCTGAATCAAGGACACTCGATCATCGGAGAGGGCCGGCCGAGGAAAAGTTCATGGAGGGTAGCTAGCGACGGCCAAGGCATCAAAGCGGATCGCCTCAGCGATTTATCCCTCTGGATCTAGAAATTACCCAGGCTAGAAAACAAACTGTAGTACTACTAGCAGTACTACTTACCAGTCGAGACCAGTCTCGTGCTAAGTGTCCGTCCAGTGAGTCTCATGGTAGTAACAGGGAGGGAAAATATGGCATTGAATGCATGCATGATGTTGCTGCCGTATAACCTGATCATGGCTTTGACTGATTGGCGCATAGCATAAAGTCGGACACGACCCCGTTATCTTTCTCTTCCTTTTCTCGATGGAGCGAGCGAAAGGGAAGGCCCGGTCCTTTTCGATCGGGCATGAATGAATCGCATCGTATCGCTGTGCTTGCGTTCCGCTGGTACAGTGACACGCACGTCAGGCAGAGACTGTTTCGTCCCAAATCGATCCACACAATGTATGGAAAAAGAAAAAAAACTCGACGAATAATTGAGATGGCACTGTATGACAGTTTCAAACCCGCTTTTATTTTAGTCCTCGGGCTCTATCCTTATGATTTGTTGACAACTAAAATTCCTCGCCTCAAAGAGGCGGTCATCGGTCATGGCCCAGGGTAGAAGATACAGCCTGAGCAACCGCAAAAAAAATAAAAGAGGAAAAGAAACGGTCTGAGCGTAGAACCATGGGTTGCACGGGGACAAATTTTGTGGTCGGGGATGGCACCAACATCCCTCCTTACGGTTCGTCAGTCGTCACGCACGACACGAGATGATGAGGGGGCGGTTTATCAGCTAGCCGTATGGCTACAATCTCGGCAGTCTGCACGCTCAGGTTCTTGGCTTCGATTTTACGTCGAGACGAGCCGGCCATAGGTCGGGGGCCGGCGGGACCGAACCCAACCCGGGCGGGAATCTGGGCCTGCCTAGCGGTCCCGAAGCTACACTAGACACATACATCCACCCGAGTTTGAGTGAGGATCCGGAGAAGCTCCATGGCATTAAGCATTTAGCAGCAGCAACCTCTTGGATTGGATTCCACATCAACTCCACCACAAAGTCATGTGCAAGTGCAGCCAGCTCGCGACGGATAAGATGGATAGGAGCGTGGCACGTAACGTACGGGACAAAGGCACACAACCATCATCCATCCTCAGGAATCGGGCTCGTTTCCCTGCACGATCCGTGGCAAGCAACCGGGTTGCTTGGGCGCAATCCCACGCCGGTGATTGGGCGGCGCGATCCGTCAGTTTCGTCGCCCAATCTGTGACCGACCGACCGGCCGGCCGACCGATGAGCTGTTGGCGCGGCCTCAAGCGTTGCGTTGCACCGCCACTTCGTTTGTGTCTGCGCTGCGGCGTGCCGTGACCCTAACGACGCCGGGGCCGCCAGCGATTTTTTTTTTTTGAAACTTCTGCGAGCGAATTGATGGAACCGCCTCAGTGCGTCGTTAATTTGAGAGAACCGACATGGCCTCTCGTCAAGGCCTTCCCGAAATGAACTGAATTCTCTCCACAGTCCACGCCACGTAGGACACCCAAAAAAATAAAAATAAAATGAATAAAGCAAGTAAATGATGCATTATTCCCTTCCTTTCTTTGCCATTCCATCCATAATTAGGAGAACAAATGCCTTGGAATTCAGTTTCGAAGGGAAACCACGGTGCCAAAAATGCCCCGTCCCGGGCACGAGGCCAACGCCCCTGCTCTGCTCCTGTCACCTGCGAAATGACCAAACTGCCCACCCCGTCCGGCCGCATTTGCACCCCCAGTACACCCATTAACTACGGGCCAAGCGAGGGCAGGTGAGACATTTCATCAGTTTGGCCCGCTTGTCAGGGCACACGTAGGACAACATCGAGGATAGGGACGACCACGCAGGAAGCCACGCCTCATTTACGCCTGCCATGTCACCGGGCCGGAGCCCTTTAAATCCCGGTCCCCTCTCCCACTCTCCTCTTCGTCTTCTTCCCCGGGATTTCTTTCACAGCACAACCAACAAATTTAACTCGTAAGGAAAATAAACCCTAGGAGTGCCGCGCCGCGCCGATCGAAGCCCGGTGAGACGGCTATGTGGCCGGCGAGCCCACGAGACCAAGATCGCCGCCTCTAGTCACGCCCGCTCGCTTCCGCAGCCAGCCATGAGGGCCGCCACGGCGCAGATCGATCCGTCCCCGTCCCCGTCCCCCGCCGCGCTGGCCAAGTCGCGCCTCAAGCGCCTGTTCGAGCGCCAGGTGCTGCGGGTCTCGCCGGCGGAGCGGCTCCCGCCCGTGCCCGCCGCCGGGGACAAGGACAAGGATGATTTGGAGCCCAGCTCGGTGTGCCTGGACGGCATGGTGCGCAGCTTCCTGGAGGACGGCGGCGGGGCCGTCGGCGAGCGGGCCCCGCCCGCGCGCTGCTGCAACTGCTTCAACGGCGGCGAGGCCTCGGACGACGAGGAGGGCCCCGCTGCGGCCGAGGCGTCTGCCATCTCCGACGCCGCGGAGACCATCAAGGTAGTGTGTGTGTGTGTGGCGGACTCGACTGCCGAGCGCTGAATTTTTTTCTGATCGTCTTGCTTCGCCGGCAGGCCGCTTGTCGGCGTCGATAACGCCAGGAACGAGCGCACGAACTGAACTGATCCTTTTCTTCCATTTCTCGTTGTGTGCTTTCAGGGCCTCGTCCACTGCGCCAGTCTCCGGGAGCGCAACCTCCTCGCTGACGTGTCCACGCTCGTGGAGCGCCACCGCGCGGCGGGAGCGCGCAAGCGCGACCTCCTCCGCCTCCTCGCGGCGTCCCTCCGCGCCATGGGCCACGACGCTGCGCTCTGCCTCTCCCGCTGGGACAAGTCGTCCTCCCACCCCGCCGGCGAGCACGCCTACGTGGACGTCCTCCTCCCCGCCGGCTCGGAGCGCGGCGACCGCGAGCGCGTGCTCGTGGACGTCGACTTCAGGTCCCAGTTCGAGGTCGCACGGCCCACCAAGGCCTACCGCGCCGTGCTGCAGCGGCTCCCGTCGGCGTTCGTCGGCAGGGAGGACCGCCTGCGCCTCCTGGTGGCCGCCGCCGCCGACTCCTCGCGCGCCAGCCTGAAGAAGCGCGGCCTCCACCTCGCGCCGTGGCGGAAGCCCGAGTACATGCGCGCCAAGTGGCTGTCCCCCTACGAGCGCGAGGCGCCTCCTTCGGCGCCGGATGCCCCTGCCAGTGCCAGTGCCAGTGAGCTCGCCGACATCGGCGAGGGAGGCGGAGATGGAGCCAAAGTTTGATTAATTAAGCATCCGCCATTAGTTGATTTTTTTTCTCCTGGGGAATTTGCAGCGCAGTCCCCGCCGGATGCAGATGTTTTTTTTTCTTTTTGCTATATTTTCGTCCTTTTCTCTTTCATTTTGACCCTTTTGATGGGTAACGGAGTACTAGCAGTAACTTCCAGTAAGTAAGTACCGGGAAGGAAGAGCAACTAAATAAATAAATTCTAGTGTTTAGTTCAAAAAGATTTGAGTGATCAACGAGTGCCATATTTTCACTGTTACTTCTACTCGGCAGCAAAGCAAGCAAAATTCCTCACAACTATTACGTATGTGGCAGCCAGTGTAGAAGAAATGTGATCGGGAAGGAAAGGAGACCGTAAAAATGGGGTGAGATCGAGCGGTAACCGATCTAATTGCAAATATGGAATACGCTGCGTGCTGAACTGACATGAGTAATTTCGGTTGCTTTCTTGATCGGTTTCCTGTTATTATTTCCCACGCGGGATGGATGGGGTGGCGTGCGGTGCAACTCGCTGGAACTTGCCTGTTTGCGCAGAACAAGATACCCGGGAACTGACTGACAACGCCTTCCATTCCCTGATCTGAATTCCCGGGCACGGAGGCCGTGCGGTGGTAGCTCACACAGTGATACTACTACCTGTTCATTCTTCAGTAAAAAAAATGCATTTTATGAACTAGCAGAAGCAGCCAAACTCCACGGCACAGCACACCGATGACGGATTCATCTTGGGATGAAGGCAACAAGCTTCTCGAATAGTTTAAGACAGTGAGGTGGCTGTACTGTGCAAGCGAAGCGAAAGCTCTGCTCAGGTGACGCAAGAACAAGTGGATAGGACCAGCCATAGGGAGGAGGAGTACTATACATATATCTGCATCGGTGTACGCGTTGGTTCATGTATTTGTTTAATTCAGCGCCATAAACAAGTGCCGTAAATCCGAATCTTGCGTGATAAGATAATCTGGGACAGGTCGCAGGGCCCTGCAGAAGTGTAGATCTATTCATCTCAGCGCCTCCGGATCCTCTGCGATCTTTTCCTTGCTCGCGTACGCTTCCCATCATGGTGCTTGCTCCATGATTGGGTAGAGAGAAATGGAGTCGTTCTTCAGGTTAACAACCCGGTTCTCAACCACCTTCCCGTGGAGGAGGGGAGGGTTTTTCCTGGACCGGATCGTGCCTGTACTCCGCCGTGACGCATGTCTAGATGCATCCCACCGTGAAACATGTACCGTCTGGACGCCATTGGTGAATAGTGATGGAGTTGAAGTTAGTAGTGACTGAGCAAATTATGCCTCCAACCTACGTGTACTGCATGTCGCAGTTTTAGCTTGGACTTGGCCCCGAAGTTCCGGTCCTGAGCCGGCCATTCTCCGACTCTTACCATGGCCCAAGATCTGCACCTCGTCACCTGCTCTGACCGGCGTGCGTACGCGCCGCGCGGCATCGATCGACCGGCCTGTGCCCGTGGCAGCCTGCATGCACGTACCTACGGTACAAGCGCACTAGGGAGCGAGCGAGAGTACGAGCGGCCCGACTCACGCGTCGCCGTCGTGGTCGTAGAAGGTGTGCCAGTTTAACCAAGTCTAAGATCATCTACACCCGAACCCTCGTACCTTCTTCAAACGTCCTGACAGGTCGCCCGATCATCGTCCGATCAAAATAATGGATCCAGAGGACCTCTTAAATCGGTCTCAAACGCACGGGCTGACTCGCATTCCTCATCCTCATTTTCAAACCAAATATGGGGCGGGTATAGAGTAGCCCGGACATGTCCGCCACGTCGGACCCGACAGCCCGACCCCACCTCAAATTGGCCCATATTTCTGAACCCCTCCCTCCTTCTCCCGCTGCCCTCCACCATTTCCCGCGTCCGATCCCTCGCCGTCCGGCACCCTTGCTCTCCATCCTCACCACCTGCCCCGATCCACTGTCGTGATGTCTTTCACCCTGTCCCTGGCCGCCGCGACGGAGACGCAGTCCGCCTCGTCCGTCGGTGTCCCTTCCTTTGCTTCGTTTTGCAAGCCGGAGAACATCGCCCGTAAGATGCGTCGTCGCCGATAGCGAGAGATGGAGGCGCAGGTAGGTGCGAGCATCGTCGACGAGATGTCTCCCCCGACACGCCGGGCTCCCGCACCCCATCCATCCAAGCGCCGGCGCGGATTGTAGCGTCCGACACCGTGGAGACCTAGGAGGATGTGATTGCGGGCTGAATCATTCCGGATAGCTTTTCGGGCACGTAGCAGCCGCCGGTTGACGAGTGTGAGTCGCCGCAGCTCATTCGGGACCGGGTGAGCACGGGCACCACCACCGCCCGGGCTGCACTCAACATGTTCGACGGAATGTCTAAACAAGACCTGGTACGTTTTTTCATGTCCGATCACATGATTAATGTTTCGTATAGATCACTAGTTTACACATGATGACTGCTTGTAAATCATGAACGTATAGGAGACGTACTTGGCAAGCATGACCAATGAGAATGAAGATCCGGCCCATGATGAATTTGAAATGAAGGAGACGGCCACATTTGTGATTGGGGCAACATCCAATCTCAATCCTACCAAGAAGAAGAAGAAGAAGGTCAAGACAACGACGACAAGAGGTCTTGCTTTACCAAGATTTGAGGATATCTTGTTGGTCAAATCTTGGTTGAGCACGATGACCTTAGAGCGTTGGAGGCGGCCAAGGCGACTGCATCTGCGGCAGAGGATCGGGCGGCCAAGATGTCGATGGAGGAGGCAGCCCGGATGCAGGCGGCGATTGTTGCCCGGATGCAGGCGGAGGAGGTAGCCCGGATGCAGACGGAGATGGATGCCTAGGCAGAGCAGGACGCATGGACGAACTCGTCCGACCAGTGATCCGACAAGCAACACTTGTCTGTCCGACATTGATTTCATTTTGTCATGTCCAGTTTGTTGAACTATGTTATCATTTGCTTTTGTTTAAAACTGTTGAATTTTGACAATTTGTATCATATGATCGACGTGCATGGCTTTATATGGATTTGAGAGTCCGGATATGATGCATGTGCATGCACGGAGCGAAATACGAGTGGTCGTTTGAGCACGTTCGCGGGCGTATAGGAGGGGGCGGATTTGCAAGGTCCGATTATAGATGCTCTAAGTCAAATGACATAACATACAGAAATAAAAAGGAAAAAATGAAAAGAAAAAAATTATATGGATCTCAATGCAAGATTAAAGGCATATAACATTGACTAAGACATATTGAATTCTTAGTCGACGGAGACTTAGAGCAACTCCAACGCGTCGACCCATTTAGTTCGCAAGTGTTCGTTTCGGTCAAAACGAATATAAAAGTTGGTGCAATGCGCTGACCCAAACGGATGTGCGCCCGCTTTTTGTCCATCTGCCGTCCCATTCTCGGCCCAAATTAAAGCCTCATTTGTCTTAGCGCGGACACGAGGCGGACATGTGCGGCGACCGCCTATTCCTCCCCCTGGCCGGCTAGTCAGTGTCACATACGTCATTCTCTTCCTCCCCCATCGACAACGAGCATCGTCCTCCCCACCCCGTCATCGTTGCCGTCTAGTTCCGACACCCTCGCCAACAGTCCGCACCTACAGTCCTACTCCGCAGCATGCCACCTTCCCATGTTGCCGTTGCCACCACCGCCACGCCGGTGAGCGACCGTAGCTTCTGCCCCTACGTCGCCGTGCGCACCACCTCTGTCCTCGTGTGCTCGTCCATCTCCTTCGACAACGCCGCCACGATCGTCGGACGCTACCAGGCCAGCTACCTGGTCCAGGGGAGGCGATGATCTCTTCGCCGACCAGCTTCTTCAACGATGATAGCAAGTTGTTCGACGTTTTGCCCCGAAGGTACAAATGGAATCTGCCAACGAGTTCTTTTTCCACAATTTCCTATGCGACTCTGATTATTCCTCATTTGATGATGAGGAGATGATGGATGATGTGATGGACGTCCATGACCACCTTAGTAGGCAACGACCATTGTTCCTGGGCCTGATCCCGGGGCACACTCCTGTGTTGAATCGCAACCGAGAGAGTGGTCGTTTCCTTCTTTGGAAGGACTAGTTTGAGACACCCGACCCGCTCTTCAAACATCACCAATTTCGGCGTTGTTTTCGTATGGCAAGGCATGTTTTCAACCGTATTCAGGAGGGCATGGTCGGGTACGATAAGTATTTCAAGTACAAAGAGGATGCCCTTGGAAATATTGGCTTCTCCTCTTATCAGAAATGCACTGCGGCTATCCGGATGCTTGAATACGGAGTTTCCGGTGATCTCATTGATGCCTATGTCCGTATGAGTGAGTCCACATGCCTAGAATCTATGTATAAGTTCTAGAATGTTGTGACAACAATGTTTGGACCTGAGTACTTGAGAGAGTCAAATACTGAGGATACTGCCCGGCCGTTGGTGATGAATGCCAACAGGGGCTTTCCAAGGATGCTTGGTAGCATAGATTGTATGCATTGGAAGTGGAATAGTTGTCGTTTTGTTTTTTAAGATCCGGGGTTGTCGACTTCATAGATGTACCAGAAAGCATATGAAGATAGTTTGATCAAGCGATCGGGTGGGGGGGGGTAGAGTAAAACATCGGAGTTGTCCCCATCTAATGAGGAATATTTAAAGGGTTTTTATATCACAGTTAAATCCCCGAATGGGGTCTTCATGCATTTGAGGCCTGCCAAACTCCATTGCTCGATGTTTGCTCTGATCGCCGCGATGACTTCTCTTGATCTTAGTTTTTTTTGTGAACACACACTCGTTCCTCAGCTTCCATAGTTCCCATGCAATCATCATGATCATTGCCTTGGTTCCCCTCTTGTGCGTTGTACCTGCTCTTCTGACCATCATCTGAACTTGCTTCATTGATGAAGACCGCACTCTGTTAAGTATGCCAAGGCAGAGCATCCCATCCAGCTTGATGCCTCTTGCCAGATTCCCATGGAGAACGTATAATCCCAGATGAGGTGAAGAGAGGACTCTAGGTTTCTAACACAAAGGGAGCAGAAGTATCCGTACGACCATCATCTGCGTTGGAGCCGGTCATTGCACCACAATTGGTTGTGATGCAACAACCAAGTGAAGATTGGTATATTGCCTGGGACATTGACCTTCCAAACTAGTTACTTGAAGCTGCCATCAGCAAGACTAGGAAGGAATTGAGCTTAGTAGGCCGAGATAGCTAAGTATTGTCCATCACTGCTTGCGGTCCAACTAATGGAGTCCCTAGCCCCTTCGTTGAGATGGACATCTTCGGCGAGTAGCGGCCGTCGTAGGCTTAAGAAACTTGGGGTGGTTTCCATGAGATTTCCATGTCTAAGGTCCAACATCCAACGATCATTGTTCAACGCCTTAGCCACATTTCAGTTCTTCTGTTGCCTAGACTGTATAAGTCAGGGAAGGCCAATTGGAGTGTTGCGTTCACCAACCAATTATTCTTCTAGAAGAGGGCGATTTTCTCGTCCCCTAGAGAGACCCTTGTGGTCTTCCTCATGACATGGGAGTTTTAGTCCCCCTCATGGTCGTTGTGGATCCTGCCAAGCAAACCATAGCCATCTCATCCATAGAGCCTGACTGAACCATTGGAAATTGAGTCTTCCAAGACCTTCTCTATTGATGGGCGAGCAAACCTTGCTCCAGGCTACCTTACACTAGTACATAAAAGCCTAGCTATGGTGTGGAAAAAGGGATCTGCCTGCGTGGACATCATTAGAATTAGAATTTAGTGGTGGCATTGGAGGCAACACCATCGGTATTTTGAATACCTATGGCGTTGGATAGGGTTACACGCCGTCACTGTCATATTTAGCTAATAAAAAATACACTGGATTTAGTGGAAACTAAATGTGTGGGCAATTAACCAAAGATCCTACCAGCTTCACAAACTAAACTTATCAGCAATTCACAAAAGATAGTACCAGCTTCACAAACTAAACGTTTTACCAAATTAACAAAAGAAAAGTACCAACTTCACAATGTATCGGTGTGCCCCTCTCAACACTACCTAGTTTCATCTAAGGACTAACTTAAGCTCACCAAGATTATTCCTATTCATCTGCCCCTCCATGATGTAAGGGGCTTTCTCCGTCTTTAGTTGAGTCCTCTCCTTCTTCAGGAATTGCATTTCCTTCTGTTGGAAATATGCCCTAGAGGAAATAATAAATTAGTTATTATCATATTTCCTTGTTCATTATAATCTTTTATTATCCATGCTAGAATTGTATTGATCGGAAATTCAGATACATGTGTGGATACATGGGCAACACCATGTCCCTAGTATGCCTCTAATAGAGTAGCTCGTTAATCAAGATGGTCAAGGTTTCCTGGCCATGGACATGAGATGTCATTTGATAACGGGATCACATCATTAGGAGAATGATGTGATGGACAAGACCCAAACTATAAACATAGCATATGATCGTGTCAGTTTATTGCTATAGTTTTCTGCATGTCAAGTATTTGTTCCTATGACCATGAGATCATGCAACTCACTGACACCGGAGGAATACCTTATGTGTATCAAACGTCACAACGTAATTACGTGACTATAAAGATCTTCTACAGGTATCTCCGAGGGTGTCTGTTGGGTTGGCATGGATCAAGACTGGGATTTGTTCCTCCGTGTGACGGAGAGGTATCTCAGGGGCCCACTCGGTAATACAACATCACAACAAGCCTTGCAAGCAATGTGACTAAAGTGTTAGCCACGGGATATTGTATTACGGAACGAGTAAAGAGACTTGTCGGTAACGAGATTGAACTAGGTATGGAGATGTTGGGGAACGTCACATGGGAAACAAAAATTTCCTACACACATGCAGATCTATCCATGGTGATGAGCATCTACGAGAGGGAGAGTGGATCTACGTACCCTTGTAGATTGCTAAGCGGGAAGCGTTAAGAAACGCAGTTGGTGTAGTCGAACATCTTCGCGATCCAAATCGCCGAGCGTCCCGCGATCTCATCACGATCCGTCCTGCGATCCAATCACGATCCGTCCCGCGAACTCATCATGATCCGTCCCGCGATCTCGTCGCGATCCGTCCCGCGAACTCATCACAATCCATCCCGCGATCTCATCAAGATCCGTCCCGCAAACTCATCACGATCCGTCCCACGAACTCATCACGATCCGTCTCGTGATCTTGATCACGGTCCTTCCGATCTAGCGCCGAACGGACGACACCTCCTCGTTCAGCACACGTGCAGCTTGATGACGATCTCCACCATCTTGATCCAGCAAGAGGAAATGGAGAGGACGAAGAGTTCACCGGCAGCGTGACGGCGCTCCGGCGATGGTGGTGGAGCAATTCCGGCAGGGCTTCGCCTAAGCACTACGGAAATCCGATCTAGAGGAGCACCGGTGGAACGGGTAGCACATGGCCGTAAAATCTAGTGCAAAACACCCAATACCACCAGTATATATAAGAGGGAGGGAGGAGGAGGGCTGGCGCACCAAGGCTGCCCTTGCGCAAGGAGGAGAGGATGAATCCTCCTCCAATCCTAGTAGGACGAAGATTTCTCCTTTCCTACTTGGAATCTCTTTCCACCCTGCGTTTTTTTCTTTCTCTTTCAACTCCAGCCGCATGGGCCTGTTAGAGGACTTACACCAGACCACTAAGGGCTGGTTTCCACCCTCTCACAGCCCATGTAGCCTCTTGGGTCGAAATACCTCTCCCGATGGTCCCTCGGTACACTACCGGCACTCCCGGTACACTACCGATGAGCCCGAAACTTTTCCGGCAACTAAAATAGGACTTCCTATATATGAATCTTTACCTCCGGACCATTCCGGAGCTCCTCGTGACGTCCGGGATCTCATCTGGGACTCCTAACAACCTTCGGCCACCACCATACATAACTCTATACTACCGAAACGTCACCAAACCTTAAGTGTGCAGACCCTGCGGGTTCGAGAACTATGTAGACATGACCGAGACACCTCTATGGTCAATAACCAATAGCGGGACCTAGATGCCCATATTGGTTCCTACATATTCTACGAAGCTCTTTATCGGTCGAACCTCTATGTCAAGGATTCAGTTAATCCCGTATGATGTTCCCTTTGTTCTTCGGTATGTTACTTGCCCAAGATTCGATCGTCGGTATCTCCATACCTAGTTTAACCTTGTTACCGACAAGTCTCTTTACTCGTTCCATAATACAAGATCCCGTGACTAACACTTAGTCACATTGCTTGCAAGGCTTGTTGTGATGTTGTATTACCGAGTGGGCCCTGAGATACCTCTCTGTCACACGGAGTAACAAATCCCAGTCTTGATCCATGCCAACTCAACAGACACCCTCGGAGATACCTGTAGAGTACCTTTATAGTCACCCAGTTACGTTGCAACGTTTGATACACACAAGGCTCTCCTCCAGTGTCAGTTAGTTGCATGATCTCATGGTCATAGGAACATATACTTGACATGCAGAAAACAGTAGCAATAAACTGACACGATCATATGCTACGTTTGTAGTTTGGGTCTTGTCCATCACACCATTCTCCTAATGATGTGATCCCGTTATCAAATGACATCTCATGTCCATGGCTAGGAAACCTTAACCATCTTTGATCAACGAGCTAGTCCATTAGAGGCATACTAGGGACATGGTTTTGTCTATGTATCCACACATGCATCTAAGTCTCCGATCAATACAATTATAGCATGGATAATATACGATTATCATGAACAAGGAAATATGATAATAACTAATTTATTATTGCCTCTAGGGCATATTTCCAACAGTCTCCCACTTGCACTAGAGTCAATAATCTAGTTCACATCACCATGTGATTCGCATTGTTATGAATCTAACACCCAATGAGTTCTGGGGCTCGATCATGCTTTGCATGTGAGAGAGGTCTTATAGTCAACGGGTCTACGACATTCAGATCCGTGTGTACTTTGCAAATCTCTATGTCAAACCGTAAACACTGCTACCACACTCCACTTGGTACTATTCCAAATGGTTGCTCCACTATATGTATCTAGATTGCTACTACGGGTTATCCGGATTGGTGTTAAAGCTTGCATTGACGTAACTCTTTATGATGAACTCTTTATCACCTCCATAATCGAGAAACATCTCCTTAGTATTTTAGTTACTAAGGATAATCTTGACCGCTGTCGAGTGATCCACTCCTGGATCACTCTTGTACCCCTTGACGGACTCATGGGAAGGCACACACAGGTGCGGTACATAGCATGGCATACTATACAGAGCCTATGGCTAAGGCATAGGGGACGACATTCGTCCTTTCTTTTTCTTTTGCCATTGTCGAGCTTTGAGTCTCACTCAACTTCACACCTTACAAAGCAGGAGAGAACACTTCTCTCTGACTAATCCATTTTGAACTCTTTCAAAATCTTGTCAAGGTATGTACTCATTGAAAGTCTTATCAATCATCTTGATCTATCTTTATAGATCTTGATGCTCAACAATTAGGTAGCTTTATCCAGGTCTTCTTTTGAAAAACTCTTTTCAAACAACCGTTTATGCTCTCTAGAAATTCTACATCGTTTCCGAATAGCAATATGTCATCCACACATACTTATCAGAAACTCTATAGTGCTCCCACTCACTTTATTGCAAATACAAGTTTCTCGTAAACTTTGTATAGACTTAAAAACTTTGATCACCTCATCAAACTGTATATTCCAACTCCGAGATGCTTGCTTCAGTTCATACAAGGATCACTGAAGCTTGCACACCTTTTAGCATCCTTAGGATTGACAAAACCTTCTGGTTGTATCTCATACAACCTTTCCTTGAAGAAGGAAACGATGTTTTGACATCCATTTGCCAGATTTCATAATTGAAAAATGCAGCAACTGCTAACATTATTCCAACAGACTTTAGCATCGCTACGAGTGAGAAAGTCTCATCATAGTCAACTCCTTGAACTTGCCAAAACTTCTTTGCGACAAGTCGAGCTTTATAAATGGTGACATTCTCCATCAGTGTATGTCTTCATCTTAAAGGTCCATTTGTACTCGACGACCTGCCGTCCAACGAGAGAGTCTACCAAAGTCTATACTTGGTTTTTATACATGGATCCTTTCTCGGATTTTATGGCCTCTAACCATTTGTCAGAATCCGGGCCCATCATCGCTTCTCCACAGCTCGTAGGTTCATCGTTGTCCAACAACATGACCTCCAAGATAGGGTTGTCATACCGCTCAGGAGCAGTAGACATCCTTGTTGACCTACGAGGTTCGATAGTAACTTGCTCTGAAGCTTCATGATCATCATCATTAACTTCCTCTTCAACTAACGTAGGCTTCATAGAAACATCTTCCTGCGTGCGCTACTCAAAGGTTCAACGACCTCATCAAGTTCTATCTTCCTCCCACTCAATTCTTTCGAGAGAAACTCTTTCTCGAGAAAGGACCCAGTTTTAGCAACAAACATTTTATGCTTGGATCTGAGATAGAAGGTTTACCCAACTGTCTTTAGGGTATTCTATGAAGATGCATTTGTCCACTTTGGGTTCGAGCTCATTAGGTGAAAAAAAAACTTTTCACATAAGTGTTGCAGCCCCAAACATTAAGAAATGACAGCTTAGGTTTCTATCAAACCATAATTCACACGGTGTCATCTCAACGGATTTAGATGGTGCCCTATCTAAAGTGAATGTAGTTGTCTCTAATGCATAACCCCAAAACGATAGTGGTAAAAGGATAAGATACATCATAATTCGCACCATATCCAATAGAGCACGACTATGACGTTCGGACACACCATCACACTATGGTGTTCCAGGTGGCATGAGTTGTGAAACAACTTTCACATTGTCTTAAGTTGTATACCAAACTCGCAACTCAGATATTCACCTCCACGATCATATCGTGGACATTTTATCTTCTTGTCACGGTGATCTTAAAATTCACTCCGAATTTGCTTGAACTTTTTCAAACGATTCAGACTTGCGTTTCATTAAGTAAATATACACTATTATCTACTCAAATCATCAGTGAAGGTAAGAAAACAACGATATCCACCGCATGCTACAAGACTCATTGGATTGCATACATCAACATGTATCATTTCCAGTAAATCACTTGCCCGCTCCATCAAACCAGAAAACGGGGTCCTTAGTCATCTTGCCCAAGAGGCATGGTTCACATGTCTCAACCGATTTGAAATCGAATGAGTCCAAAGATCCATCAACATGGAGTTTCTTCATGCGCTTTATACCAATATGACATTTAGTGGCAGTGCCACAAGTATGTGGTATTATCATTATTAACTTTGTATCTTTTGGCATCAATGTTATGAACATGTGTATTACTACGATCAAGATTCGACAAACCATTCTCACTGGGTGCATGACCATTGAAGGTATTATTAATGTAAACAGAATAACCATTATTCTTTAACTTAAATTAATAACCGTGTTACAATAAACACGATCTAATCATGTTCATGCTCAATGCAAAACACAAATAACAATTATTTAGGTTCGTCACTAATCCCGAAGGTAGAGAGAGCGTGCGATGTTGATCACATCAACCTTGGAAACATTTCCAACACACATCGTCACCTCACCCTTAGCTACTTCACCGTTTATTCCGTAGCTTTTATTTGGAGTTACTAACATTTAGCAACCGAACCGGTATCCAATACCCAGGTGCTACTAGGAGTACTAGCAAGGTACACATAAATAACAAGTACATCAAATATACTTCTGTCGACGTTGCCAGCCTTGTTATCTACCAAGTATCTAGGGTTGTTCCGCTTCAGCGACCGCTCTCCTCATAATCGAAGCACTTAGTCTCGGGTTTGGGTTCAACTTTGGGTTGCTTCACTGGAACAGCAACTTAATTGCTATCCATGAAGTTTTCCCTCCTTGCTCCTGCCCTTCTCGAAACTAGTGGTTTGACTAACCATCAACACTTGACGCTCCTTCTTGATTTCTACCTTCGCGGTGTCAAACATCACGAACAGCTCAGGGATCATTATTTCTATCCCTGGTATTTTATAGTTCATCACCAAGTTGTAGTAGCTTAGTGACAGTGACTTGGAGAACTATATTAATCACTATCTTATCTGCAAGATCAACTCCCACTCGATTCAAGCGATTGTAGCACCCAGACAATCTGAGCACATGCTCAACGATTGAGCTATTCTCTTTCATACTACAGGCAAAGAATCTTGTTGGATATCTCATATCTCGCAACACGGGC
The DNA here is from genome assembly GCA_022496015.1 of Hordeum marinum. Classification (NCBI taxonomy): domain Eukaryota; kingdom Viridiplantae; phylum Streptophyta; class Magnoliopsida; order Poales; family Poaceae; genus Hordeum; species Hordeum marinum. Next base: position 442,687,492 of record CM039675.1, on the reverse strand, counting down.
ACGAGCCTGATATCCTAATTTCAGCTCTTAGAACATCTCATATGTTCCGTGACGTTCAAAATGTTTCGGAGCCTCAATTTAAGCCGTAATACATGACGTACTAAACTATCAAGTAGTCATCAGAACGTGCCTGTCAGATGTTCACAACATCTAGAGATGACTCTAGAGGGGTTGGCGCACCGAGCGGTGCATTAAGGGCATAAGCCTTCTGTGCAGCAATGAGGACAATCCTCAGATCACGGACCCAGTCCGCAATATTGCTACCATCATCTTTCAACTCTATTTCTCTAGGAACATATAAAAATTCAAGGGAGTTACAGCGTGAGCTAGTAATCTACAAGATAATTTTGCAAAGTCACTACTGACTATGTTCATGATAATGAGTTCAATTAATCATATTACTTAAGAACTCCCACTCAAATTGACATCCCTCTGGTCATTCGAGTGAAACATGATCCAAATTCACCAACTCAAGTCCGATCATCACGTGAGTTGAGGTGGTTTCAATGGTGAACATCATCATGTTGATCATATCTACTATATGACTCATGTTTGACCTTTCGGTCTCTTGTGTTCCAAGGACATGTATGTACATGCTAGGCTCGTCAAGTTTAACCCGAGTGTTATGCATGTGCAACACTGGCTTGCACCCGTTGTATGTGAACGTAGAGTCTATCACACCCGATCATCATGTGGTGTCTCAACACGACAAACTTTTGCAACGGTGCACACTCGGCGAGAACACAATTTATCTTGAAATTAAGTGAGGGATCACCTTATAATGCTACCGTTGTCCTAAGCAAAACAAGGTGCATAAAAGGATTAACATCACATGCAAATCATAAGTGACATGATATGGCCATGAACTTGTGCTTTTGATCTCCATCTAGAAAGCACCGGCATGATCTCCGTCGTAACCGAGATGACACCATGATCTCCATCATCTTGATCTCCATCAACGTGTCGCCATCGGGGTTGTTGCGCCCACCATGCTTCTACTACTATTGCTACCGTTTAGCGATAAAGTAAAGCATTACATAGCGCTTAATGATTAACACGCAGGTCATACAATAATTAAAGACAACCCTATGGCTCTTGCCGGTTGTCGTACTCATCGACATGCAAGTCGTGATAATCTATACATCACATGATCATCTCATACACCACATATATCACATCATGTAATTGGCCATATCACATCACAACATACCCTGCAAAAATAAGTTAGACATCCTCTAATTGTTGTTGCATGTTTTACGTGGATGCTATGGGTATCTAGCAAGAACAATTCTCATCTACGCAAAAACCACAACGGTGATACACTAGTTGCTTTTCAACCTTCTCAAGGACCGCCTTTGTCGAATCCGATCCAACTAAAGTGAGAGAAACTGGCACCCGCAAGCCATCTATGCAACAAGTTGCGATCGAGGGAACCGGTCTCTCGTAAGCGTACGAGTAAGGTTGGTCTGGGCCGCTTCATCTCACAATATCGCTGAACCAAAATCCGACCAAGGGAGGAAGCAATCTAAGCATCAACGCCCACAAAACTTTTGTGTTCTACTCGAGATCTCATCTACACATAGACCTAGCTCTGATATCACCGTTGGGGAACGTCGCATGGGAAACAAAAAAAATTCTACGCACACGCAGATCTATCCATGGTGATGAGCATCTACGAGAGGGAGAGTGGATCTGCGTACCCTTGTAGATCGCTAAGCGGGAAGCATTAAGAAACGCGGTTGGTGTAGTCGAACATCTTCGCGATCCAAATCGCTGAGCGCCCCGCGATCTCATCACGATCCGTCCCGCGATCCAATCACGATCCGTCCCGCGAACTCATCACGATCCGTCCCGCGATCTCGTCGCAATCCATCCCGCGAACTCATCACGATCCGTCCCGTGATCTCGTCGCGATCTGTACCGCGAACTCATCACGATCCGTCCCGCGAACTCATCATGATCCGTCTCGTGATCTTGATCACGGTCCTTCCGATCTAGCGCTGAACGGATGGCACTTCCGCGTTCAGCACACGTGCTGCTTGATGGCGATCTCCACCGTCTTGATCCAGCAAGAGGAAGTGGAGAGGATGAAGAGTTCACCGGCAGCGTGACGGCGCTCCGGTGATGGTGCTGGAGCAATTCCGGTAGGGCTTCGCCTAAGCACTGCGGAAATCCGATCTAGAGGAGCACCGGTGGAATGGGTAGCACGTGGCCATAAAATCTAGTGCAAAACAGCCAATACCACCAGTATATATAAGAGGGAGGGAGGAGGAGAGCTGGCGCACCAAGGCTGCCCTTGCGCAAGGAGGAGAGGAGGAATCCTCCTCCAATCCTAGTAGTACTACGATTCTTCCTTTCCTACTTGGAATCTCTTTCCACCTTGCGTTTTTTTTCTTTCTATTTCAACTCCAGCCACATGGTCCTCTTAGAGGACTTCCACCAGTCCAATAAGGGCTGGTTTCCACCCTCTCACAGCCCATGTAGCCTCTTGGGTCGAAATACCTCTCCGGATGGTCCCCCGGTACACTATCGGCACTCCCGGTACACTACCGATGGGCCCGAAACTTTTCTGGCGACCAAAATAGGACTTCCTATATATGAATCTTTACCTCCGGACCATTCTGGAGCTCCTCGTGACGTCCGGGATCTCATCCGGGACTCCGAACAACCTTCAGTAACCACCATACATAACTCTATACTACCGAAACGTCACCAAACCTTAAGTGTGCAGACCCTGCGGGTTTGAGAACTATGTAGACATGACCGAGACACCTCTACGGTCAATAAACAATAGTGGGACCTGGATGCCCATATTGGTTCCTACATATTCTATGAAGATCTTTATCGGTCGATCCTCTATGTCAAGGATTCAGTTAATCCCGTATGATGTTCCCTTTGTTCTCCGGTATGTTACTTGCCCGAGATTCGATCGTCTGTATCTCCATACCTAGTTCTACCTCTTTACCGGCAAGTCTCTTTACTCATTCCATAATACAAGATCCCATGACTAACACTTAGTCACATTGCTTGCAAGGCTTGTTGTGATGTTGTATTACCGAGTGGGCCCTGAGATACCTCTCCGTCACACGGTGTAACAAATCCCAATCTTGATCCATGCCAACTCAATAGACACCCTCAGAGATACCTGTAGAGTACCTTTATAGTCACCCAGCTACGTTGCAACGTTTGATACACACAAGGCACTCGTCCAGTGTTAGTGAGTTGCATGATCTCATGGTCATAGGAACATATACTTGACATGCAGAAAACAGTACCAATAAACTGACACGATCATATGCTACGTTTGTAGTTTGGGTCTTGTCCATCACACCATTCTCCTAATGATGTGATCCCATTATCAAATGACATCTCATGTCCATGGCTAGGAAACCTTAACCATCTTTGATCAATGAGCTAGTCCATTAGAGGCATAGTAGGGACATGGTTTTGTCTATGTATCCACACATGCATCTAAGTCTCCGATCAATACAATTATAGCATGGATAATAAACGATTATCATGAACAAGGAAATATGATAATAACTAATTTATTATTGCCTCTAGGGCATGTTTCCAACAGTCTCCCACTTGCACTAGAGTCAATAATCTAGCTCACATCACTATGTGATTTATATTGTAATGAATCGAACACCCATGTAGTTCTGGTGTTGATCATGTTTAGCCCTTGGAAGAGGTATAGTCAATGTGTCTGCAACATTCAGATCCGTGTGCACTTTGCAAATATTTATGTCCTTCTCCTCGATGTAATCGCGGATGGAGTTGAAGCGTCGCTTTATGTGTCTGGTCCTCTTGTGAAACCTTGGTTCCTTGGCCAGAGCAATGGCACCAGTGTTGTCACACAACAGGTTCATTGGATTCAGTGCACTGGGCACTACTCCAAGATCTGTCATGAAGTGCTTCATCCAGACACCTTCCTTCGCCGCCTCCGAGGCTGCGATGTATTCCGCTTCGCACGTAGAATCAGCTACCACGCTTTGCTTGGAACTGCACCAGCTTACCGCTCCCCCGTTAAGAATATATACGTATCCGGTTTGCAACTTAGAGTCGTCTGGATCAGTGTCAAAGCTTGCATCGACGTAACCCTTTACGACGAGCTCTTCATCACCTCCATAAACAAGAAACATTTCCTTAGTCCTTTTCATGTACTTAAGGATATTCTTGACCGCTTGCCAGTGCTCCATTCCAGGATCACTTTGAAACCTTCCGGCCATACTTATGGCAAGGCTGACATCGGCCGAAGCCCTACCTGGAGTAGGGGCCAAGGCTGCCTCCTTTCCCCTTCCTCCTATATCTATTAAGGGATTTAGAGGGTAGACCCTAACCCTAATTGCTACGTGCTGCCCTTTTCTTCCTCTAGATCTGTTTCTCCTCTAGATTGATTCCGTAGTGCTTGGCGAAGCCCTGTCGGATCAGCTCCACCACCACCGCCACCATGCCATTGTGCTCTCGGAGAACTCATCTACCTCTCCGCTCCCTCTTGCTGGATCAAGAAGGCAGAGATCGTCATCGAGTTGTACGTGTGCTGAACGCGGAGGTGCTGTTCGTTCGGCTCTAGATCGAAAGAACCATGATTGGATCACGGGATGGATCGTGATTGGATCACGGGACAGATCGTTATGGGATCGCAGGACGGCTTGCGATTTGGATCACGAAGACGTTCGACTACATCAACCACGTTTCTTAATGCTTCCCTCTTAGCGATCTACAAGGGTATGTATATCCACTTGTTGGAAATATTCCCTAGAGGCAATAATAAATTGGTTATTATCATATTTCCTTGTTCATGATAATCGTTTATTATCCATGCTATAATAGTATTAATCAAAAACTCAGATACATGTGTGGATACATAGACAACACCATGTCCCTAGGATGCCTCTAATAAACTAGCTCGTTGTTCAAAGATAGTCAAGGTTTCCTAGCCATGGACATGAGATGTCATTTGATAACGGGATCGCATCATTAGGAGAATGTTGTGATAGACAAGACCCGAACTATAAATGTAGCATATGATCGTGTCAGTTTATTGCTACAGTTTTCTGCATGTCAAGTATCTGTTCCTATGACCATGAGATCATGCAACTCACTGACACCGGAGGACTACCTTGTCTGTATCAAACATCGCAATGTAACTGGGTCACTATAAAGGTGCTCTACATGTATCTCTGAGGGTGTCTGCTATGTTGGCATGGATCAATACTGGGATTTGTTACTCCGTGTGACGGAGAGGTATCTCAGGGCCCACTCGGTAATACAACATCACAAAAATCCTTGCAAGCAATTTGACTAAGTGTTAGCCACGGGATCTTGTATTACAGAACGAGTAAAGAGACTTGCCGGTAACGAGATTGAATTAGGTATAGAGATATCGACGATCGAATCTCGGGCAAGTAACATACCGAAGAACAAAGGGAACTATATACAGGATTAACTGAATCCTTGACATAGAGGTTCGACCGATAAAGATCTTCGTATAATATGTAGGAATCAATATGGGCATCCAGGTCCCGCTATTGGTTATTGACCATAGAGGTGTCTCGGTCAAGTCTACATAGTTCTCGAACCCGCAGGGTGTGCACACTTAAGATTCAGTGACATTTCGGTAGTATAGAGTTATGTATGGTGGTGACCAAAGGTTGTTTGGAGTCCCGGATGAGATCCCGGATGTCATGAGGTGCTCCAGAATGGTACAGAGGTAAATATTGATATATAGGAAGTCCTGTTTTGGTCATCGAAAAAGTTTCGGGCTCGTCGGTAGTGTACCGGGAGTGCCGGGAGGGTGCTGGGGGACCATCGGGAGGGGTGTCTCGACCCAAAGGACCTCATGGGCTGTGGGAGGAGTCAAACCAGCCCTAGGCTGGACTAATCCCCCACTAAGTCCCATGCGGCTAGGGGTGGGAAAAACCCAAAAGGTGGAGAGGTGGAAAAAGTTTCCAAGTGGAAAGGAGGAATCCTACTCCTAATAGGATTGGAGTAGGATTCCTCCACCTCCAATTTCGACCCAACCTTGAGGGTTTAAGGCTGCCTCCTCCCCTCTGTCCCTCCTATATATACTAGAGGATTTAGAGGGAAGAGCTAACCCTAATTGCCACGTGTTGCCCTCTTCTTCCCTAGATCAGCTTCTCCTCTAGATTAGTTCTGCGGTGCTTAGGAGAAGCCCTGCAGGATTAGTTCACCGCCACCGCAGCCACGCCATTGTGCTGCCGGAGAAATCATCTACCTCTTCGCTCCCTCTTGCTAGATCAATTAGGCGGAGATCGTCATTGAGCTGTACGTGTGCTGAATGCGGAGGTGCTGAACGTTCGGCGCTAGATCGGAAGGACCGCGGTCAAGATCACAAGACGATTCGTGATTTGATTGTGGGACGGATCGTGATGGGATCGTGGGACGGATCATGATCGGATCGCGGGACGGATCGTGATGGTATTGCGTGACGCTCGGCGATTTGGACCGCGAAGATGTTCAACTACATCAACCGCGTTTCTTAACGCTTCCCGCTTAGCGATCTACAAGGGTATGTAGATCCACTCTCCCTCTCGTAGATGCTCATCACCATGGATAGATCTTGCGTGTGCGTAGGAATTTTTTGTTTCCCATGCAACGTTCCCCAACAGTGGCATCATGAGCTAGGTCTATGTGTAGATGAGATCTCGAGTAGAACACAAAGGAGTTTGTGAGAGTTGATGCTTAGATTGTTTCCTCCCTTGGTCGTGTTTTGGTTCAGCGGTATTGTGGGATGAAGTGGCCCGGACCAACCTTACTCGTATGCTAATGAGAGACCGATTCCATCGACTGACGTGTAACTTCGTTGCACAAAGATGGCTGGCGGGTGTCTGTTTTTCCTACTTTAGTTGGATTGGATTCGACAAAGGCGGTCCTTGAGATGGTTGAAAAGCAACTTATCCATCACCGTTGTGGTTTTTGCGTAGGTGAGAATTGTTCTTGCTAGACACCCGTAGCAGCCACGTAAAACTTGCAACAACAATTAGAGGACATCTAACTTGTTTTTGCAGGGTATGTTGTGATGTGATATGGCCAATTACATGATGAGATATATGTGATGTATGAGATGATCATGTATTGTATAGAATATCACGACTTGCATGTCGATGAGTACGTCAACCGGCAGGAGCCATAGGGTTGTCTTTAATTATTGTATGACCTGCGTGTCAATCATTAAGCGCTATGTAATGCTTTAATTTATCACTAAATGGTAGTAATAGTAGTAGAAGCATGGTGGGCGTGACAACCCCGATAGTGACACGTTGATGGAAATCAAGATGATGGAGATCATGGTGTCATACCGGTGACAATGGAGATCATGTTGGTGCTTTAAGGATGGAGATAGAAAGCACAAGTTCATGGCCATATCATGTCACTTATGATTTGCATGTGAGGTTAATCCTTTTTATGCACCTTGTTTTGCTTAGGACGACGGTAGCATTATAAGGTGACCCCTCACTAAAAATTCAAGATAAATTGTGTTCTCCCCGAGTGTGCACCATTGCGAAAGTTTGTCGTGTCGAGACACCACGTGATTATTGGGTGTGATAGACTCTACGTTCACATACAACGGGTGCAAACCAGTGTTGCACATGCGGAACACTCGGGTTAAACTTGAAGAGCCTAGCATGTACAGACATGGCCTCGGAACACAAGAGACTGAAAGGTCGAACATGAGTCATATAGTAGATATGATCAACATGACTATGTTCACCATTGAAACCACCTCAACTCATGTGATGATCGGACTTGAGTTGGTGAATTTGGATCATGTATCACGCAAATGACCGGAGGGATGTCAATTTGAGTGGGAGTTCTTAGGTAATATGGTTAATTGAACTCATTATCATGAACATAGTCAGTAGTGTCTTTGCAAATTATGTTGTAGATTACTAGCTCAAGCTGTAGCTCCCTTGAGTTTTTATATGTTCCTTGAGAAATACAGTTGAAAGATGATGGTAGCAATATTGCGGACTGGGTCCGTGATCTGAGGATTGTCCTCATTGCTGCACAGAAGGCTTATGTCCTTCATGCACCACTCGGTGCGCCACCCCCTCTAGCATCATCTTTAGACGTTGTGAACATCTGCCAGGAACTTTCCGATAACTACTTGATAGTTTAGTGCGTCATGCATTACGACTTAGAATTGAGGCTCCAAAACATTTTGAACATCACGGAACATATGAGATGTTCTAAGAGCTGAAATTGGGATCTCAAGCTCGTCCCCGTGTTGTGAGATATGAGATCTCCAACAAGATTCTTTGCCTGTAAGATGAAGGAGAATAGCTCAATCGTTGATCATGTGCTCAGATTGTTTGGGTACTACAATCGCTGGAATCGAGTGGGAGTTGATCTTCCAGATAAGATAGTGATTGATATAGTTCTCCAAGTCACTGTCACTAAGCTACTAGAGCTTCGTGATGAACTATAAAATGCCAGGGATGGAAATAATGATCCCTGAGCTATTCGCGATGTTTGACACTGCAAAGGTAGAAATCAAGAAGGAGCATCAAGTGTTGATGGTTACTGAAACCACTAGTTTTGAGAAGGGCAATGGCTAGGAGGGAAACTTCATGGATGAAAAGTCAGTTGCTGCTCCAGTGAAGAACCCAAAGTTGAACCCAAATCCGAGACTAAGTGCTTCTATTATGAGGGGAATGGTCGCTGAAGCAGAACAACCTTAGATACTTGGTAGATAAGAAGGCTGGCAACATCGACAAAAGTATATTTGTTATATGTGTTATTGATGTGTACCTTGCTAGTACTCCTAGTAGCACATGGGTATTGGATACCGGTTCGATTGCTAAATGTTAGTAATTTGTAATAAAAGCTATGGAATAAACGGAGACTAGCTAAGGGTGAGGTGACAATGTGTGTTGGAAATGTCTCCAAGGTTGATGTGATCAACATCGCATGCTCTCTCTACCTTCAGGATTAGTGACGAAGCTAAATAAATGTTATTTGGTGTTTGCGTTAAGCATGAACATGATTAGATCGTGTTTTTTGCAACACGGTTATTCATTTAAAGTTAGAGAATAATGGTTATTCTGTTTACATGAATAATACCTTCAATGGTCATGCACCCAATGAGAATGGTTTGTTGAATCTTGATCGTAGTAATACACATGTTCATAACATTGATGCCAAAGCATACAAAGATAATAAAGATAGTACCACATACTTGTGGCACTGCCGCTAAATGTCATATTGGTATAAATCGCATGAAGAAACTCCATGCTGATGGATCTTTGGACTCATTCGATTTCGAATCGGTTGACTCATGCGGACCATGCCTCTTGGGCAAGATGACTAAAGAACCCATTTTCGGTATGATGGAGCGGGCTAGTAAGTTATTGGAAATGATACATGTTGATGTATGCGGTCCAATGAGTGTTGTAGCGTGCAGCGGATATCGTTATTTTCTTACCTTCACTGATGATTTGAGTATATGTGAGTATATTTACTTAATGAAACACAAGTGTGAAACGTTTGAAAAGTTCACACAAATTTAGAGTGAAGTTTAAGATCATCATGACAAGAAGATAAAATGTCTACGATATGATCGTGGAGGTGAATATCTGAGTTATGAGTTTGGCATACAACTTTAGACAGTGTGAAAGTTGTTTCACAACTCACGCCACCTGGAACACCATAGTGTGATGGTGTGTCTGAACATTGTAGTCGTGCTCTATTGGATATGGTACGAACTATGATGTGTCTTATCGATTTGCCACTATCGTTTTTGGGTTATGCATTAGAGACAACTACATTCACTTTAAAAGGGACACCATCTAAGTCCATTTAGATGACACCGTATGAATTTTGGTTTGGCTGAAACCTAAGCTGTCATTTCTTAATGTTTGCGGCTGCGACGCTTATGTGAAAAAGGTTTTCACCTAATGAGCTCGAACCCAAAGCGGACAAATGCATATTCATAGAATACCCTAAGAATAGTTGGGTATACCTTCTATCTCAGATCCGAGTGCAAAGTGTTTGTTGCTAAAATGGGTCCTTTCTCGAGAAAGAGTTTCTCTCGAAACAATTGAGTGGGAGGAAGATAGAACTTGATGAGGTTGTTGAACCTTTGTTTCAACCACAGAGTAGTGCAACACACAAAGATGTTTCTGTGGATCCTACGTTAGTTGAAGAGGAAGTTAATGATGATGATCATGAAACTTCGGATCAAGTTTCTATCAAACCTCGTAGGTCGATAAGGACGCGTACTGCTCCTGAGTGGTACGACAACCGTGTCTTAGAGGTCATGTTGTTGGACAACGATGAACCTACGAGCTATGTAGAAGCGATGATGGGCCTGGATTCCGACAAATGGTTAGAGGCAATGAAATCCGAGAAAGGATCCATGTAGGAAAAACCAAGTATAGACTTTGGTAGACTTGCCCGTTGGACGACAGGTCATTGGTAAAAATGGACCTTTAAGACGAAGACAGACAGTAATGGTAAATGTCACCATTTATAAAGCTCGACTTGTCGCAAAGAAGTTTCCGACAAGTTTAAGGAGTTTACTATGATGAGACTTTCTCACTCGTAGTGATGCTAAAGTCTGTTGGAATTATGTTAGCAGTTGCTGCGGTTTTTCAATTATGAAATCTGGCAGATGGATGTAAAACATCATTTCCTTAACAGTTTACTTGAGGAAAGGTTGTATGTGATGCAACCAGAAGTTTTTGTCAGTCCTAATGATGCTACAGGGTGTGCAAGCTCCAGCAATCCTTCTATGGGCTGAAGCAAGCATCTCGGAGTTGGAATATACGCTTTGATGAGGTGATCAAAGTTTTTGGGTTTATACAAAGTTTACGAGAAACTTGTATTTACAAGAAAGTGAGTGGGATCACTATGGAATTTATGATAAGTATATGTGGTTGACATATTATTAATCGGAAATAATGTAGAATTTCTGGAAAGTATAAACAGTTGTTTGAAAAGTGATTTCAAAGGAAGACCTGGATAAAGCTACCTAATTATTGGGCATCAAGATCTATAGAGATAGATCAAGATGCTTGATGAGACTTTCAATGAGTAATTTGTAATACCTAGACAAGATGTTGAAAGAGTTCAAAATGGATCGGTCAAAGAAGGAGTTCTTGCCTGGTTTGTAAGGTGTGGAGTTGAGTGAGACTCAAAGCTCGACCACGGCAGAAGAAAGAGTAAGGACGAAGATCGTCCCCTATGCTTTATACATAGGCTCTATATAGTATGCCATGCTGTGTACCGCACCTGTGTGTGCCTTGCCATGAGTCTGTCAAGGGGTACAAGAGTGATCCAGGAGTGGATCACTGGACAACAGTCAAGATTATCCTTAGTAGCTAGAGGACTAAGGAAATATTTCTCGATTATGGAGGTGATAAAGAGTTCGTCGTAAAGGGTTACGTCGATGCAAGCTTTGACACTAATCTGGATGACTCTTAGTAGCAATCCGGATATGTATAGTGGAGCAACCATTTGGAATAGCTCCAAGTGGAATGTGGTAGTAGTGTCTACCGTATGACATAGAGAATTGCAAAGTACACACGGATCTGAATGTCGCAGACCCGTTGACTAAAGACCTCTCTCACATGCAAAGCATGATCGAACCCCAGAACTCATTGGGTGTTAGATTCATAACAACATAAATCACATGGTGATGTGAGCTAGATTATTGACTCTAGTGCAAGTGGGAAACTGTTGGAAATATGCCCTAAAGGCAATAATAAATTGGTTATTATCATATTTCCTTGTTCATGATAATCGTTTATTATCCATGCTATAATTGTATTGCTCGGAAACTCAGATACATGTGTGGATACATAGACAACACCATGTCCCTAGTATGCCTCTAATAGACTAGCTCGTTGATCATAGATGGTCAAGATTTCCTAGCCATGGACATGAGATGTCATTTGATAATGGTATCACATCACTAGGAGAATGATGTGATGGACAAGACCCAAACTATAAATGTAGCATATGATCATGTCAGTTTATTGCTATAATTTTCTGCACGTCAAGTATCTGTTCCTATGACCATGAGATCATGCAACTCATTGACACCGGAGGACTACCTTGTCTATATCAAACGTCGCAACGTAACTGGCTCACTATAAAGGTGCTCTACAGGTATCTCTGAGGGTGTCTGCTGTGTTGGCATGGATCAATACTGGGATTTGTTACTCCGTGTGACAGAGAGGTATCTTAGGGACCACTCGGTAATATAACATCACAACAAGCCTTGAAAGCAATGTTACTAAGTGTTAGCCACAGGATCTTGTATTACGGAACGAGTAAAGAGACTTGCCGGTAACGAGATTGAACTACGTATAGAGATATCGACGATCGAATCTCGGGCAAGTAACATACCGAGGAACAAAGGGAACGACATACGGGATTAACTGAATCCTTGACATATAGGTTCAATCGATAAAGATCTTCGTAGAATATGTAAGAATCAATATGGTCATCCAGGTCCCGCTATTGGTTATTAACCGTAGAGGTGTCTCGGTCATATCTACATAGTTCTCGAACCCGCACAGTCTGCACTTAAGGTTCGATGATGTTTCGGTAGTATAGAGTTATGTATGGTGGTGACCGAAGGTTGTTTAGAGTCCTGGATGAGATCTTGGACGACACAAGGAGCTCCAGAATGGGCTGGAGGTAAATATTGATATATAGGAAGTCCTGTTTTGGTCACCGAAAAAGTTTCTCGCTCATCGGTAGTGTACCGGAAGTGCCGGGAGGGTGCCGGGGGACCATCGGGAGGGGTGTCTCGGCCCAAAGGACCTCATGGGTTGTGGGAGGAGTCAAACCAGCCCCCGGTGGGCTGTACTAAGCCCCCACTAAGGCCCATGCGTCTAGGAGTGGGAAAACCCAAAAGGTGGAGAGGTGGAAAAAGTTTTCAAGTGGAAAGGAGGAATCCTACTCCTAATAGGATTGGAGTAGGACTCCTCCACCTCCAATTTCGACCAAACCTTGAGGGTTTGAGGCTGCCTCCTCCCCTACTTCCCTCCTACATATACTAGAGGATTTAGTGGGAAGAGCTAACCCTAATTGCCATGGGCTGCCCTCTTCTTCCCTAGATCAGTTTCTCCTCTAGATTAGTTATGCGGTGCTTAGGCGAAGCCCTGTGGGATTAGTTCACCACCACGCCGTTGTGCTGCCGGAGAACTCATCTACCTCTCCGCTCCCTCTTGCTGGATCAAGAAGGCGGAGATCGTCATCGAGCTGTACATGTGCTGAACGCGGAGGTGTCGTCCGTTTGGCGCTAGATCGGAAGGACCGTGATCAAGATTCCGAGACGATTCATGATTTGATCGTGGGATGGATCGTGATGGGATTGTAGGACTAATCATGATCGGATCGCAGGAAGGATCGTGATGGGATCATTGGACGCTCGGTGATTTGGATCGCGAAGATGTTCGACTACATCAACCTCGTTTCTTAACGCTTCCCGCTTAGCGATCTACAAGGGTATGTAGATCCACTCTCCCTCTCGTAGATGCTCATCACCATGGATAGATCTTGCGTGTGCATAGGAATTTTTTGTTTCCCATGCAACGTTCCCCAACACCACTCTCCCCCTCGTAGATGCTCATCACCATGGATAGATCTTGCGTGTGCATAGGCATTTTTTGGTTCCCATGTAAGATTCCCCAACACCTTCTTGATCTCGCTTATCTCGAGGTTCAGCGACTCGACCTGACCTTCGAGACTGAAATCGTATCGTAGACAATTGCATTTTCATCAATAGTCTTATCCCTATCCTTGTTCAGGGAGTCATTCAACTCCTCCAGGACCTTGATGGTACTCTTACATGACGGGGTCAACTCGTGATTGAGCACGTCCACGTCACATGTCTATACAACGGGTGGTGGAGAAGGCGGATCTCGTATATATGCCTCGCAAGGGTTTCAAATCATCAACAAATAATTAATGGTTAGATATATGGATGTTTGCAATGATCATGCATGTTTTTTGTAACCTTAATTACTTGGTTGGTGCTCACGTCGCCTTTATCTTCGGCATACCCGACCAGTGAACAGAGGAGCCTATCCATATGCTAGAGTCGGCCATGTTGTAGCATCCAACAAAAAACTTTGTGATATATTGTTTTAGAGTGTATTATCAAAAAAATTGTAGACAAATTATCATCAACTTGCAAGTTCTATCATCAATTATATAATGTTTTAGCTAGAGTGTATCATCAACTATTTATGCGAATGTTTTGTGAACTTTGGTTTAATTAACAATATATATTAAAACCTATCAACCGCATCCCAAATTAAGTACTAAGTTTCTACAAAAAAGAACTAAATTTAGTTCATTCTACCATAGAAGCCATTTTTTCCTCATCCTAACAGATTTATTTCCCCTACTGAAGCATCGCAAAGTTGTGGAGGAGCAACTCCACCTTGCTGCTACAATGTGTACAACACAAGTGTTGAAGGAACTACTTCAACGTGTTGTGTTAGATATTGCTCTAGATAGGACTAACAAGTTCTATTATAGGGCTTTGGGAAGCTTTCACATACTTCTACTTATGGCTAGAACATTCCAAAAAACATTACTTAAGATACACCCTTCTACTCATGGCTACTCACAACAAAAGTGGAAATATTACCTAAGATACACCCTTCTACTCATGGCTACTGACAACTAGAGTGGAAACATTACTTGAGATACACCCTTCTACTCACAAATCTGACATACGAATTTTATTTTATTTTCTTTTTTTCTCATCTAACGTTCCTCATCACCTACCTAGCAATGAAATCAAATGGTGAGCTATAGCAATAATGTTCTAATTTTTGGATTGACTAATGGGCTACCTGGCGTTGGCGGGACGGTATTGGGCGGAGACGGGCGGCGGTAGTGGGGCGACGTCGGGCGGGGCAGCGTCGGACAGAGATGGGACGCGTTAGGCGGGGCGGCGTTGGGCAGAGACAGGACGCGTCAGGCGGCAGCGGTGTCGGGCAGGGTGGCAGCGAGGATCGAGGGGAGGACGGTCCGGTGAAGTTAGGGATTAAGACTGACGAAAGGATGTTTTTTTACTATGCCGGGCTATTAAAACCGACTAGTGATGGCATGGGCCTAATGTGCAACGCCAGCCCTAATGTGCAACACCAGCACTAAGCAAATAGCTATGGCGTTCGAATTTTTCCAACGTCATTGGTATTTGAAAAAAATAGTGGTGGCTTGGTGAGAAATGACATGCCACGAACAATAACATGGACATTAGTCCTAACTCTAACTGGTTTAACTAGAGCTGCGAGCGGAGACTACAAATCCTAGCTACCATGATCTCTATGCATCATCTGCGATTGCACCTGCCTAATCTGCAGCGCAGTGCAGTCCAGCCCCATCAGCCTCGCAATGGCTACGAAATCCAGGGCAACGAGGGGCTCCTCAAAGCGCTTCAGCAGTTTAGCTGTAGCTTTGGAGGTCGTCTTGTCCCTCGGGCCGAACATGCCAATGCCCTGCACCAGGCGCAACCCAGCCCGTTGCGCCACCGGGACATTGCATGCAACAGCCTTGGGCGTTGCGTCTTGCTGGGGCCGAGATCTCCCTTGTCTTTGGTGGGCATAGGAGCGGACCCATCATGGTGTCTCGTTCAGGATCAGCGGCGACGTTGGAGAAGAGCTGCGGAGGGACAACATCATCGCGCACCACCACGATCTCCAACATGTCAATCTACTAGGTCATGGGGGCCATCTGGAAAACAACCATCGGTGTTGGGGAGGAGATGAAAGGCTGCATGGATGGCACCGCCAGGTCAGCAATGCACGACAGGGCCAGTATTAGGGCCATGTCAAAGCTTACACTGTCATATTCGAGGTCATGGCATCACAAGATCTCTGAATCCGGTCCTCTTTTTTGGCATGGTCGGATCTTACAATGATATCAACATGCTTTAACGATCTCCGGTGTTTGAAAGACTTGTGGAAGGCAATAGTCTACAGGTCAATGTTAAGATCAATGGCCACATGTACGAAAATGGATACTACTTAGCTGATGGAATCTATCCTCAGTGGACTACTCTTGTGAAGACAATTCCCGGCCCCATAGGAGAGAAAAGGAAGAGATTTGTTCACGGACTAGTGAGTGTTAGGAAGGATGTGGACTGTTCCTCTGG
Source organism: Hordeum marinum (assembly GCA_022496015.1). Classification (NCBI taxonomy): domain Eukaryota; kingdom Viridiplantae; phylum Streptophyta; class Magnoliopsida; order Poales; family Poaceae; genus Hordeum; species Hordeum marinum. The sequence goes on along the minus strand of CM039675.1, from coordinate 442,671,345 downwards.
TGTTCTTCAATCTCGATGGGGCATCATTCGCTATCCTGCTTGAACTTGGAGCACCAAGAAATTGTGGGGGTGATGACAGCTTGTATGATCATGCACAATATAATCGTTGAGGATGAGCGCCTGAAACGTATCTACGACCCAAGGTTTCAGTTTTAGGGTGACAATGTTGTGCTCGAGCATTGAGGAGCAACAACGTTTGCACAACTCATCAAATTTCATCATCAAATGTGTGACTGGGAAACTCACGTTCAACTACAAGACGATTTGATTGAGCATATGTGGGCTCAAGTTCGCAACCGATAGGTGTATTAGTCTATTTTATTTAAGCCAACTTCATTTCTATTTGACTTGTAAACAATGAGATATTTTTATTCGACTATGAAACTATGATATATTTGTATTTTGTTTAAATTTTATACATTAATAATAATTTTTACCTTATGTTTGAATGCAAAAGAGTAGAAAAATGAACGTCGGTCCGCCACGAGGACGAAAATGGGTTCGCGGTTGAACGCGTAGCCAACCCAAACATAAAAAAGAATGGACATGTTGATCCAAATGAATGAAAAATTGACAAAGCGGGAGTTTGTTTGAAATGGTCCGTTGGAGTTTCTCTTAGCAAAACTGGTCGTAAAACGTCGCGCCTTAGAGCATCTACAGCCGGACTTGACAAATTTGGCCCCTCAAACGCCCTCAGACGAGCCCGGACACGCCCGCGGGCGCATCCGGACGGACCCTCATATTTCGTTCCGTGCATCCACATATCTCAAATCCGGACTCTCAAATCCATGCAAATACATGCACATAGATCATATCGCACATAAAATAAGTAGCATTGGTATCAAGCGTACATAGCATTTACATAAAATTTATTTGAAGTGCTACACTCAAGCATTGCCTCCTTGGTTGCCATTGTGAATCCACATGTGCTCCACAAGATCATTGAGTAGATGCGTGTGCACCTGGTGATTTTGAAGATTTTGATGCATCTACAGAAAGTTCTGAAGCTCGGCCGCATCTTGATCCTTCGGGATTTCAACTTGTTCTCTAAGAGCTTCGAAATCATTGGTTTGGGCTACACCTTCACCCTCATCCTCGACAATCATATTGTGCAAAATAACACAACATGTCATCATCCGCCACAAAGTTTCCGATTCCCACATCATTGCAGCACTCCACACAATTCCCCCACGAGCCTGAAGCACACCAAATGCCCTCTCCACATCCTTCCTAGCCGCTTCCTGCATTGTTGCAAAGTGGATCTGTTTGTTGCCACGCGGCTCGGATATGGTCTTCACAAACGCCACCCACTGATGACAGATACCATCGCAAGATAGTATCCCATGTTGTAGTCTCAGCCATTGACGATGTAGTTGCATGGCGGTGATTGCCCATTGCAAAGCCGACTGAACACCGGAGATTGTTGGAGCACATTGATGTCGTTGTGAGAACCGGGCATTCCAAAAAAAGCATGCCAAATCCGTAAGTCATGTGATGCCACTGCTTCTAGTATGATGGTGGCCTCTTTGGTGTGACCTTGATACATTCCCCGTAGACCTGTGGGGCAGTTTTTCCATTGCCAATGCATGCAATCAATTGATCCAAGCATTCCTGGAAACCCCCTTGCCTCTCCAATAGCCAACAACTTCTCTATGTCCTGTGCATTTGGTTCTTTGAGATATTACAGTCCAAACACCTCAACCACGGCCTAGGAAAATTTGGCAGTAGTCTTCAGGCACGTGCTCTCCCCCATCCTGACCATCTCACCCACTGCGTCTGCAGCAGTACCAAGTGCAAGCATCCTCATAGCAGCCGTGCACTTCTGCGAGGCCGAGAAAGGGAGTTGCCCGCAGCAATCCCTCTTCAGCTTGAAGTACTCGTCGTGTGACTCCACTCCATCCACAATGTGCAAAAACAATGGTTTCCTCATGCAAAAGTGGCGAAGAAACCTTGGATCATCCGAGAAAGTAGGTGTGGGAGCAAAGTAGTGTTGGAAATATGCCCGAGAGGCAATAATAAATTAGTTATTATCATATTTCCTTGTTCATGACAATCGTTTATTATCCATGCTAGAATTGTATTGATCGGAAACTCACATACATGTGTGGATACATAGACAACACCATGTCCCTAGGAGGCCTCTAATAGACTAGCTCGTTGATCAAAGATGGTCAAGGTTTCCTAGCCATGGACATGAGATGTCATTTGATAACGGGATCACATCATTAGGAGAATGATGTGATGGACAAGACCCAAACTATAAACATAGCATATGACCGTGTCAGTTTATTGCTATAGTTTTCTGCATGTCAAGTATCTGTTCCTATGACCATGAGATCAGGCAACTCACTCACACCGGAGGAGTACCTTGTGTGTATCAAACATCGCAACGTAACTGGGTGACTATAAAGGTGCTCTACAGGTATCTCCGAGGGTGTGTGTTGGGCTGGCATGGATCAAGACTGGGATTTGTTACTCCGTGTGACGGAGAGGTATCTCAGGGCCCACTCGGTAATACAACATCTCAACAAGCCTTGCAAGCAAAGTGACTAAAGTGTCAGCCATGGGATCTTGTATTACGGAACGAGTAAAGAGACTTGCCGGTAACGAGATTGAACTAGGTATAGAGATACCGACGATCAAATCTCGGGCAAGTAACATACCGAAGAACAAAGGGAACAACATACAGGATTAACTGAATTCTTGACATAGAGGTTCAACCGATAAAGATCTTCATAGAATATGTAGGAACCAATATGGAAATCCAGGTCCCGCTATTGGTTATTAACCGTAGAGGTGTCTCGGTCATGTCTACATAGTTCTCAAACCCCAGGGTCTGCACACTTAAGGTTCGGTGATGTTTCAGTATTAGAGAGTTATGTATGGTGGTGACTGAAGGTTGTTCGGAGTCCCATATGAGATCCTGGACATCACGAGGAGCTCCAGAATGGTCCGGAGGTAAAGATTGATATATAGGAAGTCCTGTTTTGATCACCGGAATAGGTTCGGGCTCATTGGTAGTGTACCAGGAGTATCAGGAGGGTACCAAGGGACCATCGGGAGGGTGTCACGCCCCGAGGGGCCTCATGGGCTGTGGGAGGAGACAAACCAGCCCCTCGTGGGCTGGCCGAAGCCTCCACTAAAGCCCATGAGGTTTGAGAAGTAAAAAATCCAAAGGTGGAGAGGTGGAAAGAGTTTCCAAGTGGAAAGGAGGAATCCTACTCCTAATAGGATTGGAGTAGGACTCCTCCACCTCTAATTTCGGCCAACTCTTGAGGGTTTAAGGCTGCCTCCTCCCCTCCCTCCCTCCTATATATATTATAGGATTTAGAGGGGAAATCTAACCCTAATTGCCATGTGCTCCCTCTACTTCCTCTAGATCATTTTCTCCTCTAGTCTAATTTCGGCGGTGGTTAGGCTAGTCCTGCCGGAATAGTTTCACCATCACCGCCGCCATGCCATCGCGCTGCCGGAGAACTCATCTACCTCTTCGCTCCCTCTTGCTGGATCAACAAGGCGGATATCTTCATCGATCTATACGTGTGCTGAACGCGGAGGCGTCGTCCGTTCGGCACTAGATCGAAAGGACCGTGATTAGGATCGCAAGACGGTTCGTGATTTGATCGCGGGACGGATCGTGATGGGATCATAGGACGATTGGTGATTGGATCGCGGGCTAGATCGTGATTGGACCGCGGGACGCTCGGTGATTTGGATCGCAAAGACGTTCGACTACATCAACTGTGTTTCTTAACGCTTCCTGCTTAGCGATCTACAAGGGTGTATAGATCCACTCTTCCTCTTGTAGATGCTCATCGCCATGGATAGATCTTGCATGTGCGTAGGAAATTTTTTGTTTCCCATGCAAAGTTTCCCAACAGTGGTATCAGAGCTAGGTCCATGTGTAGATGAGATCACGAGTAGAACACAAAGGAGTTTGTGGGCGTTGATGCTTAGATTGCTTCCTCCCTTGGTTGTGTTTTGGTTCAGCGATATTGTGGGATGAAGCAGCCCAGACCAACCTTACTCGTACGCTTACGAGAGACCTGTTCCATCGACTTACGTGTAACTTTGTTGCACAAAGATGGCTAGCATGTATCTGTCTCTCCTACTCTTGTTGGATCAAAGTCGACAAAGGCGGTCCTTGAGAAGGTTGAATAGCAATTTGAGTATCACCATTGTGGTTTATGCATAGTGAGAATTGTTCTTGCTATATACCCATAGCAGCACGTAAAACTTGCAACAACAATTAGAGGACGTCTAACTTGTTTTTGCAGGGTATGTTGTGATGTGATATGGCTAATTACATGATGAGATATATGTGATGTATGAGATTATCATATTTTGTATAGAATATCACGACTTTCATGTCGATGAGTATGGCAACCGGCATGAGCCATAGGGTTGCCTTTAATTATTGTATGACCCGCGTGTCAATCATTAAGCGCCTTGTAATGCTTTGCTTTATCGCTAAACAATAGCAATAGTAGTAGAAGCATGGTGGGAGCGACAACCCTGATGGTGACACATTGATGGAGATCAATATGATGGAGATCATGGTGTCATGCCGGTGAGGATGGTGATGATGCCAGAGCTTTAAGGATGGATATAAAAAGCACAAGTTCATGGCCATATCATGTCACTTATGATTTGCATGTGATGTTAATCCTTTTATGTACATTGTTTTCTTAGGATGACGGTAGCATTATAAGGTGATCCCTCACTTAAATTTCAAGATAAATTGTGTTCTCCCTGAGTGTGCACCATTGCGAAAGTTCGTCGTGTCGAGACGCCACGTGATGATCGGGTGTGATAGACTCTACGTTCACATACAACGGGTGCAAGCCAGTGTTGCACGTGCAGAACACTCGGGTTAAACTTGACGAGCCTAGCATGTACAAACATGGCCTCGGAGCACAAGAGACCAAAAGGTCGAACATGAGTCATATAGTAGATATGATCAACATGATGATGTTCACCACTAAAACCACCTCAACTCACGTGATGATCAGACTTGAGTTGGTGAATTTGGATCATGTATCACTCAAATGACCGGAGGGATGTCAATTTGAGTGGGAGTTCTTAGGTAATATGATTAATTGAACTCATTATCATGAACATAGTCAAAGTGTCTTTTGCAAATTATGTTGTAGATAGCTCCTGCTGTAGCTCCCCTGTTTTATTGATATGTTCCTAGAGAAAAGTAAGTTGAAAGATAATGGTAGTAATTTTCCGGACTAGGTCCACGGTCAGAGGATTGTCCTCAGTTGCTGCACAAAAGGCTTATGTCCTTGACGCACCACTCGGTGCGCCACCCCCTCTGGTGTCGTCTCTGGATGTTGTGAACATATGACAGGCACATTTTGATGACTACTTGATAGTTCAGTGCGCCTTGCATTATGGCTTAGAATTCAGGCTTCAAATATGTTTTGAATGTCATGGAGCATATGTGATGTTCCAAGGGCTGAAATTGGATTTCAGGCTCGTGCCCGTGTTAGAGGTATGAGACCTCCAACAAGATTCATTGCCTGCAAGATGAAGGAGAATAGCTCAATCGTTGAGCATGTGCTTAGAATGTCTGGGTGCTACAATCGCTTGAATCGAGTGGGAGTTCATCTTCCTGATAAGATAGTGATTGATATAGTTCTCCAAGTCACTGTCACTAAGCTACTGGAACTTCATGAGGAACTATAATTATGCCAGGGATGGAAATAATGATCCCTGAGCTGTTCACGTTGTTTGACATCGTGAAGGTAGAAATCAAGAAGGAGCATCAAGTGTTGATGGTTAAGTAAAACCACTAGTTTCAAGAAGGGCAAGGTCTATAAGGGAAAACTTTAGGAATGGCAAGGCAGTTGCCGCTCTACTAAAGAAACCCAAGGTTGAACCCAAACCCGAGACTATGCGCTTCTATTATGAGGAGAACGGTCGCTGAAGTGGAACAACCCTAGATACTTGGTAGATAAGAAGGCTGGCAAAGTCGACAAAAGTACATTTGATATACGTGTTATTGATGTGTACCTGGATAGTACTCCTAGTAGCACTTGGGTATTGGATACCGGTTCGGTTGCTAAATGTTAGTAACTCGAAATAAAATCTATGGAATAAACTGACGCTAGCTAAGGGTGAGGTGACGATGAGTGTTGGAAATGTTTCCAAGGTTGATGTGATCACCATCGCACGCTCACTCTACCTTCGAGATTAGTGATGAACCTAAATAAAAGTTATTTGATGTTTGCGTTGAGCATGAACATTATTAGGTCGTGTTTATCGCAATACGGTTATTCATTTAAGTGAGATAATAATGGTTATTCTGTTTATGTGAATAATACCTTCAATGGTCATACACCAAATGAGAATGGTTTGTTGAATCTTGATCGTAGTAATACACATGTTCATAACATAGATACCAAAAGATACAAAGTTAATAATGATAGTACCACATAGTTGTGGCACTGCCGCTAAATGTCATATTGGTGTAAAGCGCATGAAGAAACTCCATGTTGATGGATCTTCAGACTCATTCGATTTTGAATCGGTTGAGACATGCAGACCATGCCTCTTGGGCAAGATGACTAAAACTCCGTTTTCTGGCTTGATGAAACGGGCAAGTGACTTATTGGAAATGATACATGTTGATGTATACGGTCCAATGAGTGTTGTAGCGTGCGATGGATATCATTATTTTCTTACCTTCACTGATGATTTAAGTACATATATAGTGTATATTTACTTAATGAAACACAAGTCTTAATAGTTTGAAAAGTTCAAGCAAAATCAGAGTGAAGTTTGAGATCATCGTGATGAGAAGATAAAATGTCTACAATATCATCGTGGAGGTGAATATCTGAATTACGACTTTGGTGTACAATTTAAGACAAAGTCGAAGTTGTTTCACAACTCACGCCACCTGGAACACCATAGTGTGATGGTGTGTCCGAACGTCGTAGTCGTGCTCTATGATATGGTGTGAACTATGATGTCTCTTATCGTTTTGCCACTATCGTTTTGGGCTTATGCATTAGAAACAAATACATTCACTTTAAATAGGGCACCATCTAAATCCGTTGAGATGACACCGTATGAATTATGGTTTGATAGAAACCTAAGCTGTCATTTCTCAGAGTTTGGGAATGCGAGACTTATGTGTGATAAGCTCGAACCCAAAGAGGAAAAGTGCAACTTCATAGGATACCCTAAGAATAGTTGGGTATACCTTCTATCTCAGATCCGAGTGCAAATTGTTTGTTGCTAAAAATGGGTCCTTTCTCGAGAAAGAGTTTCTCTCGAAAGAATTGAGTGGGAGGAAGATAGAACTTGATGAGGTTGTTGAACCTTTGTTTCAACGAGAGAGTAGCACAACACAGAAAGATGTTTCTGTGGAGCCTACGTCAATTGAAGCGGAAGTTAATGATGATGATCATGAAGCTTCGAATCAAGTTACTATCGAACCTCGTAGGTTGACAAGGATATGTACTGCACCTGAGTGGTACGGTAATCATATCTTGGAAATCATGTTGTTAGACAACGATGAGCCTACGAACTATGAAGAAACGATGGTAGGCCCGGATTCCAACAAATGTCTAGGAGCCATGAAATCCGAGAAAGGATCCATGTATGAAAACCAAGTATGGACTTTGGTATGCTTGCTTGTTGAACTACAGGTCGTTGAGTACAAATGGACCTTTAAGATGAAGACAAATGCTAATGGTGAATGTCACCATTTATAAAGCTCGACTTGTTGCAAAAAAGTTTCCGCCAAGTTCAAGGAGTTGACTATGATGAGACTTTCTCACCCGTAGCGATGCTAAAGTCTGTTGGAATATGTGATCCATTGCTGCATTTTTCAATTATGAAATCTGGCAGATGGTTGTCAAAACATCGTTTCCTTAACGGTTTCCTTGATGAAAGGTTGTATGTGATACGACCAGAAGTTTTTGTCAGTCCTAAGGATGCTAAAAGGTGTGCAAGCTCCAGTGATCCTTCTATGGACTGGAGCAAGCATCTCAGAGTTGGAATATGCGCTTTGATGAGGTGACCGAAGTTTTTGAGTCTATACAAAGTTTATGAGAAACTTGTATTTATAAGAAAGTGAGTGGGAGCACAATAGGATTTCTGATAAGCATATGTGGTTGACATATTATTGATCGGAAATGATGTAGAATTTCTGTAAAGCATAAAGGGTTGTTTGAAAAGAGTTTTTCAAAATAAGACCTGGATAAAGCTACCTAATTGTTGGGCATCAAGATCTATAGAGATAGATCAAGATGCTTGATGAGACTTTCAATGAGTACATACCTAGACAAGATTTTGAAAGAGTTCAAAATGGATCAGTCAAAGAAGGAGTTCTTGCCTGATTTGTTAGGTGTGGAGTTGAGTGAGACTCAAAGCTCGACCACGGCAGAAGAAAGAGAAAGGACGAAGGTCGTCCCCTATGCTTTATCCATAGGCTCTATATAGTATGCCATGAGATACGTCTCCAACGTATTACTTTTCCTAACGCTTTTCCTCTTGTTTTGGACTCTGATTTGCATGATTTGAATGAAACTAACCCCGAACTGACGATGTTTTCAGCAGAACTACCATGGTGTTGTTTTTGTGTAGAAATAAAAGTTCTCGGAATGGAACAAAACTTTGCGAGGGTTTTTATATCAATAATAGAATTTTTGGAGCCAAGACCTGCCACAGAGGGGCACCTGGGTGGGCACAACCCACTAGGGTGTGCCCCCCTCTCCTGGCGTGCCCACGTGGGTTGTACCCACCTGGTGGCCCCGCGGACCCTGATCCCGACGCTATGAAATCGCATTATTCAGAAAAATACCAGGAAGAAAGAATTATCGCAATCCACGAGACGGAGCCGCTGTCACCTCCTATTCTTCATCGGGAGGCCAGATCTGGAGTCCGTTTGGTGCTCCGGAGAGGGTGATCTTCGTTCTTCGTCATCACCAACCCTTCTCCGTCGCCAATTCCATAATGCTCCCCACTGGGAGTGAGTAATTCCTTCGTAGGCTCACTGGTCGGTGAGGAGTTGGATGAGATTCATCATGTAATCGAGTTAGTTTTGTTAGGGCTTGATCCCTAGTATCCACTATGTTCTTAGATTGATGTTGCTATGACTTTGCCATGCTTAATGCTTGTCACTTTGGGCCCGGGTGCCATGAACTCGGATCTGAACCGTTTATGTTATCATCATTATATCCATGTTTTAGATCCGATCTTGCAAGTTATAGTCACCTACTACTTGTTATGATCCGGTAACCCCGGAGTGAAAAAAACCGGTACTTCTTCCGGTGATTACCATAGTTTGAGGAGTTTATGTATTCAATATGTGTCAATGCTTTGTTCCGGTTTTCTATTAAGAGGAGGCCTTAATACCCCTTAGTTTCCAGTATGGACCCCGCTGCCACGGGAGGGTAGGACAAAAGATGTCATGCAAGTTATTTTAATAAAGCACGTATGACTATTTACGGAATACATGCCTACATTATATCGATGAACTGGAGCTAGTGTCATATCGCCCTAGGTTATAACTATCTCATGATGAATATCATCCAACAAGTCACCGATCCAATGCCTACAAGTTTATCTTATATTGTTTCTACTAAGTTACTACTGCTTTAATCACTGTTACACTTGCTACAAAATTACTGCTATCATCACTGCTACCATTACTGTTACTGCTGTCACTACTATCAAAACTATCATATTACTTTGCCACTGATCACTTGTTGCAGATAATTAATCTCTAGGTGTGGTTGAATTGACAACTCAGCTGCTAATACCTTCAAATATTCTTTGGCTCCCCTTGTGTAGAATCTATAAATTTGGGTTGAATACTCTACCCTCGAAAACAGTTGCGATCCCCTATACTTGTGGGTTATCACCATGTTGTGTACAACACCTGTGTGTGCCTTACCATGAGTCTGTCAAGGGGTACGAGAGTGATCCAGGAGTGGATCACTGGACAACGGTCAAAATTATCCTTAGTAACTAGAGTACTAAGGAAATATTTCTCGATTATGGAGGTGATAAACAGTTCGTCGTAAAGGGTTACGTCGATGCAAGCTTTAACACCAATCCAGATGACTCTTAGAAGCAATCCAGATACATATAGTGGAGTAGCCATTTGGAATAGCTCCATGTTGAGCGTGGTAGCAGTGTCTATAGTATGACATAGATATTTGCAAAGTACATACGGATCTGAATGTCGCAGATCCGTTGACTAAAACGTCTTTCACATGTAAAATATGATCGAACCCCAGAACTCATTGGGTGTGAGATTCATAACAAATCACATAGCGATGTGAGCTAGATTATTCACTCTAGTGCAAGTGGAGACTGTTGTAAATATGCCCTAGAGACAATAATAAATTAGTTATTATCATATTTCCTTGTTCATGATAATCGTTTATTATCCATGGTAGAATTGTATTGATCGAAAACTCAGATACATGTGTGGATCACCATGTCCCTAGTATGCCTCTAATAGACTAGCTTGTTGATCAAAGATGGTCAAGGTTTCCTAGCCATGGACATGATGTGTCATTTGATAACGAGATCGCATCATTAGGAGAATGGTGTGATGGACAAGACCCAAACTACAAACGTAGCATATGATCGTGTCAGTTTATTGCTATAGTTTTCTGCATGTCAAGTATCTATTCCTATGACCATGAGATCATGCAACTCACTGACACGGGAGGAGTACCTTGTGTGTATATAACGTCGCAATGTAACTGGGTGACTATAAAGGTGATCTACAGGTATGTCCGAGGATGTCTGTTGGGTTGGCATGTAACAAGACTGGGATTTGTTACTCCCTGTGACGGAGAGGTATCTCAGGGCTCACTCGGTAATAAAACATCACAACAAGCCTTGCAAGCAAAGTGACTAAAGTTTTAGCTACAGGATCTTGTATTACGGAATGAGTAAAGAGACTTGCCGGTAACGAGATTGAACTAGGTATAGAGATACCGACGATTGAATCTCGGGTAAGTAACATACCGAAGAACAAAGGGAACAACACATGGGATTAACTGAATCCTTGACATAGAGGTTCGAACGATAAAGATCTTCGTAGTATATGTAGGAACCATTATGGGCATCCAGGTCTCGCTATTGGTTATTGAACGTAGAGGTGTCTCGGTCATGTCTACATAGTTCTCGAACCCGCAGGGTCTGCACACTTAAGGTTCGGTGATGTTTCGATATAGTAGAGTTATCTATGGTTGTGACCGAAGGTTGTTCGGAGTCCTTGATGATATTCCGGACGTCACGAGGAGCTACGGAATGGTCCAGAGGTAAAGATTGATATATAGGAAGTCCTGTTTTGGTCATCGGAAAAGTTTCGGGCTCATCGGTAGTGTACCGGGAGTGTCAGAAGGGTACCGGGGGACCATCGAGAGTGGTGTCATGCCCCAAGGGGCCTCATGGGCTGTGGGAGGAGACAAACCAGCCCCTGGTGGGCTGGCCGAAGCCTCCACTAAAGCCCATGAGGTTTGAGAAGTAAAAATTCCAAAGGTGGAGAGGTGGAAAGAGTTTCCAAGTGGAAAGGAGGAATCCTACTCCTAATAGGATTGGAGTAGGACTCCTCCACCTCCAATTTCGGCCAACTCTTGAGGGTTTGAGGCTGCCTCCTCCCCTCCCTCCCTCCTATATATACTAGAGGATTTAGAAGGAAAATCTAACCCTAATTGCCATGTGCTCCCTCTACTTTCTCTAGATCATTTTCTCCTCTAGTCTAATTTCGGCGGTGCTTAGGCGAAGCCCTGCCGGAATAGTTCCACCACCATCGCCGCCATGTCGTCGCGCTGCCGAAGAACTAATCTACCTCTCCGCTCCCTCTTGCTGGATCAAGAAGGCGGAGACCGTCATCGAGCTATACGTGTGCTGAACGCGGATGCGCCGTCTGTTCGGCGCTAGATTGGAAGGACCGTGATGAGGATCGCAAGACGGTTCGTGATTTGATCGCGGGACGGATCGTGATGGGATCGCGGGACGGTTCGTGAGTGGATCGCGGGCTAGATCGTCATTGGATTGCGGACGCTCGGCGATTTGGATCATGAAGACGTTCGACTACATCAACCGCGTTTCTTAACACTTCCCGCTTAGCGATCTACAAGGGTATGTAGATCCACTCTCCCTCTGGTAGATGCTCATCACCATGGATAGATCTTGCGTGTGCGTAGGAATTTTTTTGTTTCCCATGCAACGTTTCCCAACAAGTAGTCCTTGTGCAGTAGCTTTGGTCCGGATACCCTGTCCTGGTTGATCACTCTTCTCCCTTTGATTGAGCCCTTGAAGTTGAGAATATGCTCCACTTGCTGGTCCATTTCCTCTTGCATGCTCATGAGCATGATCATGTCCACTTCTTCTTTCGAATCTGAGGAATGGAAGAACTCATCTTCAATCGTTTGGTCAAGCTCAATCGGTCCATACTCCTCGCCCGATGAAGCATCCGGATCCATCGTTTATATAACAAAATCACAATAATTCCGGTCGGCCAATGTGTCGAACACATCAAGCACAAGGCGGAGGCGGAGTTTTGATGAACGTACAACAGTGGCGTCCAGGCCGGCGATGACGTCCCCCATGGCGAGGATGGGCGCGCTCTTCCGGAGTTGGCGTTGGAGAGGCCGGGAACGACTCAGCTCGAGACGAACGGCAACGGACGGCGAGGAGGAAGAAGAAGAAAAAAGGAGATAGCAAATGGATCTGGCTGCTCTTCGGGGGGAGGGGGAGGGAGGGGATTTGGTGCAATTTGGGGTGGAGACGGGCTGTCGGATCGGACGTGCACGGATGCGTCCGGACGTCTTCATACCCGCCTCATATTTAGACTGGATATGGAGGGTGCCGATCAGCCCAGGCGTTTGAGAGCAGTTTGTGGGGTCCGTCTGGGTCAAAAATAATAACCGGATAGTGACCAGACATATGAAACGAGTTTAAGAGCTTCGGTCGTAGATGTTCTTATGGCCGGTGTCGGCGGCGCTGCATCTGACAGGACCCTGCCGCTGGCGAGCCAGGGCGGGCCCGTACGCAAGCAATAGCATGCATGCACGTCGTGTGCCAGCCAGAGCAGCGCGCGAGCGTGAGCATGACCGGCCACCTGCGCTGCGCCGCGCCGCGGTACGTATCGCTACATGGATGCACTGACTCCACAGCTGGCACAGTACAGTAACAACGGACGCGCATTTACGCCGCGTCCGTCGCCAAGCAGCTCCCGTCGCGTCGTGGGGATCGGGGTTCGAACTTCGAACTTGAACACTTGATCATCAGGAGCTCAAATTCGAAAGGAGCACCGTGGCTTTGGATGACACCGTTACATGCCGGCTCCACTGTGGACAAGTTCGATGCTGTCTCGTTTTCCTTTTTCTACCTTTTTTCCCGTCGCCCACTGACTGACGCGGCTTTATCGCGGCTGTGCCCCGCTGCCCATCACACGATGATTGCGCTCCGCTTTCGCGTTTCGCCCTCTCCGGGACGCAAAAGCGGGCAGCGAGGAGCCGAGGAACGAACCTCTCTCGCCACCTTTTTGTTCCTGAGATGATGGGGGAAAAGGGACACGCATTTCCCTTGAGCGTCAGTCGGTGCGCGCGTGGGGCCTCGCATCGCATCGATCCTGCCCGCGCCCGGTCTTATGAAAAGGAAAGACTCGATCCATCTCAACCTACACGAAACTTTCACGATCACCCGGCGTTGTGTTGCACACCACGAGTCTCGTTAAATTAGGTCACTGACGCTGGCTCGCCACTGGCCGACTGACTGTGGCTGAGAGTGGAAGGCTACGGGGAAACCAGGCTAGCTGGTAGTAGACCGTCTTGCCCATGGGCCGTGGCCATGCCTGCCTCCGCTTACGTTTGCGCCATCACCGCGGAAGCGACCGCGTGCCCCGTCCCTTGCAACGGGCGCAAGAGTCGACTGCGGAGTGAATGAGGCGCGTCCCCCTTTCGGGGTGCACCACCGGCTGCGCCGCCCGTAAATGCACGCTGACGGAGCTGCTTGCACTGTGCCACTGCCGCCTAGCTAGCTAGGGTCACCTCCACTACTCGATCGCCGTACGTACGTGACATGAACATGGACGCTAGCTTGAGTGCACGCATTCATGAGTTCCGTTCCTGGCGGAGGAGAGCGGGCACCACAAGAGCAAATAATAAAAATAAAAATCACTACTCGTTTTTTTAGCCAAAATAATTAATGGTATGAATAGTCGTCGCGACTTGTATGCGAATCATTGATGCGGCCTGCATGAGTTGATGAGCGGTGCATGCATGCACGGTCGAGCGAGTGTACGTGCCGTGTGTGCAACCTGCAGGCTCGTACCTGGCTACGTACCACCAAGTGCTGGGAGGTAGGGTACGTAGTACGTTCAGTGATCAGTGGTGGTGGTGCCGTGGTGGTAGCAGTACATCTTTCATCTGGCGCGCTGGACGGTGCATGTGTAGGCGTGTAGGTGAAAAGCATCTTTCAAATGCCCCCAAGATAAGGTGTACGTAGCCACTGCATGCCCGTGATCTGCTTGTACCAGCACGGCGACGCGTGAACAGGAGCAGGCGTTAAGGTGCTGGTGCGGGCCAAAAATATGTAAAAATGCAAAGGACGGGCCAATGTCATGTCCCGCGAGACATGGACATAAAGCAGCTCTTGCCATCAGACCGTTCGTACCGCATGCTTGTCCACTACTAGTAGTAAAGTAACAACCGGGAGCTAAGATTGTTGATTAGCGCCGGTTGTGTCCAAAGTAAAACCGTCACGTACCCGCATAACTGCACTGCTTCCATGGCACTAGTGTTGCGGCCACAAAGGATCAGATGATTCCATTACTCCTGACAGCTCAAGAGAAAAGGAGTGCCTATATATACTACTGTACTACTGTACTGCTCTGCTCTGAACCTGATGGTTGTTCTTAAATTCTGCAAGTTTCTGAAATTTTTAAACTGACTACTGCTCGGTTTTCATTTGGAATGGAGGGAGTACCGCGGAGTACACTAACAAGCACTGAGTGCTCGAGTCCTTCAATCTCCGTCGGATTAAAAAAGTGGATGCAAAAGTCATGGCTCTCCCTCCCGGCTCCATTTGGCTAATATTTATGCATATATTCCTTTCCTAACATGTCCTTTTCTTTGGACAGGGTCCCTCCTATCTTCTTCTGACTGAGTGGTACATGACAGAATTCTGTTTTATTATACGGAGACAGTCAGTGATGGTACGCTCATCCCAGAAATAATATTGTATTTCCTTCTCAAGGCACATAGTAGGAGTATGTATTGTTTTCTAGGATATCATATCCCTATCCACAAAGCACGATTTCTTCCCGCAACAACTAACTGCATGCATTATTCTAGTGTATTGCACTGCGACGTGGTGTCTGGTTTTTCTTTTCAGAAGTTGACATAGTAAACGTTCACCAGAAATCCAGAACTAGTCCGTCCTCTCCTGGGGGCTGGGGTGGCAGACAGTGTCCCTGTGCCGAGCCTGCTTGATGTGGAGGTGCACTCCTGTACAAACTTGGCAACGATTTGAATGCTGCTCTGTATGTGGCGTCGATCGGCCACTACTGTACCGTAGGACCACATAGGCACGGCGTGCATGTATATACTGGTGTATGAATTAGTCCAACCGTGCATCAATATATGTAATGACATGGTTGGTGTTGGTGGCTTGGTGCAAGGAGGCCCACTTTTGTGTTTTTATTTTTTGTTGTTGTGTGAGTGTGTCTACTTACCTTCGAACCGGATGGTAAATTTGTCTAAAAAAACAAATACAACGCCAAAGACAGTGTGAGTGTCACAATTTATCCATGTGCTGATGGGACTGTGTATCCACCCTAACAGCGCCTTTTGCACAGGATTTATTCATAAACAATATTTCTTGAAATGTCATCCAATGGAGATTTTACTTAACAAATTAGTTTTTTTATCATTTATGCCACTATTTGTGTCACATTACGCAGTTTTGCCATTAAAAGATAGAACTGCTCAAAAATGCCATCGTTTCGTGAGATGCTCGCTAAAAAATGCCATTAGATATTTCAAAAATGTCATAGTTTCATTAGATGTTTGCTAAAAAATGCCATTACACATCGTTATTATCAGGTGAAACTCGTCAACCATGTTATATGACAAAAATACCCTTATACCCACATGTCAGCTCTTTCTATCCAACAATGATAAGTATGGACACCCCACTTGTCAAGGACTAACAAGCGTTTTATTTTAGAGAAAATAAGAATGTTGTTGGGATTAAGTGAGACCCACACTTTATTGTCATGAGATAGTGGAAGAGCTGACATGTTGGCCTATATGTATTTTGGTCATTATAATATGGCAAACGAGGTTTGAGGTGACAATAATGGTGTCCAGGGGCCTTTTTAGCATGCGCCTAACAAAATGACATTTTTGAGCAATTAAAATTCCTAGTGACAAGTCCGAGTAGTGAGACATAACCAGTAGCATAACTGATAAAAACCCTATTAATTAAGGAGTACTCCTCTTCTCTACCGGCCGCTCCGGCTACCAGTGGCCGAAGAGTCAAATTGGTGCCTTGGTTCCTATTGGTAGTTTCGGTTATACTAGCAAAAGGACCGTGCATTGCAACGGGAAAAAAATCATAATATTAAATGGCCATGTCCATATTTTGATGCATCATCGAGATACACTATCGCTCTCAATTTCGCGTAATCATGAACATTTTTGAAAACTCATGCACATATTTCGTGAACATTTTTCAAATTCACGAACACTTACAAAATTTCAAACATTTTCTAAGATCAAGAACACCTTTTGAATTCATAAACATTTTATGCTATTTGCAAACCTTTTTTAAAATTTAACAGTTTTTAAACATTTTTCTGACTTAGCAAGCATTTGTAGAATCAATGAACATTTTTCTGAAAATTGGTGGAAAATATTTTTGAAATCCACAAACATTTTTTTGATTTGAAGAATTTATTTCTGATTTAAACAACAATTTTCGAAGTTCATGATCATTTTTTGAATTAGCTAACATTTTATGAATGGATCAACTATTTTGTAAGTCATGAACATTTTTTGAAATTTCCAAATTATTTCAATTTCCTTAACATTTTTTCATACACGAAATTTTAAAAAACTTAGAAGACTTTTTCATTTGCCAAACATTTGTTTTCAGAATTTTGAACATTTTCTGATTAAGCAAACCTTTTATTAAAAAATCGTGAATATTTTATAAATCCACAAACATTTATGTTTTAATAAATATTGTATTTCAAGATGCGCATTAAAAAAATAATCTGAACCTTTTTACGTACCAAATTATTTAAAATGGAAAAAAGTAAAATGGAATAGAAAAAGATAAAATAAAAAATGACATTTAAAAAATAGGCCGCCGGAGATGGGCCAGCCCAATGGGGCGTTGCGTCTTCTTCCAGTGCGCAAAGCGCAGTATAGGAGATTCCTTCATGGGCTGGCCTTGCTAGGGATTTGTTCTGCGTGAAACCTTTTTTATCATTTATAAATGGCATTGGTGGGTAATGTTTTGTAACTTTGAGGTAATTCACATGACGTACCGTCAGAAGCAATAGTCCCTTTATTATTAGATATATATATAGATTTTTCCTCACATGAGTGGCATTTGAATGGATGGCGACGTCTCATCTTTAAGTTGGTTTTCTAATTCTGTGTCAAGTTCGTCCATCGCGACGAAGTCCACGGAGCCTCGGTGTAGATTTATTCCATATCTTTGGAGAATGAAGATAGAGTTTTCGCTCGCGTTCGCAACGTCAACAAATGATGTGAGGCGCTTCATATTGATTTAAGGGCTCAACGACAATGATTGTGGCTACACGGTGTTGGTCCTTAACGCGTGTGTGCCCAGACTTTTCAGGCGTCAACGACAAGGTTAGGTTCTTTGTGGTGTAACTAGACCATCAGGGTTCAAGTCCTACACTTGTCACTTTGCGGCGGATGAGAAGGAGGAGTAAGCGACGGAGAAGGTGGTGGTGGTTGCCTACGCAACGGCGATGACACCTTGAGTGTGGAGGCTTGGACTGCGCACCAACATGACCGATTTTTTAATGTATGAACTACCGGACTGATATTCTTTTTTGACCGGGCATGTAAAAACTAAGCATACTTGCCTCTTTGTAGTTGTGATCGACCATGTGAACCGACGTTGATGTAATCCGGTGCGTGCTACTAGTCGAATTTTATTTGAATTTCAAATTTCCCTTTACTAGCGAGCATATACGAGATGGCATTGGATGGTTGGCTTCCACATCAGTGTTTACTGGTCCGCCTGCGGATGGATGCTGATGAAAATTTACGGGTCATCATCACAGATGACCTTAGGGCATCTACAACCATAACATACAAATTTGGGCCCTCAAATGTCCACGGATGCGCCTGCAGACAATGATCCTGCAAGCCTCAAATTTTGTGATTTGCATCCACAAACCTTATTTCCAACACAACAAATACATGCAAACAGATGCACATCGATCATCACGTCTGTGTGGGGCCAGGGGGGCTGTAAAAAAACAAAGAATACAATTCTCACAGTTAAGATCTTCACCTCCATATTGGGCCGACAAGTTTTGATATTTTGCAGTCCCACATTGCTGCCCGAGGAGCTAATCGGTCGGCTTAAATAGTCTGGTCGTCTAGAAGCAATATGTCCGTCATCATTGTATCCTTTGTAAAGCAGATGGATTATTACTACGAAGTTTCTGTGCTTATCACAGAAAAGATTCACAGTCATGGTCTATCTCCTTCACAAATGTAACGTTGATGTTTGCACGACTCTTTTTGAAATACCAAATAAAAATCTCTTCATTGTAGTAGGGCTATCAACGTATATAAATGAGATGAACTTCACACTCGATGAACAATCATCAATGCAATCTAGTGTCAAGCTATCTCATTCACACAACGAGAATTGATCGACATATGCAATTAACAAATAAGCTTGACGTCATTTTTTGGTGGGGCTATTTAAGCCGGTCGGCGCCTGGCTCGCGCGGTGAGGTGGGACTAAAATTTGGGTCAAACAACATGACCAGCTCCTCTCCGATGCACACACCGGAGCAGAAGCTCGCAAAGCTAGCCCGCCACGCCGTTCCATCCTTCACACTATGTAGAGATGAGAGGGGAAGGAGTTTCGTATGGTTGCAGGTGGGATCGCTATGAAAGGGAATGGGTGCCCGATCGCATTGGGGCGCCCTCATATCGTCCCTATATTTAGTTCCGATTTGAGGGACGTCGGTCAGTCCGGGCATATGGGGACTAAGAGCATCTCTAGCAGACCCCGCAAACCGGTGTCCCGCATAGATCGTTTACGGGATCCCATAAACATTTTCTACAGGACGCCCCCTCTTCGCAAGAACAGATACTACAAATTGATATTGCAAATTCAAACAAAGTTGTTCGAGCTAAAACAATTCATCGGAGTTCATCACACAGACATAGCATATCATAGTTGTTCATCATACACATAGGGGAGTTTTAGTTTTACAAACCATAATTATACATTAATAAACAGAATTTTAAAACCCTAGATCTACTCGCCGTCGCTGTCGGAGTCGATGGCGTCAGCGGGCGGTGGCTCGTCACCGTGCAAGGTATGGTACATTTGGGTGGAGCAGAGTGTGGCCTGTAGGTCGAACTCTTCCCACAGCGCTGGCAACCGCGCGGCCACATCCACATCGCCGGTTGTGGAGGCCTCCTTCGCGTGGATCCAGGCGAGCTCTGCATGCCTTCGGCGCTGCAGCTGAGGGAGTCCAGGACTAAGGGGTCCTCGGGCCATCCGTTCATTCCTCATAGTCCGACCTATTGGGCTGATCTGCTAAAGATCGAGCTGCGAATGATCCTGTATCCAAGAAGGAAGGCTCTGTAGAATGGCTTGGCTTCCAAGTTTCGAAGATATGATCAGCGTATCTATCCCATGTAAAAGGTCGGTTGTGTGCAACCCTTGGGACCCCGGTGTCTATATAAACCGGAGGTCCCCATTGTAGAAGATAGATGAACTCATGTAGGGTTTAGCTTAGATGATCTCGAGGTAGATCAACTCTGTAATCTCTATACACATCAATACAATCAAGCAGGACATAGGATTTTACCTCCTCACGAGGGCCCGAACCTGGGTAAATAATGTCCCCTTCGTTCCTTGTTACCCATCGATATAAGGCTCACATCTCGGGACCCCCTACCCGAGATCTGTCGGTTTTGACACCGCATTGGTGCTTTCAATTAGAGTTCCACTGTGAGATCAACAAAAAGGTCGATGGCTCGCTTGGTCATCAGCGATCAGCTCTGCTGCGGGGACATCTTCGTCCGTGGGCAGGTTTTCACCTTTGGCAGCATCACGCTGCAAGCTGACCAGACTGTTGGAAATATGCCCTAGAGGCAATAATAAATTGGTTATTATCATATTTCCTTGTTCATGATAATCGTTTATTATCCATGCTATAATTGTGTTGATCGGAAACTCAGATACATGTGTGGAAACATAGACAACACCATGTCCCCAGTATGCCTCTAATAGACTAGCTCGTTGATCAAAGATGGCTATGGTTTTCTAGTCATGGACATGAGATGTCATTTGATAACGGGATCACGTCATTAGGAGAATGATGTGATGGACAAGACCCAAACTACAAACGTAGCATATGATCGTGTCAGTTTATTGCTACTGTTTTCTGCATGTCAAGTATTTGTTCCTATGACCATGAGATCATGCAAATCACTGACACTGGAGGAGTACCTCATGTCTATCAAACGTCGCAACGTAACTGGGTGACTATAAAGGTGCTCTACAGGTATCTCCGAGGGTGTCTGTTGGGTTGGCATGGATCAAGACTGGGATTTGTTACTCCGTGTGACGGAGAGGTATCTCAGGGCCCACTCGGTAATACAACATCACAATAAGCCTTGCAAGCAATGTGACTAAGTGTTAGTCACAGGATCTTGTGTTATGGAACGAGGTTGAACTAGGTATGGAGATATCGACGATCAAATCTCGGGCAAGTAACATACCGAAGAACAAAGGGAACATCATACGGGATTAACTGAATCCTTGACATAGAGGTTCGACCGATAAAGATCTTCCTAGAATATGTAGGAACCAATAAGGGCATCTAGGTCCCGCTATTGTTTATTGACCATAGAGGTGTCTCGGTCAAGTCTACATAGTTCTCGAACCCGCAGGGTCTGCACACTTAAGGTTTGGTGACGTTTCGGTAGTATAGAGTTATGTATGGTGGTGACTGAAGGTTGTTCGGAGTCCCGGATGAGATCCTGGACGTCACGAGGAGCTCTGGAATGGTCCGTAGGTAAATATTGATATATAGTAAGTCTTGTTTTGGTCGCCAGAAAAGTTTCGGGCTCATCGGTAGTGTACCGGGAGTGCCGGTAATGTACCGGGGGACCATCGGGAGAGGTATTTCGACCCAAGAGGCAACATGGGATGTGAGAGGAGGTAAACCAGCCCCTGGTGGGCTGGCCGAAGCCTCCTCTAAGGGCCCATGCGGCTGGAGTGGTTTGAGAAGGAAAACAAACCCAAAGGTGGAGAGGTGGAAAGAGTTTCCAAGTGGAAAGGAGGAATCCTACTCCAATTGGATTGGAGTAGGACTCCTCCACCTCCAATTTCGACCAAACCTTGAGGGTTTGAGGCTGCCTCCTCCCCTCCGTCCCTCCTATATATATATATACTATAGGATTTAGAGGAAAAAGCTAACCCTAATAGCCACGTGCTACCTCTCCTCTAGATCGCAGTTTCTCCTCTAGATCGGTTTTCAGCGGTGCTTATGCGAAGCCCTGCTGGAATAGCTCCACCACCATCTCCGCAACGCCATCGTGCTACTGGATAAATCATCTACCTCTCCACTCCCTCTTGCTGGATCAAGAAGGCGGAGATCGTCAACGAGCTGTACGTGTGCTGAACGCAGAGGTGTCGTCCGTTCGGCGCTAGATCTAAAGGACCGTGATCAAGATCGCGAGACAGATCATGATGAGATCGCGGGACGGATAGTGATGAGTTCGTGGGATGGATCATGATTGGATCGAGGGACGGATCGTGATGAGATCGCGGGATGCTGGGCGATTTGGATCACGAAGACGTTCGACTACACCAACCGCGTTTCTTAACGCTTCCCTCTTAGTGATCTACAAGGGTATGTAGATCCACTCTCCCTCTCATAGATGCTCATCACTATGGATAGATCTTGCGTGTGCGTAGGATTTTTTTATTTCCCATGCAACGTTCCCCAACAGTGGTATCATAGCTAGGTCTATGTGTAGATGAGATCTCAAGTAGAACACAAAGAGTTTGTGGGCGTTGATTCTTAGACTGCTTCCTCCCTTGGTCGTGTTTTGGTTCAGCGGTATTGTGGGATGAAGCAGCCCGGATCAACCTTACTCGTACGCTTACGAGAGACCGGTTCCATCGACTGAGGTGTAACTTTGTTGCACAAAGATGGCTGGCGGGTGTCTGTTTCTCCTACTTTAGTTGGATCGGATTCGACAAAGGCGGTCCTTGAGAATGTTGAAAAGCAACTTAAGTATCACCATTGTGGTTTTGCGTAGGTGAGAATTGTTCTTGCTAGATACCCATAGCAGCCACGTAAAACATGCAACAACAATTAGAGGACATCTAACTTGTTTTTGTAGGGTATGTTGTGATGTAGCGACCCGACTCAAAACGAGTCAAGCCTCTGTGTGTTCTGTGCCATCCCTGGATCAGTATGCTGGCACACATAGTACATCAATGTATATATCAAAGTGCAATCGCATGTAAATAATGTAAAATTGATATATACCGTAAAACATCTCAACGGAAACAGCCAACGGGAGTGAAGTCCCAATAAACACCAACGGCAGGTTGAGTGTAGACCGTAACCCTGATTCGTACTCTTACCCGTCGTAGAGCTTAACTGCAACATAAGACGTTGCGGCCGTGTAGGTCAGTACATTGAATGTACCGGCAAGATCACCATAGCAGAAATAGAAGAATAAATACTATTCTATATGCAATAAGGCTCCGTGGCTTTGTGTCTGAGTTTTTGCAGAAAAGCTGGTTTTATTTTCTTTTCCTACAACAAAGGAATATCATGGAGTTTTCACTACAGAGTTACCTAACATGACATGGTTCCGCCAACTGATGTCTCAATGCCCACAAGTATCATAGGTTGCCCACAATTAATTATCAGTCCAGTGTTGAGAGTTCAGAGATAGATCCAAGTCTAGAAGCTCAAATTGTCCATAACCGGGGACACGGCTAATCGATTAGGTTTAACTCTACAGAGTGTTGTGTACTTTACCCACAAGATTCGTTCCCTCCTGGTAAGTCCTCGCACTGCCGGTTCGAAACATGGTCTTTCAGAGTGTTTCCCTGACCTCTGTCAGTGCCCATCCATTCCTAACGTCGACTACATCTCGTAGCACTGCCCAGCCAGAGTCACAACAAAGATCAACCAAGCCAGAGCCCATAATGAGTTGTGGCTACACAGCTAAGCTTCCAGGCATGAAGTATTCATCCGTTTCTTTGAGTCTGGGTGAAGCTTTCCGCAAGATGTCATGGCGCTTCTCCATGCATCCCGGCCATCCACTGGTTACTCCAGGGATGCCCAATCAACCATCCTTCACCCAGCAGTGTGTATTGAAAACTTGTTTCTCGAGTCTCGAATGTCTTGAGGTCTTGAAGATGCAGAACTTGAAGATGCCTTCATGAAGTTGTCGTCTTGACGTAGAGTCCTCCTTCTCACACCACTCGCGAACACTCATACCAGACCCCGTCTACTTTAGCATAGCATAAAAATAACTAACGTTCTCGGGGCTTTAGTAACAATTGGTGGGTTCCTACCTCATGCATTCTACTCAACTACAAGAATTTCAATAATACCATGGGAGGGATTTGTTGAATGATGTCACTACATGTAATAAAACATAGGTATGAACAAAATGGTCAAAGTGAACTTGCGTGTACTGTTGATGAAGAATAATATCGCTCTCAGAAATAGCTTGATAGACTATACGTCACTCTCTAATGAAAATCTATATAATCAAACATTGCATTCATATAACCAATCATACTAGCAATCAATTGTAACAATCAAAAGTAACACAAAAACCAAAGGCAACAAGGTTGTGATGAAGGAAATACTTAAGATAAAACTCAAAACAACAAAACTTCATCAACACAACAAAGTTTTGGTTTTCTCTACAAATGATCCTATTTTCAAAGGTAACAAAACAAAACAAAGAAAAATATAGCAAAAGTATTTTAGTAAATAATTTACTTAGTAAAAGGATTACTTTTGAAGAACAAGTAAGAGCTAAGAAAAACAATACTCTAAACAACACAAGTTTTTTTTGCCTAATAAACTTAACAACAAGCAAAACAATAAAATATTAAAATAACAGAAAAAAATATAACAACTAAGTTAGCAGAAATTATATTTCTATAAAACAATTTTTATTAAAGATATTTTCCAATAGCAAATCAAACTAGCAAATGGGAATCAATTACAAGTTATAATTGAACTAGAATTGATTTTCATGAAATCAACTAATAAAATAATATTTTTTTGAAGGGCTACTGTTATCTAACAGAAAACTTTGTAAAATCTATCAACTAATATAAAAGAAAATAAATTAAAACAATTTAAAACAAAAGAAACATAAATAAACCTAAAAAAGAACTAAACAGAATCTGTTTTGCTTGAAAAATACTAATTTAAATTATTCTAAAAATACCCAAGTTCTATCTACTGATAACTAAGGTCACTAGTGACAAGTAGCAAAAAGAATCAACTCAAAATAAGTTTTTAAACTCAAGATATTCAGAAAATAAGATTTGAATCAAATCTGTTTGAATTCAATTGTAATTTATTCAATTATTGTCAAACTTTATA
This sequence comes from Hordeum marinum, assembly GCA_022496015.1. Classification (NCBI taxonomy): domain Eukaryota; kingdom Viridiplantae; phylum Streptophyta; class Magnoliopsida; order Poales; family Poaceae; genus Hordeum; species Hordeum marinum. The sequence goes on along the minus strand of CM039675.1, from coordinate 442,646,465 downwards.
TATACAGAAACTAGATGAAATTTTTGACATGATGCAAAAAGAATCAAATTAAAATAATTAAAACATAAAGATATAAAGAAAACAAAAAGAGAACTATTTCTGAAATTGAAATTAAGACAGAAAAAAAGAAAAACGTTTCTAAGCGGACAGGGGGTACACGTGGCGCTATTCTATTGGGGTAAGGGTGTGCGTGAGAGAGTGTTTCGGGCGGACGTCCGACTCCTAATAGAAAATGCTTCGACGTATTTAAAACTTCTAATCTCGCGCGTCAATCTGAGATCTAACGCTGGAGAGGAGGAGGAGGAGGAGCTCACCGCGGCGGTTGACGGCTCCGGCGAAGCTCCGGCGATGTCCGAGGCGGCGAGGTGATGTGGCGAGATGCTCTGGTGGTCCTCTGGCGTCGTGGTTTGCTCCATTCAATGCAGGCGAGGACGACGACGAGGTAGGTGGCGTCGACGAGGCTCGAGGATGACCGGTTGGAGCACGACGTCGGTAATGGCGGACGACGGCGTCGGGTCTGGACGGAGGGGCGTCTTCGGTGGGTGCAGGGCTCGGGTGAGTGGTTGGGGAGGTGCGCATGTCCGTCGGGAAGTGGATGGTGGGCTCGGGGTGGTCGGGGTGGAGCGGCACGATGGCAATGGCGTGGCGGCGAGAGGGCACGGGAATGGGGCTTAGGGGTGGAACGGGGTGCGGGAGGCCTCGGGTATTTATAGGAGCGGCTCGGGGTCGTAGAAAGGAAAGGGAGGTACACGAGCGTGGGATTAGTGGGATTGGAGTAATTTCGGGGGGGGGGGGGGTTAAGGCAGGTGGGCCGGCCGTTTCTTTAATACGCGTTAATTCCTTTCCTTTTCTATTTTTCCAATGAAAGGAAACTCATTTATGGCAATCAAAACTCTTCCAAAAATGAATTTTTGTATACCAAAATGATCAGAGAATTAAATTAAATTTAATGGACATTTTTCCACAGCCAAAATAAATACTTTAAAAAAATATATTTTCAGGAAATGCATTAATTCCTTTCCTTTTTCTAATTTACAGAGAATGGAAACTACTTTATGGCAATCAATACTTTTCCAAAAAATTAAGATTTATATATTAAATTGATCAGGGGAATAAACTAAAATTAATGAACATTTGTCCACGGCCAAAATAAATAATTTAAGAAAAAATATTTTTAGGAAATGCTTAAATTGATTTTAATTCTTTTTGCAAATAATTTTCAAATAACCCCCTGGGTTTTATGGTTCAAATACTTCACAAAATAACCCCTGGTGTGGAGTGTCATATTACTCCTCTTAAATTTGTCAAGGGGTTTGAATTCTTTCAAACTTCAAATTGGAAATTCAGAAAGGAACTCCATATCAGAATTTGTTTTTTTTTTCAAATAGTTTTCAAATTCACTTTTCAAATCTTTTTATATTGAAGAAGTCATGTCATCTTCTCTCACTGATTTGAAATGTAAGAATTTGAATTCAAAAGCACATGGGAAAGTCATGTCATTCCCTCTCATTCAAAAGTTTTTAAAAGTTTCAAATTTCACTCAATTCAGTCACTCAAGCAAACAAACACTCATTGTAATATTTATTATAACATTCCAAAATTTGGGATGTTACAAACCTACCACACTTAAAATGAATCTCGTCCTCGAGATTCGAAAGGGCTAGAAAGCAAAGGTTAGGGTTTGGGGGTCTTCTAGCAAATCCATTGACCAAAGGGTGTGGGGTCTACCACACTTAAACTGAGAGTTACTGGTCCCTCAAAATCATGACAGTCCTCTGGGTGCATCTGTCTCTTCTCGTTCTTTACGATAGCTCCTTCAGTGAAGCTCTTCCGTTATATGAAAATCTTGTGTTCTCATAACAAAATGTATTTCCTCCGATACTGGATCTTCTTAGCTGACAAGTCCCGTGATCATTCTAAATAACCTATCAAATATCTCATGGTGGTCTACCATTAGTGGTTATCCTGCAGTGAAATGGGTCTTGGCTACATTCCTCACCGTAAAATTCCTACGTATGACAGTAACTGCCATGTACAAGGGGTTTTCATCATACCATTCTAAGGCTTAAACAAAAGCTTCAAGGAACGTCGTCTCTTTACTATGGGTAAGTCACTCAGATTTACCAATCCGGATAGCAAGAGAATGATAAGAGTAAGTTGTCATGGTGGCCAAGCCATGTTGCACTGAAATCATTACCTTGTATAAGGTTTAGTGAATCTCGTATTCTAACACTTGGGCTTCCTCACAAGCGTTGCAGAAAATTTCTCTTGTCAACGAACAAAGTTCGGATAAATGCATTTATTTCTGCAAGCCAAACAAAAACATCTATTGTTTCTTCACAACTCTCAAGTTTTCGTAATGCTCCTAGGAAAAACGTTTGCTGAACAGTAATAGCTTATCCCAAGTTTCTTCCTTCATAAAGGTAGTACTTGATCCTTAACAATCCTCGGGTCTGTGAGTTGTGGGCTCACTTGAATAGCTTTAACTCACTCTTGGGGTTACTATCTTTTCACATTCCAGCATTACCTTCAGTTCACTACACCATACCCTTGAGGTAACAAATCACAGACTTATTCTTGTCTAGATCCCACTCTGCGGAATTCATTTTCCTTTCCATTGGTCTGTTTAACCTTGGGTATCACAATCATTCTTTTTTCCCAATATTCCAACTTCAAAAGTACTTTGTCACAAAGGTTATCATTCACATAGTTTTGATGTGGTTCCACATTCTTTTCACCTGTATTCACTTATCCAAACTCCATAATATGAATGGTATTTTCTTCATTCATTTATCCCTATGGTCACTACCACACTTAAAATGAAATGCACTCATGCGTGCATAGACCATATTTCCTCATATCCTCAAAAATGGTGGGAGATCTTTGTTCATGGGGTAACAACTCATTTAAAATCTTGACACAGTAAATTTCATTGATTTACGAAGTTATTACAATCTCAGAGACTTCCGTTACAAAATAATGTCATGAAAACAAGAGTGCTTCATGATACACTTATTTCCATCTTCAAAAATTAACTACCTCATTCTAGCTTTATTCTCCTTTGGACATTTACTAGCATAATGTTCTGCTTCCTTGCAACGAAAACAGATGATTTCTGACAAGTCTCGGGGCTTCTTGATGTTGGTGTTTGCTCCTTGGAGTTCTGGTTCCTTTCTTGGGCACTTATTGGTGTAGTGGCCCATATCCTTATACTTGAAACATCTGATATGACTCAGGTCTGTCTGTTCAGGGGCTTGTCTCTTCATGAGCTTCTTTGTTCCGATCAAACCTTCAATTTCCTGTGGATCAAACTCCACTTCTTCTGTCGGGAAGTTTCCCAGATACTCTTTTCTTTCCTTCGTACAGTCCTGTAAGAAATGTCCTTCTTCTCCACATGAATAGCAGGCATTGGAGTAAAATCTTGTTAGGCCTTCTCCATTAGGGTCTTCAACATCTTCCTTCATCACAAGTTCTCCTAAATTTTCTCTGAAGGCTTCCTTCATGGCTTCCTTCTGCTGCTTGATGACTTCTTGTACCTTGGGTTACATTTGGCATTGAGTCGGGTAATGCGTAGTTCCTTCACACAAGAAACATGTCACCTGCCTAGTTGGGCAATCCTCAGCTCGGTGATTTTCTTCACAATGAGGGCATCCTTCCTTGTGTTCTTCCTGGGTGTGTCCTATCTCTCCACCTATCTTGCATGCACAAATCTTCTTCACTTCTTTGCAATGGGGCTTCTGGGTGTTGGTGAAAACATGAGATTTTAGCAGAGTCATCCTGAATTCTTCCCAAGTGATTGTTGCTTGCGTATCATGGGTAGCTTCATGCATCTTCTACCAATGTGCAACACCTTCTGCAAAGTACCGAAAAACATACTGGACCATCTCGTTCCTTGCAACATGGTTACTCCTTAGATGATCCTCCATGTACTGAATCCATTCTTCTGTCTCTAATCGAGTCATCGATCCGGAATACACGAGTCCAGCTTCATTCAGCATCTATTGGGTCCAAGGGTTTGGGATGAGATACAAGAGAGGGATCGAGAGATGTACACACAATACAAACAATATAGTTTTGGAAATGGGATTTGTTTGTGGCTGTCGAAAAAATTGCACACACATGACAGCTCACAAATCATCGTGTCTAACGTGATTATACAACAGGGGTTTGGTCTTCTAGGGGCATAATATCTTGGAAATTCTTCATGGTCTTCAATTTCTTCAGGTTTGTGTAATCTTCAATCTTTTTGTAGCTCTTTCCATAATGGTCAAGGGACAAGGGTATTATCTAACTAGTTGATAAAACTCAGAAGGGATGAGAAGTAAAAGTTCCTTTTGAGAATATAGTTTTTTTGAGAGATATCCTGTCCTAGGGGGTTTCCAGTTGTCTAGGGTCACGTCCTACAGTCAACATGTGCTCTGATACCATCTCCGTAGCGACCCTACTCAAAACGAGTCAAGCCTCTGTGTGTTCTGTGCCATCCCTAGATCAGTATGCTGGCACATACAGTACATCAATGTATATATCAAAGTGCAATCACTTGTAAATAACGTAAAATTGATATATACCTGAAAACATCTCAGCAGAAACAGCCAACGGGAGTGAAGTCCCAATAAACACCAACGGCAGGTTGAGTGTAGACCATAACCCTGATTCGTACTCTTACCCGTCGTAGAGCTTAACTGCAACATAAGACGTTGCGGCCGTGTAGGTCAGTACATTGAATGTACCGGCAAGATCACCATAGCATAAATAGAAGAATAAATACTATTCTATATGCAATAAGGCTCTGTGGCTTTGTGTCTGAGTTTTTGCAGAAAAGCTGGTTTTCTTTTCTTTTCCTACAACAAAGGAATATCATGGAGTTTTCACTACAGAGTTACCTAACATGACATGGTTCCGCCAACCGATGTCTCAATGCCCACAAGTATCATAGGTTGCCCACAATTAATTATCAGTCCAGTGTTGAGAGTTCAGAGATAGATCCAAGTCTAGAAGCTCAAATTGTCCATAACCGGGGACACGGCTAATCGATTAGGTTTAACTCTGCAGAGTGTTGTGTACTTTACCCACAAGATTCGTTCCCTCCTGGTAAGTCCTCGCACTGCCGGTTGTTTGAGAACAGGATGAACGAAACATGGTCTTTCAGAGCGTTTCCCTGACCTCTGTCAGTGCCCATCCATTCCTAACGTCGACTACATCTCGTAGCACTGCCCAGCCAGAGTCACAACAAAGATCAACCAAGCCAGAGCCCATAATGAGTTGTGGCTACACAGCTAAGCTTCCAGGCATGAAGTATTCATCTGTTTCTTTGAGTCTGGGTGAAGCTTTCCGCAAGATGTCATGGCGCTTCTCCATGCATCCCGGCCATCCACTGGTTACTCCAGGGATGCCCAATCAACCATCCTTCACCCCATAGTGTGTATTGAAAACTTGTTTCTCGAGTCTCGAATGTCTTGAGGTCTTGAAGATGCAGGACTTGAAGATGCCTTCATGAAGTTGTTGTCTTGACGTAGAGTCCTCCTTCTCACACCACTCATGAACACTCATACCAGACCCTGTCTACTTTAGCATAGCATAAAAATAACTAACGTTCCCGGGGCTTTAGTAACAATTGGTGGGTTCCTACCTCATGCATTCTACTAACCTACAAGAATTTCAATAACACTACGGGAGGGATTTGTTTAATGATGTCACTACATGCAATAAAACATAGGTATGAACAAAATGGTCAAAGTGAACTTGCCTGTACTGTTGATGAAGAATAATATCGCTCTCAGAAATAGCTTGATAGACTATACGTCACTCTCTGATGGAAATCTATATAATCGAACATTGCATTCATATAAGCAATCATACTACCAATAAATTCTAACAATCAAAAGTAACACAAATACCAAAAGCAACAAGGTTGTGATGAAGGAAATACTTAAGACAAAACTCAAAACAACAAAACTTCATCAACACAACCAAGGGTTGGTTGTCTCTACAAATGATCCTATTTTCAAAGGTAACAAAACAAAACAAAGAAAAATATAGCAAAGTATTTTAGTATATAATTTACTTAGTAAAAGGATTACTTTTGAAGAACAAGTAAGAGCTAAGAAAAACAATACTCTAAACAACACAAGTTTTTTTTGCCTAATAAACTTAACAACAAGCAAAACAATAAAATATTAAAATAACAGAAAACAAAATATATAACAACTAAGTTAACAGAAAGTATATTTTTATAAAACAATTTTTATTAAAGATATTTTCCAATAGCAAATCAAACTAGCAAATGGGAATCAATTAGAGGTTAAAATTGAACTAGAATTGATTTTCATGAAATCAACTAATAAAATAATATTTTTTTGAAGGGCTACTGTTATCTAACAGAAACTTTATAAAATCTATCAACTAATATAAAAGAAAATGAATTAAAACAATTTAAAACAAAAGAAAGATAAATAAACCTAAAAAAGAACTAAACAGAATCTGTTTTGTTTGAAAATACTAATTTAAATTACTCTAAAAATACCCAAGTTCTATCTACTGATAACTAAGGTCACTAGTGACAAGTAGCAAAAATAATCAACTCAAAATAAAATTTTAAACTCAAGATATTCAGAAAACAAGATTTGAATCAAATCTGTTTGAATTCAATTTTAATTTATTCAAATATGGACAAACTTTATATATACAGAAACTATATGAAATTTTTGACATGATGCAGAAAGAATCAAATTAAAATAACTAAAAACATAAAATATATAAAGAAAACAAAAACAGAACTATTTCTGAAATTGAAACTAAAACAGAAAAAAAAGAAAAACGTTTCGAAGCGGACAGGGGGTACACGTGGCGCTATTCTATTGGGCAAAGGGTGTGTGTGAGAGAGTGTTTCGGGCGGACGTCCGACTCCTAATAGAAAACGCTTCGACGTATTTAAAACTTCTAATCTCGCGCGTCAATATGAGATCTAACGGTGGAGAGGAGGAGGAGGAGCTCACCGCGGCGGTTGACGACTCCGGCGAAGCTCTGGCGATGTCCGAGGCGGAGAGGTGATGTGGCGAGACGCTCCGGTGGTCCTCTGGCGTCGGGGTTTGCTCCATGTGATGCAGGCGAGGACGATGACGAGGTAGGTGGCGTCGACGAGGCTCGAGGATGACCGGTTGGAGCACGACATCGGTAATGGCAAACGGCGGCGTCGGGTCTGGACGGAGGGGCGTCTCCGGTGGGTGCGGGGCTCAAGCGAGTGGTTGGGGAGGTGCGCACGGCCGTGGGGAAGTGGATGGTGGGCTCGGGAGGGCTCGGGGTGGTCAGGGTGGAGCGGCACGATGGCAATGGCGCGGCGGCGACAGGGCACTGGGAATGGGGCTTAGGGGTGGAACGGGGTGCGGGAGGCCTCGGGTATTTATAGGAGCGGCTCGGGGTCGTAGAAAGGAAAGCGAGGGAGACGAGCGCGGGATTAGTGGGATTGGAGTAATTTCGGGGGGAGTTAAGGCAGGTGGGCCTGCCGGTTCTTTCATTCGCGTTAATTCCTTTTTTTTTCATTTATGACAATCAAAACACTTCCAAAAAATGAAGTTCTATATACCAAAATGATCAGAGAATTAAATTCAATTTAATGAACATTTTTCCACGGCCAAAATAAATACTTTAAAAAAATTATTTTCAGGAAATGCATTAATTCCTTTCCTTTTTCTAATTTAGAGAGAAAGGAAACTAATTTATGGCAATCAATACATTTCCAAAAAATGAAGATTTATATATTCAATTGACCAGAGGAATAAATTAAATTTAATGAACATTTTTCCACGGCCAGAATAAATACTTTTAAAAAAATTAGTTTTTGGAAATGCTTAAATTGATTTTAATTCTTTTTGCAAATAATTTTCAAATAACCCCCTGGGTTTTATGGGTCAAATACTTCACAAAATAACCCCTGGTGTGGAGTGTCATATTATTCCTCTTAAATTTTGTCAAGGGGTTTGAGTTCTTTCAAAGTTCAAATTGGAAATTCAGAAAGGAACTCCATATCAGAATTTGTTTTTTTTTCAAATAGTTTTCAAATTCACTTTTCAAATCTTTTTATATTGAATAAGTCATGTCATCTTCTCTCACTGATTTGAAATGTAAGAATTTGAATTCAAAAGCACATGGGAAAGTCATGTCATTCCCTCTCATTCAAAAGTTTTTAAAAGTTTCAAATTTCACTCAATTCAGTCACTCAAGCAAACAAACACTCATTCTAATATTTATGATAACATTCCAAAATTTGGGATGTTACATGTGATGTGATATGGCCAATTACATGATGAGATATATGTGATGTATGAGATGATCATGTGTTGTATAGAATATCACGACTTGCATGTCGATGAGTACGACAACCAGGAGGAGCCATAGGGTTGTCTTTAATTATTGTATGACCTGCGAGTCAATCATTAAGCGCTATGTAATGCTTTAATTTATCGCTAAACGGTAGCAATAGTAGTAGAAGCATGATGGGCGCGACAACCCCGACGGCGATACGTTGTTGGAGATCAAGATGATGGAGATCATGGTGTCATGCCGGTGACGATGGAGATCATGCCGGTGCTTTCAAGATGGAGATCAAAAGCACAAGTTCATGGCCATGTCATGTCACTTATGATTTGCATGTGATGTTAATCCTTTTATGAACCTTGTTTTGCTTAGGACGACGGTAGCATTATAAGGTGATCCCTCACTTAAATTTCAAGATAAATTGTGTTCTCCTCGAGTGTGCACCGTTGCGAAAGTTCGTCATGTCGAGACACCACATGATGATCGGGTGTGATAGACTCTACCTTCACGTACAATGGGTGCAAGCTAGTGTTGCACATGCGGAACACTCGGGTTAAACTTGACGAGCCTAGCATGTACAGACATGGCCTTGGAACACAAGAGACCGAAAGGTCGAACATGAGTCATATAGTAGATATGATCAACATGATGATGTTCACCATTGAAACCACCTCAACTCACGTGTTGATCGGACTTGAGTTGGTGAATTTGGATCATGTATCACTCGAATGACCGGAGGGATGTCAATTTGAGTGGGAGTTCTTAAGTAATATGATTAATTGAACTCATTCTCATGAACATAGTCAGTAGTGTCTTTGCAAAATTATGTTGTAGATTACTAGCTCACGATGTAGCTCCCTTGAATTTCTATATGTTCCTAGAGAAATAGAGTTGAAAGGTGATGGTAGCAATATTGCGGACTAGGTCCGTGATTTGAGGATTGTCCTTATTGCTGCACAGAAGGAGTATGCCCTTAATGCACCGCTCGGTGCGCCACCCCCTCTAGCATCGTCTGTAGATGTTGTGAACATCTGACAGGCACGTTCCGATGACTACTTGATAGTTTAGTGAGTCATGCATTACGACTTAGAATTGAGGCTCCAAAATGTCTTGAACGTCACGGAACATATGAGATGTTCTAAGAGCTGAAATTGGGATCTCAGGCTCGTGCCCATGTTGTGAAATATGAGATCTCCAACAAGATTCTTTGCCTGCAAGATGAAGGAGAATAGCTCAATCGTTAAGCATGTGCTCAGATTGTCTGGGTGAACAATCGCTTGAATTGAGTGGGAGTTGATCTTCCAGATAAGATAGTGATTGATATAGTTCTCCAAGTCACTGTCTCTAAGCTACTAAAACTTGGTGATGAACTATAAAATGCGAGGGATAGAAATAATGATCCCTAAGTTGTTCGCGATGTTTGACACCGCGAAGGTAGAAATCAAGAAGGAGCATCAAGTGTTGATGGTTAGTAAAACCACTAGTTTCAAGAAGGGCAAGGGCAAGGAGGGAAACTTCATGGATGGTAAGTTAGTTGCTGATCCAGTGAAGCAACCCAAAATTGAACCCAAACCCGAGACTAAGTGCTTCTATTATGAGGTGAGCGGTCGCTGAAGCGGAACAACCCTAGATACTTGGTAGATAAGAAGGCTGGCAACGTCGACACAAGTGTATTTGATATACGTGTTATTGATGTGTACCTTGCTAATACTCCTAATAGCACCTGGGTATTGGATACCGGTTCGGTTGCTAAATGTTAGTAACTCGAAGTAAAAGCTACGGAATAAACGAAGACTAGCTAAGGGCGAGGTGACAATGTGTGTTGGAAATGTTTCCAAGATTGATGTGATCGACATCGCACGCTCTCTCTACCTTCGGGATTAGTGACGAACCTAAATAAATGTTATTTGGTGTTTTGCGTTGAGCATGAACGTGATTAGATTGTGTTTATTGCAACACGGTTATTCATTTAAGTTAAAGAATAATTGTTATTCTATTTACATGGATAATACTTTCAATGGTCATGCACCCAGTGATAATGGTTTGTTGAATCTTGATCATAGTAATACACATGTTCATAACATTGATGCCAAAAGATACAAAGTGAATAATGATAGTACCACATACTTGTGGCACTGCCGCTAAATGTCATATTGGTATAAAGCGCATGAAGAAACTCCATGTTGATGGATCTGTGGTCTCATTCGATTTTGAATCGGTTGAGACATGCGAACCATGCCTCTTGGGCAAGATGACTAAGGACCCCATTTTCCGGATAGATGGAGCGGGCAAGTGATTTATTGGAAATGATACATCTTGATGTATGCAATCCAATGAGTCTTGTAGCGTGCGGTGGATATCGTTATTTTCTTACCTTCACTGATGATTTGAGTAGATATAGTGTATGTTTACTTAAAGAAACACAAGTCTGAATCGTTTTGAAAAGTTCAAGAAAATTCAGAGTGAAGTTTAAGATCATCGTGACAAGAAGATAAAAATGTCTGCGATATGATCATGGAGGTGAATATCTGAGTTATGAGTTTGGCATACAACTTTAGACAATGTGAAAGTCGTTTCACAACTCACGCCACCTGGAACACCATAGTGTGATGGTGTGTCCAAACGTCATAGTCGTGCTCTATTGGATATGGTGCGGGCTATGTTTTTCTTCGTTTTGCTACTATAGTTTTCGGGTTATGCATTAGAGACAACTACATTCACTTTAAATAGGGCACCATCTAAATCCGTTGAGATGACACCGTGTGAATTATGGTTTGATAGAAAGCTAAGCTGTCATTTCTTAATGTTTGGGGCTGCGATGCTTCTTTGGAAAAATGTTTTCACCTAATGAGCTCGAACCCAAAGCAGACAAATGCATCTTCATAGATTACCCTAAGAACAGTTGGGTGAACCTTCTATCTCTGATCCAAGCATAAAGTGTTTGTTTCTAAAACGGGTCCTTTCCCGAGAAAAAGTTTCTCTCGAAAGAATTGAGTGGGAGGAACATAGAACTTGACGAGGTTGTTGAACCTTTGTTTCAACCAGAGAGTAGCGTAGCGCAGAAAGATGTTTCTCTGGAACCTACGTCAGTTGAAGAGGAAGTAAATGATGATGATCATGAAGCTTCGGATCAAGTTACTATCAAACCTCGTAGGTCGACAAGGATGCATACTGCTCCTGAGTGGTACGACAACCCTGTCTTGGAGGTCAAGTTGTTGGACAACGATGAACCTACGAAATATGGAGAAGCGATGATGGTCCCGGATTCTGACAAATGGTTAGAGGCCATGAAATCTTAGAAAGGATCCATGTATGAAAACCAAGTATAGACTTTGGTAGACTTGCTCGTTGGACGGCAGGTCGTAGAGTACAAATGGACTTTCAGATGAAGACAAACGCTGATGGTAAATGTCACCATTTATAAAGCTCGACTTGTCACAAATAAGTTGCTGACAAGTTCAAAGAGTTGACTGCGATGAGACTTTCTCACTCGTAGCGACGCTAAAGTCTGTTGGAATTATGTTAGGAGTTGTTGCATTTTTCAATTATAAAATCAGGCAGATGGATGACAAAACATCGTTTCCTTAACAGTTTACTTGAGGAAAAGTTGTATGTGATACAACCAGAAGGTTTTGTCAGTCCTATGGATGCTAAAAGGTGAGAAAGCTTCAGTGATCTTTCTATGGACTGAAACAAGTATCTCGGAGTTGGAATATACACTTTGATGAGGTGATGAAAGTTTTTGAGTCTACACAAAGTTTATGAGAAACTTGTATTTACAATAAAGTGAGTGGGAGCACTATAGAGTTTCTGATAAGCATAAGTGGTTGACATATTGTTGATCGGAAATGATGTAGAATTTTTGGAAAGCATAAAGGGTTGTTTGAACAGAGTTTTTCAAAGGAAGACCTATATAAAGCTACCTAATTGTTGAGCATCAAGATCTATAGAGATAGATCAAGATGCTTGATGAGACTTTGAATGAGTACATACCTTGACAAGATTTTGAAAAGAGTTCAAAATGGATTAGTCAGAGAGAAGTGTTCTTGCCTGCTTCGTAAGGTGTGAAGTTGAGTGAGACTCAAAGCTCAACCACGGCAAAAGAAAGAGAAAGGACGAATGTCGTCCCCTATGCCTTAGCCATAGGATCTATATAGTATGCCATGCTGTGTACCGCACGTGTGTGTGCCTTGCCATGAGTCTGTCAAGGGGTACAAGAGTGATCCAGGAGTGGATCTCTGGATAGCGGTCAAGATCATCCTTAGTAACTAAAAGACTAAGGAAATGTTTCTCGATTATGGAGGTAAGAAAGAGTTCGTCATAAAGAGTTACGTTGATGCAAGCTTTGACACCAATCCGGATGACTCTTAGTAGCAATCCGGATATGTATAGTAGAGCAGCCATTTGGAATAGCTCCAAGTGGAGTGTGGTAGCAGTGTTTACAGTTTGACATAGAGATTTGCAAAGTATACACGGATCTAAATGTCGCACACCCGTTGACTATAAGACCTCTCTCACATGCAAAGCATGATCGAGCCCCAGAACTCATTGGGTGTTAGATTCATAATAATGCGAATCACATGGTGATGTGAACTAGATTATTGACTCTAGTGCAAGTGGGAGACAGTTGGAAATATGCCCTAGAGGCAATAATAAATTGGTTATTATCATATTTCCTTGTTCATGATAATCGTTTATTATCCATGCTATAATTGTGTTGATCGGAAACTCAGATACATGTGTGGATACATAGACAACACCATGTCCCTAGTATGCCTCTAATAGACTAGCTCGTTGATCAAAGATGGCTATGGTTTCCTAGTCATGGACATGAGATGTCATTTGATAACGGGATCGTATCATTAGGAGAATGATGGGATGGACAAGACCCAAACTACAAACATAGCATATGATCGTGTCAGTTTATTGCTACTGTTTTCTGCATGCCAAGTATTTGTTCCTATGACCATGAGACCATGCAACTCACTGACACCGGAGGAGTACCTTGTGTGTATCAAATGTCGTAATGTAATTGGGTGACTATAAAGGTGCTCTACAGGTATCTCCGAGGGTGTCTGTTGGGTTGGCATGGATCAAGACTGGGATTTGTTACTCCGTGTGACGGAGAGGTATCTCAGGGCCCACTCGGTAATACAACATCACAATAAGCCTTGAAAGCAATGTGACTAAGTGTTAGTCACGAGATCTTGTGTTATGGAACGAGTAAAGAGACTTTCCGGTAACGAGGTTGAACTAGGTATGGAGATACCGACGATCGAATCTCGGGCAAGTAACATACCGAAGATCAAAGGGAACATCATACGGGATTAACTGAATCCTTGACATAGAGGTTCGATCGATAAAGATCTTCATAGAATATGTAGGAACCAATAAGGGCATCTAGGTCCTGCTATTGGTTATTGACCGTAGAGGTGTCTCGGTCATGTCTACATAGTTCTCGAACCCGCAGGGTCTGCACACTTAAGGTTCGGTGACGTCGGTAGTATAGGGTTATGTATGGTGGTGACGAAAGGTTTTTCGGAGTCCCGGATGAGATCCCGGACATCAAGAGGAGCTCTAGAATGGTCCGGAGGTAAAGATTGATATATAGGAAGTCCTGTTTTGTCGCCGGAAAAGTTTCGGGCTCATCGGTAGTGTACCGGGAGTGCCGGTAATGTACCGGGGGACCATCGGGAGAGATATTTCGACCCAAGGGGCTACATGGGCTGTGGGAGGAGGTAAACCAGCCCCTGGTGGGCTGGACGAAGCCTCCTCTAAGGGCCCATGTGGCTGGAGTGGTTTGAGAAGGAAAAAAAAATCCAAAGGTGGAGAGGTGGAAAGAGTTTCCAAGTGGAAAGGAGGAATCCTACTCCTAATTGGATTGGAGTAGGACTCCTCCACCTCCAATTTCGACCAAACCTTGAGGGTTTGAGGCTGCCACCTCCCCTCCCTCCCTACTATATATACTAGAGGATTTAGAGGAAAAAGCTAACCCTAATAGCCACATGCTACCTCTCCTCTAGATTGCAGTTTCTGCTCTAGATCACAGTTTCTCCTCTAGATCGGTTTTTAGCGGTGCTTAGGTGAAGCCCTGCTGAAATAGCTCCACCACCATTGCCGCAACACCATCGCGCTTCCGGAGAACTCATCAAGAAGGCGGAGATCGTCATCGAGCTGTACGTGTGCTGAACGTGGAGGTGTTGTCCGTTCGGCGCTAGATCGGAAGGACCGTGATCAAGATCGCGAGACAGATCGTGATGAGATCGTGGGATGGATCATGATGGGTTCGTGGGACGGGTCGTGATTGGATCGAGGGATGGATCGTGATGATATTGCGAGATACTGGGCGATTTGGATCGCGAATACGGTCGACTACACCAACCGCGTTTCTTAACGCTTCTCGCTTAGCGATCTACAAGGGTATGCAGATCTACTTTCCTTCTCGTAGATGCTCATCACCATGGTTAGATCTTGCGTGTGCATAAGAATTTTTTTTGTTTCCCATGCAACGTTCCCCAACACAGACTGGCCATCTGGACCAGATCGGAAACTTTTCCGTCGATCGGGGAACTGGGCTTGAGGACCAGGAATTCTCCGCCGATCTGACCCCTGCCGGGCTCTTGGTCTCGCCCAATGAGTCTGGCAACTCTGAAGCCTTAACTTCGGGTCCCTTGCCCGGATTCCCCTTTTCTGGGAGCCGCGCCTATGTCTAGATCCGGCCATAGAGCCCGAACACCCTGATCCGGTTCTCGCCGGAAACCCATCCCCCAAGGACACTCCGGAGAATACTTCGGAAAACCTCCAAGAGACGGACCCAGATAGCCTCTCGACGATAAATGAGACGTTGGATCGGATCCAGTCATTGGTGATCACGAATGACCGAAGCCTGAGACATGTTTAGTATAGGCTGAGGCCGGATCATGAAGAATTTATCACCCACCCACCACCCACTTGGTAGCCATTGTCGAAGACTTAACCGACGTGCTAGATTATGCCTCCGATGGGATGGAGGACATGTATGATGAGGTCGACACCCTGACCCCTCTCAATACGGGACGATGGAATGCCACCTCCGCTTACGACGTCTACATGGTGGGTACACCCGCCAATTAAGACGATATTACCCCCGAGAAGAACGATGACAGATCCGAGGAGCCGTCGAAACGACAGAGGCAATGCAAGCGGTCCAAGGCAAACAAAGGAAGGGGAGTTGTCATGGGCACCGGAGAAAATGATACACCGGCAAACCCTGAGGACCTCGAAGCCCTAGAGAAACCACAGGAAAACACCGAGAAGCCTTGCGACCCCGAAGACCCTGATAACTCCAAGGACGACAACTATCTACCTCCGATCGATGAGGACGATAGCCTCAAAGACGAAGATTTCAACATCCCGGAGGATCTGCACAACCAAGAACGCTTCAGGCGACGACTTCTAGCCACCGCCCGGAGCCTAAAGGCCAAACAACGGTAGCTTCAAGCTGACCATAGCACCCTCAATGGTAGGTGGATGGAGGTCCTAGCAGCCGAAGAAGGGTACGACGCTGATCGGCCGAACCAAACCAAGAGCTATCCATGCAGACATTTGCTTCCCCAATTTGAGGACAAGGCTCTCGAGCGCACACCTCCTAGGTACACAAGGCATGATCAACTGGGTCGCCCTCCTCGAGGAAGAGAGAGAGAGAGAGAGTGGCTGAGGATACCGAATACATACCGGAGTTGCTCCGTAGGAGGGGGAAGGATCCAATGCAGTATAGGTATCAACACGACCTATGCAAGGACCTGTATAATAGAATATGCCACACTAGATCCATCTGTGGATCTAGAGAATACTCCCCCGCTAGACGGAATGGAGAACAACCTCGGTTTAACCAAAATAACCGAGAACGGGAACGACACCGTGTACCAGAAGACGAATTCCAGCATAATGTGGCTCGTGTCAAAGGCGCTGCCCACCCACTGTGCCTCACAGACGAGGTCGGGCAACACTAGTTCCTCGAAGGGTTTAAACCCGTAAATATCGAACAAACCCCGCTAATACGTCTCCAATGTATCTATAATTTTTGATTGTTCCATGCTATTATATTATCTGTTTTGGATGTAATGCATTAATATGCTATTTTATATTATTTTTGGGACTAACCTATTAATCTAGAGCCTAGTGCGAGTTTCTATTTTTTCCTTGTTTTTGAGTATTGCAGATATGACATATTAAACGGAGTCCAAATGGAATAAAATCTTTGCTATGATTTTTTCTAGAACAGAAGAGATCTACCAGGCTTGGAGTGCAAGGCAAGTCACTTGCCAGGAAGTCACAAGCCAGGGGGCGCAACCACCCCCTGGCCGCGCCTAGCAGGCTTGTGACTCCCTTGTAGGAGTCCTATCCCTATTCTTAATCTTATAAATACCCAAATATTCCCCTAATACCAAAAGAGCCACGAAAATACTTCTCCGCTGCTAGAAGCCTCCGTTCCCGAGAGATCCAATCTTGGAGCCTTTTCCGGTAATCTACCGGAGGGGGATTCGATCATGGAGGGCATCTACATCAACTCCATTGCCCCTCCGATGATGTGTGAGTAGTCCACCACAGACCAACGGGTTCGTAGCTAGTAGCTAGATGGCTTCCTCTCTCTCTTTGTGCTTCAATACCATGTTCTTCATGATCTTAATGGAGACCTATCCGATGTAATACTCTTTTGCGGTGTGTTTGTCGAGATCCGATGAATTGTGGGTTTATGTTCAGATTATCCATGAATATTATTTGAGTCTTTTCTGAATTATTATATGCATGATTTCATATCTTTGCAAATCTCTTTGAGTTATTGGTTTGGTTTGGCCAACTAGATTGGTAATTTTTGCAGGGAGAAGTGCTTAGTTTTGGGTTCAATCTTGCGGTGTCCTCACCCAGTGACATAGTAGGGGTAGCGAGGCATGTATTGTATTGTTGCCATCAAGGGTTAAAAGATGGGGTTTTCATCATATTGCTTGAGTTTATCCCTCTACATCATGTCATCTTACCTAATGCGTTACTCTGTTCTTCATGAACTTAACACTCTAGATGCAGGCAATAGTCGATCGATGTGTGGAGTAATAGTAGTAGATGCAAAATCATTTTGGTCTACTTGACACGGACACGATGCCTATATGCATAATCATTGCCTTGGGTATCTTCATATTTTTTCGCTTTTCTATCAATTGCTCGATAGTAATCATTGCGTTGGTTCTCATGCTCTAAGGGAAATACTTATCTACTTCGCTGCATCACCCTTTCCTCTTCAAGGGAAAACCAACACATGCTCAAGAGGTAGAAAGAAGGATTTCTCGCGCCATTGCTGGGGAGGATACATATCAAGCCCACCAAGTACTCATCACAAACTCATCTCTTGAATTTACCCTATTTTCCATTTGCCTCTCGTTTTCCTCTCACCCACTTCTAAAACAATTTTCATAAAATACCAAAAAGATTTGCCTTTTTATTCGCCCATCTTCCGTTCGCCTTTTCGTTTGCCTTTTGTTTGCTTGTGTGCTTGATTGCTTGCTTTGTCATGATGTTTGAGAATACCAAATTGTGTGACTTTTCCAATACTAATAATAATGATTTTATTAGTACTCCGATTGCTCCCACCACTAGTGCGGAATCTTATGAAATTAATGCTACTTTGCTTAATCTTGTTATGAAAGAACAATTTTCGGGCCTTCCTAGTGAAGATGCCGCATCCCATCTAAATAATTTCATTGAGTTGTGTGACATGCAAAATAATAAAGATGTGGATAATTATATTGTTAAATTGAAGCTATTTCCGTTCTAACTACGAGATCATGCTAAAACTTGGTTTTCATCTTTGCCTAAAAATAGTATTCATTCATGGAATACATGTAAAGATGCTTTTATTTCCAAGTACTTTCCGCCCGCTAAGATCATCTCCCTTAGGAACGATATAATGAATTTTAAGCAACTTGATCATGAGCATGTTGCACAATCTTGGGAGAGGATGAAATTAATGATTAGAAATTGCCCCACACATGGTTTGAGTTTATGGATGATTATACAATTTTTTTATGCAGGATTGAATTTTGCATCTAGGAATCTTTTATAATGAGCCGCGGTGGTACTTTTATTGAAATCACATTAGGAGAAGCTACTAAACTCCTTGATAACATTATGGAAACTTGCTCTCAATGGAATACCGAAAGATCTCCTACTAGTGAAAAGGTGCATGCTATTGAAGAAATAAATACTTTGAGTGAAAAGATGGAGGAATTGATGAAATTGTTTGCTGGTAAGAGTGCTCCTATTGATCCTAATGATATGCCTTTTTATTCTTTGATTGGAGATAATAATGAATCTACGGATGTGAATTTTGTTGGTAGGAACATTTTTTGTAATAACACGTATAGAGGTAATTTCAATCCTAGGCCGTTTCCTAGTAATTCCTCTAATAATTATGGCAATTCCTACAACAATTCTTATGGAAATTATAATAAGGTGCCCTCTGATTTGGAAAACGTTATTAAATAATTTATTAATTTTCAAAAGGTTTTCAATGCTTCGACTGAAGAAAAATCGGTCAATATTGATGATTTGGCTAGGAGCGTTGATAGAATTTCGCTTGAGATTGATTCTTTGAAAGTTAGATCTACTCCACCCAAGCATGATATTAATGAGTCTTTAAAAGCTATGAGAATTTTATTGATGAGTGTAAGGAAAGAACTGCTAGAATACGTGCTAAGCGTGAATGGCTTGAAAAAGTGTGTTCTCGTGATAATAATGATGAAGATCTCAAAGTAATTGATGTGACTCCTATTTAATCTTTGTTTTCCAATATAAATCTTGATAAATATGGGACTATAGATAATCCAACTTTAGTTAAAAGTCATCCTAATGATCCGGAGTTTATAGATCTTAACGCTAAGATTGATAAAAGTGGGATTGAAGAGGTCAAAACTTTAAATAGCGATGAACCCACTCTTTTGGATTTCAAGGACTTCAATTATGATAGCTGCTCTTTGATTGATTGTATTTTCTTGTTGGAATACATGATGAATTCTCCACATGCTTATAATCAAAATAAGGCTTTTACTAAACATATCGTTGATGCTATGATGAAATCTTTTGAAGAAAAACTTGAGTTAGAAGTTTCTATCCCTACAAAACTTCATGATGAGTGGGAACCTACTATTAAGATTAAAATTAAATATTATGAGTGCCATGATTTGTGTGATTTGGGTGCTAGCGTTTCCACAATTCGAAAAACTTTATGTGATGTGCTAGGTTTCCATGATCTTGATGATTGCTATTTAAATTTGCATCTTGCGGATTCCACTATTAAGAAACCTATGGGAAGGATTAATGATGTTCTAATTGTTGCAAATAGGAATTATGTGAATGTAGATTTCATTGTTATTGATATAGATTGCAATCCTACATGTCCTATTATTCTTGGTAGACCTTTCCTTGGGCAATTATTGATATGAAAGAAGGAAACGTTAGATTCCAATTTTCGTTAAGGAAAGGCATGGAATACTTTCCTAGAAAGAAAATAAGATTGCCTTATGAGAGCTACTTTTGGATTGCATACCAAAGATGACAATACCTAGATCTTTTGCGTTATGCCTAGCTAGGGGCGTTAAACAATAGCACTTGTTGGGAGGCAACCCAATTTTATTTTTCTGTTCTGTTTTTTGCTTATTTTTGAGTGTTTCCCACATTATAACTTCTGTAGTAATTATGTTTTGGTGTTTTAATTAGCTTTTGAGCCAAGTAAGACCTTTGGGATGGTCTATGGTGGTTGTTGATTTGATCTTGCTGAAAAACAGAAACTTTTGCGTCCAGTCCAGGAATTGTATAAATTTTTCATAGCGTCGAATGAGTCTGAAATGTAACACGAGATTGGTATAAAAATTTCCTAGGTTTTCCTAATTTTTCAGATTGTTTCGATTTACCGAAGTATAGGAAGTTTTCAGATTGCTACAGACTCTTCTCTTTTTGACAAATTCTGTTTTCTTTGTGTTGTTTACCTATTTTGATGTATCTATGGGTTGTATCGGGGGGGTATGAACCATGGATAAGTTAGAATACATTAGATATTATACCAATATAAATAAAGAATGAGTTCCCAACATTACCTAAAGTTGTGATTTATTTTTCTTATACTAACGGATCTCACGAGTTTTCTATTGTGAAGTTTTCCAGTTTTGGGTAAAGATTTGATGGACTATGGAATAAGGAGTGGCTAGAGCCTAAGCTTGGGGATGCCCAAGGCACCCCAAGTCATATTCAAGTATGCCAAAGAGACTAAGCTTGGGTATTCCCTGGAAGGCATCCCCTCTTTCGTCTTCAATCCATCAGTAAATTTACTTGAGGCTATATTTTTATTCACCACATGATATGTGTTTTGCTTGGAGTGTCTTGTATGATATGAGTCTTTGATTTTTATTATTCCACAGTCATTCTTACTGCACACATCTTTTTAGAGAGACACACATAAATCATGAATTTATTAGAATAATATATGTGCTTCACTTATATCTTTTGAGATAGGCAATTTTGCTCTATGTGCTTCACTTATATCTTTTTAGAGCACGGTGGTGTTTGGTTTTATAGAAATAATTGAACTCTATTACCTCACTTATATTATTTTGAGAGTCATTAAACAACATGGTAATTAGTTTAGGTTATGAGTTTAGTCCTAATATGATAGGCATCCAAGAGGGATATAATAAAAACTTCCATAATGTGTGCATTGAGTATTATGAGAAGTTTGATTCCTTGCATAAAATTTTCAGATATAAAGATGGTAACGTTAAGAGTCATTATAGGAAGTAATTGTGAATTGGTAAGAATACCTTTGTAAAGGTTTGTGATTCCCGTAGCATGCACGTATGGTGAACCGTTATGTATGGAACTCAGAGCATGATTTGTTTACTGATTGTCGACCTTTGCGTGAGGGTCGGGAGCGCGTGATGGTTTACTCCTACCAACCTCTCCCCTAGGGGCATGAGTCTAATACTTTGCTTACATGACTGATAGACATTTGAAATAAGTATGCGAGTTCTTATACGCACTCTCACCTTTCCCCTTTTGCTAGCCTTTGTAGTACCGCGCAACTTTCGCCGGTGCGATAAACCCACCTTCCTCAAAACAGCCACCATATATCTTAACTCAAAAGAGCCACCATACCTACCTATTATGGCATTTCCATAGCCATTCCAAGATATATTGCCATGCAAATTCCACCGTTTCGTCTATTATGACATGCACCATCATTTTTGTTGGAAATAAGCCCTAGAGGCAATAATAAATTCGTTATTATCATATTTCCTTGTTCATGATAATTGTTTATTATCCATGCTATAATTGTATTGATCGAAAACTTAGATACATGTGTGGATACATAGACAACACCATGTCCCCAGTATGCCTCTAATAGACTAGCTCGTTGATCAAAGATGACTAAGGTTTCCTAGCCATTGACATGAGATTTCATTTGATAACGGGATCGCATCATTAGGAGAATGATGGGATGGACAAGACCCATACTACAAACGTAGCATATGATCGTGTCAATTTATTGCTACTGTTTTCCGCATGTCAAGTATCTGTTCCTATGACCATGAGATCATGCAACTCACTGACACCAAAGGAGTACCTTGTGTGTATAAAACATCGCAACGTAACTGGGTGACTACAAAGGTGCTCTACAGGTATCTCCGAGGGTGTCTATTGGGTTGGCATGGATCAAGACTGGGATTTGTTACTCCGTATGACGGAGAGGTATCTCAGGGCCCACTCAGTAATACAACATCACAATAAGCCTTGAAAGCAAGGTGACTAAGTGTTAGCCACATGATCTGGTATTACGGAACGAGTAAAGGGACTTGCCGGTAACGAGGTTAAACTAGGTATGGAGATACCGATGATCGAATCTCGGGCAAGTAACATACCGAAGAACAAAGGTAACATCATACGAGATTAACTGAATCCTTGACATAGAGGTTCGACCGATAAAGATCTTCGTAGAATATGTACTAATAAATATGGGCATCCAGGTCCCGCTATTGGTTATTGACCATAGAGGTGTCTCGGTCATGTCTACATAGTTCTTGAACCCGTAGGGTTTGCACACTTTAGGTTCGGTGATGTTTCGGTAGTATAGAGTTATTGACGGTTGGTTGTTCAGAGTCCCGGATGAGATCCCGAACGTCACGAGGAGTTCCAAAATGGCCCGGAGGTAAAGATTGATATATAGGAAGTTCTGTTTTGGTCACCGGAAAAGTTTCGGGCTCATCGGTAGTGTACCGGGAGTGCCAGGAGGGTACCGGGGGACCATCGGGAGGGGTATCTCGACTCAAGAGGCTACATGGGCTGTGGGAGGAGGTAAACCAGCCCCTGGTGGGCTAGACAAAGCCTCCTCTAAGGGCCCATGCGGCTGGAGTGGTTTGAGAAAGAAAAAAAATCCAAAGGTGGAGAGGTGGAAAGAGTTTCCAAGTGGAAAGGAGGAATCCTACTCCTAATAGGATTGGAGTAGGACTCCTCCACCTCCAATTTCGACCAAACCTTGAGGGTTTGAGGCTGACTCCTCTGCTCCCTCCCTCCTATATATACTAGAGGATTTAGAGGGAATGGCTAACCCTAATAGCCACGTGCTACCTCTCCTCTAGATCGCAGCTTCTCCTCTAGATCGGTTTTCAGTGGTGCTTAGGCGAAGCCCTATTGGAATAGCTCCACCATCATCACCGCAACGCCGTCGCGCTGTTGGAGAACTCATCTATCTCTCTGCTCCCTCTTGCTGGATCAAGAAGGCGAAGATCGTCATCGAGCTGTACGTGTGCTGAACGCAGAGGTGACGTCCGTTCGGTGCTAGATCGGAAGGACCATGATCAAGATTGCGAGATGATTCGTGATTGGATCGCGGGATAGATCGTGATGAGATCGCGGGATGGATCGTGATTGGATCACGAGATGGATTGTGATGGGGTCACGGAACGCTTGGCGATTGGGATCGCGAAGACGTTTGACTACATCAACCGCGTTTCTTAACTCTTCCTGCTTAGCGATCTACAAGGGTATGTAGATCCACTCTCCCTCTCGTAGATGCTCATCACCATGGATAGATCTTGCATGTGCGAAGGAGTTTTTTCCCATGCAACGTTCCCCAACAGTGGCATCATGAGCTAGGTCTATGTGTAGATGAGATCTCGAGTAGAACACAAAGAGTTTGTGGGCGTTGATGCTTAGATTGCTTCCTCCCTTGGTCGTGTTTTGGTGCAGCGGTATTGTGGGATGAAGCGGCCCAGACCAACCTTACTCGTATGCTTACGAGAGATCGGTTTCATCGACTGACATGTAACTTCATTGCACAAAGATGGCTGGCGGGTGTCTATTTGTCCTACTTTATTTGGATCGGATTTGACTAAGGCGGTCCTTGAGAAGGTTGAAAAGCAACTTATGTATCACAGTTGTGGTTTATGCGTAGGTGAGAATTGTTCTTGCTAGATACCCGTAGCAGCCACGTAAAACAGGCAACAACAATTAGAGGACGTCTAACTTGTTTTTGTAGGGTATGTTGTGATGTGATATGGCCAATTACATGATGAGATATATGTGATGTATGAGATGATCATGTGTTGTATAGAATATCACGACTTGCATGTCGATGAATATGGCAACCGGCAGGAGCCATAGGGTTGTATTTAATTATTGTATGACCTACGTGTCAATCATTAAGCGCTATGTAATGCTTTACTTTAAACGACAGCAATAGTAGTAGAAGAATGGTGGGAGCGACAACCTAGATGGCGACACATTGATGGAGATCAAGATGATGGAGATCATGGTGTCATGCCGGTGACGATGGAGATCATGCCGATGCTTTCAAGATGGAGATCAAAAGCACTAGTTCATGGCCGTATCATGTCACTTATGGTTTGCATGTGATGTTAATCCTTTTATGCACCTTGTTTTGCTTAGGATGATGGTAGCATTATAAGGTGATCCCTCACTAAAATTTCAAGATCAATTGTGTTCTCGCCGAGTGTGCACCGTTGCGAAAGTTCGTCGTGTCGAGACACCACGTGATGATCGGGTGTGATAGACTCTATGTTCACATACAATAGGTGCAAGCCAGTGTTGCACATGCATAACACTCGGGTTAAACTTGACGAGCCTAGCATGTGCAGACATGGCCTTGGAACACAAGAGACCGAAAGGTCGAACATGAGTCATATAGTAGATATGATCAACATGATGATGTTCACCATTGAAACCACCTCAACTCACGTGATGATCGGACTTTAGTTGGTGAATTTGGATCATGTATCACTCGAATGACCGGAGGGATGTCAATTTGAGTGAGAGTTCTTCAGTAATATGATTAATTGAACTCATTATCATGAACATAGTCAGTAGTGTCTTTGCAAATTAGGTTGTAGATTACTTGCTCGCGCTGTAGCTCCCTTGAGTTTTTTATATGTTCCTAGAGAAATAGAGTTGAAAGATGATGGTAGCAATATTGCGGACTTGGGTCCGTGATTTGAGAATTGTCCTCATTACTGCACAGAAGGCTTATGTCCTTAATGCACCGCTCGGTCGCCACTAGCGTTGTCTATAGATGTTGTGAACATCTGACAGGCGCGTTTCGATGACTACTTGATAGTTTAGTGCGTCATGCATTACGACTTAGAATTGAGGCTCCGAAACATTTTGAACGTCACGGAACATATGAGATGTTCTAAGAGCTGAAATTAGGATCTCAGGCTCGTGCACGTGTTGTTAGATATGAGATCTCCAACAAGATTCTTTGCCTGCAAGATAAAAGAGAATAGCTCAATCATTGAGCATTTGCTCAGATTGTCTGGGTGCTACAATCGCTTGAATCGAGTGGCAGTTTATCTTCCAGATAAGATAGTGATTGATATAGTTCTTCAAGTCACTGTCACTAAGCTACTAGAACTTGGTGATGAACTATTAAATGCTAGGGATAGAAATAATGATCCCTGAGCTGTTCGCGATGTTTGACACCACGAAGGTAGAAATCAAGAAAGAGCATCAAGTGTTGATGGTTAGTAAAACCACTAGTTTCGAGAAGGGCAAGGGCAAGGAGGGAAACTTCATGGATGGCAAATCGGTTGCTGCTCCAATGAAGCAACCCAAAGTTGAACCCAAACCCAAGCCTAAGTGCTTCGATTATGAGGAGAGCTGTCGCTGAAGCGGAACAGCCCTAGATACTTGGTAGATAAGAAGGCTGGCAACATCGATAGAAGTATATTTGATATACGTGTTATTGATGTGTACCTTGCGAGTACTCCTAGTAGCACCTGGGTATTGGATACCAGTTCGGTTGCTAAATGTTAGTAACTCGAAATAAAAGCTACGGAATAAATGGAGAACTAGCTAAGGATGAGGTGACGATGTGTGTTGGAAATGTTTCCAAGGTTGATGTGATTAACATCGCATGGTCTCTCTATCTTCGGGATTAGTGACAAACCTAAATAAATGTTATTTGTTGTTTTGCGTTGAGCATGAACATGATTAGATCGTGTTTATTGCAACACGGTTATTCATTTAAGTTAGAGAATAATGGTTATTCTGTTTACATGAATAATACCTTCAATGGTCATGCACCCAGTGAGAATGGTTTGTTGAATCTTGATCGTAGTAATACACATGTTCATAACATTGATGCCAAAGGATACAAATTTAATAATGATAGTACCACATACTTGTGGCACTGACGCTAAATGTCATATTGGTATAAAGCACATGAAGAAACTCCATGCTGATGGATCTTTGGACTCATTCGATTTCGGATCGGTTGAGACATGCGAACCATTCCTCTTGGGCAAGATGACTAAGGACCCCGTTTTCCGGATGGATGGAGCGGGCAAGTGATTTATTGGAAATGATACATCTTGATGTATGCAATCCAATGAGTCTTGTAGCGTGCGGTGGATATCATTATTTTCTTACCTTCACTGATGATTTGAGTAGATATAGTGTATATTTACTTAATGAAACACAAGTCTGAATCATTTGAAAGGTTCAAGAAAATGCATAGTGAAGTTTAAGATCATCATGACAAGAAGATAAAAATGTCTGCGATATGATCGTGGAGGTGAATATCTGAGTTACGAGTTTGGCATACAACTTTAGACAATGTGAAAGTTGTTTCACAACTCACGCCACCTGGAACACCATAGTGTGATGCTGTGTCCGAATGTCATAGTCGTACTCTATTGGATATGGTGCGTGCTATGATGTCTCTTATCGTTTTGCTACTATAATTTTGGGGTTATGCATTAGAGACAACTAAATTCACTTTAAATAGGGCACCATCTAAATCCATTGAGATGACACTGTGTGAATTAGGGTTTGTTATAAACCTAAGCTTTCATTTCTTAATGTTTGGGGCTGCGACGCTTGTGTGGAAAATGTTTTCACCTAATGAGCTCGAACCCAAGGCGGACAAATGCATCTTCATAGAATACCCTAAGAACAGTTGGGTGAACCTTCTATCTTAGATCCAAGCATAAAATGTTTGTTTCTAATACTGGGTCCTTTCTCGAGAAAGAGTTTCTCTCGAAAGAATTGAGTGGGTGGAAGATAGAACTTGATGAGGTTGTTGAACCTTTGTTCAACCAAAGAGTAGCGGAACGCAGGAAGATGTTTCTGTGAAGCCTATGTTAGTTGAAGAGGAAGTTAACGATGATCATCATGAAGGTTCGGATCAAGTTAGTATCAAACCTCGTAGGTCGACAAGGATATGTACTGCTCCTGAGTGGTACGACAACCCTGTCTTGGAGGTCATGTTGTTGGACAACGATGAACCTACGAGCTGTGGAGAAGCGATGATGGGCCTGGATTCCGACAAATGGTTAGAGGCAATGAAATCTGAGAAAGGATCCATGTATGAAAACCAAGTATGGACTTTGGTAGACTTGCTCGTTGGACGGCAGGTCGTCGAGTACAAATGGACCTTTGAGATGATGATAGACACTGATGGTAAATGTCACCATTTATAGAGGTCGACTTGTCGCAAAGAAGTTTCCGACAAGTTCAAGGAGTTGACTGCGATGATACTTTCTCACTCGTAGCGATGCTGAAGTGTGTTGGAATTATGTTACAAGTTGCTGCATTTTTTAATTATAAAATCTGGCAGATGGATGTCAAAACATCGTTTCCTTCCTTAAGGAAAGGTTGTATGAGATACAACCAGAAGGTTTTGTCAGTCCTAAGGATGCTAAAAGGTGCGCAAGCTTCAGTGATCCTGCTATGAACTGAAGCAAGCATCTCGGAGTTGGAATATACACTTTGATGAGGTGATCAAAGTTTTTGAGTCTATACAAAGTTTATGAGAAACTTGTATTTACAATAAAGTGAGTGGGAGCACTATAGAGTTTTTGGCAAGCATATGTGGTTGACATATTGTTGATCGGAAATGATGTAGAATTTCTAGAAAGCACTAAGAGTTTTTCAAAGGAAGACCTGGATAAAGCTACCTAATTGTTGAGCATCAAGATCTATAGAGATAGATCAAGATGCTTGATGAGACTTTCAATGAGTACATACCTTGACAAGATTTTTAAAGAGTTCAAAATGGATCAGTCAGTGAAAGAGTTCTCGCTTGATTTGTAAGGTGTGAAGTTGAGTGATACTCAAAGCTCGATAATGGCAGAAGAAAGAGAAAGCTCGATAATGATACTCAAGGCTCTGTATAGTATGCCATGCTGTGTACCGCATCTGTGTGTGCCTTGCCACGAGTCCATCAAGGGGTACAAGAGTGATCCAAGAGTGGATCATTGGACAGCACTCAAGATTATCCTTAGTGACTAAAAGACTAAGGAAATGTTTCTCAATTATGGAGGTGAGAAAGAGTTCGTCGTAAAGAGTTACATCGATGCAAGCTTTGACACCAATCCGGATGACTCTTAGTAGCAATCCGGATACGTATAGTAGAGCAGCCATTTGGAATAGCTCCAAGTGGAGTGTCGTAGCAGTGTTTATGGTTTGACACAGAGATTTGCAAAGTACACACGTATCTGAATGTCGCAGACCCGTTGATTATAAGACCTCTCTCACATGCAAAGCATGATTGAACCCCAGAACTCATTGGGTGTTAGATTCATAACAATGCGAATCACATGGTGATGTGAACTAGATTATTGACTCTAGTGCAAGTGGGAGACTGTTGGAAATATGCCCTAGAGGCAATAATAAATTTGTTGTTATCATATTTCCTTGTTCATGATAATCGTTTATTATCCATGCTATAATTGTATTGATCGGAAACTCAGATACATGTGTGGATACATAGTAAACACCATGTCCCTAGTATGCCTCTAATAGACTAGCTCGTTGATCAAAGATGGCTAAGGTTTCCTAGCCATTGACATGAGATGACATTTGATAACGGGATCGCATCATTAGGAGAATGACGGGATGGACAAGACCCAAACTACAAACGTAGCATATGATCGTGTCAGTTTATTGCTACTGTTTTCCACATGTCAAGTATCTGTTCCTATGGCCATGAGATCATGCAACTCACTGACACCGGAGGAGTACCTTGTGTGTATCAAACATCGCAACGTAACTAGGTGACTATAAAGGTGCTTTACAGGTATCTCTGAGGGTGTCTACTGGGTTGGCATGGATGAAGACTGGGATTTGTTACTCCATGTGACGGAGAGGTATCTCAGGGCCCACTCGGTAATACAACATCACAATAAGCCTTGCAAGCAATGTGACTAAGTGTTAGCCACGGGATCTTGTATTACGGAACGAGTAAAGAGACTTTCCAGTAACGAGCTTGAACTAGGTATGGAGATACCTACGATCGAATCTTGGGCAAGTAACATACCGAAGAACAAAGGGAACATCATACGGGATTAACTGAATCCTTGACATAGAGGTTCGACCGATAAAGATCTTCATAGAATACGTAGGAATCAATATGAGTATCCAGGTGCCGCTATTGGTTATTGGCCGTAGAGCTGTCTTGGTCATGTCTACATAGTTCTTGAACCCGTAGGGTCCGCACACTTTAGGTTCACAAACTACACATCATGGAAGTTTTCCATCCGGACTGGCTGGCCAACCCAGTCTTGGTGCTGAAGAAGAACAAGACTTGGCGCATGTGCATCTGCTACACTAGCCTGAACAAGGCGTGCCCCAAGGACCCATTCGCCCTGCCGCAGATTGATCAAGTCATTGACTCCACGGCCGGCTGCGACTTGGTGTCCTTCCTGGACGCCTACTCTGGCTAGCATCAGATCAAGCTGGATCCGGAAGACTGACTCAAGACCTCCTTCATCATGCCCTTCGGGGCCTACTGCTACATCACCATGTCCTTCGGCCTGAAGAACGCAGTCGCCACCTTCCAGCGGTGCATGCAGAAGTGCCTCCTGCCTCAGATAGGCAGGAACATCCACGTCTATGTCGACGACATCGTCTTCAAAAACAAGAAGCACTTTAGCCTCCTCGACGATCTCCGGGAGACCTCCGCGAACCTACGCGAGTACAAGATCAATCTCAACCCGGAGAAGTGTGTCTTCGGCGTCCCAGCCGGCCAGCTCCTTGCTTTCTTCGTATCCGCCCGCGGCATCGAAGCTAAATCGGAGAAGATCAGTGCAATCGAGCGCATGCCCAAGCCTACCAGGCTGCGCGACGTCTAGAAGTTCACCGACTGCCTCGCCTCGCTCAGCCGGTTCATCAGCTAGCTGGGGGAGAAGGCCTTGCCCCTCTACGGGCTCCTTCGCAAGATGGATCTAGTCGAGCCGGGTCACACCAAGAAGCTGGGCATGTTCGATTGGCCCGACGAGGCGGACGAGGCCTTTTGCAGCCTCAAGATGGCTCTCACCCGTGTGCCCATCCTTGCCGTGGCGGCTGAGAAGGAACCCTTGCTCGCCTACATCATGGCGACCACTCGCGTCATCAGCATCGTCCTGGTGGTCGAGCGACCTGAGGAGGGAAAGTCCCTGCTGGTCCAGCGCCCCGTCTACTACCTCAGCGAGGTCCTCTCCGCGTCCAAGCAGAACTACCCCCACTACCAGAAGATGTGCTACTTCATATCCTTCACCACAAAGAAGGTCAAGCAGAACTTCCAGGAGCATACCATCACCACGGTAAGCACGGCCCCGCTCGGCGAGATCATGATCTGCTGGTACTCCACCGTCCGGATCACGAGATGGGTCATCACCCTCGCCGATCATGAGATCCGGTACGAACCTTGCACCGCCATCAAGTCACAGGCGTTGGCCGATTTCCTCGTCGACTGGGCGGAAACCGAGTTTGTGCCGCCTACCCCAGACTCCGCACATTGGCGCATGCATTTCGACGGCTCGAAAATGAGGACCGGCCTGGGTGCCGGCATAGTCCTCTCCTCCCCGAAAGGTGACCAGCTCAAGTATGCCCTCCAGATCCACTTCGCCGCCTCCAACAATGTGGCCGAGTACGAGGCCAACGTCCATGGTCACCGACTCGCCAAGGAGATCGGCATCAGGCGCATTTTGTGCTTCGGCGACTCCGACCTCGTGGTGCAGCAGGTCTATGGCAAATGGGATGCCAGGGACCCCAACATGGCCAGTTACCGCTTCCTCGTACAACAGCTCACCGGCTCCCTCGAGGGCTGCGAGTTCCATCATGTCCCACGGGAGGATAACGAGGAGTCCGACGTGTTGGCAAAGATCGGCTCCACCCGGCAGGCCATCCCAGCCGACGTCTCCCTCGAGCGACTGATCAAGCCATCAATCAAGCCATCCCCAGTGTTGGAATCCATCTTCGTGCCGGCAGACACCGCCGGCCCATCGGCGGCTCCGGCTGCGCCTTCAACATCTTCGCCACCGGCTCCCTCAACCTTGGCCGCCCTGCTGGCACGAGTTGAGCCGGTTGCGTCTGAGGCCGTTGGCTCCAACGACGCGGTCGTCATGATGATAATCGACGAGTCGGCCCTGGGGGCTGGCGAGCCGGTCCCGGGGGCTGATCATCCAGACCTGAGGGCTCCCGAGCCGGCACCCGTCTGGGCTCCCTCATGGGCCCATCCTATGTTGGCATTCCTCCTACGCGGCGAGCTCCCCCCGGACGAGGCCATGGCGAGGCAAATCCAGCGTCAGTCCATGGCATACAACATCATCAACAACGAGATCGTCCATCGTAGCACCACCGACGTCTTCCAGCGGTGCGTCGAGCCGAAAAAGGGTCTGGAAATCCTCCTTGACATCCACCAAGGCGAGTGCGGGCATCACGCCGTCTCCAGGACCCTGGCGGGCAAGGCCTGCCGGCACGGTTTCTACAGGCCCACTGCTCTTGAGGCAGCCAGGAATTGGCCAACGAGTGCGAGGGCTGCCAGCGGTTCAGCACGCAGAGCCACCTGCCGGCATCAGCCCTCAAAACCATCCCCCTCTCATGGCCCTTCGACGTATGGGGGTTGGACATGGTGGGCCCCTTCAAGACCGCACAAGGCGGCATGACACATTTGCTGGTGTCTGTCGACAAATTCACCAAGTGGATCGAAGCACGACCAATCAAGAAGCTGGACAGCCCCACGGCCGTCCGGTTCATTGATGACATCACGGTTCGCTACGGCGTCCCCCATAGCATCGTCACCGACAATGGCACGAACTTCGCTAAGGGCGCTGGCACGTTTCTGCTCCAAGCAAGGAATCCGGCTCGACCTAGACCCCATCGCTCATCCATAGTAAAATGACCAGGTCGAGAGGGCAAACGGCCTCATCCTTTCCGGCATCAAGCCCTTGCTCGTGACACTTCTGGTAAGGTCATACGACTGCTAGGTCGACGAGCTGCCGGCTATCCTTTGGAGTCTCAGGACCACCCCAACCGATCAACCAGCTACACGCCTTTCTTCCTTGTGTAGGGGTTCGAGGCGATCATCCCCACCGACATCAAGTTTAACTCGCCTCGGGTCACCCTATACACAGAGAAGGACGCAAAGGAGGCAAGAGAAGATGGCGTCGACTTACTCAAAGAAGCCCGCGAGCTGGCCTTGAGCCGGATGGCAATCTACCAGCAGAAGCTCCAGCACTACCAGAGCAAGCGGATCCAACCGCTCTCCTTTCGTGAAGGGGACCTGGTCCTCAGGCGGATCCAGCAGACAACTAGACAACACAAGCTGTCCTCCCCATGGGAGGGCCCGTTCATCATCAGCAAGGCGTTGCACAACAATGCGTATACCTGATAGACGCCCAGAAGCCGCAGAAGCGCAAAAGAGATGCCTCCGGCGAGGAGACCGAGCGCCCATGGAACGCGACGCTCCTTCGTCCGTTTTACTGCTGAAAAGCCCAGCGTATGTATGTATCCCTCCTCTTTTGGGCTTATGAATGCAATGGGTGCCCCAGGCCGTCTCTTGGGGCATGCCTCTTTCATTTCCCTCGAAGGTCTTTTCACTCCCCGGCCCCCCGGCCCGGCTCCCGGGCCCAAGGGCTCGCCGACTGGTCCTAGGTCGCTTCTCTCAAAAATTGGCCAAGTAGTGTGAACTGAGCAAGCCCTCCCACCCTTCCCAGCTACAGGTCCGGCTCCCGGCTGTCTGGCTGATGGGGCCTCGGGGTGTCAAAGCTTAGCTCACATGAAAGATCGATCACAAGGAGATACTGGCTAGATCCAGCCGGACCACCGCCTCGCCTCTGCCACTCTACTTATCCCGAAAAGCTCTCGCGGTTCCTAAGTTCAGAACCGGCTCCCTCGAGGCGGACACCCCAACCCAGCTACAGACCGGCTCCCGGCTGTTGGGCTGGCGGGGCCGAAACCAAAGGGGAAAAGGGGACAAATAGAAGGAACCAAAAGGGCGAAAGAGGGTTAGGACGAGCAAGCACGGGGCAATAAGGCAAACACACCAAATATTCACAACACGAGTTTTAAAGACAAAAGAGGCCCACGGCCATCATGCTTCATTACATTACACCCCTAGTGGGTGGACTTAAAGCCTAAAATGCAGGAGAAAGGAAAAAAAGATAAGACGCATGGGGGATCAGGCCACCGGCGTGTTGCCAGCCAGCATGCCTCTAGTCGGCGCATCGTTGGGCGGCTCGACTCCCGCCCTGTAGGTGGTTGTGGCCTTCGGGTCGGCCTCCTTGGCCTTCGAGGTGGCCTCCGCGGTCCTAGCCGTCTCGCCGCTCTAGTCGGTGCTCTCGTCAGCAACCTCCTCGTCCACCGGACCTTGGGGGATGCTGAAGGAGTCTTCAGGCACCGGCTTGCCGTCCTTGCCAAGGGTCGGTAGGAACACATTCGCGTCGACGTACAACGCGAGCTAGTTGGCCCGGCGGACAAGGGCCGGCTCACGGGCCTCCCGCTCCTCGGCCGGCTCTCCCGCATAGTGGCCAGCCGCCCAAATCCACGCCGCGATACCACGACGTGACGAACCGAAGCGCCATCTACGCACCGGCTCGGGCCGCTGACGCCTTCCAGGCCTCGAGCCGGGCCATGGCCTGCTCCAGCCACAAGGACATGCAGTTCTCCGACGCCCCACCACGGCCCGGCCACAAACCGGCGATGACCTCCTTGCCGGCCGTCTTCAGCCGCTCCACGCTCCTCTCGAGGTGGATCAGTCGGTGTTCAATGGCGAGCCCAAGCTCCACCACATCCCACACGGTGTCCTCCTCGATGGAGCGCCTGCGCGCCCGAAGGCATTCCCGGTGCTCCTCGACGGTGCGCTTAGTGCGGCGCTGAGATTCCGGGAAGCGCCCTAAGAGAGGAAAGGGAAAAAGGGGAGAGAAGTGAATCATAAAACAAGAACTAGCAAAGGAAAAGTCTACCGGCCGGAAAAAAGGAAAACCACACACTTACATTCGATAGAGTCGTCCACATCGATGGCGAAGTGGAGTGACGAATCCTTCTCCAACGCCAGCACCGCCTCCGCCTCGGCGAGGGAGCCCTTGACGTCTTCGAGCAACCTCTCGAGGAGGGTCACCTCTCCTTGGAGGGCGGCGGTCCGCCGGTCAGCGTCGGCCGCCTCCTTGACGACCTTTTCCTTGGCCGTCACCTCCCGCACCACGTCGGCCTTGAGGTGGTCCTGGGCCGCCTCCCCATCCACCAACAGCGTGGCCAACCGGGCCTTCTCCTGAGTGACGCCTGGACGCTTTGCGCCAGCCGGTCCCGCTCGGTGACGACCCCGGTCTTCTCCGTCTGGAGGGCAGTCAACTCACTTGCAAGACAAAGCAGGTGTCAACCGTCCCTTATACATCCGCTCTGGCTGTCAAGCAGCCAGCCAAGCTTTCAGGGGCTACGTGCCCCTCTCGCAAAAATCGACATACCTTGCACCCGCGTCAAGTCCTCCTCCAGACGGTAGAAACTGTGCTCGCTGCGGTCATGGATGGAGACCGCCTCCTTGAACAGCTTCTACCGTTGGGAGTTCCCCTCCTGTCACACGGAGCCAAAGTCAAAACATGCTCAAGGAGATCTGGCCCGGCTGCCCATAAGCCGGCCAGTCGACTCGCATTTTGGGGGCTACACCTAGTGGGTGCGCTTGCGCGCCCCCACTGAAATTTTTAACAAGAGCGACTGGGATTACCTCCGCGCGTTGCAGGGTGGCGTCTGCCACCTCCGCGAACCAGGCCAGTTCTTGGCGACACCGGTCCAGGACACTCCCCAACTCCACGAACGAGGGGACCGGGCCTCTTGCCGGGGAAGCCATAAGGGTTGGGACGCGTGCCAGCGCCTCCTAGTCCCAGAGCACCTCCTGCATGGTCTGAAGGGTCCTCCGGGCCCGGCCGCCATTGCCGCCCTTCCCTGTGTTCCCCACGGTGCCGGCCGCCAGGGGTGGGTTGATGACAGCGAGGGTCCGGGAGCCGCCCCCGCCGACCCCTCACCCGGCACCGTCGCCGCCTCCTCCTCCTGCTGCTCCAACGCGACGACCGCGACAGACGGCACCTCCATCTCCATGGCCGCCACCTCCAGCGCCGCCTCCAACATCGCCCCCGGCGCCGCCCCCGGGGCCGCCGGAGCCTCTAGCACGTCGACCCGGGCCGGCTCGGCCACAGGCGGAGTCGCGTCCGGCACCTCCGGCTGGGTCACCTCAGGAGCCGGCTCCAAGGTCACCGCCCTTGTTTGGGCCACCTCTTCCATGGACGGGGCCGCTAGCGGATCCATGGCCGCCCCTCGTGGCTCGCTCGAATGGGGCCTCGACAGGTGTGTCGATTCCGCCGCCGAGTCCGATGCCCGCATGGGGTCCGCGGACCTCCTCCGCCTCCCGCCGCTCGAAGTCCCGGAGTGCGAGGCCCCGCCTCGCATCCCAGACTTTGAGGCTCGCAGCTCCGCGGGCCTCCTCTTCTCCTCCCACTAGGTGGCCACGTGCTCACCGGCCAACCGGCTGGCGGCATCCGTCGGGTCCACCGCCGACTCCCCATCGTGGAGCTCGATGGGGTCCCTGCGGTGCACAAGGGTCGGTCACCCACCGGCCCGCGACCTGGAAGGAAACACACGCAAGAAAAAGAAAAACTTACCCGATGACGATGGGCACTAGCCGCTTAGGGCGTGCCGACGGCTTTTGTGCGGCCACCTTCACCCACTTAGGGACGGGGGGCGGTGCCACCGGCTCCTCCTGAGCCGGCCTCTTCGCCCGGCTGGCGGCTCCGGCCGCCGGGGCTTGAGCCGGCCGCTCCTCACTCTGCCCACAACGGCCCTGCTGAGCCGAGGGGGAGGCGCGTTCAGAATCATCACATCATCATCATCGTCATCATCATCATCATCATCTATCTAGTCCCTAATTGAGGGACCAATAGGGAACTTACCAGCTCCACTGGGTTCCCCGGCTGTGCCGGACGCTCCATCTCCATTGGGGTCGCCGGCTCGCAGGTTTGCTGGCTCCTCAACTCCTCCCGAGTAGTCAACCCCCTCGTCGGGCGGGCCTCCCCGCTCGTAGTATTCGGAGTCAGAGTGGTCACGTTCTGCCTCGAAGATTTAGGGGTGTGGGCCGTCTGTGTGTTCTGTCGCACCAACAGCTGTGGTCAGCACGACGAAGTAGGGCCCACTGCCGGCCGCCGGCTGGAAAGAATCAAACAAAGAGAAGCTATCTCGTCAAAGACTTACCAGGGGCACAGTTGATGCGGTCATACGGCTCCATGCCAAATGTCCACGACGCGGGCTTCAGCTTGAGCGTCGTTAGGGAGTTCACCCGCGTCACCACCTGAGCTGGCGTCAGGTCGACGGTCGCAGCCGGCAGGGGTCCCGGCGGCCGGACATGTCACAGATCCGGTGCGTCCTTAGCTGGAGAGGCAGCACCCGACGCGAGATGAAGGCCGCCACAAGATCAGGGGCGACCAACCCCTTGGCGCTCTTCAGCTGCGCGAGTCGGCCGAGCTCCGCCAGAGCCACGCCGTGCGGGGCGGCCCCTAGCCAGTTCACCTGGGTGGATTGCGCGTCGACAAACGGTGGCAGTCGGATGAAGTCCAGGTTTGGGTCGATGTTCTTCACGTAGAAGAACTTCTGATGCCACCCCTTGACAGACTCAATAAGAGAGAAGGGCAGGAAGTGCGTGGTGCCGCGGCAGCACACCGCCGTGCCCCCGCAAGCACTGCTCTTCAGCACCTTGAGATAGAAGAGAGCGTTGAAGAGGTCAAGAAAGGGGGGGACCCCCAGGTACCCCTCGCACAGCGTCACGAAGCCGGCAAGGTAAAGGATCGCGTTGGGGTCGAGGTGGTGGGGCTGGAGGTCAAAGGTGTCCATGAGCAGTCGAAAGAAGTGGCTCACCGGGAGCCCGAAACTAAGGGAGAAATGCCAGAGGAAGATGACATGTTCCCCTGGCTGCGATGCCGGCACCACCTCGTCGTCCGGCATGTGCGCAACCACGCGCTTCGCCGGTGGCAGCATGCATGCGCGGCGGAGGTCCACGATGTCCCCCTCAATGATGATGGATCCGACCCAGCTTCCTCCGTGCCCTTCAACCATTGCGGCCGAACGACAGCGTGCGGGCGCGTTTGTGAGCTCGGGAGCAGTGTTGCATGAGGGGGAGAAGAAGGCGAAGAGGAAAGAAGTGAGGAAGCAAAGGGGGCGCGGGTCTCTCCGCCCTGCCCTTCCTCCCATTTTAAAGGGGAGGCCACGACTGGGGGATGTGGGGATTAATTGCGCCCACTCCCCAGGAAACTCCGCGCGCGAGTGGGCAGCCTGGGCCGTAACGGCCGCCTCGGGGCGCAGAGGATCCTGGCCTGCGTTTCGAGGCCTACTGGGCTACGCCTGGGGCCTAGCGGGCTAGGCCCAGGCCGACGTCCCTTCTCCCCGCATGCGCGGGGCCCACCACATCATTACCTGCCGTGTGGTGCGTGGCGGGCCGGCTCGGGTCCCGGGCGACGCACCGGAACCCGAGGCGTCGGGTCCAACGGCCGACCCGGCTGGCCTTTCGGCTTCACACCGGAGGCGGGTATCGCTGGGGGGAAGCCACCGGCTCCCCTTCGTCTGCCGGACGCGGCCCCCACCGGCTTCCGGGACAACTAACGAGGTTATTACCCCTAGGTAGGCCAAAGCATTGGGGATCTCCTCCCCCACTTCAAAGAAAAACCATGCGACCGGCTGCCCACGGCAGGCTGGGGCACGGCCGGCTCGATTTGTGGCCGGCTGGCAACACGGACAACTAGACGAAGAGCTAGCTTGAACCCCCGGCCGGCTGGGCATGGCCCGCTGCCTCCGGCCACTCCCTCTATTGACCCTGGGCGGACATGCAACGTCCCGTCCCTCTGCGCCCGGGTACGATGACACGATGCGACTGCCACGACGGGCGGCACTGTGGCCATAGTGGTCGCTGACCCACGGCCACGCATGGCTACAGTCCGGCCGTCCAAGCCGCTAACCTTCGTGAGCGCGACCGGGCGGGGGAACAGTGCCGGGACGCCCTCGCCCACTCGACTACCTGCCCCGGCATGGCTACAGTGCAGCCGACCGTACCGGACACTTCGGCCGACTGGTAGTAGGCGACGCCTCCCGGGCGATCCGTGCCGCGGCAGGTGGGCGAGGGCCAATCGCAGAGCCGGCTGGTGGGCCCTAGTAGGCGACAAGACCACCCAGTCGGTGGGCCCTACCGATGACGATATGGCTCGAAGGGCGGGACCCCTTGGTCAGCCAGAGAGGCTTCCAGCCAGGTCCCCCCACCTTTGTACCTTAGGAATATTATAGAGCCGGGGGTTGGTCTATAAAACCCTCCGACACCGCACACAATGGGGACAGACGATCATTCGCACACACCCACATAGAACTCTCCTTACGCCTCATCTCTAACAACAGAGGAAGACGAGCCGGCTGCTCCTTCCTCCTCCTCTAGACACAGCTCTAGGAGCACCCTTGTAAACACATCAATCCATCCAACTAGACCAAGCAGGACTAGGGGTGTTACCTCCCATGAAGGGTCCTGAACCTGGGTACATCGTGTGTCGCCACCGCTTGTGCCCAATCTTGCACCTAGAGCCCGTCGGCGTCCTTTGGCCCCAACCACCTACGATAAGCCTACCCATGGCATCTGTCGTGAGAAAACGACGACACCACTGTTGGTGACCCCTTCGAGAGTATAAAAGGAGGCCCAGGGCGTTACGGTAGAGGACTTTTTTTTGACCTTTTTGGACTCCTAGACTCTTGGAGCCCCTCTAGCCCGTTCTGCATGAGTAGCAGCAATGTAATGTAGCGCTCCCAGAACCTAAGCTAGAATCCATCCAATACAACCAAGCAGGAGTAGGGTTTTACGCATCTTTGTGGCCCGAACCTAGGTAAATTCCCGCGCGCTGGTCATCTGCTCTGCTCTTTGTGCGAGCCTTTTTCCCCGCAAAACCAATAAGGGATCCCTCCGATCCCATAGGTGTCGATTCCCCCGTCATCTTTGGCACGCCAGCTAGGGGAGAAGGTTGTGTGAACCTGATCTTGTGACTAGCACATCAGTTCTTTCGTCATAATCGTCATCGCCATGGCTCCCAAGGAGAAAGGTTTCACGGCGGTGGAACCCTCCACCTACACCCATGCGGCGCTCCAATGATCAAGGCCAAGCAAGAAGCGACGCCCGCCATGGAGACGCTCACAGCAGCGGCGGAAATCCCCATGCCGCTGGGTGTCGGGACGGAGCTGTACCTCTTGTGGGCGGTACCGCAAACTCCGAAGACAAAAGGGCACCTTCCAAGGCACCCACGCCAGCGCGTACGCCGTGTCCTTCCCAGGACGCGCGCAAAGAGCAGCACCGCAGGGTCGGTAGTTCCCAACGTCCCCATAGAAAAGCTCCTGCGCATCGCCCCCAAGATGCGCGGGACCAGCATGCACACCAGCATGCTAGTGGGAGTGGCATTCATTCGCGGGACCGTGACTGAGCTCTTTCTAACATGTTTAGGAGTCAGAGCACCTCGCGTTCTTCGCGCCGTTCGTTGCCGACCACGTCAGAAGAAGCAATGGCGTGGGCACAACTACTCCCGAACTTCCCTCCTGCTGTGCAGAAGCTCAACGAGTGGAGAGCCACCATTCAGATCCTCCTCAACCTCGCTGACAAGTTTCGGTCCACCGAGCTGGCTCACGCCAGTGGGGAGAAGGGCATAGGTGGTGCGACCATGGTGCACTCTCCTCCACAGCAACAACACCGATCATCGACTCGACGCACCGACGCTTACGATGGCTACTCGACAACATAGTATGATCCATGGATTCGCCACGATCAGCATCAAGTTATTCAGGAACGAAGCAACGAAGATGTCCGAACTACAATCGAGCGATGGCGTGAAGCGCGCCATCATCTGATGAGCATGTAGGACCCACTGTAGACAAGCCCACGCCAGGGTATCCTATCAGCCTACCTTATGAGGTGGGTTGTCCAGCATTTACCCGTGAGCTGTGGCAAGTCCGGTGGCCCAATTCCCGCACGGTCAAGCCAGAAGTCCCGGAGAAATATGACGACAAGACTCACCCATCAAAGTTCTTGAGCATCTACACCATTGCGGTGCAGGCTGCCGGGGCTCGCAATGACAAGATACTCGCCAACTACTTCCAGTTGGTGCTTAAGCCCAACATCGGGTCATGGTTGATGCACTTGCCGGAAGGATCCATTTCCTCCTGGGCAGATATGTGTCATGAGTTTGTTGGCGCCTTCATCGGAGGTCATCAAGCTCCTGGCCAGGAAAGTGATTTACATATCTTCCCCCAGAAGGAGGGCAAGACTTTGTGCAAGTACATCTAGAGGTTCAGCCGCATACACCACAACATACCAGACGTTCATCCTACCGCTATTATTAGCGCATTCCATCAGAACATGCGCAACCACAGGATGCAGGAAGAGTTGGCGATGAACTAGGTCAGGGATGTTGCCGAGCTTTATGATCTAGCAGATAAATGTGCTCGAGCTGACAAAGGGAGGAGGCTCCCCGGCGAAGATGCTGCCAAAGGGGTCGACTCTGAGGATGAGGACACCATCGCCCCGACAAAGAAGGTCCGGTGACATAACAACAAGCGCAAGGGCAAGGCCGTGCTTGCCGTCGAGGGATCCGGTAACCCCGGAACCGTCAAGAAGGCCAAGGCCAATGACCCCGATAAGGATGTTGCCGGGTGTGTCTCCTATCAGGCTTTAGCGGCTGCCGGCAAGCCAGAAGGCTCCGTCAAGTAGTATTGCAAGATCCGTCGCACCAAAGGCGACAATCTCCAAGACTGCCGGCAAGTTGAGCAGCTTTCCGAGAAGCAAAAAGCCGAGTACGAGAGGCAAGACAAGGAGAAGGGCCAGGATGGTGTGGAGGGATCCGTCAAGAAGCACGGTGGCTGAGGAGGTCACCGCGGCAAGGCCAAGCCACAGAAGGACCGGCCTGCCTGCGGCCGCGACAAGAAAGAAGGGGATGATGATGACATTGAAGAGGACGACGGGTCCATCGAGCAAGAATTCCAGAGAGCTACAGACGCCATGTGCGTCAACGGAGGTGCCTCGTTGCATTCTTCCCACCGCTAACTTAAACAGTGGGCGCATGAGGTTAATGCGACTGAGCCATCTGTCGACGTCCGGAGGCCTTTGAAATGGTCCAACATGCCTATCATTTTTGATGTTGAGGATCATCCTGATCGCGTAACCACGGTCGGGTGTTTGCTGTAGTTGGTCGCACCAACGATTCACAACCTCAAAGTGACAAAATGTTAGTTGATGGTGGGGCCGACTTGAACTTGATCTCTCCCGAGATGATCAAGAAACTGCAAATTCCTGATGGAGATCTCGAGGAAACGGGCTTGTTTCAGGGGGTCAATCCGGGAAGGAGCTAGCCCAAGGGAAAGTTCACACTTCCGGTAACATTTGGAAGCGATCTGAACTTCAGGACGGGGAAGGTTATTTTCAATGTCACCAAGATTTCGTTGCCCTACATTGGGATCCTTGGCCATCCAGCATTGGCCAAGTTCATGGCGGTGGCGCACTACGCCTACAATGTATTGAAGATGCCCGGGCCGATGGGTATCATCACTGCCAAGTCCAACAAGAAGGATGCGCTTATCTTAGTCGATCAGCTCTACCGGGAGGCAGTTGCATTATCTGCCGCCAAGGCACTTGCTCCTTCCACTGAAACTCCCGGCAAGACCTCTGGCGCACATTCCGGCAAGCGCACCTCCTTGGAGTGCTGTGCTCCCGTTGATGATGTGCCAGAGAGTTCCACTAGCAAGAGCAAGAAGTCTAAGGCGGCTCTGCCATAGGCTAAGAAGGTGCCCGCCAGGGAGGATGGTATGGGAGGGACTTTCACCATAAG
Organism: Hordeum marinum; assembly: GCA_022496015.1. NCBI lineage: Eukaryota > Viridiplantae > Streptophyta > Magnoliopsida > Poales > Poaceae > Hordeum > Hordeum marinum. Next base: position 442,604,475 of record CM039675.1, on the reverse strand, counting down.
TTCCACCCTTAATGATAAATAGGAAAGCACGCTCGTTGCCTTCATGCGGGCAAATGTCAATGTGTTTGCATGGCAACCATCTAATATCCCCGGTGTTCCCAGGAAGGTGATTGAGCACCACCTTGCTGTTTGTCCACACGTGCAACCCGTCAAGCAGAAAGTCAGGAAGAAGGCTTTGTTGCGGCAATAGTTTATTGCCGAAGAAATCAAGAAATTAGAAGCGGCTGGATTGATCCGAGGAGTACTTCATCCAACATGGTTGGCCAATCCAGTTGCAGTGCACAAGGCAAATGGGAAATGGAGGCTATGCATTGACTTCACAGATGTTAATAAAGCTTGCCCCAAAGATCCTTTTCCCTTTCCGCGCATCGACCAGATTATGGACTCCACCACTGGCTGCGACTTGTTGTCTTTCCTTGATGCCTATTCAGGTTATCATTAGATTTTCATGGCCAAGGAAGATGAAGAGAAGAACGCATTTATCACCCCATGTGGTACGTATTGCTTTTTGCGTATGCCTTTCTGGTTGAAAAGTGCTGGTTCTACATTTGCAAGATCCGTCCAGATTGGTTTTGAGCCCCAACTACATAGAAATATGGAGGCTTATATGGATGACATAGTGGTCAAAACCAAGGACAAGGCTACGCTCATATCTGACCTAGAAGAAACATTTGCAAATCTGCACAAGATCAACTTGAAGCTCAACCCTGAGAAGTGTGTGTCTGGTGTCCCATACGGCAAGCTTCTCGGGTTCTTTGTGTCTCAATGTGGAATTGAAGCGAATCCCGACAAGATCAAGGCAATTGAGGAAATCGAAGTGCCACGACGTGTCAAGGATGTGCGTCGGCTCGCCAGCTGTGTTGCCGCTCTAAGTGGGTTCATTTCAAAATCAGCTGAGCGCGCCCTGCCCTTTTTCAAAATCTTGAAGAAGGCGGGTCCGATGAAATGGATTCCGGAAGCGGAGGCAGCGCTATAGGATTTGAAGAAGTACCTCTCCTCTCCGCCAGTCCTAGTCGCACCAAAACTACAAGAGCTATTGTTGCTATATCTAGTGGCAACAAATCAAGTGGTGAGTGCTGCACTAGTGGCTGAAAGAGAAGTTGATGAAGAAGCAATGGCATCGGTAGGACCGCCAAGTGACAAGCAAGAATATCCCCTGGCAGAGTCTGGTGCCGAGAAAGCAGGATCTGCACAGTCGAATGAAACAATTCAGAAGAAGAATATGGTGGAGCGCCCAGTCTATTTTGTCAGCTCCCTTTTGTAGGGGGCTAGGTCAAGATATTCTAGCGTGCAGAAGTTGCTCTTAGGCCTCCTTATGGCCTTGAGGAAGCTGCATCATTACTTCCAGGCACATGAGATCACCGTTATCACTCACTTCCCGTTACAGTGGATTTTGCGGAACCCTGACGCTACCGGCAGGATTGTGGAGTGGGCTTTGGAACTATCAAGCTTTGATCTCAAGTTTGAAAGAACTTCGACCATCCAGAGAAGAGCCTTGGTGGAGTTCACTGTGGAATGGACCCCAATGCCAGATGAAGAAGTTCCAGAGTCAACTCTCCCTAGCAAGGAAACAAAACAAGAGTGGATCATGTATTCTGATGGGGCTTTCTCGCTGCAAGGCACTGGTGCCGGAGTGCTGCTTGTCGCACCCACTGGAGAGCACCTCAAATATGTGATTCAGATGCACTTTCCTCGGGAGAGGTCGATGAACAATACTGCAGAATACGAAGGGCTGCTTGCCGGTCTCAGGATCGCAAGAGACCTGGGGATTAAGAAGCTTATTGTCAAGGGTGATTAGCTTGTTATCAGGCAGGTGAACAAGGATTATCAGAGTCCATTGATGGAAGCTTATGTAGATGAAGTGAGAAAGTTGGAACAACATTTTGACGGTATGAAAATGGAGCACATTTCGCGTGCAGAGAATAGCGTTGCTGATGGCGTGTCAAAGTGTGTTGCCCTTAAGTTGCCTATGGAACCAGGAACTTTTGTGCTTCGACTGACTCAATCATCCGTGACACCATCAACTGGACAAGAGAAAAGAAGAAAGTTGTGTTCCGGCAAGTATTTCCCGGCAGAGCTCCCAGAAGTCACCGGCGAGGAAGTTGCCGGGGACAACTCCAGGCTTGCCGGTGAGCATCATGCTCCGGCAGAGTCTCAGGCTCTTGCCGTGGAAGCGCACACTGCCGTCGAGCTTGACGGGGGACAACAGCTCCAGCAGGACCTCGAGCCCTTGCCAATGAGACAAATGCTTACCCAACAGAGAATATGAATTTAGTCCTTGTTGTCGAGCCCCAGGCTCCAGCATGGGCACAACACATCGTCCATTTCCTTCAAATAGGAGAATTCCCCGAGGAATAAGAAGAATCTGAGAAAGTAGCCCGACGGTCTAATATGTACTAGTTCGTGGACAACATCCTGTATAGAAAGAGACCGGACGGTGTGAAACTCAATTGCATTTCTTGGGAAGATGGACTCGAGCTGTTGGTAGAGATACATGGAGGCATATGTGGCTCCCACATATGATCAAGAGCGCTTGCCGGTAAGGCATTCCGGCAAGGTTTCTTTTGGTCCATTGCCCTCCAGGATGCAACTTCACTAGTAACCAAGTGTGAAGCATGCCAGTTTCATTCAAAGAAAATGCATCAACCAGCTCAAGCTCTTCAAACAACCCCTCTCTCCTGGCCATTTTTGGTCTGGGGGCTCGACATCTTGGGACCCTTTCCTCGTGCTACCGGGGGCTTTGAGTACTTGTGCGTTGCAATCGACAAGTTCACAAAGTGGCCAGAAGTGGAAGCAATGAGAAAGATGACAACACAGTCAACCGTCAAGTTCTTCAAAGGACTGGTCTGCCACTTTGGTGTTCCTAACATGATCATCACCGATAACGGCACACAGTTCACGAGCCGCACCTTCATGCAGTAGGTCCAAGACCTTGGCAGCAAGATCTATTTTGCTTCTGTTGCCCACCCAAGGAGCAACGACCAGGCAGAAAGGGCTAATTCTGACGTGTTGCGAGGCCCCAAGACAAGAACTTTCAACAAGCTATGCAAGTGCCGAAGGCGCTGGATTGATGAGTTGCGGGTGGTTCTTTGGTCAATCAGAATGACTCCAAATTGAGCTACCGCCAGACACCCTTCTCCCTAGTATATGGGGCGGAAGTAGTTCTCCCCACAGAACTCACATACGGGTCACCTCGAGTGCTCGCTTATGACGAGCTTGAGCAAGAGTAGTTGCGGCAATTTGACGCGACGCTCCTTGAGGAAGATCACCTTCAGGCTGCTGTGCGAGCTGCACACTACCAACAAGCTTTGCACCGCTATCACAACCTCAAGGTTCATGCCCAAAGTGTTGAGGAAGGCGACCTTGTTCTTCGGCGAGTTCAGTCCGCCAAGAATTCAAACAAGTTGACGCTAAAGTGGGAAGACCCTTATCGGGTAGTGCTAGTCACCAGGCCCGGTGCAGTCCGCCTGGAGACCGAAGATGGCATCCCAGTGAGCAACTCCTGGAATATCGAACATCTTTGTAAGATCTACCCATGAGGTGCGGTTTCCGAGCCTCCCGATAACCACCTTTTGTATGGAGTCTTCCCGTCGAAGCATGTAATCCTTTGTACAAAGCTAGGCGCAGACCCTGTGCATAGTTGAATAAAGCTAAGTGTTCTAAACATCTTGTTGATTCTCATGTTTAGTTATATACACGTTTGTCTGAGATATTGTATTGCGCTTACTCCCGACAAGATCTAACGGACCGCCAAGGTTACATATCCCTATTTTCTCTTCCTTCTTTTTCTCAAAAGGACAGATGGTTACCTCACGTGCAGCTTTGCCGGGGTGGGGGTGGGGGGGGGGGTGGGGAACGGTGGTATGGATACCGATGGGCGACGTTCAAGGAAAATATCTTGCCGGAAGTAGCACAACAATGAAAAGCTAAGTTGCAAAATCCTAAGTGAACTCTTACTGTAAAGTTATTTTCCTTGGACGATTCCGATTTTTGTATGGAAAACCTGCACGCTAAGGAACCTTGCCGTGATTGGTGGCGCCCTTGCTCTGTTTCGAGTCCGCTCAACGGTTTAAGTGGCTGCGCTCGCGCCCCTGTTCCATTTTGAGTCCGCTCAACGACTCAAGTGGCTGCGCTCGCGCCCTTACTCTATTTCGAGTCCAGTCAACAGCTTAAGTGGCCACGCCAAGAATTTCGAGGTATCTTGCCGGCAGTGGCACCACCAGCAGGCTGCTAAGGACCCGCTCCTCGAAGCACTCGCGATAGGGCTGCACATGCCGACAAGGTTTTTTCCGAAAAAGCGTAGGGAAAACGCCATGCAAAGAGGAATCTAACAAGGAGAATAGTATATAGTCTTTCAAATAGGGTGAAATTTACATGAGATGTCGCCTCTTCCTAAATACATCTTTATTTGACTTTCTCCCATAGTGGATATTACAAGAAGAAAAAGATCGAAAGAGGAGGAAGACTACAAGGACAAAAAGATGGCAAGCGGCCTCCGACGAGAGCCTGGCCCCTCCTAGACCAGCATTGCACATAGGAGAGGGACAACATTGCGTGGAGGAGAAGACCAGCACTGCGAGGACGAGAAGGGGAGCCCCAGAAGCCGATGTCCACGGGCCTGCCGGAAGATCCAGTTGGAAGATGAGGTAGTGCCCGGGACAAGGACCCCCGGCAAGATCGTCCTGCCGCGAGGAGGAGAGGCATCAGGCTGATGATGATGGTGCGGTTGCCAATCAGTCAGAGCTCAGGTCGTTGTATTCCGACTTGGCGGCCTGGAGCTCGGACTCATCGTTGCTTTCACCGACACCATCCTCCTCGTTGCTGCCGCTCGAGGATGAGCTTTCGGCGCCACTCGAGCTCTCTACGCAACAGCTGAGATGGACGCCTGAGCTCCCATAAATCTTGACAGAGAGCAGACTGGCCTCCATCATTTTGAAACGAAGGACGTGCCCATCCTGGAGGTTGTGGGCACGGACGAAGGATTTCCAACCGTGCCCGAAGAACATGATGCGGCTCTCCGGATACTCGACGTCCACCCACGTGGCACCGTTGCAGCAACCATGCGCCCGCAACTACAAGGCGGGCGGCTCGTCGGCCTCCATTGCCCTAGCAAAAGGATGAGGAAGGCGCAGATGGCCTCGAAGGGGACTGCGCAGTTTGAGGATGAACTCCAACGCCGTACCTTCGGCGTGGGTTTCTTCGAGGAAGGGGCCTGAGTTCAGAGGGAGAGATGGAGCAGCACTCCGCCACCATTGGCCTCGGCTTCCACGACGGCCATGACCCCTCACGCCTCTCTCGTCGCGAACACCCAGATCACCCTCCGCATCTGCGGCGGAAGCAGCGACATGATCCGGACAAGAACTCCTCCTTGGTGCGGAGGAGGGTGGCCACCCTCGCCCCTAGTCATGGCTAAGGGCGGGGGCCACTCAAGGTTTGGAAAAGGCGAAAGGGCAAGCCCTAGAGGTTTACTGTCGATGAGGAAGGAATGATGGATGAGCATCGCCCTCACAAACCCTCAATTTATAGGGGGAGCGTGGGGAATGGCTCTCCCCCGCTCCAAGGGGTCACCACCCACCTCCTCTAATAGCGTCGCCCACGATCATGGGGCGAACAGCAACCGCCCCATTGCTCCAATCCACGACACTGAAGTTTCTGCCATAACCAGGACTTTAAGTCACGGGCGCCCGTTGCTGGCTATCCGCTATGCATGCGACGCGCATGGCAGAAACGGCCTGACACGACCATGAAAATAATTATTAGTTGTTTTGCGCACATACCCCCATGTCGCGCACTTAACGTGCTTCGTGGGGAGACGCAATAACAGGAACGGTTACAACAACAGTTAATGCCTGCCACGCGTGCCCATGCACTGTTTGGGCCTGGCCCAACGACGCCTCACACTGTGTATGGCCCATGCCCGGGGGCTCCTATCGGTGTACTAAATTATGTGTTTTTTAGTACCCCGTACTGGTGCACGGATAGTCGTAGCCATACCAGTGGCAAGGCTTGCCAGGGAGCAACTAAGAACAAATACAACAACATCACGAAGACATTCAAGTCGACAGACCAAAGACCGAAGGCTGGGACCCGGCAAGATCTTGCTGGGATGGCCTACGGAGCCCCGGCAAGAAGTGCACCCCGCAAGGCCCCGCCATCCTGCCAGCGCAGAGGTGAAGCCCCGGCAAGGTGAAACCCTTGCAAGCCCCCGCCAGCGCAGAGGCTAGGTGTTGCCTCGCCTAGGCACGTGTCGAGATGCCAGCGATGGAGAGGCTAAGAGGTGCTGATGGGACGGGCTCCTGTCCCGTCCCGCAGACGGTTAGGGACGCTTGACGGAGCATTAAATGGGTTTGTCTCGCACCATCAGTGTTAGGTTTGATAACACTTTAGCACTGTACACCCTGTGTACATACTGTACACCACTGTTGGTGACCCCTTCGAGAGTATAAAAGGAGGCCCAGGGCGTTACGGTAGATGACTTTTTTGACATTTTTGGACTCCTAGACTCTTGGAGCCCCTCTAGCCTATTCTGCATGAGTAGCAACAGTGTACTGTAGCGCTCCCAGAACCTGAGCTAGAATCCATCCAATACAACCAAGCAGGAGCAGGGTTTTACGCATCTTTGCAGCCCGAACCTGGGTAAATTCCCGCGCACTGGTCATCTGATCAACTCTTTGTGCGAGCCTTCTTCCCCGCCGAACCGAAAAGGGATCGACTCGATCCCATAGGTGTCGATTACCCCGACACTTTTGGTTGCTTGTGTGCTTGATTGTTTGCTTTGTCACGATGTCTGAGAATACCAAGTTGTGTGACTTTTCCAGTACTAATAATCATGATTTTATTAGTACTCCGATTGCTCCCGCCACTAGTGCGAAATATTATGAAATTAATGCTGCTTTGCTTAATCTTGTTATGAAAGAACAATTTTCTGGCCTTCCTAGTGAAGATGCCGCATCCCATCTAAATACTTTCATTGAGTTGTGTGACATGCAAAAGAAGAAAGATGTGGATAATGATATTCTTAAATTGAAGCTATTTCCATTCCCACTACGAGATCGTGCTAAAACTTGGTTTTCATCTTTGCCTAAAAATAGTATTGATTCAAGGAATAAGTGTAAAGATGCTTTTATTTCCAAGTACTTTCCGCCCGCTAAGATCATCTCCCTTAGGAACGATATAATGAATTTTAAGCAACTTGATCATGAGCATGTTTCAAAATCTTGGGAGAGGTTGAAATTAATGATTAGAAATTACCCCGCACATGGTTTGAGTTTCTGGATGATTATACAATTTTTTATGCGGGATTGAATTTTGCATCTAGGAATCTCTTAGATTCAGCTGCGGATGGTACTTTTATGGAAATCACATTAGGAGAAGCTACTAAAATCCTAGATAATATTATGGCAAATTACTCACAACAACATACCGAAAGATCTCCTACTAGTAAAAAGGTGCATGCTATTGAAGAAATAAATAATTTGACTGAAAAGATGGATGAATTGATGAAATTGTTTGCTAGTAAGAGTGCTCCTATTGTTCCTAATGATATGCCTTTGTCTTCTTTGATTGGAAATAATAATGAATCTATGGATGCAAATTTTGTTGGTAGGAACAATTTTGGTAATAATGCGTATAGAGGTAATTTCAGTCCTAGGCCGTTTCCTAGTAATTCCTCTAATAATTATCGTAATTCCTACAACAATTCTTATGGAAATTATAATAAGATGCCCTCTGATTTTGAAAACGTTATTAAAGAATTTATTAATTCTCAAAAGGTTTTCAATGCTTCGACTGAAGAAAATTTGCTCAAGATTGATGATTTGGCTAGGAACATTGAAAGAATTTCGCTTGATACTGATTCTTTGAAAGTTAGATCTGCTCCACCCAAGTATGGTATTGATACGTCTCCAACGTATCTATAATTTTTGATGATGTCACGCTATTGTATTATCTATTTTGGATGTTTTATATGCATTAATATGCTATTTTATATTATTTTTGGGACTAAACTATTAATCCAGAGCCTAGTGCCAGTTTTTGTTTTTTCCTTGTTCTTGAGTTTTGTAGATATGGAATATTAAATGGATTCCAATCAGAATAAAACCTTAGGAAGGAATCTTTCTGGAAGGAAGCAAATCAACCAGGCTTGGAGTGCACGCTAGGGCACCTGCTAGGGAGTCACAAGCCTGGTAGGCGCGGTCCCCCTGGCCGCACTTAGAAGGCTTGTCGTCTCCTAGCAGGTCTCCTAACCCTATTCTTCGTCCTATAAAATCCCAAATATTCCCCCAACATAAAAAAGAGCCATGCATATACTTTTCCACCACCAGAAGCCTCCGTTCCCGAGAGGTCCAATCTTGGAGCCTTTTCCGGTAATCTATCGGAGGGGGTTTCGACCATGGAGGGCATCTACATCAACTCTATTACCCCTCCGATGATGTCTGAGTAGTCCACCATAGACCTACGGGTCCATAGCTAGCAGGTAGATGGATTCTTCTCTCTCTTTGATCTTCAATAGCATGTTCTTCATGATCTTCATGGGGTCTATCCGATGTAATCCTCTTTTGTGGCGCGTTTGTCAAGATCCGATGAATTGTGAATTTATGTTCAGATTAACCATGAATCTTATTTGAATCTCCTCTGAATTCTTATATGCATGATTTCATATCCTTGTAAGTCTCTTCCAGTTATTGGTTTGGTTTGGCCAACTAGATTGGTAATTCTTGCAATGGGAGAAGTACTTGGTTTTGGGTTCAATCTTGCGGTTTCCTCACCCAATGACATAGTAGGGGTAGCGAGACACGTATTGTATTGTTGCCATCAAGGGTAAAAAGATGGGGTTTTCATCATATTGCTTGAGTTTATCCCTCTACATCACGTCATCTTTCTTAATGCGTTACTCTGTTCTGCATGAACTTAATACTCTAGATGCATGTAGGAGTCGGTCGATGTGTGGAGTAATAGTAGTAGATGCAGAATCATTTCGGTCTACTTGATACAGATGTGATGCCTATATGCATGATCATTGCCTTGGATGACTACATGATTATTCTCTTTTCTATCAATTGCTTGACAGTAATTTGTTTAACCACCATGATATTTTCCTTTGAGAGAGAAGCCTCTAGTGAAACCTATGGCCCCCGGGTCTACTTTCCATAATATACTTTCAGATCTATAAACAAAAAATACCAAAATACTTTGCTGCAATTTATTTAGCTTTTACTTTCCGTTCTCGTTTGCATCTATCTCTATCGGATGTAATCCTTGCAAATAATCGTGAATGGATTGACAACCCCTTTATAGCGTTGGGTGCAAGAGTTTGATTGTTTGTGTAGGTGCATCCATTGGTGACTTCCTTGTTCCTCCTACTGGATTGATACCTTGGTTCTCAACAACTGAGGGAAATACTTATCTACTTCGCTGCATCGCCCTTTCCTCTTCAAGGGAAAACCAACGCAAGCTCAAGAGGTAGCAAGAAGGATTTCTGGTGCTATTGCTGGGGAGGATACATAGCAAATCAAGACAAGAACTTCCCCGTCAACTTGCCATTTCTGGCATCGTTGGCAAGGAGGATACACATCAAGCCTACCAAGTACCCATCATAAACTCATCTCTTGCATTTACATTATTTGCCATTTGCCTCTCGTTTTCCTCTCCCCCACTTCTAAAACGATTTTCAGAAAATACCAAAAATATTTGCCCTTTTGTTCGCCCTTCTTTTGTTTGCCATTTTCTTGCTCATGTGTTGGATTGCTTGAACTCATGGCTAGCCTTACCACCATATCTAATACTCCCGAGTATGAGGTTCTTAATTTTAGGCAAAGGGAGGGAGAAAACTTAAAAGATGCTTGGTACAGAATTTGCAATGCTCAAAATAGATCTATTTGTAAGCAATCTACTACTATTATCCATGTAATTTTTACGTGTGTATTACCCCATGGAATAGACATGTTGTAGATACCATCATGGGAGGGAATTTCTTAGGAAGTCATACCTTTGACTCTTACAGCGCTATGATAAATTTGGTAGATTCACCCCCAATCATGGTAAATGGAACAAACTTGACCTTGGAACATGTGATGCGGAGGATCGATATTATTGAAAAACGTTGCTACGGTTGAGCTTATTGAACACTTGGGTAAAAATATTCATAATCACATTACTCAATATGGATCTAAAGTAGGAGTTACCTTAAAGAATCTTAAGGAAAAGGAACCTAATGAAAAATTGGAACAAGATTCCTCTAGAATTGGCAAGCTAGAGGACATTTGATAGTGTCCTGGACTAGGGGGTACTCACCACGTCGTCTCCCGACCAGTGTGTCAAGCCGAGGACCCCCAAGGCGACTCATTAATGGGCCACTTTGGGCAGCCCATGCCGAATACGGTGCATATATAAACCGAGGCCAGGCTAGTCGATAGATCATCTTATATTCATTACTACAATCTCATGGTAGATACTTGGACTATGTAGTATCCTCATATTAGTACAATCAAAAGCAGGACATAGGGTATTATCTCCTAGAGAGAGCCTGAACCTAGGTAAAATCCTATGTCCATGTTACCATCGCTTCGAGATGCCTAGCTTAGGACCCCTACTACGAGATATGACGGATTTGACTCTGACATTGGTGCTTTCATTGAGAGCCTGCTGGGTAGTCACTACGGTGCGATGGGAATTCAGATCGGTTTCATTGCAATCTGCGTGTCGGAACCGAGCTACATCGTCAACGTCGGCATCTTCATCGCCGGCTTGACTGGTCACCTCGGCTATGCCGAAGGCTGCGCTCCACGTCGGATCATATAGATCGGATGGGATCTTCATCAACATCAACTCCAATCTCAACCAAGATCATGGAAGAATCCTCCATGGTGCTCATGGGCTCAACGTCAACATTGCCCTCATGCGATCATGCAGTTTCTCTGGACAGCGGATTCGTGTTCGTCATCCCCGCCTCCTTGAGTGTCGTTTTGACAATTTCTCCAATGAAATTTTGCAGAATTGAGTCTAGAACAACCCGACAATATTTCGTCGTGTTCCGGTGGAGAAATCTCCAGCGATCTGCAATATACCAGAGCCCTGTCGAATCTGGATGAGTTTAGGGCAAGGTGTCCAGTATCTAGCTCGGACTTCCATTGGAAAATCGCACCATTCATCGGCTGCGGAATTCCTATATCGAGCACCCCTCAAAATTTCAGCTCGATCTAACCGTTCAAACTACAGGAAATGTCCGATGAGTACAATGAATTTTGGATCTATTTTCTGCACGAAAACGAATCCAACTTGAGTTCATCTTTTTCATGAACGGGTTGTCGGACGTCCTTTTTGAAGGAAATTTTTTCATCATGTCGGTCATCCGACCAAGAGTTTGGCATCGCAAGGGCTGAATAATCATCAAGCAAACCTCGTCATCCACGGGTTGTACGGGTCGAGCGCTCCGTTGCTTCATCAAGCCAGCATTGACCTTATGAAAAATTCTGACCTGCGTCGTCATCGCCGCGCCATTACTTTTTCAAGCTGACGTCCAGCACGCTGACCTGCTTTCACATCTCGGCTGGCATGAGACTTCGGCGTCACCAGCTGACTAGCTTCGACACCTCGGCTGGCGTGAGACTTCGGCGTCACCAGCCGACCAGCTTCGACACTTTGGCTAGCCTGAGACTTCGACGTCACCCGCCGACCTGCTCGGCCACCTTGGCTAGACCGGGGCTTTGGCATCCCTTCATCAATCTGCTCCGGGGACTTCGGCGTCATTAGCCGGCCTGCTTTAACACCTCGGCTGGCATGAGACTTCGGCATCACCAACTGAACTACATGAGATATTGACGTCCGCCTATCACAGCTCCGCCATGCTAACTGAACCAAGGACTTCATCTCGCCACATCGACCTTGCAGCGTTGCCACTTTATGAAGCCGAACTCTTTCTTCAGGCACCTCGGGGCCCATGCCATATTCCTGTACTTATTTGTTTCACTTAAATTAACCAAGTAGAAGATTTTAAAAAAATTATTACCTTTATTTGTTATTATTATCTCTTTCTCGCAGTATTTTATGTGTGCAGGTAATCGGCTTCGGCTGCGTCGCGCGGTCAGTTTGGCGTCACCTTGCTGACCTACTCCGCCACCTCGGCTGGACCGGGTGCTTCGCCTCACCACATAGGACGAGCCGTGTCACTACTTCGGAATGCCGAGCTCCTCACTCGGTCATCTTGGGCTTGGATGCTGGGACCTCGGTCATGCCAAAGACTATGCACCATATCGGATTTGTCAAAAGTCTGATGGGTGTAATCGTCTCGCCACAAGCCCGGATGGCTTCATCGACACCGAGAACATTAACCAGCTAAGTCGCTTTCATGTTAAAATATTTTCAGCTTTCTAATTTTGTTCGGTTCGACCAAGCGTTATACTTTTTTGACAAAATGTTGTTTGCGAAAAATTTCTTTGTCAAAACTTTGTTTGTTACAAACAAATTCAAATACCCCGTTTACTTGGGGGCTTCCTTTATGAAACCTTTTCTCTTTGCATGTGATTATTATTGTACAACTTCTTTCCTTGCTCATGTATTATGCCAAAATATGCATCTTGTTGACTTAAGTGTTCCGCAAAGCTGGGTTGCCTGGATCATGTGCTTACCCCTACGTTCCCAATTATTCGGCTAGGGAGTAAAGGGACCACCTCTATGATTGTTATGACCGGGTCATCCGAACTCGTATCTCAGACGGGTGAAGCCAAAATCTAGAGCTCTGATTGTTTTCAACTATGGTCGGCACACGACAAACTCACGCGTACACAAATCTATTGCACAAGTCTCATAGTAATCATGAGCGACCAAAGAAAGGTACTGTTGGGGTCACTATTTTCTTTGAAGAATCTTCTTATGTTACATAAGTAATATAGTATAAGTTTCCTGGGCGCGCTTTGTCTATTACTGCCTCATGGCCTGATTGCCTAGTTATCCGAAACACTGCCGATATTCTCGGTAGGCGGAGTAGATAACACTTTTCGGCCCTTGGCCGAAGAGGGAGAAGCCGACGGTTGGTTAAGACACGTTCAAAGTTCTGGTGATCACAAATATCATATAAGTAATTCAGTACATACAATCGTTAGACATAAAATTATTTTTCCAAAGTCACTTGGGGGCTCTTAAATTAATATGAGTATAATAGACGTTTTCTTCTTAGTCGTTGCAAAGTCTTTTTCTACCATTCCTTTCTCAACTCAAGTGTATGATCAATAGCTGGATAGCCTGGTTTTTCTCTAAAGCCGCTCACATTTAGTTCACTAAACTGGCTTGAGAAACACTCTGCCTTCGGGATAGTGAGGTTGAAGCCAAAGGCTGACCCACTTGAAGTTTAGAGATCGGATGTGTCATGTCAAAGCACGACGAAAGTACAATTTTAAGACCAATTTCATATTGACACCAAAAAACTCGACTCAATCTAGTCGTAAAGTTTTTTACGCACGTTTTTTGGTCTTTTGATCTTATAACATCTTTCACCTATTTTATGTTTTCCTTTCAGGAAGCGGGACATGCTCTTGTTTGAGGTGTTCGGCGTGAAACTCTATTCTAAACTATAGTTCGACATCTTTCCTGCTGAACTTCACCTCTATATTGTCAAAACATACATAACAGTTGAACTAGTTCTCGAGGAGGTACAATCCTAGGGCCGGCCATGTTGCTCAACCCATGTCTCAGGGGCTACTGCATTGACAATTCAATGTAGAAAATTTAAGAGCAATACAGGTTCCAAGGAGATTATGATCCTCAGGTTAGTCGGCCGCACCCAACTTGAGTCTTGAGGTCTATGCACACCACTTTTGTGTTCTGAAGTATGTTGCCGAGCTAGGAGTTAATCCTTAGGCCGATTTTGTGAATCGACCTGAGTCTCAGGGGCTACTGGGATCAGTGGTTTTATGTCATCCTTTAGTTGCATCTTGGGTTTTAGACCGACACACACCTTGAGGGCTACTGGCTATATATCTCAACAGAGAAGAAATTGCACCAATCGAAAATATCCACGAAAAGTGAGCCCACGGTCGGGGTGGTGCACCACCTCGAAAGCAGTCCGACATAAAGCTTGCGCGCCAATGGCTGGCCTCATAGAGGGCATTTCCGGCATTAAGCTCGGATGAATTCCTTTAATTTTTAAGGACCAAGGTAGTTTATGATACCTCGGACGCTGATCATCATTGGAGCTCGGATGCAGTCCGACGTTGGAGCTCGGAAGCAGTCTGACATAAATCTCAAGATCGAAGACACCTCAGAAGCAGTTCGGCATAAAAGCTCGCATGTGAATAGCTGGCTCCATTAAAGACTATTCAGGCATTTAAGCTCAGATGAAGTCCTTCAAATTTTCAGAGACCGAGGTAATTTATGACACCTCGGCTACTGACCAGTGTTGGAGCTCGGATACAATCCGACGTTGGAGCTCGGACGCAGTCCGCCATTGGCACTCAGACTTCGGCTAGAAAAAGACACCCCGAATGCAGTTCGGCATCAAGCTCGGATGCGAGTGGTTGTCTCCTGAGAGGGCTTTCCCAGCATTAAGTTCGATTAAAATCCTCCAAACTTTTCATGAACCAGGTAGTCTATGACACCTTGGATGCCGACCAGTGTTGGAGCTCGGCTAAAAATACACCTAGGATGCAGTTCGGCATTGGAGCTCGAATGCAAGAGGATATCGCCCCACGGGAAAAAATTACCCGAGTTGTGGCGTAAAAATTACAATGAATTGATAAAAGCCGATAATTTAAAGGGGCTCCTCGGATGCCCGAGATATGAACTCTTCGGATACACATCAGCGATTCTTGAGATCGGAGATGGGAAGATTTGTTGAACCAGTTTTCAAGACTAACGACCGAAGATGAAGAACAGTTCGGAAGAACCGAGGAGCGCTCCCAACTTGAAGACCGGTTCAGGGGGCTACTGACGGTGTTCTGGACTAGGGGGTACTCACCACGTCGTCCCCCGACCAATGGGTCAGGCCGAGGACCCCCAGGGCGACTCACTAATGGGCCACTTTGGGCAGCCCATGCCGAATACAAGGAGGATTCCACACGACTTGGCTCCTAAGACAAGGACTCCTCTAAACCCTAGGCCTATGATGCATATATAAACTGAGGCCAGGCTAGTCGATAGATCATCTTATATTCATTACTACAATCTCATGGTAGATACTTGTACTATGTACTATCCTCATATCAATACAATCAAATGCAGGTGGTAGGGTATTATCTCCTTGAGAGACCCCGAACCTGGGTAAAATCCTGTGTCCATGTTACCATCGCTCCAAGACGCCTAGCTTAGGACCCCTACTACGAGATAGGCCGGATTTGACTCCGACAACATTATTACCAACTTGGGATCCACTTTTGCATTGGTTCAAACTACTCGAATTACTTCCCCTCCTAAGGCTGCCAAGTTTGTTTATGTTCCTAAAATTCAAGGTGAATCTTCTAGTAAAGGAGATGAAGATCTTAAGATGATAAGTATTCACCCTAATTTTCTCAATATTATTAAGAAACCAATTGCTACAATTGAATCTCTTGATTTCTTGCCTAGGAGTATTATTACTGATAAGAACAACATGCCTCCTAGGTCTTATAAGTGTGCAATTGAGGAGTTGCATATCAAAGATGACAATACCTAGATCTATTGCATTTTGCCTAGCTAGATGCGTTAAACAATAGCGCTTGTTGGGAGGCAACCCAATTTTATTTTTGTGTTCCATTTTTGCTTCTGGTTTTGAGTGTTTCCCACATTATTACTTCTGCAGTAATTGTGTTTTGGTGTTTTAATTAGTGTTTGAGCCAAGTAAAACCTTTAGGGTGATCTATGGTAGTTATTGATTTGATCTTGCTGAAAAACAGAAACTTTTGCGCATAGTCCAGAAAGTTTCAACATGAGTGTCGAATGAGTCTGAAAGTTTTACACATGATTGACATATAAATTTCTTAGGATGTCCTAATTTTTCCGAATTTTTTGAGTTACAGAAGTATATGAAGTTTTCAGATTGCTACAGACTGTTCTGTTTTTGACAGATTCGGTTTTCTGTGAGTTGTTTGCCTATTTTGATGAGTCTATGGGTTGTATCATGGGGTATGAACCATGGAGAAGTTAGAATACAGTAGGTATAACACCAATATAAATAAAGAATAAGTTCACAACAGTACCTAAAGTGGTGATTTATTTTCTTATACTAACGGATCTCACGAGTTTTCTGTTAAGTTTTGTGTTGTGAACTTTTCAAGTTTTGGGTAAAGATTTGATGGACTATGGAATAAGTAATGGCAAGATCCTAAGCTTGGGGATTCCCAAGGCAACACAAGTCATATTCAAGGACTCCAAAGAGCCTAAGCTTGGGGATGCCCCGGAAGGCATCTCCTCTTTCGTCTTCAATCCATCGGTAAATATACTTGAGGCTATATTTTTATTCACCACATGAGATGTGTTTTTCTTGGAGTGTCTTGTATGATATGAGTCTTTGCTTATTAGTTTGCCACAATCATCCTTGCTGCACCAAATTTCGAGAAAGACACGCTGAATCATGAATTTGTTAGAATGCTCTATGTGCTTCACTTATATCTTTTAAGTTAGGCAATTTTGCTCTATGTGCTTCACTTATATTTTTTAGAGCACGGTGGTGTTTGCATTTTGTAGAAATACTTGAACTCTCGTACCTCACTTATATTATTTTGAGAGTCTCTAAACATCATGGTAATTGGTCTAGGTTATGAATTTAGTCCTAATATGATAGACATCCATGAGGGATATAATAAAAACTTCCATATTAAGTGCATTGAGTATTTATGAGAAGTTTGTTTCCTTGCATAAAGTTTTTCAGATATAAAGATGGTAATGTTAAGAGTCATGTTAGGAAGTAATTGTGATTTGGTAAAAATACTTGTGTAAAGGTTTGTGATTCCCGTAGCATGCACGTATGGTGAACCATTATGTATGGAAGTCAGAGCATGATTTGTTTATAGATTGTCGACCTTTGTGTGAGGGTCGGGAGCACGCGATGGTTAAATCCTACCAACCTCTCCCCTAGGAGCATGCGTTTAATACTTTGCTTCAATGACTAATAGGCTTTTGCAATAAGTATGTGTGTTCTTTATGACTAATGTTGAGTCCATGGATTATACACACTCTCACCCTTCCACCTTTGCTAGCCTCTCTAGTACCTCACAACTTTCGCCGGTACAACAAACACCTTCCTCAAAACAGACACCATAAACCTTCCTCAAAACAGCCACCATACCTACCTATTATGGCATTTCCATAGCCATTCCGAGATATATTGCCATGCAACTTCCACCATTTCCTTTTATGACATGCACCATCACTTCCATATTGCATATAGAGTCATATTTTGTCATAGGTATCGAGTTGTACTTTTATTTTGAGTTGTAAGTAAATAAAAGTGTGATGATTATAATTATTATAGTGTGTCCCATGTGAGTTAAGGATGATGGAAACTATGATTCCTTCACAAGTGGGGATGAGATTCCGGACTTTATGAAAAAAATAAAAGAGGCCAGCGAAGCCCAAATAAAAAATAAAAGTAAAAGAGGCCTTAGATGCCCACCAATAAAAAAATGAGAGAAAAGAGAGAAGGGACATTGCTACTATATTTTTCCACACTTGTGCTTCAAATTAGCACCATGATCTTCATGATAGAGAGTCTCCTATTTTGTCACTTTCATATAACTAGTGTAATATTTCTTCATGATGCACATCCACTTAGTTCCTTTTTGAGCTTTCATACACTTATAGCTCTAGTGCATCCGTTGCATGGAAATCTCTACTCACTCGCTTGATATCTATTGATGAGCATCTCCATAGCCTTTGATATGCCTAGTTGATGTGAGACTATCTTCTCCCTTTTCTTGACAACCTCCACCATATACTATTCCACCTATAGTGCTATATCCTTGGTTCACGCTCATGTATTGCGTGAGACTTGAAAATGTTTGAGAAAATAAAAGTGTGAAAACAATTGCTTGACTTGTCACCAGGGTTGTGCATGATGTAAATACTTTGTGTGGGGAAGATGGAACATAGCCAGACCAATATGCTATAGTAGGGATAACTTTCTTTTGCCATTACATTTTGAAGTGATACAATTTCTTTGCTAGTATGCTTGAAATTTTATTTTTTTTATATTAATATGAAGCTTTTGTTGAGTCTTACGGATCTGAATATTCATGCCACAATAAAGAATATTACATGGATAAATATGTTAGGTAGCACTCCACATAAAAAATTCTGTTTTTATCATTTACCTACTCGAGGACGACCAGGAATTAAGCTTGGAGATACTGATACGTCTCCAACGTATCTATAATTTTTGATGATGCCATGCTATTATATTATCTGTTTTGGTTGTTTTATATGCATTAATATGCTATTTTATATTATTTTTGGGACTAACCTACTAATCTAGAGCCTAGTGCCAGTTTCTGTTTTTTCCTTGTTTTTGAGTTCTGCAGATATGGAATATTAAAAGGAGTCCAAACGGAATTAAACCTTCGAAAGGAATTTTTCTGGAAGGAAACAAATCAACCAGGCTTAGAGTGCATGCCAAGGCACTTGCCAAGGAGTCACAAGCCTGGTAGGCATGGGCCCCCCTGGCCGCCCCTAGCAGGTTTGCCGTCTCCCGGCAGGTCTCCTAACCCTTTTCTTTGTCCTATAAATTCCCAAATATTCCCCCGACATAAAAAAGAGCCACGCAAATACTTTTCTCCTTCCAGAAGCCTCCATTCCTGAGAGATCCAATCTTGGAGCCTTTTACGGTAATCTGCCGGAGGGGGTTTCGATCACGGAGGGCATCTACATCAACTCCACTGCCCCTCCAATGATGCGTGGGTAGTCCACCGTAGACCTACGGAACCATAGCTAGTATCTAGATGGCTTCTTCTCTCTCTTTGATATTCAATACCATGTTCTTCATGATCTTCATGGGGATCTATTTGATGTAATCCTCTTTTGTGGTGTGTTTGTCAAGATCCGATGAATCGTGAGTTTATGTTTAGATTATCCATGAATCTTATTTGAATCTCCTATGAATTCTTATATTTATGATTTCATATCCTTGTAAGTCTCTTAAATTTATTGGTTTGGTTTGGCCAACTAGATTGGTAATTCTTGCAATGGGAGAAGTACTTGGTTTTGGGTTCAATCTTGCGGTGTCCTCACCCAGTGACATAGTAGGGGTAGCGAGGCACATATTGTATTATTTCCATCAAGGTTAACAAGATGGGATTTTCATCATATTGCTTGAGTTTATCCCTCTACATCATGTCATCTTTCTTAATGCGTTGCTATGTTCGTCATGAACTTAATACTCTAGATGCATACATGAGTCGGTCGAGGTGTGGAGTAATAGTAGTAGATGCTGAATCGTTTGGGTCTACTTGATATGGACGTGATGCCTATATGCATGATCATTGCCTTGGATAACTACATGATTATTCACTTTTGTATCAATCGTCATGAAGATCTCAAAGTAATCAGGCCAACTCTATCTACGGCGGCTTCTCACGCACCCCCTCAAGGTCCGTCCGCCAAACAACAACCACCCCCAATAGGTTTAAAATTCCCCACTCGAGGGCAACAACGTGCAGCTGGGCTCAAGGAGGACGTCAAGCCAGCAATCAAGGGCACTGAATAAAAATGCTATCTTGTAGAAGTTGGTTTTTTGTTTTCTACAATGAATAATTACCTGTAATAGCCGTCTCGGTAGCGTGAATCATAAGATTGTTACATATGCGTCAATTTTCTACTTGTTTTCCGCATACATGTACCATATAGACCGTCCGATTATAGGACAAGTGCAATCCGCTAATAGATCGGGGGCTCGGGTATAACTAAAACACCCCAAGCATGACCCCGTCACCATGTCTTACCCATTCGACATCTCGGATAGCGCACTATATGCATCAGTTCTGAATTATGTCTTGGTCAATAGTTGGATTGCCCCGCTCCTATGTTTGCCCCTTTACGTTTCGCTAGTTCGGCTAAAGGGGCTATAGGGAGAACCACTGCGATTGTATCTCGGGCTAGTCTGGCGAATACCTCAATGGAGAAAGCTAAAAATTGACTGTGATAATAAGAGAGAACCGGTCTACGATATGAGCTAAAGTGTCAAACTAAGAATTGATGGAGGTTCTCCCGTGTCATACGAAGGGTTTCTACCTTTCCAAATCATGTGGTACTAGTCTTAAGCTTCGGCCAAACAGACTACCACAAAACACTAGGGGCTAGTTACCAACCCACGCATTCGAGCTTCTAAGGCTAAGTAAAAGCACTAAAGCAAATAGTCTGATTGCCTAGTTCTCCCCTTTACCACCTACTGGTACAGATATATCGGCCAAGGACCCAGCACGGAGGCCGAAACACCCCTCATAGTATCTATGCAGAGGCTGAAGCCGACGACTCGCAACTTTCAGATTAAACTGGCCACACAGGAGTCAAAAATAATACATAACATGGTATATTAAGAGAAGCATAATAAAACATAATTGTCTTCAGGGTATATTGATAACACCCTCACTCATAGATTACATTTTTCGGGCACTGGGTCTCTATAGACCGAGCCCCCTCTAACACGGCACGAAAGTCTAGCTCGGGGCATCTGTGCTCCTTCCCAAGAGGCGGGGGCACGGTGGCCATCTCAATTGGCTTGCTTCGCGGCAGTTGCATCATGGTCCCTGCAAAGGCCATCCACACTCCCTCGACACAAACCGAACGCTTCACAACCTCAATCCATGGCACGACGTCGCGAAGCTTTTGTAGCAGGCCGAAGTAGCTGCTTGGTAGTTGCTCCATAGGTCATAGCTGGATGCAAAGGTCCTGCAAGGCCGGCTCCGCCATCCGGTGAAGCTGCATCGGTTGCTTCATTTGGTAACTGAGGAGGGGATATGCCTCAGGAGTTTCAAACTATGCCCAGAACAGTCTCTCCTCCACATCCCCATCCCGAACTTCATAGTGCTTTACCGCGTCCGCCGCACTCCTCAGGAGGTCCGTAAAGACGCTTGGGGAACACCATAGCCTTGTAAAATAGGCAAACCTGTTTCCACCAAAGGCACATTGTAGTAAGTATGGCTTACCATCCGCAATCAACTTGAATTGGCGAATCTCTTCCTCAAAGAACCACCGCTCAACGCGCTCCGATTGTAGGTCAGAGGTAAGCATGATCAGTTGGGTCGCTTGGTCTTTGAGCTGCTGCTCTAGGGTCTCGCACTTAGCGCTAGCATCCTGGAGCTGCTGTTGGACATCGACTACTCGAGCCTCATGCCTGCCGCTCTCCACCGCCAGTGAGTTTAGCTCGGCGGCCGCCTTATTGGCCACTGCCTTCTAGTCGGCAGCCTCCTGTTTGGCCCTCTTGAGCTCGGCCTTGAGGTCTTTGACCTCTGCGCTTGAAGCTAAGGGCATAAACAGACGCAAGATCATCCCATAATCAGGATAATCCACATTAGTGAGAAAATCAATAGAGCAGGCAACTACAGCAAAAAACCGACCTTGTACTTCGTCGAACCGTTTGTTCAAATGGTCCAATTCCTCATCGGAGTTCTGAAGCTTCCGATTCAGTTCAGCCAGTTCAAGGGCGTTGGATGCCCCGGCCGAGGACGAGACCTGCAAAAAACAAACTTATCGATAAGCAGGAGGTCAGGCTATTCGATGCCGAACTATATGCCTACATTTATAGGCCCCCGGGCGAGTTTTTCAAACTCACCCGTGGCTCAGGGGCTACTCTATCATAAGGAATTCATGGCAATGTAAACAAAATTCACCATTATGAGCAAGATCATGGCTTACCTTGAAGCCTGCCAATAAACCTTTGAATGTTTCCTTCAGTCCGCTATCAATGGACTGAATACTTTTTAGGACCGCACCCATAAGGGTGCGGTGATCTTAGGCAATGGGGGAGTCAGACAATGCCTCCTCCATCATGGACGACACCCGGCCACGGTTCGCTCGGTTGTGGGCCGCACTGGCGGTGTCACTTCTGCTCCTCCTCCTTAGGGAGGCAGGGTCGACGACGTGGGAGGCGTTGAGGCCTCCGGAGTTAACTGCGAAGGGAGCCCAGGCGACTTAAGCCCCCCTTATCTGTCAGGAGGGGATCGACCTCCTGGACCTGAGCGACCAAGGCATAGTCCTCGTCCAACATGTCTTCGATGGCCGAGGTATGCGCCTCGTCCATCACCGTCTCACCTCTGGTGTTCGGCACAGGGGGCCCAATGGGACACCACCTCCGCGGCCTCACCTGTGGATGGGGGTGGTGTGGTGCGGGATATTGTCCCGCTCTCCGCCAGTTTGGCTAGTGGTGACTCCCCTGAGACCTAATCAGTTGGGAGGTCTCGTGCTAGACTATATCATGAAAGCAATCAAACAAGTCATCTCTACGAAACCAATGAGGATAAGCTGGATGGTGTCTAGATACAATACCTCTAAGCTGGGGCTTGACCCAGGGGTTCCTTTGGGGGACCCTCTCGAAAGCTCCAGAATCCGCATAAGAATTTGGGCTATCGTCCACCAGAGTCACCTTGGGCCTGCATGCCCTCTTCGAGGCCAGGGGAGGAAGATCCTCCTCGGCATCCTCGGGCGCGGCCCTCTTCTTTGTCTAGAAAGAGTCGATCTCCCCCTCGTATTCATCATCTTCCTCCTCATGTGTGCAGGAGGCTTGGGTTTCTCCAGATCTGGTATCCGGAGAACCCCTATAGCGGAGGCCCCCACGGAGCTCCTCCTTTTTCTTGTCCTTCTTTTTTGGTGCCACGTACGACACCACGACCAGCATTGCCGTCAGTAGGGGCGACCTGGGGTCTTCGGGCAAGGGGGCTGGGCCGTTGATTTGCATAGCCTTCTCCAGCCATCCCTACAAAGGCAAAGGGAGGAAGGGTGAATCCGGACTGAGTGTTACAATTCGGCACGCAGTTAAGGAAGTCCTATCATACCTTCAAGGGTGGATTATCGGCATACAAACCGGTGTATTCTTATTCGGCCAACCACTCCTTCTAGACCTTGAAAAGTGCCTTCCACAACTTCTCGTGAGTTGTGCGGAAGAACTTGTGCATGGTGGTCGGGTCCCCAAACATGTAGGCCCACATCGAGGTCTCCTGACGTTGGCAAGGTAGGAGACGGAGGTGGAGCATAACCTGGACCACATTGGTCAGCGCGATAATTGCCTCCACCATTTTAGTGATGCGCCTTTGCAACACCGTCACTTCGGAGGCCGTCCCCCAATCAAGACCCTTCTTCATCCACGAGGTTAGCTCCATGGGGGGGGGGTCCGGATCTGATTTCGGCTGGCGCCGACCAACCCGCGTCTGGTGGTTCGGTGATATAGAACCAATCCTTCTGCCAGACCTTCACGGTGTCGATGAAGTTGTTGTACGGCCACACGACCCGAATGAGCTTGCTAATTACCGCCCCGTTGCAGTCAGCATGTTATCCACCGACCGTCTTAGGCTTCAGATTGAAGACCTTGAGACACAGGCCGAAGTGCGGCTGGACTCGTAGGAAGGCCTCACAAACGATGATGAACAAAGCATATTCCGGAAGACAGGGTGTCGTCAAGGGCTGAGTTGAGTTCTACCGAACATAGAAGGAACTCTCCTTTCAAGCCGAATACCATGGACACATGAAGCTGCCGAAGACTAAATTCCTTGGGGTTGAAGGCTAGTTCGGGGCTACTGAGGGAGTCCGGGACTAAGGGGTCCTCGGGCCATTGGTTCATTCCTCACGGGCCGACATGTTGGGCTGATCTGCTGAAGACCAAACTGCGAATGATCCTCTATCCAAGAAGGAAGGCTCTATAGAATGGCGTGGTGTAACATCCGGGGACCGACGCTCCAGAAGATTCCATTTTATTTCCATTCTCGTCTTTTGTATCGTTTTGTTGTTGCATTCATCATCGCATCATTCACATCATCTTCATAGCATCGGCATTTTGTCAACATCAGTTTTCAAACTTGCATCCGTTCGTAGTCACCGGTTCTCTCCGTTCTTGCCGTTGCCTGTTTCGAGACCAACCACACACGCACGCGCCTGCGGCATCGATAAAAAATGTTTTAAAAGCACACGCAAAATATTCTCTGATCGGGTCGAAACTGGGAGTGCGGTCTTATTTTGTTGTAGGTTGACCGCCTGCCAAATTTCATTGCAATCGGAGGTCGTCTGGTACCTCAACGGACGACTTTAGCCGTGCGGTCATCGGTTTATTCGTTCGATGTTTTTTGGTGTTTTATACCCATGTCACAGGCCACAAGTCTTTCTCTCATCCCCACATAGCCCAACTACACAACCCAGTAGCCTAACCTAGCTTGCCCCTCCGGTCGTGGTCATTGGAAAGCGATCGGACGAACGAGGTCCAACCCACCCTAGTTCCATCCGCTATATATAAACCACCCCATGGAGAGACCCCTCTCACTCAACTAGGGTTTCCCCCCTTGCCAAATTCTAGGCACCCCCTAGAAACCCCCCACCTTCTAGCTCCACCTCCTCCAAATCCCGCAGCCCTAGCCACCCCTAAGATCTGGACCCTTAGATTTTGATCTAAGGGCTCAAAATTGTCCAAAACCCCCACCCTGGACAATGTCCATGGCAGGCGGACAATGTCTAGCGACCATAGAGCCCCATATGCCGCAGCCGCCATGGAGAAACCGCTCCTCACGAGCACCTCATCCAGCACCCAAGCCAGGTCACGTGTAGCCCCACCGGACCTCGCCGGACCCCGGCTGGACCTCGACCCCCGCGTGTCCCTTCCTCCCCTTCTTCTCCATCTCTCCCCTAACATCTCTCTCTCTCTCTCCCGTGTAGGAAACCACAGCCACAGCCGCTCGGAGCTCCACCTCTGGCTCACCTCCGCCCCAATCTGGTCAGAGACCGGACCCTAGCGACCTCCCGTGGACGGATCCGGTGGCCCCCAGTCCTCCAGCACCAGCCCCGCCATGGCCACCCGGGGCTTGTCGCCCCTCACCCCTGGAGTCCCATTGCTATGGCCTTGCTCGAGCTCGTGTGTGAGCAAATGAGCGAGGCGCTCGCATGGGCCATGCCTCCCCATCCCATCCGGCCTCCTCCCACAAGGCCCAACCCCGCATCGCCAAGTGGGCAAGCCCGGCCGCAGCATCGCCGGCCCAAGGCCATGCCGGTGAGCGCACCACCTATGCATCGACCTATGCGTCCTAGATCTATCCAACGCCCATGTTCCTATTTAGCCCATTGCAATAGATTCGGCCAACTTGTTTCTCCCCTGCTCAGGACGATTTTTGAAATTTTCAAGGGAATTACAGATTTTGTCATGATTTTAAAATGCTCATGAATAATTAACCGTGCATCATATGCAAAAACTTTATACATGAAAAATGTGTAGAATTTTGCGTAGATGTATTTTAACGCATTTTCATGCATGATAAAAAATGTTGGTTGTGATGGTTGCGTTTAGTTGAATGAATAACTTGTTAATAGGTTATACCATAAACTTGCATAATTAATGGCGACATATTTTCCTACATGAACCTATACATATTATATATGATTTTGGGGTAGAAAAATTCATAGGATTTATATGTGCAATTAGTTTTGTCATTTGAGCATTTTTGTATGCATGTTGTTTTGCTGTGATGCCCTTTTGTTATTTTTGTGTGATTAAATCCATGCATCATATGAATTATGTTTGAACATTAGATATGCCCTTTGACATGTGCACTAGCCCTTGGTCATTTTGTTTGCCATGATAATCCATGTTTAGGTGTTGTTTTATTGCTGCCAACATGCCTAACCAATGTGTTGTTTTGAGGGGTCTAAATATTTAAGTCTGGAATCTGTAATATTTTGTTGCTGTCTTGCCATGTGTTTTGCTAGTGATCTAGAACCCTCTTGGGGTTGGTGAAATGGAGTTATTTGTAGCTTATCATGTCCTCTAGCATGCTTTTAAGTTTCATGACAATATATGCCCCATAGCCTATAGTTTCACTGTTGTTAGTCCAACATGTCATCTTGCGAGCTCATTTCCTATTGATCCATACTTCTAATCAACTTGCTATTAATAGATGAATTGTTGAGAATCATGTAGGCTTCACCACCATGTCCTTGTTGTCTATTTTAGGTGTCTATAGCTTATTGATTTGTGTGTTGCAATATGCTATGTTGCTTTTTCGGGTAGATTTGCACTAAACCTTTTACCGGTGTTTCGTCAATATGCAACCTGTTGCATATTGAGCTTCACTTAATGTGTACAACTTGATTGTTGTGGTTTTCCATGTCATGCATAACATGCATCATATTTGATTGTGCATCATGCCATGCATATGTTGTGGTGTGTGTTGATTGTTTGTTCCGGATTGCTTCTTCTCGATATAGTTCCGAAAGCGTTCAGAGTGTCATGATTCGTTCATCTACTTCAAGGATCGTCTTCTTCCAAGCGGGATCTTAGGCAAGATGACATATTTCCTTGGACACCACTACTATCATTGCCATGCTAGTTGTCTTGTTTTCTATCGCTATGTCTCGCTTCCTACCACTTGTTTGACAAGCCTCCCAACATTGCCATGATAAGCCTCTAACCCCTCCACATCCCAGCAAACCTTTGTTTGGCTATGTTACCGCTTGCTCAGCCCTTCTTATAGCATTTCTAGCTACAGGTGCAATTGCTTCCATGTGACAACATGGACATTCTTTTGTTATCACAATATTATTGCTATTTAATTTAGTGCATATATATACTTGGTAAAGGGTGGAAGGCTTGTCCTTTTACTTGGTGTTTTGTTCCATCTTTGCCGCCCTAGTTACTTGTGTATCGGTGTTATGTTGCATATTGTGTGATCCAAACATGCTCGGGGTTGTTATGGGGACCCTCTTGATTTTCGTTTTAGGATAAATCTTGTCTGGCAAGGCCCAACATTGGTACTACATTTGCCTAATAACTAATAAAATTGCATAGGGACTTTTCGGACCCCGAGGATCTTTAATTAACAACCCGGGCCAGTGCTCCTCACGAGTGTTGGTACAAAATGGGCTGCCTGTGGGGCCACCTCGAGGAAACTCGGGGATTGGTGTTCCCTGTAGCTAGTCCCATCCGACCATGTCCTGAAAACGAGATACATGGCTCTTATCGGGTTAATCGACACGTTGGGTGGCCTTGTCGGATTTGTTTTACCTTTTTCGAACGTCTTGCATGTGGGATTTCGACGACACTTCGGGCTATCACAAAGTTGAGATTTTCCATCGGTATTTCGCAAATAATATGGGTGATTCCGCGGTTAACGAAGTCCAACGCGACATGTGGTTAATTTGTGATGGATGAGTTGGAGCACCCCTGCGGGGTTAAATCTTTCGGAAAGCCATGCCCGCGGTTATGTGACAACTTGGAAAACTTTGTTTAACACCTGGTCATATCAAACTTGAAGTAAACTCAAATAAAATACACCAACTATGTGCATAACCGGGACTGTCTCTTCTCCTGAGTTCTTATCCAAGAGAGGACACAGTGAGGTTATGTTTGACGTAAGTAGGTGTTCATGATCACTTAGTGATCATTATTAGTTCACTTTCTTCATGCATAGACCACCATATTTTATTTTATATATTCGTAAGTTAGCCACTCAAATAAATGCTTAGTTGCTTTCTACAACCTCACCACTTAACCATACCTCACCCATTAAGCTTTGCTAGTCTTCATACCCTTGGAAATGAGATTGTTGAGTCCCTGTGGCTTTCATATTACTCCAACAACAGTTGCAGGTACAGGTAATGCGATGATTTGACGTGAGTGCGATGCTTGTTTTGATTTGGAGTTCTTTTTCTTCTTCATCATCAATCTAGGATGGGTTCCAGGCGGCAGCGTGGGATAGCAAGGATGGATGTCATTTTATCGTTTGTTTTATCCATAGTCAGACCCTGCTCTTATGTATGATGATTGAACATGATATTGTATTGATGTGATCTTGACTTAGCTTGTGGCGAGTGTAAGCCAATTCCATATACTAATCTCTTCTGTAAATCTACTTGTAATCATATCCATTCTTGCAAAATGACGAGATGCGCTTCTATCCCCGTCGAGGCCCTCGTGCCAAAATAAGGATAGGATCGCATCTTGGGCATGACACTTGGCCTCCAAGTTCCGAAGATAGGATATGCGTATCTATCCCTTGTAAAAGGTCAGTTGTGTGTGACCTTAGGGACTGTTGTAAATATGCCCTAGAGGCAATACTAAATTAGTTATTATCATATTTCCTTGTTCATGATAATCGTTTATTATCCATGCTATAATTGTATTGATCGGAGACTTAAATGCATGTGTGGATACATAGACAAAACCATGTCCCTAGTATGCCTCTAGTAGACTAGCTCATTGATCAAAAGATGGTTAAGGTTTCCTATCCATGGACATGAGATGTCATTTGATAACGGGATCACATCATTAGGAGAATGATGTGATGGACAAGACCCAAACTACAAACATAGCATATGATCGTGTCAGTTTATTGCTATTGTTTTCTGCATGTCAAGTATATGTTCCTATGACCATGAGATCATGCAACTCACGGATATCGGAGGAGTACCTTGTGTGTATCAAACGTTGCAACGTAAATGGGTGACTATAAAGGTGCTCTATAGGTATCTCTGATGGTGTCTGTTGAGTTGGCATGGATCAAGACTGGGATTTGTTACTCCGTGTGACAGAGAGGTATCTCAGGGCCCACTCGGTAATACAACATCACAACAAGCCTTGCAAGCAATGTGGCTAAGTGTTAGTCACGAGATCTTGTATTACGAAAGGAGTAAAGAGACTTGCCGGTAACGAGATTGAACTAGGTATGGAGATACCGACGATCGAATCTCGGGCAAGTAACATACCGAAGAACAAAGGGAACGTTATACGGGATTAACTGAATCCTTGACATAGAGGTTCGACCGATAAAAGATCTTCGTAGAATATGTAGGAACCAATGTGGACGTCCAGGTCCCGCCATTGGTTATTGGTCGTAAAGGTGTCTCGGTCATGTCTACATAGTTCTCGAACCCGCAGGGTATGCACACTTAAGGTTCCGTCATGTTTCGGTAGTGTAGGGTTATGTATGGTGGCAACCGAAGGTTGTTCGGAGTCCCGGATGAGATCCCGGAAGTCACGAGGAGCTCCGGAATGGTCCAGAGGTAAAAATTCATGTATAGGAAGTCCCAGTTTGGTCGCCGGAAAAGTTTCGGGCTCATCGGTAGTGTACCGGGAGTGCCGGTAGTGTACCGGGAGACCTCCGGGAGGGGTATTTCGACCCCAAGGGGTCCATGGACAGCCACATAAGGCCAATGGCGCAGAGAGTAGGTTTCCTAAAGGAAAAAGGTGAAAAAGGCCAAAAAGGGGCAATCCTAGTCCTACTAGGATTGGAGGAGGAGAGTCCTCCTCTCCCACCTTTCCTTGGCCGACTCCAAAGGGTGGTGCCTTGTGCGCCAGCCCTCCCTCTCCTTACCTCCTATATATACTAGTGGATTGGGTGGCTTTTGGACAGATTTTACGGCCACGTGCTACCCGTTTCACCGGTGCTCCTCTAGATCGGATTTCTGCAGCGCTTAGGCGAAGCCCTGCCGGAATCACTCCACCACCATCACCGGAGCGCCGTCACGCTGCCGGTGAACTCTCTCTCCTCTCCACCTCCTCTTTCTGGATCAAGACGGTGGAGATCGTCATCAAGCTGCATGTGTGCTGAACGCGGAGGTGCCGTCCGTTCGTCACTAGATCGGAAGGACCGTGATCGAGATCGCGAGACAGTTCGTGATGAGATCGCGGGACGGATCGTGATGAGTTCGCGGGACAGATCGTGATCAAGATCGTGAGATGGATCGTGGGACGGATCGTGATGAGTTCGCGGGATGGATCATGATGTGATCGCGGGACGCTCGGCGATTTGAATCGCGAAGATGTTCGACTACACCAACCGCGTTTCTTAACGCTTCCCGCTTAGCGATCTACAAGGGTATGTAGATCCACTCTCCCTCTCGTAGATGTTCATCACCATGGATAGGTTTGCATGTGCGTAGGAAATTTTTTGTTTCCCATGCGACGTTCCCCAACAGGGACCTCCCGGTGTCTATATAAACCGGAGCATTCCCATTCGTAGAAGATAGATGAACTCATCTAGGGTTTAGCTTAGACGATCTCGAGGTAGATACCATCTATAATTTCTATACACATCAATACAATCAAGCCGGACGTAGAGTTTTACCTCCTCACGAGGGCCCGAACCTGGGTAAAATACTATCCCCTTGGTTCCTTGTTACCCATCGATCTAAGGCTCACAGATCGGGACCCCCTACCCGAGATTTGCCGGTTTTGACACCGACAACAGCGTCGGGTCAAAGATGTTGCCGATGCGGTGGAAGCTATCCTCTGCTGATGACGTCGATTCGGTGCTACGGGACTTGGCGTCGCGCCTGCGATCCGCCTCCGTCTGCCTTTTCGGCATGGGAGGGCGGAGGCCGGAGCCGCGTGCCTGCGGTTGCGGCCGACAAATCTGTCGTGCCCGACAGACTCCCTGCCGCACCCGAGCCCCCACGCCGACCGAAACCATCGCCGCCTCTTGACAACTTACAAGTATAGGGGATCAATTGTAGTCTTTCTCGATAAGTAATAATGTCAAACCCAATGAGGAGCTAAAGGCAGAACAAATATTCCCTCGAGTTCTATCGACCACCGATACAACTCTATGCATGCTTAATGTTCGCTTTACCTAGAACAAGTATGAAACAAGATGTACTTTGTAGGTGTGATAGGATTGGTTTGCAAGATAATAAGAAACGTAAATAAAAACTAGGGGCTGCTTAGATAAATAAACAACTAATTTAGTCTTAGTAGAGAGATTTTTGTCACCAGGAAGTTATTTGTCCCTAGGCAATCGATAACTAGACCGATAATCACTATTGCAATTTTATATGAGGGAGAGGCATAAGGTAACATACTTTCTCTACTTGTATTATATGCACTTATGATTGGAACTCTAGCAAGCATCTGCAACTACTAAGGATCATTAAGGTAAAACCCAACCATAGCTTTATAAGGTATCAAGTCCTCTTTATTCCCATACGCAAAGAACCTACTTACTCGGGTCTGTGCTTCTGTCACTCACGCCACCCACAATAAGCGAATCATACACATATTGCAAACCCTACAGCGGGGATCCCTCATGCTTGCGCGACATGGAGAGCACCATAGGAAAACACCAATAATAAAACATGCAACTCAAACCAATCATGATCATCAATCAACCCATAGGTCAAAATGGATCTACTCAAACATCATAGGATAGCCATACATCATTGGGAAATAATATATAGCGTTTAGCACCATGTTTAAGTATAGATTACAACGGGGATAAGAGGTGTTGAACCGCTACATAGAGGGGGAAAGAGTTAGTGATGACGGCGGCGAAGTTGTTGGTGTAGATCGTCGTCATGATGATGACCCCGACAGCGTTCCAGTGCCATCGGGAGAGAGGGGGAGAGAGCCCCCTCCTCCTTCTTCTTTCTTGACCTCCCCCTAGATGGGAGGAGGGTTTCCCCTCTGGTCCTTGGCCTCCATGGCGGCGGAGGGGCGGGATCCCCTCCGAGATTGGATCTCTCTCTCTCTGTTTCCTTCTGTTTCTACGTTCCCAGATTCTGGCCTTTCACCGTTTCTTAAATTCCCGGAGATCCGTAATTCTGATTGGGCTGAAATTTTAACAAGATTTTAATCTGGATATTAGATTTTTTGTGTGTGGTGAAATAAGGGCACCAACTGCCTTAAGGGGTGACCACAAGACACCCTAGCGCGGCTAGTGGGTAGGCCGCGCCCCCTGGCTTGTGGTCACCTCGGGCATCCTCTCGTGTTGATTTATTTTCCCAAAAATCAAATATATACCAAAAAATCTCCGTAAGTTTTCATCGTGTTTGGACTTCGTTTGGTATGGATATTCTACGAAACAAAAAACATGCAACAAACAGGAACTGGCACCGGGCACTGGATCAATATGTTAGTCCCAAAAATAGTATAATTTTTTCTAGAAGTATATGAAAGTTGTAGAATATTGGCTGAAACAATCAAAAATTATAGATACGACAGAAACGTATCAGCATCCCCAAGCTTAATTCCTGCTCGTCCTTGAGCAGGTAAATGGTAAAAAAGATAATTTTTGATGTGGAATGCTACCTAGCATAATCTTGTTCATATAATCTAATCAGGGCATGAATATTAAGACACGAGTGATTCAAAGCAATAGTCTATCATTTGACATTAAGACAATAATACTTCAAGCACACTAATAAAGCAATCATGTCTTCTCAAAATATCATGGCTAAAAGAAAGTTATCCCTAAAAATCATATATTCTGGCTATGCTCCATCTTCATCACACAAAGTATTAAATCATGCACAACCCTGGTTTTAGCCAAGCAATTGTTTCATACTTTAGTATTCTCAAACCTTTTCAACATTCACGCAATACATGAGCGTGAGCCATGGATATAGCACTATAGGTGGAATAGAATATGGTGGAGGTTGTGCAGAAGACAAAAAGAAGGAGATAGTCTCCCATCAACTAGGCAAATTAATGGGCTATGGAGATGCGCATCAATTGATATCGATGCAAGAGAGTAGGGATTGCCATGCAAAGTATGCACTAGAGCTATAAGTGTATGAAAGCTCAAACTGAAAACTAAGTGGGTGTGCATCCAACTTGCTTGCTCACGAAGACCTAGGGCAATTTGAGGAAGCCCATCATTGGAATATACAATCCAAGTTCTATAATGAAAAATTCCCACTAGTATATGAAAGTGAAAATATAGGAGACTCTCTATCATTAAGATCATGGTGCTATTTTGAAGCACAAGTGTGGAAAAAGGAATGGTAGCATTGCCCCTTCTCTCTTTTCTCTTTTTTTGGTGGGCTTCTTTGGGCACTTTTTTTATTTGGGCTTCTTTGGCCTCTTTTATTTATTTGTAAAGTCTGGAGACTCATCCCAACTTGTGAGGGAATCATAGCTTCCATCATCCTTTTCTCAGATGGGACAATGCTCTAATAATGATGATCATCACACTTTTATTTACTTAACACTCAAGAATTACAACTTGATACTAGAATAAAATATGACTCTATATGAATGCCTCTGATGGTGTACCGGGACATGCAATGATCTAGCATAGTAATGACATCAAAAAACGGACAAGCCATGAAAACATCATGCTAGCTATCTTACGATCATGCAAAGCAATATGACAATGATGGTACGTGTCATAATAAATGGAGCGGTGGAAGTTGCATGTCAATATATCTCGGAATGGCTATGGAAATGGCATAATAGGTAGGTATGGTGGCTTTTTTGGGGAAGAGAATATGGTGGGTTTAATGCACCAGCAAAAGTTGCGCGGTACTAGAGAGGCTAGCAATGGTGGAAGGGTGAGAGTGCGTATAATCCATGGACTCACATTAGTCATAAAGAACTCAGATACTTATTGCAAAAGTCTATTAGTTATTGAAGCAAAGTATTAGACGCATGCTCCTAGAGGAGAGGTTGGTAGGAGTTAACCATCGCGCGCTCTCGACCTCCACACAAAGGAAGACAAACAATAAATAAATCATGCTCCAACTTGTTCACATAACGGTTCACCATACGTGCATGCTACGGGAATCACAAACTTTAACACAAATATTTCTACCAATTCACAATTACTCACTAGCATGACTCTAATATCACCATCTTTATATCACAAAACTATTGAAAGAAATCAAACACATCATATTCAGTGATCTACAAGTTTAATGTAGGATTTGTGACTAACCATGTGAATGACCAACTCTTGATAACTCTCTAAATAGATATAAGTGAATCATGAGAGTTTAATTCTTTCTAAAAATATATTCCCACGCTCTAACAAATATAAGTGAAGCAAAAGAGCATTCTATAAATGGCAGTTTTCTATGTGTAGAGAAACAGGCAATCCAAACTTCAAATGATATAAGTGAAGCACATCAAGCATTCTATAAAGCCATACTAAAAAGATACAATAGAGGTGCAAATATCCTTCTATAAATCAACCTAGGACTTTTTCATACCATCATGGTGCATTATTAAAATAAAAATAAAAATCACACGATGCTCCAACATTTACGCACATCATGTGACGAATAAAACTATAGCTCCAAGTAAAATTACCGATGGTTGTTAGAAGAAAGAGCAAGCTTAGTTTCTTGCGAGTCCTCGAATATTACCTTGGGGTGACTCGGGCATCCCCAAGCTTATTCTCTTTCCACTCCTTATTCCTCCCCGGCAACAATGCCAGAAAAGAGCTTGATGTCTACTACGCAACCTTCCTTTTGTAGACTCGTGTTGGGCCTCCAAGCGCAGAGTTTTGTAGGACAGTAGCAATTTTCCCTCAAGTGGATGACCTAAGGTTTATCAATCCGTGGGAGGCGTAGGATGAAGATGGTCTCTCTCGAACAACTGTGCAACCAAATAACAAAGAGTCTCTTTTGTCCCCAACACACCCAATACAATGGTAAATTGTATATGTGCACTAGTTCGGCGAAGAGATGGTGATACAAGTGTAATATGGATGGTAGATATAGGTTTTTGAAATCTGAAAATATAAAAACAGCAAGGTAGCAAGTAAAAAAAGTGAGCAAAACCGGTATTGCAATGCTTGAAAACAAGGCCTAGGGTTCATACTTTCACTAGTGCAATTTCTCTCAACAATACTAACATAGTTGAATCATATGTAAATACCTCTCCTGCGACAAAGAGTTCACCCCAAAGTCACAAATAGCGGAGAACTAATGAATACATTATTGTAGGGTACGAAACCACCTCAAAGTTATCTTTTCCGATCAATATTATGAGCTATCCCTATAAGTGTCACGAACAGCCCTGGAGTTCGTACCAAAATAATACCTTAAGATACACATCAACCAAAACCCTAATGTCACCTAGATACTCCAGTGTCACCATAAGTACCCATGGGCTTGATTATGCGATATGCATCACATAATTTCAGATTCTTCATATTCAATCCAACACAAAGAACTTCAAAGAGTGCCCCAAAGTTTCTACCGGAGATTCAAGGCGAAAACATGTGCCAACCCCCACGCATAGATTCCCAAGGTCACGGAACTCGTAAGTTGATCACCAAAACATACATAAAGTGGATCAATAGAACATCCCATTGTCACCACGGATATCCCATCGCAAGACATACATCAAGTGTTCTCAAATCCTTTAAAGACTCAATCCGGTAAGAAAACTTCAAAGGGAAAACTCAGATCATCACAAGAAGATAGAGAGGGAAAAACTCCATATGATTCATCTATAGTAATAAAGCTCACGATACATCAAGATCGTGTCATCTCAAGAATACGAGAGAGAGATATCCTATAGCTACTGGTACATACCCTCAGCCCCAAGGGTGAACTACTCCCTACTAGTCATGGAGACCACCGAGATGATGAAGATGGCCTCCGGTTATGATTTCCCCTTCCGGCAGGGTGCCAGAATCGGCTCGCGATAGGTTTTTCGTGGTTCTCGAGGCTTGCAGCGGCGGATCTCCAGATCTAGGTTTCTTTTTTGGGGTTTTTAGCATTTATATGAGCACTTGGCGTTGGAATCACATCAAGGGGACTCCCGAGGGTTCCACAAGCCTGCTAAGCATGGCTAGGGGGTGGTTGCTCCTTAGTGGCTTGTGGCCTCCTCGGGACTCCTCTCTGGTATCTTTTTGCTCCAGTATTTTTTATATTTTCCAAAAATATTCTCCATAAATTTTCAGCCCAATCCGAGAACTTTTATTTCTGCACAAAAACAACACCACGGTAGTTCTGTTGAAAACAACGTCAGTCCGGGTTAGTTCTAATAAAATCATACCACAATCATATAGAATTATTGTAAACATGGCATGAATACTTCATAAATTATAGATACGTTGGAGACGTATCAAACTCTCAAGAAAATGTCGATGAAAATGCCAAAAATAATGGCAATGTTGAAAATGGTGGAAATTCCAAAGAGCATGGCAATAACAATGCCAATCCTGAAGGAAACTCTAGCTTGATGGAAATCCTCCTGTACAATGAGTGGAAAATCACGTGGACCTTGATTTAGTACTCGACGATCTGAACAATCTAAGTCTTCGCCCCACAACTAGTTCCCACACTTGTTAGGGTAAATTCTATTGAAGTTTCTCTTTCGTCTCTATTTTAGAACCGACAAGATATGAACCAGAGATGTCTGATCCTGATTGGATGAATGCAATGCAAGAAGAGTTGCTCCAGTTCAAAATAAATGATGTCTGGGAGCTAGTCGGTCGACCAAATACTAAGAAAAACAAAATTAATGGCACCAAATGGATATTTCAAAACAAACAATATAAAAATGGTATTGTGGTAGGAAACAAGGATTGTCTTGTTTCTCAAGGCTATACACAGGTAGAAGGTATTGATTTCGGTGAAACATATGCTCCGGTTGCACACCTTGAGGAAATTGGCATTCTTCTCGCATATGCTAATTACAATGATATATTTCTACATAAAATTGATGTGAAAAGTGCTTTCCTCAATGGCAAATTTGAGGAAGAATTTTATGTTAAGTAGGCACCTGGCTTTGAAAACCCTTAGTTTCATAACAAAGCGTACAGGGTAAAAAAGGCTCTCTATGGGCTGAAGCAAGCTCCTTGAGCTTGGTATGATACATTTAAGAAGTTTCATCTTGATAAGGGTTGCAAGCCTAGTTCCACTGACTCCACTCTATTCACACACTCTTTTAATGGCAATATATTCGTGTGTCAAATCTATGTGGAAGATATTATCTTTGCTATACTAACAATGATTATAGTATGGAATTTGGGAGAATGATGTATGAGAAGTATAAGATGTCTATGATGGGTGAACTCAAGTTCTTTCCCAGGTTACAAACCCGTCAATAGGACAATGGTACATTTACTCTCAAGAAAAGTATCTGAAAGACTTTTAAGGGGTTCGAAAATTCAAGATTGCAAAGGCCATAAAACTCCCATGTCTACAAATGGACATCTTCATGCATATGTGTACGGTAAGTATTTCTATCTGAAAGCTCATTGTCATGTTTTGTTCTTTGCTTTACCAATGTGTATCGAGACCTGATATTATGTGGGATGTTTGTATGTGTGCACATTTTCAAGCAGCACCAAAAGAATCACAACATCTCGCGATCAAGCGTATTTTGTGATATTTGGCTTGCACCCCACCTTAGGTTTATGGTATCCTGAGGGAGCGTACTTTTATCTCATTGGTTATTTAGACTCACATTATCTAGGTGACCGCATTGACAGGAAATCTACCTCAGGGACTTGTCATTTCCTTCGTAGACATTTGGTTTGTTGGTCTTCAAGGAAGCAAAACTATGTCTCGATATCTATGGCTGAGGCCGAATGTATTGTTCCTGGTGCCTATTGCTCTCAGTTTTTATGGATGAAGCAGACGCTAAGGGATTATGATATCAAGGTCAAGAAGATTCCTTTTCTATGCGTCAATGAGAGTGCCATCAAAATTGCACACAATCCCGTGCAACACTCTCACACCAAGCATATCAATACTAGGCAT
Organism: Hordeum marinum; assembly: GCA_022496015.1. Lineage (NCBI taxonomy): Eukaryota > Viridiplantae > Streptophyta > Magnoliopsida > Poales > Poaceae > Hordeum > Hordeum marinum. The sequence goes on along the minus strand of CM039675.1, from coordinate 442,566,894 downwards.
CATTTTCTTCGAGACTATGTTCTTCGAGAGGATATTGTTATTAGTCATGTCAAGACAGAGAAGAATAATGCTGACATCTTCACCAAGACTCTTGATGAGAAAATATTTTGCATGTTACGATGTGAGCTAAATATCCTAGATTCTGTAAAGTGCGGTAGACAAGACGTGACACCCGTACCAACACTTCCACATCTTAGAAGGAATGGCTCCACAACACTCGAAATAGTTTGAATCTTTTGACAAAGTGAAATTTTATTTCGGAGAGTGAATAAATAAACGTAGAACTCGACTAGCAGGGTGCCACGACCAATTGTGCGACGCCCTGGCCCCTCGGTCACCTAGTTCCTGTATGACGGGTTACGCCCCCACCATTAATTTGTTTCTCAATTTTTCATATATTTTTCTTGAGTGCCTTCCTTAGTGTTTTCATTTACATTAGGATTCTGTCATAGCAATCTTTTGAGTGTTTGCTCTTCTCGAGTGAAATGTTCAGGACCATACCACTCTAATGTATCTCATCTAGTATCTGATAATCCATTATGAGTGTGCAAATTCATCGGGAGTCAAACCTTATCTGGAGTCCTTGATCATGATAAATAACCCACTCCTAAAAAGAATCATCATAACGAAAGCTATCTAAAATTTGGGTTTCCAGCTCAAGTTAGGACCATATCTTTTAGGAGTTTCCACATGCTCTCGTACAACCACCGCCTTATCTGTCCACTGAATCATCAAAGTCTTCAAATGGGAACCGTCTGATCTGATCCAAAGTATATATAATTTTTTTATTGTTTCATGCTACTATTGTATCAGTCTTATTATTTTAGAGGCCATTTTATATCATTTTTGGGAACTAACCTATTAACCTAGTGCCTAGTGCCAGTTCTCGTTTTTGCCTAGTATCAATCTTATTTTCTGTAGAGGCGGTTTTATATCATTTTTTGGAACTAACCTATTAACCTACTACAGTTCATCAAACTTCATGCCTTCATAATGATGTGTGAGTAGTTCACCATAGACCTATGGTTCCACAGTGATTGGCTAGATCTCTCTCTCTATATATATATACATACATACAGACATATACACATACAAGATATTCAATACCATGTTCTCTTTAGAGATCAATCTAATGTAATCCTCTTTTGCGGTGTGTCTGTTGGGATCCGATGAATTGTGGGTTTATGAGAAGATTATTCAATGAAGTAATTGAGACCTCTATAAAATTTATCATGCCTTTACACCATAGATGTATGATTGTTACGGCTATGTATGCTTTCTGATCTATGAGTATTCTTTGGCCAAGTAGATGAGTAGATCATTACAGGGAGTGGTGGATAGTAGTTGGTTCAGTCTTTCGGTGCCTCACCCAATGATAGAAAGGGCAGAGAGGCATGTATTTGTATTGTTACTACTAAGGATAAAATGATGGGGTCTCAACATATTGCATGTCATACTTTGTCTAAATTATGTCATCTTGCTTAAAGCATTACTCTGTTTGTCATGAAATTAATATCATAGATGCATGCTGGATAGAGGTCAATTGGTGGAGTTATAGTAGTAGATATAGGCAGGAGTCGCTTTACTTGTCACGGACATAATGCCTATGTACATAATCATGCCATGAATAACATCATAATTATAGGCTTTTCTATCAACTGCCCAACAGTAATTTGTTTACCTACAGTATGTTATGTTCTTCAGAGAGATGCCTCTAGTGAAAACTATGGCCCATGAGTTAGTTCCACATATTTCGCAAAGCTCCATTTACTTCATATAATTTATTTCCTTTTAATTTACTTTGAAATTTCTCTACTAACCACTATCATATTTGATCCTTGTAATTAATGAGTACAGGGGGACTGACAACCCAATTCCCACGTTGGGTGCAAGTATTTACTCTTGTTCGTGAAGGTGTTGTCGATGGTTGATTGTGTGCTTATCCTATTGGTTTGATAAACCTTGGTTCCCACTTAGGGAAATACTTGTTTCTACACTACTACATCAATTCTTTCGTCTTCGGGGGAAAACCCAACACATCTACAAAGTAGCAGAAGGATTTCTGGCGCGTGATACGTTTCCAACGTATCTATAATTTTTTATTGTTTCATACTACTATAGTATGATTCATGTATACTTTACATAGTATAATATGCTATTTTATAATATTCTTTGGGAACGAAACTATTGACCTAGTCCTAGTGACAATACTTGTTTTTTTGCGTGTTTTTGACTTTTGCAGAAAATCAATACCAAACGGACTACAAACACGTTGAAACTTTTTGGTGAATTTTCTGGACCAAAAGAGACCCAGGCAACATCGCGAGAAGACCTGAGGAGCCACGAGGTGGCAACGAGCTTGGAGGGGGTGCCCAAGGGGTAGGGCGTGCTCCCTGAGGTCGTGAGCCCCTCGTGGTCCTCCTGGCTCCTCCTAGCTTAATCTCGCCTCCATAAATTCTCAAATATTTCAAAAACATGAGAGAGCCACCTGAAACACTTTTTTCGCTGTCGCAAGTCTCTGTTTTGCCGTGATCCCATTTGGAGACCTTTTCCGGTACCCTGTCGGAGGGGAAATTGATCACGAAGGCCTTCTACATCAACCTTGCTGTCTCCATGATGATGTGTGAGTATTTCACCACATACCTATGGGTCCATAGCTAATAGCTAGATGTCTTCTTCTCTATCTTTGATCTTCAATACCATGTTCTCTGCGATTCTCGCAGGGATCTATCTCATGTAATGTTATTTATGCTATGTTTGTTGGCATCCGATGAGTTGTGGGTTTATGATCAGATTATTCAATGAAAATAACAGAGTCTTATCTGAATTCTGTTATGCATGATTATTATAGCTTCACATTTCTTTCCGGTCTATCCATTTCATTTGGCCAACTAGATTGATTTATCTTTAGTTTGAGTGGTGTGTTGTAGTAGGTTCAATCTTGTCATGCCCTATATCCCAGTGATAGAAGGAGACAAGACACATATTTGTATTGTTGATACTAAGGATAAAACAACAGTGTCTAAACATATTACTTGTCTTACTTTGTCTACATCATGTGATCTTGCTCCAAGCATTACTCCATTTGTTATGAACTTAATACCATAGATGCATGTTAGATGGCTGTCGATTGGTGGAACAATAGTAGTAGATGCAGAATCGTTTCAGTCTACTTGTTTATGGACATGATGCTTATATGCATGATCATATTCGTGAATAACATCATGATTATGGGCTTTTCTATCAATTGCCTAACAATAATTTCTCTACCCATCGTATGCTATGCATTCGAGAGAGAAGCCTCTAGTGAAAATTATGCCCCTATCTCTATAAGTAATATATATTTTTAACTATACAATGAACATTTTTGTGATATACACCGAACAATATTTATGACACATTGAACATTTTTATGATATACGATGAGCAAATTTTATATATTGAACATTTTTTATATATGAAGTCAATATTTTTTACCTAAACATTGAAAAATTTGTGATATGCACTAAAAAACATTTAAATACCCATTGAAACATTTTGTGATACACACTACCAAATTATAAATTATGATGTTTTTTAAAAGTGAATAAATTTGAAAATCACGAACACTTCTGAAATCACTCACAAATTTTGAGATTTCAAAACATTTTCTTGAAAACAAAGAATAACAAAATGAAAACATGAAAGGAAAGGAAAATAGAAATAAAAACAGAAAAAGAAAACAAAAACCAGGAAAGAATCGGCAAAAGAAAAAAAATCAGGTTAAGAACCTACTAGAAGGTTCCTAAAACCGGGTGGTGGCTCAAAATGGGCCAGCCCGTGTCGCCTCGTTCGCTCGCTTCGCTTCAGGGAACCAGAGACGATCGGATGCACAAGGCGAGATAACTAATTGAGTACACCTTTAAAAGATCACTTCCACCTCTAGGTTGCGACAAGGGGCGCACTGCATGTGTGCCACTTGTCGCAACGTGAGAGTTTTGCCTTATTTCGCAGGTCTGTAGTTTTAAAACGTTTTATCTCTTAAACCGTGCATCCAAATCTTGAACCGTTTTCACCATTGGGTTCCTCGTGTCGAGATCTTCAAAACCAGATCCCATGTTGATAGGTTTTGACAAACTTTTTTTCCAAAAAAAAGGGATAAAAAAACCGTGCCTCTTGCGATAGAACAAAAAGAAAACACATTTTTTTCCTTTTCGAGAGGCAAACCGTGCCGCTCGCAAAGGCAAAATTGTGCCTCACATGGAAGCAAAGTCGTGCCTCTCGCAGAAGCAAAACCTTTCCTGTCGCAAAAAAACAGAAAACACGTGTTTATCCTGTTCCGAGAGGCACGGTCGTGCGTTTCGCGATAGCAAAACGGGCCTCTAAGAAGCAAAAAACACGTTTTTTTCTTTCCAAAGAGGCATAGTTGTGCCTCTCGTGAAAGCAAAACCGCACCTCTCACAAAAAATAGAAAACGCGTTTTTACGCACATTTTTTTGGTTCGTCCAAAAGCTAAGAAAGACTAGTGAAAACTGAAACACCACAAAAACCCGGAAAAATATCTCTAAAAAGACGAAAATACTTGCGAAACAATAACAAAAATCTAAAAGAAACGCTCAGAACGCGGTACGTGGCAGCGCCTAAAAACACGCCAAGTGATAGTGCGAGGAAGTGATCGTTGGAAGGCTTCTGAAGGAGTGTTCCTAACTAGTTGCTGTCCGCACAAGAGCGTGATATAGCATCTGCCGCCAAACAGGAGTTCCCCTATATCTAGCTTCACACGAGACAGAGTCAACCGTTGCATCAAGGCAGCATAGGATTTGCGTCCCTTGTGCACTGAAGGCACAACGTCTTTCTTATGCTCTGTTTTATTTTCACGTTTTTTCTTCTGTTTTTTTAGTTTTGTTTACATTTTTCAAAATCTGAAAATATATTAAAAAATATACTTTACATGTACGAAAAACATTGAAATTCTAATCTTGTATTTTAAAAATGTTAAACGTGTATACAAAAATATTGAACTTCTATACGAAAAATGTACAACATTTACGAGTGAAACCTGACTTGAAATATATATTTTTTAAATGTTAATCATGTAATTGAAAATGTCCCTACTATATAAAGAATGTACAAGATGTGTGCAAACAAGTACTCATCAAGAATAAATATTTGAAAATTGTTAATCATGCATTTGTTTTTGATGGTGCGATCACATAAAAACATAAACTTTTGAAGCTCAATAGCTAAATACATGGCAATTAAATCATGAACCTGGATCATTAAACAAAGCCCTCCCGCCTTTCATACTTTTGCAGAACTTCTTGCGGTAAAAGAGACAAAAAACGAAAAAAAAAACTCTCCTAACTATGAAGGATGTTTCATAGAGATAGGTCTGGGGACAGGGACAACAATTGCTTTAGGTATTAAAGGGGTAAAAAATGGAGAAGATAGTCTCACATCAACTAGACATACCAACGAGCTATGATGATGCTCATCGCTAGATGTCAATGCAAGGAGTAGGAATTGACATCCAAATGATGCACTAGAGCTATCAGTGTATGAAAGCTCACCGAAGCTAAGTGGGATGTGTATCAAACTTGCTTTCTCATGCAGACCTCGGGCATTTGAGGAAGCCCGTCATCTGAATATACAAGCCAAGTATATTATATGAAGAGGTAGTTCCCACTAGCATATGGAAGTGTCAACATAAAAGACTCTCTATATGAAGAACATGGTGCCACTTTGAGTAACAAGTGTGGTAAAGGATAGTGGCAAAGTCCCTTATCTCTTTCCTCTCATTTATTTTATTTTATTTTATGATGGGTTTTTCTCATTTTTTTGCCTCCCCCATTTTATTTTTTATATGGTGGGCTCATTTGGCCTCCCCAATTTTTGTTTCTTTTTTCGTCCGGAGTCTCATCCCGACTTGTGGGGAATCATAGTCTCCATCACCCTTTCCTCACTGGGACAATGTTCTAATAATTATGACCATCACACTTTTATTTACTTACAACTCAACATGAAGGACTGAAAGGAAGATATTGTTGGGAAACGTTGCATGGGAAACAAAAAAAATCCTACGCACACGCAAGATCTATCCATGGTGATGAGGATCTACGAGAGGGAGAGTGGATCTACGTACCCATGTAGATCGCTAAGCGGGAAGCGTTAAGAAACGCGGCTGATGTAGTCAGACGTCTTCGCGATCCAAATCGCCGAGCGTCTCGCGATCCAATCACGATCCGTCCCGATCTAGCACCGAACGGACGGCACCTCCGCGTTCAGCACACGTATGGCTTGATGAAGACCTTCGCCTTCTTGATCCAGTAAGAGGGAGCAGAGAGGTAGACGAGTTCTCCGGCAGCGTGATGGCGCTTTCGCGATGGTGGTGGAGTAATCTCAGCAAGGCTTCGCCTAAGCATAGCTGAAACCGATCTAGAGGAGAAACTACGGACTAGAGGGTAGGGTTGCACGTGGCTGAAAATCTAGCGCAAAAACCCAAAAACCTCTAGTATATATAGGAGGAGAGGAAGAGGAGGCTTGGCGTAAGGGCCAGCCCCTCTTTGCTTCGGCCGAAGTGGAGAGGAGGAGTCCTCCTCCACCACTCCTAGTAGGATTAGGACTCCTTCCTTATTTCCACCTTTTTGCCTTTTTTCCACCTTTTCCACTTTTGAATTTCTTCCCAGCCGCATGGGCCTTGTGTGGGACTTTGGCCAGCCCACTAAGGGCTGGTATTTATCCTCCCACAGCCATGTACCCTCCTGGGTCGAAATACACCTCCCAATGGTCACCCGGTATCCTCCCGGCACTCCCGGTACACTACCGATGAACACAGAACTTTTCCGGCGACAAAAACAGGACTTCCTGTATATCAATCTTTACCTCTGGACCACTCCCGGTACACTTAGTCACATTGCTTGCAAGGCTTATTGTGATGATGTATTACCGAGTGAGCCTTGAGATACCTCTCCGCCACACATAGTAACAGATCTCAGTCTTGATCCATACCAACTCAACAGACACCCTCAGAGATACCTGTAGAGCACCTTTATAGTCACCCAGTTACATTGCAACGTTTGATACACACAAGGCACTCCTCCGGTGTCCGTGAGTTGCATGATCTCATGGTCATAGGAACATATACTTGACATGCAGAAAACTGTAGCAATAAACTGGCACGATCATATGATACATTTATAGTTTGGGTCTTGTCCATACCATCATTCTCCTAATGATGTGATCCTGTTATCAAATGACATCTCATGTCAATGGCTAGGAAACCTTGACCATCTTTGATCAACGAGCTAGTTTACTAGAGGCATACTGGGGACAAAGTGTTGTCTATTTATCCACACATGGAATGTGTTTCCAATCAATACAATTATAGCATGGATAATAAACGTTTATCATGAACAAGGAAATATAATAATAAACACTTTATTTATTGCCTCTAGGGCATATTTCCAACAGTGTCCCACTTGCACTAGAGTCAATAATCTAGTTGACATCACTATGTGATTTACATTGTAATGAATCGAACACCCTTGCAGTTCTGGTGTTGATCATGTTTAGCCCTTGGAAGAGGTTTAGTCAACGGCTCTGCAACATTCAGATCCATGTGCACTTTGCAAATATTTATATCCTTCTCCTTGATGTAATCGCGGATGCAATTGAAGCGTCGCTTTATGTGTCTGGTCCTCTTGTGAAACCTTGGTTCCTTGGCCAAAGCAATGGCACCAGTGTTGTCACAGAACAGAGTCATTGGATTCAGTGCACTGGTCACTACTCCAAGATCTGACATGAACTGCTTCATCCAGACACCTTCCTCCGCCGCCTCTGAGGCTACGATGTACTCCACTTCGCATGTAGAATCGGCTACCATGCTTTGCTTGGAACTGCACCAGCTTACCGCTCCCCCGTTGAGAATAAATACGTATCTGGTTTGTGACTTAGAGTCATACGGATTAGTGTCAAAGCTTGCATCGACGTAACCCTTTACAACGAGCTCTTCATCACCTCCATAAATGAGAAACATTTCCTTAGTCCTTTTTAGGTACTTAAGGATATTCTTGACCGCCATCCAGTGCTCCATTCCAGGATCACTTTGAAACCTTCCGGCCATACTTATCGCAAGGCTGACATCGGGTCTTGTGCATAGCATTGCATACATGATAGAGCCTATGGTTGAAGCATAGGGGACGACACTCATCTTCTCTCTATCTTCCGCAGTCACTGGGCATCGAGTCTTACTCAACTTCACACCCTGTAACACAGGCAAGAAGCCCTTGTTGGAATGATCCATTTTGAACTTCTTCAAAACTTTATCAAGGTATGTGCTCTGTGACAGTGCTATTAAGCGTCTCAATCTATCTCTACAGATCTTAATGCCTAAGATGAAAGCAGCTTCTCCTAGGTCCTTCATTGAAAAACTCTTGTTCAAATATTCATTCATGCTTTCCAAAATTTCTATATTGTTTCCAATCAACAATATGTCATCCACATATAATATTAGAAACGCTATAGAGCTCCCACTCACTTTCTTGTAAATACAAGCTTCTCCGTAAACTTGTATAAACTCAAACGCTTTGATCACCTCATCAAAGCGCTTATTCCAACTCCGAGATGCTTGCACTAGTCCATAAATGGATCGCTGGAGTTTGCAAACTTTGTCAGCATTATCTGGATTGAAAAAACCTTCTGGTTGCATCATATACAACTCTTCCTCAAGGAAACCGTTGAGGAACGTTATTTTGACATCCATCTGCCAAATTTCATAGTCGAAATATGCAGCTATTGCTAACATGATTCTGACAGACTTAAGCATAGCTACAGGTGAGAATGTCTCATCGTAGTCAACTCCTTGAACTTGTGAAAAACCCTTTGCCACAATTCGATCTTTATAGACGGTGACATTACCGTCCGCGACCATCTTCTTCTTAAAGATCCATTTGATCTGAATGGCCTTTCGCCCTTCACGTAATACTTCCAAAGTCCATACTTTGTTTTCATACATGGATCCCATCTCGGATTTCATGGCCTCTAACCATTTCTCGAAATCCGGGCCCATCATCGCTCCTCCATAGCTCGTAGGTTCATTGTTGTCCAACAACATGACCTCCAAGACAGGGTTGTCGTACCACTCAGGAGCAGTACGTGCCCTTGTCGACCTACGAGGTTCAATAGTAACTTGATCTGAAGCTTCATGATCATCATCATTAACTTCCTCTTCAACTATCGTAGGCTCCACAGAAACATCTTTCTGCACTGCGCTACTCTCTGGTTGAAGTAAAGATTCAACAACCTCATCAAGCTCTATTTTCCTCCCACTCAATTCTTTTGAGAGAAACTCTTTCTCAAGAAATGTTTCGTTCCTAGCGACAAACACTTTGCCTTCGGATCTGAGATAGAAGGTATAACCAACTATCTCTTTCGGGTATCCTATGAAGACGCATTTCTCCACTTTGGGTTCCAGCTTTTCAGGCGGAAGCTTTTTGACATAAGCATCGCATCCCCAAACTTTAAGAAACGGCAACTTTGGCCTCTTGCCAAACAACAGTTCATATGGTATCATCTCAACGGATTTGGATGGTGCCGTATTTAAAGTTAATACAACTGTCTCTAATGCATAACCCCAAAACAATAGTGGCAAACCGGCAAGAGACATCATAGAACACACCATATCTAATAAGGTTCGATTACGACGTTCGGACACACCATTATGTTGTGGTGTTCCGGGCGGTGTCAACTGTGAAACAATTCCACAATGTCTTAAGTGACTTCCAAACTCATAACTCAGATATTCACCTCCTCGATCAGATCGTAGGAATTTGATCTTCTTGTTACGATGATTCTCAACTTCGCTCTGAAATTGTTTGAACTTTTCAAACGTTTCAGACTTATGTTTCATTAAGTAAATATACCCATATCTACTTAAGTCATCAGTGAAGGTGAGAAAATAACGATATCCACCACGCGCTGCAACATTCATTGGACCGCACACATCAGTATGTATGATTTCCAGCAAGTCACTTGCCCATTCCATTGTTGTAGAGAACGGCGTTTTAGTCATATTGCCCATGAGGCATGGTTCACATGTGTCAAGTGATCCAAAATCAAGTGACTCCAAAAGTCCATCAGCATGGAGCTTCCTCATGCATTTTACACCAATATGACCCAAACAGTAGTGCCACAAGAAAGTGGTACTATCATTATCAACTCTACATCTTTTGGCATCAATGTTATTAACATGTGTATCATCACTATCAAGATTCAATATGAACAAACCCCTCACATTGGGTGCATGACCATAAAAGATATTACTCATGTAAATAGAACAACCATTATTCTCTAATTTAAATGAGTAACTGTCTCACAGTAAACAAGATCCAGATATAATGTTCATGCTTAACGCAGGCACTAAATAACAATTATTCAGGTTCATCACTAATCCTGATGGTAATCGAAGAGAGAGCGTGCCGACGGCGATCACATCAACCTTGGAACCATTTCCCACGCGCATCGTCACTTCGTCCTTAGCCAGCCTCCGTCTATTCCGTAGGTCCTGCTTTGAGTTGCAAATGTGAGCAACCGAACTGGTCTCAAATAGCCAGGCACTACAACGAGAGCTAGTAAGGTACACATCAATACAATGTATATCATATATACCTTGTTTGTTGTTGGCCACCTTCTTGTCAGCCAGGTACTTTGGGCAGTTCCGCTTCTAGTGACCAGCTCCTTTGCAATGAAAGCACTCAGTTTCTGGCTTGGGTCCAGCCTTGGGTTTCTTTACAGCAGGAGCAACTGCTTTGCCATCTTTCTTGGATTTACCCTTCTTGCCCTTTCCCTTGCCATTCTTCTTGAAACTAGTGGTTTCATTGACCATCAACACTTGATGTTCTTTCTGGATTTCAGACTCAGCGACTTTCAACATCGCAAACAGCTCGGTGACTGACTTGTTCATCTCGTGCATGTTATAGTTCATCACAAAGCTCTTGTAGCTAGGTGGCAGTGATTGAAGAACTCTGTCAGTGATTGCCTCTAGCGGAAGGGCAATTCCCAACTCTGCCAGACGAGTCGAATACCCAGACATTCTGAGTATATGTTCACTGATAGACCCGTTCTCCTCCATTTTGCAAGCATAGAACTTATCGGAGGTCTCATACCTCTCGATCCGGGCATTCTCCTGAAAGATAAACTTCAACTCCTGCAACATCTCATATGCTCCATGACGTTCAAAACGTCTTTGAAGTCCTAGTTCTAAGCCATACAATATTGCACACTGAACTATTGAGTAATCTCCAGATCGTGCCTCCCAAGCGTTCTTAACGTGTTCGGATGACATGTCTTCGGGTCGGTAACCAAGCGGTGCATCAAGGACATATGATTTCTGGGAAGCCGTGAGGATAATCCTCAGATTATAGGCCCAGTCAACAAAGTTACTTCCATCATCTTTCAACTTAGCTTTCTCTAGGAACGCATTAAAATTCAGGGGTGCTACCGCGCGAGCCATTGATCTACAACATAGATATGCAAAGGTTACTTAGACTATTGTTCAAGATAATGAGTTTAGTTAATCAAATTACTAAAGCTCCCACTCAAATTGCCATCCCTTAGGCCATCTGAGTGTCACATGATCCAAATTCACCAACTCAAGTCTGGTCATCACATGAGTTGAGGTGGTTTCAATGGTGAACATCATCATGTTGATCATATCTACTATATGACTCATCTTCGACCTTTCGGTCTCTTGAGTTCCGAGGCCATATCTATACATGCTAGGCTCGTCAAGTTTAACCCAAGTGTTCTGCATGTGCAACACTGGCTTGCACCCGTTGTATGTGAACGTAGATTCTATCACACCCGATCATCACGTGGTGTCTCGACGCGATGAACTTTCGCAACGGTGCACACTTGGGGAGAACACAATTTATCTTTAAATTTAAGTGAGGGATCACCTTATAATGCTACCGTCGTCCTAAGAAAAACAAGGTGCATAAAAGGATTAACATCACATGCAAATCATAAGTGACATGATATGGCCATGAACTTGTGCTTTTGATCTCCATCTTGAAAGCACCGACATGATCTCCATCGTCACCGGCACGACACCATGATCTCCATCATCTTGATCTCCATCAACGTGACGTCATCGGGGTTGTCGTTCCCACCATGCTTCTACTACTATTGCTATCGTTTACCGATAAAGTAAAGCATTACATAGCGCTTAATGATTGACACACATGTCATACAATAATTAAAGACAACCCTATGGCTCCTTCCGGTTGTCGTACTCATCGACATGCAAGTCGTGATATTCTATACAACACATGATTATCTCATACATCACATATATCTTAGCATGTAATTGTCCATATCACATCACAACATACCCTGCAAAAACAAGTTAGACGTCCTCTAATTGTTGTTGCATGTTTTACGTGGCTGCTACGGATATCTAGCAAGAACAATTCTCACCTACGCATAAACCACAACGGTGATACATAAGTTGCTTTTCAACCTTCTCAAGGACCGCCTTAGTCGAATTGGATCCAACTAAAGTAGGAGAAACATACACCCGCCAGACATCTTTGTGCAACGAAGTTACATGTCACTCAATGGAACCAGTCTCTCGTAAGTGTACGAGTAAGGTTGATCCGGGCGCTTCATCCCACAATACTGCTGAACCAATACACGACCAAGGGAGGAAGCACTCTAAGCATCAACGCCTAGAAACTCTTTGTGTTCTACTCGAGATCTCATCTACACATAGACCTAGCTCATAATGCCACTGTTGGGGAACGTTGCATGGGAAACAAAAAAATTCCTACGCACACACTCAAGATCTATCCATGGTGACGAGCATCTATGAGAGGGAGAGTGGCCCTAAGTACCCTTGTAGATCGCTAAGCGGGAAGCGTTAAGAAACGCGGTTGATGTAGTCGAACGTCTTCGCGGTCCAAATCTCCGAGCGTCCCGCGATCCAATCACGATCCGTCCCGATCTAGCACGGAACGGACGACACCTCCGCGTTCAGCACACGTACGGCTTGATGACAATCTCCGCCTTCTAGATCCATAAAGAGGGAGTGGAGAGGTAGACGAGTTCTCTGGAAGCGTGATGGCACTGCAGCGATGGTGGTGGAGTAATCTTAGCAGGGCTTTGCCTAAGCATAACTGAAACCGATCTAGTGGAGAAAGTACAGACTAGAGGGTAGGGTTGCACGTGGCTGAAAATCTAGCGCAAAAACCCTAAAACCTCTACTATATATAGGAGGATAGGAGGAGGAGGCTTGGCACAAGGGCCAGCCCCTCTTTGGTTCGGCCGAAGTGGAGAGGAGGAGTCCTCCTCCTTCACTCCTAGTGGGATTAGGACTCCTTCCTTATTTCCACCTTTTTGCCTTTTTTCCACCTTTTCCACTTAGGAATTTCTTCCCAGCCTCATGGGCCTTGTGTGGGACTTTGGCCAGCCAACTAAGGGATCATATTTATCCTCCCACAGCCCATGTAGCCTCTTGGGTCGAAATACACCTCCCGATGGTCACCCGGTACCCTCCCAGCACTTCCAGTACACTACCGATGAGCCAGAACTTTTCCGACAACCAAAACAGGACTTCCTATATATCAATCTTTACCTACGGACCATTCTAGAGCTCCTCGTGATGTCCGGCATCTCATCCGGGACTCCAAACAACCTTCGGTCACCACCATATATAACTATATACTACCAAAACGTCACGAACCTTAAGTGTGCAGACCCTGCGGGTTCGAGAACTATGTAGACATGACCAAGACACCTCTACGGTCAATAACCAATAGCGGGACCTGTATGCCCATATTGGTTCCTACATATTCTACGAAGATCTTTATCGGTCGAACCTCTATGTCAAGGATTCAGTTAATCTCGTATGATGTTCCCTTTGTTCTTCGCTATGTTACTTGCCCGAGATTCGATCGTTGGTATCTCCATACCTAGTTCAACCTCGTTACCGGCAAGTCTCTTTATTCATTCCGTGATACAAGATCCCGTGACTAACACTTAGTCACATTTCTTGCAAGGCTTATTGTGATGTTGTATTACCGAGTGGGCCCTGAGATACCTCTCCGTCACACGGAGTAACAAATGCCAGTCTTGATCCATACCAACCCAACAGACACCCTCGGAGATACCTGTAGAGCACCTTTATAGTCACCCAGTACGTTGCGATGTTTGATACACACAAGGAACTCCTCTGGTGTACGTGAGTTGCATGATCTCATGGTCATAGGAACATATACTTGACATGCAGAAAACTGTAGCAATAAACTGACATGATCATATGCTACATTTATAGGTTGGGTCTTGTCCATCCCATCATTCTCCTAATGATGTGATCCCATTATCAAATGACATCTCATGTCAATGGCTAGGAAACCTTGACCATCTTTGATCAACGAGATAGTTTACTAGAGGCATACTAGGGACAAAGTGTTGTCTATTTATCCACGCATGCAATGTATTTCCAATCAATACAATTATAGCATGGATAATAAACGTTTATCATGAACAAGGAAATATAATGCTAAACACTTTATTTATTGCCTCTAGGGCATATTTCCAACAGATATGACTCTGAATGAATGCCTCTGGCAGTGTAGCAGGGTATGCAACGATCTAGCATGACATGTATCAAAAAATATGAAGAATGGTGGTTGTGCCGCAAATACTATGTCAGCTCTATATGATCATGCAAAGCATTATGATGATGAATGAACTAGTCATGTGAAGTGACGATGGAATTTGCATGGCAATATATATCGGAATGGCTATGTAAATGCCATAATAGTAAGGTATGATTGCTGCCTTGAGGAAGATATAATGAGGATTATGTGTAACAGAGTGTATCATGTCACGGGGTTTGGATGCACCGGCGAATATTTGCACCGATCCTCGAGGTGAGAATGGGCTATGCACGGTACCGAAGAGGCTAGGAAATATGAGAAGGAGAAGATTTGTATGTCCATGGTGTCACATTAGTCAAGAAGAACTCATATACTTATTACAAAGTTTTATTAGTTTTATCACAAATCAAAGTACTCCTCGCATGCCCCGAGGTAGATGGTTGGTTGGAGTTAACCATCGCACGCCCCCGACTCAAAACAACACTAGGGTTTCAACGAGGAATATAAATGCTCACACATCATCACCATGCCTCTTTAATTTTTAGATGAATAACAATTTAACACCTCTTAGTCTCGACACTTCTACAAATCAACAATTTTGGGCTCACACTTTTTTCATATTACTACATCGATGTCATTAACCCATAACTTCTCTATATGTGCTACACGATGGTTTTGATTATCATTGGTTGAATACATAATATTCTTGGACTAGTCTTATGACCATGAAAATTACTGTCACTATTAATTAAGCTCTCAAACAAATATAAGTGAATAATGATAGTGTATTATTCTATAAAATCTACACGGCACTGTGCTCAAAAAGATATAAGTGAAATACTAGAGCAACTACCTACCCTTAAAAGATATAAGTGAATCACATAGAGTATTCTAGCAAATTATCATGAAGGTGTGTCTCTCTAAAATATGTGTGTCCAGCAAATGATGATTGTGAAAAACTGAAAGTAAAATCAAACAAAAGCAGATGACGCTCCAAGCAAAACACATATCATGTGATGAATAAAAATATAGCTCCAAGTGACATACTAATGGATTGAGATGAAAGAGGGAATGCCTTCCACGGCATCCCCAAGATTATACAATTGAGTCTCCATATAATTATAGTTGGGGTGCTTTGGTCATCCCCAAGCTTAGGCTCTTGCTACTCCTTATTCCATAGTCCATCGTGATCACACCCAAAACTTGAATACTTCAATCACACAAAACTCAACGAAACTTCGTGAGATCCGCTAGTATAAGAAACATATTGTATACTTGAGATACTGTGATAAATTGATTGAAATTAATTTTTGCATAATAGATAATGTATTATAACTTCCCCACGGCTTACACCCCCTATATAGTCCATGGCATAATCAAAACAAGCAAACTATGCAAGCAAAACAGAATCTGTTTAAAATAGAACAACATGTAGCAATATGTAAAGATCCCATACTTATGTAACTAAAAAAATTCAGAAAACTTAGGAAAACGTAAGGAATTTGTATTAAAATACTTTGTTAAAATTTAAGATCATTACCACAGACCAGTGAAAAATGAAAATTCCGGCACCGGAGTCAAAGTTTATGTTATGTTTCAGCATCGTTCCTACTCATCTTTTGGGTCATCCCAAAGGCTTTACTTGTCACAAACACTAATTAAAACATAGAAACATAATAATTATAGATTAAAAAATCATGTTATCACACACAAACATAAATTAAAAACAAAAATAAAGATACATATTGGGTTGCCTCCCAACAGGCGCTATTGTTTTATGCCCCTATCCAGGCATAATGCATAGTTTCAACTGTTGTCATCTTTAACACTCAACCCGTAGGTAGATCTCATCATTTATTCATAATATGGCTTAATTATATTCCTAGGGAAGTTTTCCATCCCTTTCATTAATGGGAATTGGAATCTTATGTTTCCCTCTTTCATATCAATAATTGCACATATAGTTCGTAAAAATGGCCTTCCAAGTATTATGGGACAAGAAGGATTACAATAAATATCAAGAACAATGAAATCTACAGGCACATAATTTTGTTCATAATAATAAGCACATCATTAATTCTACCTAAAGTTTTCTTGATGGTAGAATCCGCAAGATGCGAGTTTAGGGAACACTCTTCAATATTAGTGAGACCAAGCACATCACATAAAGTTTTAGGTATAGTTAAAACACTAGCACAAAGGTCACAAAAAGCATTGCATTAATATTTATTTTTATTTATTTTTATAGTAGGTTCCCATTCATCATGCAATTTTCTAGGAATAGAAATTTCAAGCTCTCATCATAAACTTCTATCATAGCTTCTACTATATGTTTGGTAAAAGCTTTGTTTTGTTCATCACCATTGGATAAGATAATAATGGATTGCAGCAATGAAATGCATTCTACTAAAGAGAATTTATAATAATTAAATTCCTTGTAATCCAAGATAGTGGGCACATCACTAGTTCAAATTTTGACCTCTCCAAACCCACTTTTTCAGTTTTAGCATTAGAATCATCACCCTCCAAGCAAACGTGACGCTCCTTAACTACAATTGACTCATATCCAGTCCCTTTATAATTAATATTCATATAAGTAAACAAAGATTCAATAGGAGAAAATCTAATCATTTTAAGATCCTCATCAAGATTCCGGTAAGAACCGGGTGGAAGAGCTTTTTCTAAGAATTCTCGCTTAGCTCTCAACTTAACGGTCCTCTCCTTACTTTCATTAATAGATAATTTGATAGATTTAATAGTCTCATTAAAATAATACTTGGATGTCAAAGACTTATTTTTAAGATTTTCAACATCAAGAGCAATTCTATCCATGCTTTTAGCCAAAGTATCAATCACATGCAACTTTTCTTCTACCGTAGTGTTGAAAACCTTTATAGAATTAATAAATTTTTTAATTGTATTCTCGAAATTAGAAGGTATATTATTAGGATTTGTAGAAGAATTTCCATAAGAATTTCCATAGTTGTTAGAGGAATTACCGGGATAGAGTCTAGCATTGAATTTTCCTCTATAACCATTGTTGTTGTAATTATTTTGCGAGATGAAGTTCACATCAATAGCACCATTATTTTGCTCAATCAATGTATACAAAGTCATATCATTGGTATCAACATTATAATTTTTATTAGCAACCATATTCATAAGAGCATCCACTTTTTCACTCAAGCTAGCGATTTCTTCGACATAATTTACCTTCTTACCAGTTGGAGCTCTTTCGGTATGCCCATGAGAATAATTTATCATAATGTTGTCCAGAAGTTTTGTGGCCTCTCCTAAGGTCACATCCATAAAGGTACCACCTCACAAGATTCTAGAAGATTTCTAGACACAAAGTTTAGTCCAACATAGAAATTTAGGATAATCATCCACAAGTTTAAGCCATGAGTTGAAAATTTTCTTATTATCAATTTCTTTCTCTCCCAAGCTTGTGAAACATGCTCTTGATGTTTCTATTTAAAATTAATTACTTGATCTCTAAGGGATATGATTTTAGTAGGAGGAAAATACTTGGCAATAAAAGCATCTTTACACTTATCCCACGTTCCACTACTATTATGAGGTAAGGATGAAAATCATGCTTTAGCTTTATCTCTTAGTGAAAAAGGAAATAATTTTAATTTCACAATAGCATTATACATATCCTTATTCTTTTTCATATCACATAATTCAACAAAGGTATTAACATGTGACGCGGGATCCTCATTAGGACTTGCGGAAAATTGATCTTTCATAACAAGATTCGGCAATGCAGCAAAAATATCAAATGCCTCCGTGCTAGTGGAGGGTGGTATGGGAGTACTAATAAAATCATTATTATTAGTAAATGAGAAATCACACAACTTAGTAGTATCTTGAGACATGGAGACCACACAAGCAAAGCAACAAGCAAGACAAGTAAACTAGCAAGTAAAGCAAACTAGAAGCAAACTAGTAACAAGCAAAGGTAAATATTTTAGTATTTTTGATTTTTATGAGACACACTAAATATAATAGCAAATAAAAAGAAGACCAAGTGAATGAAATTTTGTGCGAAGTTACTTGATAGTTGGTGATGGTATTCCCCGGCAACAGCGCCAGAAATCCTTCCTGATACTCATGATCTGCGTTGGGTTTTCCGTGAAGAGGAACAGGTAATCGCAGAACAAAGTGGTAAGTATTTTCCTCAGTTATGAAACCAAGTTTTATCAAACCAATAGGAATACCAATCCTCAACCATCTTCAGCGATTGCACACAAAAGAACAAACAACTTGCACCCAACACCGTCAAGAGGGTTGTCAATCCCCTTGATCTCGTTATTTGCAAGCAAGTGAGTTCTTAGGTAATTGTAGATAATAGTAAAGTGCAAAATAAAATAAAAATCAATAAATAACAGAAATGTAATGATAGAATTTGTGAATAGACCCGGGGGCCATAGAGTTCTCTAGTGGCATCTCTCATAAGCAAAGCATGCGGTGGGTAAACAAATTACTGTTGGGCAATTGATAGAAAAGCGAATAGTTATGCGATTTTCATGGCAATGATCATGTGTATATAGGCATCACGTCCATAAGCAAAGAGGCGGACTCCTTCCTGCACCTATTACTATTACTCCACTTCAAGAGTGCTTCTATGCTTTCCTCTCTAAGTATTAAGTTCATGACAAATGGAGTAATGCTCGGCAAACGATGACATGATGTAGACAAAAAAACTCAATCAATATGAATAAACCCCATCGTTTTATCCTTAGTAGCAATAACACAAAGACGCAACTTGTCCCCTTCTGTCACTGGGATATAGAAACTCGCCAGGTTGAACCTACTACAACACACGACTCCCACAGAAGAAATATCGATCTATTTGGACAAACTATCTCAATAGACCGGAGAGCATTACAAAGCTATGATGATCATACAAATAAGAATCATAGTAATCAAATTTGACTCGAATACTTTTCATGAATAATCTGAACATAAACTCACAATTCATCGGATCCCAACAAACACAACATACATAGGGATTGCATCGGATAGATCAATGCAAAGATGCGATGAACATTGTATTGAAGTTCAAGAGAGAGAGATTGACATCTAGGTACTACCTACAGACCCGTAGGTCTATGGTGAACTACTAACACATCATGGTCAAGGCAGCAAAGTTGATGAAGAGGCCCTCCATGATCGATCTCTCCTTCGTCAGGGTGCCAAAACGGAGGTATAGATGGCCTCCCGTCATAACAGAGACTTGCGGCGGCAGAAAAAGTGTTTCGGGAGCGCTTCTGGTGTTTTAGGGTAGATGAAAATTTATAGGCCAGAGAACGACGTCGGGAGACGCTCCAGGGGGCCACCACACATCTGGCTGCGCCCCTAGTGCCACTGATGGATATGTGGTGGGGCCCTAGAGCCTCTCCCGGCCCTCCTCCAAATCTTTTAGGTCTTGTATTAGTCCAGAAAAAATCGTCAAAAAGTTTCATGGCAATTGAACTTTATTTGGTACTATAACTCTAAAAAGGCAAAAAACACGTAGAAAATAGGAACATGCACTGGACACTGGGTCAATAGATTAGTGCTCAAAAATATTATAAATAGCCAAAAAGTATCCTAGAATTATAATATATTAGCATGGAATAAGCAAAAAAATTAGATACGTTGGAGACGTATCAAGCGTTAAAGATGACAATACTTGATACTATGCATGCCTAGCTAGGACATAAAACAATAGCTCTTGTTGGGAGGCAACCCAATAGTTATCTTTAATTTTTTTACTTTATGTTTGTGTGTGATAACATGATTATTGCCTCTATAAGATTGAGTTTTTTTAAATTAGTGTTTGTGCCAAGTAAAGCCTTTGGGATTAACTTGTTTGATAGTAGAATTGATGTTGTGAATAAACATAAACTTTTGCATTCAGTACTAGAATTTTGATTCTCTACTGGAGCGTGACAAAATTTCTATACAAAATTTTCAGATTGTCCTAATTTTTCAGAATTTTTGGAATTACATAAGTATGCCTTTTATTCAGATCATTATAGACTATTCTATTTTAGACAAATTCTGTTTTTGATTGCATGGTTTGGTTGTTTTGATGATGTTGTGGATTGTATCGGGGGTATAAGCTAGGGAGAAGTAAGAATACAGTACCTATTATGCAATAATTAAATATGAATCAATTTATAACAATACCTAAAGTATTTGATATGTTTGTTATACTAACGGATCTCACAAATATTTGCTGAGTTTTGTGTGATTGAAGTTTTCATGTTTTGGGTGTAATCACGATGGGCGGACGAATAAGGAGCGACAGATAGCCTAAGCTTGGGGATGCCTAAGGCACCCCAAGTCAAATTCTAGGAAGGCATCCCCTCTTTCATCTCAGTCCATCGGTATGTCACTTGGAGCTATATTTTTATTCATCACATGATATGAGTTTTGCTTGGAGCGTCGTTTGCTTTTGTTTATTTTTCTTTAGTTTTCCAGAATCATTGTTTGATGGACACACCTATTTGAGAGAGACACACCTTCACCGTGATTTGTTTGAATACTCTATGTGCTTCACTATATCTTTTGAGCTTAACACTTGCTCTAGTGCTTCACTTATGTCTTCTTTAGCACAGTGACTTATGTTTTATAAAAATAATTGCACTCTCGTTCTTCACGTATATTTGTTTGAGATATAATAAATAATGATGATAATTTGCATGGGTTATAAGACGACTCCAAAAATAATAGGTATTCAAGGAATGCATAATCAAAACCTTCTTGTAGCACATAAAAAAGAAATTGCGGGTTAATGATATTAATGTGGGAATATGAAAATGTGTGAGTGCATGATTGTCGATACGTAGGAGTATCAATATTAAAATATGTTAATTTCACGTTATTGTAAATATTGGTTATGGCATGGTGTGGATGTGTGATCATTCTTATTTCTCGTTGAAATCCTGTTGTTGTTCTGAGTCGGAGGCACACAATGATTAACTCCTCCCAGCCTCCTTCCTAAGGGCATGCGAGTAGTACTTTACTTCGAGAAATCTAAAAAACTCTGTAGTAAGTATATGAGTTCTTTATGTGTAGCGACCCGACCCAATACGGTCAAGTCTCTGTGCTTTCTGTGACATCCCTGGATCAGTATGCTGGCACACACAGTACTTCGATGAAATACCATAACATCACATGTAAAATAAATACAGTATATCCAAAGTATACCTTAGTTATCACAGCGGAAACAAATCAATAAGGGTGTGGAGTCCCATCAACACCAATGGCAAGTTGAGTGTAGATCGTAACCCTACAACGAAATTCTTACTCATCGTAGAAATCCTACAACATAAGGCGTTGCAGCCGTGTAGGTCAGTACATTGAATATACTAGCAAGATCACATATGAAGGGAGATGAAAAATAGTCTATCACTATATGCAATATGGAAGTGGAGCCTCTATGTGTGAGTTTTTTCATAAAGCTGATTTTCCCTAACTAAAAGTTAATCAAATCATACTACAAAGTTGATGTCATTAATGAGATGGTTCCGCCAACCAAATTCTCATATCCCAAAGTTGCCATAAATCCTAAATTCATTTAACGTATCAAGTGTTGAGAATATGCAGATATTCCAATTCCAGTCGCTCAACTTTTCCGTAACTGGGAACATGGCTAATCGATTAGTTTAACACTCTGCAGAGGTTTGCACACTTTTCTCGCAAGACTCGATCGCCTCCCTTGAAGTCCTCGCACTGCCTTGTGTTTGAGAACAGGATGACCGAGACATAGTCTTTCCGAAGTACTCAACTATGCTAGAACCCATAATAGCATGCGGCTCCACATGGAAGCTTCTAGTCTTGGATGATCCATCAATGTCTTTGAGCCTAGGTGGCCTTCCGTAAAACTGGGTGATCACTCGTCAATCCCTAGGATCCCCTGGTAAAACTGGGTGGTCACTGGTCTATCCCCAGGATCCCCTCTTAAGTCTGTAGCATTGGGTGATCACTAGTCAATCCCTAGGATCCCCTCTAGACTCTGTAGAACCGGGTGATCACTAGTCAATCCCTAGGATCCCCTCTTGAGTCCATGGAACCGGGTGATCACCAGTCAATCCCTAGGATCCCCTATTCTTGAAAGTAGTCTACCCAGAGGTGTATTGAAATCTCGAGGTCTTGTAGACTTAAGGTTGATAGAGATATCATTATCACACTCACATCTCACATGAAACACTCATACCACTCCCCGTCTATGGACACATAGCTGCAACTAACTTAACAACGATTCCCAGGGCTTGGTGACAAGGGTGTGGGTTCCTACCTCATGATTCTACTCAAGCTACAAGTTTCAATATTCCTATTGAATGCAAAATGAAAAGGGTGGCACTAATGCAATAAAATCATATGTATACAAAATATGATCAAAGTGAACTTGCCTGGATCTGTTACTTGATTCCCTACTTGTTATCGTCACTCCTTATCTTTATGTTATATCTAACGATGGAAGAAAAATACTTCAACACGCAACAATCCAAATGAAAGGTTCAAATTAACAATATAAATACATTCGTAGGATAATTATCATGACGTGGCTAGTTTGGGGTAGGATCAAGTTTGGTCTTTGAAGAAAATATGACATGGCCGTATTCTAGGGTTGGATCCAATTAATAATATGTGGACCTCGAGGTTTGACAAAAGAAGGGTTGTGAGACAAGGTTGTACGATAAATTCTATGATGGGTTCGAACATAATATTTGGCTTGGGAAAAATGGAATTGGTATGTCATAAGTGTCAAGATAAAATAATTAAATTCTTCATATTAAAATATCCAAATCTTGGTAGTGCTATCAAATGACCAGAGAGGCTTTCTAGGGGTCCATCTAGGAGATTTAACCTAGAGTTCAATTTTATTTTAAGGAAGATATTAAATGGTGATCCAAGAAGGTTAAAGTAAGATGTTGATGTGAAAACAATGAGTAAACCCTGTTGAAAATCTATGTCGTGATTTCTAACAGAAACGTGAGGTCCTAAGGTGTAACGTCCCAATTCTCGGAATGTTTAAGAAAACGTTTTCCAAAAATCAGGGCGTGAAAAATTCGTTTGTTTTATTTGGTTAACAAAGCTTAAATTGAGTTTTTCTTTAAAAAATAGTGTTTTAACTAATTAATGTGAACTTAAATTTAAAATTGAGTTTTGTTCTTGTCTTTCTGACGAGTTTATTTTCTTGCCTTCGGTATAGTAAATTACGCGCCTCCAAAGTTTCTAAAGTTCGTCTGATATTAGTTTTCCGACTTTTATTCTTTTCTAGATTTTCCTAAGAGGAAAAATCAATTTCTTTTCCCTCTCTCGAACTCTTCTAGACCTAATTTTCCTAGTCCATCACATCTGTGTGTTTCTCCCCTTGTGAGCAGACCACCTATATTTTTCCTTCAGCCAAATGGGTTAAGGGAAAATCCTATTTGACGCTTACTGCATCAAAATGTCAGTCTTCCGCACAGGGCCATCCCCCCGAGCCAGCGAATTGGCCCAGCCCACTCAGGCAGCTAGTTTTTGGAACCTTCTAGAGGTTCCCAGCCGGGTTTTTTCGGTTTTGGAAAACTTCTAGAAGGTTCCCTGAGGCGATATTTCATTTATTCGTCTTCTTTTTCTTTATTCCTTTTCTGTTTCAGTTTGAAAAAATGTTTGGGTTTTCAAAAAATGTTCTCGCATTTCAAAAAATGTTCAGGATTTTGAAAAATATTCTGGATTTTCATAATTTTTTGGGTATTCTCAGAAATTGTTCTTCAAATTAAAAAAAAATTGGTTTTTAGAAAAATGCTCTGGGTTTACAAAATATATTTTTAAAATTCGTAAAATATTTCTGCTTCTTTCCAAAAAATGCTCTAGATTTTCAAACAATGTTCGGTATTTTCAAAAAAATCTTCAAATTCGACAAATGTTTTTGCTTTTTAGAAAATGTTATGGATTTTCAAAAAATGCTAAGGATTTTATAAGATGTTTTTTTAAAAAGGCTTGTTTTCCGATATTGTTTCTCAAAATTCAAAAAATGTTCGTATTTTCAAAAATTGTTCACGTTTATGAATTTGTTCAGGATTTTTCAAAATTATTCTCATTTTCAAAATTTGTTCTCAAGATTCAAACAATGTTTGGGCTTTAAAAAATTGTTCATGCTTCCAAATTTGTTTGTGGTTTCCAAAATTGGTCTCCGTTTCAAAATTTCGTTCTTAAGATTCTAAAAATGTTAGCACTTTAAAAAATTGTTTGCGTTTTCAGATTTGTTCTCTGTTTTAAAAACGTTCATGCTTTTCAAAATATTTTGAGAAATTAAACATTTGTTCGTTTTGATTATCAAAAATTAAAAAAAGGAAATAAAAAAGTGAAAAAAAGGAAAAGGGAAATTATCTGTTTTTTTAGACAAAAAAAAGGTGGGCCGGCCTAGTCGGGGCGGCCCCCCGTGCATACCCCCGACTGCCTGCCGCGGCTCCCTGGGTTAAGCCCAATATAGTTCTTCTCTCTTTCTTTTTATTCCTTACCTGGGCCCTTAGCCGATTTACATCAAGCGGTTATTGATTCTTTCTTCTTCCTCACGTACTCCTCACACAAGAGAGAAACCTACACAGGAGTAACGTGCATGGATGAAACGCCACATGACCGCGTCCCCTTTAATTTCGTCTACACGACTCCTCCTACCTGGACCTATTTATCTCCACTTAGCCATCTTCCAGCTGCAGCACTTCATCTCCTTCCTCCATGCAGGCACACGTACAGGCACACGTACATGTACAGAGAGAAGAAACGTTCAGCCACTACGTCCACTCATGTTGCCTCTTTAATTCCCTCTCTCTCAAGGTCTATTTCTTTGCACTTCGCACATCTCCCATCAGCCAAACCCTAGCGCTTCATCTTCTTTCTCCACCCACATGTATACACACACAAAAGGAAACGTACAGGAGAGTCAGCCCCTCCTCTAATTACTTAACTCTTGATCGTTTCCAATTCTGCGAATATATATAGATGTACACCGATCTCCTCTGTCATTCCTCTCAGACCTCCTGCTTTTAGCCTTCCTCTGTCTCCCATCATCTCTCCCGACCAGCTGCTGCTCCATGCACGCGAGTGCTTGTTCCCGGTGACTCCAAACATCTCCTTGCGCCAGAAGTTCTACCTCCATGCCATGAATCCATTCAGAGAAGAAACAACGTGTTCCGTCAATCGCACACGAAGAATTTTGCATGTCCGTCTACACTGTTCGTCAAGTTTGTCGCACCGATTCGTCGCGCTCAGTGAGTTTCTTCCCAATTCCTTTTGCCGGTGTACTCAACCCTGTTCAACTTATCTCCTAGACATCTTAGCTCATCCTATATCTCTAGTTGTCGGTGCGCATCCAAATCGGTGGCCATCCCATGACATCATTAGGTTTCTTTAGTTTGTACTCATTACATGACTTCGTGTCCAACATATGGAATTCTTCCTACAACCATAGAAACTCAGTGGTGGAGTTAGATTGTTGGTTATATCTTGTGAATGGTAGAATAGATATGATCATAGTCATTTTTTTCATAGAATTCAAGGGTCTTTCGAGTATGATTAAATTTATGTTAGTATGCTATTTTGATGTGTTTTGTATATGCTTAGAAGCGTATTCTATTTAGCTAATAATTGGTTGTGACATGTGATTGTTAGATTTATTTGTTTCATCGATTACAGTTTCAAAATTGTTAACATGTTGCATGTTGATAATTTATGATGCATCAAGTAGGCCTCTCATGTGTACGTGTACAAAATTTGATGAATGTTCGCCATGCTTTTAATTCCTTAGATGTTGTACCAGATTCATTTTACTCTTGTTTTAGATTATTAAAAGTTGTACGTATTGCTTCAACACGATAATTGTGGCACTTTGTGTAGTTTTATTTTATGCATGCGTATTGATTTTTGAGTAGTATTTTCATGTGTAGAATCTTGGTGTTTATTATGATCTTAGTTTAATTTATGTCAGTACATAATATGAGTTGCTTGGTCATTGATATATTTTTATTTTGTGAATGTATCAGAATGGTTATAGGAACGATAACAATCCTGCAGTAGTATAATGTTTACGTGTAGCAATTTTTGAGATGCGTAGATTTATGGTGAATTACAAAAAGTGTTGCTTGGTGTATTTAATTATGGATTATTTTATGTTTTTTGATTATTTTCAATAGCATGACGATATTTTACATATATACATATAGCGTTCTCACCCATGCATGTTACATGGGTATTCTATATATTTTAAGTCATGACATGTTGTAGGTGTTGTTTACTTAAATTATCTGTGTTACCTAGTTTTATCAGTAGTGGTCATGAATTGGTATGTTAGGTTAGAGCATATCATTGTTCTCGTGAATTGCTTGTTCTAGGCATGTCATAAGTATTTAGATTATTTGCTGCATCATGGTTATGGTCACTTTCTTACTTTCCTGAGTTGCGTGACATACATGTTCTATGTGATATTTTAGTAGAACCATTTTGTGTCGTTGTTATTCATATGGTAGATATTTTTTATCCAAGATTACATGGTTGGATGCTTTTATGTCATGGTTATGTTTGTTTCCTCTACAAAATTTATTCATGATGCATAGAACTTAGTTTATTACATATTGGTAGTTGTCATGTGTATTTATTTATCTTAGCTATTACCATGCCATGTTAGCAATTGATTAGAGTGGAACACATGTTTGAGCGTGTCCGGTCATGTGACATATGATTGCTACACTATATGGTCACACTTAGGATTGGTTCGTGCTTGGTAGAGATACATGTTAGTAGATACATGCTAGTAGTGTATGATTCCATCTTGCTTGATCAATACCATGCCATGATTTTGTGAGTATGTAAAGGTTGGTCCGTGCAGATCAAGAAAGCTCAATTTGGTCAATAATGGCAGATTGATTTCCGAAAAATTAAGCCATTAAACTGTGAATTCAATTCCCAAAATGTATTCATAGCAACGTCCTCAAAAATTTCCGTGTAGATACCGGAGTGGAAAAGACAAGGAATTGAGTGTGAGGAGCGTAGGAAAAACTACAGACTCCATGTGTTTATGTTTGGAAAACGTTTAGGTCCGGAGCGCCAGCCGAAGCTTCGGCCGGTCGCATCCACTCGCTTTTCCTTCCAATGACTGAACTGGCGACACGTAGGATGGGGGCCCTTCCCACATGAGTCTTCTTCCTTGCTTTTCTCTTCTCCTGTCGCTCGTCTCTCTCTCCTTCTCTTCACGGTCAACCGTCGCCGTCTAGAGCCTCCCAAGGCGTCGCCAGCATGGGAATCAGTCTATTCGGACGCCCTCATCCAAATCCACTTAGATCTACGCCATTGGAGCATTGCCTGCCTCATTGAACCTGTCCACGTCAGAGCTGCAACCGGCCATGCCGGGAGATGCAACCGCCACCCGTTGGAGCTACAACCGGCTGTTCGAGCATTGTTGGAGCCGGAGTAGCAACCGGAACTAGACGGCAGAGGGTCTGCACCTCTCTCGATGCAAATTTGCTAAAACCGGCGGACATCGAGGTTACAACAATGGTGATTTTTTGCTACAACCGACGATCCTCGGTGCTACAACCTGAATTCGGTTTTGCTACAAACAATCATGGCGAGATGACGAGCGGCGACTTTTTGTTACAACCATTGTTGTTTTTGCTACTACCGGTGACCATTTTTGTTGCATCAGTTTTTACTACAAACATTCATGGATAGACGACGGATGATTGTTTGTTACAACTGCTGTTTAGTTTTTCTACTACCTGTGGCCATTTTTGCTACATCAGTTTTGCTACCACGGCGATGCCGGCGGCCGACAAGTGCGATCATGGTCGCGCAGGCGGACGATGAGGACGAGCGTGGCGGCGCGGGTGGCCGGTGAGTACTCGAGAAAGGAACAAGAGGGTTGGGGAGGAAGAAAATGTTGCAAGGAAGAAGATGCACGCACAGGAAAGGGCGAGGGGCGAAATCGTGCGGTGGAGACACACGCATCGTGTGGATGGGAGGCAGACCAGCCGAAATTTTTGGCCGGCGTGTCGGCGCAGAGTGCTGCCCTTTATGTTTCCGTTCATGTCTGGTCACTTATAGAGGAGGAAGACGACTTGAGTGTGGGCTATTCGCGTGAGAGATGGTGGGCCTAGCTCATTAAGTTGGGTTATTATTATTATTTGAAGTACAAAAGTGTTTGGAATAAAATAGCAAATGAAATCGCAAAAATTTGAATTTTTGCACAACAATACTACGGTGCACGTAGGTCCATGTGAACTATTTATTTTGCCAAAATAAAATTTATAAGTATTAAAAAAATACAGTAGCAATCTCGTGCTTAAAATAAATTAAAATGATTTTTTTGAAATTATCAAATGACATCAAAGTAATAACTCACTATTTTTCCTTTGGAGGGAGTAATTTTAACCTCACTCATGATTACTACTTTTCAGAGGAAAAAAACAACATTTTGACTAAGATCCAATAAAAGCCATATTCAATAATTTTCAAGAAATGGCTATGCGAATAATTCCATTTTTTTCAAATATATCTTTGTTGGTTTCATAATTCATTTCCCATTTGTTATTTCTGGTGTTTGAAGGAGTCATATTTCCTTCTCTCTTTAATTTATTTGAATAGACAGAAGTGAAATTGAAACTCTAAAATGGAAAACTCTCCAAAAGTGATTTAAATAATTTTGAAAGTGGTCATCATCACTTCCCACTCTATTTCATATACTTTGAAGAAGTCATGTTATCTTCCCTCATGAAAATCCTTGAGTCGCATAAAGGTTTTTTTTCTAGTTCAAAACTCATAGGGTTTCAAATGGCAATTCATAGAAAAGTGCAATATGAAATATTTTGGGAAGGTCCTTTTACTCCCTCTCATTCAACTTTCAGAAGTTTCAATTTCCACTCAATTTCACACAAGAAATCAAACAAACAATTGTAATTATTTATTTAATATAACATTTATAAATTAAAAAATTTAGGATGATACATTATGACTAATGTGAATCCATGGACATATGCACTCTCACCTCCTCATATTTTGCTACCCTCTTTGGTACTGTGCATTGCCCATTCTCACCTTGAGGATCGATGCAAACTTCGCCGGTGCATCCAAACCCCGTGATATGATACCCTTTATTGCACATAAGCCTACTTATATCTTCCTCAAAACAGCCACCATACCTACCTATTATGGCATTTCCATAGCTATTCTCAAACATATTGCCATGCAACTTCCATCGTCACATCATATCACTAGTTCACTCATCGTCATATTGCTTTGCATGATCGTAAGATAGCTAGCACGATATTTCTATGGCTTGTTTGTTTTTTGAAATATTTTGCTATGCTAGATCCTTGCACATCCCGTTACATTGCTAGAGGCATTTATATTGAGTCACATTGTTTAGTAGTTCTTCATATCGAGTTGTAAATAAATAAAAGTGTGATGATTTTCATTTAGGGCATTGTCTCAGTGAGGAAGAAAAAGAGAAAAACGAAAAAAAAGAGAAAAAGAAAACGAAGGATATAAAAAAATAAAATTAAAAAAATAAAATTAAAAAAAGAGATAAGAGATAAGGGACATTTCTACTACCTCTTTTCCATACTTGTGCTTCAAAGTAGCACCATGTTTTTCATATAGAGTCTCATGTTTTGTCACTTCCATGTGCTAGTGGGAATTATTCTTGGCTTGTATATTTTGATGACATGGTTCCTAAAATGCCCGAGGTCTTCATGAGCAAGCACGTTGGATGAACACCCACTTATCTTCAGTTGAGCTTTAAGACACTTCTAGCTCTAGTGCATCAGTGGCATGGCAATCCCTACTCCTCGCATTGATATCTATTGATGGGTATTTCCATAGCCTGTTGATACGCCTAGTTGATGCAAGACTTTCTTCTCCACTTTTACCCCTTTAATATCTACCAACATATTCTATTCCACTTATATGCTATGTCCATGGTTCACGCTCATGTATTGCTGCTATTTGTGATATGCGTTGGGTTTTCCGCGAAGAGGAACCGATAATTGTAGCAGAATATGGGTAAGTACTTCCCTCAGTTAGGAAACCAAGGTTTATCGAATCAATAGAAATATCAATCCACATTCGTTTTCAAAGGCTGAACACAAAAGAGCAAACAACTTGCACCCAACGCGGGCAACATGGTTTTCAATCCCCTTGATCTATTTTGCAAGCAAGTGAGGTGTGTAGATAATTGTAAATTGCAAAATAAAATAAAAGATAAATAATGGCAGCAAGGTAAAGATAAGATTTGTAAATATATAAGTGAATAGACCTGGGGGGCCATAGTTTTTCCTAGCGGCATCTTTCGTGAAAGTAAGCATACGGTGGGTAGACAAATTACCGTTCGGCAATTGATAGAAAAGTGTATAGTTATATGATATTCACGGAAATGATCTCTATATAGCCATCGCGTTCAAAAAAAATAGGCCGACTCCTTCTTGCACCTATTACTATTACTTCACTTCAAGCGTGCTTCTATGTTTGCCTCTCCACGTATTAAGTTCATGATAAAAAGAGTAATGTTTGGAGAATGATGACATGATGTAGACAAAGTAAACTCAATTAATATGAATAAACCCCATCATTTTATCCTTAGTGACAACAACACGAATGCATATCTTGTCCCCTTCTGTCATTGGGATATAGAAAACCGTCAGGTTGAACCCACTACAATGCACCTCTCTTATTGAAGAAAGATCAATCTACTGGCCAAAGCAAATCAATAGATCAGAGAGTTTTACGAAGCTATAATGATCATGCAATAAGAATCAATAAAAGGTTTTGGAGAAGGATAAAATACTTTTCATAAATAATCTGAAAATAAACCCAAATTTCATGAAATCCCAAAAAAGGTACCGCACAAAAGAGTTACATCGGATAGATCAAAGCAAAGATCATTGTATTGAAGATCAAGAGAGAGAGAGAGAGAGAGAGAGATCTGGATAACTACTCACACATCATCATGAGGGTAGAAAGGTTGATGAATAGGCCCTCCGTGATAGATCCCCCCTCTAGCAGGGTGTCGGAATGGAGCTCCAGATAAGATCGCGGCGGAACAAAGACTTGCGGCAGCGAAAAAAAGTGTTTCAGGATGACCTATAGGGATTTTTGAATATGTGTGAACTTATAGGATAGAGAACGGGGGTAGGAGGGCCACTAGGGAGTGACAAGCCATCTGGGGGCGCCGACCCCCTCGTCACATCCTGTTGGCATGTGCTTTTCTCGTGCGGCCTCAGATCTTCTCTCGAAGCTTTGAGGTCTTCTTTAGGTCCAAAAAATCATAAAAAAGTTTTAGGGCAATTGGACTTTGTTTGGTACTGTAAACCTGAAAAGTAAAAAACACACAGAAAACAGGAAGTAGCACTCGACACTGGGTCAATAGGATAGTGCTAAAAAATAATATAAATTGGTAAATTATTACCCAAAAAGTATCCTAGAATGATAATATAGTAGCATGGAACAATCAAAAATTATAAATACGTTGGAGCTAGCAACCATATTCATAAGAGCATCCACTTTTTAACTCAAAGTAACGATTTGCTCAACATAATTTACCTTCTTACTAGTTGGAGCTCTCTTGGTATGTCATTGGGAATAATTTTTCATGATGTTGTCTAGAATTTTCGCTGCCTCTCCTAAGGTCACATCCATAAAGTTGCCACCTACAGCAGAATCTAGAAAATTTCTAGACACAAAGTTTAGTCGAGCATAGAAGTTTTGGATAATCATCCACAAGTTTACCCCATGAGTAGGACAATTGCTAATCATTAGTTCCATTCTCTCCCAAGCTTGTGCAACATGTTATTTATCATGTTGTTTAAAATTCATTATTTGATTTCTAAGAGAGATGATCTTAGCAGGAGGAAAATACTTGGCAATAAAAGCATCTTTACACTTATCCCATGTTCCAATACTATTTCGTGACAAAGATGAAAACCAAGACTTAGTTTTATCTCTCATTGAAAAAGGAAATAGTTTAAATTTCACAATATCATTATCCATTTCCTTTTTCTTTTGCTTATCACAAAGTTCAACAAAAGTATTAAGATGTGACGCGAGGTCCTCATTAGGACTTCCCGAAAATTGATCTTTCATGACAAGATTTAGCAATGCAGAATTTATATAAAAAGCGTTCGCACTAGTGGCAGGTGGTATCGGTGTACTAATAAAATCATTGTTATCATTATTTGAGAAGTAACAGTAGTATCTTGAGACATGATGACCGAGTAAGCAAAGTAACAAGCAGGATAAGTGAACTAGAAAGTAAAGGAGTAAACTAAAACAAGCAAAGATAAATATTTTTGTATTTTTCATTTTTACGAAGCATGCAAAATATAACAGCAAATAAAATGAAGAACAAGTGAATGATAATTTGTGTGAAGTTACTTGATAGTTGGTGATGATATTCCTTGGAAACGACATGAGAAATCCTTTCTGATACTTGTGATTTGCGTTGGGTTTTCCGTGAAGAGGAACAGGTAATTGCGGCATAATATAGGTAAGTATTTTCCTCAATTAAGAAACCAAGGTTTATCGAACCAGTAGGAATATCAATCCACAACATCTTTTGCGGTTGCACACAAAAGAGCAAACAACTTGCACCCAACGCGGGCAAGAGGGTTGTCAATCCTCTTGATGTCGTTATTTGCAAGCAAGTGAGGTGCGTAGATAATTGTAAATTGCAAAATAAAATAAAAGGTAAATAATGACAGGAAGGTGAAGATAAGATTTGTAAATATATAAGTGAATAGACTCGGGGGGCTATAGTTTTCCCTAGCGGCATCTCTCATGAAAGTAAGCATACGGTGGGTAGACAAATTACTGTTGGACAATTGATAGAAAAGCGCATAGTTATGTGATATTCACAGAAATGATCACGTCTATATAGGCATCACATACAAAACAAATAGGCCCACTCCTGCTTGCACCTATTACTATTACTCCACTTCAAGAGCGCTTCTATGCTTGCCTCTTTACGTATTAAGTTCATGACAAACAGAGTACTGTTTGGAGAACGATGACATGATGTAAAGAGAGTAAACTCAATCAATATGAATAAAATCCATCGTTTTATCCTTTGTGGCAACAACACAAAGACGTATCTTGTCCCCTTCTATCATTGGGATATAGAAACCCATCAGGTTGAACCCACTACAACACACCCCTCTCACTTAAGAAAGATCAATCTACTTGGACAAACGAAATCAATAGATCGGAGAGATTTACGAAGCTATAATGATCACGCAAATAAGAACCATAATAATTTCAGAGAAGACTCAAATACTTTTCATGAATAATCTGAACATAAACCCGCAATTCGTCGGATCCCAGCAAACGCATCATAGAAAAGAATTACATCGGGCGAAGATGAGAGAGAGAAAGAGAGAAAGAGAGAAAGAGAGAACTCACTAGGTGGAAGCCCATACGCTTCCTCTTCTTCTTATGGTGCTGATGTTGTTTCTTCTTCTTCTCCTCACTTGTTGCTTCTTATTCTTCTTTAGGTTCTTATCTGACCTATGTTATCCCACATTCCATGTCGAGTATATATTTTTATTATTCCAGGATTTGTTGTCAAATGTCCGCCACACCATGTTCGGAGCTCACAACATTGTCAGGCGTCACATTTTCCTCCATCAGCACCAGTTCATGACAACCCCATTGCAAGATCCAGTGATGTAGGATGCAACACGCAAGAACAATCTTAACATGTGTGGGGACATCGAAATACGCGTGCCTGCGTTGACGATACTTGATGCGAGATCGTGATAGTTGTTGCCATTGTATGGGTAACGACAAAGGTTGGTGCGACTATGATGTTCCATGTGGTGCCCGGAATTGGGGCGGCGACCCCGCTTCATCGATGGCGGCGGATTCCGGGGTCGTGTGGGTGGCTTGGAGTCTAGAACTCGAGGTGGTGATGACCTTTCCTAGGCTGGTATCGGTATGGGATGTCATCTCCATCGACATATCGGGTTCGGCTTGGTTGGTGACATGTGTGCCTCTGTCGAAGTTGTCGGGTAGTGCCTATCGCTAGCAGGTGAAACAATAGTCGATGTGCTATTAGCGGATGCTACGCGCGACATTTTATGCTGAGACGTAAAGTCATGCCTTCTACCGATAGGTGTTGCACAGTGGCTCTGGCGGAGGTGTCATGTTTAGTATGTTGCTGTTGGATCAAAGGTGGTGCAACAGTAGCTGGAGGCAGACGGTATGGGACGTCTTTTTCTTCCATTGTCTTCTGCAGAGGTATCTTTCTATCGAGGCATCAGTAGACAGATAAGGGCGGATGGAACAAATGGCTTTAATGACGAGTTTATGCAATCTGGGAGAAACACAAGATCTCTGATTGAGCTATGTCGATGCGTGCCTGTGTTGTGTCCTTGTTGAAGGTGGTGGATTGAAGCTTGGCTTTGGGAATGATAATCCAAAGTTCAACCTTGTGGTGGACTAGCCATCCTCGACACACATGCGGTGATTCCTTCTTGAAGGCTTAGCCTAGGACTTGTGTATTTTTCTTTTCTGATGTGTCTTGTAACATAGTTTAGTGGCTATCCGGTGGAGTTACCGTCGTGAGGCATGCGGACCCAGGGTTTGTTTTCCATTTTATTTCCGGGTCAATGTTGTTCGGCTGCTAGATGTTGCATTTTCAATAATATATGACTACATGCACCATTCTGATGCAGAGGCCACGAGTATCCTCCTTTAAAAAGACTTATGAGTTATGGTTGGGAAAGTACCCTTTTGAGCTCGAGCTCATTTGAGCCCGGATGAACAGTAAATAAAAAATTCAAAAAATATCTTGGTAACTTTCGTAAATGTTTGAAATGTTTGTACATTTTCATCATGATATCACATTCATGGAAGGCATGGCAAAAAAACCAGAGTTCCAAAATGCCTTCGAAAGTAGCATTTTTAGAGCATCGGTTTTTGTCACGCCATGCTAGAATGTGATCTCATGATGAGAATTTGCAATCGCTTAGAACATTTGTCAAAGCTCACCAAAAAAATCAGAATATTTTGAATTATTTTACATTTTTCAGGTTTTACTATTCGTACGGGTTCATTTGAGCTTGATCTCAAATACTCCACATCCTTATGGTTGCTTTAATATCCTTGCTCGTGCTAGCAATGACATGCTGCCACCACTCAGTAGTAGCTGCCCAACACTATATCTTTATGAGTACTCTCCAAACCAAGTTTGAAAGTATGCTTATACTTTAAATATACATGTTTACTTCAATGAGATTCTATAAACTTCAAACTGAATTTGTGTTACATTAAAAAAATTGTGTGTGTGTATACATATATATCAGGAGACGAACTTTAAAAAATGTGAACATGTTTTATGTCTTTATCCACAAATGCACTTTATTATTTCGTCGTGAAAGAAAAATGTACTTAAGAGCTATACGTAAATCCTCCACATATATCTTTCCACCCTTAACGTGCATGCTTTTCTATTTCAGAATCCCCACCAAAGCTCTAAAACCTACTAACCTTGGTATTTTTTTGCTGAAAAGTAGATCAAACAATTTTTTTATTATTGCATAAATAAGAAGTAGTACAATCAAACACCTTTCCTTTATGAGAACTTTGTTTGTCCCATTTTCGCCCATGGAGCATCTCAAATAGATTCTTGTCACTCAGTTTGTTGAGTTGTTAAACGGAGAAGCAAGCACTCCTTTGTTTCTTGGTGTGTTTGACCCTAAAGATTGACTTGCCATTTTAGGGCCTCTACTCCCAAGTGTCTACTAATAAACTAGAAGTAGGTGTTGATTGAATTTTTAAGGTGTATTGATCTCCTAACCAATACTGCATAGACCTAAAGCATCACGCTTTCTTTCCTTGCTGAACCAAATAAATTTTTGGTTGAATGGTACATCCATGTGCTTAAAACCAATTACTTAGACCATGCAATAGATACAGAGGTGTACTTAAAATAAGGGTTACCAAAGTTATTCTTTTGTAGTCCATATGAATAATCCATGAACAAAGGCACTAGAAAGGATCTGGGTTTAATGAACACATAACCACCTCTTTCCCTTAGAATACTGAATTGTTCAATCTTCTTCAGCATGAGTTTGTTTTCGCGTTGAACAAAAATGGTACCTCAACTACTCTAGTTTTATCATCCTAAAGATTTGATCATGTTCAGTATAGTAGGAAGACTTGCATGTGTTTGCCGATAGTTCTAAACTCTTCTAAACCTGAACAGATCATAGTCTACAACGCGTCAAGAGGAGCTGAGATTGGAAGTGAATAGGACAATTCAAACACGAATAGTGCAAAACAATTTAAACTGGATATAGAACACCTGTAGAGGAGATTTGTTTCAGTCTCATCAGAGATTAACAACATGGGCATTCCAATAGGTAGGAATGGCAATGGCACTATCAAACATTTCTTATCTTTACTTTAAGAATTTAGGCTACAAGTACCAGGGTGTATACGAATTCCACTAATCGTGTAATGGAGTTTACGCACGACAAAGAATCTACACAATTGTGTCCCCTTTTTGCTCATGTTTCTTACATACAACCGGTGTTCTTTGTACATTTGACCATGGTCCGCTCAGGCTCAGCCCATGATGGGCTCCACGATTGCAACATCAAGCTGACCATACAACTCCATGCTCTCCTACAAGCATCCAATAAGGAGAGGAAAGGTGCTGGATACTATACTTTATACCTCCCATTCTTGGAACATCTACTAGCCATTTACACTCTTCTCGTGCAGATGCTCCAGCGCATTCCTGATGAACTAGAGCAAGCCCTTGATGTCCTTGGTATAGAAAGACTTCATGTTTCCATGTTCATATTCGCTGTAGTAGACCTCATACAGATAACTGTTGCTTTTGGCCAAGTGCTTCCGGTTGCGAGCATAAGGAAGCCTGCCAATTATCGTCGGAAGTTTCGCCTATCTTTTCGCTCAATAACCCATAGCCTCTTATGCATCCAATTGAAAAGAGCGATCTTGTTCCATGGGGACTGCTCACGTATAGTTGCTGACTGAGAGGCCATCAGATTAAGCCTGAGGGTGATTTCTAGAGGTTTGCCTTCATCCAACACCTCTCTACGTAGATTTGTTGCCAATGTATCTAAATTGGTGTTTTCTTTGGAAGTGGTGTTCGTGCTTAAATTCAGATTGCTGCCGAATTTGACATGGCCAGTTTCTATGACAAAGAGATTGTTGATGCTGAATTTACCCTTCAAGCTCTTATTTGCTCTCTTGTGCATCTCACCAAAAATTGATGCCACTTCTCTCAATATTTCCAAGCAATAAGGGGATGCGGACTCCAATTCAAGACTTTATCCAGGAGAGATGGTCTTATCTAGGAGCTGAACTGATTTGCAATGTTGCTTGAGTGGTACTGCATTGTAATTTATTTGTCGGAGAGGAAATACTTCTTGAGTTTTGGAGGCACTTCACAGAGCATAGTTGAATAATGCAATTAGTACTATCATTTACAATAGTCAGCGCCGGACCAAATAGCCCAACCATAGAATAAAGGGAATTAACATCTAGTAGTAGTAGTACTAGTTCAGTCTACCTCGAACAAGGCAAAATGACACAATGGCATAATAAAATCATCAATTAACAAGGAGTAACCAAATTCTCGTTTAGTGATCATGAAAGAGGGCAAAACAACACTAGCAGAATAAAATTACAAGTGTCATCAACTACACCACTAGGGCCGCCTCATAGGCCGGGAAAACAGGGCGACCACCCTGGCCGCTAAGATGATGAGGGCCCCAAACACTAAACTATACTAGTAAGGGTATCTTCAAGGTCGACTCATAAATTTATCCGGTGCATGTCCGTTTTTGTGTCTCGACGTGGTCCACGGATATGATACGAGGGGGAGCAATCTAAAGCTAATTAAAATGTATCCGGCTAGGAGGAGAAAAAGTAGATGTGACCATGCATGTGGTGGGAATGGACTGAGATCCCGTGCCTCGCCAGAGGCAAGTCATGTTGTGCCTCGAGGCTCAACATCCATCGTCCAAATTAATCCTACGGAGCGCAACACTTCACAGCCAGCCAACACAGACTCAAGATATGGAGGGGGAAAAACTACGTGGGGTCTCACTCCATTCGCGCGGGCTATCTCGGATAGGGGAAAGCTGCGCGGGCAGGTTGGTCGCCCCCACCGCCACTGCTCTCGGGCCGCCCCTGCCACAATCGCTCTCTGCCCACCCCATAGCCACCGCCGCTCTCCCATTTCCCCCGTAGGTGTCCGCAGGTTCCTCCGTCGCCACTCGGCCAAACTTGTGTTGACCAAAAGAATTGCTGCTGCTTGGGCTGCGGTGTTGTGCAATTTGACAAGATTTGAGTGTTGTGAGTGTTTTGCATTTGCAAGTGTTGTGAAGTGGGTGAAGTTAACAAGGGAATACCTCAAGTTGGTATGAGATTCAGAAATGTAGATGAAGCTTGGATGTTTTGGGTTGCATATGGGGCCCGTGCAGGTTTTATGTGAGAAGAGAAACAAAAATGTAAGCAAGTTTGATGGTGAAGTGACTTCATGCATACTTGTTTGTTCCGATGAGGGTCTTCAAAAAAGGGATAGTATTGGATCATATGCCAAAGCATATTAGAGCTGAAACAAGAACATATTGCAAAGACCGGATGACTATAACATTGGACCGAGTGGCAAAAATTATGAAGTCATAGATTTTGTGCTAGAACACAATCACTACCTTCAATTACCACAAACTTGTCGCTTGATGGCATCACAAAGGAATTTTTCCGAAGTACAAGCTTTTGAAATATAAGTCGCTGATGATTCTAGAATCATGCCAAAAGCTGCACATGAGCTTGCTTGTCATCAAGTTGGTGGACCACTTAATCTCGACTACACTTGTCTTGACCAAAAGAACCATTTGCTAAGCAAGCGACAGAGAGAGTTTCCTTTTGGACAGGTCGGTAGTATGTTGAAGTACTTCCACGACAAGATCATTGAGAACCTGTCTTTCCAATAAGCTTTGCAGTTGGACTGTGAGGATCATATAAGTTGACATGTGAAAGATCCATGGCTGCATGCACTAGAGAATTGGATGTACATAACAAAATCGCAGTTGCTATTGGGAGCTTGCATGGTGATTTAAAAATTGAGGAGGAGCGCGTAGTGATTGGTGATCCTCTGACCCAAACAACTTCATGTAGTTGTGGTATGTTCAATAGGACATGAATATTGTGCGGGCATGGTCTAAAAGTGCTTGATTTGATGAATATAAAAGTATTTCCAAGACATTATTTCTTAAAAATATGGACTAGGGAGGCTCGCAATGGAAGCATACAAGATAGACAAGGAAGAAAAGTGGTAGAAAATCCAAAGCTGGAAGCCCCACTTCGCTACAAAGATTTGTCTCACAAATTTCACACTGTGGCATATAAAATATCCTGCTCTCTAGAACGTTGTTTGATGTTATAAAATGCACTTGATTACATTGCTCCACATTTAGAGCATAAACGCAGTGCATCTACCAATGCGACGAATAAGCCATGCAAGGACAAAGAAAATGCTGACCCAGGTGTGCAACACATAAATGAGGTTCTTAGTGCTCCAAAGCTCAAGAAAAAATAGGTTCAATCAAAAAAATTAAGAAGAAAAACTTGGCTTGATAAGTTACTAAAAGGAAGGCGCAAACTAACTAAAGTTATTGCATGCAAAAAACCAAAGAGCAAAGGTATGTAGCAATATGTACATGATATGTTGTTACCATGCATTCCTGAATTACTTACTAGAACTTTTATTGCAGCAACACAAGAAACGTGATGGTGTGGAGAAGGATGGGTGCGATAAAGTGGAGTTTCAAGACTGCGACAAAACAATGAGTTAGACGCGGCTCTTGACAACTAGCCGTTATGATGAAGATATATTATAGCATGTACAATTTTGTGAGATAGTATTTTGGGTAGTGTCGATTGTATTTTGAACAGGGTTAACTATAGTATTTTGGACTTGGGGGCTAACTATAGTCTTTTATGGCCTAAGTGTACAATAAAAGGGCTGTCTCTATGTACTTGAATGATTATGTAAGAACAAAATTCTATGTTAAGTGCTTTGAAAATATGGATGTCGTTACTTGATGCGATTCAAAAAAAGTAGACGGATGTAAGGCGGACGGAGCAATCGGAGGTGGACGTATGGGAGGCGAACAACGCCACCTTTTCCCCCCATGGACGCTGCTGGAGCTCACTCGTAAGTCTCCAATGTATCGATAATTTATGAAGTATTCATGTCATATTCAGCTATGTTTACAATATTTTTATATGGTTTTGATGCACTTTGCATGATTTATTTAGATCTAACCCG
Organism: Hordeum marinum; assembly: GCA_022496015.1. Taxonomy (NCBI): domain Eukaryota; kingdom Viridiplantae; phylum Streptophyta; class Magnoliopsida; order Poales; family Poaceae; genus Hordeum; species Hordeum marinum. Next base: position 442,525,923 of record CM039675.1, on the reverse strand, counting down.
GACTAACACAATTTTCAGCACAACTACCGTGGTGGTGTTTTTTGTGCTAAAATCAAAGTTCTCCAATTTGCAACAAAACTTTTTGACGATTTTTCTGGAACAAAAGAGGCACTAGAAGCTTCGTTGGAGGGCCAGAAGAGCCACGAGGTGGGCACAACCCACTAGGGCGTGCCTTGGTGTCTTGTGCTCTCCTCGTGGCCCATCTTCGCGTGAAACTGATGCTCAAAATCCTATAAATACAGAAACCATCATAAGTAGCCCTAGAGTCCTTGTTCCACTGCCACAACTCTCTTTATTGATGAAAAACCAATATGGAGGCGTTCCAGTATCGGAGAGGGTAGATCATCTCAGGTGGCCATCTTCATCATCCCGGAGGTGGCCATGATGAGGCAGGAGTAGTCCACCCTTGGGGTTGATAGTTTGTACCAGTAGCTACGTGTTCAATCTATCTCTATCTCTCTCCTGTTCTTGAGATGGCACGATCTTGATGTATCACGAGCTTTGTTAATATAGTTGTATCATATGGTGTTTTCCCCTCTTTGTCTTGTTGTGATGAATTGAGTTTTCCCTTTGAGATTCTGTTATTATCGGATTGGATACTTTTATGGATTTGAGAGCACTTGATGTATGTCTTGCATGCAGGTACCCGTAGTGACATTGAGGTATTCAAGTGATTCACTTGATATATGTTATGACGTCAACTTGTGGATTCCGGTGACCTTGGGGGTCTATGCATAGAGGTTGATTGCACGTTTTCATACCTTGTTCTCCGATAGAAATCTTGGGGCACTCTTTGAGGTTTTCTGTGTTGCATTGAGTATTATGAATCTAAAATTGCTTGATGTGTATCGTATAATTAACACATGGATACTTGTGGTGACATTGGAGTATCTAGGTTACACTAGAGTTGGTTGATGCGTATCATGTGATGTCACTAGTTGAAAAAAGCCCATTTGTCCCGGTTCCAGAGGCCCATTTGTCCCGGTTTTGGACCCGGGACTAAAGTGTTGGTACTAAAGCCCATGACCTTTAGTCCCTGTTTGCTTACGAACCGGGACAGATGGGGCTACACGTGCCCGCTCCACCGAGCCCAAGCAGGAGGGCCTTTGGTCCCGGTTGGTAACACCAACCGGGACCAAAGAGCGTCCACACGTCAGCAGCTCAAGAGCTGTTTTTTAAAGAGAGGGGGTGAGAGTTTTGGAGGGTTAATTTAGGGGTTTCATATATTTTGCTAGCTAGCTAATAGAGAGAAGTGACCTCTCTTATCTCCGTTCTTGGTCGCGACGCTACGTACTATACGTACAGAGAGAACTCGCGACACGCTAGTTAGTAAGCAAACGAAGGAAACCATTAAGTACACAAGATCGTCATGACCATATACAAAGAGAAGTGATCGACCTCCTCCTTATCTGAGAGATTGGTCAAACAACAAGTTTTCGTATATCTATCCTATGTTACAATCCCTAACATCTAATATCAAGTTCCACATGGTATTCTCCGGCTTTATTGATGACGTGGTCAATAAAGAATCCCGCCAATTCCTCTTGAATTGCTCGTATGCGATCTTGTGGTGGGAGTTCATCCTGCATCCGCCACATCTAAATTGAAGAAGAGGGTCAATACATGTATATGAATGAAACTCAACACAAATGATGGTAATAAAATAAAATTGTGAATATTTTTGCTTACGCCCTTCATATTGTTTTTTAGTGTAGCCCCACTTATTAGGATACGTTGCATTGTAGATGAACTTACAAACGTAGTATCCACAAAAATTAGTCCCTTGTTCTTGAAACAAGCACTATACGAGAAATAGAGGTCAATCAAACTGATCAGCAAGCATGCTAAATGGTATATATTGATGAAACTAGCTAGAATCAATGGGGGATGGGCGGAACTAGGTAGTATATATTACTTACTTACGGGTGTCTAAATTGTAGCTCGGTAGGCAGTCCCAGAGCAATTTTGGTGAAATCTTTCCAAACCCTGCTAGACAAAGAAAATAATTACTTGATATATATCAGGAAATGAACAAAGTTGCCGATATGGTGCGATAATGATCGATTGAACTTACCTCTGGAGAATTTCAGTCAGGTTCGCATACAACTCGGGTTTATTTTGTCTCGAGTCTAAGACGGTTACTACTCCCCGCTCAAGCTTAATATCTAGTAGAATAAAGTGGTGGTTGCGCACACATGCATAGCTCATCAATTACATTACTGTACCCTCGATTAATAAGGGAGAAACCAAATATGCACAAGACCGTAACACTCACTTGAAGTTGTAAGGAAGGAGTATTTTGTATTTGTTTTGATTTTTAAGCATCGATTCTAGCAAGTTCTCCTCGGTTAGTTTGGGATACATTTGAACCGTCTCTTCATGTATGATATTTGGGTTAATGAACCCAATGTCATACATTTCTGCTTTTCCGCATTTGACGATCTTCAATCTACATAAAATAGTGATGAGGATAATTATAAATATACATGCAATGAAAGAGGTGAGCTATATATAGAGACATAATTACAAAGTACTTACAGAGAGTAGCAAGTCATGATTTGTATGTCGATGTCCTTTTGATTGTAAAACTGGAAAATCTCATCAAATTCAACATGAACCAGATCCTGGCCAAAGAAGTCATGCCTATCTTTAATACTCATCATCAAACAATCCTTCCCAGACTCGCTGCAGGTTTTCATGTACCAATTATGCAATTGCCTCATCATCGTTCCTAGAGGAGGACTTCCATCTTTGACGAGAGGCTTCCCATACCGGTATTTGAAATCGTCCACTTCCAATGGCTCAAACAGTACATCATCGCTCATGTAATCAGCAGGATTGGTACCAGGCACCATCCCCGGATGTTCAGCGGCGATATCGATAGACACCTTCAACGGGGGGCACGATTGGTTAGCGTGTTTGCCGAGCTGGAGAATTGTTTCCCCACTTCTTCGTTTTGCTAACCTCTCATCACTGGAAGTACTTCCCGTTCGCACCACATTTTGATATGCCTTTTTAGTAGCGCGGACATAGTTGGTATTCAGCGGAGGCGGTGGTGGTAGCTTCAGGGCCTCGACAGTGCACTTCCATGCCACCGGATTTAGCATCTGCTTCGGAGGTGGAACTTTCTTTGCAAAATGGGCCCTCAGTTGGTCTTGAGAGATCTTCACAGTTTTCTCCGCGTTCCTCTCGTATGGCAACTTTTCCAATGGCTTGAGAGACTTAGAACCGTATTCGTATGGCCTCCCGCCATTGGTTGTACTGCTAGCAGCCGAAGCGACCGTGTCTCTCTCCCGTCGTTGCTTACGAGGCGGAGGAGGAGGCGGAGTGCTCTGACGCGCTGGAGGAGGAGGAGCTGCGGCGGCTATCTTTCGCCATTGCTGAGGAGGTGGAGGAGGAGGCGAACTGCTCAAACGCGCCAGAGGAGGCGGAGGGGGAGGCGAAGTGCCTTGATCATCGACGTCACGCGCTGGACGAGGCGAAGGAGGAGGCGGAGTGCCTTGATCCCTCGCCGGAGGAGGAGGAGGAGGATGAGTTCCTTCATCACTCGCCAGAGGAGGAGGAGGAGGCGGAGGCGTCCAGTTCGGAAGCTTGATGTGCTCCTTCCGTCATAGACATGTACTGCTCAGAGCAAATCTCAGTTGAATCTCCCCTTCACCTATAGGGTGGTCAAGCTCGAGCTTCTCAAATCCCCCCATTATTTCATCCACTTGCACAACAGTATAGCCATGTGGAATCTGACCGTGGTGAAAAGTTCCGTCGGTTCGAGGAGGTGCAACAAAGCCGTCAGCTGCCTTTAAGGTGAGGTTAACGCATTTCATCATAAGCTCGCAATGTTGGCCATCTGTGATAGTATCCATAGGGTAGCTAGGAGCTGTGAAATCAGGCTGCTGAAGGAGCTCCATGGAAGCCACGCTGCTTCTCCGCTGAGATGGCGGGGTAGCTTCTGGGGTAGCTTCGTGGCCCTGAACAAGCTGCTGGTCGGGAGCTCGTTGGCTCATAACTTCTTCCTCTATCCTTCGTACTCTTGCATTGAGCTCCTACACAACGCTCAGCTCTTGTTTCCTCTTCCTCTCCTTGCTTTTGTAACCGCATGCACCGGGAAACCCAAGCTTCCACGAAATGGAGCCTGGTGTGCCTTGTGTTCGTCCAGGGTGCTCAGGATTCCCGAGGGCCTCAGTCAGCTCGTCCTTCTCTCTGTTGGGAATGAACCTCCCTTCCAGTGCTTCCTTGATAACTTGCTAGAGCTTCCTGACGGGTATTGCAAGTTGTTGGTCCGTCCAAACGCACTTCCCTGTTTCAGGGTCCATAGTTCCCCCAACCCCGAAGAACCAAGTCCTTGAACGGTCTGGCCAGTTCGCTGTCTCTGGTTCGACCCCTTTAGCTTGCAGGTCATCCTCCCATTTGGCCCACAACGGCCGGGCTCTGAGGTAGCCACCTGACCCCGTGCGATGGTGATACTACTTCTTCTCAACATTTTTCTTGTTTATCGCTGACATTTCTTACTCTTTTCAGAAGTCTTGTAGGCCACGAACGTGTCCCATTGATCTCTTATCCCCGCATATCAGGCGACGAATACTGGAGTCTTCTCTTGTTCGAGAAACTTAGCTTTCAACTCATTCTTCCACCTCCTGAAAAGATCTGTCATCTTCTTAAGAGCACACGACCTGACCAGTGGATCTATAACTGGATTACTATCATCCTCCTCTAGCGGTAGGGTGAAATTTGCCTTCAGGTCCTTCCAAAGATCTTCTTTCTGTCTATCAATGACATAAGGAACTTGAGGGTCGTAGTTCTTAGCGTTCTTAGCCAGCTCATTCCATTGCTGGATGCTGATCAGGATGTTGTCCCTAACAATAGCTCCACACTGAGCAAAAAATGCATCCTTGGTCTTCTTCGGTTCAATCAGTTGGCCATCGTTCGCGATTAAGGTGGTCATGAACCTTTCTTCCTTGCCGAACCTTTTCTTCGGCCTCGTCTCGTTACCGAAGTTTGGCTCAATCCGAAGGGCTATATAAAAGAAGAAATAAGAGTTAATATATGTACATACCAAAACAATTAATGCATCAATTAGTTAGCATGGGCTTAATTAGTATATATACCTCACCAGACGACTTTGCAACAGCTCCCTCCGTTTGTTCACTGGAGTCGTCATCATGGTCTCCTTCTTCCTCCGGCTCTCGGTCACTGGAGCCGTCATCATGGTCTCCTTATTCCTCCAGCATTCGGTGACCGGAGTTGTCATCATCATGTCCTAGATCTTCTGTGTCAAAATTGATTAATGAGAAGATATCACTGCCGTCGCGGATCATGTCCCCCACCAACGCTTCTCCTTCAAAGTCTCTGTTCATGGTTGGATCCATGGTTTCTGCAAATATTACAACATGGCAATTAATATACAAACATGAGAGATGGATATATTAATTAGTGGAAAACATAGACAAGGGATCATATTAGTGGCCTCGACGCTTCTACAGTTTGGGTGGCCTCGACAACACTTCTAGGGATTGGGTGTCCTCGACGCTTCTAGGGTTTGGGTGGCCTCACCAACGCTTTTAGGGATTGGGTGGCCTCGGCAACGCTTCTAGAGTTTGGTTGGGCGAGAGGGGGTTGATCGAAGTTACCAGAGTTTTGTTCTAGTGGTTTGGGTGGCCTCGAGAGTTTGTCGGTTAGGGGCGAGAGGGGGTAGGAGATCGACAATGCTTTTTCAGTCCCGGTTTAGGCAGACTCAAGAGTTTGTCGGGCGAGAGGGGGTTGATCGACGTCCCCCTCATGTCGAAATTACCGGAGTTTTTTATATGAACAAAAAAATGCGGGCCAGACATATCATCATGCGGCGGCGGTAACAAAACGTGAAACATTTTTCCGAAGCTCATTGACTTTTTTTCACAATACATGATGATATTTTGAAGTACACATTGAACATGATCTTTTAACTTGCATGAACACATATATGAACACATACGTACACATATATGACCACATAAATACACATACACATATATGAACACATACATACACATATATGAACACACACACACATATATGGACACTTGCATGAACTGCTCACGTAGTGGATGTGGCCAGAGCTGGGCATAGCAGTGGACGGAGCGGGGCGGGGCGGCCGGCACAGGGCAGGGAGGACGGAGCGGGGTGGCCGGAGCAGGGTGGCGTGGGGCGGGGCGGCCAGAGCGAGGTCGGGGAGGTCGGGGACGGCGACCAGCGGCGGCAACGACGACGGAGAGCGCACGAGAGATTTTGGCAGCCTAACGGCGTGGGTGGGGATCTGGCCTTCGGGGGAGCGAATGGGTCGAAAACTGCTAAGTCTGGGGTTTTATACGGGGAGCATTGGTCCCGTTTGGTGGCACGAACTGGTACCAATGCCCCCCTTTGGTCCCGGATTGTGCCACCAACCGGGACCAAAGCCCTATTTTCCGCAGGCAAAGGGCGGGAAAGCACCCCTCTTTCGTCCCGGTTGGTGGCACGACCCGGGACCAAAGGTGGGTATTGGTCCCGGTTCGTGCCACCAACCAGGACGAAAGGGATCCAACTAGATGTCCCCGGGCAGCACCCCCTTTCATCTCGGTTGGTGGCACCAACCGGCACCAAAGGTGGGTATTGGTCCCAGTTGGTGCCACAAACCGGGACGAAAGGGGGCTGTTGCCCGAGGACAAATGTTTAGCCCCACCTCGCTAGCCAAGAGGGCTTGAGAGTGGTTTATAAGCGCTGCTGCGCCAACCCTCTTGAGCTCCTCTCAACTACAGACTTATGGGCCTAATCGCACACTCCTCTACCTATGGGCCTATTGGGCCCGCTGCGGGCCTGAATCCTCGGCCAACTAGCTGGTTGGGTTTCTAGTCGTATTCAGGCCGTGGTGGCCCAATAGGCGGCATTTAAAAAAATCATGTTTTTTGTTTTGTTTTGCTTTATTTATTTTCTTTTGTTTCTACTTATAATTTTCAGTGATTCTTTTTGCTTTTAGATCACAAAAATTATAAACTTTCTGTCAGTGCCATTAGTTTTCAAATTTGAATTCTTTGAAATTTGTGTGAATCACTAGTTTGTGAATAACTTTACTATAAAAATAGATTTTTGAGTGATTCTTTTTTCCTGCTATTTAATATTACTTTGTTTTAACATTATATTCAATTTGATAATTTTTAGGTTATTTAAATGGTTGTTTAAATCAAAAACAGATTTTGTTATTTTAGTTTGCTATTAAAGTTTCTAACAAAAATTTCTTTATAAAAATTAGTTTTGCTATTAATGTTTTGAAAAAAAATTAATAATTTTAGTTGCATAAATTTTATATAATTTTAGTTTCAAAAATACTAGAGGTTTATAAAAGCTTTTAGAGTTTCTTTTTGCTATTAGAGTTTTATAAAAGCTTTTTAGTTGATTCTTTTTGCTATTGAAGAATATTATAGTTCATAAAATAATATTGACATTGATTATTTTTAGTTCATTATTTTTGCAATTAGGGTTTCATAAAAAAATTAGTTGATTCTTTTTGCTATTAGTTCATTCTTTGAGCTAAATGACCCTGAAATTGAAAAGCACTACAAATGAACTCTGAAAAAGGTTGAAAGTTGGCATGCTATCATCATTTCACCCACATAGCATGTTCTAAAAAGTTGAGAGGGTTATGACAAAAGCTGGATGCACTTCGTGAACAAAATGGACAATCTCTTTCGAAGTATCAGGGTTTCAAACGAAAACTCATCTATTACAAACGGATTTCATTTTCTTGAACTTATTTGAACTCGAGACTTTTTGTGTGTTCAAAATACACCATTCAAAGCCACATCGTCAATTTTCAACCCTTTCTGATTTCATTTGTTATTTTTCATGCAGTTATTGATTTTTTTGAGCTAAATGACACTGAAATTGAAAAGCACTACAAATGACTCTGAAAAGGTTGAAAGTTGGCATGGTATCATCAATTCCCCCACATAGCATGTGCTAAAAAGTTTAGAGGGTTACGGCCACATCTGGATGCACTTCATGTACAAAACGAATAGTCTCTTTCAAAGTATCAGGGTTTCGGACGGAAACTCATCTGTTACAAAAGGCATTTCATTTCTTCACATGTAACTGCAGTGATATTCTAGATCAAAGGCATCATCATAATAGTTGTGGAGAGAAAGTCTTCACTTTTTCTTTGCTTGTGTCCTGTGCTTATTGCGCCATAACCATAGATAATCTTCATTGTTTAACAGGGTGCTTGGTCAGCCTTGACTTTGAAGGGAGGAATTTCCTGAAACTTTTCATAATCTTCAGACATGTCTGTCTTGCCCTCCAATCCCATGATGTCACTTTTGCCTGAAAGAACTATGTGACGCTTTGGGTCATCGTATGATAGATTCGTTTCCTTATCTTTTATTTTTCTTGGTTTGGTAGACATGTCCTTAACATAGAAAACCTGCGCCACATCATTGGCTAGGACGAATGGTTCGTCTGTGTACCCAAGATTGTTGAGATCCACTGTTGTCATTCCGTAATGCGGGTCTACCTCTAACCCGCCTCTTGTAAGATTGACCCATTTTCATCGAAACAAAGGGACCTTCAAATCACGTCCATAGTCAAGTTCCCATATCTCCTCTATGTAACCATAATATGTGTAGACCTTCCCATTGGTCGTTGCTGCATCAAAGCGGACACCGCTATTTTGGTTGGTGCTCCTTCGATCTTGGGAGATCCTGTAAAATGAATTCCCATTTATCTCGTACCCTTTGTAAGTCAATACTGTCAAAGATGGTCTCCTGGCCAACGAGTACAGCTCATCAGAAACTATGTTGTCACACCTGAGACGTGTTTGCAACCAACTGCCGAAAGTCTTGATGTGTTCACATGTAATCCAGTTGTCACACTGCTCTGGGTGTTTCGAGCACAGAATGTTCTTGTGTTCATCGACATATGGGGTCATCGAGGTAGAATTCTGTAAAACTGTGTAGTGTGCTTGAGACCAAGAATGCCCGTCCCCAGATATTATTGACTTCACTCCTAGTGTGCCTTTTACAGTCAGTCTCCCCTCATACCACGATTGAGGGAGACCAATCTTCTTAAGGCCAGGAATGAAGTCAACTCAAAACCCAATGACATCCTTTGTTTGATGGCCCATGGAGATGCTTCCTTCTGGCCTAGCGCAGTTACAGACATTTCTTTAGGACTCCCATGAACCTCTCAAAGGGGAACATATTGTGTAGAAATACAAGGCCCAGAACGACAATCTCGTCGATTAGATGAACTAGGACGTGCGTCATGATATTGAAGAAGGATGGTGGGAACACCAGCTCGAAACTAACAAGACATTGCACCACATCACTCCTTAACCTTGGTAGGATTTCTGAATCGATCACCTTCTGAGAGATTGCATTGAGGAATGCACATAGCTTCACAATGGCTAATAGAACGTTTTCCGATAGAAGCCCCCTCAATGCAACTCGAAGTAGTTGCGTCATAATCACGTGGCAGTCATGAGACTTTAGGTTCTGGAACTTTTTCTCTGCCATATTATTATTCCCTTTATATTCGACGAGAAGCCAGATGGGACCTTCATACTGAGCAGACATTCAAAGAATATTTCCTTCTCTTCTTTGGTAAGAGCGTAGCTGGCAGGACCTTCATACTACTTTGGAGGCATGCCGTCTTTTTGGTGAACATGTTGTTGCTCCTCCCGTGCCTCCGGTGTATCTTTTGTTTTCCCATAGACGCCCAAGAAGCCTATCAGTTTCACACAAAGATTCTTCATCACGTGCATCACGTTGATTGCAGAGCGGACCTCTAGGTCTTCCAGTAGGGTAGGTCCCAAAATATAGATTTCTTCTTCCACATGGGTGTGTGTCCCTCAACGCATTCGGAACAGATAGTCCATTGGGACCCTTTCCAAATATTACTTGTAAATCATTGACCATAGCAAGTATGTGATCACCGGTACGGATGGCGGGCTTCTTCCGGTGATCTGCCTCGCCTTTGAAATGCTTGCCTTTCTTTCGAAATTGATGGTTGGTCGGAAGAAATCAACGATGCCCCAGGTACACATTCTTCCTGCAATTGTCCAGGTATATACTTTCGGTGTCATCCAAACAGTGCGTGCATGCGTGGTATCCCTTGTTTGTCTGTCCTGAAAGGTTACTGAGAGCAGTCCAATCATTGATGGTTACAAACAGCAATGCATGCAGGTCAAAATCCTCCTGTTTGTGCTCATCCCACACGTGTACACCGTTTCCATTCCACATCTGTAAAAGTTCTTCATCTAATGGCCTTAGGTACACATCAATGTCGTTGTTGGGTTGCTTAGGGCCTTGGATGAGAACTGGCATCATAATGAACTTCCGCTTCATGCACAGCCAAGGAGGAAGGTTATAGATACATAGAGTCATGGGCCAAGTGCTGTGATTGCTGCTCTGCTCCCCAAAAGGATTAATGCCATCCGCGCTTAAACCAAACCATACGTTCCTTGCGTCACCTGCAAACTCCTTCCAGTACTTTCTCTCGATTTTTCTCCACTGCGACCCGTCAGCGGGTGCTCTCAACTTCCCGTCTTTCTTACGGTCCTCTTTGTGCCATCGCATATTCTTGGCATGCTCTTTGTTTCTGAACAGACGTTTCAACCGTGGTATAATAGGAGCATACCACATTACCTTGGCAGCAACCCTCTTCCAGGGGCGCTCGCCCTCAACATCACCAGGGTCATCGCGTCTGGTCTTATAGCGCAATGCACCGCATACCAGGCATGCGTTCCGTTCCTCGTACTCACAGCGGTACAGGGTGCAGTCATTAGGGCATGCATGTATCTTCTGCACCTCCAATCCTAGAGGGCATACAACCTTCTTTGTTGCGTATGTACTGTCGGGCAATTTGTTATCCTTTGGAAGCTTATTCTTCAATATTTTCAATATCTTCTCAAATCCTTTGTCAGGTACACCATTCTCTGCCTTCCACTGCAGCAATTCTAGTGTGGTACTGAGATTTGTGTTGCCATCTTCGCCATTGGGGTACAGCCCTTTTTGTGATCCTCTAACATGCGATCGAACTTCAGCTTCTCCTTTTCACTTTCGCATTGTCTCTTTGCATCAACAATGACCCGGCGAAGATCATCATCGGGCACATCGTCTGGTTCCTCTTGATCTTCATCTTCCCCGGTTGCAGCATCACCGTATTCAGGGGGCACATAGTTGTCATCATCCTCTTATTCTTCGTCGTCTTCCCTCATAACCCCTATTTCTCCGTGCTTGGTCCAAACATTATCGTGTGGCATGAAACCCTTCACAAACAGGTGGTTGTGAAGGATTTTCTGGTCAAAGTAAGACTTCAAATTCCCACATGTAGGGCATGGACAACACATAAAACCATTCTGCTTGTTTGCCTCGACCACTTCGAGAAAATGATGCACCCCCTTAATGTACTCGTCGGTGCATCTGTTACCGTACATCCATTGCCGGTTCATCCGCGTGCATTATATATAATTAAGTGTATCAAAAACCATTACAGAACATCAGGAATACAGAAGTGACCAAATTAATAGAAGTTCATCATCACATTAAAACCAAAGTAGATACATAGTTCTCGTTGACCAACATATAGCTCTTTAGAGCATCTAATTAAACCATACATTGAAACTATTTAACACATTTCAATGCAATAACAAATGTGGTTATAATCAGAACTAAGGTAACAATTGATCCAACAGCATAATGATACCAAGCCTCTTTATCAATGGCATATTTTCTAATCTTTCTAAGCTTCAAGCGCATTGCAACCATCTTGGTCCTATGATTATCGACGATATTGGCAACATGCAACTCCAATCCCATCTTCTCATCTTCAGTTATGCTCAATTTTTCTTTCAAATGATCGATTTCTTTTTCAGCTTTAGTAAAGTTGTCAAGCAGAATTGCATAGTCGGTATCCATTTCTGGTTCGACTACTTCCTATAGATAAAAACATCTACGTCAAGTTGGTGGCATAATTAATTGTCATAGACATTAGATGTGTGAAATAGTTATAAAAGATAATATACCACATCTAAATCATAGATTGGACGAGGGCCGACGGGGTCGAGGGACGAGGGAGGACGGGGACGGGACAAGACGGACCGCCAAACCTAGACAAATCTTGACGAAAATGGAGTTTGGACAAGGAGCTTCGAGAGGAGAAAGCTTAAGTGTGGCTCGGGCATTTCATCGAATACCTCATGTGCATAGAAGGTGAGCTAGAGAACCACAAAGCTCTAACACTGTTGTCCGGGAAAAAGAGAGCACTCCACGGCTCTGCTAGCGGTGGGCGAGGGTTTATACAGGCAGATCATTGGTACCGATTCGTGGCTAGAACCGGGACAATAGGTCTCCCTTTGGTCCCGGTTCCATCCACGAACCGGGACCAAAGGTCGTGGGCCAGGAGCGAGGCGCATTGGTCCCGGTTCGTCCTTGGAACCGGGACCAAAGGGGCCAGACGAACCGGGACCAATGGCCCACGTGGCCCGGCCGGCCCCCTGGGCTCACGAACCGGGATGGTTTCCACCTTTGGTACCGGTTCGTGAGTGAACCGGGATTAATGGGATTAGGAGGCCCGAACCAATGCCCTGTTTTCTACTAGTGTGTTACTCTAGTACGAAGTCTTAGATAGATCGATCAGAAAGGATAACTTGGTGTTATTTTAGAACGAACTCTTGGATAGATCGATCGGAAAGGATAACTTAAGGTGGTTTCGTACCCTACAAACAATTTATTCTTATGTTATCCACTAGATAAGAACTTTGGAGTGATTCTTTGTTGCATTTTGAGGGATGGTTATGTAATCCAATTATATTAGCATTGTTGAGATATTGCACTAGCGAAAGTACTGACCCTAGGCCTTGTTTGCAATACCGTCTGTGCTCACTTTTGTTACTTGCTACCTTGCTACCTTGCTGTTTTTTTTATTTTTACCATTACAAAAATCAATATCTACTATCATTACTACACTTGTATCACCATCTCTTCGCCGAACTAGTACACATATACAATTTACCATTGAATTTGGTGTGTTCGAGACACAATAGACCTTTTATTATTTGGTTGCAGGGTTGTTTGAGAGAGACCATATTCATCCTACACCTCCCACGGATTGATAAACCTTAGGTCATCTACTTGAGGGAAAATTTCTACTGTCCTAAAAAACTCTGTGCTTGGAGGCCCAATATAGTCTACAAGATTAAAGTTGCGTAGTAGACATGAAGCTCTTTTCTAGCGTCGTTGCTGGGAGGTGAGTGCTTGAAGGTATATCTTTAGATCTTGCAATGAAATCTTTTAGTTTCTTGTTTTATCAATAGTTTGGTTTTATAAAAGAAAACTAAAAATGGAGTTTGGGTTGCATCATTTGTTTCGTCTTTATAATATTTTTTCATGAAAACAAGGATTCGGAAAATTGTGCTCAATTGGTAGAGGAAGAAATTATGAAAATACTTGATGAGAATTCCTTGAATGATGAGCATGATAGCAATATTGTTAGTATGAATTTTCTGAATAACCATGATACCAATGATATGCAACGCCACAAGCTTGGGGATGCTATGTTTGATGAAGGTGATATTTTTAGTACCCCAAGTTTTGATGATCAAAACTACTATGATGATGGCATGCCTCCTATGTATGATGATTATGTTGGGGAACGTTGCATGGGAAACAAAAAAAATTCCTACACACACGCAGATCTTTCCATGGTGATGAGCATCTACGAGAGAGGGAGAGAGAGTGAATCTACATACCCTTGTAGATCGCTAAGCGGGAAGCGTTAAGAAACACGGTTGGTGTAGTCGAACGTCTTCGCGATCCAAATCGCCGTGCGTCCCACGATCCAATCACGATCCGTCCCGTGATCCAATCACGATCCATCCCGCGATCCAATCACGATCCGTCCCATGAACTTGATCACGATCCGTCCCACGAACTTGATCACGATCCTTCCGATCTATCACCGAACGGACGGCACCTCCGCGTTCATCACACGTACAGCTTGATGACGATCTCCACCGTCTTGATCCAGCAAGAAGGAGTGGAGAGGAAGAAGAGTTCTCCGGCATCCTGACGGCGCTCCGGCGATGGTGGTGGAGCAATTCCGGCAGGGCTTCGCCTAAGCACTGCAGAAATCCAATCTAGAGGAGAAACTATGCACTGGAGGAACGGGTAGCACGTGGCTGAAATTCTAGTGCAAAAACCCTCTATACCACCAGTATATATAGGAGGAAGAGAGGAGAGGAGGCAGCCTTGGCTTCCCAACCCAAGGGCTTCGGCCGAAAGGAGGTGGAGGAGGTGGAGTCCACCTCCAATCCTAGTAGGACTAGGATTCACCTATTTTGCCTTTTTTCCCCACCTTTTCTCTTGGTTTTTTTTGTTCCAGTCGCATGGGCCTCTTGTGGTTGTTCCACCAGCCCACTAAGGGCTGGTTTCCACTCTCCCACAGCCCATGTAGCCTCTTGGGTCGAAATACCCCTCCCAGAGGTCTCCCGGTACACTACCGGCACTCCCGGTACACTACCGATGAGCCCGAAACTTTTCCGACGACCAAAATAGGACTTCCTATATATGAATATTTACCTCCGGACCATTCCAGAGCTCCTCGTGACATCCGGGATCTCATCCAGGACTCTGAACAAACTTCGTTCACCACCATACATAACTCTATACTACCGAAACGTCACCAAACCTTAAGTGTGCAGACCCTGCGGGTTCGAGAACTATGTAGACATGACCGAGACACCTCTACGGTCAATAACCAATGGCGTGACCTGGATGTCCACATTGGTTCCTACATATTCTACGAAGATCTTTATCAGTCGAACCTCTATGTCAAGGATTCAGTTAATCCCGTATGATGTTCCCTTTGTTCTTCGGTATGTTACTTGCCGGAGATTCGATCGACGGTATCTCCATACCTAGTTCAACCTCGTTACTGGCAAGTCTCTTTACTCGTTCCGTAATACAAGATCTCGCAACTAACACTTAGTCACATTGCTTGCAAGGCTTATTGTGATGTTGTATTACCGAGTGGTCCCTGAGATACCTCTCCGTCACACGGAGCAACAAATCCGAGTCTTGATCCATGCCAACTCAACAGACACCCTCGAAGACACCTGTAGAGCACCTTTATAGTAACCTAGTTACGTTGCGACATTTAATACACATAAGGTACTCCTCCGATATCTCTGAGTTGCATGATCTCATGGTTATAGGAACATATACTTGACATGCAGAAAGCAGTAGCAATAAACTGACACGATCATAAGCTACGTTTGTAGTTTGGGTCTTGTCCATCACATCATTCTCCTAATGATGTGATCCCGTTATCAAATGACATCTCATGTCAATGGCTAGGAAACATTAACCATATTTCGATCAACGAGCTAGTTCACTAGAGGCATACTAGGGACATTGTGTTTGTCTATGTATCCACACATGTATCCATGTTTCCAATTAATACAATTATAGCATGGATAATAAACGATTATCATGAAGAAGTAAATACAATAATAACAACTTTATTTATTGCCTCTAGGGCATATTTCCAACAGTCTCCCACTTGCACTAGAGTCAATAATCTAGTTCACATCACTATGTGATTTACATTGTAATGAATCGAACACCCATGCAGTTCTGGTGTTGATCATGTTTAGCCCTTGGAAGAGGTTTAGTCAACGGGTCTGCAACATTCACATCACTATGTAATCGCGGATGGAGTTGAAGCGTCGCTTTATGTGTCTGATCCTCTTGTGAAACCTTGGTTCCTTGGCCAGAGCAATGGCACCAGTGTTGTCACAGAACAGGTTCATTGGATTCAGTGCACTAGGCACTACTCCAAGATCTGCCATGAACTGCTTCATCCAGACACCTTCCTTCGCCGCCTCCGAGGCTGCGATGTATTCCGCTTCACACGTAGAATCAGCTACCATGCTTTGCTTGGAACTGCACCAGCTTACCGCTCCCCCGTTAAGAATAAATACGTATTCGGTTTGCGACTTAGAGTCGTCCGGATCAGTGTCAAAGCTTGCATCGACGTAACCCTTTACGACAAGCTCTTCATCACCTCCATAAACGAGAAACATTTCCTTAGTCCTTTTAAGGTACTTAAGGATATTCTTGACCGCTTGCCAGTGCTCCATTCCAGGATCACTTTGAAACCTTCCGGCCATACTTATGGCAAGGCTGACATCGGGTCTTGTGCACAGCATTGCATACATGATAGAGCCTATGGCTGAAGCATAGGGGATGACACTCATCTTTTCTCTATCTTCTGCAGTTACTGGGCATTGAGTCTTACTCAACTTCACAACTTGTAACACAGGCAAGAACCCCTTCTTGGACTGTTCCATTTTGAACTTCTTCAGAACTTTATCAAGGTATGTGCTCTGTGAAAGTGTTATTAAGCGTCTTGATCTATCTCTATAGATCTTAATGCCTAATATGAAAGCAGCTTCTCCTAGGTCCTTCATTGAAAAACTCTTGTTCAAATATTCCTTCACGCTTTCCAGCATTTCTATATTGTTTCCAATTAGCAATATGTCATCCACATATAATACTAGAAACGCTATAGAGCTCCCACTCACTTTCTTGTAAATACAAGCTTCTCCGTAAACTTGTATAAACTCAAACGCTTTGATCATCTCATCAAAGCGCTTATTCCAACTCCGAGATGCTTGCACCAGTCCATAAATGGATTGTTAGAGTTTGCAAACTTTGTCAGCGTTCTCTGGATCGACAAAACCTTCAGGTTGCATCATATACAACTCTTCCTCAAGGAAACCGTTGAGGAACGCTGTTTTGACATCCATCTGCCAAATTTCATAGTCGAAATAAGAAGCTATTGCTAACATGATTCTGACAGACTTAAGCATCGCTACGGGTGAGAAAGTCTCATCATAGTCAACTCCTTGAACTTGTGAAAAACCCTTTGCCACAAGTCGAGATTTATAGACGGTGACATTACCGTCCGCGTTTGTCTTCTTCTTAAAGATCCATTTGTTCTGAATGGCCTTTCGCCCTTCAGGTAATACTTCCAAAGTCCATACTTTGTTTTCATACATGGATCCCATCTCGGATTTCATGGCCTCTAACCATTTATCGGAATCCGGGCCCATCACTGCTCCTCCATAGCTCGTAGGTTCATTGTTGTCCAACAAGATGACCTCCAAGACAGGGTTGCCATACCACTCAGGGGTAGTACGCGGCCTTGTCGACCTACGAGGTTCAATAGCAGTTTGATCCGAAGCTTCATGATCATCATTAACTTCCTCTTCTACCGTCGTAGGTTCCACAGAAACATCTTTCTGCGCTGCACTACTTTCTGGTTGAAGTAAAGGTTCAATAACCTCATCAAGCTCTATTTTCCTCCCACTCAATTCCTTCGAGAGAAACTCTTTCTCAAGAAATGTTCTGTTCTTAGCGACAAACACTTTGCCTTCAGATCTGAGATAGAAGGTATATCCGACTGTCTCTTTTGGGTATCCTATGAAGACGCATTTCTCCGCTTTGGGTTCCAGCTTTTCAGGCTGAAGCTTTTTGACATAAGCATCACATCCCCATACTTTAAGAAACGAACACTTTGGCTTCTTGCCAAACCATAGTTCATATGGCATCGTCTCAACGGATTTTGATGGTGCCCTATTTAAAGTGAATGCAGCTGTCTCTAATGCATAACCCCAAAACGATAGTGGCAAATCAGCAAGAGACATCATAGAACGCACCATATCTAATAAGGTTCAATTACGACCTTCGGACACACCATTACGCTGTGGTGTTCCGGGTGGTGTCAACTGCGAAACAATTCCACACTGTCTTAAGTGACTACCAAACTCATAACTCAGATATTCACCTCCTCGATCAGATTGCAGGAACTTAATCTTCTTGTTACGATGATTCTCAACTTCACTCTGAAATTGCTTGAACTTTTCAAACGTTTCAGACTTGTGTTTCATTAAGTAAATATACCCATATCTACTTAAGTCATCAGTGAAGGTGAGAAAATAACATTATCCACCACGCGTTGTAACATTCATTGGACCGCAGACATCAGTATGTATAATTTCCAATAAATCACTCACCCGTTCCATTGTTCCAGAGAACGGCGTTTTAGTCATCTTGCCCATGAGGCATGGTTCACATGTGTCAAGTGATTCAAAATCAAGTGCCTCCAAAAGTGCATCAACATGGAGCTTCCTCATGCGTTTTACACCAATATGACCTAAACGGCAGTGCCACAAGAAAGTGGTACTATCATTATCAACTCTACATCTTTTGGCATCAATGTTATGAACATGTGTGTCATCACTATCAAGATTTAATATGAATAAACCCCTAACATTGGGTGCATGACCATAAAAGATATTACTCATAAAAATAGACCAACCTTTATTCTCTGATTTAAATGAGTAACCGTCTCGCAATAAACAAGATCCAGATATAATGTTCATGCTTCACACAGGCACTAAATAACAATTATTCAGGTTCATCACTAATCCTGATGGTAATCTAAGAGAGAGCGTGCCGACGGTGATCACATCAACCTTGGAACCATTTCCCACGCGCATCGTCACTTCATCGTTTGCCAGCCTTCGTTTATTCCGTAGTTCCTGCTTTGAGTTGCAAATGTGAGCAACCGAACTGGTATCAAATACCCAGGTACTACTACGAGAACTAGTAAGGTACACATCAATAACATGTATATCATATATACCTTGTTTGTCGTTGGCCGCCTTCTTGTCAGCCAGGTACTTGGGGCAGTTCTGCTTCCAGTGACCAGTTCTCTTGCAATGAAAGCACTCAGTTTCTGGCTTGGGTCCATGCTTGGGCTTCTTTGAAGGAGTAGCAACTGCTTTGCCATCCTTCTTGGTATTACCCTTCTTGCCCTTGCCCTTGACTTTGCCATTTTTCTTGAAACTAGTGCTTTTATTGACCATCAACACTTGATGTTCTTTCTGGATTTCAGACTCAGCGACTTTTAGCATCGCAAACAGCTCGGCAACTGACTTGTTCATCCCGTGCATGTTATAGTTCATCACAAAGCTCTTGTAACTAGGTGGCAGTGATTGAAGAACTCTGCCAGTGATCGCTTCTGGCGGAAGGGAAATTCCCAACTCCGCTACACGAGTTGAATACCCAGACATTATGAGTATATGTTCATTGATAGACCCGTTCTCTTCCATCTTGCAAGCATAGAACTTATCGGAGGTTTCATACCTCTCGATCTGGGCGTTCTTCTGAAAGATAAACTTCAACTCCTAGAACATCTCATATGCTCCATGACGTTCAAAACGTCTTTGAAGTCCCGGTTCTAAGCCATACAATATTGCACACTAAACTATTGAGTAATCTCCAGTACGTGCCTCCCAAGCGTTCTTAACGTCTTCGGAGGTCATGTCTTCTGGTTGGTCACCAAGCGGTGCATCAAGGACATATGATTTTTGGGAAGCCGTGAGGATAATCCTCAGATTACGGGCCCAGTCAACAAAGTTACTTCCATCATCTTTCAACTTAGCTTTCTCTAGGAACGCATTAAAATTCAGGGGTGCTACTACGCGAGTCATTGATCTACAACATAAATACGCAAAGTTTACTTAGACTATTGTTCAAGATAATGAGTTTAGTTAATCAAATTACTAAAGCTCCCACTCAAATTGACATCCCTCGGGTCATCTGAGTGTCACATGATCCAAATCCACCAACTCAAGTCCAATCATCACGTGAGTTGAGGTGGCTTCAATGGTGAACATCATTATGTTGATCATATCTACTATATGACTCATGTTCGACCTTTCGGTCTCTTGAGTTCCGAGGCCATGTCTGTACATGCTAGGCTCGTCAAGTTTAACCTGAGTGTTCTGCCCGTGCAACACTGGCTTGCACCCGTTGTATGTGAACGAGTCTATCACACCCGATCATCACGTGGTGTCTCAACACGACGAACTTTCGCAATGGTGCACACTCGGGGAGAACACAATTTTATCTTGAAATTTAAGTGAGGGATCACCTTATAATGCTACGGTCGTACTAAGCAAAACAAGGTGCATAAAAGGATTAACATCACATGCAATTCATAGGTGAGATGATATGGCCCTGAACTTGTGATTTAGATCTCCATCTTGAAAGCACCGGCATGATCTCCATCGTCACCGGCAAGACACCATGATCTCCATCATCTTGATCTCCATCAACGTGTCGCCATCGGGGTTGTCGCACCCAACATGCTTCTACTACTATTGCTACCGTTTAGCGATAAAGTAAAGCATTACATAGCGCTTAATGATTGACACGAAGGTCATACAATAATTAAAGAAAACCCTATGGCTCCCGCCGGTTGCTGTACTCATCGACATGCAGGTCGTGAAATTCTATACATCACATGATCATCTCATACATCACATATATCACATCATGTAATTGGCCATATCACATCACAACATACCCTGCAAAAACAAGTTAGACATCCTCTAATTGTTGTTGCATGTTTTACGTGGCTGCTATGGGTTTCTAGCAAGAATGATTCTCACCTACGCATAAACCACAACGGTGATACATAATTTGCTTTTCAACCTTCTCAAGGACCGCCTTTGTCGAATCCGATCCAACTAAAGTGAGAGTAATTGCCACCCGCAAGCCATCTAGGCAACAAGTTGCGTCGAGGGAACCGGTCTCTCATAAGTGTACGAGTAATGTTGGTCTGGGCCGCTTCATCTCACAATACCACTGAACCAAAATCCGACCAAGGGAGGAAGCAATCTAAGCATCAACGCCCACAAACCTTTTGTGTTCTACTCGAGATCTCATCAACACATAGACCTAGCTCATGATGCCACTGTTGGGGAATGTAGCATGGGAAACAAAAAAAATTCCTACGCACACGCAGATCTATCCATGGTGATGAGCATCTACGAGAGGGAGAGTGAATCTACATACCCTTGTAGATCGCTAAGCGGGAAGCGTTAAGAAACGTGGTTGGTGTAGTCGAACGTCTTCGCGATACAAATCGCCGTGCGTCCCGCGATCCAATCATGATCCGTCCCGCGATCCAATCACGATCCATCCCGCGATCCGATCATGATCCGTCCCACGAACTTGATCACGATCCGTCCCACGAACTTGATCACGATCCTTCCGATCTAGCACCGAACGGACGGCACCTCCGCGTTCAGCACACGTACAGCTTGATGACGATCTCCACCGACTTGATCCAACAAGAAGGAGTGGAGAGGAAGAAGAGTTCTCCAACATCCTGATGGCGCTCCGGCGATGGTGGTGGAGCAATTCCGACAGGGCTTCGCCTAAGCACTGCAGAAATCCAATCTAGAGGAGAAACTATGCACTGGAGGAACGGGTAGCACGTGGCTGAAATTCTAGTGCAAAAACCCTCTATACCACCAGTATATATAGGAGGAAGATAGGAGAGGAGGCAGCCTTGGCTTCCCAACCCAAGGGCTTCGGCCGAAAGGAGGTGGAGGAGGTGGAGTCCACCTCCAATCCTAGTAGGACTAGGATTCACCTATTTTGCCTTTTTCCCACCTTTTCTCTTGGGTTTTTTTTCTTCCAGACACATGGGCCTCTTGTGGTTGTTCCACCAGCCCAATAAGGGCTGGTTTCCACTCTCCCACAGCCCATGTAGCCTCTTGGGTTGAAATATCCCTCCCGGAGGTCTCCCGGTACACTACCGGCACTCCCGGTACACTACCGATGAGCCCGAAACTTTTTCGGCGACCAAAACAGGACTTCCTATATATGAATACTTACCTCCGGACCATTCTGGAGCTCCTCATGATGTCCAGGATCTCATCCGGGACTCCAAACAAACTTCGGTCACCACCATACATAACTCTATACTATCGAAACGTCACCAAACCTTAAGTGTGCAGACCCTGCAGGTTCGAGAACTATGTAGACATGACCGAGACACCTCTATGGTCAATAACCAATGGCGGGACCTGGATGTCCACATTGGTTCCTACATATTCTACAAAGATCTTTATCGGTCGAACCTCTATGTCAAGGATTCAGTTAATCCCGTATGATGTTCCCTTTGTTCTTCAGTATGTTACTTGCCCAAGATTCGATCGTCGGGATCTCCATACCTAGTTCAACCTTGTTACTGGCAAGTCTCTTTACTCATTCCGTAATACAAGATCTTGCAACTAACACTTAGTCACATTGCTTGCAAGGCTTATTGTGATGTTGTATTACCGAGTGGGCCCTGAGATACCTCTCCGTCACACCGAGCAACAAATCCCAGTCTTGATCCATGCCAACTCAACAGACACACTCGGAGACACCTTTAGAGCACCTTTATAGTCACCCAGTTATGTTGCGATGTTTGATACACACAAGGTACTCCTCCAATATCTATGAGTTGCATGATCTCATGGTCATAGGAACATATACTTGAGATGCAGAAAACAGTAGCAATAAACTGACACGGTCATAAGCTACGTTTGTAGTTTGGGTCTTGTCCATCACATCATTCTCCTAATGATGCGATCCCGTTATCAAATGACATCTCATGTCCATGGCTAGGAAACCTTAACCATCTTTCGATCAACGAGCTAGTTCACTAGAGGCATACTAGGGACATTGTGTTTGTCTATGTATCCATGTTTCCAATTAATACAATTATAGCATGGATAATAAACGATTATCATGAACAAGGAAATACAATAATAAACACTTTATTTATTGCCTCTAGGGCATATTTCCAACAGATTATTGTGATGACATGTATGATATAAAGAGTGATAGTAACCATGAAACTTGTCATCATGATTTTAATATTCAAAGTGGTTATGTCAATCAAGTGTCTCATGATAGTTATTTTGTTGAGTTTGGTCCCACTACCATTAATGAAAAGGAATTTGCTTATGTGAAGAGTAATAAATATTCTATGCTTGTGAATCATGAAAATAATTATGTATGTGATAGTTATATTCTTGAATACCTTCATGATGCTATTGAAAACTATTATGAGGGAAGAACTTATGCTTGTAGGAATTGATATAATATCAAGTTTTCTCTCTATGTGTTCAGATTTTTGAAGTTATACTTGTTTTGCCTTCCTATTCTAATTCATTCTTGCTCCCACAAATTGTTTGCTCACAAAATCCCTATGCATAGGAAGTTGGTTAGACTTAAATGTGCTTGTCATGTGATTCACGAGGCTCTCTTGAATGTTTCAACTACTATTCCTATACGAGCATCACTGAAATCATCATGCCTAGCTAAAAGACATTAAAGAAAAGCGTTTGTTGGGAGACAACCCAACACTTCTACTTTTTGTTTTGTGTGTTGGCATGATTAAGCTAATGTAGTAATCATGTTTTGTGTCTTTTATTTCAAAAAAATGCCAAGTAAAGCCTTTGGGATAGTGTGGATACTTGCTTGTTTGTTTGTGTGCAAAAACAAAAAGTTTTGCGTCCAGTATACGAATTACCTGATTTTACTGGTGCATCAAAAATTCTGAAATTTTTACACAAAATCCTATGGAAATTCAATACGTTGTCCTATGTTTCAGAATTTTTAGAGTCAAGGAAGTATGGTGATCATTCAGATCTTCAGGGACTGTTCTGTTTTGACAGATTCTATTTTGCGTGCATAGTTTTCTTGTTTCAAGTGCTTCCATAGCTTATATTCTGGTGATATAAATTGTGGGATGATGGAATACAGTAGGTATTATGTGAGAACTATTATGAATCTTGTCTTGACTGTACCTAAGTGAATTCATCTATATTTACTATACTAACCCATCTCACAAAGTTCCGTTAGGTTTTGTGTGCTTGAAGTTTTCAAGTTTTTTGTGAGATACCGATATGAGGTGGACAAGGAGCAGAAAGAACGTAAGATTGGGCATGCCCAAGGCACCCAAGGTAATATTCAAGGAATACTCAAGCGTCTAAGCTTTGGGATGCCCCGGAAGGCATCCCCTCTTTCGTCTCCAACATTATCGGTACATCTTACTTGGAGCTATATTTTTATACGTCACATGATGTGTTTTGCTTGGAGCATAATTATAATTTGTTGTTCTCTATTATATGATATTTATAATCTTGTTTTTCAATAAAAAGTTCAATGAATTGCCTCTTAGGATGCTTGAGTTACATGTTTGATATGTGTTGTGTAAAAACAGAAACTTTTGCTGTAGTGTTTGAATTTTCATATTTTACTGGAGCATGGAAAGTTTCTGAAATTTTACGCAGTGTTTTCATATAAATTCTTTTTCACGTCCTAATTTTTCACAAAGTTTTGAGTTATAGAAGTACACTATTTTCATAAATGGCTACAAATTGTTCTGTTTGGACAGATTGTTGTCATAGTTTTGTTATCTACTTATCCTATAGTTTCTATAGCCTATATTGGTAGATATAAATTGTGGAAACGATAGTAAATAGTAGATGATGTTTGAAATTATTTTGCAACTTGTCTTGGCAGTACATGAAGTGTCGATTTATTCTTATGTGTACTGACCTATCACACGAGTTCTTTTCAAGTTTTTTGTGGATGAAGTTTTTCGACTTAGGTGAAACCGGGATCTAAGAGGATTGAACAAGATACAAAATCTCAAGCTTGGGAATGCCCAAGGCACCCCAAGTAAATATTTCAAGAAGTCTAAAGCATTTAAGCTTGGGGATGCTACGCATCCCCCCTCTCTTCATCAACAACTATCGGTTAGCCTATGTTGAGCTTCAATTTTTCTTTATCCACATGATATGTGCTATTCTTGGAGTGTTATTTCTCTTTTGCTTACTGTTTTAAATAAACTACTCATATCTGAAAATATTTGTTGAGGGAGAGCCCTCATTAGTTACTTAAATGTTTTACTACCCATTAATATTCACTTATATCTTTTGAAGGGTTGTTTAATGTTTACTCTTGAGCTTCACTTATATCCTGTGAGTAAATTGTGAATTAATGAAATATCATAAATATGAAATTATCAATATGCTTTATTCTTAGTAGTAGCTTCACATATGGTTTATAAAGTAAAATCTATTGAAGTTTGACAATCACAATATTGGTCATACAAGCAATTCGTGAATGATTAGTATAAGGAAGAGAACTTTCACATACAAATATATTATCTTGGAAATCTTCTATTATTGTGAATATACATTAATTATTTTCAAACTTGAGAAAATTAGTTGAAGTTGGACAAGTAAGACAACTTAATGAGTTATGGTTGTGTATATTTGCATAGAAGTTATATTGTTATGGATCCTCCAACATGTGGTGTTTGCTTAGGATCTTTTGCTAGCCAAAAATTCGTACTAAGTAGAGATACTACTTGTGCATCCAAAAACCCTTAAACCCAGTTTCTTGCCATGAGTGTCCACCATACCTACCTATGGATTGAATAAGATCCTTCAAGTAAGGTGTCATCGGTGCAATAAGGCAATGAAAATTGCTTCTAACTGTGTTTGATCATTTAGTGTGAGAGAAACTGAGCATTGTACGAACTTGTGATGGAAAAGTAATAAAAGTGACGGACCGCATAATAAAATTTGCTATCATAAGGGGCAATATAACGTGACATTCTTTTGCATTAAGGGATTGTGCATACAAAACCAAAAAGAGCATGAAAACCTTTGCTTCCCTCTGCGAAGGGCCCATGTTTTACCTTTCAGAATTTACTTTTATGCAAGAGTCAAGAGTCTGCATTCTCATTTCAACCTCAATTATTCTCTACTTGGCAAGCATCATGTGGTGGGGAAAGATCTATTAACATATGGCCAGTCAAATATATATGATCATGACTTATTATTGTTGACAATTATCTTTATGATAAGTATGTTGGGAGCCAAAACATTAAGCCCCTATCTTTCTGTGTGTTCGATGGATGTTATTTGTTCTCAAAACATGCTTTGACTACTAGAAATCATAGAAGACTATATGATGATTAAGTATGTGGAGCTCTTACGTACTTAGACTTTGTTGAGAATAAGTTGAATTGCAATTGTTCTGTGACTAAGAACATAGGTTGTTACGTTTCAAGAGAATTCATTGTTTGAACCATAACATGTGAATTGGTTGCTACTTTATCATGATGATTTTTACGATAAGAGTTACTGTTATGATGCTAGGAAAAGTGGTTGAAATTATCATTGTTCAAACATATGCACTATGCTAGCATTCACACTTCATAAATTATTTCTTTTCACATTTACCTACTTGAGGACGAGTTGGAATTAAGCTTGGGGATGCTGATACGTCTCCAATGTATCGATAATTTATGAAGTATTCATGCCATATTCACCTATGTTTACAATACTTTTATATGGTTTTGATGTACTTTGCATGATTTATTGAGAACAAACCTGGGCTGATGTTGTTTTCAGCAGAACTATCGTGGTGGTGTTTTTTGTGCAGAAATCAAAGTTCTCCAAAGACAACAAAACTTTTTAAAGATTGTTTTTGGAACAAAAGAGGCACTAGAAGCTTCGTTGGAGGTCCAGAAGAGCCACGGGGTGGGAACAACCCACCAGGGCACGCCCTGGTGTCTTGTGCTCTCCTCGTGGCCCATCTTCGTGTGAAACGGACGCTCAAAAATCCTATAAACACAGAAACCATTAGAAATAACCCTAAAATCCTTGTTTTGTAGCCACAACTATCTGTATTGAGGAAAAACCAATCTGGAGACATTCCACTATCCTTCCGAAGAGGGTAGATCATCTCCGGTGGCTATCTTCATCATCCCGGCGGAGGCCATGATGAGGAGGGAGTAGTCCACCCTCGGGGCTGACAGTTTGTACCCATAGCTATGTGTTCAATCCCTTTCTCTGTGTGTGTGTGTCTGTCTGTCTGTCTGTCTGTCTGTCTATCTCTCGTGTTCTTGAGATGGCACGATCTTGATGTATCACGGGCTTTGTTAATATAGTTGGATCATATGGTGTTTCCCCTGTCTATCTTGTTGTGATGAATTGAGTTTTCCCTTTGATATTTTGTTATTATTGGATTGAATACTTTTATGGATTTGAGAGCACTTGATGTATGTCTTGCATGCGGATACTCGTAGTGACATTGGGGTATTCAAGTGACTCACTTGATATATGTTATGGCGTCAACTTGCGGATTCCGGTGACCTTGGGGATCTATGCATCCGGGTTGATTGCATGTTTTCATACCTTGTTCTCCGATAGAAATCTTGGGGCACTCTTTGAGGTTCTTTGTGTTGGATTGAGTATTATGAATGTTAAATTGTTTGATGCATATTGTATAATTAAGTCATGGATACTTGTGGTGACATTGGAGTATCTAGGTGACATTCGAGTTGGTTTATGTGTATCATATGTTATTATTCTAGTACGAACTCTTAGATAGATTGACCGAAAAGGATAACTTGGTGTTATTTTAGTATGAACTCTTGGGTAGATCGATCGGAAAGGATAACTTAAGGTGGTTTCATACCCTACAAACAATTTCTTCTTATGTTCTTCGCTAGATAAGAAGTTTGAAGTGATTCTTCGTTGCACATTGAGGGATGGTTATGTGATCCAATTATATTAGCATTGTTGAAAGATTGCACTAGCGAATGTGCGGACCTAGGTCTTGTTTTCAAGCATTGCAATACCGTTTGTGCTCATTTTGTTACTTGCTACCATGTTGTTTTTTATTGTTACTATTACAAAAATCAATATATACTATCATTACTACACTTGTGTCACCATCTCTTCGCCAAACTAGTGCACCTATACAATTTACCATTGTATTTGGTGTGTTGGGGACACAAGAGAATTTTTATTATTTGGTTGCAGGGTTGTTTGAGAGAGACCATCTTCAACCTACACCTCCCACTGATTGATAAACCTTAGGTCATCCACTTAAGGGGAAATTGCTACTGTCCTACGAAACTCTATGCTTGGAGGCCCAACATAGTCTAAAAGAATAAATTTGCATAGTAGACATCACTCACCCAGGAGGAGCAACTAGAGTGGCTCCTCTCCTTTTCACGCAGGTCCATGGCGGGACTCGCTCCCTTTCCTGTAGCGCGATGAAGGGAGCAGCTGCGAGCGCTCTCATTATTTCTGTGGGGAAGGAGCTAGTTATTTGTGGTTGAGTTTGCGTTGACTAGCTCCGAAGTGTTGCACTCCGTATGATTGATTTGGACGATGGATGTTGAGCCTCGAGGCGCAGCGTGCCTTGCCTCTGGCGAGGCGCAGGATCTCAGTCCGATAGGAATATATGTGGTTTAGTGTGTGCTTGAGAGGAGAGAGGGAAGAGGGGGACCATGCATGTGCGGATGGAAGGAGAGAGAGACGATATAGACATGCATGTGATTGATCAAGTGCATGCCCAGACACCCACAAAGCTCCCCTACTTTTGTATCCAGCTCATCGGAATTTGTATGTCCGGACTGCTAAGCGGACATATACTGGTCCCGTTGGACAGCAAAACTGGTCCGGGCACTCTGGTTCAAACATATACCGGAGGTTAGAGGATCCGCCTTGGAGATGCACTAACCACCATAATATTAGGATTAGGACAAAATACCATAGAATGTGTGAAAAAAATTCTCAATTTGCACGAGCAAAATCCACACTGCTAACCAATAGATGTACCATGCATAAACAGATCACTAGTGATATTAAGGTTAGTTAGGATTTATGTAATGAAAGTTAGCTTAAGTAGATTTATATGTTTAATTTCATGTAGTACTTTTGATTTGAAACATCGATGGCTACACTAGATAAATTCAAACACATCACATAAATGCACATCAAATAATCAAATCAGTACACCGAAATTTAACTAACGTTATTTTTATATTTGCACAAGTAATTACTATAAGTGATGCTACTCCACTATCAAATATCTAGTAAAGAGTAAACACATATTGTCAATTTATTACTGAACATAATTTGCAAGATTCGGTTGGTTACTACTCAATTTATAATCTATACATTTCTACGGATATACCTACCTAATAATACACTAAAAACCACTTTAAGTGTTTTGTTCGACAATATGCTTTGGGAAACTCCATCATGATATTTAATGATATTAAAATAAACATGGACGCACCCCTCCCCTCCCCACGCACAATACATATATAAACTTATGCAAATCATCAAAATGAACTCTTCTTAGGATAAATAACTTAAATTTAGCATAATTATTTTTGTTGACGTACATTACAGCCATAGGACAAAGAATACAATAATTAATATGTAGCAATGTTGTTATGTGACTAATTATGCCAACTAAGTACAAAACATCATACTCATTTAGGTTGCTGTCTGATGAATAATATGTTTATACAAATATAAAAGTTTAGTATAAAATTTATTTATTCTTGATTTTGCCCCGAGACACAAAATTTGCGTGGACCGGCTCTATACACCACTCGACATAGACATGACCAAATTCTAGCGAACATTGAACACGCAAAAGTAACAGTGGCTGGATAAAATTGCTAGTATCATCTATAGCACCCTCAAACAACCGCAATGATCAAATTCTTGTTCAGACAATAAAACAGGAAACAGAACAGTAGGAATTTTTTTTATCATCGGACAATAATGCATCGAACATGATAAGTTGCAAAATAAATTTACTATTCCACTACGTCAAACATGCAAAGAGTATAGTACACCACTCTGATATCAATCCGCATGGCCTCAGTCAACATTGAACAAGAAAAGGAACAGTAGTAGAATTGAAATCTTGCTAAGAAACCTCACCTCAATGATACAAGGGGAGTAGTTTGACATCACCCACGGGAGCTTTTTGTGTGGACGAGTCGCTCGTGGGAGTAAAGCTTGACTTGTTGCAAAGTAGTTTGCGACAAGTTCAAGGAGTTGACTGCGATGAGACTTTCTCACTCGTAGCGATGCTAAAGTCTGTTAGAATTATGTTAGCAGTTGCTGCATTTTTCAATTATGAAATTCGGCAGATGGATGCCAAAACATCGTTTCCTTCCTTAAGGAAAGGTTGTATGAGATGCAACCAGAAGGTTTTGTCAGTCCTAAGGATGCTAAAAGGTGTGTGAGCTTCAGTGATTCTTCTATGAACTGAAGCAAGCATCTCGGAGTTGGAATATACACTTTGATGAGGTGATCAAAGTTTTTGAGTCTATACAAATTTTACGAGAAACTTGTATTTGCAATAAAGTGAGTGGGAGCATTACTGAGTTTCTGATAAGTATATGTGGATGACATATTGCTATTCGGAAATGATGTAGAATTTCTGGAGAGCATAAACGGTTGTTTGAAAAGAGTTTTTCAAAGGAAGACCTAGATAAAGCTACCTAATTGTTGAGCATCAAGATCTATATAGATAGATCAAGATACTTGATGAGACTTTCAATGAGTACATACCTTGACAAGATTTTGAAAGAGTTCAAAATGGATCAGTCAGAGAAAGAGTTCTCGCCTGATTTGTAAGGTATAAAGTTGAGTAAGACTCAATGCCCAGTGACTGCAGAAGATAGAGAAAAGATGAGTGTCATCCCCTATGCTTCAGTCATAGGCTCTATCATGTATGCAATGTTGTGCACAAAAACCCGATGTCAGCCTTGCTATAAGTATGGCCGGAAGGTTTCGAAGTGATCCTGGAATGGAGCACTGGACATCAGGCAAGATTATCCTTAGTAACTAAAAGACTGAGGAGATGTTTCTCGATTATGGAGGTGATAAAGAGTTCGTCGTAAAGAGTCACGTCGATGCAAGCTTTAACACCGATTCGGATGACTCGTAGTAGCAATCTGGATACGTATAGTGGAGCAGCCATTTGGAATAGTACCAAGTGGAGTGTGGTAGCAGTGTTTACGGTTTGACATAGAAATTTGCAAAGTACACACGGATCTGAATGTCGCAGACCCGTTGACTATAAGACCTCTCTCACATGCAAAGCATGATCGAGCCCGAGAACTCATTGGGTGTTAGATTCATAACAATGCGAATCACATGGTGATGTGAACTAGATTATTGACTCTAGTGCAAGTGGGAGACTATTGGAAATATGCCCTAGAGGCAATAATAAATTAGTTATTGTCATATTTCCTTGTTCATGATAATCGTTTATTATCCATGCTATAATTGTATTGATCGGAGACTTAGATACATGTGTGGATACATAGACAAAACCATGTCCCTAGTATGCCTCTAATAGACTAGCTCGTCGATCAAAAGATGGTTAAGGTTTCCTAGCCATGGACATGAGATGTCATTTGATAACGGGATCACATCATTAGGAGAATGATATGATGGACAAGACCCAAACTACAAACGTAGCTTATGATCGTGTCAGTTTATTGCTACTGTTTTCTGCATGTCAAGTATATGTTCCTATGACCATGAGATCATGCAACTCACTGACATCGGAAGAGTACCTTGTGTGTATCAAACGTCACAACGTAATTGGGTGACTATAAAGGTGCTCTACAGGTATCTTCGAGGGTGTCTGTTGAGTTGGCATGGATCAAGACTGGGATTTGTTACTCCGTGTGACGGAGAGGTATCTCGGGGCCCACTCGGTAATACAACATCACAATGAGCCTTGCAAACAATGTGACTAATTGTTAGTTGCGGGATCTTGTATTACGGAATGAGTAAAGATACTTGCCGGTAACAAGGTTGAACTAGGTATGGAGATACCGACGATCGAATCTCGGGCAAGTAACATACCGAAGAACAAAGGGAACATCATACGGGATTAACTGAATCCTTGACATAGAGGTTTGACCTATAAAGATCTTCGTAGAATATGTAGGAACCAATATGGGCATCCAGGTCCCGCTATTGGTTATTGACCGTAGAGGTGTCTCGGTCATGTCTACATAGTTCTCGAACCCGCAGGGTCTACACACTTAAGGTTTGGTGACGTTTCGGTAGTATAGAGTTATGTATGGTGGTGACCGAAGGCTGTTCGGAGTCTCAGATGAGATCCCGGACATCACGAGGAGCTCCGGAATGGTCCGGAGGTAAAGATTCATATATAGGAAGTCCTATTTTGGTCGCCGGAAAAGTTTCGGGCTCATCGGTAGTGTACCGGGAGTGCCGGGAGTGTACCGGGAGACCATCGGGAGGGGTATTTCGACCCAAGAGGCTACATGGGCTGTGGGAGAGTAAATACCAGCCCTTAGTGGGCTGGTGGAAATCCCACACAAGGCCCATGAGGCTGGGAAGAAAAGCCCAAAGAGAGAAAGGTGGAAAAAGGCAAAAAATAGGGTGAATCCTAGTCCTACTAGGATTGGAGGTGGATTCCACCTCTCCCACTTGATTTGGCCGACCTAGTTGCTGGTCCTTTGAGGGCCAAGCCTCCTCCTCTCTTCCTCTTATATATACTAGAGGTTTTAGGGTTTTTTGGCACCAGATTTTAGCCACGTGCTACCCGTTCCTCTAGTGCATAGTTTCTCCTCTAGATCAGATTTCTGCAGCGCTTAGGCGAAGCCCTGCCGGAATTGCTCCACCACCATCACCGGAGCGCCGTCACGCTGCCGGTGAACTCTTCTCCCTCTCCACTTCCTCTTGCTGGATCAAGACGGTGGAGATCGTCATCAAGTTGCACGTGTGCTGAACGCGGAGGTGCCGTCCGTTTGTTGCTAGATCGGAAGGATCGTGAACAAGATCGCGAGACCGTTCGTGATGAGTTTACGGGACGGATCATGATGAGATCGTGAGAAGGATCATGATGAGATCGCGGAACGGATCGTGATAAGTTTGCGGGACGGATCGTGATGTGATCGCGGGACGCTCGGCGATTTGGATCGCGAACATGTTCGACTACACCAACCGCGTTTCTTAACGCTTCCCGCTTAGCGATCTACAAGGGTACGTAGATCCACTCTTTCTCTCGTAGATGCTCGTCACCATGGATAGATCTGCGTATGCGTAGATTTTTTTTTTCCCATGCGACGTTCCCAACAACTTTTGTGCCCGTCGAGGCTTCTTTGTCCGCTGCATGATCTTGCTTTGTCTTTTTTGTCGAGACATGCGTTCCTCGCCGAGAAATGCGCTTCGACTACATCTGTGGAGACTTCTTACGCGGACAGTTTTGGGAGACAGGAAGTTCTCGCTGGAGAAAGTCATCCCGGCTACAGCACCGGAGGCTTCTTTCTCTGCTGCATGATCTTGCTTTGTCATATTAACGAGACATGCGTTCCTCGACAGAAAAAGCCCGCGGACTACATCCATGGAGACTTCTTGCGCGGCCGACGTGCCCGCCGCTTGCGGTGCCCATGGCAGGAAACGAAGCAGATCATGCATTGGAAGGTAGGAGGCGGCAACTCCCTTGTTGATTTCCAGGCCAAGTCAAATCTCACCCTACAAAAACGGACGGGATCCTTTTTTCCCTTTTTTGGAAAAAAACATCATCAACTTTATTAATTTGAAATAATTGTTACATTGTTTATAAAAATAGGTACAGTATTTTCCAAAATCTCCTCAATCCACTCCCTTCTTTTTCCCCTTCGAGGATGGGGAGGGAGCTGCAATTTCTAATATGATACAGTCCTTTTGTCCAATAAACAAATATTAATATGTGTCGTTAGTGAATCATTTTGCGACAGGCCTTCCATTTTTTTCTACTACTGTATTTCATGGATGATGGATTGGTGGCGGGAATGGCTGCGCTCACTTGCAAGTTGCAATTGAGGCGGAATACCTGACGAATAGATGCGCCAGCGACCCACGAGACACGCCTCTGTTGTTCGCAATGCCCCCCAGCCTCCCCTCCCAGGTTGCTCGCGCGAGCAGCCCCGGAGGAATCCAGATCCTAGGCAAGGAGGCGTCCTAATCTACCCTTTTCGGCGCTGCCAACGTCGGCGCCGACGGTGGCGGTTGTGCCCGGCCGTCGAAGGCGGATGGAGGCACTCCCTGATGGGCTCCGTTCGTGTGGAGGCGGGCCGTCCCCTAGGAGGTGCTGGTGGTAGGTGACCGGCGGCATGAGTCATGGCTCGTGGAGGAGCGGCAGGCTCTGGAGTGGAGGCTGCAGCGGCGGTGGAGCTGGGTCGCACGAGATCTCGACTGTAGAGGCGGCGGAGCTGTGAGGCCCTGCCAGAAAGGTGCTCCTCGCAAGCAGCGGTCGGTCGGCTTCCTTCGTGTTGGGGCGTGTGGTGGTGTCTTCCCAGTGGCGCTTGCGTCAGAGTGCAGGGCGGAGGGATGGGTCAAATCTGTGACCTGCTCGAGTTCGGGCGGAGCCTGTGGGTTGGGGCGGAGGTGTGGATGTCCCCTCGAGCGGATGACGCCCACTGTGGGGCGCGGCGCGCCAGTCCTTGCCCAGGTGACGGGTGGCTGTTGGCCGGGGTTGTTGGTGGAGGTTCAGGTCACGCTCCTCACTACCGTGTATGGTCTCAGTGGACCATGGCCAGGCGACTTCAATGGTGCTGCAGTCGCGGCGGTGTGAGGCTACAAGGACGGTACTGCCCCTATCCTTGGAGGTGTGAAGATGTGCGGTGATACGGACAAAGTCCTGCCCGGTGTAGCCTCTCCACACTCAGAATCAACTCGAGAGAGAGAATTTTGTGCGGTGCAATCTTGCTGCTTTTTTTTTTTTTTTGAAACTTCTTGCTGCTTTTCTGTCTCGTTCTCCTTTTATTGCTTAATAGAAGATGACCATGACGCGGTTTTGGCACCC
The DNA here is from genome assembly GCA_022496015.1 of Hordeum marinum. NCBI lineage: Eukaryota > Viridiplantae > Streptophyta > Magnoliopsida > Poales > Poaceae > Hordeum > Hordeum marinum. The sequence continues at coordinate 442,491,346 of CM039675.1, read as the reverse complement.
CTACTAGATCGTGCCATCCCACGATCGAACACACAGCCCACAGATCCTACAATCTTTCCACGGATTGCACAGAGTGTGTCTCGTGAGGAGCAGCTAACTAACCTGACAAAAAAAATGCTGACTAAATTTAACTAAAACTATTCTGACGCTGAGACAAAAACGAGTTGTCATGCTAGGTAAACTAGGTTATTGTCCAACAAACTGTCCCTAAGCTAGGTTGGCTCGCATATGATGAACCCCACACCCTCACACATTTCCTCGAACTGGATCGGCCCGAGCTCCTTTGTTAGGATGTCAGCGAGCTGGTCATCAGTTCGTACGTACTGAACGTCGATGTTGCCGTCATCGACACACTACCTGATGAAGTGGTACCTTAGCTCATTGTGTTTTCTCCTATCATGGAAGACAAGATTCTTGCTCAAAGCTATCGTTGATTTGTTGTCGATGAAGAGTTTGGTGGCGCCGTTGACACACCCGAGAAGCTCTCCAATCAGCCACTTGAGCCAGATGCACTGGCACGCGGCTCCCTCCGTAGTGACGTACTCTGCCTCGCATGAGGAGAGCACATGATCTTTAGCTTGGCGGATTGCCACAATATCGGGCTGCCTCCAAGGAAGAAGATGACACCGCTAGTGTTCTTGCCATCATCCACGTGTCCGCCCAGGTCGGAGTCACTGTACCCAACGAGCTCTGTAACCCGTGCCCGTCGAGTGTAGCAGCATCCTAGCCGGCGCGTGCCGGTGATGTATCTTAGTAGCTGCTTGACATAGCCCAATACTCACTTGCTGACGCCTCCATGAATCTGCTGACGTATCCGATGGTGTAAGTGATGTTCGGGCGTGTGTGGGTGAGGTAACGGAGCCTCCCCACCATGATTCTGAATTGTGCGGCATCAATGGGCTCACCGCCCGCCTTCCTACTGAGCTTGAGGCCTGGTTGCATCGGTGCGGCCACAGGGTTGCAATCTTCTCAAGAAGCTTGCCGGCGTACGAAGACTGCGCGATGACAATCTACCCCGGCCTCTAGTTAACCTTGATGCCGAGGCAGTAGCTCAACAGACCCAAATTGCTCGTCTTGAAGAGCTTCATCATCTCTTTCTTGAACTCTGTGATCGCCTCCGTCGACGCACCAGTGACGATCAGATCGTCCATGTACACCCCGACAAGAAGACAACCACTGCCTTCGGTGCACATGTACATTGCATGTTCGGACGGGCACTTCTCGAAGCCGAGTGCGTTGAGGTTGCCACTGTGGACACGTGCGGTGCTTGACTCAGTCTGTAGAGCGCCTTGTGAAGCCGGAGCACCTTGTTTGTTGCGCCGGCGAGCTCGAAGCCGGGGCTGCATCACGTAGGCTTCCTCCTCAAGGTTGCCATTGAGGAAGGAAGATTTGACATCGAGGTAATGCACCTCCCATCTCTCCTGAGCCACTATGAAGAGAAGTACACGCACGGAGTCGAGGCGGGCAATCAGCACACACTTGCTCGAAGTCAATGCCAGCGCGCTGCACAAAGCCCTTCGCCACGAGACGAGCCTTGTGCTTGATCACCTCGCCGGTGGAGTTCCGTTTCTCCTTGAAGACCCATTTGAGTTTGATGGGACGATCACCTGCAGGAAGATCACAGAGGGACCATGTCCCATTAGACTGGATGTGCGCCATTTTCTCCCTCATCGCAGATCGCCATGCCGCATGGGGCTCGGCTTCCGCGAACGTCGTCGGCTCCCCTTCGGTCGGGCAGCAGAAGCAGCTGATCTATTCAGCTGGAGTCAGCCGCGCCGGGCTCGAGTACATCATCCATGCAACAAAAAGGATGAACGACATTAGGATTGTCGGAGTCGTCGAAGATGGTCGGGTCATACGACGGTGGCTTGGCAAACTGCACGTCCTGCCAACCTATAGGAGTGGGCGACGAGCCACCCACCGTGTCTGGATCCGATGTCATCGCAGCAGATTTGGGTGTTTCGGCACTGAGATTGGTTGCCATGGCAACATAACTACATGGCGCCATGGGTGGTGAACTTGGCACCATTTCAGCCGCTTCCATCGAGCCAGCTTGTGACATGAAGTCGACGGTGAATGTACCGCTCGTGTCTGCCGTCTCGTGGCTTTAGTGCCAGCTCGCATTCTCATCAAACATGATGTCACGGGACACGTGCACTCGACGGCATGCTAGGTCATAAACCCCGTATGCCTTGGAGCCGGGCTGATACTCGATGAAAACCATGGGCGTGCTCCTATCCTCCAGCTTCTTGACGTTTGGGCGCGCGCTCTTGACATGTGCCACACATACAAAAATGCGTAGATGACTCACCTCTAGCTCCTTGTCGTGCCACGCCTCGTACGGTGTCGTTCCGTCGACGTTGCGCGAGAACGCTCGGTTTAGGAGGTAGATGGTCATGGTCACCCCCCACACATACACACACATAGAAGTAGTTCGGCATGCCCTTGGCCTTCATCATGCTCCTTGCCATGCCCACTACTGTCTGGTTGCGCCTCTCAGGGATGCTGTTTTGCTGCACCGAGTACGGCACCGTCAGGTGGCGTGATGACCCACAAGTATAGGGGATCTAATATAGTCCTTTCGATATGTAAGAGTGTCGAACCCAACGAGGAGCAAAAGGAAATGACAAGCGGTTTTCAATAAGGTATTCTCTGCAAGCACTGAAATTATCGGTAACAGATAGTTTTGTGATAAGGTAATTTGTAACGGGTAACAAGTAACAAGTGTAGCAAAGGTGCAGCAAGGTAGCTCAATCCTTTTTATAGTAAAGGATAGGTCTGGACGGACTCTTATATAAAGTGAAGTGCTCCCGAGGACACATGGGAATTTCTGTCAAGCTAGTTTTCATCATGCTCATTTGATTCGCGTTCGTTACTTTGATAATTTGATATGTGGGTGGACCGATGCTTGGGTGCTGCCCTTACTTGGACAAACCTCCCACTTATGATTAACCTCTCTCGCAAGCATCCGCAACTACGAAAGAAGAATTAAGATAAATCTAACCATAGCATGAAACATATGGATCCAAATCAGCCCCTTAGGAAGCAACGCATAAACTAGGGTTTAAGTTTCTGTCACTCTAGCAACCCATCATCTACTTATTACTTCCCAATGCCTTCCCCTCGGCCCGAATAATGAAGTGTTATGTAGTCGACGTTCACATAACACCACTAGAGGAGAGACAACATACATCTCATAAAAATATCGACCGAATACCAAATTCACATGATTACTTATAACAAGACTTATCCCATGTCCTGAGGAACAAACATAACTACTCACAAAACATGTTCATGTTCATAATCAGAGGAGTATTAATTATCATAAAGGATCTGAACATATGATCTTCCACCAAGTAAAACAACTAGCATCAACTACAAGGAGTAATCAACACTACTAGCAACCCATAGGTACCAATCCGAGGTTTGAGACAAAGATCGGATACAATAGATGAACTAGGGTTTGGAGAGGAGATGGTGCCGGTGAATATGTTGATGGAGATTTACCCCCTCTCGATGAGAGGATTGATGGTGAGTACGATGGCTTCGATTTCCCCCTCCGGGAGGGAAGTTTCCCTGGCAGAACAGCTCCACCGGAGCTCTAGATTAGTTCTGCCCAAGTTCTGCTTCGAGACGGTGGCGCTTCATCCGAAAGCTCTCTCTTGATTATTTTTTCTAGGTCAAAACCCTTCATATAGAAGAAGATGGACACCGGAGGCCTGCCAGGGGGCCCACAAGCCTCCAAAGCACGGCCAGGGGGGTAGGCCGCGCCTGGCAGGCTTGTGACCTCCTGGTGGGTCCCTTCTGGTATTTGTTTCGCCCAATATTTTTTATATATTCCAAAATAATTCTTTGTAAATTTTTAGGACTTTTGGAGTTGTGCAGAATATCTCTCTCACATTTGCTCCTTTTCCAGTCCAGAATTCCAGGTGTCGGCATTCTCCCTCTTCATGTAAACCTTGTAAAATAGAAGAGAAAAGGCATAAGTATTGTACCATAACGTGTAATAAGAGCCCATAGTGCAATAAATATCAATATAAAAGCATGATGCAAAATGGATGTATCAATTTCCCCAAGCTTAGACCTCGCTTATCCTCAAGCAAAAGCCGAGATCGATAAATATGTCCACAAGTTTGGAGATAGAGGTGTCGATAAAATGAAATACGAACATGAGGGCATCATAATCATCTTTAGAACAACAATACTTATTGATACATAATTTCTTATAGTAGAGTAACAATTCATTCACAAGATAAAGTATGAACCAAGAACTCCATTGAGAACCAACAAACTATGCTCTCAGTCATCGAAGCAATTGCAATTTATCACAACATCGGAAAGAGTCAATATAAGAACTTATAAATCAAATCCACATACTCAATCATCTTTTAGTCTTTCATAATTGCTAACACTCAAGCGGTACTCATGAGGTAAAAGCTTCAATTGGACATAGAGAAAGATAGGGGCTTATAGTTTTGCCTCCCAACTATTTACCTCCAGGGTAATGTCAACAGACATAACTCGTGATCACCCACATTCGAAAGGATATATGTGTCTATATCATTCCCCAACACATAATGCTTGCCAAGAGAGAAAGGCGAAATATAGGAAGTGGTGAGGATCACCATGAATTTTGCATAAAGGTAAGTACTTATAAAGTAAAAGTAACAGATAGGCCCTTCACAGAGGGAAGCAGAGGTTGTCATGCGCTTTTTGTTTTTGGATGCGCAAACCCTTAATGCAAAGGAACGTCGCATTGTATTGCCCTTTGTGATAGCAACCTTTATTATGCAGTCTGTCGCTTTTATTTATTTACCATCACAAGTTCATACAATGCTTATTTTCCCTTACAATAAAAGATCATACATATTTAGGAGCAATTCTTATTCCTTTTTGCACCGATGACAACTTACTTGAAGGATCTTACTCAATCCATAGGTAGGTATGGTGGACTCTCATGGCAAAACTGGGTTGAGGGTGTTTGGATGCACAAGTAGTATCTCTACTTGGTGCAGGAGTTTTGGCGAGTATGAGGTGGAAGCAAGCACTATATGTTGGAGGATCTATAACCATATAACTTCTATTCGGAAATAAGCAAACATAACCCATTATGTTGTGTTCCTTGTCCAACATCAACTTCTTATCATGTAATATTTTAATGAGTGCTCACAATCATAAAAGATGTCCAAGATAATATATTTATATGTGGACCTCTCTTTCTTTATTACTTCCTTTTAATTGCACCAATGACCAATCGCTATGTTCGTCAACTCCCAACAAATTTCAATCGACATACTTCTAATATGTGAAATCATCACTCCCCATAAGATCATCATATATACTCTTTGCTTTTATTCTTTTCTTCTTTTATTACCCTTTTTATTTTTCTCAATATCATAGAAGCAAGTAAAGCCCTCACATCAAAACTACTTTTTATTATATAACTCTCGGACTTGCTTAGATAAGGGGAACATAAAGCAAAACTCAAAGCTAGACCACACTAGAAACTTTATTCTACTAGATCAAGAAATAACCAAAAGGATCACCATCATAAAAAGATGAACTAGTCTCCGGAATCCTCAAATTTGCAACCAAACTCATTCTCTTTAATCTATATTCATACTCATAGTTTTGGTTTTGCAGGTCATAGATCTGGGCTTGCAGATGCTCGATTTTCTCGTAAAGCTTGATGATGTGCTCCCCGATGTCCTTGGTGTCCAGCTTGTGTTTATGGGTAGACTCCGCGATCATCATATGATTGGCATTGAGTCCATGTTCCACCATACCTTGGCACTTGAAGACTTGCTGCTCTATTGCTTCGAGCCTTGTCTCCACGCTTCCGGTCTTCTTTGGACCCTCAACATCACGGATGTGCAGCACACCCTCATGCATCTCAATGGTTTGGGGGTGTCATAGCACCTCCGCAAGGTAGGGGTTGATGACCTTCTTGAAGAACTTGTCCTTCGAAGCACTTGGAGATGTCATGGCGATCTAAATCTGTTGCAGAAACAGCTCAAAACAAAAACATGAGGTATTGTCATGATACGAAAGTCCAAACCTTCGGGAGATTATATAATGATTTTTTACCGACCAACAGGAGTATCCTACAAGAAAACGGAGTCCGGAGGGTGCAAGGGGTGGCCACAAGCCACAGGGGCGCGACCAGGGGGTAGGGCGCGCCCTGCAGGCTTGTCGCCTCCTCATGCACCTTTCGGACTACTTTAAATTTTCCTAATATATTAAATATTCCAAAACTGATAAAATTGCTATTGGGAAAGTTTTGGAGTCGGTTTGCTTACCGTACCACATACCTATTCCTTTCCGGAGTCTAGAACATTCTGGTAGGTCTCCCTAATGTACTCCTTTGGAGTTATGGTATTGATAATATTGGTTTCAACATTTATGGGAGTACATGAGATATAATGTTTGATTCTTTGCCCGTTTACCACCTTCGGATTTGTGCCTTCGGCGTTGTTGATCTTGATGGCACCGGAACGATTTACTTCCTTGACAATGTAAGGCCCTTCCCATTTAGAGAGAAGTTTTCCTGCAAAAAAACTTAAATGAGAATTGTATATCAAGACATGGTCACCTACATTGAATTCACGCTTTTGTATCCTTTTATCATGCCATCTCTTAACTTTTTCTTTAAACAACTTGGCATTCTCATAGGCATGGGTTATCCATTCATCAAGTGAGCTAATGTCAAATAACCTCTTCTCACCAACAAGTTTAAAATCATAGTTGAGCTCTTTGATTGCCCAATAAGCTTTATGCTCTAGTTCTAGAGGTAAGTGACATGCTTTACCATAAACCATTTTATAAGGAGATATACCCATAGGGTTTTTGTAAGCATTTCTATAAGCCCATAATGCATCATCGAGTTTCTTAGACCAATTCTTTCTAGATCTATTAACAGTCTTTTGCAATATCAATTTAATTTCTCTATTGCTTAATTCTACTTGACCACTAGACTAAGGGTGATAAGGAGATTCAATTCTATGATTAATGTCATACTTAGCAAGCAATTTACGGATAGCACCATGAATAAAGTGTGAACCACCATCAGTCATTAAATATCTAGGGACTCCAAATCTAGGTAAAATAACTTCTTTGAGCATTTAAATAGAAGTGTTAGGATCAACACTACTAGATGGAATAACTTCTACCCACCTAGTAACATAATCAACAACAACTAGAATATGAGTATACCCGTTGGACTTTGGAACAGGTCCCATATAATCAAAACCCCAAATATCAAATGGTTCAATAACAAGAGAGTAATTCATAGGCATTTCCTAACGTCTACTAATATTGCCAATTCTTTCACATTCATCACAAGACAAGACAAACTTACAAGCATCCTTGAAGAGAGTAGGCCAATAAAAACCAGATTGTAATACCTTGTGTGCAATTCTATCTCTAGCATGGTGTCCTCTGTAGGCCTCGGAATGACACTTGTGTAGGATTTGTTCCTATTCATGCTCAGGTACACAACGTCTAATAACACCATCTACTCCTTCTTTATAAAGGTGTGGATCATCCCAAAAGTAATGTATTAAATCATAGAAGAACTTTTTCTTTTGTTGGTATGTGAAACTAGGCGGTATAAATTTAGCAACAATGTAATTAGCACAATCAGTATACCATGGAGATTACACGAAGCATTTATGACAGCTAATTTTTCATCAGGAAAGCTATCATCAATAGGTAGTGAGTCATCAAGAACATTTTCTAACCAAGACAAGTTGTCTGCTATGGGATTCTCGGCACCCTTTCTATCGATAATATGCAAATCAAATTCTTGTAGCAGAAGAACCCATCTAATAAGTCTAGGTTTAGCATCTTCATTTTCCATAGGATATTAATAGAAGCATGATCATTGTGAATAGTTACTTTGGAATCAACAATATAAGGTCTGAACTTATCACAAGCAAACACAACTGCTAAAAATTACTTTTCAGTGGTAGCATAGTTTCTTTGAGCGTTTTCTAGAGTTTTACTAGCATAATGGAAAACATTTAATTTCTTATCAACTCTTTGTCCTAAAACAGCGCCAACAGTATAATCACTAGCATCACACATAATCTCAAAGGGTAGGTTTCAAACAGGTGGTTGAACAACAGGTGCAGTGATCAAGGCTTTCTTAAGAATTTCAAATGCTTCTACACAATCATCATCAAAAACGAATGGAACATATTTTTGCAAAAGATTAGTGAGAGGCCTAGAAATCTTAGAGAAGTCTTTAATAAACCTACTATAGAAGCCAGCATGACCAAGGAAACTTCTTATACCTCTGATAGTCATAGGACACGACATTTTTTCAATAGCATCAACTTTAGCTTTATCAACTTCAGTACCTCTTTTGGAGCTTTTGTGTCCCAATACAATACCTTCATTAACCATAAAGTGGCACTTCTCCCAATTCAAGACAAGATTAGTTTCTTCGCATGTCTACAAAACTCGATCAAGGTTGCCCAAGCAATCATCAAAAGAAATGTCGTAAATGGAAAAATCATTCATGGAAACCTCAACAATCTTTTCACAAAAATCAGAGAATATAGCAGTCATACATCTTTCAAAGGTAACAGGTGCATTGCATAAACCAAAAGACATACGTCTATAAGCAAAGGTACCGAAAGGGTAAGTAAAAGTGGTCATCTCTTGGTCCTCTTTTGACACATGTATTTGAGATAAGCCAGAATAACTATCTAGAAAGCAATAATGTGTGTGTTTGGATAGTCTTTCTAGCATTTGACCAATAAAAGGTAGAGGGTAATGATATTTCCTAGTAGCTTTATTTAATTTCCTAAAATCAATTACCATTATATATCCTGTAACAATTTTTTGTGGGGTCAATTCATTTTCATCATTAGGAACTATGGTAATACTTCCTTTCTTAGGGACACAATGAACGGGACTAATCCATCTACTATCAGCAATAGGATAACCTATACCTGCCTCCAGAAGCTTTAATATTTCATTTCTTACCACTTCTTTCATTTTAGGATGTAACCGTCGTTGGTGATCAACAACTGGTTTAGCATCGGGCTCCATATTAATTTTATGCTGACATAGAGTGGGACTAATGCCCTTAAGATCATCAAGAGTATATCCAATAGCAGCACGGTACTTCCTCGGAGTTTTCAATAATCTCTTTTCTTCATGCTTTGAAAGGTTAGCACTAATAATAATAGGATATATCTTCTTTTCATCAAGCTAAGCATATTTCAGAGTATCCGGTAATTGTTTAAGCTCAAACACAGGATCACCCTTGGGTGGAGGAGGATACCCAAGTATTTCAACAGGCAAGTTGTGTTTCAAAATAGTATGTTTATCAAAGAAAATATTATCTATTTCATTCCTTTAATTCATATGCATATCATTTTCATGGTCTAGCAAATATTGTTCTAAGGGATCAATAGGAGGCACATCTATAGAAGCAATACCAATAATTTCATCCTTACTAGGAATTCTTTAGCATGGGGTTGTCTATGAAATTTAGAGAAATTAAACTCATGGGACACATCCCTAAAACTTAGAGTAACAATTTCTTTCTCACAATCTATCTTGGCATTAACACTATTCAAGAAAGGTCTATCAAATATAATGGGACAAAAATCATCTTGTGGGGAACCAAGGACAAGAAAATCAGTACGATATTTTATTTTCCCACACAAGACTTCAACATCTCTAACAATCCCAACTGGTGTTATAGTATCTCTATTAGCAAGCTTAATGGTAACATCAATTTCGTCTAACTCAGCTGGTGCAATATCATTCATAATTTTTTTATATAAGGTAAAGGGAATTGCACTCACACTAGCACCCACATCACATAATCCATGATAACAATGATATCCCATTTTAACAGAAACAACAGGCATGCCAACAATAGGTCTATGTTTATTTTAGAATCAGGTCTAGCAATTCTAGCACCTTCATCACAGAAATGAATAACCTGCCCATCAATATTATCCACCAAGATATCTTTAACCATAACAACACTAGGTTCAACTCTGATTTGTTAAGGAGGTGTAGGCGTTCTAGTATAACTCTTAGGACCACAGTTGAAACTTTAGCATGTTCCTTTATTCTAACAGGGAAACGTGGTTTCTAAATATAAGCAGTAGAAATATCAGGATCAACATTATAAATAATAGTTTGTTCTTCAACTTTAATAGGTTCAAATACTTTCACTTCAATGGGAGAGTGATATTTAAACTACTTCTCCTTAGGGAGATCAACATGAGCACCAAAAGATTCATAGAAAGAAGCTACTATCTCAGAGTCAAGTCCGTATTTAGTGCTAAATTCACGAAAAGCATCGGTGTCTATAAATGATTTAACACAATCAAACTTAAGGTTTATACCTAACTCCTTACCTTCGTCGAGTTCCCAATTTTAAGAGTTGAGTTTAATTCTTTCCAATAAATCCCATTTGAATTAAATATCTTTCTTCATAAAGGAACCAATACAAGAAGTATCGAGCATAAAAATTCTGAATAATAATTTCTCTCAAGAGCTCATGGTTGGGGCATGAATATAACATTGACTTAAGCCTCCCCAAGCTTGAGAAATACTTTCTCCTTCATGAAGCCAAAAATTATAAATATAATTCTGATCACGATGAACTAGATGCATAGGATAAAACTTCTGATGAAATTCTATTTTCAATCGATTGTAGCTCCATGATCCAATATCATCACATAGCCTATACCATGTCAATGTATACTCCTTCAAAGATAAAGGAAATACCTTCTTCTTGACATGATCCTCGGGCAGACCTGCAAGCTTAAATAATCCACAAACTTCATCCACATAGATTAGATGCAAATCAGGATGTAGTGTTCCATCTCCTACATAAGGATTAGCCAGCAATTTCTCTATCATAACTGGAGGAATTTGATAATAAATATTTTAAGTAGGTTGAGAAGCAACTCTTTGTGCTTCTGGACGAGGTGAAGATACCCCAAACAAGCCCCTCAAAGGATTATTTTCCATAGTAACAAGTGACAGTAAATTTCAGCACACTATATAAAAAATTTCCTTACTAGATTCCACTTACCAAAGGCGCTTCACTCCCCGGCAACGGCACCAGAAAAAAGTCTTGATGACCCACAAGTATAGGGGCTCTATCTTAGTCCTTTTGATAAGTACGAGTGTCGAACCCAACGAGGAGCAGAAGGAAATGACAAGCGGTTTTCAGTAAGGTATTCTCTGCAAGCACTGAAATTATCAGTAACAGATAGTTTTGTCGTAAGGTAATTTGTAACGGGTAACAAGTAAAAAGTATAGCAAAGGTAAATCAAGGTAGCCCAATCCTTTTTGTAGCAAAGGATAGGCCTGGACAAACTCTTATATAAAGTAAAGTGCTCCCGAGGACACATGGAAATTTCTGTCAAGCTAGATTTCATCATGCTCATTTGATTCAGGTTCGTTACTTTGATAATTTGCTATGTGGGTGGACCGGTGCTTGGGTGCTGCCCTTACTTGGACAAACCTCCCACTTATGATTAACCTCTCTCGCAAGCATCTGCAACTATGAAATAAGAAGTAAGATAAATCTAACCATAGCATGAAACATATGGATCCAAATCAGCCCCTTACGAAGCAACACATAAACTAGGGTTTAAGATTTTGTCACTCTAGCAACCCATCAACTACTTATTACTTCCCAATTCATTCCCCTAGGCCCAAATAATGGTGAAGTGTTATGTAGTCGACGTTCACATAACACCACTAGAGGAGAGACAACATACATCTCATCAAAATATCGAACGAATACCAAATTCACATCATTACTTATAACAAGACTTATCACATGTCCTCGGGAACAAACATAACTACTCACAAAATGTGTTCATGTTCATAATCAGAGGAGTATTAATTATCATAAAGGATCTGAACATATGATCTTCCACCAAGTAAACCAACTAGCATCAACTACAAGGAGTAATCAACACTACTAGCAACCCACATGTACCAATCTGAGGTTTGAGACAAAGATCGGATACAAGAGATAAACTAGGGTTTGGAGAGGAGATGGTGCTGGTGAAGATGTTGATGGATATTGAGCCCCTCTCGATGAGAGGACCGATGGTAATGATGATGGCTTCATTTCCCCCTCCGGGAGGGAAGTTTCCCCGGTAGAACAGCTCCGCCGGAGCCCTAGATTGGTTCTGCCCAAGTTCCACCTCGAGACGGCGACGCTTCTTCCCGAAAGCTATCTCTTGATTTTTTTTCAGGTCAAAATGTTGGAAATATGACCTAGAGGCAATAATAAATTGGTTATTATCATATTTCCTGGTTCATGATAATCGTCTATTATCCATGCTATAATTGTATTGATTGGAAACTCAGATACATGTGTGGATACATAGACAACACCATGTCCCTAGTATGCCTCTAATAGACTAGCTCGTTGATCAAACATGATCAAGGTTTCCTAGCCATGGACATGAGATGTCATTAGATAATGGGATCACATCATTAGGAGAATGGTGTGATGGACAAGACCCAAACTATAAACATAGCATATGATCGTGTCAGTTTATTGCTACAGTTTTCTACATCTCAAGTATCTGTTCCTATGCCATGAGATCATGCAACTCACCGACACCGGAGGAGTACCTTGGGTGTTTCAAACATCGCAACATAACTGGGTGGCTATAAAGGTGCTCTACAGGTATCTCTGAGGGTGTCCGTTGGGTTGGCATGGATCAAGACTGGGATTTGTTACTCCGTGTGACAGAGAGGTATCTTAGGGACCACTCGATAATACAACATCACAACAAGCCTTGCAAGCAATGTGACTAAGTGTTAGCCACGGGATCTTGTATTATGGAGCGAGTAAAGAGACTTGCCGGTAATGAGATTGAACTAGGTATAGAGATACCAACGATCGAATCTCGGGCAAGTAACATACCGAAGAACAAAGGGAACATCGTATGGGATTAACTGAATCCTTGACATAGAGGTTCAACCAATAAATATCTTCGTATAATATGTAGGAACTAATATGGGCATCCAGGTACCGCTATTGGTTATTGACTGTAGAGGTGTCTTGGTCATGTCTACATCGTTCTGGAACCCGCAGGGTCTGCACACTTAAGGTTCGGTGACGTTTCAGTAGTATTGAGTTATGTATGTTGGTGACCGAAGGTTGTTCGGAGTCCCAGATGAGATCCCGAATATCATGAGGAGCTCCGGAATGGTCCGGAGGTAAAGATTGATATATAGGAAAGTGGTGTTTGAACTCCGGAAAAGTTTCGGGCATTTCCGGTAGTGTACCGGGAGTGACGAATGGGTTCCGAGGGACCACCAAATGGGGCCCACACACCCCAAGGGGCCACATGGGCCTTAGTGGTGGCTCACCAGCCCTTAGTGAGCTGGGAGGCCAGCCCAAGAAGGCCTATGTGCAGGAGGAAGGAGTAGGGGCCAAGTAGGAGAGAATCCTACTAGGAGTCCACCTCCCTTGTGGGAGGTGGACTCCTCCCCTCTTGTTCGGTCGAAGCCCTCCTTGTAGGAGGGGCTAGGCTGCCTCTTATCCTCTCCCTCCTATATATACTGAAGGTTTTTGAGGGAAGCCCCAACCCGAATTGCCACGTGCTGCCCTCTTCTTCCGCTAGATTTGCTTCTCCTCTAGATTAGTTCTGCGGTGCTTAGGCGAAGCCCTGCAGGATTAGTTCACCACCGCCACCACCACCCTGTTGTGCTGCCGGAGAGACCTCATCTACCTCTCCACACCCTCTTGATGGATTAAGAAGGCGGAGATCGTCATCGAGCTATACGTGTGCTGAACGCGGAGGTGCCGTCCGTTCGGCGCTAGATCGGAAGGATCGTGATCAAGATAGCGAGATGATTCATGATTGGATCGCGGGACAGATCGTGATGATATCGTGAGACGGATCGTGATTGGATCGCGGGACGGATCATGATGGGATCGCGGGACGCTCGGCAATTTGGATCGCGAAGACGTTCAACTACATCAACCGCGTTTCTTAACGCTTCCCACTTAGCGATCTACAAGGGTATGTAGATCCACTCTCCCTCTCATAGATGCTCATGACCATGGATAGATCTTGCGTGTGTGTAGGAAATTTTTTGTTTCCCATGCAACGTTCCCCAACACAAAACCCTTCATATAGCAGAAGATGGGCACCGAAGGCCTGCTAGGGAGCCCACAAGCCACCAAGGTGCGGCAAGGGGGTAGGCTGCGCCTGGCAGACTTGTGACCTCCTGGTGGGTCCCTTGTGGTACTTTTTTCGCCCAATATTTTTTTTATATTACAAAATAATTCTTTGTAAATTCTCAGGACTTTTGGAGTTGTGCAGAATAGGTCTCTCATATTTGCTCCTTTTTCAGTCCAGAATTCCAGCCGTTGACATTCTCCCTCTTCATGTAAACATTGTAAAATAGGAGAGAAAAGACATCAGTGCTGTACCATAACATTTAATAAAAATCCATAATACAATAAATATCAATATAAAAGCATGGTGCAAAATGGACGTATCATGGCGCTTGACGCCGGTGGTCGCGAAGTGTTCGACCAGTGCCGCTGATGTGGACTCTCTGTCGTCGTCTGTGTGCAGCGTGGCCATTTTGCGTCGGGCCTCCGATTCTGCACGCGCATGGAACTTCCTAATGGCTGCATCGACCTCGTCCTCGCTTGTCATCAAGGTGAGCCACATTTAGCAGCTATTGTCATCCACGAGAAGCAAGAAGTAGTGTCGTCCTCCTGGCATTAGCACATGAATCTCAGTACACCAATACTCTGAAGCCTTTTGGTTATCCATGTAAGAGCATCTCCATCTGTTCGGCGCCCCAGGGATGAAATAGCGTCGCCGCAGTGGTCATGGAGTGGTCGAGCGCCCACGTCACGGCGAGGTCTGGGTCATTGCGGACTCATTCCGACGCCACATGTGTCTTGGCGAACGCAGAGTGGCGACCGACATTGTGTCGGTCATACCTCGTCTGTTTCCGTGCCGTGTGCTTGGCCTCGGACACCGCGGCCCGAGAGCCAAAGGCACCGTTGTAACCGCCACCTCTCAGATAGTGGAGGATGTGACCACTCGCCTTGGCGATCGCGGGTGGCACCTCCTCCTGTCGCAGGTGGTAGCTTCGAGGTGGCGACGATGGCCCGTCAATCCGCGTGTAGCGACACTGCGGCAGGGCCAACGCCAGCTCCGACTTCACGCGGCAGAGGCGGTGGGGGGACTCAGACTCCTGCTTCACATGGGCGCCGATGTGGAGGTCGCGGTTCTGCGACAGGCACGTTGGCTCGTCCTTCACCTGCCGGAGCGAGGATGCTGGCTCGTGCTTGACGTCGACATGGACCCGCAACGGGGACGGTGGCTCCTCCTTCACGCGCGCCGGTAATGGTGACGCCGGCCCCATATGATGGAGCGAACGTTCCGTCATGATCTCCATCCGGCACACAAATTCCTCGTCTGTCAGAGTTGCCTCTGATAGCCGACGTGGCCATTGTCGGGGGTCCTCCTCATAATCCAAGAAGATGACTATCTCCTCCTTGCCGGAGGAGCCCACCATCATGGATGCTGATGGCCTTGGTGAGCGAGGGAGGCGACACCATTATCTACCGCACGATGAGCTCCCACCGATGCTGCCTATCGATGCGGAGAACCAGGACTTCGGCATCGCTGCTGGCTAGGCTCGGAGAGGATGGAGACGTCGGAGAGAAGAAAATGGTTTAGGTCAGTGCTCTAGATGAGGGGGAGGAGGGCGATGCGATGCAGTGCGTTGGACGACGCCGGAGCACGGTTTAAATATTTGCAACCAGGGCAGGTGGTGGGTCGGTCAGCCCGCTTCAATGCAATGCAGCTGCAGGAGTTGGTTTCTCCGGACGCGGCGTTCGCATTGAAGGGCCGAAGAGGTCACGTCCGTCTGTGCCGCCTTCCCATCCGGTCAAATTGCAGCTTCAATGATGGTTGTTGCATGCTTTGAGGCGACATGAATGCAATGTGGCAAGCGGCACGGCGTGTGGGATGAAAACCGTGGGAAAGCCCAGTGGGAAGTTTGGGTGGTCTGGAGCGGTCAGAATCGGGCTTGGATGCTGTCCGGACTCGCGCAAAGCCTCCACGTGTTTCTCCGTTTTGCAGAAGAAAACGTGTTCGAACCGCACCACGGACCGATACGAGACCGTGTTGGATGGCTTCTGTGGTCCGAACTGGATGCAGACGTTTTATGGGTCCGCTTTGGAGGTGCCTTACATGTACATCCACATTAATTCAGTTGAAGCAAAACATCAGCAATTTCTTTGCCAAACGTCAGCTAAACATTCACGTCGAGCAGTTTTGAAGGGCAAGCAAGCCGGCGGGTTGCATTGCACGGATGCAACGCCCGCGACCGCTCGTTCTCCCTCATGTGGGCGCAGCGCCAGGTCGCCTTCTCATGGATGAAGCACCGCGGTCGATTGTTCTCCGTTGCGTGTGGGTGCACCATGGGTCGTGGAGGTCGTCGTCACGGATCACCATGATCGTCGGGTCCTCGGCCTCCGATTCGCCGTCGCTTGGGGAGCGGTGTTGCACATGCTCGCCGTCGAATTGTCGTGGCTAGAGAAAAGGGAGAAAGTGGATGCTTCCCAAAATTTTATCTTTAGCTAATTATTGTTTTTTTCATAAATTGGTGTTAGTAGAGGGTTTGTTGAAAACTGTGGATAAGTGGCCAATGGGATTCACACCTTTGATCTTTACCATACACTCGCGATCTAATGGCCCACGAGGATAGTTTTCAAGTTTTCACTGAATGAGCATTTTCAGTGGATACTTCACCATACGTATACACAAATACATGTAAAATCTCATAAGAGCCCATGTAGACTTCACACTAGGCCATACAAAACACAAAACATAGAATTGGCCCTGTGCAGTCCTTAGCCTACGCGGCAACTGAGGTCGTGGTGGCGTGGCGACCCCTAACATGCACGGAGGCAACACCCAAGGTTTTCTCGACAATGCCAAGGGAAAGGTTTGTTAAACTCGGAAAGCGGTAGATTGACGATGCCATTCCAACTCCTAGCGATGCCACTTATAAACCATGGTGCGCATGTCCACTGCGTGAATCGCGTCGCTGCATTGGCACTCGACCCCGAAGGTTGCTAGACAATTAGACATATGAGACATTATTTCTACTAGGGCACATCATCGTTACCACACAACCCCAACCAAGGTGTTGAACCAAACAAGAACGAGATCGGAATGCTTCATGCCAGTGACGGGTCGGGGTCCTCTGCACTTGCACGGCTCGACGGCCATGTGAGGCGAGGTAGATTGGCGGCTACACCTACGGTAAAAGGGGCAACCCTAGTCGTTTGAGAGTAGTTTCTTTTGGAGGAGGAAAGGAGATGAAGTTTCTGTTTTACACCCGGGTTTTATTAATCAACAATTTAATATTTTACATAGTCTTGGGCTCCAAAAGCCAAACATAACAACCTTTAAACAGGCTGCAGAGATTTTCGAGCAATATTATGGTCATCCCCTTTAGAATACCTACCTTCATGCTTAAACACAAGTAGATGACATGTTGCGGTCATAGTGCAAAGACCAAATTAAACCAATATAATAGCTAATTATTGTAGTAAAGTTATCGATCCACAAATGTTACTAATTTTGGCTTTTTAAGTGCTAAAATTTAGAGACAATATAACCATGCATCTTTTCAGCCATCTCAAGTTACTAACGTTTGCATCGTCAGTACGCATTATTGAGTGTTAGTGCAATTAATTCTACACGGGCTATGGTGGCAAACAAAGAAGTGCTACCTGGGGCTGGGCCGCTACTCCTGTAATAAAATTAGAGTACTTTTGTCATTGTTATCTACGTGTAATCTGGGGTTGGGCCGCTGAGCCTTAGATTGCAGGCGAAATCACTAATTGACGAGTACACCTCTTATAGTTCATTTTCATCTCCAGGTTGCCACAAATGGCACAATGCATGAGTATCACTTGCTGCAACATGAGAGTTTTTTTTTTCCGTAGATTCGTATTTTCAAAACGTTTTATCTCTTAAATCGTGCGTCCAAATCTCAAACCGTTTTTAACATTAGGTTTCTCGCGTCGAGATCTTCAAAACAAGATCCCATGTTGATAGGTTTTGACAAACTTTTTTTTCAAAAAAAAAGAAAGAAAAAAACCGTGCCTCTCTGGATAGAAAAAAAATTAAAAACGCTTTTTTTCCCTTTCCGAGAGGCACGACTGCAACTCTCGCGAAAGCAAAATCGTGCCTCTCGCGAGAAAAAAAATGCATTTTCTTTCTTTCCGAGAGGCATGGCCGTGCCTCTCGCGAAGGGAAAACCGTGCCTCCCGCGGAACAAAAATTGTGTCTCTCGCGAAAAAGAAAAACGTGTTTTCCCTTTTCGAGGTAAACCCGTGCCTCATTTTTTCCTTTCTGAGAGGCTTGGCCATGCCTCTCGCGAAGGCAAAACTGTGCCTCTCGCGGAAACAAAACCGTGCCTCTCACAAAAAATAGAAAACATTTTTTTCCTTTTCGAAAGGCACGGTTGTGACTCTTGCGAAAGCAAAACTGTACATCTCACGGAAGCAAAACCGTGCCTCTCGCAAAAAAACGTGTTTTTCACGCAAAAAAATAGTTTTTTCGAAAAATTCGTCCAAAAGCTTAGAAAGACCGGTGAAAAACCGGAACACCAAAAAAATAAGAAAAAACAATCAAAAAGGCTGAAAACGCATGCAAAAAAAAAACAAATCCGAAGAAAACACTCAGAGCACGACACAACGGCGGCTTAGAACGCAATAAGTGGCGGCGTGTGGGAGTGCTCGCTAGGAGGGTCCCGAAGGAGTGCTCGCTAACTAGTTGCTCTCGATTGTAGGAGTCCACGCGATGAATGCCACCGCTGACCTTTGTGTGCCTATTTGGAGGCCCAACTAATTACCACCCTGCCTGAAAAATAGGAACTTCCTATATTTCCCACTCTGCAACCAATCAATGGCGATTCGTGAAGGGGCCAGCCCATTCGCACATGGGCCCCCCGAAATGGGCCGTCCATTGACAGCGATGAGCGAGTGCATCTCATTGATGCAAAGTAAAAAAGGTCATAAATATGAGGTTCATTTATAGAGAATTTAACCCAGATCACACACTCTTAAAAGGTCTCGATGGCTAGTGGAGAATGTGAATGCAAGTTATTAAAGAGTGGTGCAAACACTTTTTAAAATAATTCAAACATTCCTTGGAAATTGGGAACAATTTTTTAAAGGACAATTTTTTTTGAAAATCCCAACATTTTTAGCGATTTTTTTTTGAAAAGCATGAACAATTTTTGGAGAACACGAAGATTTTATAAGTTGGGAACAAGTTTTGAAATTTCAAACATTTTTAAATTTTGATATTTTTTTTAAATTCCAAACATTTCTGTGCAACCCAAACAATTTTAAAGTTTCAAGCTTTTTTTTTATAAAAAGCGCTATTTTTGTGAAACTATGATTTTTCTGAAAAAGCGGGAACAATTTTGAGAACCCCCAAAAAATGTGAACATGTTTTGAAAGTTGTGAAGAATTTTTGGAATCACAATTTTTTTGAAAATTCCCAAACTATTTTCTAAAAATGTAAGTATTTTTTAGGATATTGTGGAAAAATATTGAAACGGAGATTTTTTATTAAATTGAACATTTAAAAAAATAACAAGCACTTTTGGAAAAAGTGTGAACACTTTTTGAAATTCCAAACGTTTTAAACTTAACAAACATTTTTCAAAAGTGTGATCAAAATTTGAAAAAATAGAAAACTATTTGAATTCCGAACAATATTTGAAATTTTGAAGCATTTTTAGAAAAATAAACTTGAAAAGGAGAAAAGAATTGAAAAAAACTAGGGAAAAACAGAAAATCGGTTCAAGAACGTCCTAGAAGGTTCTAAAATTGGCTAGGAGCCTTCTAGAAGGTTCCCAAAACCAATTTTGGTGGAACGTTTTGACTGGCCGGCCTTGAATGCTCGCTGGCCACTCTATGCAAAAGGGCGACATTACGTCGTACAATGCGACAATAAGAAAATATGTGAAAATACACGTATCAACCAGCGTAATCGACGTGATCCAAATCCATCTTATGAGATGCGATGGGCCGCTAGGTTTGGCACCTATGATTTATTTTCATTTGATAGAAATGAAATGAAACCTATCACCAAGTTTCGCTGCCACTACCAAGTTTGGTGAAATCTTGATTCCAAATCTAAATACCATGTTTGGCTGCCATTGGAATGTATCAATCGAAATGATATATATTTCATGTTTGGGTGCCATTTTGGCAACAATTCACAAGGCCACGCAAACCTTGAGCTTAAAAACTAAGATATAACTGAGATACCAAGTTTGGTTGCCATATCACCTTGCTAAATTTAAAGTTCACGCTAGCATGAAACCAATTGGAGCATACAACCATTCATATATGAAGCAACTCCACATAATCAAATTCACATAAATCCACATAATCAAATTGTAACTGCCATGTTCAGATCCATAAAGCACGAATGAGCATCCGACACAAGCGAAACAAAAGTTAGAAGCTTCAAAGCTTGTATCCAACATAGTATGGAAGACAACATACTACACTGTGTCATCACAAATGCATTAGGACTATAAAAAATAAATATTTCTATCCAAGAAAGATTGCATGGCTTGACTTGAATCAAGACATTTTTTCAATCCATCTAGTACTAACTAATGACGATTGAACTTGTGGGATCGTTGTTGTCCTACAAATAAAATGAGAAGAATCTAAGCAAAGCTACTAAAGAAGTGAAAACGTGGAGCTAGAGGAAGTAGCAAGACCCCATGAACTGAAGGGTTAGTATTGGATGCATATGTCAAGTGATGTTTCAAAAGCCTTACTATTAGAAACAATTATGGTTCACGAAATTACAAGGCACTTTGGTGATGAATTATAAAGATTAATACATGTTTCTTAACTTGTACAAGTAGATATGTTTCAATAGCGTCCCTGCTAAAGTCTCTCTCTCCCCCCTCTCTCCCTCCCTCTTTCAAGGGATCTTTGATCTTTCTCGATTGGTAACAAATATGGTTGTACCGTCCACAACCTTAGCTCGCACATGGGGTTATTGCTCCTTTCCTCTCCCTAAGTGATATACTCATCTATATAGAAGATATAACGACTAGGTGGATCAACCATCCAAGTTGAAATACGGTCAGTATCCATCCAAGTCTCGGACTCGAGGAAACGAGATTTTTTGGTTGTTTGACAGGGTGGAGGATGTTGGGGAACGTTGCATGGGAAACAAAAAATTTCCTACACACACGCAAGATCTATCCATGGTGATGAGCATCTATGAGAGGGAGAGTGGATCTGCATACCCTTGTAGATCGCTAAGCGGGAAGCGTTAAGAAACGCGGTTGGTGTAGTCTAACCTCTTCGCGATCCAAATCGCCGAGCGTCCCGCGATCTCATCACGATCCGTCCCGCGATCCAATCACGATCCGTCCCGCGAACTCATCACGATCTGTCCCGCGATCTCATCACGATCCGTCCCGTGAACTCATCACGATCCGTCTCGCGATCTCATCATGATCCGTCCCGCGATCTCGTCACGATCCGTCTCGCCATCTTGATCACGGTCCTTCCGATCTAGCGCCGAACGGACGGCACCTCCGCGTTCAGCACAGGTACAGCTTGATGACGATCTCCGCCTTCTTGATCCAGCAAGAGGGAGCGGAGAGGTAGAAGAGTTCTCCGGCAGCATGACGGTGCTGCGGCGATGGTGATGGAGCTATTCCGGCAGGGCTTCGCCTAAGCACTGCAGAAAACGATCTAGAGGAGAAACTATGCACGTGGCTGAAAATTCTGTGCCAAAACCCTAAAATCCTCTAGTATATATAGGAGGAGAGGAGGAGGAGGCTTGGCTGCCAAAAAGCCAGCCCTTGGGTCGGCCAAAGTGGGGAGGAGAGGAGGACTCCTCCAATCCTAGTAGGACTAGGATTCCTCCTTATTTTGGCCTTTTTCCACCTTTTTCCCTTGGGGCTTTTTCTTCCAGCCGCATGGGCCTTGTGTGGGACTTCCACCAGCCCAAAAAAGGCTGGTATTTACTCTCCCACAGCCCATGAAACCTCTTGGGTCGAATTACCCCTCCCGGTGGTCTCCCGGTACACTCCCGGCACTCCCGGTACATTAACGATTAGCCCGAAACTTTTCCGGCGACCAAAATGGGACTTCCTATATATCAATCTTTACCTCCAGACCATTCCGGAGCTCCTCGTGACATCCGGGATCTCATTCGGGACTCCGAACAACCTTCGGTCACCACCATACATAACTCTATACTACCGAAACGTCACCGAACCTTAAGTGTGCAGACCCTGTGGGTTTGAGAACTATGTAGACATAACCGAGACACCTCTACAGTCAATAACCAATAGAGGGACCTGGATGCCCATATAGGTTCCTACATATTCTACGAAGATCTTTATCGATCGAACCTCTATGTCAAGGATTCAGTTAATCCCGTATGATGTTCCCTTTGTTCTTCGGTATGTTACTTGCCCGAGATTCGATCGTCGGTATCTCCATACCTAGTTCAACCTCGTTACTGGCAAGTCTCTTTACTCTTTCCATAATACAAGATCCTGTGACTAATACTTAGTCACATTGCTTGCAAGGCTTGTTGTGATGTTGTATAACCGAGTGGGTCCTGAGATACCTCTCCGTCACATGGAGTAACAAATCCCAGTCTTCATCCATGCCAACCCAACAGACACCCTCGGAGATACCTGTAGAGTACCTTTATAGTCACCCAGTTACGTTGTGACATTTGATACGCACAAGGCACTCCTCCGGTGTCAGTGAGTTGCATGATCTCATGGTCATAGGAACAGATACTTGACATGCACAAAACAGTAGCATTAAACTGACACGATCATATGCTACGTTTGTAGTGTGGGTCTTGTCCATCCCATCATTCTCCTAATGATTTGATCCCGTTATCAAATGACATCTCATGTCAATGTCTAGGAAACCTTAACCATCTTTGATCAACGAGCTAGTCTATTAGAGGCATACTAGGGACATGGTTTTGTCTATGTATCCACACATGCATCTAAGTCTCCGATCAATACAGTTATAGCATGGATAATAAACGATCATCATGAACAAGGAAATCTGATAATAACTAATTAATTATTGTCTCTAGGGCATATTTCCAACAATCTCCCACTTAGACTAGAGTCAATAATCTAGTTCACATCACCATGTGATTTGCATTGTTATGAATCTAACACGCAATGAGTTCTGGGGCTCGATCATGCTTTGCATGTGAGAGAGGTCTTATAGTCAACGGGTCTGCGACATTCAGATCTGTGTGTACTTTGCAAATTTCTGTGTCAAACCGTAAACACTGCTACCACACTCCACTTGGTACTATTCCAAATGGCTGCTCCACTATACGTATCCAGATTGCTACTACGAGTCATCCGGGTTGGTGTTAAAGCTTGCATCGACGTGACTCTTTACGACAAACTCTTTATCACCTCCATAATCGAGAAACATCTCCTTAGTCTTTTAGTTAGTAAGGATAATCTTGACCGCTGTCCAGTGCTCCATTCCAGGATCACTTTGAAACCTTCCGGCCATACTTATGGCAAGGCTGACATCGGGTCTTGTGCACAGCATTGCATACATGATAGAGCCTATGGTTGAAGCATAGGAGATGACACTCATCTTTTCTCTATCTTCTGCAGTCACTGGGCATTGAGTCTTACTCAACTTTATACCTTACAAATCAGGCGAGAACTCTTTCAAAATCTTGTCAAGGTATGTACTCATTGAAAGTCTCATCAAGTATCTTGATCTATCTCTATAGATCTTGATGCTCACCAATTAGGTAGCTTTATCCAGGTCTTCCTTTGAAAAACTCTTTTCAAACAACCTTTTATGCTTTCCAGAAATTCTATATCATTTCCGATCAACAATATGTCAACCAACCACATATGCTTATCAGAAACTCTACAGTGCTCCCACTCACTTTATTGAAAATACAAGTTTCTCGTAAACTTTGTATAGACTCAAAAACTTTAATCACCTCATCAAAGTGTATATTCCAACTCCGAGATGCTTGCTTCAGTTCATAGAAGGATCACTGAAGCTTGCACACCTTTTAGCATCCTTAGGACTGACAAAACCTTCTGGTTGTATCACATACAACCTTTCCTCAAGAAAGGAAACGATGTTTTGGCATCCATCTGCTAGATTTCATAATTGAAAAATGCAGCAACTACTAACATAATTCTAACAGACTTTAGCATCGCTACGAGAGAAAGTCTCATCGCAGTCAACTCCTTGAACTTGCCGGAAACTTCTTTGCGACAAGTCGAGCTTTATAAATGGTGACATTCACCATCAACGTCCGTCTTCATTTTAAAGATCCATTTGTACTCAATGACCTGCCGTCCAACGAGCAAGTCTACCAAAGTCTATACTTGGTTTTCATATATGGATCCTTTCTCGGATTTCATGGCCTCTAACCATTTGTCGGAATCCGGACCCATCATCGCTTCTTCACAGCTCGTAGGTTCATTGTTGTCCAACAACATGACCTCCAAGATAGGGTTGTCATACCGCTTAGGAGCAGTACACATCCTTGTCGACCTACGAGGTTCGATAGTAACTTGATCCGAAGCTTCATGATCATCATAATTTACTTCCTCTTCAACTGACGTAGGTTCCACAGAAACATCTTTCTACGCTGCGCTACTCTCTGGTTGAAACAAAGGTTCAACAACCTTATCAAGTTCTATCTTCCTCCCACTCAATTCTTTCGAGAGAAACTTTTTCTCGGGAAAGGACCCATTTTAGCAACAAACACTTTATGCTTGGATCTGAGATAGAAGGTTCACCCAACTGTTCTTAGGGTATTCTACGAAGATGCATTTGTCTGCTTTGGGTTCGAGCTCATTAGGTGAAAACATTTTCCACACAAGCGTCGTAGTCCCAAACATCAAGAAATGACAGCTTAGGTTTCTATCAAACCATAATTCACACGGTGTCATCTCAACGGATTGAGATGGTGCCCTATTTAAAGTGAATGTAGTTGTCTCTAATGCACAACCCCAAAATTATAGTAGCAAAACTATAAGAGACATCATAACATGCACCATATCCAATAGAGCGCGAATATGACGTTCGGACATACCATCACACTATGGTGTTCCAGGTGGCGTGTGTTGTGAAACAACTTTCACATTGTCTAAAGTTGTATGCCAAACTCGTAACTCAGATATTCACCTCCACGATCATATTGCAGATATTTTTATCTTCTTGTCACGATGATCTTAAACTTCACTCTGAATTTGCTTCAACTTTTCAAACAACTCAGACTTGTGTTTCATTAAGTAAACATACACTATATCTACCCAAATCATCAGTGAAGGTAAGAAAATAACGATATCCACCGCACGCTACAAGACTCATTGGATTGCATACATCAACATGTATCATTTCCAATAAATCACTTGCCCGCTCCATCAAACCAGAAAACGGGGTCCTTAGTCATCTTTGACCAAGAGGCATGGTTCGCATATCTCAACCATTTCGAAATCGAAAGAGTCCAAAGATCCATCAGCATGGAGTTTCTTCATGCGTTTTATACCAATATGACATTTAGCGGCAGTGCCACAAGTATGTGGTACTATCATTATTAACTTTGCATCTTTTGGCATCAATGTTATGAACATGTGTATTACTACGATCAAGATTCAACAAACCATTCTCACTGGGTGCATGACCATTGAAGGTATTATTCATGTAAACAGAATAACCATTATTCTCTAACTTAAATGAATAACCGTGTTGCAATAAACACGATCTAATCACGCTCATGCTCAACGCAAAACACCAAATAACACTTATTTAGGTTTGTTACTAATCCCAAAGGTAGAGAGAGCATGCGATGTTGATCACATCAACCTTGGAGACACTTCCAACACACATCGTCACCTCACCCTTAGCTAGTTCTCCGTTTATTCCGTAGCTTTTAATTCGAGTTACTAACATTTAGCAACCGAACTGATATCCAATACCCAGGTGCTACTAGGAGTACTAGCAAGGTACACATCAATAACACGTATAACAAATATACTTCTGTTGATGTTGCCAACCTTCTTATCTACCAAGTATCTAGGGTTGTTCCGCTTTAGCGACCGCTCTCCTCATAATCGAAGCACTTAGTCTCGGGTTTGAGTTCAACTTTCGGTTGCTTCACTCGAGCAGCAACTGAATTGCCATCCATGAAGTTTCCTGTTGGTGAACGTCGCATGGGAAACAAAAAATTCCCTACGCACACGCAGATCTATCCATGGTGATGAGCATCTACGAGAGGGAGAATGGATCTACATACCCTTGTAGATCGCTAAGCGGGAAGCGTTAAGAAACGCGGTTGGTGTAGTCAAACATCTTCGCAATCCAAATCGCCAAGCGTCCCGCGATCACATCACGATCCGTCCCGCGATCCAATCACGATCCGTCCAGCGAACTCATCACGATCCGTCCCGCGATCTCATCACGATCCGTCTCGCGAACTCATCACAATCCGTCCTGTGAACTCATCACGAACCGTCTCGTGATCTTGATCACGGTCCTTCCGATCTAGCGCCGAACGGACGGCACCTCCGCGTTTAGCACACGTGCAGCTTGATGATGATCTCCACCGTCTTGATCCAGCAAGAGGAAGTGGAGAGGAAGAAGAGTTCACCGGCAGCGTGACGGCGCTCCGGTGATGGTGGTGGAGCAATTCCGGCAGGGCTTCGCCTAAGCACTGCGGAAATCCGATCTAGAGGAGCACCGGTGGAACGGGTAGCACGTGGCCGTAAAAACTAGTGCAAAACCCTAAAATCCACCGGTATATATAAGAGGAGAGGAGGAGAGGCTGGCGCAAGGGCCAATACTCCTATAGGAGTCGGCCGAACTAGGAGGAGAGGAGTCCTCCTCCTCCACTCCTTGTAGGATTAGGACTCCTTCCTATTTTTTGCCTTTTTGCCTTTTTCCACCTTTTTCTCTTTGGGTTTTCTTCTCCAGCCACATGGGCCTTGTGTGGGAGTTTCCACCAGCCCACTAAGGGCTGATATTCACTCTCCCACAGCCCATGAAGCCTCTTGGGTCGAAATACCCCTCCCGGAGGTCTCCCGGTACACTACAGGCACTCCCGGTACACTACCGATGAGCCCGAAACTTTTCAGGTGACCAAAATAGGACTTCCTATATATGAATCTTTACCTCCGGACCATTCCGGTGCTACTCGTGATGTCCAGGATCTCATCCGGGACTCCGAACAACCTTCGGTCACCACCATACATAACTCTGTACTACCGAAACGTCACCAAACCTTAAGTGTGCAGACCCTGCGGGTTCGAGAACTATGTAGACATGACCGAGACACCTCTACGGTCAATAACCAATAGTGGGCCCTGGATGACCATATTGGTTCCTACATATTCTACGAAGATCTTTATCGGTCGAACCTCTATGTCAAGGATTCAGTCAATCCCGTATAACGTTCCCTTTGTTCTTCGGTATGTTACTTGCCCGAGGTTCGATCGTCGGTATCTCCATACCTAGTTCAACCTCGTTACCGGCAAGTCTCTTTACTCATTCCGTAATACAAGATCCCGTGGCTAACACTTAGTCACATTGCTTGCAAGGCTTTGTTGTGATGTTGTATTACCGAGTGGGCCCTGAGATACCTCTCCGTCACACGGAGTAACAAATCCCAGTCTTGATCCATGCCAACCCAACAGACAGCCTCGCAGATACCTGTAGAGCACCTTTACAGTCACCCAGTTACGTTGCGACGTTTGATACACACAAGGCACACCTCCGATGTCTGTGAGTTGCATGATCTCATGGTCATAGGAACATATACTTGACATGCAGAAAATAGTAGCAATAAACTGACACGATCATATGCTACGTTTGTAGTTTGGGTCTTGTCCATCACATCATTCTCCTAATCATGTGATCCCATTATCAAATGACATCACATGTCAATGGCTAGGAAACCTTGACCACCTTTGATTAACGAGCTAGTTCACTAGAGGCATACTAGGGACAGAGTGTTGTCTATTTACCCACACATGTAATGTGTTTCCATTCAATATTATAGCATGGATAATAAACGATTATCACAAACAAGGAAATATGATAATAACTAATTTATTATTGCCTCTAGGGCATATTTCCAACAGTCTCCCACTTGCACTAGAGTCAATAATCTAGTTCACATCACCATGTGATTCGCATTTTTATGAATCTAACACCCAATGAGTTCTGGGGCTCGATCATGCTTTGCATGTGAGAGAGGTCTTATAGTCAACGGGTCTGTGACCTTCAGATCCGTGTGTACTTTGCAAATATCTATGCCAAACTGTAAACACTGATACCACACTTGGTACTATTCCAAATGGCTGCTCCTACTATACGTATCCAGATTGCTACTACGAGTTATCCGGATTGGTGTTAAAGCTTGCATCGATGTAACTCTTTATGACGAACTCTTTATCACCTCCATAATCGAGAAACATCTCCTTAGTTTTAGTTACTAAGGATAATCTTGACCGCTATCTAGTGATCCACTCCTGGATTACTCTTGTACCCCTTGACGGACTCAAGGCACGCAGGTGCGGTACACGGCATGGCATACTACACAGAGCCTATGGCTAAGGCATAGGGGACGACATTCGTCCTTTCTCTTTCTTCTGCCGTGGTCGATCTTTGAGTCTCACTCAACGTCATACCTTTCAAAGCAGGCGAGAACACTTCTCTCTGACTAATCCATTTTGAACTCTTCCAAAATCTTGTCAAGGTATGTACTCATTGAAAGTCTTATCAAACATCTTCATCTATCTTTATAGATCTTGATGCTCAACAATTAGGTAGCTTTATCCAGGTCTTCCTTTGAAAAACTCTTTTCAAACAACCATTTATGCTCTCCAGAAATTCTACATCATTTCCAAATAGCAATATGTCATCCACATATACTTATCAGAAACTCTATAGTGCTCCCACTCACTTTATTGCAAATACAAGTTTCTCGTAAACTTTGTATAGACTCAAAAACTTTGATCACCTCATCAAAGTGTATATTCCAACTCCGAGATGCTTTCTTCAGTTCATAGAAGAATCACTGAAGCTCGCACACCTTTTAGCATCCTTAGGACTTACAAAACCTTTTGGTTGTATCTCATACAACCTTTCCTTAAGGAAGGAAACGATGTTTTGGCATCCATCTGCCAGATTTCATAATTGAAAAATGCAGCAACTACTAACTTAATTCTAACAGACTTTAGCATCGCTACGAGTGAGAAAGTCTCATCACAGTCAACTCCTTGAACTTGTCGTAAACTACTTTGCAACAAGCTGAGCTTTACAAATGGTAATATTTACATTTAAAGATCCATTTGTACTTAACGACCTGTCGTCCAACAAGCAAGTCCACCAAAGTCTATACTTGGTTTTCATACATGGATCCTTTCTCGGATTTCATGGCCTCTAACAATTTGTTGGTTTCCGGGCCCATCATCGCTTCTCCATAGTTCGTAGGTTCATCATTGTCCAACAACATGACCTCCAAGACAGGGTTGTCGTACCGCTCAGTAGCAGTACACATCCTTGTCGACCTACGAAGTTTGATAGTAACTTGATCCGAAGCTTCATGATCATCATCATTGACTTCCTCTTCAACTGACGTAGGCTTCACAGAAACAACTTTCTGCGCTGCGCTACTCTCTGGTTGAAGTAAAGGTTCAATAACCTCATCAAGCTCTATTTTCCTCGTAGGTCGATAGTAACTTGATCCGAAGCTTCATGATCATCATCATTAACTTCCTCTTCAACTAACGTAGCCTTCACAGAAACATCTTTCTGTGCTGTGCTACTTTCTGGTTGAAGCAGAGGTTCAATAACCTCATCAAGTTCTATCCTCCTCCCACTCAACTCTTTCAAGAGAAACCCTTTCTCGAGAAAGGACCCAGTTTTTAGCAACAAACATTTTATGCTTGGATCTGAGATAGAAGGTTCACCCAACTGTTCTTTAGGGTATTCTATGAAGATGCATTTGTCCGCTTTGGGTTCGAGCTCATTAGGTGAAAACATTTTCCACACAAGCGTCGCAGCCCCAAACATTAAGAAATGACAACTTAGGTTTCTATCAAACCATAGTTCACACGGTGTCATCTCAACGGATTTAGATGGTGCCCTATTTAAAGTGAATATAGTTGTCTCTAATGCATAACCCCAAAATTATAGTAACAAAACGATAATAGACATCATAGTACGCACCATATCCAATAGAGCACGACTATGACATTCGTACACACCATCACACTATGGTGTTCCACGTGGCGTGAGTTGTGAAACAACTTTCACATTGTATAAAGTTGTATGCCAAATTCGTAACTCAGATATTCACCTCCACGATCATATCGCAAACATTTTTATCTTCTTGTCACGATGATCTGAAACTTCACTCTGAATTTTGCTTGAACCTTTGAAACGATTCAGACTTGTGTTTCATTAAGTAAATATACACTATATCTATTCAAATCATCAGTGAAGGTAAGAAAATAATGATATCCACCGCACGCTACAAGACTCATTGGATTGCATACATCAACACGTATCATTTCCAATAAATCACTTGCCCGCTCCATCAAACCAGAAAACGGGGTCCTTTAGTCATCTTGCCCAAGAGGCATGGTTTGCATGTCTCAACCGATTCGAAATCGAATGAGTCCAAAGATCCATCAACATGGAGTTTCTTCATGCATTTTATACCAATATGACATTTAGCGGCAGTGCCACAAGTATGTGGTACTATTATTATTAACTTTGTATCCTTTTGGCATCAATGTTATGAACATGTGTATTACTACGATCAAGTTTTAACAAACCGTTCTTACTGGGTGCATGACCGTTAATGGTATTATTCATGTAAATAGAATAACCATTATTCTCTAATTTAAATGAATAAACGTGTTGCAATGAACATGATCTAATCACGTTCATGCTCAACGCAAAAACACCAAAAAACATTTAGGTTCGTCACTAATCTCGAAGGTAGAGAGAGCGTGCGATGTTGATCACATCAACCTTGGAAACATTTCCAACACACATCGTCACCTCACACTTAGCTAGTTCTCCATTTATTCTATAGCCTTTATTTCGAGTTACTAACATTTAGCATTCAAACCGGTATCCAATACCCATGTGTTACTAGGAGTACAAGCAAGGTACACATCAATAACACGTATATCAAATATACTTCTGTCGACGTTGCCAGCCTTCTTATCTACCAAGTATCTAGGGTTGTTTCACTTCAGCGACCTCTCTCCTCATAATTGAAGCACTTAGTCTCGGGTTTGGGTTCAACTTTGGGTTGCTTTACTGGAGCAGCAACTAACTTGCCATCCATGAAGTTTCCCTCCTTGCCCTTGCCCTTCTAAAAACTAGTGGTTATACTAACCATCAACACTTGATGCTCCTTCTTGATTTCTACCTTCACGGTGTCAAACATCGCGAACAACTCAGGGATCATTAATTCTATCCCTAGCATTTTATAGTTCATCACCAAGTTCTAGTAGCTTTAGTGAAAGTGACTTGGAGAACTATATCAATCACTATCTTATCTGGAAGATGAACTCCCACTCAATTCAAGCGATTGTAGCACCCAGACAATCTGAGCACATGCTCAACGATTGAGCTATTCTCGTTCATCTTGCAGGCAAAGAATCTTGTTGGATATCTCATATCTCGCAACACGGGCACGAGCCTGAGATCCTAATTTCAGCTCTTAGAACATCTCATATGTTCCGTGACGTTCAAAACGTTTCGAAGCCTCAGTTCTAAGCCGTAATGCATGACGCACTAAACTATCAAGTAGTCATTAGCACGTACCTGTCAGATGTTCACAACATCTACAGACGACGCTAGAGGGGTTGGCGCACCGAGCGGTGCATTAAGGACATAAGCCTTCTGTGCAGCAACGAGGACAATCCTCAGATCATGGATCCAATCCGCAATATTCCTACCATCATCTTTCAACTCTATTTCTCTAGGAACATATAAAAATTCAAGGGAGCTACAGCGCGAGCAAGTAATCTACAACATAATTTGCAAAGACACTACTGACTATGTTCATGATAATGAGTTCAATTAATCATATTACTTAAGAACTCCCACTCAAATTGACATCCCTCCGGTCATCCGAGTGATTCATGATCCAAATTCACCAACTCAAGTCCGATCATCACGTGAGTTGAGGTGGTTACAATGGTGAACATCATCATGTTGATCATATCTACTATATGACTCATGTTCGACCTTTCGGTCTCTTGTGTTCTGAGGCCATGTCTGTACATGCTAGGCTCGTCAAGTTTAACCCGAGTGTTCTGCGCGTGCAACACTGGCTTGCACCCGTTGTATGTGAACGTAGAGTCTATCACACCCGATCATCACATGGTGTCTCAACATGATGAACTTTCGCAACGGTGCACACTCGGGGAGAACACAATTTATCTTGAAATTTAAGTGAGGGATCACCTTATAATGCTACTGTCGTACTAAGCAAAACAAGGTGCATAAAAGGATTAACATCACATGCAATTCATAAGTGACATGATATGGCCATGAACTTGTGCTTTAGATCTCCATCTGGAAAGCACCGGCATGATCTCCATCGTCATCGGCACGACACCATGATCTCCATCATCTTGATCTCCATCAACGTATCGCCATCG
This sequence comes from Hordeum marinum, assembly GCA_022496015.1. NCBI lineage: Eukaryota > Viridiplantae > Streptophyta > Magnoliopsida > Poales > Poaceae > Hordeum > Hordeum marinum. The sequence continues at coordinate 442,458,583 of CM039675.1, read as the reverse complement.
GGGTTGTCACGCCCTACATGCTTCTACTACTATTTCTACCGTTTAGCGATAAAGTAAAGAATTACATAGCGCTTAATGATTGACACGCAGGTCATACAATAATTAAAGACAACCCTAGGGCTCCTGCCGGTTGTCGTACTCATCGACATGCAAGTCATGAAATTCTATACATCACATGATCATCTCATACATCACATATATCACATCATGTAATTGGCCATATCACATCACAACATACCCTGCAAAAACAAGTTAGACGTCCTCTAATTGTTGTTGCCTGTTTTACGTGGCTGCTACGGGTTTCCAGCAAGAACGATTCTCACCTACGCATAAACCACAACGGTGATACATAATTTTCTTTTCAACCTTCTCAAGGACCGCCTTTGTCGAATCTGATCCAACTAAAGTGAGAGAAACTGCCACCCGCAAGCCATCTAGGCAACAAGTTGCGTCGAGGGAACCGGTCTCTCGTAAGTGTACGAGTAATGTTGGTCCGGGCCGCTTCATCTCACAATACCTCTGAACCAAAATCCGACCAAGGGAGGAAGCAATCTAAGCATCAACACCCACAAACCTTTTGTGTTCTACTCGAGATCTCATCTACACATAGACCTAGCTCATGATGCCACTGTTGGTGAACGTCGCATGGGAAACAAAAAATTTCCTACGCACACGCAGATCTATCCATGGTGATGAGCATCTATGAGAGGGAGATTAGATCTACATACCCTTGTAGATCGCTAAGCGGGAAGCGTTAAGAAACGCGGTTGGTGTAGTCGAACATCTTCGCGATCCAAATCGCCGAGCGTCCCGCGATCACATCACGATCCGTCCCGCGATCCAATCACGATCCGTCCCGCGAACTCATCATGATCCGTCCCGCGATCTCATCACGATCTGTCTTGCGAACTCATCACGATCCGTCCTGTGAACTCATCACGAACCGTCTCGCGATCTTGATCACGGTCCTTCCGATCTAGCGCCGAACGAACGGCACCTCCGCGTTCAGCACACGTGCAGCTTGATGACGATCTCCACCGTCTTGATCCAGCAAGAGGAAGTGGAGAGGAAGAAGAGTTCACCGGCAGCGTGACGGCGCTTCGGTGATGGTGGTGGAGCAATTCCGGCAGGGCTTCGCCTAAGCACTGCGGAAATCCGATCTAGAGGAGCACCGGTGGAACTGGTAGCACGTGGCCGTAAAAACTAGTGCAAAACCCTAAAATCCACCGGTATATATAAGAGGAGAGGAGGAGAGGCTGGCGCAAGGGCCAAGACTCCTATAGAAGTCGGCCAAACTAGGAGGAGAGGAGTCCTCCTCCTCCACTCCTAGTAGGATTAGGACTCCTTCCTATTTTTTGCCTTTTTGCCTTTTTCCACCTTTTTCTCTTTGGGTTTTCTTCTCCAGCCACATGGACCTTGTGTGGGAGTTTCCACCAGCCCACTAAGGGCTGATATTCACTCTCCCACAGCCCGTGAATCCTCTTGGGTCGAAATACCCCTCCCGGAGGTCTCCCGGTACACTACCGGCACTCCCGGTACACTACCGATGAGCCCGAAACTTTTCCGGTGACCAAAATAGGACTTCCTATATATGAATCTTTACCTCCGGACCATTCCGGAGCTACTCGTGACGTCCGGATCTCATCCGGGACTCCGAACAACCTTCGGTCACCACCATACATAACTCTATACTACCGAAACGTCACCAAACCTTAAGTGTGCAGACCCTGCGGGTTCGAGAACTATGTAGACATGACCGAGACACCTCTACGGTCAATAACCAATAGCGGGACCTGGATGACCATATTGGTTCCTACATATTCTACGAAGATCTTTGTCGGTCGAACCTCTATGTCAAGGATTCAGTCAATCCCGTATAACGTTCCCTTTGTTCTTCGGTATGTTACTTGCCCGAGATTCGATCGTCGGTATCTCCATACCTAGTTCAACCTTGTTACCGACAAGTCTCTTTACTCGTTCCATAATACAAGATCCCGTGGCTAACACTTAGTCACATTGCTTGCAAGGCTTTGTTGTGATGTTGTATTACCGAGTGGGCCCTGAGATACCTCTCCGTCACACGGAGTAACAAGTCCCAGTCTTGATCCATGCCAAACCAACAGACACCCTCGGAGATACTTGTAGAGCACCTTTATAGTCACCCAGTTACGTTGCGACGTTTTATACACACAAGGCACACCTCCGATGTTTGTGAGTTGCATGATCTCATGGTCATAGGAACATATACTTGACATGCAGAAAACAGTAGCAATAAACTGACACGATCATATGCTACGTTTGTAGTGTGGGTCTTGTCCATCACATCATTCTCCTAATGATGTGATCCGGTTATCAAATGACATCACATGTCAATGGCTAGGAAACCATGACCATCTTTGATTAACGAGCTAGTTCACTAGAGGCATACTAGGGACAGAGTGTTGTCTATTTACCCACACATGTAATGTGTTTCCATTCAATACAATTATAGCATGGATAATAAACGATTATCACGAACAAGGAAATATGATAATAACTAATTTATTATTGCCTCTAGGGCATATTTCCAACATTTCCCTCCTTGCTCTTCTCGAAACTAGTGGTTTTACTAACCATCAACACTTGACGCTCCTTCTTGATTTCTACCTTCGCGGTGTCAAACATTGCGAACAGCTCACGGATAATTATTTCTATCCCTGGCGTTTTATAGTTCATCACCAAGTTCTAGTAGCTTAGTGTAGTGACTTGGAGAACTATATCAATCACTATCTTATCTGGAATATCAACTCCCCTAGATTCAAGCGATTGTAGCACCCAGATAATCTGAGCACATGCTCAACGATTGAGCTATTCTCCTTAATCTTATAGGCAAAGAATCTTGTTGGAGATCTCATAACTCGCAACATGGGCACGAGCCTGAGATCCTAATTTCAGCTCTTAGAACATCTCATATGTTCTGTGACGTTCAAAACGTTTTGGATCTCAATTCTAAGTCGTAATGCATGACAAACTAAACTATCAAGTAGTCATTAGAACGTGCCTGTCAGATGTTCACAACATCTACAAACGACGCTAGAGGGGTTGGTGCACCAAGCGGTGCATTAAGGACATAAGCCTTCTGTGCAGCAATGAGGACAATCCTTAGATCATGGAGCCAGTCCGCAATATTGCTACCAACATCTTTCAACTCTATTTCTCTAGGAACATATAAAAATTCAAGGGAGCTACAGGGCGAGCAAGTAATCTACAACATAATTTGCACATACACTATTGACTATGTTCATGATAATGAGTTCAATTAATCATATTACTTAAGAACTCCCACTCAAATTGACATCCCTCCAGTCATTCGAGTGATACATGATCCAAATTCATCAACTCAAGTCCGATCATCATGTGAGTTGAGGTGGTTTCAATGGTGAACATCATCATGTTGATCATATCTACTATATGACTCATGTTCGACCTTTCGGTCTCTTGTGTTCCGAGGCCATGTCTGTACATGCTAGGCTCGTCAAGTTTAACCCGAGTGTTCTGCATGTGCAACACTGGCTTGCACCCGTTGTATGTGAACGTAGAGTCTATCACACCCGATCATCACGTGGTGTCTCGACACGAAGAACTTTCGCAACGGTGCACACTCGGGGAGAACACAATTTATCTTGAAATTAAGTGAGGGATCACCTTATAATGCTACAGTCGTCCTAAGCAAAACAAGGTGCATAAAAGGATTAACATCACATGCAAATCATAAGTGACATGATATGGCCATGAACTTGTGCTTTTATCTCCATCATGAAAGCACCGGCATGATCTCCATCGTCACCGGCATGACACCATGATCTCCATCAACGTGTTGCCATCGGGGTTCTTGCGCCCAACATGCTTCTACTACTATTTCTACCATTTAGCGATAAAGTAAAGCATTACATAGCGCTTAATGATTGGCACGCAGGTTATACAATAATTAAAGACAACCCTATGGCTCCTGCCGGTTGCCGTACTCATCGACATGCAAGTCGTGATAATCTATACATCACATGATCATCTCATACATCACATATATCACATCATGTAATTGGCCATATCATATCACAACATACCCTGGAAAAACAAGTTAGACGTCCTCTAACTGTTGTTGCATGTTTTACGTGGCTGCTACGGGTATCTGGCTAGAACAATTCTCATCTATGCAAAAACCACAACGGTGATACACTAGTTGTTTTTCAACCTTCTCAAGGACCGCCTTTGTCGAATCTGATCCAACTAAAGTGAGAGAAACTGGCACTCGCAAGCCATCTATGCAACAAGTTGCGGTCGAGGGAACCAGTCTCTCGTAAGCGTACGAGTAATGTTGGTCCAGGCCGCTTCATCTCACAATACCGCTGAACCAAAATCCGACCAAGGGAGGAAGCAATCTAAGCATCAACACTCACAAACTCTTTGTGTTCTACTCGAGATCTCATCTATACATAGACCTAGCTCTGATACCACTGTTGGGGAACGTTGCATGGGAAACAAAAAAATTCCAACGCACATGCATGATCTATCCATGGTGATGAGAATCTACGAGAGGGATAGTGGATCTACATACCCTTGTAGATCGCTAAGCAGGAAGCGTTAAGAAACGCGGTTGGTGTAGTCGAACGTCTTCGGATCCAAATCACCGAGCGTCCCGCGATCTCATCACGATCCGTCCCGCGATCCAATCACGATCCGTCCCGCGAACTCATCATGATCTGTCCGACGATCTCATCACGATCCGTCCCGCGAACTCATCATGACCCGTCCCGCGATCTCATAACGATCCGTCCCGCGATCTCGTCATGATCCGTCTCGCAATCTTGATCACGGTCCTTCCGATCTAGCGCCGAACGGACGACACCTCCGCGTTCAGCACAGGTACAGCTTGATGATGATCTCCGTCTTCTTGATCCAGCAAGAGGGAGCAGAGAGGTAGAAGAGTTCTCCGGCAGCATGACGGTGCTGCGGCGATGGTGGTGGAGCTATTTCGGCAGGGCTTCGCCTAAGCACTGCATAAAACCGATCTAGAGGAGAAACTATGCACTAGAGGAACGGGTAGCACGTGGCTGAAAATTATATGCCAAAACCCTAAAATCCTCTAGTATATATAGGAGGAGAGGAGGAGGAGTCTTGGCTGCCAAAAATACAGCCCTTGGGTCGGCCAAAGTGGGGAGGAGAGGAGGACTCCTCCTCCAATCCTAGTAGGACTAGGATTCCTCCTTTTTTTGGCCTTTTTCCCTTTAGGCTTTTTCTCCCAGGCGCATGGGCCTTGTGTGGGACTTCCACCAGCCCAAAAAAGGCTGGTATTTACTCTCCCACAGCCCATGAAGCCTCTTGGTCCAAATTACCCCTCCCGGTAGTCTCCCGGTACACTACCGGCACTCCCGGTACATTACCGATTAGCCCAAAACTTTTCCGACGACCAAAATAGGACTTCCTATATATAAATATTTACCTCCGGACCATTCCAGAGCTCCTCGTGATGTCCGGGATCTCATCCGGGACTCCGAACAACCTTCGGTCACCACCATACATAACTTTATACTACCGAAACGTTATCAAACCTTAAGTGTGCAGACCCTGCGGGTTCGAGAACTATGTAGACATGACCGAGACACCTCTACGGTCAATAACAAATAGAGTGACCTGGATGCCCATATTGGTTCCTACATATTCTACGAAGATCTTTATCGGTTGAAGCTCTATGTCAAGGATTCAGTTAATCCCGTATGATGTTCCCTTTGTTCTTCGGTATGTTACTTGCCCGAGATTCGATCGTTGGTATCTCCATACCTAGTTCAACCTTGTTACTGGCAAGTCTCTTTACTCATTCCATAATACAAGATCCCATGAGTAACACTTAGTCACATTGCTTGCAAGGCTTGTTGTGATGTTGTATTACCGAGTGGGCCCTGAGATACCTCTCCATCACACGAAGTAACAAATCCCAGTCTTGATCCATGCCAACCCAACAGACACCCTCGGAGATACCTGTACAGTACCTTTATAGTCACCCAGTTACGTTGCGACATTTGATACACACAAGGCACTCCTTCGGTGTCAGTGAGTTGCATGATCTCATGGTCATAGGAACAGATACTTGACATGCAGAAAACAGTAGCATTAAACTGAGACGATCATATGCTACATTTGTAGTTTGGGCCTTGTCCATCCCATCATTCTCCTAATGATGTGATCCCGTTATCAAATGACATCTCATGTCAATGGCTAGGAAACATTAACCATCTTTGATCAACGAGCTAATCTATTAGAGGCATACTACGGATATGGCTTTGTCTATGTATCCACACATGCATCTAAGTCTCCGATCAATACAATTATAGCATGGATAATAAACGATTATCATGAACAAGGAAATATGATAATAACTAATTTATTATTGCCTCTAGGGCATATTTCCAACAGAGGAGGATATAAGAATCTTTTTTAGCGAAACACATCTTGATTTTGTTTTTTATTTTGAGTCAATTACACCAATAATGCTAGAACTTGGCTCAAACGGTGAGTTTGGTGCTAGAACTTGTGCCATACATTGAACTGGTGCAACAACTTGGCTCGGACGTGCAAATACGGTGCAAATCATGTTTGATACAAAAAAAGGATGACTTGGCATGCCAGCGTGGCATGGGGCCCGCTGTCAGTGACTGGAAGGGAAGGTGGAATGTGTGTGGCCTTTTTATGCGAAAACCCCTTTGGTTTTTTTATTTTTCATAACAACCACTATACATGCGTAAGAAGGCATTTTATTTTTCCACTTCTATGACGCATGGGCCCAACTGTCAGTACTAAAAAATTAAATAGAAATAAGACGACCTCAACATGTCGAACTCGTGACCACCTACTGGAATGCTCAAGAGATAACAAGTCCACCACTCACATATTCTGCACAATATTGATAACAGGTCTTCATGTAGTATAAACGGGACGCATGTGAGGCTTAAATGGATTGTAAATAGTGCCGCCCATTTTGCACGCACTAGTTATTTTAAAGATATTTGTAAAACGTATGGAATAATGTTCAAATATTTACTTGTTATAATTATATTTCTTGTGTGGATGTAAATAGTAAACATAAATACGATGATTAGTAGACAAACATTTACTAAATATTCACTTGTGTATACACTTGCAGCTTATATGTAAATTATACAAAATGCTGAATACAAACATTTACTAAATATACACTTGCAACTTATATGTAAATTACACAAAATGATGTATACAGACATTTACTAAATATTCACTTGTGTATAATTTTAACTCATGATTCATATTCAAAAATGTCAACTATTTTATATAGTATCCATCATTGAATATTCATGCAAAAATTAAAATTAAAATTACGTACATTTTTATTATATAAATCATGAACTATATTGTGCGTTTAATTATTGAAATGTTTGCAATTATAGAAACATTTTTATTTGTATGTATATAATTGTATTATACATATATTTTGATTTTAAATTTTAAATTACAAATATTCATATTTATAGTTACCATTTGTTTATTTGTAAATATTATTTCAAATGTTGAATTAAGCCGCTCTTTTTCTGTGAGGGGCTTTTTTTTGTTGTTACTTTAGGCAAACTTTTCAACTACATCATGTTTAGTTATCCACTTAACACATGAATGCGTTATGGGTGAAGTGGCTAGGACCGTGTATGTGCTAGTGATATGTTGCTGGTTCGAGGAGGCACGAAGTACTCTTTTTCTTCTTAATATTTTAAAAAGGTAGATTCCACCGCAGCAAATAACGTCAGGAGCTTTTTGTGATAAATAAAAAAGTCGAGGTGGTTATCGCAAAAAACTGGCCACACGTATCGAGGTGGTTATCGCAAAAAACCTGGCCACACGTCGCCTCACTCACAGTGGGGCCCATGCCATGCTAACATGCCTAGTCAGCGGATCGGGCATATATAATTAAGACTTGCACCGTATTTGCACGCTTGAGCCAAGTTATTGCACCAGTTTGACGTATGCTGCAAGTTCTAGCACCAAAGTGACCGTTTGCGCCAAGTTCTAGCACTATTAGTGTAATTGACTCTTTTATTTTGTCAGAGAAACTTTCATCATCTGTGATGAGAGTACAAAGAACACCAGAATAAATAAAAAATAGATCAGTGGATCGTCTAGAGATGACTGCAAGCATTGGAAAGCGTCACCATCACCGCCCCTTTTCTCGCCGAAGCCGAACAAATACTATTATAATAGACAGTCGGAAAGTCTTGCTAAGGCCCTAAAAGACCATCACATCATAACATCATCCGCCTCCAATGAAAAGAAACGTAGATCAAAAGTATCAAATCCAGAAAGCGGTAGGTGGACGACCGCATTCCAACTCCTAGTGAGGCCACTTGGGGCTCGTTTGGTTACATTGGCAATCGAGCCTCGCCCAGCTAGCCTGGCTCTAGTGAGCCGGTTTGAGGGGATGCAGGTAAAAAGGCCCGATATGCACATAGTTTGGTTGCCTGTATGTACCTTAGTTGCATGAGACGACCATTTTTAACCCGACGTTCGGTTGCCCGCATTGCATTAGGCGCACATATGACATGGTGTTTGGTTGCAACCTGCATAAGTTGTTGTCACCACTTCTAACTAGTGGTAAGCTTATCGCACACAATCTGAACAACTAGTTAAAAAAATGACAGTTCATCCTAACTACTATCAAATGACAGAACAAATTATTAAGTGTCATTGGCTAAATAGGGGATAGTTTATCGGTGTTCCTGCTATCAGATCTTCATCTTCATCTTCATCTTCCTCTTCTTCTTCTGCTGCTTCTGCTTCTGTTGTTGTTGCTGCTTCTGCTTCTTCTTCCTCTTGTTCAAATCATGCACTCACCTCTGTTAAGCCACATTGCCTTTGCCCACTCCAACCTTTTGTTCTTCCAAGCTTCATTGTCAAATACCTCCACACCAGGGCCGGAGCTAACAACATGGTCAGGCTTGACCTCCTCCTCCTCATGCACGTGTTCGTCAAAGCCCCACTGGAGGATCTAGTTATACAGAATGCAACAAGCAAGAACAAGCTTAACCTGAGTGGGGTATGGGTGGAATGACTTTTGATCCAGGATCTTAAACCTATTCTGCAGAGCTCCAAATGCCCTCTCAACAGTTACTCTAAGGCTAGAGTGTTTGAGATTAAACAGCTCCTTTGCGGTCCTAGGATAATTCCTATCACTGAACTCGTTGAGATGGTACCTAGTTTTCCGGAAGGGTGGAAGAACACCCAGCCGACATGCATAGCCAGCATCTCCAAGGTAGAACTTACCGTCGGGGATGTTGATCCCATCAGGTCGAGTCATGCTGTCACTGAGAATGTTAGCATCATGCGCCGACCCCTCCGAGCCATCCAGCACATATGTGAACTTCAGATCAAAGTCAACAACAGCAAGCACATTCTGGCTTGTCACTTGTGTAGTGTTTCCTCCCCCCGTATGTTGCAGACTATGACCTAGGAACTCTGGCAGTGACATGAGTACCATCTATTGCCCCAATGCAATCCTGAAAATGGCATTAGAAGCCTGTGTTAGTGCTCAACTTGAACAATACAAGCATATCAAGCCATGAAAATTGTATATTGTCAATGCTGACCTTGAAATATAGATACCATCTTGGGCTTCCTCAAATCTTGGATGGAGTCCGGCCAGATGGTCTTTTGATCATCTCTCATCTAAGCTCCCCAACAGCAAAAAGCACCTGTTTGAAGTACCTAGAGATGGTCTCCATTGATCTCCTGAACGTGTTGTGAATGACCCTAAACCTTTGGTTATGGCCAACAACATGGAGGAACATTGCCACTTGCTCTTTCACACAGGCGTTGATGTTATCTTGTAGCAGCCCCCTGATCCTGAAGGTCTCGACAAGCTTGGCAAATGGTGCTCTTTTCATTCGAAGCATCCGCAGAGCCTCGACGTCATTGCAGTTGTAGATGTAGTTTAGATTATGGATCCTCTCCTGATCCCGGATAAACATTGGACTATAGAGGATCAAAGGTCTCCCGACACGACGAACAACTCTCTGGTGCATGAACACGACCCATGCTTGAATCACACTTATCAGTGTTGTTGCCTGAATTATCAGCCTCATCCGTGCGTCCATAACCTAGTCGACATCGACGGTTCGTTCAGTGGGAAATCGATCATACACCTTGCCTAACGGCCTAAACACCAACCTAACAAAGGGGGAGGGGGTGCTGCTTACCGGCATCGGAGACGAGGACGGCGTAGGTGTGGGGGCATGGCCAACAGCAAGGGGAGCACCAAATCCGCCGCAAACGTCGCCGCCTCTTCCGCCGCCGCTGTCGCCTCTAGCACAGAACTGAAATCGCAGCTGCCGCCAGTGGTGAGGCAGTAGAGAAGAAAGTGGCTATGGGTGAGCGAGTAGAAAGGGGGGTGCGGCTAATTTGGTGCCGGGACGACGCGCCAGATTTTCCATCTCCCGCCATTTCCCCTTGCCCTCGCGTCGCACCCGCCCATAAGACCTCGAGCCGCACTCAGGTTGGCTCGCGAGAAACTGCCGATCCGAGGGTTTCCAGCGAGCCAGGCTCTGGACTGCTTTGCGAAGCGTGTGATGCAATCCCAACAGTAAAACCAGGCAACTAAACAGGTCTCTACATTCCCGCACGGGCTTGGTTGGGCTCGATGCAGGAACCAAACGTGTCTTTGTAAACTATTGTGCGCATGTCTGCCGCCCGAAACTCGCCGTTGCGCTGGCGCTCGACCCGGAAGGTTGCCAGTCGAAGCAGCATCCGCGGGCCTGAACTCGGTGAAAATGACGTCACCCCTGCGCGTGATGGTCTCAAGGAGGCAGAACTCGGCATTGCCCATGTAAGTGAGGGTGGCAGTGAGGTGCCTCTTCCACGTATGGTTGTATACCCTGTCCTGGACGGATGTCCAGGCCGGGCATCCACGACGGCCGTCGTCGGGTGAGATGACGTGGCACACCGCGATGTACCCTTTTTGGTGTGAGCAGAGCCCGACCCACGCGTCCAGCTCACGCACGAAGTAGGCCTCCCCGTCGAATGGCAGGAGGCAGCTCCCGTGACACGTCCAGGTGAGGCGGCCGGTGTTGAAGGAGAAGGTGCCCCTGTTCGCGACGGAGAGGAAGATGGTGGATCCGTTGGGATGCGCCGCTTGGGACGAGACAATGATGGGAAGCTCGATCGGCGGCGGGCGGAGGGACTCCCACCGCCATTCACCCCAGCCACGGCGGGGCGCCGGTCCAAGTTTTTCCATCGAGGGAACAAAGTCGTAGCCGTCGAGCTCGGTCTCGAGGGTGTAGATGTCGAGGCCGACAGTTAGGAACTCGACGAGAACCTTTGGCGCGAGCAGCGGAGGGCATACGCCCACCTGCCACGTTGCGCTGTCGTACAACATGGTGCTGCGGCGGGCGTCCGCGTCCTTGTAGAAAGCAAAGATCTTGCTGCCGGTGCACACGAACTGGTCGCACTGGTCGCGGTCGGGAGATGGCATGCGGATCGCCACGCAATCATGTGGCAGCCGCCGCGCCCTGGACTTCAAGTAGTCGTCTGTGCCCGTGTCCGGTTGGATGGCGTCAACGTCCAGTTTATACACCGTGCATCCCCGTGCGTAATCATGCACGATTAGATGGAGGCGTCCCCGGCGAGGCAGCTTGGATGCGTCTGCTTCGTCCTCGGATCGCCGACGCTTCCCCATCCCGGCGCGGCGTGCAAAAGCTAGCGGCAACCTACCTGCTCCCGTTTTTCTTCCACTGTTCACAACCTAGCTCGTACGTACGTGGGGTTCTTGCTCCTTTTGCTCTCCCTACCTAGGCAAAAGTCTGAAAAAACCCTTGACTTCGTAGTCGAAGTCTGAAATAAACCCTGAATTTCAAATCCTTAAAATCAGCACCCTGTCTTATATAATCATGGTCTATCCCGGCCCTTCTTCGTTGAGAAGTCGTTTGTCTCCGCTGGGATTACACAAGTGGTAGAGACAGCCAGCAGGTCTAACGGTGGAGATGATTTGTACAAACGTTGCTGGGTTTTTCGACGAACAAGCACACGATGCGACTTCTTTGCTGGTCTAAACCTGTTGATGATTTGTTCTACACTTCTACAAAAGGCATGAACCCTTTATTAGCATCTGAACTTAAGAGGCTAAGAGCTGCTGAACTACTCTCTTATTAATTGTATTACCCTGAGTTGTGTCTTGTACTAGTAAACATGTTTTCGCGTTGCAGCGGGAAAAAAAAGAATCACACACACCTAGCATTTTATAACCCACTCAAGTCCACATTCTTCGTTTTAACATGGCGTCTCATCTGTGTTGGACTGTTGGTCATTGTTACAGAACATCAATTCTTTTTTCAAGCTAGAACGGCTACCCAACTGATCAAGCAACATGATGCATGAAGCAAACATCCATTCATAGTAACTTTCTTTTCACCCAAGAAACAATTTTCTGTTTCATTTGCAGAAGGAACAAACACAGAATAGTAAGTAGAGATCTCACATGCTACTTGGCCAGCATGAAGTGGGAGATGCCATGAACAAAGACATTGATGATGCCCTCCACTCACTCGATTGATCGACATCCACCACCACCTTCGCCCTCCGTGATAGCCCCGTGTTCCACTTCCCTATTGCAGCCATTGCCAACGCTAGCGACATCCTCCCCGATGGCATTTCGTCTAGCCGCTCGTCCGCCGCTTCTTTGCCTCCTCCCGGGCAGCGTATTAATGGGAGGGGTTAGGGAAGGTTCGCGTCTCCCGGACGGTGTATCAATATACGTGCTTAGAATTGTTTAAAAATCACTCAAATTTGCAAGTAACAAAATAAGTACTTGAATCTATGGCACAAACTAGAAATAAAAATTATAGTATAATTTCAAACAACGAGGACATGATACATACAGTGCAGCGGGAGCGGAACCATCAACGCTGGTGTTGTCGGACATGTCGTTGATGAAAAGGTTCCCGAAATGGGGAAGAAGTCGTCATCCGAAAAGTAGTTGTTGGTAGCAGTCGAGCGAGTGCGCTTCCCAAAAACCTGATCGCTCCTCTCTCGTACAGGATCACAAGAGGCGGGAGTCCGAAGGCCTATTGTTCCTTCTTGCGGTGCAAGCCGGAAGGAGGGATGGAGAAGACTTATGTGGAGACGCAATGTTCTGGAGCGGTGTAAAATCATATATTGTGACGGCGGCTAGGGTAGACGTCTCCCACTAATCAATGTGTCCGTTAATTATTATTTAATGACTCGTTATTTTTTCCAAGCGGTAAAAATATAGACAACATTTTTTTTGAAAAAGAAGGATGTATCCGCGGCCTCTACATCTGGACGATGCATGTAGCCATTTTATTAATTATTTACAAATTAATACATCGGTAAGCCTGAATCTATCATCTTGATAACATCGGTCACTACTCCTATTTGATAAATGATGCCGAATGTTCGAGTCTAATACTAAACAGACATCACATAAACACGTAACATATAATGTCGGATGCCCATCCAAGCCACAACGATAATAGCAAATTCCAACAACATGCACGTTTATTCACGCAGCTACTTATTTGGCTTAGCTAGCTAGCAACGATGCAGCTTGCGTGCAGAAGACTGAATGGTCAGTGATTGAGAACGCGTATGCACGCGTGCATGCAGTAAAGACTGAATGGCCACCTTAGTAAGTCTCCATCGACCGATCCCACTAAAAGTATATGCTTTCCGACTGGAAAACTATTCGGTTTTCCTCTAATCTCTGTCACGTGTGAAATCCTGGTAGAGGCAAACGCCTTCTCAGCCAAAAGGGCCGGGATAAGCCGGGATTACATAAGATAGGGTGCTAGTTTCAGCGATTTGGAGTTCATGATTCATTTCAGACTTCGACTACAAAATCAAGGTTTTTTTTCAGACTTTCTCCCCCTACCTATATGTACGTGGGGTTCTTGCTCCAGCCAACAGCACCTCCCCCAACCCAACGCGTCGTTCGGCTCGAAAATGGAAACGGAAACGCGTTTTCCAGAGAGGCCAGCCGGAAACGGACATCGATGGTGTGTATTCGCAAGGAAATCCAAGTAAACGCAAACGCCGTTTTCGATCCAACCAACCAACAAAGGATTCCCTTTTCTTTTCATTTCTTTTTCATCAAAAAAAAAAAACGAATTCCGCTGGGAGTGGAACCCATCCAGCCTCCAATTTGCACGCACGAGACGCCCCCAACGCTCTCTCTTCCTCGTCTTGATCGAGCTCCTACCTTTTCGCGAATACGCAAGGATTGCATATCTTTTTATTGATAGAAGGAAAAGAATTAGTACAAAAAGATACAACACATGACATGGCGAAGGCAGACGTGAACATCGTGTCCAGAACAGCGAGAAGGGGATGCTTGGCCTGAACAGAGGAAACATCACAGCTGGATCTACCAAACCCGAACCAAGAGGGGCAAAGCCAAACCAACAAGAATTTCAACATCATCCGAGCCATAACCGGGGACACCACGAGCTCGCAAGATAGCGCCTTCAAGAAGGAAGACGGCGTCGGGACGCCGTCGCTATCCGGTCTGGGGGAGCCGGACCTAGGGTTTCCCCTGAGCTCGAAGAGGGGCACAATTGAAGGCCTTGGCAGCGCCTCCAAGAAGGAAACGGCACCCACGGTCGTCCGCCGTTGTCGGCATCGGCAAGCCGAGCGGGGATCTTTTCCTGGCCTGAAGCTGGGCAATCCTATAGCCGTCGAGTCCGGAATCAATGATGAGGAAGTCAAAGTCGGTTGGAGCCACCATATTGGGAGGGGGTGGCGGAGCTGCACTTGCCGCCGGAGGGTGGCACCGCCATCGAACCCACGGGCACTAGATCTGGCAAAAAGGGAAGGCTTGAAGAGTACAGGGAGGGCAGGCGACGAAACGAATCACGCGGGTGGGTCTCGACGGCGGCATCTAGCAATGCCAACAAGCTTGGATTGGAGGGACGCAGATCCGAGTTGGTGTGGCCTTAGCCGACGGGACATCGACGAGCAGAGTGAGCTGGAGGGGACGCATCCACACGGTCACCGAGGCCGGAGATGCCCGGGAGAAGCGCCAACAGCGAGGGACACCAGAGAGACGCGGGCCCGAGGCCGCCGGGGCAGGAACAGCACCAGCAGTGATCCATCGCGAGGAGCCCCGAAACTGCCGCACCACCGAAACCTCGCCGACTCCACAAGAGAGCTGTCACCGTGGCCCGGGGGGAGGATGGCCGTCGGAGACAGGGGGCGCCCATGGCGACGGACAGGAGCGTTGGATCCGTCGCCGACCAACCAGTCCGGGCAACAGCCGGAGGAAGACGCCCGAGAAGCGCCAGATGGGATCTCGGGGTCGCAGGGACACGGATGGAGAAGGGGAGCGCGCGGAGGGAGGGTGGTCGCCCGCGGCGGCCAAGGGGGCGAGGCGAGGCAGGCCAGAGCCGCGCGGGGCCGCCGGACGGCCGGAGCCGACGCCGCCGGGCCAGAAGAGGTAACCGCCGCAGGGGGCAATCCGCGGGGAGGAGGCCGGGGACGCATCGAGCTAGATCCGCCCCGCCGCCATCTTTCTGGGGTCCAGCGCTGCTTCGTCGGTCGGCCCTCCGGCGGCGGCGAAGCGAGGAAGGTGGCGGTGGGGGCTACCTAGCGACGGCGGCTAGGGTTCCCCCCGAGTCGCCAGAGCCAGGCGACGCGGGTGGGAGGGGAGCTCCAACCTTTCCCGACCATGCACGCAACACGCTCGTTCGCCGTCGGGCGGGAATACTACCTACCTCACCTCGCCGCAGTGATTTGTTTGCACTCTTACATGCCATCCAACGTCCTCAGAGACGTTGGTGACCGAGGTCCACAAGCAGCCGTGCCGGCGACCATGCCGTCGTCAAACACGTATACCTATGCGTTTGCGTACCAGCCGATCAAGGACCATGGGACAGACAATGGAGGCTAGCTGCAGCGCTGATGACCAAGGAAAAGGCTCGGTTGCTGGCGAGGACGGATAGGTGTGCATGTTGCCGGAGCTGCGGCGAGCGACGTGACGCCGAGGTAGTTGGTCAAAGCTGACCTCTTTGGGCTGCATCCTATTGTATCCAACGCCCGATGTCCCTACCGGCGAGCTCGGCACCATCGAAGACGCCTAGGTAGTGATGGCGAGCCCTTACATGCAGTGGCGACAGGACATTAAGGCTGCCTGTGCCAGTTCAGATGGAGAAGGAGGTATGGTTGTCGGCGAGGACGAAGCGTGCGCGCGGTGAGCGACGGCCCACGTACGTGTGCGTACGGGTGTACGTGTGCATGTAATGTATACACAACCAAAAATATACACGGACTAGTGAAATGATCGTCTTATGCACGGTATTATATACAATCAATCCATCATTTTAAAGATAGACTAATTTTTTGCTTTCATGATAATACATGTCTCATTTATATCATAAAATAGTACAACTCACATACATATTGACTTGACAAAACTAAATACATAGCAAAACGATAGTCTTTGCATAAGGGTAAGGAAAACCCTATTCACCGGTCGTCCGGGTGTCGCACAAGTGCGCCGAGGACTTAGGCTGGCCCGCTTACAGCTTTACCCAGTGCGACCGGCGGTCGGGTTTTTCCCTGTTTCCACGGGCTTTTCTCGGTTTTCTTTATTTTTTTGTTTGTTTTTTCTTTTTCCATATTTTTTGTGTTTTACTTTCTTATTTTCCATTTTTCATGTTTTCCTTTCGTTTTTCAAAAATATGTTCAGAAACTAAAAAAACACGTTTTCCAAATTTTGTTCCAAATTTCACAAAATTTCCTATTTTCAGTTTTTGTTTGGAAATAAAAAATGTTAAAAATTCAAAAAAAAGAATTTCAAAATTTGTTCACTTATTTTAGCAAAAGTTCCAAAAATTCATTTTTTATTTTGTAAATTGTTCAGAATTTGACAAAAACATTTCATTTTACAATTCTGTTCACAATTACAAAAAATGTTCAGGAATTTCAAAAAATGTCCCCATTTAAGAATTTTGTTCACAAACTCAAAAAATGTTCACGCCTTTAAATTTGTTCACAAAGTTAAGAAATTTTTGGGAATTTGAGTAATTGTTCTTGGTTTCGAAGTGTGTTCATGTTTTCAAAATTTGTTCACAATTTGACAATATGTTTCTTGTATTTTAAAAGATGTATCCATTTTACATAAAAACATTCGTAATTTCATAAGATGCTCTTATATTCAAATTTGGTTCACAATTTTTCATAGAAATGTCCATGCTTTACGAAATGTACGTGGTTTCAACATTTTGTTCGCAATTTCAAAAAATGTTCCCATCTTTAAATTTTTGTTCGCTTTTCAAAAAATACGTATCTATACGTATTTTGTTTGCATATTCAAAATTTGTTCACAATTTTTCATAAAATGTTTGTGTTAAAAAAATAGTCTCATTCTCATATTTTTTTCAGGATTTTCATAAAAATGATTGTGTTTAACAAGGTTCCAGGAATTTATAAAAAACTCTTTTTAAATACACAAACAAAATCTCTTTCAAAAAGTGTATATGAATTTCAAAATTTGTCCTTGAAATTCAAAAAATACCATACAAACTTTGTAAATACGAACAATTAATTAAACTTCCAAACAAAGTTTGACACACGAATATTTTTCCTAAAATTTGTGTGCAAATAAAAAAAAGTTTCTACAGGAATTTCAAAAAAATGTTAGGATTTTTTATATTTACTAAGAATATAAAAAATATTCATGAACTCCAGAAAATGTTCTTTTTGGAAAATGTATTCTCAAATTGGAAAAGTGCTGAAGGTTTGAAAAATGTTCAGGAATTTCAAAAATGTTCGCGGTTTAAAATGTTGGTCATAAATTCAAGCAATGATCAAGAATTTCAAAAACTATTCATGGTTTCAAGTTTTAGTGCGGAATTTCATGGAATATTACATTTTTTATTTTAGTTCACCAATTCAAAAAAAGTTCGCGGTTTCAGTTTTTTGTTCGGAATATCATGAAATGTTCCCTTTTTCAAATTTATTCAGAATTTTAAAATATGTTCGTGATTTCAGTTTTTTGTTCAGAAGTTTAAAATATGTTCGTGGTTTCAAATTTGTTTGAAATTTATAATTTGTTCACAAATTCAAAAAATGCTTCCCGTTCTCGAAAACAATTTCTGCATTTTCAATTTTTTGTTAACAATTTCCGAAAATATATTCATGTTTTTCATACATTTTTTTAAATGTTCATAAATTCCAAAAAAATCTTTTTGGAAAATATGCTGTCAAATTGGAAAAGTGTTGAAGTGTCGAAAAATGTTCACGGTTTAAACTTTTGGTGACAAATTCAAGCAATGATCAATATTTAGAAAAAAAATGCAATATCTATAAATTTCGCATTTAATTTGTTTTCTCTTGTTCCTAAAAAATGTTCTGAAATTTTCAAAAACTGTTTCTAATTCTGATTTTTTTTGTGTAATTCAAAACTATTTGGAAATCTCAAATTTTCAAGAACAATTTTCATATTTTCTAAAATGTGCTCAAACAATTAAAAAAGTTCTACGCTACAATAAATATAAAATGTCACCGTGATGCTGGCCCAGTCGATCGCGGTCGCACTTCTACTTCCCTAGAGATTTGTTTCGTTGTACATGGGTTGGCCTAGTCAGGGAACTCCTATGCGGGAAGCCGACTATTTGCCGCAGCGAGCAACGTATAGGACCTTCCTAAGGGCAATGCTAGGCGCCACACGTCGACCTAAATTTGGGCTGCTCGGCGCACAGCCGTGTGATTAGGGCCATGGAACCGTTCGTTGCATGTTGTCTTCCTGAATGAACGCGTACGAAGGATCCCCCGCCGCGTCACATGCGTTCTCCCGTCGCTGCCTCTCGTTGACCGCCCTCGCCGCCGCATGCGTTCTCTCGTCGCCGTCCCTCGTCGGCTGCCCTCATTGGCTGCCCTAGTCACCGGTCCCAGCCCTCGCCGGACGTCCTCGTTATCGGCTTTGCCCCATGCAACAACCACATCCCGTGGTTGCAGCTCCTGTTAGGACCGTTGTAGTGTTGAAAATATGCCCTACAGGCAATAATAAATTAGTTATTATCATATTTCTTTGTTCAATATAATCGTTTAATATCCATGCTATAATTGTATTGATCGGAGACTTAGATGCATGTGTGGATACATAGACAAAACCATGTCCCTAGTATGCCTCTAATAGACTAGTTCGTTGATCAAAGATGGTTAAGGTTTCCTAGCCATGGACATGAGATGTCATTTGACAAACGGGATCACATCATTAGGAGAATGGTGTGATGGACAAGACCCAAACTACAAACGTAGCATATGATCGTGTCAGTTTATTGCTACTGTTTTCTGCATGTCAAGTATATGTTTCTATGACCATGAGATCATGCAACTCACGGATACCGGAGGAGTGCCTTGTGTGTATCAAACGTCGCAATGTAACTGGGTGACTATAAAGGTGATCTACAGGTATCTCCGAGGATGTCTGTTGAGTTGGCATGGATCAAGACTGGAATTTGTTACTCCGTGTGACGGAGAGGTATCTCAGGGCCCACTCGGTAATACAACATCACAATAAGCATTGCAAGCAATGTGACTAAGTGTTAGTCATGGGATCTTGTATTACGGAACGAGTAAAGAGACTTGCCAGTAACGAGGTTGAACTAGGTATGGAGATACTGACGATCGAATCTTGGGCAAGTAACATACCGAATAACAAAGGAAACATCATACGGGATTAACTGAATCCTTGACACCGAGGTTCGACCGATAAAGATCTTCGTAGAATATGTAGGAACCAGTATGGGCATCCAGGTTCTGCTATTGGTTATTGACCGTAGAGGTGTCTCGGTCATGTCTACATAGTTCTCGAACCCGCAGGGTCTGCACACTTAAGGTTCGGTGACGTTTTGGTAGTATAGAGTTATGCATGGTGGTGACCGAAGGTTTTTCGGAGTCCCGGATGAGATCCTGGACGTCACGAGGAGCTCCAGAATGGTCCGGAGGTAAAGATTGATATATAAGAAGTCCTATTTTGGTCGTCGAAAAAGTTTCGGGCTCATCGGTAGTGTACTGGGAGTGCCGGTAGTGTACCGGGAGACCATCGGGAGGGGTATTTCTACCCAAGAGGCTACATGGTCTGTGGGAGAGTAAATACCAGCCTTTTTTGGGCTGGTGGAAGTCCCACACAAGGCCCATGCGGCTGGGAAGAAAAGCCCAAAGAGAAAAAGGTGGAAAAAGGCAAAAAAGGCAAAAATAAGGAGGAGTCCTAGTCCTACTAGGATTGGAGGAGGAATCCTCCAATCCCACTAGGTTCGGCCGACCCAAGGGCTGCCTCTTTGGCAGACAAGCCTCCTCCTCCTCTCCTCCTATATATACTAGATGATTTTAGGGTTTTGGCACAGGTTTTAGCCACGTGCTGCCCGTTCCTCTAGTGCATAGTTTCTCCTCTATATCGGATTTCTACAGTGCTTAGGCGAAGCCCTGCCGGAATAGCTCCACCACCATCTTCGGAGCGCCGTCATGCTGCCGGAGAACTCTTCTACCTCTCCGCTCCCTCTTGCTGAATCAAGAAGGTGGAGATCGTCATCGAGCTGTACGTGTGCTGAACACGGGGGTGCCGTCCGTTCTGTTCTAGATCGGAAGGACCGTGATTAAGATCGCGAGACGGATCGTGATGAGTTCGCAGGACGGATGGTGATGAGTTTGCGGGACGGATCATGACGAGATCGCGGGACGGATCGTGATGAGTTCGCGGGACGAATCGTGATGAGTTCGCGGGACGGATCGTGACGAGATCGCGGGACGGATCGTGATGAGTTCGCGGGACGGATCGTGATTGGATCGCGAGACGGATCATGATGAGATCGCGGGATGCTCGGCGATTTGGATCGCGAAGACGTTCGACTACACCAACCGCGTTTCTTAATGCTTCCCTCTTAGCGATCTACAAGGGTACGTAGATCCACTCTCCCTCTCGTAGATGCTCACCACCATGGATAGATCTTGCGTGTGCGTAGGAATTTTTTTGTTTCCCATGCAACATTCCCCAACAGTGGTATTCGAACTAGGTCTATGTGTAGATGAGATCTCGAGTAGAACACAAAAGGTTTGTGGGCGTTGATGCTTAGATTGCTTCCTCCCTTGGTTGGATTTTGGTTCAACGGTATTGTGAGATGAAGCGGCCCGGACCAACATTACTCGTACGATTACGAGAGACCGGTTCCCTCGACCGCAACTTGTTGCATAGATGGATTGCGGGTGCGAGTTTCTCTCACTTTAGTTCGATCGGATTCGACAAAGGCGGTCCTTGAGAAGGTTCAAAAGCAATTAGTGTATCACCGTTGTGGTTTTTGCATAGATGAGAATTGTTCTTGCTAGATACCTGTAGCAGCCACGTAAAACATGCAACAACAATTAGAGGACGTCTAACTTGTTTTTGCAGGGTATGTTGTGATATGATATGGCCAATTACATGATGTGATATATGTGATGTATGAGATGATCATGTGATGTATAGATTATCACGACTTGCATGTCGATGAGTACGACAACCGGCAGGAGCCATAGGGTTGTCTTTAATTATTGTATGACCTGCGTGTCAATCATTAAGCGCTATTTAATGCTTTACTTTATCGCTAAACCGTAGCAATAGTAGTAGAAGCATGTTGGGCGCGACAACCCCGATGGCGACACGTTGATGGAGATCATGGTGTCTTGCCGGTGACGATGGAGATCATGCTGGTGCTTTCAAGATGGAGATCAAAAGCACAAGTTCATGGCCATATCATGTCACTTATGATTTGCATGTGATGTTAATCCTTTTATGCACCTTGTTTTGCTTAGGACTATGGTAGCATTATAAGGTGATTCCTCACTTAAATTTCAAGATGAATTGTGTTCTCCCCGAGTGTGCACCGTTGCGAAAGTTCGTCGTGTTGAGACACCACGTGATGATCGGGTGTGATAGACTCTACGTTCACATACAACGGGTGCAAGCCAGTGTTGCACATGCAGAACACTCGGGTTAAACTTGATGAGCCTAGCATGTACAGAGATGGCCTCGGAACACAAGAGACCGAAAGGTCGAACATGAGTCATATAGTAGATATGATCAACATGATGATGTTCACCATTGAAACCACCTCAACTCACGTGATGATCGGACTTGAGTTTGTGAATTTGGATCATGTATCACTCGGATGACCGGAGGGATGTCAATTTGAGTGGGAGTTCTTAAGTAATATGATTAATTGAACTCATTATCATGAACATAGTCAGTATTGTCTTTGCAAAATTATGTTGTAGATTACTAGCTCAAGCTGTAGCTCCCTTGAATTTTTATATGTTCCTAGAGAAATAGAGTTGAAAGTTGATGGTAGCAATATTGCGGACTGGCTCCGTGATCTGAGGATTGTCCTCATTGCTGCACAGAAGGCTTATGTCCTTAATGCACCGCTCAGTGCGCCAACCCCTCTAGCATTGTTTGTAGATGTTGTGAACATCTGACAGGTACGTTTTGATAACTACTTGATAGTTTAGTGCGTCATGCATTACAGCTTAGAATTGAGGCTCCAAAACGTTTTGAACGTCATGGAACATATGAGATGTTCTAAGAGCTGAAATTAGGATCTCAGGCTCATGCCCGTGTTGCGAGATATGAGATCTCCAACAAGATTCTTTGCTTGTAAGATGAAGGTGAATAGCTCAATCGTTGAGCATGTGCTCAGATTTTTTGTGTACTACAATCGCTTGAATCGAGTGGGAGTTGATCTTCCAGATAAGATAGTGATTGATATTGTTCTCCAAGTCACTTTCACTAAGCTACTAGAACTTGGTGATGAACTATAAACGCCAGGGATAGGAATAATGATCCCTGAGCTGTTCGCGATGTTTGACACCGTGAAGGTAGAAATCAAGAAGGAGCATCAAGTGTTGATGGTTAGTAAAACCACTAGTTTCGAGAAGGGCAAGGGCAAGGAGGGAAACTTCATGGATGGCAAGTCAGTTGCTGCTCCGATGAAGCAACCCAAAGTTGAACCCAAACCCGAGACTAAGTGCTTCGAGTATGAGGAGAGCGGTCGCTGAAGCGGAACAAACCTAGATACTTGGTAGATAAGAAGGCTGGCAACGTCGATAAAAGTATATTTGATATACGTGTCATTGATGTGTACCTTGCTAGTACTCCTAGTAGCACCTGGGTATTGGATACCGGTTCGTTTGCTAAATGTTAGTAACTCGAAATAAAAGCTACGAAATAAACGGAGAACTAGCTAAAGGTGAGGTGACGATGTGTGTTGGAAATATTTCCAAGGTTGATGTGATCAACATCGCACGCTCTCTCTTCCTCCGGGATTAGTGACAAACCTAAATAAATGTTATTTGGTGTTTTGCGTTGAGCATGAACGTGATTGGATCGTGTTTATTGCAACATGGTTATTCATTTAAGTTAGAGAATAATGGTTATTCTGTTGACATGAATAATACCTTCAATGGTCAAGCACCCAGTGAGAATGGTATGTTGAATCTTGGTCGTAGTAATGCACATGTTCATAACATTGATGCCAAAAGATACAAAGTTAATAATAATAGTACCACATACTTGTGGCACTGCCGCTAAATGGCATATTGGTATAAAACGCATGAAGAAACTCCATGTTGATGGATCTTTGGACTCATTCGATTTCGAATCGGTTGAGACATGCGAACCATGCCTCTTGGTCAAGATGACTAAGGACCCCGTTTTCTGGTTTGATGGAGCAGGGAAGTGACTTATTGAAAATGATACATGTTGATTTATGCAATCCAGTGAGTCTTATAGCGTGCGGTGGATATTGTTATTTACCTTCACTGATGATTTGAGTAGATATAGTGTAAATTTGCTTAATGAAACACAAGTCTAAATCGTTTGAAAGGTTCAAGAAAATTCAGAGTGAAGTTTAAGATCATCGTGACAAGAAGATAAAAATGTCTACGATATGATCGTCGAGATGGATATCTGAGTTGCGAGTTTGGCATACAACTTTAGACAATGTGAAAATTGTTTCACAACTCACGCCACCTAGAATACCATAGTGTGATGGTGTGTCCGAACATCATAGTCATGCTCTATTGGATATGGTGCATGCTATGATGTCTCTTATCGTTTTGTTACTATAATTTTGGGGTTATGCATTAGAGACAACTACATTCACTTTAAATAGGGCACCATCTAAATCTGTTGAGATGACACCGTGTGAATTATGGTTTGATAGAAACCTAAGCTGTCATTTCTTAATGTTTGGGGCTGCGACGCTTGTGTGGAAAATGTTTTCACCTAATGAGCTCGAACCCAAAGCGGACAAATGCATCTTCATAGAATACCCTAAGAACAGTTGGGTGAACCTTCTATCTCAGATCCAAGCATAAAATGTTTGTTGCTAAAACTGGGTCCTTTCTCGAGAAAAAGTTTCTCTTGAAAGAATTGAGTGGGAGGAGGATAGAACTTGATGAGGTTATTGAACCTCTGTTTCAACCAGAGAGTACCACATCGTAGGAAGTTGTTTCTGTGAAGCCTACGTTAGTTGAAGAGGAAGTTAATGATGATGATCATGAAGCTTCGGATCAAGTTATTATCGAACCTCGTAGATCGACAAGGACGTGTACTGCTCCTGAGTGGTGCGGCAACCCTGTCTTAGAGGTCAAGTTGTTGGACAACGATGAACCTACGAACTATGGAGAAGCAATGATGGGCACGGAAACCAACAAATGGTTAGAGGCCATGAAATCCGAGAAAGGATCCATGTATGAAAACCAAGTATAGACTTTGGTGGACTTCCTCGTTGGACGGCAGGTCGTTAAGTACAAATGGATCTTTGAAATGAAGACATACGCTGATGGTAAATGTCACCATTTGTAAAGCTCGACTTGTTGCAAAGAAGTTTACGACAAGTTCAAGGAGTTGACTGCGATAAGACTTTCTCACTCTTAGCGATGCTAAAATCTGTTGAAATAATGTTAGCAGTTGCCGCACTTTCAATTATGAAATCTGGCAGATGGATGTCAAAACATCGTTTCCTTAACGGTTTACTTGAGGAAAGGTTGTATGTGATACAACCAGAAGGTTTTGTCAGTCCTAAGGATGCTAAAAGGTGTGCAAGCTTCAGTGATCCTTTTATAGACTGAAGCAAGCATCTCGGAGTTGGAATGTACACTTTGATGAGGTGATCAAAGTTTTTGAGTCTATACAAAGTTTATGAGAAACTTGTATTTGCAATAAAGTGAGTGGGAGCACCATAGAGTTTCTTATAAGTATATGTGGATGACATATTGCTATTCGGAAATACTGTGGAATTTCTGGAAAGCATAAACAGTTGTTTGAAAAGTGATTTTCAAAGGAAGACCTGAATAAAGCTACCTAATTGTTGAGCATCAAGATCCATAAAGATAGATCAAGATGTTTGATAAGACTTTCAATGAGTACATACCTTGACAAGATTTTGAAAGAGTTCAAAATGGATTAGTCAGAGAGAAGTGTTCTCGCCTGCTTTGTAAGGTGTGAAGTTGAGTGAGACTCAAAGCTCGACCACGGCAGAAGAAAGAGAAAGGACGAATGTCATCCCCTATGCCTTAGCCATAGGCTCTGTATAGTATGCCATGCTGTGTACCGCACCTGTGTGTGTCTTGCCATGAGTCCGTCAAGGGGTACAAGAGTGATCCAGGAGTGGATCACTGGACAACGGTCAAGATTATCCTTAGTAACTAAAAGACTAAGGAGATGTTTCTTGATTATGGAGGTGATAAAGAGTTCGTCGTAAAGATTTACGTTGATGCATGCTTTAACACCAATCCGGATGACCCGTAGTAGCAATCTGGATACATATAGTGGAGCAAGCATTTAGAATAGTACCAAGTGGAGTGTGGTAGCAATGTTTACAGTTTGACATAGAGATTTGCAAAGTACACATGGATCTGAATGTCGCAGACCCGTTGACTATAAGACCTCTCTCACATGCAAAGCATGATCGAGCCCCAGAACTCATTGGGTGTTAGATTCATAATAATGCGAATCACATGGTGATGTGAACTAGATTATTGACTCTAGTGCAAGTGGGAGACTGTTGGAAATATGCCCTAGAGGCAATAATAAATTAGTTATTATCATATTTCCTTGTTCATGATAATCGTTTATTATCCATGCTACAATTGTATTGATCGGAGACTTATATGCATGTGAGGATATATAGACAAAACCATGTCCCTAGTATGCCTCTAATAGACTATGCGATCTCATTGGGATCCGTCCCGTGAACTCATCTCGACCCATCCTGCGATCTCATCACGATCTGTCTCACGATCTTGATCATGGTCCTTTCGATCTAGCGCCGAACGGACGACACCTCCGCGTTCAGCACACGTACAGCTCGATGACGATCTCTGCCTTCTTGATCCAGCAAGAGGGAGCAGAGAGGTAGATGAGTTCTCCGGCAGCGCAACGGCATTGCGGCGATGGTGGTGGAGCTATTCCAGCAGGGCTTCGCCTAAGCACCGCTGAAAACCGATCTAGAGGAGAAACTACGATCTAGAGGAGAGGCAACACGTGGCTGTTTTCTGTGTCTCAAAACCCTCAAAACCTTTACTATATATAGGAGGAGAGAGGGAGGAGGCTGGCGCACAAGGGCCAGCCCTTTGGCCTCTTGCGCAAGGAGGAGAGGAGGAATCCTCCTCCAATCCTAGTAGGACTAGGACTCCTTCCTTTTTTAGCCTTTTTGCCCTTTTCCACCTTTTTCTCTTTGGGCGTTTCTTCCCACCGGCATGGGCCCTTTGTGGGACTTACACCAGCCCAATAAGGGCTGGTATTCATCCTCCCACAGCCCATGTATCCCCTTGGGTCGAAATACCCCTCCCGATGGTCCCCCGGTACACTACCGGCACTCCCAGTACACTACCGATGAGCCCAGAACTTTTCCGGCGACCAAAACAGGACTTCCTATATATCAATCTTTATCTCCGGACCATTCCGGAGCTCCCCGTGATGTCCGGGATCCCATCTGGGACTCCGAACAACCTTCGGTCACCACCATACATAACTCTATACTACCGAAACGTCACCGAACCTTAAGTGTGCAGACCCTGCGGGTTCGAGAACTATGTAGACATGACCGAGACACCTCTACGGTCAATAACCAATAGCGGGACCTGGATGCTCATATTGGTTCCTACATATTCTATAAAGATCTTTATCAGTCGAACCTCTATGTCAAGGATTCAGTTAATCCCGTATGATGTTCCCTTTGTTCTTCGGTATGTTACTTGCCCGAGAATCGATCGTCGCTATCTCCATACCTAGTTCAACATCGTTACCGGCAAGTCTCTTTACTCATTCCGTAATACAAGATCATGCGTCTAACACTTAGTCACATTGCTTGCAAGGCTTATTGTGATGTTGTATTATCGAGTGGCCCTGAGATACCTCTCCGTCACACGGAGTAACAAATCCCAGTCTTGATCCATGCCAACCCAACAGACACCCTCGGAGATACCTGTAGAGCACCTTTATAGTCACCCACTTATGTTGCAACGTTTGATACAAACAAGGTACTCCTCCGGTGTCAGTGAGTTGCATGATCTCATGGTCATAGGAACATATACTTGACATGCAGAAAATAGTAGCAATAAACTGACACGATCATATGCTACGTTTGTAGTTTGGGTCTTGTCCATCACATCATTCTCCTAATGATGTGATCTCGTTTCCAAATGACATCTCATGTTCATGACTAGGAAACCATAGCCATCTTTGATCAACGAGCTAGTCTATTAGAGGCATACTAGGGACTTGGTGTTGTCTATGTATCCACACATGTATCTGAGTTTCTGATCAACACAATTATAGCATGGATAATAAATGATTATGATGAACAAGGAAATATGATAATAACCAATTTATTATTGCCTCTAGGGCATATTTCCAATAGTCTCCCACTTGCACTAGAGGCAATAATCTAGTTCACATCACCATGTGATTCGCATTGTTATGAATCTAACACCGAATGAGTTCTGGGGTTCGATCATGCTTTGCATGTGAGAGAGGTATTATAGTCAACAGGTCTGCGACATTCAGATACGTGTGTACTTTGCAAATCTCTATGTCAAACCTTAAACACTGCTACCACACTCCACTTGGAGCTATTCCAAATGGCTGCTCTACTATACGTATCCGGATTGCTACTAAGACCCATCCAGATCAGTGTTAAAGCTTGCATCGACGTAACTCTTTACGACGAACTCTTTCTCACCTCCATAACCGAGAAACAATTTCCTTAGTCTTTTAGTCACTAAGGATATCTTGACTGTTGTCCAATGATCCACTCCTGGATCACTCTTGTACCCCTTGACAGACTCATGGCAAGGCTTCTGGTTGTATCTCATACAACCTTTCCTTAAGGAAGGAAACGATGTTTTGACATCCATCTTCCAGATTTCATAATTGAAAATGCGGCAACTGCTAACATAATTCCAACAGACTTTAGCATCGCTACGAGTGATAAAGTCTCATCGCAGTCAACTCCTTGAACTTGTCAGAAACTTCTTTGCGACAAGTCGAGCTCTATAAATGGTGACATTTACCATCAGCATCTGTCATCATCTCAAAGGTCCATTTGTACTCGACGACCTGCCGTCCAACGAGCAAGTCTACCAAAGTTTATACTTGGTTTTCATACATGGATCCTTTCTCCGATTTCATGGCCTCTAACCATTTGTTAGAATCCGGGCCCATCATCGCTTCTCCATAGTTCGTAGGTTCATCGTTGTCCAACAACATGACCTCCAAGACAGGGTTGTCGTACCGCTTAGGAGCAGTACACATCCTTGTCGACCTACGAGGTTCGATAGTAATTTGACCCGAAACTTCATGATCATCATCATTAACTTCCTCTTCAACTAACGTAGGCTTCACAAAAACATCTTCCTGCACTGCGCTACTCTCTGATTGAACAAAGGTTCAACAACCTCATCAAGTTCTATCTTCCTCCCACTCAATTCTTTCGAGAGAAACTCTTTCTCGAGAAAGGACCCAGTTTTAGAAAAAAACATTTTATGCTTGGATATGAGATAGAAGGTTCACCCAACTATTCTTAGGGTATTCTGTGAAGATGCATTTGTCTGCTTTGGGTTCGAGCTTATTAGGTGAAAACATTTTCCACACAAGCGTCGTAGCCCCAAACATTAAGAAATGACAACTTAGGTTTCTATCAAACCCTAATTCACACGGTGTCATCTCAACAGATTTAGATGGTGCCCTATTAAAGTGAATGTAGTTGTCTCTAATGCATAACCCCAAAATTATAGTAGCAAAACGATAAGGGACAGCATAGCCCGCACCATATCCAATAGAGTACGGCTATGACATTTGGACACACCATCACACTATGGTGTTTCAGGTGGCGATAGTTGTGAAACAAATTTCACATTGTTTAAAGTTGAATACCAAACTCGTAAATCAGATATTCACCTCCATGATCATATCGCAGACATTTTTTATCTTCTTGTCACGATGATCTTAAACTTCACTCTGAATTTGCTTGAACCTTTAAAACGATTCAGACTTGTGTTTCATTAAGTAAATATACACTATATCTACTCAAATCATCAGTGATGGTAAGAAAATAATGATATCCACCGCACGCTACAAGAATCATTGGATTGCATACATCAACACGTATCATTTCCAATAAATCACTTGCCCGCTCCATCAAACCAGAAAACAGGGTCCTTAGTCATCTTGCCCAAGAAGCATGGTTCGCATGTCTTAACCGATTCGAAATCGAATGAGTCCAAAGATCCATCAACACGGAGTTTCTTCATGCGATTTATACCAATATGACATTTAGTAGCAGTGCCACAAGTATGTGGTACTATCATTACTAACTTTGTATCTTTTGGTATTAATGTTATGAACATGTGCACTACTACGATCAAGATTCAACAAACCATTCATTGCTTGCATGACCATTGAAGGTATTATTCATGTAACCAGAATAACCATTATTCTCTAACTTAAATGAATAACCATGTTGCAATAAACACGATCTAATCATGTTCATGCTTAACACAAACACCAAATAACATTTATTTAGGTTTGTCACTAATCCCGAATTAAGAGAGAGCGTGCGATGTTGATCACATCAACCTTGGAAACATCTCCAACACACATCGTCACCTCACACTTAGCTAGTCTCTATTTATTCCATAGCTTTTACTTTGAGTTACTAACATTTAGCAACCGAAGCGGTATCCAAAACCCAGGTGCTACTAGGAGTACTCGCAAGGTACACATCAATAACACGTATATCAAATATACTTCTGTCGATGTTGCTAGCCTTCTTATCTACCAAGTATGTAGGGTTGTTCCGCTTCAACGATCGCTCTCCTCATAATAGAAGCACTTAGTCTCGGGTTTTCGGTTCAACTTTGGGTTGCTTCACTGGAGCAGCAACTGACTTGCCATCCATGAAGTTTCCCTCCTTGCCCTTGCCCTTCTCGAAACTACTGGTTTTACTAACCATCAACACTTGATGCTCCTTCTTGATTTGTACCTTCGCAGTGTCGAACATCGTGAACAGCTCAGGGATCATCATTTCCATCCCTGGTATAGTTATAGTTCATCACGAAGTTCTAGTAGCTTAGTGATAGTGACTCAGAGAACTATATCAATCACTTTCTTATCTGGAAGATCAACTCCCACTCGATTCAACCGATTGTAGAACCCAGACAATCTGAGCACATGCTCAACGATTGAGCTATTCTCCTTCATCTTGCAGGCAAAGAATCTAGCTGGAGATCTCATATCTCACAACACGGGCATGAGCCTGAGATCCCAATTTCAGCTCTTAGAACATCTCATATGTTCCGTGATGTTCAAAACGTTTTGGAGCCTCAATTCTAAGTTGTAATGCATGACACACTAAACTATCAAGTAGTCACCAGAACATGTCTGTCAGACGTTCACGACATCTACAAACGACGCTAGAGGGGGTGTTGCACCGAGCGGGGCATTAAGGACATAAGCCTTCTGTGTAGCAATGAGGACAATCCTCAGATCACGGACCCAATCCGCAATATTGCTACCATCATCTTTCAACTCTATTTCTCTAGGAACATATAAAAATTCAAGGGAGCTACTGCATGAGCTAGTAATCTACAACATAATTTGCAAAGACACTACTGACTATGTTCATGATAATGAGTTCAATTAATCATATTACTTAAGAACTCCCACTCAAACTGACATCCCTCCGGTCATTCGAGTGATACATGATCCAAATTCACCAACTCAAGTCCGATCATCACGTGAGTTGATGTGGTTTCAACGGTGAACATCATCATGTTGATCATATCTTCTATATAACTCATGTTCGACCTTTCGGTCTCTTGTGTTCCGAGGCCATGTCTGTACATGCTAGGCTCATCAAGTTTACCCCAAGTGTTCTGCATGTGCAACATTGGCTTGCACCCATTGTATGTGAATGTAGAGTCTATCACACCCGATCATCACGTGGTGTCTTGACACGACGAACTTTCGCAACGGTGCACACTCGGGGAGAACACAATTCATCTTGAAATTTAAGTGAGGGATCACCTTATAATGCTACCGTTGTCCTAAACAAAACAAGGTGCATAAAAGGATTAACATCACATGCAAATCATAAGTGACATGATATGGCCATGTGCTTGTGCTTTTGATGTCCATCTTGAAAGCACCGGCATGATCTCCATCGTCACCGACATGACACCATGATCTCCATCATCTTGATCTCCATCAACGTGTCGCCATCGGGGTTGTCACGACCACCATTCTTCTACTACTATTGCTACCGTTTAGCAATAAAGTAAAGCATTACATAGCGCTTAATGATTGGCACGCAGGTCATACAATAATTAAAGACAACCCTATGGCTCCTACCGGTTGCCGTACTCATCGACATGCAAGTCGTGATATTCTATTCAAAACATGATCATCTCATACATCACATATATCTCATCATGTAATTGGCCATATCACATCACAACATACCCTGCAAAAACAAGTTAGACATCCTCTAATTGTTGTTGCATGTTTTACGTGGCTGCTACTGGTATCTAGCAAGAACAATTCTCACCTACGCAAAACCACAACGGTGATACATAAATTGCTTTTCAACATTCTCAAGGACCGCCTTTGTCAAATCCGATCCAACTAAAGTAGGAGAAACAGACACCCACCAGCCATCTTTGTGCAACAAGGTTACACGTCAGTCGATGGAACCGGTCTCTCGCAAGCGTACGAGTAAGGTTGGTCCGGGCCGCTTCATCCCACAATACCGTTGAACCAAAAAACAACCAAGGGAGGAAGCAATCTAAGCATCAACGCCCACAAACTCTTTGTGTTCTACTCGAGATCTCATCTACACATACACCTAGCTCATGATGCCACTATTGGGGAATGTTGCATGGGAAACTATTTTTTTTCCTATGCACACGCAAGATCTATCCATGGTGATGAGCATCTACGAGAGGGGGAGTGGATCTACATACCCTTGTAGATCTCTAAGCGGGAAGCGTTAAGAAATGCGGTTGGTGTAGTCGAACGTCTTCACGATCCAAATCGCCAAGCGTCCCGTGATCTCATTATGATCCGTCTCGTGATCCAATCACGGTCCTTCCAATCTAGCGCCAAACGGACGACACCTCCGCGTTCAGCACACGTATAGCTCGATGACGATCTCTGCCTTCTTGACCCAGCATGAGGGAGCGGAGAGGTAGATGAGTTCTCCGGCAGCGTGACGGTGTTGCGGCGATGGTGGTGGAGCTATTCCAGCAGGGCTTCGCCTAAGCACCGCTGAAAACCGATCTAGAGGAGAAACTACGATCTAGAGGAGAGGCAGCACGTGGCTGTTTTCTGTGTCTCAAAACCCTCAAAACCTCTACTATATATAAGAGGATAGAGGGAGGAGTCTTGCGCACAAGGGCCAGCCCTTTGGCCTCTTGCACAAGGAGGAGAGGAGGAATCCTCCTCCAATCCTAGTAGGACTAGGAGTCCTTCCTTTTTTAGCCTTTTTGCCTTTTTCCACCTTTTTCTCTTTGGGCTTTTCTTCCTAGTTGCATGGGCCCTTTGTGAGACTTCCACCAGCCCACTAAGGGCTGGTATTCATCCTCCCACAGCCCATGTAGCCCCTTGGGTCGAAATACCCCTCCCGATGGTCCCTCGATACACTACCAGCACTCCCGGTAAACTACCGATGAGCTCGGTACTTTTCCGGTGACCAAAACATGACTTCCTATATATAAATCTTTACCTATGGACCATTCCGGAGCTCCTCGTGATGTCCGGGATCTCATCCGGGACTCCGAACAACCTTCGGTCACCACCAGACATAACTCTATACTACCAAAACGTCATCGAACCTTAAGTGTGCAGACCCTGCGGGTTCGAGAACTATGTAGACATGACCGAGACACCTCTATGGTCAATAACCAATAGCAGGACCTGGATGCCCATATTGGTTCCTACATATTCTACGAAGATATTTATCGGTCAAACCTCTATTTCAAGGATTCAGTTAATCCCGTATGATGTTCCCTTTGTTCTTCGGTATGTTACTTGCCCGAGATTCGATCGTCGGTATCTCCATACATAGTTCAACCTCGTTACTGGCAAGTCTCTTTACTCGTTCCATAATAAAGGATCCCATGTCTAACACTTAGTCACATTGCTTGCAAGGCTTATTGTGATGTTGTATTACCGAGTGGGCCCTGAGATACCTCTCCATCACACGGAGTAACAAATCCCAGTCTTGATCCATGCCAGACCAACAGACACCCTTGGAGATACCTGTAGAGCACCTTTATAGTCACCCAGTTATGTTGTGACGTTTGATACACACAAGGTACTCCTCCAGTGTCAGTGAGTTGCATGATCTCATGGTCATAGGAACATATACTTGACATGTAGAAAACAGTAGCAATAAACTGACACGATCATATGCTACGTTTGTAGTTTGGGTCTTGTCCATCACATCATTCTCCTAATGATGTGATCCCGTTACCAAATGACATCTCATGTTCATGACTAGGAAACCATAGCCATCTTTGATCAACGAGCTAGTCTATTAGAGGCATACTAGGGACATGGTGTTGTCTATGTATCCACACATGTTCTGAGTTTCCGATCAACACAATTATAGCATTGATAATAAATGATTATAATGAACAAGGAAATATGATAATAACCAATTTATTATTGCCTCTAGGGCATATTTCCAACAGTTCTGCCTGGGAAACTTCCCTCCCGGGTGGGCAATCAAAGCCATCGTCATCACCAACGATCCTCTCACCGAGAGAGGTTCAACCTCCATCAACATCTTCACCAGCATCGTCTGATCTCCAAACCCTAGTTCATCTCTTGTATCCGATCTTTGTCTCAAACCTCAAATTGGTACCTGTGGGTTGCTAGTAGTGTTGATTACTCCTTGTAGTTGATGCTAGTTGGTTTACTTCGTGGAAGGTTATATGTTCAGATCCTTTATGATAATTAATAATCCTCTAATCTTGAACATGAACATGTTTCGTGAGTAGTTACGTTTGTTCTGAGGACATGGGATAAGTCTTGTTATAAGTAATCATGTGAATTTGGTATTCATTCGATATTTTGATGAGATGTATGTTGTCTCTCCTCTACTGTTGTTATGTGGACGTCGACTACATAACACTTCACCATTAGTTGGGCCTAGGGGAAGGCATTGGGAAGTAATAAGTAGATGATGGGTTGCTAGAGTGACAGAAGCTTAAACCATAGTTTATGCGTTGCTTCGTAAGGGGCTGATTAGGATCCACATGTTTCATGATATGGTTAGGTTTACCTTAATTCTTCTTTCATAGTTGCGGATGCTTGCGAGGGGGTTAATCATAAGTGGGAGGTTTGCCCAAGTATGGGCAGCACCCAAGCACCGGTGCACCCACATATCAAATTATCAAAGTAACAGACGCTAATCAAATGAGCATGATGAAAACTAGCTTGACAGAAATTCCCATGTGTCCTCGGGAGCGCTTTGTTTTATATAAGAGTTTGTCTAGGACTGTCCTTTGCTCCAAAAAGTATTGGGCTACCTTGCTGCACCTTTGCTGCACTTGTTAGTTGTTACTCGTTATGAATTATCTTATCACAAAACTATCTGTTACCGGTAATTTTAGTGCTTGCAGAGAATACCTTACTGGAAACCGCTTGTCATTTCCTTTTGCTCCTCATTTGGTTCAACGATCTTACTTATCAAAAGGACTACAATAGATACCCTATACTTGTGGGTCATCAAGACTCTTTTCTGGCGCTGTTGCCGGGGAGTGAAGCACCTTTGTTAAGGAAAAATTTATATAG
Organism: Hordeum marinum; assembly: GCA_022496015.1. Lineage (NCBI taxonomy): Eukaryota > Viridiplantae > Streptophyta > Magnoliopsida > Poales > Poaceae > Hordeum > Hordeum marinum. Next base: position 442,423,188 of record CM039675.1, on the reverse strand, counting down.
TGTGCTGAAATTTACTGTCACTTGTCACTATGGAAAGTAATCCTTTGAGGGCTTGTTCGGGGTATCTTCACCTCGATCGGAAACACAAAGAGTTGTCCCTCAACCTACTGAACCTACTAAAAATATTTATTATGAAATTCCTTCGAGTATGATAGAGAAACTGCTGGCTAATCCTTATGCAGGAGATGGAACATTACATCCTGATTTGCATCTAATCTATGTGGATGAAGTTTGTGGATTATTTAAGCTTGCAGGTCTGCCCGAGGATCACATCAAGAAGAAGGTCTTTCCTTTATATTTGAAGTAAAAGGCATTTACATGGTATAGGCTATGTGATGATATTGGATCATGGAGCTACAACCGATTGAAGATGGAATTTCATCAGAAGTTCTATCCTATGCATCTAGTTCATCGTGATCAGAATTATATTTATAATTTTTGGCCTTGTGAAGGAGAAAGAATCCCTCAAGCTTGGGGGAGTCTTAAGTCAATGTTATATTCATGCCCCAATCATGAGCTCTCGAGACAAATTATTATTCGGAATTTTTATGCTCGGCTTTCTCATAATGATCAATCCATGCTCGATACTTATTGTGCTAGTTCCTATATGAATAAACATATTGACTTCAAATGGGATTTATTGGAAAGAATTAAACAAAACTCCTAAAATCGGGAACTCGACGAAGGTAAGGAGTCAGGTATGAACCTTAAGTTTGATTGTGTTAAATCTTTCGTAGATGCCAATGCTTTTCATGAATTTAGCACTAAATATTGACTTGACTCTGAGATAGTTGCTTCTTTTTGTGAATCTTTTGCTGCTCATGTTGATCTCTCCAAGGAGAAGTGGTTTAAATATCATCCTCCCATTGAAGTGAAAGTAGTTGAACCTATTAAAGTTTAAGAGAAAACTGTTACTTATAATGTTGATCCTGTTATTCCCACTGCTTATATTGAGAAACCACCTTTCCCAGTTAGAATAAAGGAACATGCTAAAGCTTCAACTGTTGTTCGTAAGAGCTGTGCTAGAACACCTACACCCCCTGAGAAAATTAAAGTTGAGCCTAGTATTGCTATGGTTAAGGATCTCTTGGTTGATAATATTGATGGGCATGTTATTCAATTTTGTGATGAAGCTACTAGAATTGCTAAACCTGATGCTAAAGATAAACATAGACCCATTGTTGGCACGCCTGTTGTTTCTATTAAATTAGGAGATCATTGTTACCATGGCTTATGTGATATGGGTGCTAGTGTGAGTGCAATTCCCTTTTCCTTATATAAAGAGATTACGAATGATATTGCACCAGCCGAGTTAGAGGAAATTGATGTTACAATTAAGCTTGCTAATAGAGACACTATATCACCAGTTGGGATTATTAGAGATGTTGAAGTCTTGTGTGGGAAAATAAAATATCCTACTGATTTTCTTGTTCTTGGTTCCCCACAAGATGATTTTTGTCCCATTATATTTGGTAGATCCTTCTTGGATACCGTTAATGCCAGGATAGATAGTGAGAAGGAAACGGTTACCGTAAGTTTTGGGGATACGTCTCATGAGTTTAATTTCTCTAAATTTGGTAGACAACCCCATGATAAAGAATTATCTAGTAAGGATGAAATTATTGATCTTGCTTCTATTGTTGTTCCTCCTATTGATCATTTAGAGCAATATTTGCTAGGCCATGAAAATGATATGCATATGCATGAAAGGAATGAAATAGATAGGATTTTCTTTGATTAGCATCCTATTCTGAAACACAACTTGCATGTTGAAATACTTGGGGATCCTCCTCCACCCAAGAGTGATCCTGTGTTTTAGCTTAAACAATTACCATATAATTTGAAATATGCTTATCTTGATGAAAAGAAGATATATCATGTTATTATTAGTGCTAACCTTTCAGAGCATGAAGAATAGAGATTATTGAAAACTCCGGGGAAGCACCATGCTGCTATTGGATATACTCTTGATGATATTAAGGGAATTAGTCCCACTCTATGTCAGCACAAAATTAAAATGGAGCCTGATGCTAAACCAGTTGTTGATCGCCAACGACGGTTGAATCCTAAAATTAAGGAAGTGGTAAGAAATGAAATATTAAAGCTTCTGGAGGCAAGTATCATTTACCCTATTGCTAATAGTAGATGGGTTAGTCCCGTTCATTGTGTCCCTAAGAAAGGAGGTATCACCGTAGTTCCTAATGATAAAAATGAATTGATCCTGCAAAGAATCATTACAAGTGATAGAATGGTAATTGATTTTATGAAATTTAATAAAGCTACTAGAAAAGATCATTACCCTCTACCTTTCATTGATCAAATGCTAGAAAGATTATCCAAACACACACATTTCTGCTTTTGAGATGGTTATTCTGGTTTCTCTCAAATACCTGTGTCAAAAGAGGACCAAGAGAAAACAACCTTTACCCGCCCTTTTGGTACCTTTGCTTATAGATGTATGCCTTTTGGTTTATGCAATGCACTTGCTACCTTGCAAAGATGCATGACTGCTATATTCTCTGATTTTTGTGAAAGGATTGTTGAGGTTTTCATGGATGATTTTTCCGTTTACGGAAGTTCTTTTGATGATTGTTCGAGCAACCTTGATCGAGTTTTGCAGAGATGTGAAGAAACTAATCTTGTCTTGAATTGGGAGAAGTGCCACTTTATGGTGAATGAAGGCATTGTCTTGGGATATAAAATTTCCGAAAGAGGTATTGAAGTTGATAAGGCTAACGTTGATGCTATTGAAAAAATGTCGTGCCCTACGGATATCAGAGGTATAAGAAGTTTCCTTGGTCATGCTGGTTTCTATAGGAGATTTATTAAAGATTTCTCTAAGAATTCTTGGCCTATCACTAATCTCTTGCAAAAAGATGTTCCATTCGTTTTTGATGATGATTGCGTAGAAGCTTTTGAAATTCTTAAGAATGCCTTGATTTCTACACCTGTTGTTCAACCACCTGATTGGAACATACCCTTTGAAATTATGTGTGATGCTAGTGATTATGCCGTTGGTGCTGTCCCAGGACAAAGAGTTGGTAAGAAATTAAATGTTATTCATTATGCTAGCAAAACTCTAGGCAGTGCTCAAAGAAACTATGCTACCACTGAAAAAGAATTTTTAGCAGTTGTGTTCGCTTGAGATAAGTTTAGACCCTATATTATTGATTCTAGAGTAACTGTTCACATTGATCATGCTGCTATTAAATATCTGATGGAAAAGAAAGATGCTAAACATAGACTTATCAGGTGGGTTCTTCCGCTACAAGAATTTGATTTGCATATTGTTGATAGAAAGGGTGTTGATAATCCCGTAGCAGATAACTTGTCTAGGTTAGAGAATGTTCTTGATGACCCACTACCTATTGATGATAGCTTCCCTGATGAACAATTAGCTGTCATAAATGCTTCGCATAATACTCCTTGGTATGCTCATTATGATAATTACATTGTCGCTAAATTTATACCGCCTAGTTTCACATACCAGCAAAAGAAAAAGTTTTTCTATGATTTAAGACATTACTTCTGGGATGACCCATACATTTATAAAGAAGGAGTAGATGGTGTTATTAGACGTTTTGTACCTGAGCATGAACAGGAACAGATCCTACAGAAGTGTCATTCTGAGGCCTATGGATGACACCACGCTGGAGATAGAACTGCACATAAGGTATTACAATATGGTTTTTATTGGCCTACTCTCTTCAAGGATGCTCATAAGTTTGTCTTGACATGTGACGAATGTCAAAGAATTGGCAATATTAGTAGACGTCACGAAATGCCTATGAATTACTCTCTTGTTATCGAACCATTTGATGTTTGGGTTTTTGATTTTATGGGACCTTTTCCAACGTCCAACGGGTATACTCATATTTTAGTTGCTATTGATTATGTTACTAAGTGGGTATAAGATATTCCAACTAGTAGTGCTGATCATAACACCTCTATTAAGATGCTTAAAGAAGTTATTTTCCCTAGATTTGGAGTCCCCAGATATTTAATGACTGATGGTGGTTCACATTTTATTCATGGTGCTTTCCGTAAATTGCTTGCTAAGTATGATGTTAATCATAGAATTGCATCTCCTTATCATCCTCAGTCTAGTGGTCAAGTAGAATTAAGCAATAGAGAAATTAAATTGATCTTGCAAAATACGGTTACTAGATCTAGGAAGAATTGGTCTAAGAAACTTGACGATGCATTATGTGCTTATAGAACTGCTTATAAGAATCCTATGGGTATGACTTCGTACAAAATGGTTTATGGTAAAGCATGTCACTTACCTCTAGAGCTAGAGCATAAAGCTTATTGGGCAATCAAAGAGCACAACTATGATTTCAAACCTGCTGGTGAGAAGAGGTTATTTGACATTAGCTCACTTGATGAATGGAGAACTCAGGCCTATGAGAATGCCAAGCTGTTTAAAGAGAAAGTTAAGAGATGGCATGATAAAAGGATACAAAAGCGTGAATTTAGTGTAGGTGATCATGTCTTGCTATACAATTCTCGGTTAAGTTTTTTTGCAAGAAAACTTCTCTCTAAATGGGAAGGACCATACATTGTCGAGGAGGTATATCGCTCTGGTGCCATCAAGATCAACAACGCTGAAGGCACAAATCAGAAGGTGGTAAACGGGCAAGGAATCAAACATTATATCTCAGGTACTCCCATTAATGTTGAAACCAATGTTATCAATACCATAACTCCCAAAGAGCATATTAGGGAGATTTACCGGAATGTTTCAGACTCCAAAAAGGAATAAGTACGTGGTACGATAAGTAAACCGACTCAAAAGGTTTCCCAATAGCAATTTTATTTAGTTTTGGAATATTTAAAAAATTAGGAAAATAAAAAGCAGACCGAAGGACGAACGAGGAGGCGACAAGCCTGCTAGGCACGGCCATCCCTGTGGCCGCGCCTAGGGGGCTTGTCATCACCCCATGCCCCCAGACTCTGTTTTCTTACGGAACACCCCTTCGGGTCAGAAAAAATTCATTATATAATCTCCCAAAGGTTTTGACTTTCGTATCACGACAATACCTATTGTTTCCGTTTTGAGCTATTTCTGCAGCAGATTTGGAGCAACATGTTGTCCCAAGAGTCGACCGGGGAGAGTCCCGTTTCTCACCAGGCACAGGAGCCCGAGGCATACATTGAAGCTAACCACTTTGGGAGAACCATGGAGGAGGGTATGGAGGCTGACTTAAAAAGGGTGGATGCCATGGAGGAAGACCAAGAAGTTAACTCTCATCCACAACTTGGGGCCATGTTGGAGGAACTTCTGAGCGCAGCAATCCCGAATTCGGTCATTCCTCCCAATGCTAAATTCCTTACTTATGAAAACTTGAAAAAGTGTATTGTCTTTTCATCCACAACAATGAGACATCCCTGGGTGAAGGGATGTCTATTCGTCAATGGAAAACTGCACAAGGAAGTAATTGATCTCAGGCAGCAAAATAATAAGCTTGAAGATGAGAATCGCATTCTGAAGGGTATTATCGCCAAGAACATCGCACCATCACTTCCTAAGAAGGACACCTAAGCACATGGGTATGGGCACTCCCCTTGGCTTGTGCCAAGCTTGGGGGAGGTGCCCCGGTATCGTATCACATCACACCTTTTTTCCTTTTTCGTTTTCTATTATCTTTCCTAGTTCGATCCTTTTTTTATTTTGTTTTGATCTAGTAGAATAAAAGTTTTGATATGACCTACCTTTTAGTTTTTGCCCCTTATGTAATCAAGTCCGAGAGTTATATAATAAAAAGTAGTTTTGATGAGAGGGATTTGCTAGATTACTATGCTCTTGAAAGTAATGAATAAAGAATAATAGAACAAAAGCAAAGAGAATACATAGTGATTTTATGGGGAGTGATTACTTCACATATAAAAAGTATGGTGACTGAAATTTGTTGGGAGTTAACAAACATAGTAATTGGTCATTGGTGCAATTGAAAGAAAGAGAGATTCACATATAAATATATTATCTTGGACAACTTTTATGATTGTGACCACTCATTAAAATATTACATGCCAAGAAGTTGATGTTGGACAAGGAAGATAACATAATAGGTTATGTTTGCTTGCCTCCGGATAGAAGTTATATGGTTTTAGATCCTCCAACATGTCGTGCTTGCGTCCACCTCATATTAGCCAAAACTTCCGCACCAAGTAGAGATACTACTTGTGCATCCAAACACCTCAACCTAGTTTTTCCATGAGAGTCCACCATACCTACCTATGGATTGAATAAGATCCTTCAAGTAAGTTGTCATCAGTGCAAAAGGCAATAAAAGTTGCTCCTAAATATGTGTAATCTTTTATTGTAAGGGAAATAAGCATTGTACGAACTTTTGATAGCAAAGAAATAAAAGCGACAAACTGCATAATAAAGATTGCTATCGCAAAGAGAAATACAACGTGGCATTCCTCTGCACTAAGGGTTTGTGCATCGAAAAACAAAAAGTGCATGACAACCTCTGCTTGCCTCTGCGAAGGGCCTATCTGTTACTTCTACTTTAAGTACTTACCTTTATGCAAGAGTCATGGTGATCCTCACCACTTCCTATATTTCGCCTCTCTCTTGACAAGCATTGTGTTGGGGAACGATCTAGACTTATATATCCACTCGGATGTGGGTGATCATGAGTCATTATTGTTGACATCACCCTTGAGGTGAATAGTTGGGAGGCAAAACTATAAGTCCCTATCTTTCTCTGTGTTCGATTGAAGCTTTGATATCGTGGGTACCGCATGAGTGCTAGCAATTGTGAAAGGCTAGATGATGATTAAGTATGTGGATTTGCTTTAAAAGCTCTTATGTTGACTCTTTCCGATGTTATGATATTGTCAATTCCCGCAATGACTGAGATCATAGTTTGTTGGTTGTCAATAGAGTTCTTGGTTCATACTCTATCTTGTGAAGGAATTGTTACTCCAGCATAAAGAATCTCATACAATGAGTATTACTGTTCTAAAGTTGATCATGATGCTCTCATGTCTGTATTTTATTTTATCGACACCTCTATCTCTAAACATGTGGACATATTCATCGATCTCGGCTTTCGCTTGAGGGCAAGTGAGGTCTAAGCTTGGGGGAGTTGATACGTTCATTTTGCACCATGATTTTATATTGATATTTATTGCATTATGGGCCATTATTACACGTTATGGTACAATACTTATGCCTTTTCTCTCTTATTTTACAAGGTTTACATGAAGAGGGAGAATCCCAGCAGGTAGAATTCTGGACTCGAAAAGGAGCAAATCTGAGATACCTATTCTGCACAACTCCAAAAGTCCTAAAAGTTTACGGAGAATATTTTTGGATTTAATAAAAAATACAGGCACAAGAATCAACCAGAGGAGGGGCCACATGCAGGCCACAAGCCTGCTAGGCGCGACTACACCCCAGGACGCGCCTAGCAGGCTTGTGGGGCCCCTGTGTCTCCTCCGATGCCCATCTTCTGCTATATGAAGCATTTTGACCTGGAAAAATCAAAAGAGAGCTCTCGGGATGAAGCGCCGCCGTCTGGAGGTGGAACTTTGGCAGAACCAATCTAGAGCTCCGGCAGGGCAATTCTGATGGGGAAACTTCCCTCCCGGAGGGGGAAATCGAAGCCATCGTCATCACTAACGATCCTCTCATTGAGAGGGGGTCAACCTCCATCAACATCTTCACCAGCACTGTATCATCTCCAAACCCTAGTTCATCTCTTGTATCCGATCTTTGTCTCAAACCTCAAATTGGTACCTGTGGGTTGCTAGTAGTGTTGATTACTCCTTGTAGTTGATGCTAGTTGGTTTACTTGGTGGAAGATCATATGTTCAGATCCTTTATGATAATTAATACTCCTCTGATCTTGAACATGAACATGTGTCGTGAGTAGTTACATTTGTTCCTGAGGACATGGGATAAGTATTGTTATAAGTAATCATGTGAATTTGGTATTCATTCGATATTTTGATGAGATGTATGTTGTCTCTCCTCTAGTGGTGTGTCATAGCCCAAGTTTCTTTATGATTGCAAGTGCATTCATGCATGCATTTTTATTTTTAAATGAAGATGAAATGAGGAATGATCAAGCCTCATAATTCAAAATTTTGTCAAATAAGCATTATAAAAATTGCTTCAAACAATTCCAAGAAAATGTTCCTAGTTCTCTAGTAAAATATTGGGTTGAGATAAAAATTGCCAACCAATATTTTGGGATCACAGAAATATTTGATACTGGGTTCTTGAATTAAATTAACTCTATTTTCATTGTATATATATTCTTCTATATATGAAATATATGTCAAATAATTTTGAAATTAATTATGTGGCATAAGTCATTTATGTCCAGGTCATATAATAATTTTCAGGATTTTATAAAATGGCTAGCTATTTTTTTAGCCAGCACAAATGTCATAAAAACAAAATAGGAAATAAAAGAAAAAAAACGAGAAAAGCTTACGTGGGCCTCCCTGCCAGAAGCAGCCCAGCCCACCAGGGGCAGCCTCATTTTCTTCCTCCTACCAGAAGGCAGAGGAGAAGCACAGGACGGCGCCCGTGGCAGTGGCGCCACGCCACCTGCCTGCTTGGCCGCCCCCTCATCACGCTCAGGAGCGGGATGACCTCGCCAGGGTCGCGCTGGCCCCCTCCCCTCTCCATTGTCCCCCTGGCCCTCCCTTCTCCTTCTCTGCCGAGCGTCGCCGTAGCTGCCGCTCGCCGCTGCCGTCACCTCCGGCCTCCCCTCGCCCCTCTGCCATGCCCCTAAGCTCCGTCGAGACCCCCTGGTTCTTCCCATGGCGCCAGAAGAACCTGAGAGCCCCTCCAAGCCGCCGTCGTGGTCATCTTTAACCCCCGGACCCGTCGGAGCTCCGTCGCCGATTTTGCCGCAGCCGGGACGTCCTCGAGCTGCTGAGCCCCTGCAGCCCCCTCTAGCACGCCATCATTCTCCCTCTCTTCCCCGGTCTTCTCATGCCCTCTTGCATCCCCCTCGTCATGTCCATATGGGCGCCGCTGCGAAAAAGCTCTCCTGCGAGCCCTTCGGTGACCCCGAGCCCCCATGACCAGCCCACTCGACGCGGTCGAGCACGGGCTACCCCAGTGCTCTCCGCACATTGATCCTAGCCCCCTAGCGACTTTCGGCGAACCTCTGCCGTGTCGGAGGGTTGCTGGCGACCACCCTCCGGCCGGTGCCGACGTGGCCGACCGGTTAGCCACAAATTCCCCTCCCTAATGAACCCACAATCACTGACAGTGGGACCCAGAAGTGGGTCAAACCTGGGTCAGCACGGGGATTAGCCCCTGACGCTGACACGAGGGCCCCACATTGTCAGGTTTGACCTGGCCTGGCCGTTGACTGGCTGACGTCATGATGACGTCGTCCTGACGCATTAAAAGAATTTCTAGAACAAAATTAATTGAGAAAATTCCATAAAATCATATAAACTTCAAAAATTCATAGAAAATAATTTGTAAGTCAGTTTAAAATATTTTTATATGAAAATTTATCAGAAAAATCCAATGAATCTAATGGTGGCATTTTCATACATGTTAGAACAATCTAAATAGCCAAACTTGGACATTTGTTCAAAACACAATAGGTCGCCTCACTTTTGGATTTTAATTTGAACTTGGGTTCAAACCATCTTCTTTTAATATGATGGTAGATGCATTAGCTCAAACCAGTACCATATTGACATGCTATTATCATGCATCATTGTGCAACATTTGCCTTGTTTAAATTGTACCTTGTTTGATCTTGTCGATAGACTTGCGAGACATAGTTATCGACGACATCGAAGAACAGCTGGGTTCTTCTAATAAACAGGCAAGCAACCCCCCTCCTTGAGCATATTCGATACAATCCCATCTCTCGCTCTTGCTCTCATTTCAATGCATTAGGACAACGCTTTTCAACTGCTACTTGTGTTGTGATAGATTAACCCACTCCTTTGCATGACCTGTCATTGTCCCAATAAATAGCTAAACCAAGCAACCTAGCATACCTGGTAGATGCTTGAGCCATGTTTTGCTCTAACCCTGTTATGCTTGCTATGCTTAGAGTTGTGTTAGGTCTGATTCATCTGGGAGATGAACCAGAGTGAAATGAATGTGTCCTGATGATGAGAATTAAGTGATGAACCTGTTTTGGTAAAGGTAGCGATGAGAGGCCATGTAGGAGTACATGGTGAGTTGTCTCATTGAAACTGCTCATAGGAGCTGAATTCCGTGTTTGTGTTCCAAGACTAGCTACTACTGCACATTATTCCAGGAGTCGTAGTAGTTCGAAACGTTGATACGAGTGGCACGGCCTGCGAAGTGGATGAACGGCCCAATCGGGACCGGCTTGGGGCCCTGCTCGCAACGTTTGAGGCCATGTTGGAAACCTCGGCCGGACTTCCATTATGGGTTCCAACTCAGATAGGCGACTGCCTTGGACGTGAGTCGTTGAAGGTTAACGTCCGTGGCCAACTCCCTCGTTGGGCTTCCGCTTGAAGGTTGCCGAGGTGCCTTTTATGTGCACATGGCGATAAGTGGCGGGAGCATGTGTGACGAAGTACACCCCTGTAGGGTAAATTATCTATTCGAATAGCCGCGTCCATGGATATGGACTACTTGATACTTGCATTGTTCATAGGAAACTTAAGTGGATACCCTAAAATGCACCGAACAAGTGTGAGTTCTATGGATGGCTTCTCGTAGGAAGACGAGAGAGGATACATAGTGGTGTATTGAGATGGTGAACATGTGGGCTCGTGTGTGCTCTCTCGTAGGGAGACGAGAGAGTAGTGATACGTTGGTTACTTTGTCGTAGTCTAGGATAGCCAAAGGTCAAAGCTGGCATTCTGCAGTAAACCCCACAATCCTATTCATTAATACATGATGCATATGTAGATAGTTCTGATGTAAGACTTGCTGAGTACGTTCGTACTCATTGTTGCTTATTTATATTTTTGCAGAGTTAGACGTTGTGTTCAGTTATGTTCTCCTGACGTTGACATCAACCGGATGAGCTTAGTAACCCAGACAGAGGTCTGGTTCCTATGGTCGGGTCGTTGTAGCTTTTCAATCTCTTCTAGCCGCTTTTGTAGATGTCTGTACTTAGACAAGTAACTTCCGCTTGATGTTTGTATGCTCTGAATGTTGGGTCATGTGACCCCTTATGCTTGTAACATTATACTATGTTGGCTCCTTGGAGCCTCCTAAATAAATGTTATGTTGTAGAGTTTTGTTGTGATGCCATGTTGTATCTATGCATATCGTGCATAGTGTGTGTATGATTGAAATGCATTGGTATGCGTGGGATTCGACACCTAGTTGTGTGCCGTTAGTATCCTTCTTTACGGGGAAATGCTTCTTTGTGCTTCCACCAAGCGTTGGTAGCTTGCTACTACTCCGGACACATTGATTGACCGACATGTATCCTTCTTTGCTGCTATGTCTGTCCCTTCGGGGAAACGTCTCGCAGTGTAATGGAGTCTCTGTAGCCTGCTACGGCTTGTCTACGTGTAGTGATGACATTTATGTCTCACGGCATAATGGAGTCCTTGTAGTTTGATATGACTTGTCTACACACGCTGATGACCGACACCTGCATTGCTGGGTTATGTATGCCTATCCCTGTACGGTTGTGCCACTTGGGTCTATAACTAGTCATGTCGACCCGGGTTCTCTGATGTGTGAATGCTAGCGACACGTTCATATCCGTGAGCCAAAAGGCACAAATGGTCCCGGCTAAGGTAAGGTGGTAGCCGTGGCTTACCGTGTGTGAGGCCGCAAAGTGGTGTGACGTGTTACAGGCTTGATTCATATGTCTTAGGATCGGGGTCCCGACACTGTTGGTATCAGAGCCGAACTGCCTGTAGGTTTACGAAGCCAAACTGGGCGATGTTGACTCTATAAATGCTTTGGTTATATAAGGGAATTGATTGTGGAAGGGAACGCTAGGCTCTTTTTACTCCTTTCCTCCATTTACTCTATTCTGGGTCACTCTCTTCCTTTCTACGGGGATTAAGAACTAGGCTCCTCTACTTAACTGCTAGGATGACGAGTTACTAGACCACAGACTCATAGAATGGTTGTTTGACAAGTTTTGTCTTGTCAGAGTTATGAGAAGTGATGCCTATGTTCTCTTTGTGCCTTGAACCATGATGTTGAGCTGTTATGCTGGCCAAATCTTGTGTAGGTTGCCTCATATTTTATGCCCGTACAGTCGTTATGCTGTCCGAGTTCACCTAGGATTCTTTAAGTGTTAGTATTGTCCCTTGATTCTGAACCATGGTTGTTTCCTTCAGGATGTCGCCAGTCAATCGAAGATTTGTTGGTCATAGTCAGGACCATGGAGATGGTAGGGATGAAGAAGAACCTCCCAACCCGCCTTTGTTGACAGAGGTCATGCTAGAAGTTGAGAGGAACAAGCGTGCCACCAACCGTCTATTGGAGCACACCGAGCAGAATACATCGCATCATGACAATGAGCCAGTATCCATCAGAGACTTCATCAAGTTGCAACCACCCACCTTCCATCATTCCACTGAGCCACTAGACGCAGATGATTGGCTCTGAAGTATCAACAACAAGCTGTGCTATGCAAACGTGGATGAAGGAGACAAGGTCACATATGTCTCATATCATCTTGAAGGTTCTGCTAGTTTATGGTGGGAGAATTTCGAGGCCATGCGTCCTGCAGGTCAAGCTACATCATGGAAGGAATTTTGTGAGGCTTTTCGCGAGCATCACATTCCACATGCCCTGCTAGATCGTAAGCAAGAAGAGTTCTGTGATCTGACCCAAGGCAAGATGGATGTGGATGCCTATAGCCGTGAATTTGAACGCCTCGTGCGCTATGCCCCAGAAAAGGTATCCACAGATGCCAAGAAGCAAGCAAGGTTCAGGAAAGGCCTTAACCCGAAGCTCCGTCATGACCTCAGTCTGCATGAGTTTGATAGTTTCCAAGTTCTTGTGAACTAAGCAATCCAAGCAGAGACGAGCAGGATCACCTACGAGGAATCTCGCAAGCACAACCATGATGTTGGATCATCTTCAACGTCTACATCCCAGAAGCGAAGGATATGGATCCCGAATGCCGCTCTTCCTCCGAGGTATGCACCGAGGCCATCCTATGTGGCGCCTCGTCTGCCGATGCCATGTGCTTCCCACAAGAACCTTATCAACCGAGTGCTCAACCCGGATCCACGTCCCATCCATGGGGCATGCTTCAAGTGTAGTCAACCCGGACATTATTTGAAGAATTGCCCTCTGTGAGCAAATGTTCCATCTTCTTTGACAAGTGGTGTTGTTCGTTGCAAGCCGCCAACCAAGAATCCCAATGTCAGGTCAGTTGTTTATACTCGTGGATGTGTGCACCATGTAACTGCAGAAGAAGCCGAAGATGATGCTAATGTCGTGCTTAAGACGCTTCTTGTCAATTCTCATCCAGCCTCAGTTTTGTTTGACTCAGGAGCATCCCACTCCTTCATCTCTGAACGTTATGCCTCTTTGCATAACATTGCTTTCGAGGTTATGCCCTCTCCATTAGTAATTCAAAGTCCAGGTTCCAAATGGCAAACCAATGCAGTAAGCCATGGGAACCAAATCCTTGTTGATGGATTAGTGTTTCTTACCTCTCTGATAGCCCTTAAAACTTCAGACATGAATGTCATTTTGGGGATGGACTAGATGACAACTCATCATGCCAAAATTGATTTGTTTCTCTAGGTCAGTTCAGCTTACCCATCCTTCTGGCCAGATAGTCAATATCCAAACCCGCATTCCAAAGGGCATGCTTTATTCCCTCAATGCCAATCCTCTCCCAGACCTTGAAAACATTCCGGTAGTCCGTGACTTCCCGGATGTGTTTCCAGAAGAATTACCATGTGTTCCACCTGACAGAGAAGTAGAGTTTGTCATAGAACTTGTTCCAGGAACCGCTCCAATTTCTAGAAGGACCTATAAGATGTCTCCCCAAGAGCTAGCTGAGCTTAAGACCCAACTCGATGAATCTTTGAAGAAAGGTTTCATCCGTCCTAGTTCTTCTCCATGGGCTTATCCTGTCCTCTTCGTCAAGAAGAAGGATGGTACGGACCGGATGGTTGTCGATTATCAGCCGGTTAATCTGGTCACAATAAAGAACAAATATCTGCTCCCCAGGATCAACAATCTGTATGATCAGCTTGCTAGATCCGTAGTCTTTTCCAAGATGGATTTGAGATTAGGTTATCATCAAATCAAAATCAGGAATGGGGACATTCCAAAGACGGCTTTTGTCACTCGTTATGGCCAATACGAGTACACCATCATGCCCTTCGGTCTAACCAATGCCCCATCCACTTTCTCCCGCTTAATGAATTCGATCTTCATGCAGTATTTGGACAAATTTGTCGTGGTTTACCTCGATGATATCCTCATATACTCGAAGAACAAAGAAGAACATGCTGAGCATCTTAGGCTGGTATTGATGAAACTCCGAGAGCACCGCCTTTACGCCAAATTCTCCAAGTGTGAGTCCTGGTTGCCAGAAGTGACCTATCTGGGTCACGTAATCTCTGCGAAAGGTATTGCTATCAATCCCGAGAGAGTTCAAGCTGTCCTTGATTGGACTCAACCTGAATCGGTGAAGCAAGTTAGGAGTTTCCTTGGCTTAGCAAGCTATTGTCGCCGCTTCATTGAGAACTTCTCCAAAGTTGTCAAACCTCTAACTGAACTCCTCAAGAAAGATAAGAAGTTCGAGTGGACTCCAAAATGTGAGGAAAGTTTTCAGGAGTTGAAAAGACGACTGACTACTGCCCCAGTACTTGCACCCCCGGATTTCACAAAGGACTTTGTTATCTACTGTGATGCTTCGCGACAAGGTCTAGGTTGCATTCTTATGCAAGATCGTAATGTGATTGCCTACGCATCCTGACAGTTGCGTACACATGAGGAAAATTATCCAACACATGATCTGGAACTTGCCGCAGTAGTCCATGCACTAGTCACTTGGCGACATTACCTTCTGGATAATCGTTGTGAAATATTTAGTGATCACTAGAGTCTCAAATATATATTCACCCAACCAGATTTGAATCTCAGGCAAAGATGGTGGATTGAGTTGATTACGGACTACGACTTAGGAATATCTTACACCCCAGGCAAAGCCAATGTCATGGCTGATGCACTAAGTCGTAAATCCTATTGTAACAACCTCTTGTTGTTACAAAGTCAATCACTTCTCCACGAGGAATTTCGTAAGTTAAATCTTCACATTGTTCCTCGAGGTTCCTTTCTACCTTGGTGGCGAAACCAACTCTTGAGGATCAGATCATAGCTGCCCAGAAGCAAGATACGAGAATATCTCGTATCAAGAGCAACATTTCCAAGGGAGTTGCCCGTTCTTTCTCGGTAAATGATCAAGGTGTTGTTTTATTTGAGGACCGCTTGGTGGTTCCCAAAAAGCAATAACTTTGAGAACTGATTCTCAAGGAATCTCATGAATCTCCTCTCACGATTCATCCCGGTAGTACTAAGATGTATCAGGACCTACGCCAGAGGTTTTGGTGGACCCAGATGAAGAGAGAAATCGCTCAATTCATTGCTAACTGCGATGTTTGTCTTCGCATTAAAGCAGAGCATCAAAGGCCTGCTGGCACCCATCAGCCCTTGGCTATTCCCGAGTGGAAATGGGACAAGGTCGGTATGGATTTCGTCACCGGCTTTCCAAAGACTAAGAAAGGGAATGATGCCATCTTCGTGGTTATTGACCGCCTTTCAAAAGTTGCTCATATCCTTCCAGTTTGAGAAGGTATAACTGCTGGTCAGTTAGCAGATTCGTATATCTCTCGAATAGTTTCTCTTCATGGTATTCCTCTAGAGATTAATTCTGATCATGGAAGTCTTTTCACTTCTCGATTTTGGGAAAGTTTCCAGAATGCTATGGGAACCCATCTCTCCTTTAGCACCGCTTATCACTCTCAGTCAAGTGGTCAAGTAGAAAGAGTCAATCAAATTCTTGAGGATATGCTCAGAGCCTGTGTTATCTCATTCGGAATGAACTGGGAGAAATATCTTCCATTTGCCGAATTTGCTTATAACAACAACTTTCAGTCTAGTCTGGGCAAGGCTCCTTTCGAAGTTCTATATGGACAAAGATGTCGAACGCCATTAAACTGGTCAGAAACCGGTGAAAGACAATTCTTTGGACCAGATATGATCCAGGACACAAAAGAGCAAGTTTGCATCATTCGTGAGAACCTGAAAACTGCCCAATCTCGTTACAAGAGACAATATAACCGTCATCATAAGGATGTAAGTTATGAGGTTGACAAGAAGTCTTACCTTCGAGTGTCACCTTTGAAGGGCACCCATCGTTTTGGTATCAAAGGCAAATTGGCTCCTCGTTACATTGGTCCTTTTCACATTCTTGCTAAACAAGGAGAGGTTGCCTACCAATTGGAACTACCCCCGCAGCTTTCCAAAGTTCATGATGTGTTCCACGTTTCTCAACTCAGGCGTTGCTTCAAGGATTCTATCCGCGAAGTAGACCACGAAACGCTTGATCTTGAAGATGATCTCTCATATCGAGAATATCATGTTCGTATCCTTGATGAAACCAAGTGCAACACTCAACGTAGCAGCATCAAGTTTCTAAAGGTTCAGTGGTCGCATCATTCCGAGGATGAAGCAACCTGTGAGCGCGAAGATCATCTTCGGCTTGAGTACCCAGCACTCTTCCCGACTACTCCTGAATCTCGGGACGAGATTCTTGTTTAGTGAGGGTGAGTTGTCACAGCCCAAGTTTCTTTATGATTGCAAGTGCATTCATGCATGCATTTTTATTTTTAAATGAAGATGAAATGAGGAATGATTAAGCCTCATAATTAAAATTTTTGTCAAATAAGCATTATAAAAATTGCTTCAAACAATTCCAAGAAAATGTTCCTGGTTCTCTAGTAAAATATTGGGTTGAGATAAAAATTGCCAACCAATATTTTGGGATCACAGAAATATTTTATACTGGGTTTTTGAATTAAATTGACTCTATTTGCATTGGATATATATTATTCTATATATGAAATATATGTCAAATAATTTTGAAATTAATTATGTGGCATAAGTCATTTATGTCCAGGTCATATAATAATTTTTAGGATTTTATAAAATGGCTAGCTATTTTTTTAGCCAGCACAAATGTCACAAAAACAAAATAGGAAATAAAAGAAAAAAGGAGAAAAGCTTACCTGGGCCTCCCTGGCAGAAGCAGCCTAGCCCACCAGGGGCAGCCTCGTCTACTTCCTCCTGCCAGAAGGCAGAGGAGAAGCAGAGGACGGCACCCGCGGCGGTGGCGCCACGCCACCTGCCTGCATGGCCGCCCCCTCGTCGCGCTGGCGAGCGGGATGACCTCGCCAGGGTCGCGCTAGCCCCCTCCCCTCTCCATTTTCCCCTTGGCCCTCCCTTCTCCTTCTCTACCAAGCGTCGCCGTAGCTGCCGCTTGCCGCTGCCGCCGCCTCTGGCCTCCCCTCGCCCCTCTGTCGTGCCCCTGAGCTCTGCTGAAACCCCCTGGTTCTCCCCATGGCGCTAGAAGAACCCGGGAGCCCCTCGAAGCCGCCGTCGTGGTCATCTTCAACCCCCGGACCCGCCGGAGCTCCATCGTCGATTTTGCCGCAGTCGGGACGTCCTCGAGCCGTTGAGCCCCTGCAGCCCCATCTGTGAGCGCGCCATCCTTCTCCCTCTCTCCCCGGTCTTCTCATGCCCTCTAGCGTCCCCCCTTGTCATGGCCGTACGGGCACCACCGCAGAAAATCCCTGAGGCGACCCCGAGCCCCCCCTAACCAGCCCACTCGACGCGGTCGAGCATGGGCTTCACCCCAGTGCTCTCCCCGCGTCGATCCGAGCCCCCTAGCGACTTCCGGCGAACCTCCGCCGCGTCGGATGGTCGCCGGTGACCACTCTCCGGCCGGTGCCGACGTGGTCGGCCGATTAGCCACTAATTCCCCTCCCTAATTAACCCAGAGATACTGACAGTGGGGCCCAGAAGTGGGTCAAACCCCGGTCAACGCGGGGATTAGCCCCTGACGCTGACACGAGGGCCCCACACTGTCAGTTTTGACCTGGCCTGGCCGTTGACGGGCTGATGTCATGATGACGTCGGCATGACGCATTAAAAGAATTTCTAGAATAAAATTAATTCAGAAAATTCTAGAAAATCATATAAACTTCAAACATTCATAGAAAATAATCTGTAAGTCAGATTAAAATAATTTTTATATGAAAATTTACCAAAAAATCCAATGAATCTAATGGTGGCGTTTTCATACATGTCAGAACAATCTAAATAGCCAAAATTGGACATTTTGTTCAAAACACAATAGGTCACCTCACTTTTGGATTTAAATTTGACCTTGAGTTCAAACCATCTTCTTTTAATATGATGGTAGATGAATTATCTCAAACCAGTACCATATTGACATGCTATTATCATGCATCATTCTACAACATTTGCCTTGTTTAAATTGTACCTTGTTTGATCTTGTCGATAGACTTGCGAGACGTAGTTATCGATGACATCGAAGAACAACTGAGTTCTTCTGATAAACACGCAAGCAACCCCCCCTCCTTGAGCATATTCGATATAATCCCATCTCTCGCTCTTGCTCTCATTTCAATGCATTAGGACAACGCTTTTCAACTGCTACTTGTGTTGCGATAGATTAACCCACTCCTTTGCATGACCTGTCATTGTCGCAGTAAATAGCTAAACCAAGCAACCTAGCATACCTGGTAGATGCTTGATCCATGTTTTGCTATAACCCTGTTATGCTTTCTATGCTTAGAGTTGTGTCAGGTCTGATTCATTTGGGAGATGAACCAGAGTGAAATGAATGTGTCCTGATGATGAGAGTTAAGTGATGAACCTATTTTGGTAAAGGTAGCGATGAGAGGCCATGTAAGAGTACATGGTGGGTTGTCTCATTGAAACCGCTCATAGGAGCTGAGTTCCGTGTTTGTGTTCCAAGACTAGCTACTACCGCACATTGGAGTCCGGTAACTCGACCACTCTTGGCCTATTAACCTACCCTGTTCTCAGTCCAGGAGTCACAGTAGTTCGAAACGTTGATAGGTGTGGCACGGCCTGTGAAGTGGATGAACGACCGAATCACGACCGGCTTGGGGCCTTGCTCGCAACGTTTGAGGCCATGTTGGAAACCTCGGCCAGACTTCCATTATGGGTTCCAACTCAGATAGGTGACTGCCTTGGACGTGAGTCATTGAAGGTTAACGTCCGTGGCCGACTCCCTCGCTGGGCTTCCGCTTGAAGGTTGCCGAGGTGCCTTTTATGTGCACATGGCGATAAGTGGTGGGAGCATGTGTGAACAAGTACACCCTTGCAGGGTAAATTGTCTATTTGAATATCCGCGTCCACGGATATGGACTACTTGGATACTTGCATTGTTCATAGACAACTTAAGTGGATACTCTAAAATGCACCGAACAAGTGTGAGTGCTATGGATGGCTTCTCGTAGGAAGACGAGAGAGGATCCATAGTGGTGTATTGAGATGGTGAACATGTGGGCTCGTGTGTGCTCTCTCGTAGGGAGACGAGAGAGTAGTGATACGTTGGTTACTTTGTCGTAGTCTAGGATAGCCAAAGGTCAAAGCTGGCATTCTACAGTAAACCCCACAATCCTATTCATTGATACATGATGCATATGTAGATAGTTTTGATGTAAGACTTGCTGAGTACGTTCATACTCATTGTTGCTTATTTATATTTTTGCAGAGTTAGACGTTGTGTTCAGTTATGTTCTCCTGACGTTGACATCGACCAAATTAGCTTAGTAACCCAGACAGAGGTCTGGTTCCTATGGTAGGGTCGTTGTAGCTTTTCAGACTCTTCTAGCCGCTTTTGTAGATGTCTGTACTCAGACAAGTAACTTCCGCTTGATGTTTGTATGCTCTGAATGTTGGGTCATGTGACCCCTTCTTCTTGTAACATTATACTATGTTGGCTCCTTGGAGCCTCCTAAATAAATGTTATGTTGTAGAGTTTTGTTGTGATGCCATGTTGTATCTACGCATATCATGCATAGTGTGTGTATGATTAAAATGCATTGGTATGCGTGGGATTCGACACCTAGTTGTGTGCCTTTAGTAGCCTTCTTTACGGGGAAATGCCTCTTTGTGCTTCCACCGAGCCTTGGTAGCTTGCTACTGCTCCGGACACATTGATTGACCGACATGTATCCTTCTTTGCTGATGTGTCTGTCCCTTCGGGAAAACGTCTCACAGTGTAATGGAGTCTTTGTAGCCTTCTACGACTCGTCTACGTGCAGTGATGACATTTATATCTCACGGCGTAATGGAGTCCTTGTAGTTTGCTATGACTCATCTACACACGCTGATGACCGGCACCTGCATTGCTGGGTTATGTATGCCTGTCCCTGTACGGTTGTGCCACTTGGGTCTATAACTAGTCATGTCGACCTGGGTTCTCTGATGTGTGATTGCTAGACACACGTTCATATCCGTGAGCCAAAAGGTGCAAACGGTCCCGGCCAAGGTAAGGTGGCAGCCATGGCTTACCGTGCGTGAGGCCGCAAAGTGGTGTGACGTGTTACAGGCTGGATTCATATGTCTTAGGATCGGGGTCCCGACATGGTGTTATGTGAATGTCAACTACATAACACTTCACCATTATTTGGGCCTAGGGGAAGGCATTGGTAAGTAATAAGTAGATGATGAGTTGCTAGAGTGACAGAAGATTAAACCCTAGTTTATGCATTGCTTCGTAAGGGGCTGATTTCGATCCATATGTTTAATGCTATGGTTAGGTTTACCTTAATTCTTCTTTCGTAGTTGCGGATGCTTCCGAGGGGTGTTAATCATATGTGGGAGGTTTGTCCAAGTAAGGGCAGCACCCAAGCACCGGTCCACCCACATATCAAATTATCAAAGTAACGAACGCGAATCAAATGAGCATGATGAAAACTAGCTTGACAGAAATTCCCATGTGTCCTCGAGAGCGCTTTGTTTTATATAAGAGTTTGTCCAGGCCTGTCCTTTGCTACAAAAAGGATTGGGCTACCTTGCTGCACCTTTGCTACACTTGTTACTTGTTACTCGTTACGAATTATCTTATCACAAAACTATCTGTTACCGGTAATTTCAGTGCTTGCAGAGAATACCTTATTGGAAACCGCTTGTCATTTCCTTCTGCTCCTCGTTGGGTTCGACACTCTTACTTATCGAAAGGACTATGATAGATCCCCTATACTTGTGGGTCATCACGGTGCCATGCAGTGCTCTGGTCGATGTCAGAGCACAGTTTAAATATTCGCGACCAGGGCAAGCGGTGGGTCGGTCAGCCCGCTTCAATGCGATGCAGCTACAAGAGTTGGTTTCTCCGGACGCGGCATTCACATTGAAGGGCCGAAGCTCTAGAGGTCACGTATGTCCGCGCCGCCTTCCCGTCTGGTCAAATCATAGCTTCAATGATGGTTGTTGCATGCTCTGAGGCGGCATGAATGTAGCGTGGCAAGCAGCACGGCGTGTGGGATGAAAACCGTAGGAATGCCCGGTGGGAAGTTTGGGTGGGCCGGAGCAGTCGGAATCAGGCTTGGATACTGTCCGGACTCGTGCAAAGCCTCCATGTGTTTCTCCGGTTTGCGGAAGAAAACGTGTTCGAACTACACCGCGGACCGATACGGAAACATGTTGGATGGCTTCTGTGATCCAAACGGGTTGCAGACGGTTTATGTGTCTGCTTTGGAGGTGCCTTACATGTACATCCACATTAATTCAGTTGCAACAAAACATCAGCAATTTCTCTGCCAAACGTCAGCTAAACGTTCACGTCGAGCAGTTTTCAAGGGCAAGCAAGCCGGTGGGTTGCCTCGCATGAATGCAATGCCCGCGGCCGCTGGTTCTCCCTCGTGTGGGCGCAGCGCTAGGTCGCCTTCTCATGGATGAAGCACCACAACCGGTTGTTCTCCATCGCGTGCGGGTGCAACACGGGTCTTGGAGGTCGCCGCGGCAGATCACCATGGCCGTCGGGTCCTCGGCCTCCGAGTCGCTGTCGCTTGGGGAGCGGTGTCTCACATAGTCGTCGTTGAATTGTCGTGGCCGAAGAAAAGGGAGAAAGTGGATGATTCCCCAAAATTTCTCTTTAGCTAATTATTGTTTTTTCCAGAAAGTTATTGTTAGTAGAGGGTTTCCTGAAAACTGTGGATAAGTGACTGGTGGGATTCACACCTTTGATCTCTACCATACACTCGCGATCTGATGGTCCACGAGGATAATTTTCAAGTTTTCACTGAATGAGCGTTTTCAGTGGATACTTCACCATACTTATACACAATACATGTAAAATCTCATAAGAGCCCATGTAGACTTCACCCTAGGCCATCCAAAACACAAAACGTAGAGTTGGCCCTGCGCAGTCCTTAGCCTACACGGCAGCTGAGGTCCTGGTGGTGTGGCGACCCCTAACATGCACGGAGGCAACACCTAAGGTTTTCTTGACAGAGCCAAGGGAAATGTTTGTTAAACTCAGAAAGCGGTAGATTGACGATGCCATTCCAACTCCTAGATATGCCACTTATAAACCATGGTGCGCATGTCCACCGCCTGAATCGCGTCGCTGCATTGGCACTCAACCCGGAAGGTTGCTAGACGCATCATCGGGATGGGGATTAGACATATGAGACATTATTTCTACTAGGGGACATCATCGCTACCACACAACCACAACCAAGGTGCTAAACCAAACAAGAATGAGATCGGAATGCTTCCTGCTGGTGACGGGTCGGGGTCCTCCGCACTTGCACGGTCCGAAGGCCATGGGAGGCAAGGTAGATTGGCAGCTACGCCTACGGTAAAAGGGGCAACCCTAGTCGTCTGAGAGTAGTTTCTTCCGAAGGAGGAAAGGAGATGAAGTTTCTGTTTTACACCTGGGTTTTATTAATCAACAATTTAATATTTTACATAGTCTTGGGCTCCAAAAGCCAAACATAATGACCTGTAAACAAGTTGCAGCGATTTTCGAGCAATATTATGGTCATCCCCTTTAGACTACCTACCTTCATGCTTAAACACTAGTAGATGACATGTTGCGGCCACAGTGCACCAATAAAATAGCTAATTACTATAGTAAAGTTATCGATCCACAAATGTTACTACTTTTGTTTTTTTTAAGTGCTAAAATTTAGAGACAATATAACCGTGCATCTTTCCAGCCATTTCAAGTTACTAACGTTTGCATCGTCAGTATGCATTATTGAGTGGTAGTGCTTTTAGTTGTGCATGGGCTACGATGGCAAACAAAGAAGTGCTACCTAGGCTGGGCCGCTACTCCTGTAATTAAATTAGAATATTTTTGTCGTTGTTATCTGCGGCTTTAGATTGGACGAAATCACTAATTAATGAATACATCTTTTATAATATAAATGGCGCAATGCATGTGTGCCACTTGACGTAATCTAAGAGTTTTTTTCGTAGATTTGTATTTTCAAAACGGTTTATCTCTTAAATCGTGCGTCCAAATCTCGAACCATTTTTAACATTGGGTTTCTCATGTCGAGATTTTCAAAACTAGATCCCATGTTGATAGGTTTTGACGTACATTTTTTTCAAGAAAAACGGACGAAAAAACCGTGCCTCTCTGAATAGAAAAAAAACAGAAAACACGTTTCCGAGAGGCACGGTCATGCCTCCCGTGGAAGCAAAACCGTGCCTCTCGCGAAAAAGAAAAACGTGTTTTTTTCCTTTCCAAGAGGCACGGCCGTGCCTCTCGCGAAGGCAAAATCGTGCCTCATTTTTTCCCTTTCCGAGAGGCTCGGCCATTCCTGTCGCGAAGTTAAAACCGTGCCTCTCGCGGAAGCAAAACCGTGCCTCTCGCGGAAGCAAAACCGTGCCTCTCGCAAAAAAATAGAAAACATATTGTTTTCCTTTTCAAGAGGCACGGTTGTGCCTCTTGCGAAAGCAAAACCGTGCCTTTCGTGAAAAAAACGTGTTTTTTCACGCAAAAAATATATTTTTTCGGAAGAAATTCGTTCAAAAGCTAAGAAAGATCGGTGAAAAACTGGAACACAAAAAAAAATAAAAAAACTATCAAAAAGGCTGAAAACGCATGCAAAAAGAATATTCAAAGAAAACGCCCAGAAGATGACACATGGCGGCAGCTTAGGAGGCTCCCAAAGGAGTGCTCGCTAACTAGTTGCTCCCGATTGTAGGAGTCCACACGGTGAACGCCACCGCTGACCTTCCTGTGCCTGTTTGATGGCCCAACTAATTACCATCCTGCCCGAAAAATAGGAACTTCCTATATGTCGCACTCTGCAACCAATCAACGGCGATTAGTTCAGGGCCCAACCCATTCGCACATGGGGGGGGGGGGGGCGAATGGGCCGGCCTATTGACAGCGTTGAGTGAGTGCATCTCATTGATGCAAAGTCAAAAGTCATAAATATGAGGTGCATTTACAGTGAATTTAACCCAGATCACACACTCTTAAAAGGTCTCGATAGCCAGTGGAGAATGTGAATGCAAGTTATTAAAGAGTGGTGTGATATTATAAGAACTAGCGGCAAATTCAAACACTTTTTAAAATAACTCAAACATTCCTTGGAAATTGTGAACAATTTTTAAAGGACAACTATTTTCTTCGAAAATCCCAACATTTTAAGCTTTTTTTTTAATTTGAACTTCTTTGAAAAGCATGAACAATTTTTGGAGAACATGGAGATTTTTTAAGTTGGGAACAAGTTTTGAAATTTCGAACATTTTGAAATTTTGATTTTTTTTGAAATTCCAAACATTTCTGTGCAACCCAAACAATTTTAAAGTTTCAGGGTTTTTTTATACAAAGCGCTATTTTTGTGAAACTATGATTTTTCTGAAAAAGCGGGAACAATTTTGAGACCCCCCAAAAAATGTGTACATGTTTTGAAAGTTGTGAATAATTTTTGGAATCATAAGTTTTTTGAAAATTCCCAAACTATTTTCTAAAATTGGAAGTATTGTTTAGGATCTTGTGGAAAAATATTGAAAAGGAGATTTTTTTTATTAAATTGAACATTTTAAAAAATAACAAGCGCTTTTGGAAAACTATGAACACCTTTTGAATTTCCAAACGTTTTTAAACTTAACAAACATTTTTCAAAATTGTGATCAAGATTTGAAAACTAGAAAACAATTTGAATTCCGAACAATATTTGAAATTTTGAAACATTTTTAGAAAAATAAACTTGAAAAAGAGAAAAGAATTAAAAAAACTAGGAAAAAAAACAGAAAATCGGTTCAAGAACGTCCTAGAAGGTTCCAAAACTGGCTAGGAGCCTTCTAGAAGGTTCCCAAAACCAATATTGGTGGAAGGTTTTTGACAGGCCGGCCTTGAATGCTCGCTGGCCACTCTATGCAAAAGGGCGACATTATGTCGTACAATGCAACAATCAGAAAATATGTGAAAATACACCTATCAACGAGCGTAATCGATGTGATCCAAATCCATCTTATGAGATGCGATGGGATGCTAGCTTTGGCACCTATGATTTATTTTCATTTGATAGAAATGAAATGAAACCTATCACCAAGTTTCGCTGCCACTACCAAGTTTGGTGAAATCTTGATTCCAAATCTAAATACCATGTTTGGCTGCCACTGGAATGTATCAATTGAAATGATATCATTTCATGTTTGGATGTCATTTTCGCAACAATTCATAAGACCACAGAAACCTTGAACTTAAAAACTGAGATATAACTGAGATACCAAGCTTGGTTGCCATATCACCTTTATAAATTTAAAGTTCACGCCAGCATGAAACAAATTGTAGCATACAACCATTCATATATGAAGCAACTCCACATTATCAAATTCACATAAATTCACATAATCAAATTGTAACTGCCATGTTCAGATCCATAAAGCACAAATGAACATCTGACACAAGCGAAACACAAGTTAGAAGCTTCAAAGCTTGTATCCAACATACTCTCTCCGTTCCACAATGTAGTGTGCCCATATTTTTCAAAATCTAAATTTGACCATGAATTTGACCAACGAGACCGATTGCGTCGGAAGCAAAAACTATACCACCGAATTCGTATTTTCGATGCGAATTCAGTGATATAGTTTTTACCCTCACCGCAATCGGTCTCATTGGTTAAATTTATGATTAAAGTTCAAGGTCGAAACCAAGGACGCACTACATTATAGAAAGGATGGAGTAGTATGGAAGACAAGATACTACAATTTGTCATCACAAATACATGAGGACTATAAAAAATAAATATTTGTATACAAGAAAGATCGCATGGCTTGACTTGAATCAAGACCTTTTTTTTCATTCCATTTGGTACTAACTGATGACAATTAAACTTGTGGGATCGTTGTTGTCCTACAAATAAGATGAGAAGAATCTAAGCAAACTTACTAAAGAAGTGAAAACGTGGAGCTAGAGGAAGCACCAAAACCCCATGAACTGAACGGTTAGTATCGGATGCATATGTCAACTGATGTTTCAAAAGCCTCCCTATTAGAAACAAGTATGGTTCACAAAATGACAAGGCACTTTGATGATGAATCATAAAGACTAATACATGTTTCTTAACTTGTACAGGTAGTTATGTTTCAAAAGTGTCCCCGATGAAGCTACTCGCATGCGCCTGCTTCATCCTCAGATCGTCGGCGCTTCCCCATCCTAGTGGCGTGAAAAAAGCTAGTGGCGACATGCTCTCTCTCTCACTCTCTCTCCCTCCCCTCTCTCTCTCTCCATATTGTGTAATTTTTCTACCGCGTGTACAACCCCATAAAAGAAAACTCTGTTGTTCCGCATCTTCGACTAACCATCCCTTAGAGGGTATTGTTAAAAGATCCTCGATTCCCTCTCCCTTGCTCCCTCTCACTCTCTCCCTCTCCCTCTTTCGAGGGGTCTTTGATCTTTCTCGATCGGTAACAAATATGGTTGTATTGTCCACAACCTTAGCTCGTACATGGAGTTCTTGCTCCTTTGCTCTCCCTAAGTGATATACTCATCTATATAGAAGATAGAACGACTAGGTGGATCAACCATCCAAGTTGAAATACGGCCAGTATCCATCCGAGTCTCGGACTCGGGGAAAAGAGATTTTTTTGGTTGTTTGACAGGGTGGAGGAAACGGATACGAGAATCTTTTTTGGGAAACACATCCGGATTTTATTTTTTATTTTTGTAGGAGAAACTTTCGATACATTCATCATCTGTCATGAGAGTACAATACTAAGAACACCAAAATAAATAAAAAATTCGATCTATGGATCCTCTAGAGACGACTACAAGCATGGGAGAGCGCCACCATCATCGCCCCCTTTTCTTGCCGAAGTCATGCAAACATTATTATAGTAGACATTCGGAAAGTCTTACTACGGGCCAGAGGCCATCACACCAAAACAACATCCGCCTCCGATGAAGAGAAACATAGATCGAAAGGATCAGATTCAGAAAGCGGTAGGAGAACGATAGCATTTCAACTCCCAGGCCACTTGTAAAGCATGGTGCGCATGTCCACCCGAACCTCGCCGTTGCGTTGTCGCTCGACTCGGAAGGTTGCGAGTCGAAGCAGCATCCGCGGCCTGAATTCGGTGAAAATGTCATTGCCCTTGCGAGTGATGATCTCGAGGAGGCAGAACTCAGCATTGCCCATGTAAGTGAGGCTCTTGTCGAGGTGCCTCGTCCATCTATTGTTGTACACCCTGTCCTCGATGGATATCCAGGCCGGGCATCCGCGGCGGTCGTCTTCGGGTGAGATGACATGGCACACGGCGATGCACCCTTTTTGGTGTGAGCAGAGCCCAACCCACGCGTCCAGCTCGCGCACAAAGTAGGCCTCCCCGTAGAAGGGCAGGAGCCAGCTCCCGTGACGCGTCCAGGTGAGGCTGCCGGTGTCGAAGGAGAAGGTGCCCCTGTTCGCGACGGAGAGGAAGATGGTGGATCCGTCGGGATGCACCGCTTGGGACGAGACAACGATGGGAAGCTCAATCGGCGGCGGGCGCAGGGACTCCCAACGCCATTCACCCCAGCCACGGCGGGGCATCGGTCCAAGTTTCTCCATCGAGGGAACAAAGTTTAGGCTTGTAGCCGGTGAGGTCGGTCTCAAGGGCGTAGATGTCGAGGCCGACAGTTAGGAACTGGGCGAGAACCTTTCGGGCGAGCAGCGGAGGGCATACGGCCACCTGCGACGTTGAGCTGTCGCACACCACGGTGCTATGGCCGGCGTCCGCGTCCTTGTAGAAAGCAAAGATCTTGCTGCCGGTGCACACGAACTGGTCGCACTGATGGCGGTTGGGAGACGCCATGCGGATCGCCACGCAATCATGTGGCAGCCGCCGCGCCCTGGACTCCAAGTGGTCGTCTGTGCCCGTGTCCGGTGGGAAGGCGTCGATGTCCAGTTTGTACACCGTGCATCCCCGCTTGTAATCATGCACGATTAGATGGAGGCGTCCCCGGCGAGGCCGCTCGGATGCGTCTGCTTCGTCCTCGGATCGCCGACGCTTCCCCATCCCGGCGCGGCATGCAAAAGCTAGCGGAAACCTACCTGCTCCCGTTTCTCTTCCACTGTCCACAACCTAGCTCATACGTACGTGGGGTTCTTGCTTCTTTTGCTCTCCCTACCTATATATACGTGGGGTTCTTGCGTCGTCTATTTATTCACGCCAAACAGCGAGAAAACGGTCCCTCCAACGCGTCGTTCGGCTCGAAAACGGAAACGGAAACACGTTTTCGAGAGAGACCAACCGGAAACGGACTTCGACGGTGTGTGTCGCGTTCGTTCCTTCCTTCCTTCTTTCCTATTCGCAAGGACATCGATGGTTGACCGCAAAGACATCGAGCTCCGACCTCTCCGGAGTCCGGACCATGCACGCTTGTTCGCCGCCGGCCGGGAATCCTACCTATACCTCGCCTTGCCACACCGATTTGTTTGCCCTCTTACATGCCATCCAACGTCTTGAGCGCCGTTTTGGCGATCGAGGTCCACAAGCGGCGTGCCGGCAACCACGCCACCGTCAAACACGTATGCCTAGGCGTTTGCGTACCAGCCGATCGAGGAGCACGGGACAGGGGATGGAGGCTAGCGGCGGTGCTGGCGACCAAGGAAAAGGCCCGGTTGTTGGCGAGGACGGATAGGCGTGCATGCTGCCGGAGCTGCGGTGACCGACGTGGCCATGAGGAAGTTGGTCAATCAAAGCTGACCTCTTTGGGCTGCATCGTGTCGTACCCAAGGCCCGACGTCCCTGCCGGCGAGCTTGGCGCTGTCAAAGACGCCTAGGTAGTGACGGCGAGCCCGTACATGCAGCGGCGACAGGGCATGAAGGCTGTCTACGCCGGTGCAGACGAAGAAGGAGGTCTAATTGTCGGCGAGGACGAAGCGTGCGCGCGTGAGCGACGACCGACGTAAGGGTGCATGCTATATATAAACAACCAAAAATATACACGACTAGAGAAATGATGGTCTTATGCATAGTATACAATTGATCCATCATTTTAAAGCTAGACTTAATTGGTGGATAAGCATGTATGCACTACGTACACCGTCACATTCTATTTTTATTTATTAGTCAAATGGCCCGAGCGTTGCAACGGGATAATAAAATAAAATGATGATTTTTAAATCAAGTTCTAAATATTTTCACTCTATATACATACAATATTTGAATATTTGTCCAGCAACCGGCACACATGCGAATGTAAGATACGGGTATCATCCTAACATGCTTACAATGGATTGATGCTGGACTTCATTCTTGCTGCGTGCATTTTCTTGATCGTGAGACTGACCTTCTCTTTTTCTTTTCATACTTATCTTTTTGTTCAGAACATTGCGTTCCTCTACTAGTCTCTTATCCCTATCTTTTCTGCAACATTACTTATGTTGTAAAAGTTTTTTCATAACATCATCCTTGTTATAGAAAAAATGTAAAGACATGGTTTTTTTTTTCTGTAACACGACCTATATTGCAAAAATAATAATCTGCAATACAACCTATGTTGTAAAATTTCTGCAACTAGACATTTGTTGCAAAGTAGAGGAAAACATCAACACCTAGATTGTCTCGGATCAGATGGCCTGCGAGGCGGCGTATCTTCTTGAATGATCCACCAACCGATGCGTAGCCTCTTCTCTAACTAATACATTAACGTGACACCTACGTAACAAATATCGTGTAACAACTTTTTCTTGACTAGGAGAGACACGTAGCCACACTCTTAACTTATGAGCTGAGTATCATAGCTTACCAGATATGTCATGTGGTATGTAACAACTGAGGTGGTCTTTTTTGGTTGGAGGAAATTAGGATAAATTTTCCATAGCCCCTTCGTAAATGTATGATTTTGTTCATTAACTAATTTAGCTGTTTCCCTTTTCCTTTGGTTATTTTGCAGCTATAAAATTTTTGGGGGGGTTGAAGTGAAACTAGACCCAATGATCCCTGACGTACCTATAAAACTTCTGAATATGTATACGATAATTTCTTGCCCCTCCCCTCGGCTGGCTACTCAGCCTCCCACCCATCAGTGACAAGGATGTGTGCGGTCCGAGGAATGGAGTAGTGGTGAGTGGCACGATTTTGCTTGTTGAGCGTTGGCAAGTCCACGACTAGATTGTGACGCGATGATCTATGAATCCCGATGGTGACGAATAAACAAGATGGCTTGGGTACATAGGAATCATTATAAACGACCTAAGGATTGCCATTTCACATGATTGGAATTGAGTTCCATAGTTTTAACTTTCCTACCATTTGGGATGCCATCATCACACATGAAATCTCGCAAGCATGTGCGACTAGGGAGAGGGTGCGGTTGGAGGGTCTTAAAAGGCTCGATCTGTATTAGTGTGGTTTTTGTTTCGTGGAACCTGATATGTCTCCAACGTATCGATAATTTATGAAGTATCAATGTCATATTCACCTATGTTTACAATACTTTTCAAGATTTATTATTATGTGCACTAACCTATCTCACGAGTTCTTTTGAAGTTTTGTGTGGATGAAGTTTTTGAGAGTAGGTGAAACCGTGATATGAGAGGATTGAACGAGATACAAAAGCTCAAGCTTGGGGATGCTCAAGGCATCCCAAGTAAAT
Organism: Hordeum marinum; assembly: GCA_022496015.1. Classification (NCBI taxonomy): domain Eukaryota; kingdom Viridiplantae; phylum Streptophyta; class Magnoliopsida; order Poales; family Poaceae; genus Hordeum; species Hordeum marinum. The sequence continues at coordinate 442,392,103 of CM039675.1, read as the reverse complement.
ATTTCAAGAAGTCTCAACCATCTAAGCTTGGGGATGCTACACATGCATCCCACCTCTCTTCACCAACAACTATCCGTTAGCCTATGTTGAGCCTAAATTTTTATTTGCCCACATGATATGTGCTATTCTTAGAGTGCCATTTTTATTTTGCTTGCTATTTAAATAAAATACTCAGATATGAAAATCTTTATTGAGAGAGAGAGAGAGTCCTCACATAGCTACTTAGTTTTTTGGATACTCATTGATCTTCACTTATATCTTTTGAGAGTAGTTCGATGTTTACTATTGTGCTTCCCTTATATCCTAAGAGTAAATTGTGAATGAATTGAATATCATAAATATGAAATTATAAATGTGCTTTATGCTTAGTAGTAGCTTCACATCTGGTTTAAAAAGTAAAATCTATTGAAGTTTGACAATCACAATATTGGTCATACAAGCTATTCGTGAATGATTGGTATAAGGAAGAGAACTTTCACATACAAATATATTATCTTGAACATTTGTGAATACCCATTAATTATTTTTAAACTTGAGCAAATTAGTTGAAGTTGAACAAGGAAGACAACGTAATGAGTTATGGTTGTCTATATTTATATAGAAGTTATATTGTTATGGATCCTTCAACATGTGGTGCTTGTTTAGAACCTTTTGCTAGCCAAAAATTCGTACCAAGTAGAGATACTACCTGTGAATCCAAAACCCCTTAAACCCAGTTTCTTGTCATGAGAATCCACCATATCTACCTATATGCGGTATTACCTTGCCGTCCTAAGTAAATTTGCATGTGCCACCTCTCAAATTTCAAACAAACATTTGTTTTGTGTGCCTGGACCGCTCATGGAGCGACAGGGGGCGGTCAGTATCTTCCATGTTAAGCGGGTTATTCTCATGATGAGTGTTTATTCACTCGTCCTTGCACGAGAGGGGTGGTAATAGGGATTCCCAGCCCCAAAATAAAAAAAATGTAAATAATGGAACAAAACTCTCCCAGAAATGTTGTTGGTATGGACGGTACCCGTGGATTCGGCTAGCCGTGGAGTGTGTTTGTTGGTGGAGGGGGAGTAAACCTTTACTTTTAACGCTTGGGAACCGCTGATAATGTGTTTAACATTGAAGATATTGATAACTCTTGGTTGTAACATTGACATGAAGGGTGCACCTCCCAAAATTATATTTATCTCTGTTTTAAACAGTGAGCTCTCGCACATATGCAAATCCCTACTTCTCTCTGCGAAGGGACAATCTATTTACTTTCATGTTATTTACTTTTCATGTTGAGTCCACTTCTTATTCCAACCTCAATCTATTAGTTGGCAAGCATCATGTGGTGGGGAAAGATCTAGGCACATATGGCCAGTCAAATATGTTTGATCATGACTTATTATTGTTGACAATTATCTTTATGATAAGTATGTTGGGAGGCAAAACATTAAGCCCCTATCTTTCTATGTGTTCGATGGATGTCATTTGTTCTAAAAATATGCTTTGAGTACTAGCAATCATAGAAGACTATATGATGACTGAGTATGTGGAGATCTTACTTAGACTTGTTGAGAATAAGGTGAATTGCAATTGATTGGTGACTAAGAACATAGGTTGTTAAGTTTCAAGAGAATTCTTTGTTTGAACCATAACATGTGAATTAGTTGCTACTTTATCACGATGAATTTTATGAGAAAGAGTTGTTGTTATGATGCTAGGAAAGGTGATTGAAATTATCATTGATCAAACTTATGCATTATACTAGCATTCACACTTCATAAATTATTTCTTTTATCATTTACCTACTCTAGGATGAGTAGGAATTAAGCTTGGGATGCTGATACGTCTCCAACGTATCGATAATTTATGAAGTATTAATGCCATATTCACCTATGTTTACAATACTTTTATATGGTTTTGATACAATTTATATGATTTATTTAGAACTAAACCGGACTGATGCTATTTTCAGTAGAACTACTATGGTTTTGTTTTTGTGCAGAAAATGGAAGTTCTCGGAATCGCCCGAAACTTTTTGACGATTTTTTTGGAACAAAAGAGGCACTAGACGCTTCGTGGGAGGGCCAGAAGAGCCACGAGGTGAGCAAAACCCACCATGCCGCGCCAGTCCCCCAAACCGTGGTCTGGTGTATCGTGCTCACCTCGTGGCCCATATCCACGTCAAACAAACGCCAAAAATTCCTATATATATATATATAGAAACCATCAGAAATAACCCTAGATTATAAGTTTCGCCACCGCAAGGCCTCTGTATCGACGAAAAACCAACCTGGAGAGAAAACAGTACCCTGCCGGAGAGGGTAGATCACCTCCGGTGGCCATCTTCATCACCCCGACGGAGTCCATGATGAGGAGGGAGTAGTTCACCCTCGGGGCTGACGGTTTGTACCAGTATCTATGTGTTCAATCTCTCTCTCTCTCTCGTGTTCTTGAGATGTCACGATCTTGATGTATCACAGGCCGCTTTGTTAATATAGTCGGATCATATGATATGTCTTCCTCTCTATCTAGTTGTGATGAATTGAGTTTTCCCTTTGAGATTTCATTACCAGAAGTAATACTTTTATGGATTTGAGAACACTTGATGTATGTATTGCATGTGGATACCCATGGTGACAATGGGGTGTTCTATTGATCCACTTGATATATGTTTTGGTACTCAACTTGCGGATTCCCGCGGTGATATTGGGGTAATCTATGCATATGGGTTGATACACGTTATTGTCCTACTTTCTTCGATAGAAATTTTGGGGCACTCTTTGACGTTCTTTGTGTGGATTGAGTATTATTAATCTGAAATTGTTTGATGTGTATCGTATAATTAACTCATGGATACTTGTGGTGACATTAGAGTATCTAGGTGACATTAGAGTTGGTTGATGGGTATCATATGGTGTCATTCTAGTATGAACTCTTGAATAGATCGATCGGAAAGAATAACTTTAAGGTGGTTTCGTACCCTACAAACAATTTATTCTTATGTTCTCCTCTGGATAAGAATTTTGGAGTGATTCTTCATTGCACGTTGAGGGATGGTTATGTGATCGAATTATATTAGCATTGTTGAGAGATTGCACTAGCGAAAGTACGGACCGTAGGCCTTGTTTTTAAGCATTTCAATACCGTTTGTGCTCACTTTTGTTACTTGCTACCTTGCTGTTTTTATTATTTCTATTACAAAAATCAATATCTACTATCATTACTACACTTGTATCACCATCTCTTCACCGAACTAGTGCACCTATACAATTTACCATTGTATTGGGTGTGTTGGGGACACAAGAGATTTCTTGTATTTGATTGCAGGGTTGTTTGAGAGAGACCATCTTCATCCTACACCTCCCATAGATTGATAAAACTTAGGTCATCCACTTGAGGGAAAATTGCTACTGTCCTACAAAACTCTATGCTTGGAGGCCCAACACGAGTCTACACGAATAAAGTTGAGTAGTAGACATCAGAGCCATCCCCAAGGCATCTATTGTTGTTCCGCTAGGCAATGAACTAGGGAAGTAGTAAAACAAGTGTGGCTTATGTTTGTCGATCCAATATCACATGAAGGGAACAGGCGGGTTGGAACCGAACCGAGGCAAGAAGCACTTGCTAATATCTCCCGTCATAATTTCTTGCCTTTTTGTCCATATATTTCTCCATCGCAATATCTCCCACCATGTTTCCCACTCATTTCTCCTTCCCAACATCTCCCACCATGTTTCCCAATCATTTCGGGCCGGACTCTCGCTTCCTTTCCCGCCCGAATTACGTCGCAAAATATTTTTGGCATGACTCCTGCTCCCATTCCCGCCCGAATTTCATCGCACAAAACTTTGGATTACACTCCCTTTTCCGTTGCCGCTCATATTTCGTGCAAAAAGATCTAGTTCCCATCCAAATTTCATGGAGAAATATTTAGAGTCCAACTACCGCTTCCATTCCCAACAGAATACCGGGGTGAAATATTTTGAGTCCTACTCCCATTGTTGTTCCCACCCAAATTTTATTGTGAAATATTTTGGGTTTGACTCCAACTTTCGTTCCCGCTTGATTCGTACTGAAATATATTCTGTCTAGCTCCGACGTTCGTTTCCGTCAAAATTTCATGGTGAAATAATTTGGCTTCAACTCCCACATCCATTCATGGCCAAATTTGTGGTGGAATATTTCGGGTCCGCCTCTCACTTTCATTGTGGCCAAATTTCCCGCAACGTGTTTCAGACGTAACTCTCGTTCCCAACTGGATTTGATTGCAAAATATTTTGGGTCCAACTCTTGATTCAGTTCTTGCAAAAATTTCATGCCAAAATATTTCTGACCTCGCTCCCGCTCCCATTCCTCCCCAAATATCATGTCGAATATCATGCCAAAATATTTCTGACTCTCGTTTCCGTCCCGCCCAAATATCATGCCGAAATATTTTGGGCCTGACTCAGGCTTCCATTCCCCTCCGAATTTTGTGATTAAATAATTTTGTGTCTGAATCCCACGGGAATTTCATGTTGGGATATTTTGGGTTTGGCTCCCTCTTCCCTTACCTCCTAAATTGCATGCCAAAATGTTGCAGACAAACGGATTTTCATGGTGATATATTTTGGGTCTAACTACCATTCCTATTTCTACCCGAAATATATGGAAAAATATCTTGGGTTGAAATGAAATATGTTGGGTTGGAATCCAGCTTCTGTTACCATCTGAATTTAGTACCAAAATATTTCTGGTTTGACTCACACTATCATTGCCACCTGAATTTCATGGAAAAATATTTTGGGCCCGACCCACTTTCCATTCCTGCAAGAATTTCATGGTGGAATATTTCTGATCCGATTATCGCTACTGATGAGTTTCAAATTATGTTAGAATATTTTGGGTTTGACTCCCGTTTCGGTTCCCGTCCAAATACCATGGCGAAATATTTTGTGTCACACTCCCGCTTCTATTCCCGCCTGCATTTTATGGTGGAATATATTGGGTCAGACTCCCGCTTTCCATTGCGACTCAAAATTTGTGCCAAAATACTTTGGGTCCAACTCTTGTTCCTGCCAAACTTTCATGGTAAAATGTTATGGGCCAAACTCCCTTGTTCGTTCCCGCCAAAATTTTGTGAGGAATATTTTTAGTCCGATCGCCGCTCCCGTTCTGGACGAATGTTGTGAACAAATATTTCCCATTCGGTTCTGCTTTCGTCCCCGCTCGAATTTCACACTAAAATAATTTGGGCCTGATTATTGCTTATGTTCCCGCCTGAATTTCATGGCGAAATATATCAAGCCCGACTCCTGCTACCATTCTTGTTTGATTTTTGTGGCAGAATTTTCCAGGTCTGACTCCCGCTTCCGTTCTGGGTTGAATTTCGTGTAAAACATTTTGGGCTTCACTCTCGTTTTTTCTTGAATTTCATGGCCAAATATTTTGGGTCTGACTCCCGTTTATGTTTCCACACAAATTTTTTGGAAATATTTTCCATCTGATCGCCTTTCCTGCCCAAAATTCCATGCAAAATTTTCCAGTCTGACTCCCGCTTCTGTTCCAGCTGGAATGTTGTGCCAAAATATCTTGGGTCAAACTCCCGCTTCCTTTTCCGCCCGAATATCATGGCGATATATTTTTGGTACAACCCCCGCCGTCGTAGTTTGTGCCAAATATTTCGTGTTCGACACCCGCTCCTGCCTGAATTTCATGTCCAAATATTTTGGGTCGGACTCCCGCTTCCATCCCAGCCAAATTTCGTGTCTGATGTGTGGCTAAGCTAGTTGTTCGCACTGAAAAGTTTCAAGTCATGCCAAAAAATTGTGAATATATTCCCGGTCTATGTCCTTCTCTTGGGCTTAGGCCCAAAACTCTAGAAATATTTTCAATCCGCTCCCGGTTCTAAAGTTCAAAACAAAAAAGAAAGCCCTAACCTAACGAAGTCGCAACAGACTCCGCACTTACATTGTGCAGCTCCATTTAATTTAGTCATTACAGCACTCTAACCCCACAATCCTCACTTTTATCTCGCAACTCATTCCAAGACATGAAAGCGCCCACCACACATTCCCCCCCTCCCCCCCTCCCCCCAAGTTCACTTCTTCATGCGTGACTTAACTTGGGGACATTTTCTGCCAGACATGACAACAAAATGGGCACATTTTTTAATACTTGGCCATGGAAATTCACGGAAGGAGATATTGGAGCATGAGACATAAGTCAGAAACAAGTGGTCGGAGATATTGGGGCAGGAAACACATTACATGTGTTAGGCAGGACAAATGACAGGAAGACACGCAAGGGAGATACGGAGCTCGAGAACACGTGGCAAGAGATTTGGGGGCATGAGAGATGATTCAAAACAAATGGTGGGAGATATTGGGCAGAAAACATATCATGGGTGCTGGATGGAAAAAATAAAAGGGCAACACGTGAGGGCGATATTGAGGTTGAGAACACGTGGTAGGAGATATTGTGCGAAAAATACATGGCTGAATATACGGTGCCAAAAAAAGGGCGGGAGACACGTGGCATAGTAAGTATTTGGATTGTTTCTTTCACATAAAATAAGGGTCGGCATGCAAGTGGCTATCTAACAATGTTTAGATAAAATAATCACTTGAGAAGCACGCCATTGTATTAAGCCGACTCAACCTAACCAATAATGCAACACGTACTAGAAAGGTATATCATTCTAGCACGTAGATCACTAATTGACCCATTGAGGGGCGAGTTTCCGTATCAGAAAAAATGTAGAGGGTATAGCTGCACGCACAAATATTTTGTTAGCTTCATATTTTTTTTCAAACATGTTCCATTATAGGTATATTTCCTGATTTTATAATTCATTAAGAATAGACTTAGATTTGATCTTCAGGTCATCGGTGTGTGGCGCGTGGCTGAGATCGGATCAAGGTGGGTAATCAATCTATGCGATGGTTAGATTGAAAAATCAATCAAAGCACTTGGTTTGGTTTACTATTCTTTTTTGTGGAGTCATCACTTGGTCCATTCCACGCCATGTGTGCGTTATTTGTTTTAGATATGCAACTTATATCGGATCGGATCGAGAGAGGAATCGATCTATGGGAAGTGGCGGGTGACCAATGGGCGCGCAATAATCCAATCACTCATAGAGAATTGATCTGTGGCATATTTGAATTGGCCAATCAACAACATCGATCATCAATCCCCAAAACATACCCATGTGTTGCGTGAAGCACGTACCTACATGTGTCTAGTTAAATAGTAGGGGTAAGGGTCAATTCATGGGATGTTGCGAGTGACCAAACAGAGCAATCCAATCTCGTTGGCATTGATCCGTGTGTGATGGGGATTGATCAATGATGGAGTGGCATCCTTGCCCATCAATTGCTCACGTTGTGAAAACCTGAGAGATGTCGTCTCATCAATCCTTGTGAAACTAGACCGACTAATGCCCTTGTCTAGCCCAAGGGATTGACTGTGGGAGATGTTGAGCGACCAATTAGAGTGATTCACTCCTCACATAACTACGTTTTTTTTGAGAAAAGCTAACCCTCACCCAACATGTCGGGTTGCAGGTGGGAGAGACAAAGTAAACAGAGCGGGCTCGCGGTGCGGCTGGGGTGGGATCGGGTAGGCCTGTGGTGAGTTGGATGTTTCACTAATAGTAATTTTGGCTTCACATGTAGGATTGCCATAAAGAGGAGAAACTTGGCGAGTTGCTCATGCTATGATATACCATACTAATTTCATATTTTTCTAGAAAACCCCGCAAATAGTTTGGGAGATTTCTTTTACTCCGGTTCTAGTTCTTTCACTATGTAGAATACCCCTCCCCACCCAATATATATATATATATATATATATATATATATATATATATATATATATATAACCCCCGACTTGGATCGCGTGCCCCTGTGTTCAAAAATATTTGGGACCAACCGCATAAAATCCCACATAATCCCTAATATTCCCTTCTTCAATCCTAATCCCATCCCCTATCCTATCTTATTCTCCGGATCTGCCTATTCAGCCATGCCCCCCTAGTCCGGAGTCAGCACCGACCGCTCTTCACGATTGTAGTGTCGTGCTCGATCTCGGGTGCGCCCCAACACATGGATATTGGTGCCTTGTCATAACCCGGGCTTGCTTGAGTGGAATTCATCCCCATCACCCGAAATGCGTGACTGTCGATGTTTAAGTGATGTTGGCACTATAGACACGTATTGTCACGACACACGTCGAGTGACCACTTCCCTAACACTTTTGGGGTCACATGAAGATTCCAAAAATAGTCAACCTTAACCATATATTTGCATGAAATGATAAGAAAAACACTATGACAAGGCGCACAAACTCCGATCATTTCCTTTGTTGTGTGACTCATCTGAAATTTCCGCTGAAATATTTAGGGTTCCGCATGAAATTCTTGTTTAAATACTATATGGGGTCAAAAATATTTCCTTGATTTGCCTGAAAAATTTATCGCGAGTTCCCTCCCACCCAATTTTTTCCCGCTAGTCTGATTCTCACCTGAAATATTTTCTGTTTGGCTCAACGAAATATCCCCCTTTAGTCTCCATCCCGCTTAACGAAATATTTTCCATTGGTCTTGTTCCTGCTCAACAAATTTTTTATGTTTCTTCTCCCGCTCAACGAAATATTTCCTCCAGCCTGACTCCCCCATCAATGAAATGTTTCTTTTCCCGCTCAACTATCCCATCTATCGCCTAATTTTTTTCTCGGTTCAGGACAAAAACCAGTCCTTGATACGTTTCTAACATATCTATAATTATTGATTGTTCCATGCTATAATATTACCATTCCAGGATACTTTTTGAGCATTTATTTGTCAATTCAAATTATTTTTGAGCACTAACCTATTAACCCAGTGCCAAGTGTTAGTTGTCGTTTTTAACGTGTTTTTAGATTTTCAGGTTTAGAGTACCAAACAAAATCCAATTGCCACAATTTTTTTATGATTTTTCTCGACCAAAAGAAGACCGGGAATCTGCGGGAAAATACGCGAGGTTGCACGAGAGATGCAGCACATAACAGGGCGCACCTAGGGGGATGGCCGCGCCCTGATGTGTGTTGGCCTCCTGGCGCCTCCCGACGCCCGTCTCTGACCTATAAATTTCAACATATCCTAAAAATCCTAGGGAGCCTCCCGAAACACTTTTTTCATTGCCACAAGATTCTGTTCCACCGTGTGCCCATCTGGAGCTCTGTTTCGAAATTACACCACTAAATTAAGATGATACTGGATGTAAAGTATGTGCTTGCATGTACCCGGACTTTATTAATCAACAATATAATCTTTTTGAATATCCCAGGGCTCCAAAAGCCAAACATAACAAACCTGGAACAAGCTGTAGAAAATTTTGAGCAATATTATGGTCATCCCCACACTATTTTCCGTCATGCTTAAACATAATGTCCGTAGCTAATTATTTCCATAAAGTTACCGATCCACACATGATACTGCTTCTGATTTTTTTTTGTGCTAAAATTTAGAGACGTTATAACCACGCATCTTTCCGGCCATCTCAAGTTACTATTGTTTTTAATCATTGGAACTGCATTATTGGTTGTTTGCGGCCGTTAGTGCTCTCAATTCCACACGAGGTACAGTGGCAAATAGAGGAGTGTTACATGGGTTGGGCCGCTACTTCCGTAATCAAATCAGAATACTTCCATCGACCTATGGGCCTTAGATCGCATGAGTCCACACGGTCGGCAGTGTTGGCCTCTCTCTGTCTGTTTGGAGGCGCAACTACTTACCAACCTGCCTAGAAAACAGGAACATCCTATATGTCGCACAATGCAACTAATTGACGATGATTTGCACAGGGGTCGACCCACTCGCACATGGGATGTCCCCAGAGTGAGTTGGCCCATTGGTGGTGTTGGGAGAGCGTATCTCATTGATACGAAGTAAACAAAGTCACAAAAATGCGTACATAATCGAACCCCGGACCTCACGCTCTTGAAATGGTATTGATAGCCAGTGGAGTCACCGAATGCAAGTTATTAAAAACCATCCCAAAATTATAAGACGAACAAGCGGTAGAGTCAAACATTTTTTAATAATTTATAAAAATCCTTCAAAATTGTGACTAATTTTTTAATCACAAAAAAGTTTGAAAATCCAAACATTTATTGAAAATGGACTTCTTTGAAAGCATGAATAATTTTGGAAAACATGAAAAAAATAAGTTGTGAAAACTTCAGAAGTTCTGAAAAAAAATTGAGATTTTGAAATTCCAAAGTTTTTTGTAAGAGCCGAACGATTCTCGAAAATTCTTTCTTTTCTAAAAAAGCGCAAACACTTTTTTGAAAATTGTGTTTTCTTTGAAAAAGCGCGAAATTTTTTGAGAGCAAACAAAATTAAGAATTTTTTAAAATGTTTTCAATAGTTTCTAGTTTTAAAAAATTCCTGCAAATTTTTCAAAACTATGATTTTTTATTCCATGATTTTTTTAAATTAGAGCATATGTTTTTAAATCTCAAGAACTTTTCAAAAACCATGATTGTTTTTGAAATTGCAAACATTTTCTAAAGTTAACAAACAATTTTCAGAATTGTGAACAAACTTTTCGAAAATAGGAACCAATTTTTGAATTCTAAACAATATTTCAAATTTTGAAGCGTTTTGAGAAAAAGAATAATAAACTTGAAAATAAAAAAATGGAAAGTAAAATGACAAAGAAAAAAAAAGAAAATGGAGAAACCCTTTTAGGTAACTTCTAAAATGTTTTGAAAACTGGCTAGGAACTTTCTAGAAGGTTCCCAAAAGAAGTATTGGTAGAATGCTTTTGACGGGACAGGCCGTGAACGCTCGATCTCTCGTCATTGTACGGTTAAGGCGGTGAATAGGAGCACCGCCAGAATATCTTCGGGGCGCTTATGTGCCCCCCTCCTCCCGCGGTCATGGGTGGGCCTAATTTGAAGGCGAGTGCTTGCTCGTTCCTTCGCGGGGAAATGTTGAGTGGTCTCGCTTATTCGCAGTTGACCGGTTTCTCTAGTTGCTTGATCGCATTGGACAGGGCTACCAGTTGACTATTGACTTTTCAAACAAATATGAAATATATAAAAAAACAAATTTCAAAAACTAATGTTCATAGTTTTGAAGACAAAATCAGGTGTTCAAAAAATATTATGGATTTGAAACAAGTTCATGAACTCTAAAAAAGTTCGTTAATTTGTAGAAAGTTCATGATCTCGAAAAATTTGAGAAGTTCAAAAGAAGTTCGCATCTTGAAAAAGTTCACGAACTCGAATAAGTTCAGGAGTCCAAAAGAAGTTTGTCAAATTTGAAGATAGTAAAGTAGTTTTAGAACAAGTTCATAAATATGAAAAGGGTCATCCATTTTAATAGAAATCATGAATTTGGAAATTTTCATATATTTCGAAAATAATTCACGATTTTGAAATTTTTTGTGAGAATTATTGAAAATATCATGAATCAGACAAAGTTCATAGATTATGTAAAAAGTAAAGTTCAACTATTTGAAAAATCATCAATTTTGAATAAATCTCAGGAAATTGTAAAAAGGTTTTGGATTTAAAAAATGAAAATTTGAAGATAGTGTCGAATTTGAAAGCTTTACATATTTTTAATAAAAAATAAAAAAAATGAAAAAATGAAAGAAAATAAATAAGACCGCGCACGAATATTTTTGAGTAGGAATATTTTTTACCGTTGGAGTCTGAATCCTCTCGTCGCATGAATATTTTTGGAAGGGTCGCAAAAAAATGTAAATGGGCCGAACTCAAGAGAGGGAGGCGGGGCGTGCGACAAGTTGCATGAACATGATAAAACAAACGACGCCTGAAGCGCCAAATAAGGATTGTGAAAGGCGCCGAACGGAAGGTGCTGAATCGGCCTGGTAATTTTTTGTAGCGGCCTTTTCGTCGGCCTTTGAATGAGAAGAAAGGCCTTCTAAGTGTAAAAAAGAGGGCATTCTTGCTGGACCTTTTTGAACAGGTAGATTTTTAAGTGAAAGAAAGCACCACACGACACATGCCATGTTCTAAAAAAACGTAGACACATGCCACGTACTGGTACAACCTTATATAGTACGTACCACACTGAGGCATGAACACAACTTTTGCTCGGATACTCGAGTCGCATGGGCATGGCTTGAAAAGTAGAGTATATCTCTTTTCAAACAATCATACATATGCACATAGAGTATATCAATGTGTGTGTCATGCTATGGACGGTGGTATTGCCGACAAGTAAAAGGCCATATATCTTCTCCGTGAGAAATACATGATGGCTATCCTAAAAAGAAAAATGAAATACATGATGACAAACCTCCACCACGGAGGACCGGCTCGTACCGCTCCCTCCGCCTCGTACCGCTCCGCCTCGGGCGGCTCCCTCGACCGCAGCAGCGGGAGAGAGCTCCGCCGTCGCCGCCTGATCTCCCACCTCCGGCCACCTCCTACAAAACAGAGACTAGATCTGAAACCCTCTCTTCATCCTCTTCCCATCCATCCCGGAGTCCAGCGCTCTCGGACGACTCGAAGCCGACCCTCGTTTCGTCGCCGGCATAGCCACCTCCTCTTCCTCCCTCCCTCGCCGCCGCATGAGGCTGGCGTCGGGAAAGCCCGTGGCGCAGCCGGGGACAACGGCGATGGGGCCCTTGTTGCTCCGCTTTGCGCGCTGGAGAGTGACTGGATCTGGGGCGGCGGCCCTTCCGGCGAGGCCCCTCTGTGCTGTGGCGATCGGCGGGGCTGGCGTGGTGCCGGTGGTCTGGTCGGACAGCCAATGGATCTTCGGTGGACCAAGGCCTGGCGTGGCTGCTCTGGTGGCCAGCGGCGCCTGATCTGGCCGTTGTTCTTCGACCCTGATCGGTGTGCTTCTCTCCCGCGGGTTTCTGGCGGTGCCGGCATGGCTTGTCGGGACCCTGGCCGGTGGCCGCGGGTGAAGCTGGTGGAGGAGATCCAGATTAGGGGAAACCCCTTGATCGGCCCTGGCCAGCCGCACCAAGGACGACGCTCAAGGGTGCCGTTTTCTTTTTAGAGACGTCGGTCTACATCTGCTCCTCCACTTCCCCCCTACCTGCCTTTCGGGTGAAAACCCTATCTCCGGTGGGCAGCGGCGGTGTCCTTGACGCCGTAACCTCCTTTTCCAAAATAAAAATAAAAAATGATGACAAACATGTCAGTTGATCCTATCACGTTGAACCTACAACAATATGTCTAGTTCCATTCGAAGCAAACCCTGATATTGTCCTCTCCCCCATGAACATGGTGCCGTTTCCCTATAAAATCATGTAATTTTTGCTTGAAACAGGACCTGCAACGTTTGTGTTAACCATTTCGCACAAAAAGTTATTAACTTAAGGTGCAACGTGTGAGCGACGTCCAGTGTGCAACATACTATGCAACGAGTTAGTAGCTACACGTAAGTAGGTGTGGGAAACATACGCCAGCCGATCCGAAAAAGTAGGATCACACAGGCGATCTAAGGAAGCGTCGAGGGTTCCCTTGCGCGTCGCCAGCAGCGTCGCCGGTTCCCTCTCTCTTCGTCGGCCGCTCCGGCGGCGGGAGGGAGGGGGAACCTCGGATCTAGTTGCTAGGTGTGTGTGTGCTAGGGTTAGGGTTGAGGGAGACGATGTCGAGGCTGTTGCGGTGGTGTCGTGTCGGAATAAGTTTTTTCGGGCTCCGTTCACGGTCAGGCGAGGCCTTTGCCTTCGTCTAGGAGCCAGCAGGGTGGGGGATCCCCGGATCTCGTCAAGGTCGCGGGCTATGGTGACTAAAGGTCCATCGGCACTGGTCGTTTGGTCCTCAGATGGGCGATGGATGCAAGGAGACGAAGACCCTTCTTTTTCATTGTCAGTATGATTTGCTGCTGCTGTTCTTCTCCCTCCTCTGCGCTGATGCTGGTGGGAGATCCTGCTTTGCCCGGACGGATGGCCTGACCGCGGTGTTGGACCGGTCGGATGACTCAAGTTCTCTTCCTTCCGAAAGGGACACTTTTCACGGTACTTAAAGCCAAAGATGACGACGGTTATTGTAGGTGTGTTGGATTGATGTCCATGCCCTCTCAGCGCTGATGTCAAGAAAGGAAGAAGCAGCGTGGCAACAATTGTGCCGTGGTCAAAGATGATGACCTGTTTGCGCCTGGTGGCAGATCCACCTGCAGGGGTCTTCTCTCAAGATTCAGGGACGATGACACAGGACTCCGGAGATCTTCTTGTGTTAGGGTTGTCTTAGGATACTCTACGTGGTCTTGGTCCTTTGTGTTTTTGTTTCAGTGTTCTTATAAGGGTCATTTGAATGAAAATTCTCTAAAGAAAAAGTAGCTACACGTAAGTCTGGGCCGGCCGTCGTGAGACCTGATGTCGGGCGCATACTCCAAATCAAGCATCCTAGCTACTACAGGCCTTCTTGTTTCGACTGTTTGTTTGGGAGAACCCGTCACCTTTGGTAGTACACCTGATTGTGTACATAAAACTGCTACATTTTTTGACCAAGATAAGACTGTTACTCCATCTGTAGCTCAATCGGCCGGAGCACACCGTCCGTCCAGACTTGGTGGGGATACCACACACACACGCGTACGGACGGCATGCATGCACAGCGCTAAAATGACGCCAAGAAAACGTACTCGGACGCAACAGGCGTTCCGGTCGGTTGGATCGATATGCAAATTTCCAGCCGGTCGCATGTACCCGATCGACCTGCGACGTCGGTTGGGTACAGGTGAGTCCTGGTGGTCATCACGTGCATGCACGCATCGATCGAATGAGAAATGGATCCGTCCGTCTGGTCGGTCGATTCGTGACACGACTAGGCGGTGGACATATATGTGTTTCCTCGTAGGAGCTCTCGTGATCGAGCAAGAGAGCATCCATGTGCCGATGTGCGTACGTTTCATTCATGGGAGCGCTACCTTAAGTAGCAGCACATGCATGCCTGAGCATGACGGGAGAGCTCGCCGGCCAGTACGCCCGCACAGCACAGGGTGCATGCATGGCTGCCACGGCGGGGCGACCGGTCCGCCGGCCCGATCGAGCCATGGGAAGCAAGTTGCATAGCTCCCATGCATGCATGGTTGCGTGCCACGCGGGCATGCATGCGGTCGCACGGTTGCGTACGTACGTACGTTGTGTGCGCGTTGGAGGGATAGAGACGGGAGGAGGGCGGTGGCGTGTGGGTTCGGGCTAGGCTAGCGAGTAGACGGACGTCAGGACCGGCTGCGTTGAGGTACGATTGAGGGCTTGGATATATGGAGCCCATGGATCGCGGCCAAATTTGGTACCATCCATGGCGCTGCCATGTGCCATGCATGCGAGATGGCCGGCCGGTTCATCGATCGATCAGCTGTATCAATCGTAATTGAATCGACCAGAGATCGGTTTGACGCCACGCGTGTTAAGATGCATGCTACGTTTCCCGACTGTGGCTGCTCGGCAGCTAGCTAGAGCTCAGCTACGTACCGCAGGGCCGGCGCAGACGCCTCAATGCATGCCCACAGCCAGCAGCTGACCCCTCCCTCTCTCTTTAGGTTTTTATTACATCCTAAGAGATACTATTATATTATTATTACTATGTCAATAAGACATGAGCTAAGAGCATCCACAGCTGGACCCTCGTATTGTTATCAAACGAGCGACAGGCCATTTGGTCACTCATCGATCACAAAAAATGACATAATCGGACTTCTCAAACGGGTCTTAAACGCCCGATCTGATCGGTACCCCTCATATTCAGCCTAAATATGGGATGCGTATGGGGAAGCACGCCCGCCTGGCACGCGCTGACCTGCATCGTCCCTACATATGTTTGTTCTTATTGGTTTGCCAGACCAAATCCTAACCATTTCACTCCACTCCCCTCCACTTTCATCCGCCATTCTAGCTCACCCGCGGGGATCTCCGGCCATCTCCGTGATGGAGGGCAGCGGATCTGAGTCCGACTAGTCCGGATCCATCGACTGGGTGGTCGTCCCCTGCAGATTAAAGGAGGCAATGGCGGTTCGCATTGCACTTCGTCGCTTCCGCGAGGACAGCCCCCGGCCGACGGCAGGATCCGTCTGCCACGACTCCATAGCGCCCGCTCAACATGCGCTCGGTTTCTTCGGGGGATCATCGAGGTCCCGACGGGCGGATCCATCGATCGTCCGACAGACTTCGAGTCCCACCGGGAGTGGGTTGCCTGCCATGGGAAGGAAAGGATAAGGGTTGCCGAGGCCTATCTCGCAGAGGAAATGGCGGAGGCGGAGGCGGCTCATGTGGCGGCATGGGCAGCCACCGAGGAGGAAGCACCCGCGCCGCATTTTGAAGAAAAGACATCGAAGGAACACGTGCACCCTCGCCCGCGAGCAGAATCGGGCGGTTCATGAAGTGGCCGGACTACCATTGAAGGAGAAGGAGGTGAGCAATGACAAAGACAACGACAACGACGAGCAGATTTGGTTCGATCTGTACTGCGTCTTTGATCGGTACTTCCACGACAAGGAGAGCAAGGGCGCCGGAAAGGGCAAGGGCAGCCGTGGATGATCTTTACCATAGCCAAACATAACAATTTTTGGTAGTCTGAGGACATGTTAATAGTGATGGAGTAGCCGGACAATACGTGTAATGCATCGATGTTGTAGTTGCATAAATTGTATGGATTTAAGACATGAGATTTAAAATGTCTAAATATAGAATGCATTATTTGAGACATGATCGATCAATATTTACGAATACATCCGGACATGTCCATGGACGTTTGAGGAGTCGAATTTACAAATTCCGGTCCGTAGATGCTCTAAGCTGTGACCTCCAGACGGGTAGCTGCACCGTGTCACAGGGCCATGCAAAAGGTATTGTTCATGTATTCCAAGAAAGATCGATGAGGACACGCTAGCATTCCATTTCGAACGTCATCACTTGTCATCCTCCTGCGAAAAGATCTTGTCAATGGTGTGCATCGATCTGTCCCAGATCCATCACGTGAACCCATCCGGCCATCTCTCTCTCTTCTCGTCTCTGTCCACGCCTGCATGGGTACAGTGAGTAGTGCAATCGTATCTGATGAGAGTTGTCCGAAGCACGAACCGTTGGCTACGCGGTGGCCCGCTCAACAGAAAGCCCCGCATGGATCGAACTTCGTAAGTATTCCTTTTCATTTCATGATACAGTACTTTCCCTCCGTTCCTAAATATAAGTCATTTCATTAGGAAACTACATACGGATGTATTTAGATATACTTTAAAATATAAATTCACTAATTTTGTTTTGTATGTAGTCTACTAGTAAAATATGTAAAAAGACTTATATTTATAAACGAAGAAAATATGTTTTTAGTTGATGAGTTGTAATTTTGAATGTAAATTTAATCAATGCGAACGACTATGGTAAAAGCAAAAATTGTACCATTAAAAACTTAATTCGAATACAAATTTAATGATTTTGCTTTCGCCATGATCATGCATGCTCATTAAATTTATGATTAAATTTAAACCTTAGAAATACACGGACGAACTATGTATTATAAAATGAAGAGACTATCAAATAGTACCAGTAGCAGAAGTACTTGCTTTCGAACGCCGTACGTGCACCCTAATTTGAAAGTTCAAGTGTATGTACACTAACTCTAAAGTTCACTGTACGTACTACTTCCTTTGTTTTACAAAATATATATTTTTATTTTTTTTACTGTGAACTACATATAAATATATTTTAAATTTTAAATTGATTTATTTTGTTACGTATATAGTTCGTAATGAAATATTAAAAAAAATCATATTTAGGAACGGGAAAGTACAACCAAGAATATTACGGTACAAGCAAAATCTCTGTATTCTTGCTCTAACAGAAAAGTTAAATCAAGTACCTCGTTTTACCAGAATGCAAGCAAAAGCTGAGAATCAAACTAGTCATCTCATAGATGGATGGAGATTTTTTTTTTACTTTCGCTTCAGGTTTTCCAAAAAAGGTAATATTAGATCAATTGAAGTTTTGCGAACCAACCTGTGATTGAATGCTTAGAGGGACTATGGTATCCCCATCTCATCAGGGTTCAAGTCCTTGTGCTCGCATTTATTCCTGAATTTATTTCAGGATTTCCGGCAATGCTCATTGAGTGGGAGGAGACGTTCCCGTTGACGACGAGGCGTCTATGATGACTTCATAACTTTCAAGATGATATGCTGGCTCAGTCTCTCGAAGGTGCTCATAGATGTAGGATGTACGTGTGTGTTTATAAAGATGACTGTATGCACATGTATATGAGTGCTTGCGTTTGTACTATGTTAAAAAGGTCAAGCTTTGTATATTTAATGGTAAAAGAAGCTACACGAACCGGTTCACTAATATTTAGTCGAGTTTCCAATACCAATCAACAATTGGATGGTTAGAGCATCTACCATCGGAACTTGCAAATTTGGTCCCTCAAACGCCCACGCACGCGTCCGGATGCATCCGTGAACACTAACCGGTTATGCCTCAGATCTGTTCGTCCACACCCAACTCTCTCACATTTCATCCTCTAGATCCATACAAAATCATGCAAAATAGATATCCTACGTACTACGTACTATCCTACACTTCGTTGTCGTTGGAGATGGCCTGCTCAGCTTGAGCCACCTGCGCCGACTCCGCCACAGCCCATGCCACCTACATCTACTGCCGTCGAAGATGCCTAGCCTTTCCAGCCGACTCCAAGAGGATGGAGTTCATGATGGCCTGCTGCTCCGCTCGCAGATCCACGTCCTCCTCCATGGCTGGTGCCTCCTCCTCCCTCACATCCAGCGGCGACGCCTCCTTCACCAGCTCCTACTCGTCCTCCCCACACCCAGTGGTGACGCCTCCTCCATCGACTCCTGCTCCTCCTCCCCTTCCTCGTCCACCTCCTGCAACGACTCCTGCTCCTGCTCCCCTTCCTTGTCCACCTCCTTATCCTCTTCCTCATTCATCTCCTCCTCCTCCTCCTCGAAATCCTCCTTCTGATCGAGAGGTAGCCCCGTGGCTCTCTGGATCTGGACCTGCTCAAGGAGCCAGAGACGATGCTGGATCGTGTCGTGGTGATGGCATGGAGGCATGACCGATGGGCTCGGGTGGCGGCGAAGGGAGGGAGCAGGTGGATATGCTAGGGCTAGGGAATGCTGGTCGATTTAAAAAGTTGACTATGGCCTCGGGCGGCGAGCCAGAGCGGCGCCACACGACGTCCACACCACGAGCACTTTCGAGGCACCCGTCTGACCGTCGAGTTTCCTGGTGAGTCAGTGTGGGGACCCATCGCCAGGTCGACATGGCGGACATGCTGGGGCATGCCCAGGCTCCCCCATATCCGCCCCATATTTGGGCCGGATATGAGGGGGGCCGGTCTACCCGGGCGTTTGAGGGGCCCGACTAGGTCGATTTTTTGTGACGGGCAGTGACATGGCGGCCTTCCCGGGTGTGTGAGATAGGTATGAGGTGTTCGGCTACAGATGCTCTTAGACCTTCTGCATACATATTGTAGTAGTACCTTCTGCATACATATGGTAGTAGTGTATGCTATTAATTTCATGATGCAGAGTATATAGGTTAGTATATTAGATGACCTTATTTATTGTCATGCACGACACATAATAGCATAACACTTATTATGATATGGTATCATGATATGATGCTCAACGAGTTCTTTCTTGGTTTGATAGTTAGGAGGACAGTGCTGTCACCAGCGGCCCAATGTTTAAATCCTGATACTTGCATTATTTTCTGATTTATGTCAGGATTTCTGACAATGCACGTTCAGTGGGAGGAGACATTCCCGTCGATTAAGAGGCGCGTGTCATGACTTCGTCAATCTCAAGATTGTATGCCGGCTCAGTCTGTTGGAGGTGCTCATGGGGTAGGGCTCGTGTGTGTATTCACAGGGATGAGTGCATGCGCATATATATGAAGGTGTGCATGTGTACTATGTTTAAAAAAAATTCTATATCACCTAAGAAAAACTACTTACTTTCTTCCATCCATATTAATTATCGCCGATTTAGTACAACTTGGTATTAAATCAATGATAGTTAATATGGATCAGAGAGAGGGCATCTACAGTTGGACTTGGTAAATTTAACCCCTCGAACCCCTCGAACGTCCACGGGCATGTTTGGTCAGGGAGCGTCCATTTTGAGATTCTATTTGTCTGTGGATATAGCCATGCTTCTCATTTTTTCTTATATATCCGGTCACATGCATGTGATTGGCGGAGGCGAAGAGAGAGAAACAGAAGAAGAAATAATGATAAAATGAGGTACTGGATGGGTCACGCCCTACGTGACGGACTAACCAGGCGCGTCTGCGAGCCCTCACATCCTCCCCACATATGATTTGAATATTAGGGTTTGTGGACAACCCGAAAGTATAAGCATGATATGAGGGATCCGGTTGGATCACTTTTATTCCTTCTTTCTCATGTCTAGACACTAACCGAGAGTGTTTGTGGACGTTTGAGGTTTGAGGGGTAGATGCTCTTAGGACGACGATAGTGCCCACCATCCCATAGGGTATTAAACACCAGATTTCAGGTTTTTGTGTCTTATTAATATGAGTTGTTTTTATAGTTGAAGGTGACATTCCGGTCGATAAGTAGGCGTCTCGGGTGCCTTCGCTAGAGCATCTACAGTCGTACTTGTCTAGTCCGGCCCATCAGATGTTCGAAGATGCAAACGACATCGCTTGACGGTCCCTCATATGTCCTGCCAAATATCCACACTCCACATATGGCCTTTCTAGGGAATTCTATTGAAACTTGGCTTCCACAAGAGTTAGGTTAATTTATTAGGGTTTCTATCATTTATGCCACAAGTTGTGTTCCACTACTCAGTTGTGACATTAAAAATTACAAGTGCTAAAAATTCCATCATTTTGTGAGATGCTTGCTCAAAAACGACATTAGATATCTTAAAAATGTCATTGTTTCATTAGATGTTTCCTCAAAAATTCTAGTAGACATCGCTATTGTCAGGTCAAACTCATTGATCATGTTATATGACAAAAATACCCCTATACACATGTTAGCTCTCTTCATCTGATAATGATAAGCATGGACCCCACTTGTCAGGAGTAAGCAAGTTCCCAAATAAAGAGGAAAATAAGAGTGTTGTTGGGATCAAGTGGGACCCACACTTTATTGTAGTGAGAAACATGGAGAGTTGACTCACAATTTAAATTGGCGGTAGTAAAAAATTTCTGGAGTGAATATGTGTAGAGATGCCCCCTATTTCAAATCTTGTTTCTGCTGTTGACTCTTTGATCCTCATGAAATCTAATACTCACACTGTAGAGACTTTTAAAATAGTTCTGGATTGGTATTGCATCACTTGAGGGTAAATGGTTAGCGTTGATAAATCGAGTATATTTTTTAGCCCGAATAAGAAAGTGGAAACTAGCGAACAACTTTGTTCCATTCTGAATATTATGACTAAGGCTCTTAATGAAAATATTTGAATTTGTGAGCCACTGTGGGTTTAGAATTGTAGAACAAATGTTTTCAGTATCTCATCATTTACTGTGATGAAAATTAGTGGTTGGAAAGGAAAAATATTATCAGCGAGAGGGAAGGAAATTCTTCTCAAGTATCTTGTTTAAGATATTCCTAGCTACGTTATGCATGTCTTTAAAATTCGTACAACATTTACAAAGGAATTATTTATGCAATATCAATTTTTTTTGTGGGGTGATGATGAAAACCAGAGGAGGGTGCATTGGATGGCTTGATTTAAAACATGTGTCCAAAAAAATAAAGGAGATATGGGTTTCTGTAATATCCATTGTTTTTAATTTGGTGATGTTGGTAAGAGAGGCATGCCATCTTTTTGAGAACCCAGACACTTTATGCACCACCATTTTGAGAGCTAAGTATTTCCCTCATGGAGATTTACTGAATGCAAAGTTAAAGAAGGAATCCTTTTTTTACTGTAAAAAGTATTATTGCGGGCATCAAATCTCCGAAAAATGGTTATATCTTGTGAGTGGGTAATGGGAAGTGTATTAATATTTGGGAAGATGATTGGCTCCCTAATTGTGCTAAAATAAATTCATCACCTTGAAAGCGAGTCATTTGTTGTCAAAGATATCGGATTTCATTGATCATGTGTCTAATAGTTGGGATGAATATATGGTTAGACAAATGTTGTGGACAACTAATGTACAATGTGCCCTTTCTATCCCTCTTTCTCGGCATGAAATGCAAGACTTTGTTCCTTGGAGCTATACCAAGAATGGTTTTTCCGTTTTTTTCTATTTTGCCGTATGGGATCACCAAAATGGAGAGAAAGTTCGTCACACCAATGGAATGGGTCAAACCAATATTAATCCCATTTGGTGCGAGATGTGGAAACTATCATGTTCATCAAAGTTTCAAATATTTATTTGGCGGGCGTTACATGGCACCCTTCCATGTCACATGCTATTCCCATAGGAGTTGTTGGATTCCGTGAAGAGAAAAGGTGATGTAGAACAACAGTAGATAGTATTTCCCTTAGTTAAGAACCAAGGTTTATCGAACCAGCAGGAGGCACCACACTAACAACATTAGGAGTACCTGCACACAAACAAATAAAATTGCCTTCCACCCAAATGTCAAGGGCGTCGTCACCCCCCTTGTTCTTGCTAATTACATGATTAAAAGCAAATAGTGATAGGGCAAAGCGGCAAAACAGGAAAAGAATGTAAAAGATCAATTGTAGGAGTTTTTTTATTGATGGAAGATAGACATTGGGGCCATAGGTTCACTAGTGGAAAAGAATGTAAAAGATCAATTGTTTGATCAATTGTGTGGTCATAAAACCACAATTCACAGGATCCCAACAAACATGCCACAAGAATTACATAAATAGATGTCCAAAGAGATCATTGTATTGAAGATAATGAGAGAGAGAGAGAGAGATCAATCTACCTACTACTATGGACCTGTGGTCCTGAAGAACTACTCACACATCATGGAGGCAGCAAGGTTGATGAAGATGGCTTCCCCAATGATTTCCCACTCCGACAGAGTGCCAGAACATGGATCCAGATGGGATCACATTAAAATAGAGGCTTGCGGAGGTTGATAAAATTGTTTTGGATCTCGCTCCGAGGGTTTCAGAATATGTGGGTATTTATAATCCAAAAATTAGGGCAAATGAAGCATGAGGGGACCCATAACTAACTGATACATGTAAACTGTGTTGCGATTTTCCCCGAAGAGGAGGGGATGATGCATCAAAGCAAAGGTAAGTATTTCCCCCAGTAAGAACTAGTTTTATTGAACCAATAGGAGAAACACACAAACTCTCATCTTCAGCGCCTACGCACAAAAGAGCAAACAATTGCACCCAACGTGGGCAAGAGGTTTGTCAATCCCCTTGAACTCGTTACTTACAAGCAATAAGTATTGATAGATAGATGGTTCAATAAATATAAATAGAAAGAAATTATAAAATGGCAACAAGATATTTAGAGTTTTTATAAATATATTTGTGAGGAGACCCGGGGGCCATAGTGTTTGCTAGAGGATTCTCTCTCAAAGAAGGTATACGATGGGCAAACAAACTACAGTTGGGAATTGATATAAAATTGCATAGTTATGCTATATTATTCACGACAATGATCATGTATATAGGCATCAGGTCCATAAACAAGTAGATCGACTCCTGCATGCATCTACTACTATTACTCCACCCATTGACCGCTATCCAACATGCATATAGTGTATTAAGTAAAAACGGAGTGATGCTTGGAGGAGGATGACATGATGTAGACAAACTAAATCCAATCAATATGAGTAAAACCCATCGTTTTACCCTTAGTGGCAGCAATACAATACGTGTCATGTCCCTTTCCGTCACTGGGGTTGAGCACCGCAAGATTGAACCCACTATAATGCACCATTCCCACTTGATGGTAAATCATTCTAGTTGGCTAAACCAAACCGATAGATCAAAGAGCACTACGGAGATATAACAACTATGCAAATAAAATACCAGCAATTATTCAATATATTTTCATGAATATTCTGGACATAAACCCACAATTAATGGGATCCCAAAAACGCACCGCAAAGATTGATTACATAAGATAGATCAACATGGGAATCGCGATGATCTTCGCAATGAAGAACATAGAGAGAGAGGGAGATAGCCATCTAAGTACTAACTAGGATAGGTAGGTCTACAGTGAACTAATCACACATCACCATGGTAGCGGCAAGGTTGATGTAGAGGCCCTTCATGATCGATCCCCCCTCCGACAGGGCACCGAAACAGGGCTCCATATGGCACATGGCAGAATAGAGACCTGGGGCATCGGAAAAAGTGTTTTGGGAGGCTCTCTAGGGTTTTCAGAATATATGTGAATTTATAGGCCCGAGATAAGGGCTAGGATAGCGGGGAGGTGTCCCCAAGCTATCAGGGCACGACGACCCCCTGGGCGCGCCCTGATGTCTTAGGGGCACCTCGTGTGCCCTCCGATCTTCCTCCAAAGCTTCGAGGTCTTATTTTGGTCCAGAAAAATCATCAAAAAGTTTTGGGGTATTTGGACTTTGTTTCACACTGTATTCCTGAAAAGCCAAAACATGCAGAAAACAAAAACGGACACTTGGCGCTGGGTTAATAGGTTAGTGCTCAAAATAACATAAAACATCAAGTAATTGCCTAAACAATATCCTTGAATGATAATATATAGTAAAAATTATAGATACGTTGGAGACATATCAGCACGCCCAAGCTTAATTCCTGCTCGTCCTCGAGTAGGTAAATGATAAAAACAGAATTTTTGATGTGACATGCTATCTAACATCTAATCTTTTCAGGTATGATCATTGAGAAACGATGAATCAATAAACATTAACATAGTAATATCCATAATCATAAGTAACACAATCATCAACTTTGAAAATATACGATCCTTAAAGAATGTTTGCCCCCCATTCATTTTATCATATTAGCATAGCATAGCTCTGTGTTCACCGCATAAATACAAATGTCCAACACCATGGTGTTGAGCTAAGCAATTGGATCATACTTTTTCACGCGATTCGACATTTTATACCCCACTCAATACATGAGCGTGAACCATGGACATAGCATATAGGTGGAATAGAATGTGGCGATAAGTTTCAAAGGGGTAAAGTGTAGAATAAAGTCTCCCATCAACTAGGCGGATCAATGGGCTATGGAGATGCCCATCAATTGATATCAATGCGAGGAGTAGGGATTGCCATGCAATGGATGCAATAGAGCTATAAGTGTATGAAAGCTCAAATGAATCTAAGTGGGTGTGCATCCAACATGCTTGCTCATGATGACCGTGGAAATTTGAGGAATCCCGTCATCGGAATATACAAGCCAAGTTCTATAATGAAACATTTCCACTAGCATATGAAAATGACAAAACATGAGACTCTCTATATGAAAAACATGGTGCTTTATCTAAGCACAAGTGTGGAAAAAGTGGTCGTAGCACTGTCCCTTCTCTCCTTATCTCTCATTTTTTTATTTTTTATTTTTCTTTTACGTTTTCTTTTTATTTTTCTTCTTTCCCTTTTTCTTTCTTTCCTTTTTTTCTTTTTTTGTCTAGAGTCTCATCCCGACTTGTGGGGGAGTCATTGCCTCCATCATCCTTTCCTCGCAGAGATAGTGCTTTAATAATGATAATCATCACACTTTTACTTACTTACAACTCGATATGAAATACTACTAAACAATATGACTCTATATGAAAGCCTCTGGCAGTGTACCAAGATGTGTAATGATCTAGCGTAACATGTAAACAATGATGAACGATGGCTAATACATCTCCAACGTATCTATATTTTTTATTGTTCCATGCTAATATATTTTAATTCTAGGATACTTTTTAGGTATTTATTTACCAATTTATAAATATTTTTGAGCACTAACCTGTTGACCTAGTGCCTAGTGCTAGTTGCTATTTTTTGCATGTTTTTGACTTTTCAGGTTTATAGTACCAAATGAAGTCCAATTACCACGATTGTTTTTATGATTTTATCTGGACCAAAAGAAGACCCGGAAGCTTTGGAGGGATGCCGGAGGAGCCACGAGGGACCCACAAGCCAACAAGGCGCGGGCGTGCCCTGATGGCTTTTGGCCCCCTCAGGCACCTCCTAATGCCCTTCTCTGGCCTATAAATTCACAATTACCCTAAAAACTCCAGGAGCGCTCTTGAAACACTTTTTTGCTGCTGCAAGTCTCTGTTCCGACGGGAGTCCATCTACACCTTCATTCCGACACCCTGCCGTAGGGGAGATCGATCATGGAGGGACACTTCATCAACCTTGCTGCCCTCACCATGATGTGTGAGTAGTTCAGCATAGACCTACGGGTCCATAGGTAGTACCTATATGGCAATCTCTCTCTTTTTCTCTTGATCTTCAATACAATGTTCATCGCATCTTTGCCTTGATCTATCCGATGTAATCCGTTGTATGGTGTGTTTGTTGAGATCCGATGAATTGTGAGTTTATGTTCAGATTATTGATGAAAAGTATTTGAGTCAAAACTGAATACTAAGAATCTTATTTGCATGATCTTCATAGCTTCGTAATGCTCTCCGATCTATTGAGATAGTTTCGCCAACTAGATTGATATTTCTTCAATGGGAGTAGTGCAATGTAGTAGGTTCAACCCGGCGAGTTTCTATATCCTAGTAACAAAAGGGAACAAGTTTCTTCTTTGTGTTTCTTCTACTAAGGATAAAATGATGGGTTTTATTCATATTGATTGAGTTTACTTTGTCTACATCATGTCAATGTTCTCCAAGCATTACTCTGTTTTACTTAGTACTCTAGATGCATGCTGGATAGCGGTCGATGGGTGGAGTAGTAGTAATTGGAGCAGGCAGGAGTCAGCCTATTTGCTTATGTACGTGATTCCTATATACACATGATCATTGCCGTGAAAATTTCATAATTATTCGCTTTTCTATCAATTGCACAATAGTAATTTGTCCACCCACCATATGCTATTTCTATGAGAGATGCCACTAGAGAACTCTATGGCCCTTGGGTCTATTCACTTATATATTCACAAACGCTTTCATTACCTTTCTGTTATTTTTTCTTTTATTTTATTTTGCAATTTACAATTATTCACAATTATCTACACAACTCACTTGCTTGCAAATAACGAGATCAAGGGGATTGATGTCAGAGCCCTAGTTTAACCTTGCTGGTCTTTGCATTTCATGCATGCATTTAAAATTCAAATTAATTTGAATTGGGGAATTATCAAGCCTCAGAAAAATATTTTTTTACAAAACAAGCAAGATAAAAATTACTCCAAATCATTCCAACAAAATGTTCCAAATATTCTATTGAAATATTGGCTAGAGCTTAAATTCAACCAATATTTTTGGAGTCACAGAAATATTTGTTATGGGCATTTGAGTTAATTCAATAATTTTTTGTTGGAAATATGCCCTAGAGGAAATAAATAAAGTGTTAATTATTATATATCCTTGTTCATGATAATCGTTTATTATCCATGCTATGATTGTATTAATTGGAAACATGGATACATGTATGGATACATAGACAAACACAATGTCCCTAGTATGCCTCTAGTGAACTAGCTTGCTGATCAAAAGACGGTTAAGGTTTCCTAGCCATGGACATGACATGTCATTTGATAACGGGATCACTTCATTAGGAGAATGATGTGATGGAAAAGACCCAAACTACAAACGTAGCATATGATCGTGTCAGTTTATTGCTACTGTTTTCTGCATGTCAAGTATGTGTTCCTATGACCATGAGATCATGCAACTCATGGACATCGGAAGAGTGACTTGTGTGTATCAAACGTCGCAACGTAACTGGGTGACTGTAAAGGTGCTCTACAGGTATCTCCGAAGATGTCTGTTGAGTTGGCACGGATCAAGACTGGGATTTGTTACTCCGTGTGACGGAGAGGTATCTCAGGGCCCACTCAGTAATACAACATCACAATAAGCCTTGCAAGCAATGTAACTAAGTGTTAGTTGCGGGATCTTGTATTACGGAACGATTAAAGAGACTTGCCGGTAACGAGGTTGAACTAGGTATGGAGATACTGACGATCGAATCTCGGGCAAGTAACATACCGAAGAACAAAGGGAACGTCATACGGGATTAATTGAATCCTTGACATAGAGGTTCAACCGATAAAGATCTTCATAGCATATGTAGGAATCAATGTGGACATCCAGGTCCCGCCATTGGTTATTGACCGTAGAGGTGTCTCGGTCATGTCTACATAGTTCTCGAACCCGCAGGGTCTGCACGCTTAAGGTTTGGTGACGTTTCGGTAGTATAGAGTTATGTATGCTGGTGACCGAAGTTTGTTCAGAGTCCCGGATGAGATCCCGGACGTCATGAGGAGCTCCGGAATGGTCCGGAGGTAAAGATTCATATATAGGAAGTCCTGTTTTGGTCGCCGGAAATGTTTCGGGCTCATCGGTAGTGTACCGGGAGTGCCGGTAGTGTACCGGGAGGCCTCCGGGAGGGGTATTTCGACCCAAGAGGCTTCATGGGCTGTGGGAGAGTGAATATCAGCCCTTAGTGGGCTGTTGGAAACTCCCACACAAGGCCCATGTGGCTGGAGAAGAAAACCCAATAAGAAAAAGGTGGAAAAAGGAAAAAAAAGGAGCAATCCTAGTCCTACTAGGATTGGAGGAGGATTCCTCCTCTCCTAGTAGGTTCGGCCGAAACCTTTGGCTTGGAAGCCAAGGCTGCCTCCTCTCCTCCTCTCCTCCTATATATACTGGTGGGTTTTAGGGTTTTGCACTAGTTTTTTCAGCCACGTGCTACCCGTTCCTCCAGTGCATAGTTTCTCCTCCAGATCGGATTTCTGCAGTGCTTAGGCGAAGCCCTGTCGGAATTGCTCCACCACCATCGCTGGAGCGCCATCACGCTGCCAGAGAACTCTTGTTCCTCTCCACTCCTTCTTGCTGGATCAAGACGGTGGAGATCGTCATCAAGCTGTACGTGTGCTGAACGGGGACGTGTCGTCCGTTCGGCGCTAGATCGGAAGGATCGTGATCAAGTTCGTGGGACGGATCGTGATCAAGTTCGTGGGACGGATCGTGATCAATTCGTGGGACAGATCATGATCAGATCGCGGGACAGATCGTGATTGGATCGCGGGACAGATCATGATTGGATCATGGGACGCACGGAGATTTGGATCTCGAAGATGTTCGACTACACCAACCGCGTTTCTCAAAGCTTCCCGCTTAGCGATCTACAAGGGTACGTAGATCCACTCTCCCTCTCGTAGATGGTCATCACCATGGATAGATCTGCATGTGCGTAGGAATTTTTTGTTTCCCATGCAACGTTTCCCAACAGTGGTATCAGAGCTAGGTCTATGTGTAGATGAGATCTCGAGTAGAACACAAAAGGTTTGTGGGCGTTGATGCTTAGATTGCTTCCTTCCTTTGTCGGATTTTGGTTCAGCGGTATTGTGAGATGAAGCGGCCCGGACCAACATTACTCGTACGCTTACGAGAGATTGGTTTCCTTGACCGCAACTTGTTGCATAGATTGCTTGTGGGTGCCAGTTTCTCTCATTTTAGTTGGATCGGATTCGACAAAGGCGGTCCTTGAGAAGGTTGAAAAGAAACTAGTGTATCACCGTTGTGGTTTTTGTGTAGATGAGAATTGTTCTTGCTAGATACCCATAGCAGCCACATAAAACATGCAACAACAATTAGAGGACGTCTAACTTGTTTTTGCAGGGTATGTTGTGATGTGATATGTCCAATTACATGATGTGATATATGTGATGTATGAGATGATCATGTGATGTATAGATTATCACGACTTGCATGTCAATGAGTACGGCAACCGGCAGGAGCCATAGGGTTGTCTTTAATTATTGTATGACCTGCGTGTCAATCATTAAGGGTTATGTAATGCTTTACTTTATCGCTAAGTGGTAGCAATAGTAGTAGTAGCATGTTGGGCGCGACAACCCCGATGGCGACACGTTGATGGAGATCAAGATGATGGCGATCATGGTGTCTTGCCGGTGATGATGGAGATCATGCCAGTGCTTTCTAGATGGAGATCAAAAGCACAAGTTCATGGCCATATCATGTCACTTATGAATTGCATGTGATGTTAATCCTCTTATGCACCTTGTTTTGCTTAGGATGACGGTAGCATTATAAGGTGATCCCTCACTTAATTTCAAGATAAATTGTGTTCTCCCCGAGTGTGCACCATTGCGAAAGTTCGTCGTGTTGAGACACCACGTGATGATCGGGTGTGATAGACTCTACATTCACATACAATGGGTGCAAGCCAGTGTTGCACGTGCAGAAGAACACTCGGGTTAAGCTTGACGAGCCTAGCATGTACAGACCTGGCCTCGGAACACAAGAGACCGAAAGGTTGAACATGAGTCATATAGTAGATATGATCAACATAATGATGTTCACCATTGAAGCCACCTCAACTCACGTGATGATCGGACTTGAGTTGGTGGATTTGAATCATGTGACACTCAGATGACCTGAGGGATGTCAATTTGAGTGGGAGCTTTAGTAATTTGATTAACTAAACTCATTATCTTGAACAATAGTCTAAGTAAACTTTGCATATTTATGTTGTAGATCAATGGCTTGCGTGGTAGCACCCCTGAATTTTAATGCGTTCCTAGAGAAAGTTAAGTTGAAAGATGATGAAAGTAACTTTGTTGACTGGGCCCATAATGTGAGGATTATCCTCACGGCTTCCTAGAAATCATATGTCCTTGATGCACCGCTTGGTGACCAACCAGAAGACATGACCTCCGAAGACGTTAAGAACGCTTGGGAGGCATGTACTGGAGATTACTCAATAGTTCAGTGTGCAATATTGTATGGCTTAGAACCGGGACTTCAAAGACGTTTTGAACGTCATGGAGCATATGAGATGTTCCAGGAGTTGATGTTTATCTTTCAGAAGAACGCCCGGATCGAGAGGTATGAAACCTCAGATAAGTTCTTTGCTTGCAACATGGAGGAGAACGAGTCTATCAGTGAACATATACTCAGAATGTCTGGGTATTCAACTCGTCTAGCGGAGTTGGGAATTGCCCTTCCGCCAGAGGCGATCACTAACAGAGTTCATCAATCAATGCCACCTAGTTACAAGA
The DNA here is from genome assembly GCA_022496015.1 of Hordeum marinum. Lineage (NCBI taxonomy): Eukaryota > Viridiplantae > Streptophyta > Magnoliopsida > Poales > Poaceae > Hordeum > Hordeum marinum. The sequence continues at coordinate 442,361,037 of CM039675.1, read as the reverse complement.
GCTTTGTGATGAACTATACCATGCACGGGATGAACAAGTGAGTTGCCGAGCTGTTTGCGATGCTAAAAGTCGCTGAGTCTGAAATCCAGAAAGAACATCAAGTGTTGATGGTCAATAAAACCACTAGTTTCAAGAAAAATGGCAAAGTCAAGGGCAAGGGCAAGAAGGGTAAAACCAAGAAGGATGGCAAAGCAGTTGCTACTCCTGTAAAGAAGCCCAAGCATGGACCCAAGCTAGAAACTGAGTGCTTTCATTGCAAGGGAACTGGTCACTGGAAGCGGAACTGCCCCAAGTACCTGGCTGACAAGAAGGCGGCCAACGACAAACAAGGTATATATGATATACATGTTATTGATGTGTACCTTACTAGCTCTCGTAGTAGTGCCTGGGTATTTGATACCGGTTCGGTTGCACACATTTGCAACTCAAAGCGGGAACTACGGAATAAACGAAGGCTGGCAAAGGACAAAGTGACGATGCGCGTGGGAAATGGTTCCAAGGTTGATGTGATCGCCGTCGGCACGCTCTCTCTTCAATTACCATCGGGATTAGTGATGAACCTGAATAATTGTTATTTAGTGCCTGCGTTAAGCATGAACATTATATCTGGATCTTGTTTATTGCGAGACGGTTATTCATTTAAATCAGAGAATAAAGGTTGCTATATTTATATGAGTAATATCTTTTATGGTCATGCACCCAATGTGAGGGGTTTATTCATATTGAATCTTGATAGTGATGATACACATGTTCATAACATTGATGCCAAAAGATGTAGAGTTGATAATGATAGTACCACTTTCTTGTGGCAGTGCCGTTTAGGTCATATTGGTGTAAAATGCATGAGGAAGCTCCATGCCGATGAAATTTTGGAGTCACTTGATTTTGAATCACTTGACACATGTGAACCATGCCTCATGGGCAAGATGACTAAAACGTCGTTCTCTGGAACAATGGAACGAGCAAGTGACTTATTGGAAATCATACATACTGATGTGTGCGGTCCAATGAATGTTACAACACGTGGTGGATATCGTTATTTTCTCACCTTCACTGATGACTTAAGTAGATATGGGTATATTTACTTAATGAAACACAAGTCTGAAACGTTTGAAAAGTTCAAGCAATTTCAGAGTGAAGTTGAGAATCATCGTAGCAAGAAGATTAAGTTTCTGCGATCTGATCGAGGAGGTGAATATTTGAGTTATGAGTTTGGCAATCACTTAAGACAATGTGGAATTGTTTCACAGTTGACACCGCCCGGAACACCATAGCGTAATGGTGTGTCCGAACGTCGTAATCGAACCTTATTAGATATGGTGCGTTCTATGATGTCTCTTGCTGATTTGCCACTATCGTTTTCTGCTTGTCAAGTATGTGTTCCTATGATCATGAGATCATGCAACTCATGGACATCGGAAGAGTGCCTTGTGTGTATCAAATGTCACAACATAACTGCGTGACTATAAAGGTGCTCTACAAGTATCTCCGAAGATGTCTGTTGAGTTGGCATGGATCAAGACTGGGATTTGTTACTCCGTGTGACGGAGAGGTATCTCAGGGCCCACTCGGTAATACAACATCACAATAAGCCTTGCAAGCAATGTAACTAAGTGTTAGTTGCGGGATCTTGTATTACGGAACGAGTAAATAGACTTGCCGGTAACGAGGTTGAACTAGGTATGGAGATACCGACGATCGAATCTCGTGCAAGTAACATACCGAAGAACAAAGGGAACATCATACGGGATTAATTGAATCCTTGACATAGAGGTTCGACCGATAAAGATCTTCGTAGAATATGTAGGAATCAATGTGGAAATCCAGATCCCGCCATTGGTTATTGACCATAGAGGTGTCTCGGTCATGTCTACATAGTTCTCGAACCCGCAGGGTCTGCACGCTTAAGGTTTGGTGACGTTTCGGTAGTATAGAGTTATGTATGCTGGTGACCGAAGTTTGTTCAGAGTTCCAGATGAGATCCCGGACATCACGAGGAGCTCTGGAATGGTCTGGAGGTAAAGATTCATATATAGGAAGTCCTGTTTTGGTCGCCGGAAAAGTTTCCGGCTCATCGGTACTGTACCGAGAGTGTCGGTAGTGTACCGGGAGGTCTCCGGGAGGGGTATTTTGACTCAAGAGGCTTCATGGGATGTGGGAGAGTGAATATCATCCCTTAGTGGGCTGGTGGAAACTCCCACACAAGGCCCATGTGGCTGGAGAAGAAAACCCAATAAGAAAAAGGTGGAAAAGGAAAAAAAAAGGAGCAATCCTAGTCCTACTAGGATTGGAGGAGGATTCCTCCTCTCCTAGTAGGTTCGGCCGAAACCTTTGGCTTGGAAGCCAAGGCTGCCTCCTCTCCTCCTCTCCTCCTATATATACTGGTGGGTTTTAGGGTTTTGCACTAGTTTTTTCAGCCACGTGCTACCCGTTCCTCCAGTGCATAGTTTCTCATCTACATCGGATTTCTGCAGTGCTTAGGCGAAGCCCTGCCGGAATTGCTCCACCACAATCGCCGGAGCATCATCACACTGCCGGAGAACTCTTCTTCCTCTCCACTCCTTCTTGCTGGATCAAGACGGTGGAGATCGTCATCAAGCTGTACGTGTGCTGAACGCGGAGGTGCCGTCCGTTCGGCGCTTGATCGGAAGGATCGTGATCAAGTTCGTGGGACGGATCGTGATCAAGTTTGTGGGATGGATCGTGATCGGATCGCGGGACGGATCGTGATTGGATCGCGGGAAGGATCGTGATTGGATCGCAGGACGCACGACGATTTGGATCGCGAAGACGTTCGACTACACCAACCGCGTTTCTCAACGCTTCCCGCTTAGCGATCTACAAGGGTACGTAGATCCACTCTCCCTCTCGTAGATGCTCATCACCATGGATAGATCTGCGTGTGCGTAAGATTTTTTGCATGCAACGTTCCCCAACAGTTTTTGCATTGGGTTTATAATGCTATAAATAATTTATAGATCCAACAATTCTGAAAGTTGGTAAGTGGTTCTGAATATATTCTAACAGACCACATAAATATTTTCAGAAGAGTTTATAAAATTATTAGATGTTGAAATCAAATCAAAACAAAATGAAACAAAATAAAAAAACATAAAAAATAGATAAAAGAGAGAGAGTGCCTACCTGGGCCTTACCTGTGCAGCCACCTGGCCAGCCCAACCCAGGTCGCTAGTGCCAGTCGTTGTCCTCCTCTTGCGAGAGGGACGAGGACGTGTGCCCGACGCGTGCTCGGCGCCGCTCGCCACCTCCTGCTTCCACCTGGAGGCCTGAGACCTTCCAACCGCTCCAGCACGACGGCCAGGGCAAGCTGCCCCCATTTCCCTCTCTCCCCTGCCGTTCCTCTCTCTCCCTGTGCTTCCTCTCCTCCGCTCTCTCTCACCGACTGTCGCCACCGCTCGCTGCACCCGTAGTTGCGTCGCCTCCTCGAGCCGCCCTCAAGCTCCTCCGCGACCCTCTCGACCTCCCCATGGAGCCAGCCATCGCCGGGAGACCCACGAAGCTGAGGCTGCCGCCATCTTCTCCGCCTTCAGCCGCCTCTTCCCATCGCCGATTCACTGGCTGCCGGTCGTCCCCGAGCCAGCTGATCCCCCTGCAGCCTCCCCGTGAGCTCGCCGTCCCTCCCCCCTCTCCCCGTGGTCTCCCCGCCCCTAGTCGACCTCCCTGTTGAGCCCGTGCGAGCGCCGCCGCGTATGTGCTCGCTGGCACATGCTCCTGCCGCCCCGCGAGCTCCCGTCTGGTCCGCTGGATGCGCACGACCGAGGGCATCGCCCCAGTGCCCTCTTTTGCCGTTCCCGCAGCCTCTGGAGCAGACTCTGCCGCCTCCAGTGGTCGCCGACGACAAACTCGCCGGCCTGACCCAATGACAGGTGGTCCAGCCCATCAGGAACTAGATTAGGCGCTAACCACTAATTAGTTTAGCCCTGACCCAGTGACAGGTGGGCCCGAATGCCCTAATAACCTTGTTAGTTTTAACTTAACTGTTAATTATCCAGTGAGTCAATGACGACGGGTCCCACCGGTCAGGTTTGACCTGGACCTGGCCCTGTTGACCTGCTGACGTCACTATGATGCAATGCTGACGCATTAAAGCTTTTTTGGTATTTAAATTAATAAGGAAATTCCAGAAAATGTTTAAAACTTCTAAAAATCATAGAAAATAATCTGTAAGTCAGATGAAAATAATTTATATATGAAAAATGATCAGAAAGATCCAATGAATCTGTTTATGCCATGATCATGCATGTTTGAACAAGTTAACATCACCAAGTAGGACATTTTATAATTAGGGCACTTTATGAAATATCATCTCGAGTTGGAATTCAAACTTGTTTGAATTGCACTTCAATTAACTTGGCTAATTATCCCTCTAGGTTAATTCAATACCTTAACATGCCATCTCATGCATCATGTTTGTTGCATCACATTGAATGTGTTCCTTCTTCCTGTTAGTCGGTGCTTGTTCCTTCTTGATAGACGATGGTTCAGACGATGTGAACATTGACACTAATGAAGAGAAGTATTATCTTCAGGACTGTCAGGAAAGCAAACCCCCTTGAGCGTACTGATATGAACGCACTCTCTCGCTCCTGCTCTCTTTTATGGCATTAGGACAATCATGATTCAACTGTTACATGTTCTCGTAGTTGAACCCATTCCTTTGCATGACCTGTCTTTGCCACAGTAAATAGTTGAAACCACTTAGCATGAGTAACAACTGCTTGAGCCTTGTTGTGCTTACTCATCCATGCTTGCTTACTTACTGTGCCTGCTATGCTTAGAGTCGTGTCGTGTCGGGTATGATATATCTGAGTGATGGTTCGGAATGGCATTCATGTCCTAATGTGTGAAAGTTCAGCGTGTGAACACGATTTGGTAAAGGTAGCGATGAGAGGCCATGTAGGAGTACATGGCGGGTTGTCTCATTGGGACCTACCTTAAGAACCGAGTTCTATGTTTGTGATCCAAGACAGTTACTACCACACATTGGGCTCCGGTAACTCGACCCTCTCGGCTTATTAATCGCCTAGACCTCTGTCTAGGAGTCACAACTAGTTTCTGGTGTTTGCAGGAAAAGTGATGGCGGCCATGCATAGTGCTGCCCGACGGGGTGGGCTATGATGCAGTAGATGCACAGTGGCACGGTGTACCAAGTGGAACCCGAACGGTGGGCTTGGGAACCCTGCGCACATCGTTTGAGGCCATACCAGAAACTTCGGCCAGACTTCCGTGCGGGTTCAGTCTCAAATAGGCGATAAACCTCGACTAGGGTCTTGTGTGGTTGACGGTTGTGGCCGACGCCTACGCTAGTGCTTCTGCTTGAAGGTTGCCGAGATGCATGACATGCATATGGTGATAAGTGGCGAGAGCGTGTGTGAAGAAGTATACCCCTGCAGGGTGAAATAATCTGTTCGAATAGCCGCGTCCTCGGATATGGACTACTTGGATTGCTTATGTGGTTCATAGATAAGTGAAATGGATACTGTTGGGGAACGTCGCATGGGAAACAAAAATTTTCCTACGCACACGCAAACCTATCCATGGTGATGAGCATCTACGAGAGGGAGAGTGGATCTATGTACCCTTGTAGATCGCTAAGCGGGAAGCGTTAAGAAACGCGGTTGGTGTAGTCGAACTTCTTCGCGATCCAAATCGCCGAGCGTCCCGCGATCCAATCACGAACCGTCCCGCGAACACATCATGATCCGTCCCGCGAACTCATCACGATCCGTCTCACGATCTTGATCACGATCTGTCCCGCGAACTCATCACGATCTGTTTCGTGATCACATCACGAACCGTCTCGCGATCTCGATCACGGTCCTTCCGATCTAGCGCCAAACGGACGACACCTCCGCGTTCAACACACGTGCAGCTTGATGACGATCTCCACCGTCTCGATCCAGTGAGAGGACGTGGAGAGGAGAGGGAGGTCATCGGCAGCGTGACGACGCTCCGGTGATGGTGGTGGAGCAATTCCGGTAGGGCTTCGCCTAAGCGTTGCAGAAAACCGATCTAGAGGAGAAACTATGCACCGGTGGAACGGGTAGCACGTGGCCGGAAATTCTGTCCAAAAACCACCCAATCCACTAGCATATATAGGAGGAGAGGAGAGGAGAGGCAGCCAAGGCCTTTGGGTCGGCCGAAATAAGAGGTGGGAAGCAATCCTACTTCACCTCCAATCCTAGTTGGAGTAGGATTGCCTCCTATTGGCTGATTTTCCACTTTTTGCTTTAGGACTTTCTCTCCTGCGCCATGGGCCTTTGTGGCTGTTTTCCCAGCCCACTAAGGGCTGGTTATTATTCACCCACAGCCCATGGACCTCTTGGGGTCGAAATACCCCTCCCGGAGGCCTCCCGGTACACTACCGGCACTCCCGGTACCCTACCGGCACTCCCGGTACACTACCGATGAGCCCGAAACTTTTCCGGAAACCAAACTGGGACTTCCTATATATGAATCTTTACCTCCGGACCATTTCGGAGCTCCTCGTGAGGTCCGAGATCTCATCCGGGACTCCGAACAAACTTCGGTCACCACCATACATAACTCTACACTACCGAAACGTCACCGAACCTTAAGTGTGCAGACCCTGCGGGTTCGAGAACTGTGTAGACATGACCGAGACACCTCTATGGTCAATAACCAATGGCGGGACCTGGACGTCCACATTGGTTCCTACATATTCTACGAAGATCTTTATCGATCGAACCTCTATGTCAAGGATTGAGTTAATCCCGTATAACGTTCCCTTTGTTCTTCGGTATGTTACTTGCCCGAGATTCGATCGTCGGTATCTCCATACCTAGTTCAACCTCGTTACTGGCAAGTCTCTTTACTCGTTCCGTAATACAAGATCCCGTGACTAACACTTAGCCACATTGCTTGCAAGGCTTGTTGTGAAGTTGTATTACCGAGTGGGCCCTGAGATACCTCTCCATCACACGGAGTAACAAATCCCAGTCTCGATCCATGCCAACTCAACAGACACCATCGGAGATACCTGTAGAGCACCTTTATAGTCACCCAGTTACGTTGTGATGTTTGATACACACAAGGCACTCCTCCGATATCCATGAGTTGCATGATCTCATGGTCATAGGAACATATACTTGACATGCAGAAAACAGTAGCAATAAACTGACACGATCATATGCTATGTTTGTAGTTTGGGTCTTATCCATCACATCATTCTCCTAATGATGTGATCCCGTTATCAAATGACATCTCATGTCCATGGCTAGGAAACCTTAACCATCCTTTGATCAATGAGCTAGTCCATTAGAGGCATACTAGGGACATGGTTTTGTCTATGTATCCACACATGCATTTAAGTCTCCGATCAATACAATTATAGCATGGATAATAAATGATTATCATGAACAAGGAAATATGATAATAACTAATTTATTATTGCCTCTAGGGCATATTTCCAACAGATACTTGTAACATATGCAACATAAACGTGAGTGCTATGGATGGCCTTCTCGTAGGGAGACGAGAGTGGATCCATAGTGGTGTATTGATTGGTGAATATGTGGACTCGTGTGCGCTATCCCACCTCAAAGAAAGCACTTGTAGTCGTAGTACAGGTTAGCCAAGTGTCAAAGCTGGCTTGCTGCAATAAACTCCACAACCCCCTTCATTGATACCGATGCATGTGTAGTTAGTTCTGATGTAAGTCTTGCTGAGTATCCTTGTACTCACGTTTGCTTAATTTATATTTTTACAGAGGAGACGTCAGTCTCATTAGTGGTATTTTCGACGTGAAGTTCGATGTTGACCGAATTAGCTTGGGAATCCCAGACAGAGGTCTGGTTCCTTTGGTAGGGTCGTTGTAGCTTTTCAGGCTCCTCCAGCCACTTTTGTAGATGTTTGTACCCATACATGTTTAACTTCCGCTTTCTTGTTTGAATGCTTTGAATGTTGGGTCTTGTGACCTCTGTTTGCAACATCTTATTGTATTGGCTCTTCCGAGCCTTCTAAATAAATGTTGTAATGTTGTATGGTCGTGTTGTGATGCCATAGTTGTATCTATGCCTATCATGCATGTTGTGCATACGTGTGACGTGCAACGGTATGTATGGGATTCGACACCTAGTTGTGTGCCTTTAGTAGTACTCTTTACGGGGAACTGCCTCTTTGTGCTTCCACCGAGCCTTGGTAGCTTGCTACTTCTGTGGACACATTGATTGACCGACATGTATCCTTCTTTGCTGCTATGTCTGTCCCTTCGGGGAAATGTCTCGCAGTGTAATGGAGTCCGTGTAGCCTGCTACGACTCGTCTACGTGCAGTGATGACATTTATGTCCCACGGCGTAATGGAGTCCTTGTAGCTTGCTATGACTCGTCTACACATGCTAGAGATCAACACCTGCATTGCTAGGTTACGTATGCCTGTCCCTGTACGGATGTGCCACTTTGGTTCTATGACTAGTCATGTCGTCCCGGGTTCTTTGACATTTGAATGCTAGCGACACATTCACATATGTGAGTCAACAGACGCAAACGGTCCCGGCCCAGGTAAGGTGGCAGCCGTGGAGATAACCGTGCGTGAGACCGCAAAGTGATGTGATGTGTTACAGGCTGGATTCTTATGGCTTAGGACCGGGGTCCTGACCACTTTGGTTTCGGAGCTTGACTGCCTGTAGGATTACCAAGCCAAACTGGTCGATGTTGAGTCTAGAACTGCTTTAGTTATATAAGGGAATTGATTGTGGAAGGGAACGTAAGGCTCTTTTTACTCCTTTCCTTGTGTCATTCTAATTCTGAGCCACCCTCTTCTTTTCTAAGGGGATTAAGAACTAGGCCTTCTCATCTATCTGCTAGGAGGATGAGTTACTATGCTGGAGACCTATAGGAAAGTTGTTGTCTTCCTAGATCAGTGTCTCCTTATGATTTCATTGTCATGTTGTCAGTTTTCTTGTGTAGGTTGCCTCATATTTCATGCCCGTACGGCCGTTATGCTGTCCAAGTTATCCAAGGTTTCCAAATTATCTGATGCAATTGCAAAACTCTTTCATCTTGAGTCAATGTCTTTCAGGCCAGACAAAGCACACTAATTGTTGAGTTGAGGTACTCTATTACCTCAACATGTTTGATGAAGGTGTTTAGGAAACCATGTTGTTTCAGTGAACCACCCAATAGTCTAGTTGTGTCTTTTGTTTGCAGTGTGATAATTCTGGCCATCATTATCAAAAGCATGCTGTGATGCTACTTAGTCAATAGGTATTATGTATCTGGGTTCTTGAACCCAAGGATCATTCTGCTCATTCCCGTTGATAGTATTTGCTCGTTCCTTTAGGATATTAGTAACCTTGTTATAATCTTCAAGGTTTGTGGTATATCATTCTTCCAATACCATGAATCAGTTATGGCAAAAGTTCTTTGTGAACAAAAGATCACAACATGAGTGCTCTTGATGAGTTCTACATTCTATAATTGAGACTCTGCCAATCCTACATTTCTGCATGGATTGTCTAGAAGAAACATGTTGAACTCCGTTTGACATATTCAATCCATGCATCTACAACTTAGGAAAAATCAGGTGCTCTTGAGTTGCCCTTCTTCAATTGTATTCCGACCTTCAGCTATTAGTGGATAGTCAATGGTATGTCATGCATTGTCTTATCTATGTCGAATATTCTTGTGGTCTGTCAAGCCATTCTATTTCAGAATGACTAGGAGAAGCAAACTCCTGTACCTCATCAATTCTTGGATTGGGTCAAAGCAGTTGTATTCCGCAGATCAAAATGCCAATTCCGCTTTTGCTCTGTTCTACCTTGAGGTATTACCCTCTTCATGTCAAGATTATCATGAGAACTGCACTCCCTCTTATGAAATCTTGATGTAGTGATACTTCTCGCCATCATCATTCGTTAACCGGTCTCTGTGTTGTCTGCAACCAGAATACCGACAAGAGAATTGTGATGTGTGAAATCAATACCCCTAGCAACTTTGTTGCTTGGTAGTTAATGGACAATAATTTCATCCTTAGTGTGTTGGTCATTGAATCACCACTCTAGGAGTGATCGTGCTACCTAGTCCATTTTCCATGGTGCACTTTTCGATAAACGAGATAGGATTTCAACAATCCTTCACTCTATTGATCATATCGTCTTGCCTTGAAAAGAAAGATTGTTCTCGAGCTTGATAACATATCAGTGGATCTTGATTTTACAAATATTTTCTTGGAAGTATTACCAAGGTGTTCCTTGACCGTTATGTTGAGTTCGTGATCACGATGGTTTTTCTATAAATCACCCCTTCTCCAATACTCTGTGTTGGATAACCCTGAACTAGTTGGTTAAGCTAAACAACAACTTGGAGAGTTGGAACATAGAAGCTTGATCTAACTTAGCTCATGTTAAAGGGATATGTTGTGTTTTTGTGCTTGTATGTGTAAAAGAACGATGATATCTTCATCGATTGATCCTTGTGACCAATTGATGCACCTATCATCTTATACAACCACTGATTTGAGTACGGGCTATCATCAAATCAAAATCAGAACCAAAGATTTCTCTAATGTTTTTTACTCGTGGATGTATCCTCGAGCATACACCGTTATATCTTTCGGTCCGACCAATTCTATCACCTTGTTCTCATAAGTTGTGGAATTCCGTCTATATGGGTACCTTGATGAATTGTTGTTGAGCCCATCGACAATATCTTCATCTCTTCCATGACTCATGATGAACATGAAGCTAGTGTTGGAAACTTTTGTAAGAAATATCTTCGTGTTCCGTACATGAAGTATATGTTTGGTGTAAGAAGTGACTTACTCCAGATTCATGCGTATTTAGTGCAAGTTGCCACCGTGACCTGGGGAAAAGTTATCTTGCTTCCTGCGGAATCATCTCAAGTCAATCATGTATGTGCGAAGTATGCTATGGTTTGATAGCCTTGCAACCTACAACCCATATGCATTCCCTAGCACCTAAGCCACTGATTGAGTTGTTCAAGGAAAATAAGTTCTTCTTAGGATCATGAATTATGCAAGGATTTCACTATCTTTCAATGATGGTTTCATCCAGAACTCGGTAGTGTTTTGTTGTAAGATTTCTATGTAGTCACAATTGTCTTGGACAATGTGTTGACACGTGTCTTGCAATCTAGCTCATGTTTTGGAGTTGGCTTCCATAGTTCATCTCCCGAGAATCTCGCAATGTCATCTCTTCGATTTGTGTTGCAACCTTTCACTTTCAGACATGTTGAGTCTGGAATATCCTGACACCAACCATATCTGAATCTCAGGCAGATATGATGGTTGGAACATTTCCCAAGAATTATAATATTGGTCTTGCTGTAACCGGCAAAGGGATGTTGTGGCCAACATACCTATCTGGAACACCTACTATTATAATATCTTGCTTCAGCAACTTGGCCACCTCCCCATGAGGACCTCGTATGACTTGCTCTAGAAGTTATTCCTCATGGACCCCTTTGAGAGCCAGAAGTCCGACGTTTACTTGATGTTCTAGATAGCAAACCTGACCTAGGATTGGGCTTACACTAGTACATCAAGGAGAACATTAGAAGCAGAGTGCTAAATGTCTCTCGTTCGATCATCCAGATTTCGCTCCCTTGGCCTAGCCCAGGTGAAACCTGAGAAAGTGTTGTCTTCCTTTGAATCTGCATTGACGTGGTATATATCCCCGGGTAGGCCAAGGCAACGGGGTCCTCCCTTCTCCGCTTTGAAGAAAAACCAATCGGCCAGATCGACGAGGCCAGCTGGGGACACGCCACATGAGCCGTTTCCAGCTGGCGTTTCGTCCCGCTGGTCTAGCGGCCGGGCGTGCTCCCGCCCGGCTGGCCCAGCAGCCGGCTACCCACGAACCGGGCTGTCCATTGACTTGGGGACGGACACGCCCTGTCCTGTCTCCCTGTCCGCAGGGAATATGCAACGTGACTGGCGGGGCGAGCGACCCTGTGGGCATAGTGGTTGCTGACGTGCCGTCCCACATGGCTACAGTCCATCCGTTCGGCCCGCTGACCTCAGTGAGCGTGACCGGACAGGGAACAGTTCCAGCACACCTCCACCACTCGAGTGCCTGCCCCGGCGTGGCTACAGTGCCGCCGGCCGTACCGACGACCTCGGCTGGCTGGCGCTAAACGAAGCCTCCCCGGCCGGCTCGTGCCGGGGCAGGTGGGGAGGTCCAATCGCGGCGCCCGTCGGCGGGTCCCAGCAGGGATGGAACCACTCGGCTGGCGGGCCCTGCCCACGAAGAGGCGATACAAGCCGCGGGACCCCTGGCCAGGCGGGACCCCCTCCACCCTCGTACCTAAATCATATTGTAAGAGCCGGGGGGTTGGCCGATAAAATCCTTCGAGCCCCCCATGCAACGGGGACGGAACCCCCGATCAAGAACACACACATAGGGAGCTCTCATACCCTTCCCAGTAGCGGAGAGAGACGAGCCGACTACTCCTTTCTTCCTCCTCCGAACACAGCTCTGGGAGCACCTCTGTATACTTATCCACCCATCCAACGAATCCAAGCAGGACTAGGGGCATTACCTCCCACGGAGGGCCCCGAACCTAGGTACATCGCATGTCTCCACCTTCTTGAACCCAATCTCGCACCCGGAGCTCATCAGCATCCTATGGCCCCAACACCACCGATAAGCCACCCTATAGCATCTATCGTGAGAAAACGACGACAGTTGGCGCCCACCGTGGGGCCATCCGCGGCGCCGTTCGGGTTCATGCTCCGGGCGGGACCTCTCGCCATTCCCCGTCATCGCTGCTGGGCCCGGCGGAACCGTGGGGGGCTCGTGGGGCTTGCTGCGGCACGCCCTGCGGGTGACTCTGACGGCCTAGCGGCCGACATCGACACACTCACCGAGTGCTTCAGCAGGCTCGGCCTTGCCGAGGCTCCGGCCGCGGGTGAGTACCCCGTGGGGGTACTCGTCTGCGTCGGCCTGCCCATAGCCGTGGGCGTACTCGCTGCGGCCCGTCCCAGTGGGTCCCGCGACCGTGAGGGGGTGATGGCCATCACCTCCTCCACCACCTCTGAACGGGTGCGGGTAACGGCCACCACTGCTGCCGCCCGCGTCGGCACGTCCGACCCGGTCGGTGCGGCCCTCCGAGGCTTGAGCACCCCGATCGCCCCGACGGCAAACCCCGATACCACCGTTGCTGACCTCGAGGCGGCTTGTCGCATCCTCTTCGAGAATGCCACCGCCCTCGCTGCCATGCGCCGCCGCATGGAAGCGGCACAGCGGGAATATGCCTCCGCTTACGGCCTTACCTCGGCTGGCGCCGAGCCCAGCCGGCATGGGGCCGTGCGCGACAGCGGCCGTGTGGTTGCCGAAATCCTCGGCGGTAAAATGCCCGTCTACGACACCCCCGCAGCTAACCTGTGGGCCCTAAAGGTGGCCTACGAGGAACTGGACACCTTGGAGGGCGAAGAGCGTGCCGCCCATGAGCGCCACATCAAGGAGCTTATCGATGCTGCTAACGCACAATAGCATTAGCTCGCGCTAGGCGGCACCGCCGCTAAAGGCCCCCGGCCCGAGCTTGAGGGCACAGGAACTGCTGGCCGCCAAGGAGTGAGCAGCCGGCACATCAACGAGCCGCCTCGTAGCGGCCGCTACCGCGAAGCGCCGGCAACCGGCAGCCAGCGCAGCCAGGGGCACACACCACCCCCGCAACGCGGGTCGCAGAAATCAATGCCGCCCACCATCCGCCCCGAGCTCTCAACCCGGCTTGGGCCATGCGTCCCCCGTAGCAAGGACGATGCTCGCAACCGCATCGACCAACTCGCGCAATCCGCCCTCCTCGAGGAGGAGGGCTCGATCGGCCCGGCTTGCTTCGCCCCCCGGATCTGCACCGAGCCATTCCCGAAGGGCTTCACGCTCCCTAGGGACACCCCAAAGTATAACGGGGCCACCAAGCCAGAAGACTGGGTGATCGACTACACCACTGCAGTGGGCATTACCAGGGGAAACAAACGCGTGGCCGTCCGCTACGCCCCCCCTCATGCTCATCGGCTCGGCCCGCACCTGGCTCAACAGCCTGGCGGCCGGCAACATCAACCCGTGGATGGACTTCGAGGAGGCCTTCGTCCGCAACTTCACCGGCACCTACAAGTGTCCTAGCCAGCCCCGCGAACTTGCTATGTGCGTTCAGGGGCCGGACGAATCCCTTCGCGACTACCTCACCCGGTGGACCGAGCTCCGCAACTCTTGCGATGGAGTGCACGAGGTGCAAGCCGTGCAATACTTCATCGAGGGTTGCCGGGACGACACCCCTCTCAAGCACAAGCTTTTGTGCTCCGAGCCGGCCACGCTGCCCGAACTCATGACCAAGGCGGACAAATACGCCACGGCCGACTCGGCCATCCGGGTCAAGACGACCCCGCCGGCCAAAGTGACAACGATCCGGCCGTGGCCCGGCCGGCTGCCGACAACCGGCAGCCACAAAGCAACAAGCGCAAGAACGACCAGTCGGATCCCCGCTACGGGAGCCAGCAGGTCAACACTGTCGAGGATCAGGAGGCAGCTGCCTAGCCTTCCAGCCAGCGCTAGCGCACCGGCAAGGTTGCCTGGCAGCCGAAGCTCACCTTCGAGCAAATGCTCGATCTTCCATGCAAGAATCACTCGGGGGGCAAAACCCTCCACGCACATGCTCTGGCAGTACAACTTCTCACATGGATTGGCCTAGGGGGACGGCCTTCCGGCTCCTCCCGCGCCGCCAGCCCGTGCGCTGGTCCCGGTCCAAGCTGTCGCCCCGGCGCCGGCAACGGCCCCAAACGACGGTCGCCTAGTCGACCAGTACGCCAACCAAGTCGGTTTCTACGTCGTATTCACAAGTGAAGAGATGGGCAAGCACGCGGAGCGCCGGCTCCGTCGTGAAGTGAACGCCACCATGCCGTCAAGTCCCCAGTTCATGCACTGGTCGGAGAAGCTGGTCACATGGAGCCAGGCCGACCATCCCGCGGTGATGCCGAATCCCGGCAGCTACGCCTTGGTCCTCGACCCCACCATCGCCACCAAGGATCGAGCCTGCCGCTTTACGCGGGTGCTGATAGATGGTGGCGGCCGCATCAATATCCTCTACCTCGACACGATGCACAAGATGGGGCTAAATATAGAAGACTTGCAGGCGAGCCGGATCCGCAGGTCCCACCATTGGTTATTGACCGTAGAGGTGTCTCGGTCATGTCTACATAGTTCTCGAACCCGCAGGGTCTGCACACTTAAGGTTCGGTGACGTTTCGGTAGTGTAGAGTTATGTATGGTGATGACCGAAGTTTGTTCGGAGTCCCGGATGAGATCCCGGATGTCACGAGGAGCTCCGGAATGGTATGGAGGTAAAGATTCATATATAGGAAGTCCCAGTTTGGTTTCCGAAAAAGTTTCGGGCTCATTGGTAGTGTACCGGGAGTATCGGTAGTGTACCGGGAGTGCCGGTAGTGTACCGGAGGACCTCCGGGAGGGGTATTTCGACCCCAAGAGGTCCATGGGATGTGGGAGAATAATAAACAGCCCTTAGTGGGCTGGGAAAACAGCCACAAAGGCCCATGGCGCAGGAGAGAAAGTCCTAAAGCAAAAAGTGGAAAATCAGCCAATAGGAGGCAATCCTACTCCAACTAGGATTGGAGGTGAAGTAGGATTGCTCCCACCTCCTATTTCGGCCGACCCAAAGGCCTTGGATGCCTCTCCTCTCCTCTCCTCCTATATATACTAGTGAATTGGGTGGTTTTTGGACAGAATTTCCGGCCACGTGCTACCCGTTTCACCGGTGCACAGTTTCTCCTCTAGATCGGTTTTCCGCAGCGCTTAGGCGAAGCCCTGCCGGAATCACTCCACCACCATCACCGGAGCACCGTCACGCTGCCGGTGAACTCTCTCTCCTCTCCGCCTCCTCTCGCTGGATCGAGACGGTGGAGATCGTCATCAAGCTGCACGTGTGCTGAACGTGGAGGTGCCGTCCGTTCGGCGCTAGATCGGAAGGACCGTGATCGAGATCGCGAAACAGTTCGTGATGAGTTCGCGGGACAGATCGTGATCAAGATCGTGAGACGGATCGTGATGAGATCGCGGGACGGATCGTGATGAGTTCACGGGACGGATCGTGATTGGATCGCGGGACGGATCGTGATGAGATCGCGGGACGCTCGGCGATTTGGATCGCGAAGATGTTCGACTACACCAACCGCGTTTCTTAACGCTTCCCGCTTAGCGATCTACAAGGGTATGTAGATCCACTCTCCCTCTCGTAGATGCTCATCACCATGGATAGGTTTGCGTGTGCGTAGGAAAATTTTTGTTTCCCATGCGACGTTCCCCAACAGTGGCATCATGAGCTAGGTTGATGGTTCGATGAGATCTCGAGTAGAACACAAAATGTTTGTGGGCGTTGATGCTTAGATTGCTTCCTCCCTTGGTCGTATTTTGGTTCAGCGGGATTGTGAGATGAAGCGGCCCGGACCAACATTACTCGTACGCTTACGAGAGACCGGTTCCCTCGACGCAACTTGTTGCCTAGATGGCTTGCGGGTGACAGTTTCTCTCACTTTAGTTGGATCGGATTCGACAAAGGTGGTCCTTGAGAAGGTTGAAAAGCAATCTATGTATCACCGTTGTGGTTTATGCGTAGGTGAGAATCGTTCTTGCTAGATACCCGTAGCAGCCACGTAAAACATGCAACAACAATTAGAGGACGTCTAACTTATTTTTGCAGGGTATGTTGTGATGTGATATGGCCAATTACATGATGAGATATATGTGATGTATGAGATGATCATGTGATGTATAGAATTTCACGACTTGCATGTCGTTGAATACGGCAACCGGCAGGAGCCATAGGGTTGTCTTTAATTATTGTATGACCTGCGTGTCAATCATTAAGCGCTATGTAATGCTTTACTTTATCGCTACGGTAGCAATAGTAGTAGAAGCATGTAGGGCGTGACAACCTCGATGGCAACACGTTGATGGAGATCAAGATGATGGAGATCATGGTGTCGTGCCGGTGACGATGGAGATCATGCCGGTGCTTTCTAGATGGAGATCAAAAGCATAAGTTCATGGCCATATCATGTCACTTATGATTTGCATGTGATGTTAATCCTTTTTATGCACCTTGTTTTGCTTAGGACGGCGGTAGCATTATAAGGTGATCCCTCACTTAATTTCAAGATAAATTGTGTTCTCCCCGAGTGTGCACCGTTGCGAAAGTTCGTCGTGTTGAGACACCACGTGATGATCGGGTGTGATAGACTCTACGTTCACATACAACGGGTGCAAGCCAGTGTTGCACATGCAGAACACTCGGGTTAAACTTGACGAGCCTAGCATGTACAGACATGGCCTCGGAACACAAGAGACCGAAAGGTTGAACATGAGTCATATAGTAGATATGATCAACATGATGATGTTCACCATTGTAGCCACCTCAACTCACGTGATGATCGGACTTGAGTTGGTGAATTTGGATCATGTATCACTCGAATGATCGGAGGGATGTCAATTTGAGTGGGAGTTCTTAAGTAATATGATTAATTGAACTCATTATCATGAACATAGTCAAAGTGTCTTTGCAAATTATGTTGTAGATTACTAGCTCGCGTTGTGGCTCCCTTGTATTTTTATATGTTCCTAGAGAAATAGAATTGAAAGATGTTGGTAGCAAAATTGCGGACTGGGTCCGTGATCTGAGGATTGTCCTCATTGCTGCACAGAAGGCTTATGTCCTTAATGTACCGCTCGGTGCGCCACCCCATCTAGCGTCGACTGTAGATGTTGTGAACATCTGACAGGCACGTTTCGATGACTACTTGATAGTTTAGTGCGTCATGCATTACGGCTTAGAATTGAGGCTCCAAAACGTTTTGAACGTCACGGAACATATGAGATGTTCTAAGAGCTGAGATTGTGATCTCAGGCTCGTGCCCGAGTTGCGAGATATAAGATCTCCAACGAGATTCTTTGCCTGCAAGATAAAAGAGAATAGCTCAATCGTTGAGCATGTGCTCAGACTGTCTGGGTACTACAATCGCTTGAATCGAGTGGGAGTTGATCTTCCAGATAAGATAGTGATTGATGTAGTTCTCCAAGTCACTGTCACTGAGCTACTAGAACTTGGTGATGAACTATAAAATGCCAGGGAAAGAGATGTTGATCCCCGAGCTGTTCGCGATGTTTGACACCGCAAAGGTAGAAATCAAGAAGGAGCGTCAAGTGTTGATGGTTAATCAAACCACTAGTTTCGGGAAGGGCAAGAGCAAGGAGGGAAACTTCATGGATAGCAAGTCAGTTGCTGCTCCAGTGAAGCAACCCAAAGTTGAACTCAAACCCGAGACTAAGTGCTTCTGTTATGAGGTGAGCGGTCGCTGAAGCGGAACAACCCTAGATACTTGGTAGATAAGAAGGCTGGCAACATTGATAGAAGTATATTTGATATTAATGTGTACCTTGCTAGTACTCTTAGTAGCACCTGGGTATTGGATACCGGTTCGGTTGCTAAATGTTAGTAACTCGAAATAAAAGCTACGGAATAAACGGAGAACTAGCTAAGGGTGAGGTGACGATATGTGTTGGAAATCTTTCCAAGGTTGATGTGATCAACATCGCACGCTCTCTCTACCTTCAGGATTAGTGACGAACCTAAATGTTATTTGGTGTTTTGCGTTGAGCTTGAACATGATTAGATCATGTTTATTGCAATACGGTTATTCATTTAAGTTAGAGAATAATGGTTATTCTGTTTACATGAATAATACGTTCAATGGTCATGCACCCAGTGAGAATGGTTGTTGAAATCTTGATCGTAGTATTACACATGTTCATAACATTGATGTCAAAAGATACAAAGTTAATAATGATAGTACCACATACTTGTGGCACTGCCGCTAAATGTCATATTGGTATAAAGCGCATGTAGAAACTCCATGTTGATGGATATTTGGACTCATTCGATTTCGAATCGGTTGAGACATGCGAACCATGCCTCTTGGGCAAGATGACTAAAGGACCCCGTTGGATGGAGCGGGCAAGTGATTCATTGGAAATGATACATGTTCATGTATGCAATCTAGTGAGTCTTGTAGCGTGAAGTGGATATCGTTATTTTCTTACCTTCACTGATGATTTGAGTAGATATAGTGTATATTTACTTAATGAAACACAAGTCTGAATCGTTTGAAAGGTTCAAGCAAATTCAGAGTGAAGTTTAAAGATCATCGTGACAAGAAGATAAAAATGACCGCGATATGATCGTGGAGGTGAATATCTGAGTTACGAGTTTGGCATACAACTTAAGACAACATGAAATTTGTTTCACAGCTAACGCCACCTGGAACACCATGGTGTGATGATGTGTCCGAACATCATAGTCATGCTCTATTGATATAGTGCATACTGTGATGTCTCTTATCGTTTTACTACTATAATTTTTGGGGTTATGCATTAGAGACAACTACATTCACTTTAAATAGGGCATCATCTAAATCTGTTGAGATGACACCGTGTGAATTATGGTTTGATAGAAACCTAAGCTGTCATTTCTTAATGTTTGGGGCTGCGATGCTTGTGTGGAAAATGTTTTCACATAATAAGCTAGAACCCAAAGCGGACAAATGTATCTTCATAGAATACCCTAAGAACAGATGGGTATGCCTTCTATCTCAGATCCGAGTGCAAGGTGTTTGTTGCTAGAACTGGGTCCTTTCTCGAGAAAAAGTTTCTCTCGAAAGAATTGAGTGGGAGGAAGATAGAACTTGATGAGGTTGTTAAACCTTTGTTCAACCAGAGAGTAGCGCAGCGCGGAAAGATGTTTCTGTGAAGCCTACGTTAGTTGAAGAGGAAGTTAATGATGATGATCATGAAGCTTCAGGATCAAGTTACTATCGAACTTCGTAGGTCGACAAGGATGTGTACTGCTCCTGAGCGGTACGACAACTCTGTCTTGGAGGTCATGTTGTTGGACAACGATGAACCTACGAGCTATGGAGAAGCGATGATGGGCCCGGATTCCGACGAATGGTTAGAGGCCATGAAATCCGAGATAGGATCCATGTATGAAAACCAAGTATAGACTTTGGTAGACTTGCTCGTTAGACGGCAGGTCGTTGAGTACAAATGGACCTTTAGAATGAAGACAGACACTGATGGTGAATTTCACCATTTGTAAAGCTCGACTTGTTGCAAAGTTGTTTGTGACAAGTTCAAGGAGTTGACTACGATGAGGCTTTCTCACTCATAGCGATGCTAAAAGTCTGTTGGAATTATGTTAGCAGTTGCTGCATTTTCAATTATGAAATCTGGCAGATGGATGTCAAAACATCGTTTCCTTAACGGTTTACTTAAGGAAAGGTTGTATGTGATACAACCAGAAGGTTTTGTCAGTCCTAAGGATGCTAAAAGATGAGCAAGCTTCAGTGATCCTTCTATGGACTGAGGCAAGCATCTCGGAGTTGGAATATACACTTTGATGAGGTGATGAAAGTTTCTGTAGTTTATACAAAGTTTACGAGAAACTTGTATTTGCAATAAAGTGAGTGGGAGCACTGTAGAGTTTCTGATAAGTATATGTGGTTGACATATTGTTGATCGAAAATAATGTAGAATTTCTGGAAGGCATAAAAGGTTGTTTGAAAAGTGTTTTTTCAAAGGAAGACCTGGATAAAGCTACCTAATTGTTGAGCATCAAAATCTATAGAGATAGAACAAGATGCTTGATGAGACTTTCAATGAGTGCATACCTTGACAAGATTTTGAAAGAGTTCAAAATGGATCAGCTAGAGAAATAGTTCTCGTCTGATTTGTAAGGTGTGAAGTTGAGTGAGACTCAAAGCTTGACAACGGCAGAAGAAAGAGAATGGACGAATGTCATCCCCTATGCCTTAGCCATAGGCTCTATATTATGCCATGCTGTGTACCGCACCTATGTGTGCCTTGCCATGAGTCTATCAAGGGGTACAAGAGTGGTCCAGGAGTGGATCACTGGACAGCGGTCGGAATTATCCTTAGTAACCAGAGGACTAAGGAAATGTTTCTTGATTGTGGAGGTGATAAAGAGTTCGTCGTAAAGAGTTACGTCGATGCAAGCTTTAACACCTATCCGGATGACTAGTAGTAGCAATCTGGATACGTATAGTGGAGCAGCCGTTTGGAAATAGTACCAAGTGGAGTGTGGTAGCAGTGTTTACGGTTTGACATAGAGATTTGCAAAGTACACACGGATCTGAATATCTCAGACCCGTTGACTATAAGACCTCTCTCACATGCAAAGCATGATCGAGCCCCAAAACTCATTGGGTGTTAGATTCATAACAATGCGAATCACATGGTGATGTGAACTAGATTATTGACTCTAGTGCAAGTGGGAGACTGTTGGAAATATGCCCTAGAGGCAATAATAAATTAGTTATTATCATATTTCCTTGTTCATGATAATCGTTTATTATCCATGCTATAATTGTATTGATCGGAGACTTAGATGCATGTGTGGATACATAGACAAAACCATGTCCCTAGTATGCCTCTAATAGACTAGCTCGTTGATCAAAAGATGGTTAAGGTTTCCTAGCCATGGACATGAGATGTCATTTTATAACGGGGTCACATCATTAGGAGAATGATGTGATGGACAAGACCCAAACTGCAAACGTAGCATATGATCGTGTCAGTTTATTGCTACTGTTTTCCGCATGTCAAGTATGTGTTCCTGTGACCATGAGATCATGCAACTCACAGATATCGGAGGAGTGCCTTGTGTGTATCAAACGTCGCAACGTAACTGGGTGACTATAAAGGTGCTCTACAGGTATCTTCGATGGTGTCTGTTGAGTTGGCATGGATCGAGACTGGGATTTGTTGCTCCGTGTGACGGAGAGGTATCTCAGGGCCCACTCGGTAATACAACCTCACAACAAGCCTTGCAAGCAATGTGGCTAAGTGTTAGTCATGGGATCTTGTATTACGGAACGAGTAAAGAGACTTGCCAGTAACGAGGTTGAATTAGGTATGGAGATACTGACGATCGAATCTTGGGCAAGTAACATATCGAAGAACAAAGGGAACGTTATACGGGATTAACTCAATCCTTGACATAGAGGTTCGACCGATAAAGATCTTCATAGAATATGTAGGAACCAATGTGGACGTCCAGGTCCCGCCATTGGTTATTGACCGTAGAGGTGTCTCGGTCATGTCTACATAGTTCTCGAACCCGCAGGGTCTGCACACTTAAGGTTCGGTGACGTTTCGGTAGTGTAGAGTTATGTATGGTGATGACCGAAGTTTGTTCGGAGTCCCGGATGAGATACCGGACGTCATGAGGAGCTCCGGAATGGTATGGAGGTAAAGATTCATATATAGGAAGTCCCAGTTTGGTTTCCGAAAAAGTTTCGGGCTCATCGGTAGTGTACCGGGAGTATTAGTAGTGTACCGGGAGTGCCGGTAGTGTACCGGAGGACCTCCGGGAGGGGTATTTCGACCCCAAGAGGTCCATGGGATGTGGGAGAATAATAAACAGCCCTTAGTGGGCTGGGAAAACAGCCACAAAGGCCCATGGCGCAGGAGAGAAAGTCCTAAAGCAAAAAGTGGAAAATCAGCCAATAGGAGGCAATCCTACTCCAACTAGGATTGGAGGTGAAGTAGGATTGCTCCCACCTCCTATTTCGGCCGACCCAAAGGCCTTGGATGCCTCTCCTCTCCTCTCCTCCTATATATACTAGTGAATTGGGTGGTTTTTGGACAGAATTTCCGGCCACGTGCTACCCGTTTCACCGGTGCACAGTTTCTCCTCTAGATCGGTTTTCCGCAGCGCTTAGGCGAAGCCCTGCCGGAATCACTCCACCACCATCACCGGAGCACCGTCACGCTGCCGGTGAACTCTATCTCCTCTCCTCCTCCTCTCGCTGGATCGAGACGGTGGAGATCGTCATCAAGCTGCACGTGTGCTGAACGCGGAGGTGCCGTCCGTTCGGCGCTAGATCGGAAGGACCGTGATCGAGATCGCGAGACAGTTCGTGATGAGTTCGCGGGACAGATCGTGATCAAGATCGTGAGACGGATCGTGATGAGATCGTGGGACGGATCGTGATGAGTTCACGGGACGGATCGTGATTGGATCGCGGGACGGATCGTGATGAGATCGCGGGACGCTCGGCGATTTGGATCGCGAAGATGTTCGACTACACCAACCGCGTTTCTTAACGCTTCCCGCTTAGCGATCTACAAGGGTATGTAGATCCACTCTCCCTCTCGTAGATGCTCATCACCATGGATAGGTTTGCGTGTGCGTAGGAAAATTTTTGTTTCCTATGCGACGTTCCCCAACACTTCCGCCGTGAGCCAGTACTGTTCGAGGTCGTGGACCTCGCAAGCCCCTACCACGCACTGCTGGGTCGGCCGGCTCTAGTCAGCTTCATGGCGGTCCCGCACTACGCCTACCTCAATCTCAAGATGCCGGTCCCTAAGGGAATAATTACCGTCAAGGGCGACTACAAGATGTCGCTCGAATGCGCTCGAGACGGTAGGCAGCTGGCCGAGGCCCTAGAAATTGCCGAGGAGAAGCGACAACTCGACCGGCTTGTGGCCCTCGCCGCGAGACAGCCGGCCGTGCCGGCTCCTCCCTCGCAATCCACTGGCGAGACCTCCTTCCAGCCATCCAAGGACACCAAGCAAATCCCGCTCGACCCGGCCAACCCGGCTCAGTGCGTCATGATCGGCTCCCGCCTCGATAGCCAATAGGAAGGCAAGCTCGTCGACTTCCTCCATGAGTATCGGGACATCTTCGCGTGGTCCCCCAAGGACATGCCGAGTGTTCCAAGGACATGAGAACGGAAGTCTGGCCGGATGTCAAGCCGGTCAAGCAACCCCTATGCTGCTTTTTCGAGGAGAAGGGGCGCACTATAGTAGAAGAGATCGCCCGACTGCTCGCGGCCGGGTTCATCATGGAAGTGTTCCACCCAGACTGGCTGGCCAACCCAGTCCTGGTGCTGAAGAAGAACAAGACCTGACGCATGTGTATCGACTACACCAGCCTGAACAAGGCATGTCCCAAGGACCCATTTGCCCTGCCGCGGATCGATCAAGTTATCGATTCCACGGCCGGCTGCGACTTGCTGTCCTTCTTGGATGCCTATTCCGGCTACCACCAAATCAAGCTAGACCCGGAAGACCGGCTCAAGACCTCCTTCATCACGCCCTTTGGGGCGTACTGCTACATCACCATGTCCTTTGGCCCGAAGAACGCAGACGCCACCTTCCAACGGTGCATGCAAAAGTGCCACCTGCCTTAGATAGGCAGGAACGTCCACGTCTACGTCGATGACATCATCGTCAAAACCAAGAAGCACTTCAGCCTCCTCGACGACCTCCGGGAGACCTTCGCAAACTTGCGCGAATACAAGGTCAAGCTCAACCCAGAGAAATGTGTCTTCGGCATTCCCGCCGGTCAACTCTTCGGTTTCTTCGTGTCCGCCCGCGGCATCGAAGCTAACCATGAGAAGATCTGCGCGATCGAGCGCATGCCAAAGCCGACCCGGCTCCACGACGTCCAGAAGTTCACCGGCTGCCTTGCCTCGCTCAGCCAGTTCATTAGCCAACTGGGGGAGAAGGCTCTTCCGCTCTACGGGCTCCTTTGCAAGACGACTCTCATCAAGCCGGTTCAAACCAAGAAGCCAGGCACCTTCGACTGGCCTGACAAGGCGGACGAGGCCTTCCGTGGCCTCAGGAAGGCTCTCACCCGCACGCCAATCTTGGCTGCACCGGCTAAGAAGGAACCACTTCTCGCGTATATCGCCGCGACGACCTGGGTCATCAGCGTTGTGCTGGTGGTCGAATGGTAGGAGGAGGGCAAGGCCCTGCCGATTCAACGACCCGTCTACTACCTGAGCGAGGTCCTCTCCGCGTCCAAGCAGAACTCTAACGACCCGAACCTGATAAGATTCGATGTCTCTCTGCTTACTGTGCTAGTCCCTGGATCAATAGCTAGCACACATAGTACAAAATGAAATACCAAGAATAATCCACATGTCATAAGTATTACGTCGTAGATCCAGAGTACAATTTATTACACAATGCTTATCTCGAAGGCTAGCTCAAAATAAAACACAACGAAAAGCATAAAAGACAACTGTGGAGTCCCAACAACACCACTGGCAAAGCTGAGTGTAGTCATCGTAACCCTATGCGCATCACTCACACGTCGTATAAAAATCCTGCGACATAAAGTGTTGCAGCCACAAAGGTTCAATACTTTGAATGTATTGGCAAATCACACCAAAATTGTTATAACAGACCTACCATATCTATATGCAAGAGTAGAACAAAGGAAAGGCTTATGGTTTTTTTTGCAGAAAGCTGATTTTATCTTACTTCTATCTACTAATCAAGTATTTAATATTTACTACACTTTAGTTCATTAATTGTTAAACTGGACCACCTCCAATTTAACCCGCCTATGAGAGCCTCCGAGGATCATAGGTATAACTAAGCCAACTTCACATTTAATTGTATTGAGGTGATAAGATCATCCAGAGGTTTCAAGTCTAGCTGCTCAAAATTGTCCATAACCGGGGACATGGCTAATCATGATTAGTTTTTACACTCTGTAGAGGTTAGTACACTTTACCCACTGGACCCAACCCGAAGATTGAGACGAAGTCTTTCAGAAATAGTCACCTAGTCCCAAAGGAGGCCTGTACCAACTATCCCGCTACATCTGCTGGCACATCCGGGTAAGGTTTCCACAACTGATCAACTAAGCCAGAGCCCATATTAGCCAGTGGTCGCACATGGAAGCTACTTGATATGAAACATGTTCAACCTTTTTAAACCTGGGCGGCATTCCCCACCGTTCCTGAGTCATGTAGAGCCTCCCAGAGGATACATACTTGTCGACTGGTGCCAACATACCAATCTGCCCAGATGATTCATTAATTAAATATTAATATTGCAGAGCCTCCCAGAGGATACAATAAAATACATCTTGTTATATTAATCATTACTTAACTTCACTCACAACTTCCATGTGACACAACAAACCCAATCCACGTCTACCATAGCAAGGCTAAGCAATAACTGAAATATAACGGTTCCCAATATGGCGACAAGGATATCAAGGTCAGACTAAGCATATGGCTATCCTAACAGGGTTTAGCATATCATACCAACATAGCAATTCCTACACATGCAATATAATAGTGTGACATAGAACTACATGCATAGAAAATAATAGGATGAAGGATGATCAAATGTGTAACTTGCCTTATTCTTGGTTCTCAAACTCGCACTCTTGACAATAGTTTGCCTCGCACTCCGGACAATCTACACGTTTCAAACAACACAACAAATCAATCATCACACTCAAATAACATCAAATAAAACCAACATCAAGAAATCAAATTTAAGCAAATTCAAATTTAAATAGTTCAAAAGTTTGAAAAATTGATTCTACAGGATTCTGCTGATAAATATGAGCATGTATGAAAAAGAATCGATGAATTTGGAGTTGCGGATCTCAAGTTATAAGCAAAACAAATTTTGAACAAAATCTGTCCAAACTGCTCGAACCGTCGCTGTGGTTGCTGTAGCGTCGCCACGTGGCATGACGTGAATGGCTGGAAGATGTTCGCTATGAAGCTTAACCAACGAATAGCCACAATATAATAGAAAACGGTTCAGGAGTAAATAAACAAAACAGAAATCTAATCTCAGGTGTACACGGTAGATCGGACGGCTGAGGTTTGCTCACCGGAGAACAGAGAGGATGGGCGCCAGACTTGGAGATGAACGGCGATGGGCGGCTTTGGTTTGACGGTTCCAACGGCTTGGAGGCTCCCCGGAGCTCTCGGAGGTAGGGACGGCGTTTGTACAGAGTCTACGGACTCGGGGACATCTTCAAAGACGACCGGGGCTTGCTCCCGTGAGGACACAGAGCGGCTGGAGCGGCGGCTGGCGACGGGAACTCCGGGGCGATGCCGAAGCGCTCTGTCGGACGTGTCCCTGCGTGATATAGATGGTCAGGGAGATTGAGGGAACCTAGGAGAATACCTCAGAGAAGAAGAAAGATGCTGGGAACCCCGGGTGACGCTCGAATTGACGACGAAAGTTTCTGTTGGCAGCGGACTCCGGCGAGATTGGGACGGAGATCTAGGGCACGAGGAACTACGTTTTTGTGAAAAATCGGACGAGGGGAGGTAGGGGGATATTTATATAGAGGTGGGTAAGCGAGAGGAGCCACATATCGATCAAATCGATCGATCTGGAATTGGGAGCGGAGGGAATCTCGTGCGTGAGGAGGAGACCGCCTGGAGCTCGGGGATGACACGCGGGCCCAGGTGGTCAGTGGCTGTGAGAAATAAAAACAAAGAGAAGGAGAGGCCTATGGGGTGGGCTGTGGCTTCCGGTGCTGGGCCGGCCTGCTAGCTGCTGTAGCTCGCGAGAGCGAGGGATAGAGAAGGCCGAGGCAGTGGAGGCCCATATGAAAAGTGAACACTGTGACTAGATAGTACTGAACAGAAAAGAAAAACCATTCTGGCTAAGAAAGAAAATAGCACACTAATTCCTAAAAAAAATACCATAATCACATAGAGAACTATAGTAGCAAATTTATAAAATAGTAAACATTTTTTTCCAAGTAGAATAATACTTTGCAAAATATTTTGTGCAATCGATGCTAATAAAAAGCACTAAAACCAACTCAAAAATAAATAAAACAGAGTTTGTAAAATCTCAAAATAAATACTATGAACTCCAAATAATATTCTTAGCATTTTCCAACTATAAGTAATAGGGGAGAAGTCATATTATCTCCACTCCAATTTTTTTTACCTTGAGTTGGAAAACACTTTGAATACTTAGAAAATTTCAAATATGCATTGAAATCATGAAGAAAAAAGAATGATCCTATTAACATACCAAATCTAAAAATTTGGGATGTTACAAATCTACCCCCCTTAAAATGAATCTCGTCCTCGAGATTCGAGTTGGCTAGCAAAGGTTTTAGATGAGAACTTGACAAATTACACATTCCAAGATTTTCAGGGTCACTCAATGCATAAATCCAAAACTCCATTGGCATGCATAAATCTGATTCACCAATATTGATAGAACTGTCATGATATTGGAACTTGATTAAGATCTTACCGAAGACTGGTGCATTATTAGCTCTTCCCACCATCATGTGGTTAACATGGCTCTTGTTGAAAGGGTTCGGCTTCTTCTCTCCAGATCTCCTATCCTCGCTCCTTGGCTCAGTGCAATCTCGTGCAAAATGCCCTTGCTTCTTGCAATTAAAACATGTTATCTCGCTCATGTCCTTCCTAGGTGTCGAAGGGTTGGATGTATGACTCCTATTCCCTCCATTGTTGTTGCCATGATTATGCCCACTATGGTTATGCCCATTGCCATGGTGATGATTGTGACCATTATGAACATCCACTACAGAGTTATAGTACCCAGATGTTGAGGAAGTACGAGGCTTCTGGTGAGCACCTGAATTGTACCTATTGTTGTGCTTCCTCTTGCGGTTCTCCACCTCTTGATGCTTCCCTTCAAGGACAATTGATTTATCAATAAGTTCCTGACAATTATTAAAGGTGGCCACTATCAACTGAACGCCCAAGTCATCATTTAGGCCCTCCAAGAATTTCTCTTTTCATGCTGCATCAGTGTTGACATCATTAGGAGCATAACGTGCAAGCTTATTAAATTCCTCCACATATTCATTCACGGTGCGACCTCCCTGACGCAAGCTGCGAAACTCCTTCTTTTTCAGACTCATGGCTCCAGCAGACACATGGGCAACACAAAAACCTGATTGAAACTACGCCCAGGTGATAGTAGCAATAGGGTATGTGACCAAGTACTTGTCCCACCAAGCTGCGGTAGGACCCTCCAATAAATGTGAGGCAAACCTCACTCTCTCTGCATCAGTGCAGCCAATAGTCTCAAAGTTCCTACTAACTGAGCGAAGCCAATCATCTACCACAATAGGTTCAGGGGTGCTGGAAAACCTTTGAGGTTTCAACCTCAAGAAACGAGTAAGTGCATCCACTAGTGGTGGTGGATGTGGATTGTTGTTGTTGTTCCCCATGTTCTGAGTGAGCAGCTAGATCAACTGGGCCTGTCCTTGAAGAAATTGTTGCATGTATGGTGGAACATCATTGTTGTCGTTGTTGTCTCTTGATCCACTGGCTCTAGTACGACTCGACGACATCTGGTGGGTAAGCATATATGAGGTATAGACAGAATGAGGCCTAAGGGGAAAACACTACCCACATGCTAGCAAAAAACTCCAAATCAAAGAAATCACACAAGTCACACCACACAAGCAAAACCTACAGATAAGGTCGTATCCACAAGAGATATGATCTCATCATACTACACGTGAAACGTTTACAAAGCTCAACATAATAGTGGTGGTTTGCTAACTAAAACTAGTCAAATGATACTAACACAACTACAAGGGACATCTACATTTGAAAAGAAAATGTACGAGTACAAGAGTAAAACTAACAAGTAGAGTAGGTTTGCAAAATATGTTTTCACTCCTATGGCTCTTACTACTCCATTTTCTAGGGTCACGACCTACAGTCAACATGGGCTCTGATACCATCTGTAACGACCCGAACCTGATAAGATTCGATGTCTCTGTGCTTACTATGCTACTCTGTGGATCAATAGCTAGCACACACAGTACAAAATGAAATACCAAGAATAATCCACATGTCATAAGTATTACATCGCAGATCCAGAGTACAACTTATTACACAGTGCTTAGGTCGAAGGCTAGCTCAAAATAAAACACAACGGAAAGCATAAAAGACAACTATGGAGTCCCAACAACACCACTGGCAAAGCTGAGTGTAGTCATCGTAATTCTATGCGCATCACTCACACGTCGTATAAAAATCCTGCAACATAAAACGTTACAGCCACAAAGGGTCAATACTTTGAATGTATTAGCAAATCACACCAAAATTGTTATAACAGACCTACCATATCTATATGCAAGAGTAGAACAAAGGAAAGGCTTCTGGTTTGTTTTTGCAGAAAGCTGATTTTATCTTACTTCTATCTACTAATCAAGTATTTAATATTTACTACACTTTAGTTCATTAATTGTTAAACTGGACCACCTCCAATTTAACCCGCCTATGAGAGCCTCCGAGGATCATAGGTATAACTAAGCCAACTTCACATTTAATTGTATTGAGGTGATAAGATCATCCAGAGGTTTCAAGTCTAGCTGCTCAAAATTGTCCATAACCGGGGACATGGCTAATCATGATTAGTTTTTACACTCTGTAGAGGTTAGTACACTTTACCCACTGGACCCAACCCGAAGATTGAGACGAAGTCTTTCAGAAATAGTCACCTAGTCCCAAAGGAGGCCTGTACCAACTATCCCGCTACATCTGCTGGCACATCCGGGTAAGGTTTCCACAACTGATCAACTAAGCCAGAGCCCATATTAGCCAGTGGTCGCACATGGAAGCTACTTGATATGAAACATGTTCATCCTTTTTAAACCTGGGCGGCATTCCCCACTGTTCCTGAGTCATGTAGAGCCTCCCGGAGGATACATACTTGTCGACTGGTCCCAGCATACCAATCTGCCTAGATGATTCATTAATTAAATATTAATATTGCAGAGCCTCCCAAAGGATACAATAAAATATATGTTGTTATATTAATCATTACTTAACTTCACTCACAACTTCCATGTGACACACAAAACCCAATCCACATCTACCATAGCAAGGCTAAGAAATAACTGAAATATAGTGGTACCCAATATGGTGACAAGGATATCAAGGTCAGACTAAGCATATGGCTATCCTAATAGGGTTTAGCATATCATACCAACATAGCAATTCCTACACATGCAATATAATAGTGTGACATAGAACTACATGCATAGAAAATAATAGGATGAAGGATTATCAAAGGTGTAACTTGCCTTATTCTTGGTTCTCAAACTTGCACTCTTGACAATAGTTTGCCTCGCACTCCGGACAATCTACACGTTTCAAAAACCACAACAAATCAATCATCACACTCAAATAACATCAAATAAAACCAACATCAAGAAATCAAATTTAAGCAAATTCAAATTTAAATAGTTCAAAAGTTTGAAAAATTGATTCTACAAGATTCTACTGATAAATATGAGCATGTATGAAAAAGAATCGATGAATTTGGAGTTGCGGATCTCAAGTTATAAGCAAAACAAATTTTGAACAAAATCTGTCCAAACTGCTCGAACTGTCGCTGTGGTTGCTGTAGCGTCGCCACGTGGCATGACGTGAATGGCTAGAAGATGTTCACTATGAAGCTTAACCGACGAATAGCCGCAATATAACAAAAAACGGTTCGGGAGTAAATAAACAAAACAAAGATATAATCTCAGGCGTACATAGTAGATCGGACGGCTGAGGTTTGCTCATCGGATAACAGAGAGGATGGGCGCCGGACTTGGAGATGAACGGCGACGGGTGGCTCTGGTTCGACGGTCCCAACGGCTTGGAGGCTCCTCGGAGCTCTCGGAGGTAGGGACAGCGTTCGTACAGAGTCTACGGACTCGGGGACGTCTTCAAAGACGACCGGGGCTTGCTCCCGTGAGGACACAGAGCGGCTGGAGCGGCGGCTGGCGACGGGAACTCCGGGGCGATGCCGAAGCGCTCGGTCGGACGCCTCCCTGCACGATATAGATGGTTAGGGAGATTAAGGAAACCTAGGAGAATACCTCAGAGAAGAAGAGAGACGCTCGGAACCCCGGGTGGCGCTCGGATCGACGACGAAAGTTTCTGTTGGCAGCAGACTCTGGCGAGATCGAGACGGAGCTCTAGGGCACGAGGAACTACGTTTTTGTGAAAAATCGGACGAGGGGAGGTAGGGGAATATTTATATAGAGGTGGGTAAGTGAGAGGAGCCACATATCGATGAAATCGATCGATCTGGAATTGGGAGCGGAGGGAATCTCGTGCGTGAGGAGGAGACCGCCTAGAGCTCGGGGATGACACGCGGGACAAGGTGGTCAGTGGCTGTGAGAAAGAAAAACAAAGAGAAGGAGAGGCCTGCGGGGTGGGCTGTGGCTTCCGGTGCTGGGCCGGCCTGCTAGCTGCTGTAGCTCGCGAGAGCGAGGGATAGAGAAGGCCGAGGCAATGGAGGCCCATATGAACAGTGAACACTGCGACTAGATAATACTGAACAGAAAATAAAAACTATTCTAGCTAAGAAATAAAATAGCACACTAATTCCTAAAAAAATACCATAATCACATAGAGAAATATAGTATCAAATTTATAAAACAGCAAACATTTTTTTCCAAGTCGAATAATACTTTGCAGAATATTTTGTGCAATCGATGCTAATAAAAAGCACTAAAACCAACTCAAAAATAAATAAATCAGAGTTTGTAAAATCTCAAAATAAATACTGTGAACTCCAAATAATATTCTTAGCATTTTCCAACTATAAGTAATAGGGGAGAAGTCATATTATCTCCACTCCAATTTTCTTTTACCTTGAGTTGGAAAACACTTTAAATACTTAGAAAATTTCAAATATGCATTGAAATCATGAAGAAAAAAGAATGATCCTATTAACATACCAAATCTAAAAATTTGGGATGTTACAAGAACTACCCCCACTACCAGAAGATGTGTTACTGCATATACTTTGCTGCCAAGAAGGTCAAACAATACTTCCAAGAGCACACCATCACCATGGTGATTATGGCCCCGCTCAACGAGATCATGAGCGGCCGGGACTCCACCGGCCGGATTGCCAAGTGGGTGATCGCCCTCGCCGATCACGAGATCCGGTGTGAGCCAAGAACCGCTGTCAAGTCGCAAGCACTGGCGGATTTCCTCGTCGACTTGGCGGAGACGGAGTTCGTCCCGCCTCCCTCGGACTCCACGCATTGGCGAATGCACTTCGAAGGCTCGAAGATGAGGACCGGCCTGGGTGTCGGCATAGTCCTCTCCCCCCGAAAGGTGATCAACTCAAGTACGCCCTTGAGATCCACTTCGCCGCCTCCTACAATGTGGCGGAGTACGAGGCCATTGTCCATGGCCTTCAGCTCGCCAAGGAGATCGGCATCAGGCGCATCCTCTGCTTCGGCGACTCCGACCTCGTGGTGCAGCAAGTTTCTGGCGAATGGGACGCCAGGGATGCCAACATGGCCAACTACCATTTCCTCGTGCAACAACTCACCGGCTCCTTCGAGGGCTGCGAGTTCCACCATATCCCCTGAGCGGATAACGAGGCGGCAGATGCGTTGGCAAAAATCGGCTCCACCCGGAAGGCCATCCCAGCTAGCAACTCTCTTGAGCGGCTGCTCAAGCCATCGGTCAAGCCCTTCCCAGAGTCGGAGTCAATCTTCGTGCCGGTAAGCGCCGTCGGCCCATCAACGGCACCGACCGCCTCCCCAGCAACTCCGTCGTCGGCTCTCGAACCGCCGGTTGCCCAGCAGGCCCCGGTCGAACCGGCAGCACCTGGAGCGGACGAACCCGACGACGCGGTCGTCATGATGGTCATCGACCAGCCGGCTCTAGGGGCCGGTGAGCTAGGCCCAGGGCTGTCCAACCAGCCTCAGGGGCTCCCGAGCAGGTCCCGGGGGATGATCAACCAGCCCCGGGAGTTCTCCAGCTGGCTGCCGTCGCAGCCCCCTCATGGGCCCAACCCATCTTGGCGTTCCTTCTACAAGGCGAGCTGCCTCGGACGAGGCTCTGGCTAGGCAGATCTAGCGCTGGGCCTCGGCTTACAGCATCATCAACAACGAGCTCGTCCACTGCAGCACCATCGGCGTCTTCTAGCGGTGTGTCGAGCCAGAAAAAGGCCAAGAGATCGTCCTCGACATCCACCAGGGCGAGTGCGGGCACCACGCCGCCTCCCGGACCCTGGTGGCCAAGGCTTTCCGCCACGGCTTCTATTGGCCCACGGCTCTCGAGGCGGCCACGAAATTGGTCGACGAGTGCGAGGGCTGCCAACGCTTCAGCACGCAAAGCCACCTGCCGACAACAACCCTCCAAACAATCCCCCTCTCATGGCCCTTTGCCGTTTGGGGGCTAGACATGGTGGGCCCCTTCAAAACCGCTCGAGGCGGCATGACGCACTTGCTGGTGGCCATGGAAAAATTCACCAAGTGGATCGAAACATGGCCCATCAAGAAGCTGGACGGCCCCAGGGCCGTCCGGTTCATCGATGACATTATAGTGCGCTATGGCGTCCCCCACAACATCATCACTGACAATGGCACCAACTTTGCCAAAGGGGCGCTCGTGCATTTCTGCTCCAAGCAAGGGACCCGGCTCAACCTGGCCTCCGTCGCTCATCCGCAATCAAACGGCCAGGTCAAGAGGGGAAACGGCTTCATCCTATCCGGCATCAAACCCCGACTCGTGACTCCACTGGTCAGGTCGGCCGGCTGCTGGATCGATGAGCTGCCGGCCTTCCTTTGGAGCCTCAGGACCACCCCTAACTGTTCAACCGGCTACACCACGTTCTTTCTCGTGTATGGGTCCGAGGCGATCATCCCCACTAACATCGAATTTGACTCGCCTCGGGTCGCCCTATACACGGAGAAGGACGTCAAGGAAGTAAGAGAAGATGGCGTAGACCTGCTCGAGGAGGCTCACGAGCTAGCCTTGAGCCGGACGGCAATCTACCAACAGAAGCTCTAGCATTATCACAGCAAGTGGATCCGCCGCTCCCATTCCGCAAGGGGGACCTGGTCCTTAGACGGATCCAACGAACCGCCGGTCAACACAAGCTGTCCACCCATGGGAGGGCCCGTTCATCGTCAGCAAGGCGCTACACAACAATGCGTACTATCTAATAGACGCCTGGAAGCCACAGAAGCGCAAGAGAGACACCTCTGGCGAAGAAACAGAGCGTCCATGGAACGCGGCACTCCTGCGCCCGTTTTTACTGCTAAGGAAAAACCAACGTATGTATGTATCCCTATCCTTTTGGGCTTATGAATGCAATGGGCGTCCCAAGCTGGCTCTTGGGGCATGCCCCGTTTCGTTTATCTCAAAGCTTTCCACACTCACCGGCTCCTCGGTCCGGCTCCCGGGCCCGGGGGCTAGCCGGCTACACCCAGAAGTGTCTCTCCGCAGAAAAGACTAAGTAAATGTGAGCCGGCAAAGCCTCCCCACCCTTACCAGCTACAGACCGGCACCCGGCTGTCCGACTGACGGGGTCTCGGGGCGGCAAGGTTTGGCTCGCACCAAAGGTCGAAATGGGAAGGGATCTTTTCTACGCCCAGCCGGACCCTTGCCGCGTCTCTAGCTCCTTCACTTACCCCAAAAAACCCTCCGCGATTCCTAAGTTTTGAAACGACTCCCTTGAGGCGGACGCCCGACCCATCCATAGACCGGCTCCCGGCTGGCGGGGCTGAGGCCAAAGGGGAAATGGAGTAGAAGTGCAAAGGGGTGTGGCGGGTGAAAAAGGGGTAAGGTGGAGGCGGCAAGATAAATAAGGCATAAAATACAAAGTATTCATAATGTAAAGCAAAGTGGCCCATGGCCGGCGTTCAATTCATTACATACACACCCCCAGTGGGTGGATCGAATCCAAGTTCAAATTGCAAGAAAGAAGAAAAAGAAAGAGCAAAACAGGAAGATGCCTGGGGGCTCAAGCCAAAGGCGCGTCGCCAGCCGGTGCGTCGCCAGCCGACATGTCGAGAGGCGGCTCGGTCCTCGTCCCAGAGGTGCTCGAGGCCTTCGGGTCGGCCGCCTTGCCCTTCGCAGCAGCCTCCTCGGTCTCCACCGTCTCGCCGGTCGAGTCGGTGCTCTCGTCGGCAACTTGGCGTCATCCGGGCCCTAGGGATGCCGAAGGAGTCCTCGGGCAGTGGCTCGCCGTCTTATCCAAGGGGCGGCAGGAACTCATCCGCGTCGACATACGACGCGAGCTCATTCGCCCGCAAGACAAGGGCCGCCTCGCGAGCCTCTCGCTTCGCGGTCGGCACGTCCCGCATCGTCGCTAGACGAGCGAGGTCCACCCCTTGGTACCATGAAGTGACGAACCGAAGCACCATCTGCGCTCCGGCTCGGGCAGCCAAGGCTTTCCAGGCCTCAAGGCGAGAGACGGCATGCTCAAGCCATAGCGCCACGTGATGCGTCAAAGCTCCTCCATGGCCCGACCACAGCACGGCGATGACCTCCTTGCCGGCGGTCTTGAGCCACTCCATGCTCCGCTCGAGATGGGTCATCCGCATCTCGACGGCGAGCCCAATCTCGTCCACATCCCACGGGGCATGCTCATCAATGGAGCGGCCGTACCCCCAGAGGTGCTCCCGGTGCTCCTTAACAGCCCGTGCAGCGCGGCGGTGGGTCTACGGGAACCGCACTAAGGGGAAGAAGGGAAGAAGAGAAGGAAAACCAGATGAAGCACAAAGAGGCGGCACGCAGAAGGCAACCAATCAAAAAAAGAAAGAAACCAGCGCTTACCTTCGATTGCATCATCCACACTGATGGCGAAGTTGAGTGTCGCCGCCTGCTCGGCCGCCCGAGCCGCTTCCGAGGCAGCAGGAGAGCCCTTGGTCTCCTCGAGCGACTTCTCGAGGCAGGTCACCTCGCCTTGGAGGGCGGCAGTCCTCAAGGCGGCATCAACCGCCTCCTTGACGGCCGCCTCCCGGGCCGCCACCTCCTTCGCTGCCTCGGCCTTGAGCCGGTCACGGACTGCCTTGCCGTCAACCAGCACTGTGGCCAGCCGGTCCGTCTCCTGCGCGGCCGCGTGGACATCCCGTGCCAGCCAGTTCCGCTCGGCAGCGAGCCCAGTCTTTTATTCCCGAAAAGCAGCCAGCTCGCTTGCGTAACAATGATAGCATCAGTAAAACAAGCGTAAAGCCCCCGACTCCCGGGGGCTACACGCCTCCACCCGCCAAATGCAACTCACCTTGCACATGGGCTAGCTCCTCCTCCAGACGTTAGAAGCCATACTTGCCGCGGTCATGGATGGCAACCCCCTTCGCGAAGAGCTTCTGCCGCAGGGAGGCTCCCTCCTGTTGCAAAAGGGGGAGAATGTCAAAAACGCGCTCGAAGGGGATCCGGCCCGGCTGCACGTCAGCCGGTCAGCCGGCCCACATCTCGGGGGCTACACCCAGTGGGTGCGCTTGCATGCCCCCACTAAAAATACTAAAGGAGAAGCTTACCTCACCACGCCGAAGGGCGGTGTCCGCTGCCTCCGCGAACCGGGCCAGCTCTTGCCGGCACCGGTCCAGGACACTCCCAAGATCCCCAAAGGAGGGGACCGGGCCGCCTGCCGGAGGCACCGGTAGGGCCGACACGTTTGCCAGTGCCTCCCAGTCTCGGCTGACCTCTTGCATCGACCGCAGGACTAGCCGAGCACGACCGCCGCTACCGCCCGGGCTCGCCGCGGCTCCGGCCGCTGCGGGCGGGTTGATAACGACGAGGGACCAGGAGTCGCCTCCCACCGCCCCCCCACCGGGCGCCGTCGCCACCTCACCTGCCGGCCGCTCTGGCGTGTTGGTCGCGCCGGAGGGCCGCTCCATCTCCATAACGACCGCCTCCGGCGGCACCACCGGTGTCACCTCTGGAGCCAGCAGGATCACCTCCTCCCGGGCCGGCTCGGGAGCTGGCGGGGTCACCTCCGGCACTTCATGCCGAGCCGCCTCGAGGGCCGGCTCCGTCATCGTCTCCTGTGCGGGCGGGGGCAGCGGTAGAGCCATGGCCACATCTCGCGGCTCGCCGGAGGGGGTCTTGACATGCGGGTGGACTCTGCCGCTGAGTCCGAGGCCCGCGGTGGCTCGGTCGCCCCCTGCGCCACCAGTCGCTTGAAGTTCCGGAGCATGTGGCTCCTCCCCGCGTGCCGAACCGGGAGTCTCGCAGCTTCACGAGCCGCCTCTTCTTCTCCCTTAGGGTGGCCGCATGCTCGCGGGCCAGCCGGCTGGCGGCTTCCGCCTACTCATCGGGCGCCCCCTCCTCTTGGAGCTCGATGGGGTCACTACGGCATCCAAGCCTCGGTCATCGACCGGCTCGTAAGACGAAAACAGGAAAAAAACAAGGGAAGAAGCGTAGAGGGGCAGGGCCTGCTTGGCGCGAGGCGGCGGCTTCCGCGCAGCCACCTTGACCCGCTTCGGGTCCGGCAGTGGAGCCGCCGACCCCTCCTGGGCCGGCCTTTTTCCCCCGCCGGCCGGCTCGGTGGCCGGGCCTCAAAGCAGGCAGTCCTCGCTCCTTCGGTCTGGGCGCGCTGCAGGAGGAGGTCCATCGAGGATCATCAGCTCATCATCATCATCGTCGTCGTCGTCCGTCCAATCGCGGATGGTGGGACCAAGAGGGAACTCACCCACTCCGCCGGGTTCCCCGGCTGCTCCGGACCCTCCAGCTCCGCTGGGAGCGCCTCCACGTGGCCCCGCTGGCTCGTCGGCCTCCCCAAAGGAGTCCACACCCTCTTCCGTGGGACCCCCCATCAGGAAGTCCCGGGAGTCGGAGTCCGCCCGCTTCGCCTCGAAGATTTGCGGATGCGGGTCGTCTGGGGTGTTCTGTCATGCCAGCCGCTGCGGTCAGCACCCGATCATAAGTTCTCCCGCCGGCTGCCTGCTGCAGATATCAAGCAAAGGAGAAACCTCTACAAGAAGACTTACCAGGGGGGGGGGGGTTGATGCGGTCATACGGCTCCATGCCGAACAACCACGAGGCGGGCTTCAGCTTGAACGTCGTGAGGGCGTTCACCCCCTTCGCCACCTGAACCGGCGTCAGCTCTATGGTGGACTGTCGGCAGGGGTCGTGCCGGCCTGACATGTCGCAGATCCGGTGCGGCCTCATCTGAAGAGGCGACACCCGACGCGATATGAAGGCCGCCACCAGGTCGGAGGCAACCAGCCCCTCAGAGCTCTTTAGCTCCCCGAGCCGGCCCATCTCCTCCAGAGCGATGCCGCGCGGGGTCGACGCTGGCCAGTTCTGCTGGGACGACTGGCGGTCCTCGAATGGCGGCAGCCCGATGTAGTTCATTGCCGGGTCGACATTCCGCACGTAGAAGAATGTGTGGTGCCACCCCTTGATGGAGTCAATCAAAGAAAGGGAAGGGAAGCGGGCAACACCGTGGGAGCACACTACGGTGCCCCTGCATGCGTTGTTGATCAACGACTTGAGATAGAAAAGCACGTTGAAGAGGCCAAGAAAAGGAAGAACTCCCAAATACCCCTCACACAACACCACGAAGGCAGAGAGCTACAAGATGGCATTGGGACCAAGATTGTGGGGTTGAAGGTCGAGGGTTTCAAGGAAGAGGCAGAAGAAGTTGCTCACCGGGAGCGCGAAGCCCCGGGAGAAGTGCCATAGGAACACTACTCGTTCCCCTGGCTGCGGCGCCGGCACCAGCTCGCCGCCCAGCGCACGGGCGGCCACCAGCTCGGGCGGCGACAACATCCGCGCCTTGCATAGCTCCTCAATATCGGCATCAATGACGAAGGATCCTCCCCAGTTGCTGCCACGTTCGTCAGCCATCTCAGTAGTGGGGCGGCGTGCGTGCGCGTGCGCGGGCTGGAGTGCGGTAGCACGAGAGGAGGCGAGGTCAAGAAGCGAGGAGCAATGACGAGAAGGGTGGCAAGGGGGCAAGTGGGGCACGGGTCCTTCCACCCCCTGCCCTTCCCTCCCATTTTATAGGGGAGGACACGACCGGGCACGTGGGACCGTCTGTGCCCACGTTCCTCGGAAATCCCGCGCGAGTGTGTCGCTTCGAGCCGTAACGGCCGTATCGGGGCGCAGAGGATCCGTCGCCGGCCCCGAGGTCTACCGGGCTACGCCTAGGCCCTACCGGATTAGGCCTGGGCAACATCCCATCTCCCCTCGTGCGCGGGGCCCAGCGCATCATTACGCGCCGCGTGGCAAGTCGCGTGTCGGCGTGTGCCCCGGAGCGACGCGCCAGAACCCGAGGCGTTGGGTCTAGCAGCTGGCCCGGCTGCCCCTTCCCCTTCGAGCCGGAGGCAGGCTAGGCTGGGGGGAAACCGCCGGCACCCCATCGTCAGCCGGACATGGGCCCCCGCCGGCTTCGGGGGCTACTGACGGGGTTTATATCCCTGGGTAGGCGAAGGCAATGGGGTCGTCCCTTCTCCGCTTCGAAGAAAAACCAATCGGCCAGCACGACGAGGCCGGCTGGGGACACGCCACATGAGCCGTTTCCGGCTGACATTTTGCCCGACTGGTCTAGCGGCCGGGCGTGCTCCCGCCTGGCTGGCCCAGCAGCCGGCTGCCCACTAACCGGGCTGTCCATTGACTTGGGGATGGACACGCCCTGTCCCGTCTCCCTGTCCGCAGGTATGACAGCGCAACGTGGCTGGTGGGGCGAGCGACCCTATGGGCACAATGGTTGCTGACGCACCGTCCCGCATGGCTATAGTCCATCCGTCCGGCCCGCTGACCTTAGTGAGCATGACCAGATGGGGAACAGTTCCAGCACGCCTCCGCCACTCGATTGCCTGCCCCGACGTGGCTACAGTGCCGCCACCCGTACCGACGACCTTGGCCGGCTGGCGCTAAACGACGCCTCCCCGGGCAGCCCAAGCCGGGGCAGGTGGGCGAGGTCCAATTGCGGCGCCCGTCGGCGGGTCCCAGCAGGGATGGAACCGCTCGGCCGGCAGGCCCAGCCCACGACGAGACGATACAAGCCGGGTCCCTCCACCCTCGTACCTAAATCATATTGTAAGAGCCCGGTGGTTGGCCCATAAACCACCCCGAGCCCCCCATGCAATGGGGACGGAACCCCTGATCAAGAACAAACACATAGGGAGCTCTCATACCCTTCCCAGTAGCGGAGAGAGACGAGCCGACTGCTCCTTTCTTTCTCCTCCGAACACAACTCTAGGAGCACCTCTGTATACTTATCCACCCATCCAATGAATCCAAGTAGGACTAGGGGCATTACCTCCCACAGAGGGCCCCGAACCTGGGTACATCACGTGTCTCCACCTTCTTGTACCCAATCTCGCACCCGGAGCCCATCGGCGTCCTATGGCCCCAACACCACCGATAAGCCACCCTATGGCATCTGTCATGAGAAAACGACGACATGCATCCTCCACCATCGTTCATCATGGTGGTATGATGTGTTGCCAGGATCCTTGGCACGGATGTTGGTAAAACTTTGATGAATATGCAGATGCTCAAGTTCTTGAGAGCACGCTTAGACACTGGGTTATACCCTCGGTATTAATTGGAATGTGCCTTCCATTGCCGAGTTGTTTTATAGCTCTAGTTTCCATTCTGATCTGAGTATGCCATTCTTTCGCATTCCTTCAAATGATCATTGTGAATTGCCTTAGGCTGGTATGAAGAGTTTCAATGATATCTGTATCAAAATTAATTCTTTTTGCCACTTAAGGGATAGTCTTACGAGTCACCTTCCCTAAGGTGCCTATTATGGTATGAAGGGCAACTAACTCCTCGCTACTTTCAAACCTCTTCACCATTTTCTTTAGCGTGGACTTGTTGCCTACCAATTGAACCTCTGTCATCTATTTCATTCATTGTTTTTGACATGTGTTTTGTGTCCCAGCTCGAGAGATGTTATTACGTCTCATTCCATGAGTTGGTCATGAGTTGCTCAATCTTCGTAAAGATCGATTCTTGTAGAGCTTTATATCTCTATTGTCTTCTTGGATGAAGAGCCCGAAGGCAAAGAAGTCAAGATCAGCATAATGTAATGAATCAACAAATGTGAGGAGGGCACGTGGACCAATAGGGTTGTGGTAGCTAGTGTTCCCTCTGTTCTCTTACCCTTCGCTTGAATCTCAAGACGAGATTCTTGTTTAGTGGGGGTGAGTTGTCACAGCCCTAGTTTGACCTTGCTGGTCTTTGCATTTCACGCATGCATTTAAAATTCAAATTAATTTGAATTGGGGAATTGTCAAGCCTCAGAAAAATATATTTTTTACAAAACAAGCAAGATAAAAATTACTCCAAATCATTCCAACAAAATGTTCCAAATATTCTATGGAAATATTGGCTAGAGCTTAAATTCAACCAATATTTTTGGAATCACAGAAATATTTGTTATGGGCATTTGAGTTAATTCAATAAGTTTTTGCATTGGTTTTATAATGCTATAAATAATTTATAGATCCAACAATTCTGAAAGTTGGTAAGTGGTTCTGAATATATTCTAATAGACCACATCGATATTTTCAGAAGGGTTTATAAAATTATTAGATGTTGAAATCAAA
The DNA here is from genome assembly GCA_022496015.1 of Hordeum marinum. Taxonomy (NCBI): domain Eukaryota; kingdom Viridiplantae; phylum Streptophyta; class Magnoliopsida; order Poales; family Poaceae; genus Hordeum; species Hordeum marinum. The sequence goes on along the minus strand of CM039675.1, from coordinate 442,318,865 downwards.
TGAAAACAAAATGAAACAAAATAGAAAAACAAAAAATAGATAAAAGAGAGAGAGTGCCTACCTGGGCCTTACCTGTGCAGCCACCTGGCCGGCCCAGCCCAGCTCGCTAGTGCCAGTCGGCATCCTCCTCTTGCCAGAGGGACGAGGACATGTGCCTGACGCGTGCTCGGCCGCCGCTCGCCACCTCCTGCTTCCACCTGGAGGCCCGGGGACTTCCAACCGCTCCAACACAATGGCCAAGGCGAGCTGCCCCCATTTCCCTCTCCCCCTGCTGTTCCTCTCTCTCGCTCTGCTTCCTCTCCTCCGCTCTCTCTCTCACCGGCCGTCACCGCCGCTCGCCGCACCCGCAGCTGCGTCGCCTCCCTGAGCCGCCCTCGAGCTACGCCATAACCCCCTCGACCTCCCCATGGAGCTAGCCATCGCCGGGAGACCCACGACGCCGAGGCTGCTGCCATCTTCTCCGCCTACGGCCGCCTCTTCCCGTCGCTGATTCGCTGGCTGCCAGTCGTCCCCAAGCCCGCTGATCCCCCCCGCAGCCTCCCCGTGAGCTTGCCATCCCTCTCCCCCTCTCCCCGTGGTCTCTCCCGCCACTAGTCGACCTCCGCGTCGAGCCTGTGCGAGCGCCGCCGCGGATGTGCTCGCCGGCACATGCTCTGGCCGCCTCGCGAGCTCCCGTCTGGTCCGCTGGATGCGCACGACCGAGGGCATCGTCCCAGTGCCCTCTTCCGCCATTCCTGCAGCCTCTGGAGCAAACTCCGCCACCTCCAGTGATCGCTGGTGGTGAACTCGCTGGCCTGACCCAGTGACAGGTGGACCAGCCCATCAGAAACTAGATTAGGCGCTAACCACTAATTAGTTTACCCCTGACCCAGTGACAGGTGGGCCTGGATGCCCTAATAACCTTGTTAGTTTTAACTTAACTGTTAATTATCCATTGAGTCAATGACGATGGGTCAAACCGGTTAGGTTTGACCTAGACCTGGCCCTGTTGACCTGCTGACGTCACTATGATGCAATGCTGACGCATTAAAGCTTTTCTGGTATTTAAATTAATAAGGAAATTCTAGAAAATGTTTAAAATTTCTAAAAATCATAGAAAATAATTTGTAAGTGACATGAAAATAATTTATATATGAAAAATGATCAGAAAAATCCAATGAATCTGTTTATGCCATGATCATGCATGTTTGAACAAGTTAACATCACCAAGTAGGACATTTTATGATTAGGGCACTATATGAAATATCATTTGGAGTTGGAATTCAAACTTGTTTGAATTCCACTTCATTTAACTTGGCTAATTATCCCTCTAGGTCAATTCAGTACCTTAACATGCCATATCATGCATCATGTTTGTTGCATCACATTGAATGTGTTCCTTCTTCCTGTTAGTCGGTGCTTGTTCCTTCTCGGTAGACGATGGTTTCGATGATGTGAACATTGACACTAATGAAGAGAAGTATTATCTTCAGGACTGTCAGGCAAGCAAAACCCCTTAAGCATACTGATATGAACCTACTCTCTCACTCCTGCTCTCTTTTATCGCATTAGGACAATCACGATTCAACTGTTACATGTTCCTGGTAGTTGAACCCATTCTTTGCATGACCTGTCTTTGCCACAGTAAATAGTTGAAACCACTTAGCATGAGTAACAACTGCTTGAGCCTTGTTGTGCTTACTCATCCATGCTTGCTTACTTACTGTGCCTGCTATGCTTAGAGTCGTGTCATGTCGGGTATGATATATCTGAGTGATGGATCAGAATGCCATTCATGTCCTACTGTGTGAGAGTTAAGTGTGTGAACACGATTTGGTAAAGGTAGCTATGAGAGGGCATGTAGGTGTACATGGCGGGTTGTCTCATTGGGACCGACCTTAAGAACTGAGTTCTGTGTTTGTGATCCAAGATAGTTACTACCACACATTGGGCTCCGGTAACTCAACCCCTCTCGGCTTGTTAATCGACTAGACCTCTGTCCACGAGTCACAACTAGTTTTTGGTGTTTGTAGGAAAAGTGATGGCGGCCGTGGATAGCGCTGCCCGACGGGGTGGGCTGTGATGCGGTAGATGCACAATGGCACGGTGTACCAAGTGGCACCCGAATGGTGGGCTTGGGAACCCTGCGCACATCGTTTGAGGCCGTACCAGAAACTTTGGCCGGATTTCCGTGCGGGTTCAGTCTCAAATAGGCGATAAACCTGGACTATGGTCTTGTGTGGTTGACAGTCGTGGCCGACGCCCACGCCAGTGCTTCCGCTTGAAGGTTGCCGAGATGCATGATGTGCATATGGTGATAAGTGGCGAGAGCGTGTGTGAAGAAGTATACCCCTGCAGGGTGATATAATCTATTGGAATAGCCACGTCCTCGGATATGGACTACTTGGATTGCTTATGTGGTTCATAGATAAGTTAAATGGATACTTCTAAAATACGCAAGATAAGCGTGAGTGCTATGGATGGACTCGTGTGCGCTATCCCACCTCAAAGAAAGCACTTGTAGTCGTAGTATAGGTTAGCCAAGAGTCAAAGCTGACTTGCTGGAATAAACTGCAAAACCCCCTTCATTGATACGGATGCATGTGTAGTTAGTTCTGATGTAAGTCTTGCTGAGTACCCTTGTACTCACGTTTGCTTAATTTATGTTTTTACAGAGGAGACGTCAGTCTCATTAGTGGTATTTTCGACGTGAAGTTCGATGTTGACCGGATTAGCTTGGGAATCCCAGACAGAGGTCTTGTTCTTTTGGTAGGGTCGTTGTAGCTTTTCAGGCTCCTCCAACAACTTTTGTAGATGCCTGTACCCAGACATGTTTAACTTCCGCTTGCTTGTTTGAATGCTCTGAATGTTGGGTCTTGTGACCCTTGTTTGTAACATCTTATTGTATTGGCTCTTCCGAGCCTTCTAAATAAATGTTGTAATGTTGTATGGTTATGTTGTGATGCCATAGTTGTATCTATGCATATCGGGCATGTCGTGCGTACGTGTGATGTGCAATGGTATGTATGGGATTCGACACCTAGTTTTGTGCCTTTAGTAGTACTCTTTTTGGGTAACTGCCTCTTTGTGCTTCCACCGAGTCTTGGTAGCTTGCTACTGCTCCGGATACATTGATTAACCAGCATGTATCCTTCTTTGCTGCTGTGTCTGTCCCTTCGGGGAAATGTCTTGCAGTGTAATGGAGTCCCTGTAGCCCGCTATGACTCGTCTACGTGCATTGATGACATTTATGTCCCACGGCGTAATGGAGTCCTTGTAGCTTGCTATGACTCGTCTACACACGCTAGAGATCGACACCTGCATTGCTGGGTTACATATGCCTGTCCCTGTATGGATGTGCCACTTGGGTTCTACAACTAGTCATGTCAGCCCGGGTTCTTTGACATTGGAATGCTAGCGACACATTCACATACGTGAGTCAAAAGACGCAAACGGTCCCGGCCCAGGTAAGGTGGTAGCCGTGGAGATAACCGTCCGTGAGACTGCAAAGTGATGTGATGTGTTACAAGCTGGATTCTTATGGCTTAGGATCGGGGTCCCGACTATTGACAACCCTCTTACCGACATGGGGTGCATGTTGTTTGTTCTTTTGTGTGAAACCGCTGAAAACGATTGAGGATTGGTATTCCTATTGGTTCCATAAACCTTGGTTTCATAACGGAGGGAAATACTTACCCACTTTGTGCTGCGATAACCCGTTCTTGTCCACGGAAAACCCAATGCAGATCACGAGTATCAATGGCTTTGCCAAAAATACTATGTCAGCTACATGATCATGCGAAGCAATATGTTATATGCTTTTACGGTGGAAGTAGCATGGCAATATATCTCACAATGGCTATGGAAATGCCATCATAGGTGGATATGGTGGCTGTTTTGAGGTAGATATAAGGAGGCTTATGTGCAACAAAGCGTATCATGTCGCAAGGTTTGCATTCACCAGCGAAAGGTGCACCAATCCTCGAGGTGAGAATGGGCCATGCACGATACCGTATAGGCTAACATATATATTAAAAGGTGAGTGTGCATACATACATGGATTCACATTAGTCATAAATAACTCACATGCTTATTGCAAAGCTTATTAGCTCTCTCGAAGAAAATTACTACTCACATGCCCCTAGGAAGAAGGTTGGTAGGAGTTAACCATCGCGCCCCCGACCTAAACAACACTAGGATTTCAATGATGAATAAGAATGGTCACACTTCATCACCATGATATAACCAATATTTCTACTAACCAACTACCATGCACTCACACCCTTTCATATTACCACATCAATATCTTTAACTCACAATTTCTCTTGTATGTGCTACATGAAGGTTTTGATTATGCATTCCTTGAATACCTACTATTTTTGGACTAGTATTATAACCCATGCAAATCACCGTCACTATATATTAGAATCTCAAACAAATTTTAGTGAATAATGAGAGTGCAATTATTTCTATAAAATCTATACGCCATCATGCTCTAAAAGATATAAGTCAAGCACTAGAGGAACTGCTTAGCTCAAAAGATATAAGTGAAGCACATAGAGTATTCTAACAAATAATGGTGAACATGTGTCTCTCTTAAGTAAGTGTGTCCAGAAAATAATGATTATATAAAACTACAACAAAGCAAACTAAAACACAAGACACTCCAAGCAAAACACATATCATGTGATGAATAACAATGTAGCTCCAAGTGACATACCGATGGATTGAGAAGAAAGAGCAGATGCGTTCCGGGGCATCCCCAAGCTTAGACGCTTTAGTCTCCCTATAATATGCCTTGGTGTGCCTTGGGAATCCCCAAGATTAGGCTCTTTGCATCTCCTTATTCCTTCATCCATCATGATAGCACCCAAACATTGAAAACTTTAGCACACAAAACTCAACAGAAAACTCATGAGCTCCATTAGTATGATAGGTAAATAAAGAACTTTAGGTAATGATATAAATTGATTAATATTTTATTATTGCATAAGGTACTGTATTATAACTTATCCATGGTTTATACCTCTCGATACAATCCGTAGCATCATCAAAACAAGCAAACTATGCAAGCAAAAACATAATCTGTCTAAAACAGAACAATCTGTAATGATCTATGCAATCACTATTGTTATGTAACTCCAATTTTGTTGTAAAATTAGTAAAAACTGGGTAATTTGTATACAAATACCATGTAAAAAACTCAGATAAAAAATACAATCCAGTAAAATCAGAGAAATTCTGCACTGTACGGAAATGTTTATGTTTTTGCACTGTATCAATTCTACTTATCATTTAAGTCACCCCAAAGGCTTTGCTTGACATAAACACTAATTTAAACATAAGAAAACAATATTTATAGTATAAATAATCATGTTATCACACCATGGAAAAATTAAACACAAAAATTAAATATAACTATTGGGTTGCCTCCCAACAAACGCTATCGTTTTATGCCCCTAGCTAGGCATAATGGATATTATCAAGTGTTGTCATCCTTGAAAACCAATACATAGGTGGCCCTCATGATATATTCATAATATGGTTTAATTATATTTCTAGGGAAGTGTTCTATCTCTTTCTTTTGTGGGAATTGGAATCATATGTTTCCCTCCTTCATATTAATAATAGCACCTATAGTTCGTAGGAAAGGCCTACCAATTATTATTTGACAAGACGGATTGCATTCAATATCAAGCACAATGAAATCCACCGGTACATAATTTTTATTATCAAGAATAATCACATAATTTATTCTACCCAATCATTTCTTAATAGTGGAATCTGCAAGATGCAAGTTAAGGGAACATTCATTTATATCGGCCGATGAGACCTAGGACATCACATAAAGATTTTGGTATAGTTGAAACACTAGCACCAAGGTCACACACATCATTGCATTCATACTACTTAACTTTAGTTTCAATAGTAGGTTCCCACGCATCATGAAACTTTCTAAGAATATAAACTTCAAGTTTTTCTTCATGAGCTTTTAGCATAGCTTCTACAATATGCTTAGTAGAAGCTTCATTTTGTTCGTAAGCATAGGGTCAGATAATAATGGGTTGTAGCAAGGAAATTAATTCTAGTAAATATAAATTATCATAATTAAAGTCCTTGTGATGCAAGATAATGAGTACATCACTATTTAAAGTTTTGACCTCTCCAAACCCTCCGAACAAACGGGATGCCTTTTAGTTAAAGTTGAATATTCTCCACTAACTTTAACATATATTTTCAGATTAGTAAGAAATATTCAATGGGAGAAGCACAAATCATTGTAAGATCTTCATCATGATTACCGTAAAAACCGGGTGGAAGATCCTTTTCTAAGAATTCTCGCTTAGCTCTCAACCTCGCAGTCCCATCCTTAATTCCATTAATAGATATTTAGATGTATTTAATAGATTCATTAATATCATACTTGGGTGTAAAGGTTTTACTTTTAATAATTTCCACATATTGAGCAATCCTATCCACGTTTCTAGACATAACGTCAACTTTATGCAACTTTTCTTCTACCATAGTGTTGAAAATATTATGAGAACTAATAATTTCTTTAATGGTGTCCTCAATATCAGCAGGTATCCTGTTATTATTTTTGGATTAATTTCCATAGGAATTACCATAATAATTGCCATAGTTATTAGAGCAATTGCCAGGATACGACCTAACATTGAAATTACCTCTATAAGCATTATTGTTGAAATTATTTCGGAAGAAAAAGTTCACATAAATAGCATCATTATTTTCCTAAATCTAAGTAGACAATGGCATATCATTAGTATCAAATTGAGCATTCTTGTTTGCAATCATATTCATAAGAACATCCATTTTGTCACTCAAAGTAGTAATTTCCTCGACAGAATTTACCTTCTTACAAGTTGGAGCTTGCTCGGTGTGCCATTGAGAATAATTTGTCATGATATGGTCCAGAAGTTTTGTAGTCTATCATAATGTCACCTCCATAAATGTACCACATGTAGGAAAATCTAGAAGGTTTCTAGACACAAAGTTCAGTCCATCATAGAAATTTTGTAGAATCATCCATAAGTTCAAGCCATGAGTGGGACAATTTCTAATCATAATTTTCATAATCTCCCATGCTTGTGCAACATGTTATTGCTCATGCTGTTTAAAATTCATAATTTGGTTCCGAAGAGATATAATTTCAGCAAGAGGAAAATACTTGGCAATAAAATCATCCTTACACTTATCCCATGTTCCAATACTATTGTGAGGCAAAAATGAGAACCAAGTTTTAGCTTTATCTCTTAGTGAAAAGGAAATAATTTCAATTTGACCACATCATTATCCATACCTTTTTTCTTTTGCATATCACATAATTCAACAAAGGTGCCGAGATGAGAAGCAGGATCCTCATTAGGACTTCTCGAAAATTGTTCTTTCATCACAAGATTTAGTACTACAACATTAATAGCATAAAACTTCGCACTAGTGGTGGGTGGTATTGTTGTACTAATAAAATAATAATTATTATTATTTTAGAAATCACACAACTTAGTAGTATCTTGAGACATGGTGATGAAACAAACAAAGTAACAAGTGAAGCAAGTAAACCAGCAAGTATAGCAAGCAAACAAGTAAACTAGCAAAGATAAATATTTTTTTATTTTTTATAGCAAGAAAAATATAATAGAAAATAAAAATTATAACAAGTGAATGATAATTTATGAGAAGTTACTTGATAGGAATTTGATGATGCTCCCCGGAAATAGTGCCAGGAATCCTTCTTGGTACTTGTAAACTGCGTTGGGATTTTCTCCGAGGAGGAGGGGATGATGCAACAAAGCAAAGGTAAGTATTTCCCTCGGTGATAACCAAGGCTATCAAACCAATAGGATACCATGCAAACTCCCGTCTTCAGCGCCTATGCACAAAAGAGCAAACACTTGCACCCAACGCAGGCAACATGGTTGTTAATCCCCTCGAACTCGTTACTTGTAAGAGATACGTAGTGATAGATAGATGATTTCATAAATATAAATAAAAAGAAATAAAATAATGAAAATTAGGTAATTATAGTTTTTGTAAATATATTTGTAAGGAGACCCTAGGGAAATAGTGTTCGCTAGAGGCTTCTAAATTTTGGAATGTTCTATTAAATAAATAAGTAGGATTGTTTGCTTGAATGTTGTGTGATTGATTGTGTGAAATTGAGTGAAATTTTGAAACTTTTGAAATTTTAATGTGAGGGAATAAAATGACTTTCCCAAAATTTTCTCTTTCGGATCCTTATTCAATTTTGAGTTCGAATATTTTCAAAAACCCTCTTATAAAAAATATCAAATGAGAGGAGGTAAATGACACTCAAAAATCAGATACAATGTTTTGACTCAAATTTTAAAATAAAAACTATTTGCCTTTTATTTGAAATTCAAGTTTCTCTTCATTTTGGAGTTATTGCAAAAAAAAAATCAAATTATTTTTCAGGCCTTGCAAAAATGATCATGTTTTAGGAATTTTTGTTCTTAAAATTTTGATATATAATATGCCTATATAAAATGTTTGTCTATTTTTGTTTATTTGTTTTTCTTTGCTGTTTAAAAAAAACAGGAAACACTATTCATGGCAGAACTCTGTTCATCCGGGACAAAAAAAACTGTAGCCACCGAAGGCCTTAGCCACCAAAGCCCATGTGGCTCCTCTTCTTCTCTTTTTTCCTCTTCTTCTATGATTTTAGTCCCACCTCGCTTAGCTTTAAACCTTTGCACCTCCCTCCCGCCTGTAAATATAGACCCATAGGTGAACTCAAAAGTCATCCACTTCGGGTTGAATCGAATCGTTTCGGTTTGACTAGCTTTAAAAAAATATTTTCTTCTCTCCGGCGGGATTTCTGGAAGTCGTCTCCTCTTTGGATTTATATCTTCTCTGCATTCTGAAGGTATTCTCTTTGTACTTTCTTTTATACTCCTATAGTCTAATATCCCTAGACATCTTTTCTTATTTAACCTTAGTATGTTGTTATTTTCGCACCAAGACATGTTTTGTTATTGTGTTTTTCAGTTCTTTGTTTTGGCTTGAATGTTATTTGCTTACGATAGATTTTCATCGGAGAGTGATGAATAGTCTATCAGTTACTTCTGAAAGCGATATTAATCTTCATCAACAGTACAGGCAAGTCACTTTGACCATCTATACCTATGTTTTTATTGCATTAGTTCTACCATCTCCCCAATTGAATGCAAAGTAGGTAAATTGGAAACTTGGTTACTTGATGTAGTATCATGTGGTAGGTACCCCTCAACCCTTTCACACATTGGCCCTGGGAAACGTTGTGAGTCGGGTCGCTACAGAAATGGTATCAGAGCACATGTTGACTGTAGGACGTGACCCTAGAAACTGGAAAGCCCTTAGGAAACGATTCCTCGAAAAACTTTGTTTTCAAAAGACCCTTTACTTCTAATCTTATTTGAGCTTTATCAAATGATCTTTGTTACTTCAAATAGTTAGAAAATATCCTTTCCCCTTTTACCACACTAAGTATCAACTGAGACCACTTCGGGAAGGACAAGATATCAAAACAACTGATGGTCACTTCAAAGTAAAGAAGATTTCACCATGCATTAGAAGAATTGAAGCTACACGAGTTGAAGACTATGAAGACCCGAAGAAATTGAAGACCATGAAGAATTTCCAAGATATTATGCCCTAGAAGACCAAACCCCTGTTTTATACTTACGTTAGATACGATGGTTTGTGAGCTGTCATTTGTGTGTAAATTTTTCGACAGACACAACTAAAATCTATTTTAAAACCATTGTTTGTATTGTGTGTATCCCTTCTCTCTCTCTTACCGATCTCATCCCCAAAACCTTGAACCCAATAGATGATGAATGAAGCTGGACTCGTGTATTCTGGATCGATGACTCAGTTAGAGACAGAAGAATGGATTCAGGACATGGAGGATCACCTAAGGAGTAACCATGTTGCAAGGAACGAGATGGTCTAGTATGCTCTTTGGTACTTTGCAGAAGGTGCTACACATTGGTGGAAGATGCATGAAGATATCCATGATAGGCAAGCATCAATCACTTGGGAAGAATTCGAGATGACTCTGCAAAAAAATCTCATGTTGTCACCAACACCCAGAAGCCCCATTGCAAAGACGTGAAGAAGATTTGTTCATTCAAGATATGTGGAGAGATAGGACACAACCAGGAAGAACACAAGGAAGTATCCCTCATTGTGAAGAAAATCACCCTGCTGAGGAATGCCCAACTGGGCAAGTGACTTGTTTCTTGTGTGAAGGAAACACTCACTATCCGACACCATGTCAACTCTACCCCAAGGTACAAGAAGTCATGAAGCTATAGAATGAAGCAATGAAAGAATTCCTTGGGAAAAAGTTAGAAGAACCCATGATGATGAGAGATATACCAGACCCAAACATTGGTACCAAGTCATGTTATTCGTGTGGAGAAGAAGGACATATCTCTCAAGATTGTTCGAACAACTATCTGGGAGACTTCCCAACTGAAGAAGTGCAATATGATCCTTAGGAGATAGAAGAAATGATCAACCTGGACAAGAAGAAAGGCCAAGTAAGCGGAGGCATCAGATGTTTGCATTGTAGCTTGGAGAGGCCACACTGTTTTTGCAATGAGGTATGAGACAAGCATCAAGAAATGAACCCAACCCAAGAAGAAGAAGAAGAAGAAGAAGACTCCATGGTTTTCTACACGGAAGGATCTGAGCCACATCACTTGTCATCGGTGCAACAAGACAGGACACTACTCCTATACCTGCCCAGAGAAGTAGGCTAAACACGAGTAGTTTGAGTTTTGGATTTTGGAAGTAATAAATGTAATAGGTAGCACTCATATCATTTTGAAGTTACGTAATGGAAGTCTCGGAGTTGTAATAAAAATTCATGAGATCAATGGAATTTATGGTGTTATGATTCTCCTATGTTGAATTATCTGAGTTGTACCCCATGAACAAAGATCTCCAACTATTTTCGAGGATATGAGAAAATATGGTCTATGCAGGCATGAGTGCATTTCATTTTAAGTGTGGTAGCAATCACAGGGACAAATGAATGAAGAAAATACCATTCATATTAAGGAGTTTGAATAAGTGAATACATGTGAAGAGAATGTGGAACCACATGAAACTATCTAGATGATAACCTTTGTGACAAAGTGCTTTTGAAGTTGGAATATTGGAGAAAAGGAATGATTGTGATGTAACCATGCCCATGGTTAAATAGACCAATGGAAATGAAAATGGATTCCGTAGAGTGGAATCTAAACAAGAATAAGTCTGTGAAGGGTATAATGGAGTGAACTGAAGGTAATGCTGGAATATGAAACGATAGTAACCCCAAGAGTGAGTTAAAGCTATTCAAGTATTCAAGTGAACCCACAACTCACTGACCTCAAGATTGATAAGGATCAGGCCCCACCTTTGTGAAGGAAGAAACTTGTAAGAAGCTACGACTGACCAGCAAACGTTTTTCTTAGGAGTATACGAAAACCTGAGAGTTGTGAAGATTTGATAGATGTTTTTGCTTAGTTTGTAGAATCAATGGATTTATCCGAACTTTGTTCGTTGACAAGAGAAATTTCTACAATGCTTGTGAGGAAGACCAAGTGCTAGAATACAAGATTAACTAAACCTTATACAAGGTAATGATTTCAGTGCGACATGGTTTGGCCACCAGGACGACTTACTCTTACCATTCTCTTGCTATTCAGAATGGTAAATCTGAGTGACTTACCCATAGTAAAGAGACAACGTTCTTTGAAGCTTTTTTTAAGCCTTAGAATGGTATGAAGAAAACCCTTGTACATGACAGTTGCTGTCACACGTAGGAATTTACGGTGAGGAATGAAGCCAAGACCCATTTCACTGCAGGACAACCATAAATGGTAGACCACCATGAGATCTTCGATAAGTTATTTAGAATTGATCACGAGACTTACCAGCTAAGAAGACTCAGTATCGGAGGAAATAAATTTTGTTATGAGAACACAAGTTTTTGATTTTAAACGGAAGAGCATCACCGAAGGAGCTATCGTGAAGAATGTGAACAGACAGATGCACCCAAAGGTGTGTCATGATTTTGAGGGACCAGTAACTCACATTTTAAGTGTGGTAGCCCCACACTTTCTTGGTCAATTGATTTGCTAAGAAGATCCCCAAAATCCTAACCTTTTCTTTCTAGCCTTTTCGAATCTCGAGGACGAGATTCATTTTAAGTGTGGTAGTTTGTAACATCCCAAAATTCTAAATTTTGGAATTTTATATTAAATAAATAAGTAGGATTGTTTGCTTGAATGTTGTGTGATTGATTGTGTGAAATTGATTGGAATTTTGAAACTTTTGAAATTTTAATGAGAGGGAATAAAATGACTTTCCCAAAAATTTCTATTTCGGATCCCTATTCAATTTTGAGTTCGAATATTTTCAAAAACCCTCTTATAAAAAAATCAAATGAGAGGAGGTAAATGACACTCAAAAATCAGATACAATGTTTTGACTCAAATTTTACAATAAAAACTATTTGCCATTTATTTGAAATTCAAGTTTCTCTTCATTTTGGAGTTAGTGCAAAAAAAAAATTCAAATTATTTTCTAGGCCTTGCAAAAATGTTCATGTTTTAGGAAATTTTGTTCTGAAAAATTTGATATATAATATGCCTATATAAAATGTTTGTATATTTTTATTTATTTGTTTTTCTTTGCTGTTTTAAAAAAAACAAGGAACACTGTTCATGGTGGAACACTGTTCTTCCAGGAAAAAAAAAACTACAGCCACCGAAGGCCTTAGCTACCGAAGCCCATGTGGCTCCTCTTCTTCTCTTTTTTCCTCTTTGTCTATGATTTTAGTCCCACCTCGCTTAGCTTTAAACCTTTGCACCTCCCTCCCACCTATAAATATAGACCCATAGGTGAACTCAAAAGTCATCCACTTCGGATTGAATCGAATCGTTTCGGTTTGACTAGCTTTAAAAAAATATTTTCTTCTCTCCGGCGGGATTTTTGGAAGTCGTCCTCTTTGAATTTATATCTTCTCTGCATTCTAAAGGTATTCTCTTCATACATTCTTTTATACTCCTATAGTTTAATATCCCTAGACTAGTATTTCTATACTACTATATAGTAGAGTAATTAGATTATTAATTAGTCTCCGTATTTACTCATTAGTCCTAGAATTTTTTAGACATAGCATTTTCTTCCGTAAAATAGCTTGGCCCAGATTTTTCAAATAGCCATAACTTTCTACTTGTTTATCAGAATTAGATGAAACCAACGCCTAGATTTTCGTCTTGACTTCACCTATCCAATCAACCTATCACGTCAACTTTTTCAAATTTTCAAATTTCGAAATTTTTCAGATTTATATTCAAACTTCTTTTGATCATATCTTTTTATCCGTAGCTCCGTTTCCGATGAATCCAATTGCGTCGGATCTGTATCAAAGTAATCTTTTTGTTCACATCATTAGTGTTATCGTTTCAACATATAATTTTGATCTTGCTCATACTTTTGTATTAGTCCCCAAAATGTGTTCACACACCGTACTAAGCTAATTCAATGCCATATTGAATTGCTTATAACTTTTGATTCGTCATTTTGAACCTAGTAATTCTTTTTTCTACACGTTCATATTGACTTCCCATATATAGTAACATCATTAGTTTCAATCTTTGAACATTTCAAATTGGAGCGATTCAATTTGAATCCGAACCTTCATTTGATCATATCTTGTAAGCTGTAACACCTTTTCAATTGATTCCTTTTGCCCCTAAATACTCGTGTCATATATTTCTATTCATAACCATCGTACATTGGTTCAACTTCTTTTGACCTTTGTGAATTCAGGTTCAATTCATACTTGAATTTACAGTTCAACTTCTTTGACCTTTTCAATTAAATTCTTTCTACAAATAAATTCTTATGCCTTATACTATTTGTGAAACAACGTTCATGCTCATCTCCCATACTTTGGATCGTCTTTCGTAGTCTCTCCAACCTAAGCTTATATAGAAATAGTTCATCATCCATTAACTCTTTTGAGTTGTTTCCTCCACTTTCACTTTACAACACAGCTAGAACCTATCTTTTGTTATTTAACCTTAGTATGTTGTTATTTTCGCACCAAGACATGTTTTGTTCTTGCGTTTTTCAGTTCTTTGTTTTGGCATGAATGTTTATTGAATGTAATCTTCTTACGATAGATTTTCATCGGAGAGTGATGAATAGTATATCCGTTACTTCTGAGAGCGATATTATTCTTCATCAACAGTACAGGCAAGTCACTTTGACCATCTATACCTATGCTTTTATTGCATTAGTTCTACCATCTCCCCAATTGCATGCAAAGTAGGTAAATTGGAAACTTGGTTACTTGATTTAGTATCATGTGGTAGGCACCCCTCAACCCTTTGACACATTGGCCCTGGGAAACGTTGATTTCATTTTGCTATGCTATTAGTAGACGGGGTTGGTTGCGTGATTCATGAGAGTTGTGAGGTAATAATTTCAAGACCTGCAAGATGATCAAGACTTCAAGACTCTGAGTTGTCAAGATACCTTTGGGTGGATGATGGTTGAACGGCGCCCTAGAGAAACCAGTGGTTAGCCTAGGTGTTGCTGGGAAGTGCCAGTATTCACGCGGAAAGGTCCACCCAGGCACAAAGGGATGGATGGATGCTTTAAGACCCAAGGCTTACCTGCACAGCCACAAGTCATTATGGGCTCTGGTTGGTTGGATATCGTGGTGACCCTGGGGCGGTGCTACGAGATGTAGAAGAACGGTAGGAAAGGATGGGCACCGACAGAGTCTCAGGGAAACCCTTTAGAAGACCATGTTTTGGTCATCCGTTTCTCAAACACCCCGAAGTGCGAGAAATCAAACGGAGGCGATCAAATCTTGGGGGGAAGGTATGCAAAACTCTGCAGAGTACTAAAACCTAATAGATTAGCCGTGTCCACGGTCATGGACAACTTGAGCCAAAGGAACTGAAACTATTTGGAACTCTCAACACAATTAATTGTATTGATGTGGGTTTATTAATGACAACTAGGGTATGAGAATTGGTTGGTGGAACCATCTCATTAATCAACCAACATTGTAGTAAATATGCATTTTGCCCTCTCTTGTTGTAGGAAAATTTTGGCTTTATGCAAAA
The DNA here is from genome assembly GCA_022496015.1 of Hordeum marinum. NCBI lineage: Eukaryota > Viridiplantae > Streptophyta > Magnoliopsida > Poales > Poaceae > Hordeum > Hordeum marinum. Next base: position 442,303,725 of record CM039675.1, on the reverse strand, counting down.
CCCACTACCCCACTTGCCATATATGCATGTAGAATAGATGATTACTTTACACCCCCTCTTTTGTGACTTGCCGGCATATTCAAAATGCTGACCAACACGGCTGTAACGTCTTATGTTGCAGATAAGCTCTACGACGGGTAAGAGTACAATTCATGGTTATGGTCTACACTCAACCTGCCGTTGGTGTTATTGGGACTCCACTCCCGTTGGCTGTTTCTGCTGAGATTTTAAGGTATATATCAGTTTTTCGTTAATTACATGTGGTTGCACTTTGATATATACATTGATGTACTGTGTGTGTGCCAGCATACTGATCCAGGGATGGCACAGAACACTCAGAGGCTTGACTCGTTTTGAGTCGGGTCGCTACACCAAACCAAACCGATAGATTACAGAGCATTACAAAGCTATAACAATCATGCAAATAAAGTACCAGCAAGTATTCAATATATTTTCATGAATAATATTAACATAAACCCACAATTTAACAGATCCCAACAAACACACTGCAAATATTGATTACATAATTAGATCACCACGGGAATCGCGGTGATCTTGGCAATGAAGAACATATATACAGAGAGATAGCCATCTAGGTACTAACTATGGACCCGTAGGTCTACGGTGAAATACTCACACATCACTGATATGTATCCAATGTATCTATAATTTTTTATTGTTCCATGCTGTAATATTATCATTCTAGGATACTTTTTGGGCATTTATGTGACGATTCATATTAATTTTGAGCACTAACCTATTGACACAGTGCCAAGTGCTAGTTCTTATTTTCTGCATGTTTTTGGCTTTTCAGGTTTACAATACCAAATCAAGTCTAATTGCCCCGAAACATTTTTATGATTTTTTTGGACCAAAAGAAGACCTGGAAGCTTAGGGAGGACGCCGGTGACCACAGGAGGTCCCCACAAGCCAACAGGGCGCACCAAGGGGGGGGGGGTCGCACCCTGTTAGCTTGTGGCCTCCCCCTCGTCTCTCGACGCCCCTGTATGGCCTATAAATTCACATATATTCCAAAAACCCTAGTAGATCCCCTCAAAACCTTCTTTCCGGCATCGCAAGTCTCTGTTCGCCTGCGATCTCATATGGAGCTCTTTTTTGATGCCCTGCAGGAGGGGGATCAATCACGGAGGGCCTCTTCATCATCTTTGTTGCTCCCATGGTGATGTGTGAGTAGTCTATCACAAACCTACGGGTCCATAACTAGTAAATAGATGGCTTCTTCTCTATCTTTGATCGTTGATACAAAGTTCACCGTATCTTCGCGGTGATATATTCGATGTAATATTCTTTTGCGGTGTGTTTGTTGGGATCCGATAAATTGCGGGTTTATGTTCAGATTATTTTGGTAAAAGATTTGAATCATCTCTAAATAGTACTTATTTGATTCTTATTTGCATGATCATCATAGCTTCGTTAATCTATTTAAACTATCTATTTAGTTTGGCCAAGTAGATTGGTTTATCTTCAGTGAGAGGGGTGCGTTGTAGGGGGTTGAATCTTGCGGTCCTCTATATCCCAGTGAAAAAGTAGGGGAGAAGACACATTTTTGTATTGCTGCTACTGAGGAGAAAACGATAGGGTTCATTCATATTAATTGAGTTGACTTTGTCTACAACATCTCATCATTCTCCAAGCATTACTCTGCATGCATGAAGTTAATACCTAGAGACGCAAGCATAGTAGCGCGTCGAAGTGGAGTAATAGTAGTAGATGCAGGCATGAGTCATTCTACTTGTTCATGGACGTGAAGCCTATATACACATGATCATTGCCGTGAATAATTGCCCAACAGTAATTTGTTTACCCACCGTATGCTTTATTTATGGGAGAAGCCTCCAGCGAACAATATGGCCCCCGGGTCTATTCACTTATAAATTCAAAAATGCTACTATTATCTTGCTTCCATTTATTTATTTTCTTTTATTTGCAATTTACTATTATCAACTATCATTAACACTACTCATTTGCTTGCAAGTAACGAGTTTATAGGGGATTGACAACCCTCTTGTCCGCGTTGGGTGCAAGTGTTTGCTCTTTTGTGTGTAGGCGCTGAAGATGGGAGTTGTGTGGTCCTCCTATTGTTTCAATAACCATGGTTCTCACTGAGGGAAATACTTATCTATATTGTGCTGCATCATGCCCTCCTCTTTGGAGGAAAACCCAATGCAGATCACAAGTATCAGCAAGGATTTCTAGAGCCATTGCTGGGGAGTATCACCAACTTACTATCAATTAGCTTCTCACAAATTATCATTCACTTGTTCTACTTTTTATTTGCTATTGTATTTTTCTTGCTATAAAAATAAAAAATACAAAAATATTTATGTGTGCTAGTTTACTTGTTTGCTTGCTATACTTACTAGTTTACTTGCTTTGCTTCTTACTTCGTTTATTTCGTCACCATGTCTCAAGATAATACTAAGTTGTGTGATTGCTCAAATACTAATAATAATGATTTTATTAGTACACAAAAACAAAATATTTATCTTCGCTAGTTTGTTTGTTTGCTTGTGTGCTTTCTTGAAGTTGTTATCATGTCTGAGTTTCAAATTAGTGGTGATTCTACCTCTAGTGCGGAAGCTTTCAATTATTCAACTTCACCATGTCATGAAAATGGTAAAAGAATTTTTGATGAATTTGCTAAGTTAAAACTTTATAACCTCACGGATGATGATCCTTCTAAAGGAGAACCAATTATGCAAATGAAGAAATTCCGCACAGGTAGTGGTAATATTATTGGAAAAAGTATGATACAAGACCTTTTCACTTGCGCGGGATCGCTACCCTTCATAGGATGCTCTATTATTGCTAGCAGTACTAATTATGTGGATGCTATATCTTTGCTTATAGTTGAGTTGGAAATACAATTCATCCATATGCATCCTTTCACACAATGGTTGTTGATACGTACCAACGCATTTATAATTTTTTACTATTCCATGGTGTTATATTATCAATCTTGGAGGTTTTACAGTCATTTTATAGCAACTTTATATCATTTTTTGGGAGTAACATATGGACATAGTGCCAAAGTGCCAGTTGTTGTTTTTGCTTGTATTTTACTTCGCAGAATATTATTACCAAATGGAGTCCAATTGTGATGAAACTTTTTGGAGAATTTTTTGGACGAGAAGAAGTCCAGTGGGTCAAAGAAGTAACCAAGGCCGCCCACAACCTACTAGGGCGTGCTAGGGGCCCCAAGTGCGACCTGATGGGTTGTGGCCGCCTCGGGGACCACTCCATTGACTATCAGCTCTATAAATACCCAAATATTCGGAAAAACTAGGGGAATCGACGAAACAAAATTCTAGCCGTCACAAGTTCCAGAACCACGAGATCCAATCTAATACCATCACGGAGGGGTGCATCGTCTTCATGAGTGCCTCTTCGATGATGCGTGAGTAGTCCACCATAGACCTATGGGGTACGTAGACAGTAGTTAGCTGGCTTTCTCTCTCTCTTGTGATTCTCAATACAATGGTCTCTTGGAGATCTATTTGATGTAATTACTTTTTGCGGTGTGTTTGTTGGGATGCGTTTTGAGTTCAAGATTAGTTTCTATCCATGAATATTATTCGAGTCTTCTTTGATCTCTTATTTGCATGATTACTTATAGCCTCGTATTTGTTCTTCCAATCTTTAGTTTACTTAGGCCAACTAGATAAATTTTTCTTGCCAGGAAAGAGGTGCTTTGTGATGGGTTCGATCTTGCGGTGTCCTTTCCCACTGACAGAAGGGGCAGAAAGGCACGCATGTATCATTGCCATTAAGGATAACAAGATGGAGTGTATTCCTACATGAATAGATCTTGTCTACATCATGTCACTGTTATTATTGCATTAGTCCATTTTTCCATGAACTTAATACACTAGATGCATGCTTGATGTCGGTCGATGTGTGGAGTAATAGTATTAGATGCATAATCATTTCGGTCTACTTATCTTGGACATGATGCCTATATAATGATCATTGCCTTGGATATCGTCATAATTATTTGATCATCTATCAATTTCCCAATAGTAATTTGTTCACCCACCGTGAGCTATACTCATGAGAGAAACCACTAGTGATACCTATGACCCCTCGGTCTACTTTTCCAACATATCGCGTTCCGATCTATGTTTTTGCCGTTTTTGTTTTCACATCTATTAATCCAAAAACCCAAAAATGCCTTGCTACAATTTTTATTTACTTATTTTATTTTATGTTCTTGTCAGATCTATTTGGCCAAACTATTGCAATCTAATCTATCTTTTTTTCATTGAGAACTTGACAACCTCTCATAAGCGTCGGGCTGCAAGTATTTGTTCTTTGTGTGCAGGTTTCGTTAACATAGTTGCTTGATCATCCTCTACGGATTGATACCTTGGTTTCTTAACTAAGGGAAATACTTACCGTAGTTGTGCTGCATCATCCCTTGCTTTTGGGGGAAATACTCACACAATCTCAAGGTACGTCAAAGGAATTTATGGCGCCATTGTTGGGAGGAAGCGATCTCTTCAACGTGCCAATCTCTGGCATTGGGGAGATATCATCAACATCTATCAGGTTCCTAATCACAAATATCATCTCCTTGCAATTTACATTATTTGCCATTTGCCTCTCGTTTTCCTCTCCCCCACTTCACAAATTTGTCATTTTATTCGCCTTCTCTTCTTTTGTTGGCCTTTTTCTCATTAGATCTTTTGTTCATCTATCCTTTCACTATGGCTAGTTCTTCCGTTATTGTGTGTACCCTTGAGAATGAGGTTCTTAACTTTAAACAAAGGGGAGGGGTGAATCTTAAAGATGCTTGGTATAGGATTTGCAATGCTCATAAAATATCTATTTGTAACGAATCTACCATTGTTCTTCTTTGCAATTTTTATGTGGGCATCACCACTTGGTATAGATTCTTCCTTGATACGATTACCAATAGGAATTTTTTGATGTGCCCCGCTTTGGATGCTTTTAATGATATGGGAAATTTAGTAGGTTCACCATCTATCATTATTAATGAAACGGTTTTAAGTCTTGAGCATGTTATGCAAAAGTTAGATGCTATTGAAAAAATGCCCACTGAAGAAAATATTGAAAAAATAGATAAAAGAATGCATAATCTTGCTAATAAAATTGGTTCAAAAGTGGGAGATGTTCTTAGAATGCTAAAGGAAAAAAAGAACCCGAAGTAAACAAAATAATGGAATAGAGCCCCCTAGAATTGATAGGTCAGAAGAAATCTTTAGTAACTTAAGTTCAGTTTTTTCTACCACTAAGATTATTGAAAAACTCCTATTTGTAGGGATTGCAAGACTACACATGTTCCTATGAACAAGGGTAACACTTCTAGTAGAAACAATGAGGATCTTAAAATGATTTGTATTCACCCCAATTTTGTTGAAGTGGTAAACAATCTTAATGGCAAGAAGAGGTTTTTAAATACTATTCCTAGAAGTATTGTCACTGAAAGTATGCATGCTAGATCCTTGAAAAATTCTTGTTGTGTGCTTAAGGAGTTGGAAACTAAACATGACAATACTTGAATCCTTGCGTTATGCCTAGATAGGGGCATATGAGGCTATAAGTAAATATGAATAAACCCCATCATTTTACCCTTAGTGGCAGGAATACAATACGTGTCATGTCCCATTCTTTCAGTGGGATTGAGCACTGCAAGATTGAACCCACTACAATGCACTAGTTCCAATTGAAGATAAATAAATATAGTTGGCCATACCAAACCGATAGATTGGAGAGCATTACAAAGCTATAACAATCATGCAAATAAAGTACTGGCAAACATTCAATATCTTTTCATGAATAATATGAACATACACCCAAAATTCATCGGATCCCAACAAACACACCGAAAATATTGATTACGTAAGTTACATCACCGCGGGAATCACGGTGATCTTGCCAATGAAGAACATAGAGAGGGAGCGAGATAGCCATCTAGGTACTAAATATGGACCCGTAGGTCTGCGGTGAACTACTCACACATTAGTGATATGTATCCAATGTATCTATAATTTTTTATTGTTCCATGCTATCATGTTGTCATTCTAGGATACTTTTTTCACATTTACGTGATGATTCATATTAATTTTGAGCACTAACCTATCGACCCAGCGCCAAGTGCTAGTTGTTGTTTTCTGCATGTTTTTGGATTCTCAGGTTTACAATACCAAACGAAGCCAAATTGCCCCAAATTTTTTTTATGATTTCTGTCGGTGTACTAAAGTATGGGCTTTTTAGTACCCCATACTTGTGCACGGACAGTCGTAGCCATACCAGCGGCAAGGCCTGCCAGGGAGCAACTAAGAATAAAATACAGCAACATCGAGAAGGCATTCAAGTCAACAGACCGAAGACCGAAGGCTGGGACCCCGGAAAGATTTTGCCGGGATGGCCTACGAAGCCCCGGCAAGGTGAAGCCCCGGCAAGCTCCCGCCAACACAGAGGCCAGGTGTCTCCTCGCCTGGGCACGTGTCGAGGCGTCGGAGATGGAGAGGCTAAGCGGTGCCGATGGGACGGGCCCCTGTCCCGTTCCACAGACAATCAGGGACGCCTGACGGAGCACTAAATGCGTTTGTCTCGCACCGTTAGTGTTAGGTAGTATAACACTGTAGCACTGTATACCCCGTGTATGTAGTGTACGACACTGTTGGTGACCCCTTCGAGAGTATAAAAGGAGGCCCAGGGCGTTATGGTAGAGGACTTTTTGACCTTTTTGGACTCCTAGACTTTGGGAGCTCCCCTAGCCCGTTCTGTATGAGTAGAGGCTGTGTACTATAGCGCTCCCAGAATCTGTGCTAGAACTCATCCAATAACCAAGCAGTAGTAGGGTTTTATGCATCTTTGCAGCCCGAACCTGGGTAAATTCCCGCGCGCTGGCCATCTGATCTGCTCTTTGTGCGAGCCTTCTCCCTCGCCAAACCGTAAAGGAGTCCCTCCGATCCCATATGTGGCATTTCCCACCGACATCTTTGGCGTGCCAGATAGGGGGATGGTCGCATGAACCTGATCTTGTGACTAGCGCGTCGGTTCCTTCCTCTTAATCATCATCGCCATGGCTCCCATGAAGAAAGGTTTCACGGTGGTGGAACCCTTCATGTCCGCCGCGCCCGTAGCCGCCTAGGAGGGCGACAGAGTGGGTGTGGGAGGAGGGAGCGGGGACCCTGCACCCACGCGGTGCTCCGATGATCAAGGCCAAGCAAGCGGCGACGCTTGCCGTGGAGACGCTGACGGCGGCGGCGGAAATCTCCGCGCCGCTAGGTATCAGGACGGAGTTGTACCTCCTGGTACCGTTATGGTGAACTCTAGGGACAGAAGGGCACCTTCCAAGGCACCCACGCTGGCGCGTAAGCCGTGTCCTTCCCAGGACGTGCGCGAAAAGCAGTGCCGCGGGGTCGGTAGTTCCCAATGTCCCCATGGAAAAGCTCCTGCACATCACCGCCAAGATGCGTAGGACCAGCATGCACGCCAGCATGCTAGTGGGAGTGGCATGCATTCATGGGACCGCGATGGAGCTCCTTATAACACGGTTAGGAGTCAGAGCACCTCGCTTTCTTCGCACTGTTTGCTGCCGACCACGTCAGAAGAAGCAATGGCGCGGGCACAACTACTCCTGAACTTCCCTTATGCTACGGAGAAGATCGATGAATGGAGAGCCACCATTCAGATCCTCCTCAGCCTCGCTAACAAGTTTCGGTTTGCCGAGCCGGCTCACGCCAGTGGTGAGAAGGCCAGAGGTGGGGCGACCACGGTGCACTCTCCTCCACAACAACAACACCGATCACCAACTTGACGCACCAACGCTTACGATGGCTACTTGACGGCGTCGTTTGATCCACAAAGTTGCCGAGATTAGCATCAAGTTCTTCGGAACGAAGCACGGAAGACGCTCGAACTACAATCAAGCGACGGCAGGAAGCGCGCCATCAATCTGATAAGCGCGTAGGTCCCACTATAGACAAGCCCGCGCCAGGGTATCCTGTCAGCCTACCTTATGAGGTGGGTTGTCCAGCGTTTACCCATGAGCCGCAAAAGTCCAGTGGCCCAATTCCCGCACGTTCAAGCCATAGGTCCCGGAGAAATACGATGGCAAGACTCACCCGTCAGAGTTCTTGAGCACCTACACTATTGTAGTGCAGGCTGTCGGGGCTCGCAACGACAAGATACTCGCCAACTACTTCCCGTTGGTGCTTAAGCCCAACACCAGGTCATGGTTGATGCACTTGCTAGAAGGATCCATTTCCTCCTGGGCAGATCTATGTCATGAGTTTGTTGGCGCCTTCACTGGAGGTCATCAAGCTCCTAGCTAGGAAAGTGATTTACATATCATCCCCCGGAAGGAGGGCGAGACTTTGCGCAAGTACATCTAGAGGTTCAGCCGTATACACCACAACATACCGTACGTTCATCCCGTCCATGTCATCAGCGCGTTCCATCAGAACGTGCGCAACTGCAGGATGCGGGAAGAGCTGGCAATGAACATGGTCAGGGATGTTGCCGAGCTTTATGCTCTGGCAGATAAATGTGCTCGAGCTGAAGAAGGGAGGAGGCTCCCCGGCGAAGACGCTGGTGCAGGGGTCGACTCTGAGGATGAGGATGCCACCGCCCTGGCAAACAAGGGCCGGCGGTGTAACAACAAGTGCAAGGGCAAGGCCGTGCTTGCCGTTGAGGGAACCAGCAAACCCGACACCATAAAAAAGGCCAAGGCTGATGACCCCGGTAAGGATGTCACTGGGTGCATTTCCTGTCAGGCATTGGTGGCTGTTGACAAGCTGGAAGGCTCCGTCAAGGAGTATTGCAAGATCCATCGCACCAAGGGCTACGATCTGCAAGACTATCGGCAAGTTGAGCAGCTTGTCGAGAAGCAAAAAGTTGAGTATGGGAGGCGAGACAAGGAGAAGGGCAAGGATGGTGTGGAGGGATCTAGCAAGAAGCGCGATGGCCGAGGAGGTCACCGCGGCAAGGCCAAGCCATAGAAGGAGCGGCCCGCTTGCGACCGCGACAAGAAAGAAGGGGATGATGATGATGTTGAAGAGGATGACGAGTCCAGCGAGCAAGAATTCCAGAGGGCTACATACACCATGTGCGTCGATGGAGGTGCCTCGTTGCATTGTTCCCATCGCCAACTTAAATAGTGGGAGCATGAGGTTAATGCGACTGAGCCATCTGCCGGCATCCGAAAGCCTTTGAAATGGTCCAAGAAGCCTATTATTTTTGGTGTTGAGGATCACCCTTATCGCCTAACTACGGTCGGGTGTTTTCCGTTGTTGGTCTCACCAACGATTCGCAACCTCAAGGTGACGAAAATGTTAGTTGACGGTGGGGCTGGCTTGAACTTGATCTCGCCCGAGGTGATCAAGAAATTGCAAATTCCTGATGGAGATCTCAAGGAAACGGGCTCGTTTTAGGGGGCCAATCCAGGAAGGAGCCATCCCAAGGGAAAGATCACGCTTCTGATGACATTTGGCAGCGATCTGAACTTCAGGATGGAGAAGGTCGTTTTCGATGTCGCCAAGATTCCGTTGCCCTACAATGGGATCCTTGGCCGTCTAGCGTTGCCCAAGTTCATGGCGGCGTCGCACTACGCCTACAATGTATTGAAGATGCTAGGGCTGATGGGCATCATCACTGTCAAGGCCGACAAGAAGGACGCGCTTATCGGCGCCGATCTACTCTACCGGGAGGCGGTTGCAGCATCTGCCGCCAAGGCATTTGCTCCTACCACTAAAACTCCCGAGAGGAAGAAGCCCGGCAAGGCCTCTGGCGCACATTCCGGCAAACGCACCTCCTCGGAGTGCTGCGCTCCCGTTGACGATGTGTCAGAGAGTTCCACCAGCAAGAGCAAGAAGTCCAAGGCAGCTCCACCAGAGACCAAGAAGGTGCCCGCCAAGGAGGATGGTACGGGAGGGACTTTCACCATAAGTTCCACCCTTGATGATAAATAGGAAAGCACGCTCGTCGCCTTCCTCTGGGCGAATGTTGATGTGTTTGCATGGCAACCATCTGATATCCCCGGTGTTTCCAGGAAGGTGATTGAGCACCACCTTGCCATCTGTCCACACGCGTGACCCGTCAAGCAGAAGGTCAGGAAGCAGCCTTTCGAGCGGCAACAGTTTATTGCCGAAGAAATCAAGAAATCAGAAGCGCCTGGCTTGATCAGAGGAGTACTTCATCCAACACGGTTGGCCAATCCAGTTGTGGTGCGCAAGGTGAATGGGAAATGGAGGCTATGTATTAACTTCACAGATGTTAATAAAGCTTGCCCCAAAGATCCTTTTTCCTTGCCGCGCATCGACCAGAGTGTGGACTCCACCGCCGGGTGCGACTTGTTGTCTTTCCTTAACGCCTATTCAGGTTATCATCAGATTTTCATGGCCATGGAAGACGAAGAGAAGACCACATTTATCACCCCATGTGGTACGTATTGCTTTTTGCGTATGCCTTTCGGGTTGAAAAGTGCTGGTTCTACATTTGCAAGAGCATTCCAGATTGGTTTTGAGCCCCAGCTACATAGATATATGGAGGCTTATATGGATGACATAGTGGTGGAAACAAAGGACAAGGCCACGCTCATATCATACATAGAAGAAACATTTGCAAATCTGCGCAAGATCAACTTGAAGCTCAACCCTAAGAAGTGTGTGTTTGGTGTCCCATCCGGCAAGCTTCTCGGGTTCTTTGTATCTCAATGTGGAATTGAAGCAAACCCCGACAAGATCAAGGTAATTGAGAAAATTGAAGCGCCAAGACGTGTCAAGGATGTGCGTCGTCTCGCAGGCTATGTTACCGCTTTGAGTAGGTTTATTTCAAAATGTGCCGAGCGCGCCCTACCCTTTTTCAAAATATTGAAGAAGGTGGGTCCGATGAAATGGACTCCGGAAGCGAAGGCAGCGCTGCAGGATTTGAAGAAGTACCTCTCCTCTCTGCCAGACCTAGTCGCGCCAAAATTACAAGAGTCGTTGCTACTATATCTAGCGGCAACAAATCAAGTGGTGAGTGCTGCACTAGTGGCTGAAAAGGAAGTTGATGAAGAAGCAACGACAGCGATAGAACCGCCAAGCGACAAGCCAGAATTTTCCCTAGCAGAGTGTGGTGCAGACATAGCAGGATCTGCGCAGTCGAATGAAACAATTCAGAAGAAGATGGTGCAACACCCAGTCTATTTTGTCAGCTCCCTTTTGTAGTGGGCTAGGTCAAGAACTTCTGGCACGCAGAGGTTGCTCTTCGGCCTCCTTATGGCCACGAGGAAGCTGCGCCATTACTGCTAGGCACATGAGATCACCATTATCACTCGCTTCCCATTACAGCTGATTTTGTGGAACCCTGATGCTATCGACAGGATTGTGGAGTGCACATTGGAACTATCAAGCTTTGGTCTCAAGTTTGAAAGCACTTTGACTATCCAGAGCAGAGCCTTGGCGGAGTTCATTGCGGAATGGACCCCAACACCAGATGAAGAAGTTCCAGAGTCAACTTTCCCCGGCAAGGAAACAAACCAAAAGTGGATCATGTATTTTGATGGGGCTTTCTCGCTGCACGGAGCCGGCGACGGAGTGGTGCTTGTCGCACCCACTAGTGAGCACCTCAAATATGTGGTTTAGATGCACTTTCCCTGGGAGAGGTCTAGGAACAATACTGCAGAATACGAAGGGCTGCTTGCCGGTCTCAGGATCGCGACAGACCTTGGTATTAAGAAATTTATTGTCCGGGGTGATTAGCTTGTTATTAGGCAGGTGAACAAGGATTATCAGAGTCCATTGATGGAAGCTTATGTAGATGAAGTGAGAAAGTTGGAAGAACATTTTGACGGTATGCAAATGGAGCACGTTCTGCGTGCAGAGAACATCGGTGTTGATGGCCTATCAAAGTGTGTTGCCCTTAAGTTGCCTGTGGAACCAGGAACTTTTGTGCTCCGACTAGCTCAACCATCCGTGACACCATCAACTAGACAACAGAAAAGAAGAAAGTTGAGTTCCGGCAAGTATTTCCCGGCAGAGCTCCCAGAAGTCACCGGCGAGGAAGTTGCCGGGGACAACGCCAACCTTGCCGGTGAGCGTCACGCTCCGGCAGAGTCTCAGGCTCTTGCCATGGAAGCACACACTGCCGCTGAGCTTGCCGGGGGACAACAGGCTTCGGCAGGACCTCGAGCCCTTGCCGTTGAGAAAAATGCTTCCCCGGCAGAGAATATGACTTTAGTCCTTGTTGTCAAGCCCCAGGCTCCAGTATGGGCACAACACATCGTCCATTTCCTTCAAACAGGAGAACTCCGTGAGGAATAAGAAGAAGCTGAGAAAGTAGCTCGACGGTCTAATATGTACCAGTTCGTGGACAACGTATTGTATAGAGAGAGATCGAACGGTGTGAAACTCACGTGCATTTCCCGGGAAGATGGACTGGAGCTGTTGGCAGAGATACATGGAGGCATATGTGGCTCCCACATATGATCAAGAGTGCTTGCTGGTAAGGCATTGCAGCAAGGTTTCTTTTGGCCCATTACCCGCCAGGATGCAACTTCACTAGTAACCAAGTGTGAAGCATGCCAGTTTCATTCAAGGAAAATGCATCAACCAGCTCAAGCTCTTCAAACAACCCCTCTCTCCTGGCCATTTTTGGTCTGGGGGCTCGACATCTTGGCCCCTTTCCCCGTGCTACCGGGGGTTTGAGTACTTGTATGTTGCAGTCGACAAGTTCACAAAGTGGCCAGAAGTGGAAGTAGAGAGAAAGGTGACAACACAGTCAACCGTCAAGTTCTTCAAAGGACTGGTCTGCCGCTTTGGTGTTCCTAACAGGTTCATCACTGACAATGGCACATAGTTCATGAGCCGCACCTTCATGCAGTATGTCCAAGACCTTGGCAGCAAGATCTATTTTTTGCTTATGTTGCCCACCCAAGGAGTAATGGCCAGGCGGAAAGGGCTAATGCTGAAGTGCTGCGAGGCCTCAAGACAAGAGCTTTCGACAAGCTGCGCAAGTGCGGAAGGCGCTGGATTGATGAGTTGTCGGTTGTTCCTTGGTCAATCAGAACGACTCCAAATCGAGTTATCGGCCAGGCACCCTTCTTCCTAGTATATGGGGCGGAAGCAGTTCTCCCCACGGAACTCACATACGGGTCACCTCGAGTGCTTTCTTATGAAAAGCTTGAGCAAGAGCAGTTGCGGCAAGATGATGTGATGCTCCTTGAGGAAGATCGTCCTCAGGCTACTGTGCAAGCTGCGCGCTACCAGCAAGCTTTGGGCCCCTATTATAGCCGCAACGTTCATGCCCAAAGTGTTGAGGAAGGCAACCTTGTTCTTCAGCATGTTCAGTCCGCCAAGAATTCAAACAAGTTGACACCGAAGTGGGAAGGCCCTTATCGGGTAGTGTGAGTCACCAGGCCTGGCGCATTCCGCCTGGAGACCGAAGATGGCATCCCACTGAGCAACTCCTAGAATATCGAACATCTTCGTATGTTCTACTCATGAAGTGTGGTTGGTGGGCCTCCCGGCAACCACCTTTTGTATGGAGTCTTGCCGCCGAAGCATGTGATCTTTTGTACAAAGCCAGGCGCAGACCCTGTGCATAGTTGAATAAAGCTAAGTGTTCTACAAATATTGTTGATTCTGATGTTTACTTATATACATGCTTGTCGGAGATATTGTATTGCGCTTACTCCCAGCAAGAGCTAACAGACCGCCAAGGTTCCATATCCCTATTTTCTCTTATGTCTTTTTCTCAAAAGGACAGAAGGTTACCTCGCGTGCAGCTTTGCCGGGGGGGTGGTATGGATACCTAGAGCGACGTTAAGGAAAACATCTTGCTAGAAGTAGCCCGACAACGAAAAGCTAAGTTGCAAAACCCTAACTGACCTCCTACTGTGAAGTTATTTTCCTTGGACGATTTCGAGTCTTGTATGGAAAACTTGCACGCGAAGGAACCTTGTTGTGATTGGTTGCGCCCTTATTCTGTTTCGAGTCTGCTTAATAGTCTAGGTGCCTGCACTGAAGACACCAAGGTCTCTTGCCGATAGTGGCCCCACCAGCAGGTTGCTAAAGTCCCGCACCTAGCGCTCGTGGCAAGTTTGTGCGTGCTAACAAGTCTCCAATCAAGCGTAGGGTGAATGGATACAGAAAGAAATTAAACAAGGATAATGACATAACATTTGTTCAAAGCATAGCAAGCTATATTACGTCAATCTTGTCGCGATTCTAACATAAAACAAACTGTTCTTGGCATGGATGGCGGTGAGAAGTAAGGCAGCTAATCCCGGTGATCTCCTTCAACCCGCTTGACTTGGCTTACCCTGTCGACGATGGGCGCGACAAGTTCCTCAAGTGCCTTGACATCTGCATCCCTCGGCAAGCAGTCGAGGATGTTGGAGTGGTTGATGATGGGGTTCTTGTGCGCCGCTTTGACAAGCACCTTGCGGAGGACGTCCTGGCAGAGTTTGCGTGATTTCCTAGCCAGACAGGATGTTCAATCGGAGTGAAGCTGCTCTAGGGCTTCAAGCATGCGGTCGAAGAACATGGTCAGCTTGGAGCTCGTGGACATTCTGTCGTCGAAAGAGTACCTGAAACCTTCCATGCCCATGGCGGATAGTTGTGCGGCAAGCTTCTTCACGATATCGACGAGCTTCTCAGTCCAAACTTGTACTCCCTGTACATAGTCGTTGTGGACGGTAGCGGAACTCTTGACCAGCTCCTTCTCATCTCGGAGATCTTGACTAGAGCCTTCTCACAGGTCCGGGCAGTCTCAAGGGTCTTGGTCAGTGTAGCCAGCTTTGTTTTCAGATCATCGATGGATTCACTGGCTGAAGAGAGCTATTTGTTCTTGTTAGATATGGTGAGCTGCATCTCCATCAGGTTGTGGAGGGCTTTGTACCTTTCCGTCTCGAATGACGATATCTTCTTGTTGTGATCCTCAAGATCTTCTTCCAGCTCCTTCACCCTCTCCTCCAGCAAGTTCTTGGTGGCGTCTGCAGCTTTGGTAGCATCAACGACCTCCTTCAGCTTGCCGATGTGATCCGCAGTTAGAGCCTCAAGCATCTCTTTGTGTTTCCGCTCCAGCTCCTGGGTCCGGCAAGCGACAAGCCCTTCGATCTCCACTTCCTTACCGCGAAGCTTGTCGGCAAGAGCCTTCACGCAAGCGACAGCATCTTCCGCATGGGCGTCAAGCCCAATACGGCGCTCCGTCAAGCGAGCGTCCTCTGCAATAGCCCGTTGCTTGGCCTCCTCTTGCGCCCGCTCGACGTCGGACTGCTGCAAGAAGAGTTTTCTCCAGCCTTGGCTTAGTTGCTCTTGACCAGACTTCAGCTCCTAGGAAGCTTGGGCGAACCAGGCCTATGATTCTTCGATGCACTCCTGAAAGTTGGCCTCAGTCGCTTCCATAACTGCTGCCCTGGAGTCCAGCCTCTCCTTTCGGGTGCGGTGAAGCGCTTGATGCTTTCGGAAGGTATCACCCATGGTTTGGAGGTGTTTGTCTTCTTGGGATTTGCTGCTGCTCGCACTTGGTTCATCAACAATCTCGAGCCTGGCAACAGTAATAATCCCCTCGTCAAAAACTTCCCCTTCAGATGGCACCCCAGTGCTTGCCATGCCGGGGATGCTGACGAACAATTTGTCGCCAACCTTGAGGTACTTGCTCGGCAAAGGGGCTTCAGATGTGGGCTGCTGGTCCTCGACGGCTACCTCCACGGCAGCTGGGAACTCCGTGGCAAGCGTAGCGCCAGGCACTCTTGCGGCAGTAATGCCGTCAGTACGGTCACTGGCCTCCTCACTGACCTTCTCGGCAGACTGCTTGGCGGCCTCCTCCTGAGCAGCGTTGGCGGCATCGGCGGCAGCATTCTTGATGGCTTCAACGGCTTCAGCGGCGGCACTCTTGACAGCCTCCTCAGCAGCGATCCTGTTGGCCTAGGCAGCATCATCCCTGGTGGTCTCCTCGATGACGAAGTCGACATCCATGCTTTCCATCGAGGGGATATCTGAAGGCCAAGAAAAAAAACCAAACAAGGTTGAGGTTGAAGTTAATAAGACAAAATAAGAACACAATAATGAGTACCTGCACCAACATCGGTTGCCGGCAAAGACCTGCCGGTGCCCGTGCTTGCCGGCTCTCCCTAATTGCGATAAAGATCACTTGAGGAAGTCCTTGCCGGGGATACATCTCTGGGCGGAATAGACGATGGAGGCGGCATATTAGGTACGGCCTCTGATGGTTCTCCTTGTCACCGCTCTCCTCCTGCACGTCCGGTGATGTCAGCAGCAAAGATGCACACCCCGACAGTTGCCATCAGGACGTGTGTAATGAGCTCACGTTGGGGCTATGTCGGGGGCTGAGTCGAGGACTGCATCACGGGATGGTGTCCGGGTTGACGGTGATCGTATCTGGCGCACCTGAGGTGCTTGCGGGCAACTCCTCACCCTTCGAGGTCTTTGCTCTCTTTGCTACCCTTTGCACTAGTGTTTTCGCATCCCTATGGAGACAAGCCAAACCAAAGCAAATGAGTCAAGTAAAACCAAAAGTTCGAAAGGCTAAAGATACAACAAGGTCCTTACTCCTCATGTTCTTCTCCCAAGCTAAGGGCAGAGAGGTTGAAGGCGACTTCCACCATGGTGCCCGTGGAGGGAGGTGTGTGTGTGTGGGGGGGGGGGGGTTGGAAATATGCCCTAGAGGCAATAATAAAATGGTTATTATTGTATTTCCTTGTTCATGATAATTGTCTATTGTTCATGCTATAATTGTGTGAACCAGAAACCATAATGCATGTGTGAATACATAGACCACAACGTGTCCCTAGTGAGCCTCTAGTTGGCTAGCTCGTTGATCAATAGATGGTCACGGTTTCATGTCCATGGACATAGGATGTCGTTGATAACGGGATCACATCATTAGGAAAATGATGTGATGGACAAGACCCAATCGTAAGCATAGCACAAGATCGTGTAGTTCGTCTGCTAAAGCTTTTCAAATGTCAAGTATCATTTCCTTAGACCATGAGTTGTGCAACTCCCGGATACCGTAGGAATGATTTGGGTGTGCCAAACTTCACAACGTAACTGGGTGGCTATAAAGGTGCACTACGGGTATCTACGAAAGTGTCTGTTGGGTTGGCACGAATCGAGACTAGGATTTGTCACTCTGTGTGACGGAGAGGTATCTCTGGCCCACTCGGTAAGACATCATCATAATGATCTCAAAGTGACTAAGGAGTTAGCCACGGGATGATGTGTTATGGAACAAGTAAAGGGACTTGCCGTTAATGAGATTGAACAAGGTATAGGCATACCGATGATCCAATCTCGGGCAAGTATCATACCGGTAGACAAAGTGAATTGTATACGAGATTGATTGAATCCCCGACATAGTGGTTCATCTGATGAGATCATCGTGGAGCATGTGGGAGCCAACATGGGTATCCAGATCCCACTGTTGGTTATTGGCCAGAGAGGTGTCTCGGTCATGTCTATGTGTCTCCCGAACCCGTAGGGTCTACACACTTAAGGTTCGATGATGCTAGGGTTATAGGGAAATAGTGCACATGGTTACCGAAGGTTGTTCAGAGTCCTGGATGAGATCCCGGACGTCACGAGGAGCTCCGGAATGGTTCGGAGCTAAAGATTCATATATAGGAAGTGAGATTTCGGTCACCAGAAGTGTTTCGGGCGTCACCGGTAGTGTGCCGGGACCACCGGAAGGGTTCCGGGGGTCCACTGGGAGGGGCCATGGGCCCCGGAAGGTTTCATGGGCCAAGAGTGGGAGGGAACCAGCCCCTAGGTGGGATGGTGCGCCTCCTACCCCAGCCCAAGGTGCAGTAAGGGGTGGAGGGGGCAAACCCTAGGCATGGATTGGCCCAAGGCCCACCCTAGGGCGCCACCCCACCTCCCACCTTGGCCGCCGGCCCTCCCATCTAGGGCTGCCGCACCCTCTAGGGTGGGAACCCTAGATGGGGTGCCTCATCCTCCTTCCACCTATATGTGGCGTTTTGGAGGGCTGCAACACACGAGTTCCTCTCCTCTCGGCGCAGCCCTACTCGTCCCTCTCCTCGTTCTCCATAGCGCTTGGCGAAGCCCTACCGGAGACCACGCAGCTCCACCGTCACCACGCCGTCGTGCTGTCGGAGCTCTCCCTCAACCTCTCCTTCCTCCGTGCTGGATCAAGGTGTGGGAGACGTCATCGGGCTGCACGTGTGTTGAACGTGGATGTGCCATTGTTTGGCGCTTAGATCGGAATTCACCGCGATCTGAATCGCTGCGAGTACGACTCCACCAACCGCGTTCTTGTAACGCTTCCACTTAGCGATCTTCAAAGGTATGAAGATGCACTCTCCCCACTCGTTGCTGGTTTCTGCATAGATAGATCTTGGTGAACACGTAGGAATTTTTTTGATTTACTACTACGTCTCCCAACAGGGTGCTCCTGGGTCGTTTGGCTACGACAAGCATAGGTTGCCGATGAGCTTCCTTCTGCTGTGTAACCTCACCTTCCGCCCCCTTGCTAGGGGCTACGCTACTCGAGGAATCTTGGTGGACCGGAATCCCAAAGGCAGCGCTCCAGAGGACGCACCTCCTCGTTGGCTCAAGATTTGGGGCCTCCTCGAGCAGTTCCTCCTCGGTTGTGTTTTCGGCATGACGACCCCCGGGAGATGTGCTGCCCCGCTCCTCAGTAGTGCCACCTTGCCCGGTGAGATTCTCGTCCGGTAGCGTTTCCCCTCCATTGGTTTCCTCTCCCAAGAAGCCGGCGCTACCGGCCTCCGCGGCAAGATTTGCTTCCTCCGCCCTACTGGCGATGTATGCCATTTCTTCCTCAGTGGTTTCGCGGACGAGGCCCTCTTCCTTGCGGATGGCCCTCTCCATCAAGTTATCAAAGAACTGCAGCGCCTGCTCTACAGATGGCTCAATCCAGGACGCGTCAAGGCTCTGAGCATCAAACACCGGCATTATGGCGATGATTGAACCTAGAGCAGAGTTGTTGCACATGGGGATTATGCCTGCCGGCGGCTCACATACCACGACACTCCTAAACTATTTCTGGTAGAGAGCTGTGTGTCGCATAACTGTCAGACTGTGGTTCAACCAGGGGCGCAACCTCATGATGTCTACCGTGTTCCGGAATTCCCAAGCTAGCCCCCCTTATTCTGTAGAGGGGCGATGCGCCGGCGAAGGAAATCGGCGCCTATCATTTCTGTTGTGAGACCGACAACCCTAAGACGGTGAATCTTGGTGGTCGCACCTATGAGCTTCCCATCGTTGGGGTTGAGGGCGCTCCAGTCGTTGCCGCGCACCACCTTGGTTTGCCATGACAAGCAGAAAGGCTAAAGGTTCTCCTCCCGAATCTAGAACCACCGGCCTCACCACTCATCCCACCTCTTGCGGTAGGCCTCGTCTGCGTAAACCTCCTTGGCTCTCGACCGTGGAATCCAAGCGACGGAACCAGAAAGGGCTTCGCCTTGTTGGATGCGGGGAATAAAGTAATGGCAGAAAATGGCGGTGCTAGGTATTACTCCGGCAAAGTGTTGGCAAAGGTGAGCGAAAACTGACATGGATGTCACGGCATTCAACGTGAAATCTAAGAGCTTGAAGCCGTAGGTGAGCATGATGTCATTGAAGAAATCCGAGAAAGGGGGCCAGAGCCCGTAGTAAAAACAGTCGGCAAAGAAGTGATATTTACCTGGGGTACCCTTGGAAGAACCTGGACTCACACTGGTGGCGGGATGCACTGTCGTCTCCATCGCCCACATGTCCCCGTATCACTCCTTCAGAGCGTTAGTGCCAAGTGTCAGTAGAAAGACATCCTGCTACTTCCGCATCCTCACCAGCTTGTTCTCCGAGACGGCGGTTTCCACCTCCTTGCCCTTGCTGGCCTTGGGCGACATAGTGGCTATGGAGGCAGAGGCTGAGGACGGAGAGGGCATGGAGGCGTGGATGAATGGGGGGAGCTCTTTTTCGGGCTCAAGGTGGAAGACGATAATGGTTCCCAGATTGGAAAAGACAAGAGGTAAATGAGGAGCGCCTCTGCGGTTTTCTTTTTATGGGGAAGGCACGGGGCAGCCTCTTTACCAGAAAAATATAGAAACGCTTCTCAGACGCGCTGCTATAACGTCCGTGCCACGCACATCCCACACGTCCCGCATTCAATGGACATCGCAGGGGGGAGGGCGTAGTTGATGGAATGATTACAACAGTTAATCCCTGCCACACGTGCCCATGCACTATTTGGGCCTAGCCCAACAACGCCTCACACCGTGTATGGCCCAGGCTTGGGGGATCCTATCGGTGTACTAAAGTATGGGCTTTTTAGTACCCCGTACTTGTGCATGGACAGTTGTAGCCATACCAGCGGCAAGGCCTGCCAGGGAGCAACTAAGAACAAAATACATCAACATCGAGAAGGCATTCAAGTCGATAGACCGAAGACCGAAGGCTGGGACCCCGGCAAGATCTTGTCGGGATGGCCGACAAAGCCCCGGCAAGGCGAAACCCCGGCAAGGTGAAGCCTTGGCAAGCCCCTGCTAGCACAGAGGCCAGGTGTCGCCTCGCCTGGGCACGTGTCGAGGCACCAACGATGAAGAGGCGAAGCGGTGCTGATGGGACGGGTCCATGTCCTGTCCCGCAGACGGTCAGGGACGCATGACGGAGCATTAAATGTGTTTGTCTCGCACCGTTAGTGTTAGGTATGATAACATTGTAGCACTGTACACCCTGTGTACATACTGTACGCCACTGTAGGTGACCCCTTTGAGAGTATAAAAGGAGGCCCGAGGCATTACGGTAGAGGACATTTCGACCTTTTCGGACTCCTAGACTTTGGAGCTCCCCTAGCCCATTCTGTATGAGTAGCGGCTATGTACTATAGAGCTCCCAGAACCTGAGCTAGAACTCATCCAATAGAACCATGTAGGAGTAGGGTTTTACGCATCTTTGCAGCCCAAACCTGGGTAAATTCCCGCATGCTGGCCATCTGATCTGCCCTTTGTGTGAGCCTTCTCCCCCGCTGAACCGTAAAGGGATCCCTTTGATCCCATTGGTGTCGTTTCCCTCGACAATTTTTTGGACCAAAAGTAGACTTGTAAGCTTAGGGAGGATGTCGGTGACCGCACGAGGTCCCCACAAGCCAACAGGGCACGCCAAGGGGGAGGGTGGTCGCACCATGTTAGCTAGTGGTCGCCCCCCATCTCCCGATGCC
This sequence comes from Hordeum marinum, assembly GCA_022496015.1. Lineage (NCBI taxonomy): Eukaryota > Viridiplantae > Streptophyta > Magnoliopsida > Poales > Poaceae > Hordeum > Hordeum marinum. Next base: position 442,282,551 of record CM039675.1, on the reverse strand, counting down.
CCTCTTTGGCCTATAAATTCACATATATTCCAAAAAACCTAGTAGATCTCCCAAAAAACTTTTTTCCCGCCATCGCAAGTCTCTGTTCCCCCGCAATCTCATCTGGAGTACTTTTTTGATGCCCTGCAGGAGGGGGTTCAATCACGGAGGGCCTCTTCATCATCTTGGCTGCTCCCATGGTGATGTGTGAGTAGTCTATCACATACCTACAGGTCCATAACTAGTACCTAGATGGCTTCTTCTCTATCTTTAATCTTTGATACAGTGTTCACCGCGATCTTTGCGGTGATCTATTCGATGTAATATTCTTTTGCAGTGTGTTTGTTGGGATCCGATAAATTGCGGGTTTATGTTTAGATTATTATGGTAAAAGATTTGAATCATTTCTGAATACTTATTTGATTCTTATTTGCATGATCATCATAGCTTCATTAATCTCTCTAAACTATCTATTTAGTTTGGCTAAGTAGATTGGTTAGTGAGAGGGTGTGTTGAATCATGCGGTGCTCTATATCCCAGTGACAAAGTAGGGGACAAGACACATTTTTGTATTACTGCTACTAAGGATAAAACGATGGAGTTCATTCATATTAATTGAGTTTACTTTGTCCACATCATCTCATTGTTCTCCAAGCATTAGTCTGTTTGCATGAACTTAATACCCAGAGAGGCAAACATAGAAGCGCGTCGAAGTGGAGTAATAGTAGTAGATGTAGGCATGAGTCGTTCTACAAGTTCATGGATGTGATGCCTATATACACATGATCAATGCCGTGAATAATTGCCTAACTATGAGCTTTTTTATCAATTGCCCAACAGTAATTTGTTTACCCATTGCATGCTTTATTTATGAGAGAAGCCTCAAGCGAACACTATGCCCCCGGGTCTATTCACTTATAAATTCACAAACGCTACTATTATGTTGCTGCCATTTATTTATTTTCTTTTATTTGCAATGTACTATTATAAACTAGCATCTACACTACTCATTTGGTTGCTAGTAACGAGTTTATAGGGGATTGACAACCCTCTTGCCCGCGTTGGGTGCAAGTGTTTGCTCTTTTGTGTGTAGGTGCTGAAGACGGGAGTTGTGTAATCCTCCTATTGTTTCGATAACCTTGGTTCTCACTGAGGGAAATACTTATCTATATTGTGCAGCATCTTCCCCTCCTATTTGGGGAAAACCCAACACAGATCACAAGTATCAGGAAGGATTTCTAGTGCTGTTGCCGGGGAGGATCACCAACTTACTATCAAGTACCTTCTCACAAATTATCCTTCACTTTTTCTAATTTTTATTTGCTATTGTATTTTGCTTGCTATAAAAATAAAAAATAAAAAAATATTTATCTGTGATAGTTTACTTGTTTGCTTGCTCTACTTGCTAGTTTACTTGCTTCGCTTGTTAATTCGTTTATTTCGTCACCATGTCTCAAGATACTACTAAGTTGTGTGATTTCTCAAATACTAATAATAATGATTTTATTAGTACACCAGAACCAAATATTTATCTTTGCTAGTTTGGTTGTTTGCTTGTGTGCTTTCTTGAAGTTTTTATCATGTCTGAGTTTGAAATTAGTGGTGCTTCCGCCTCTAGTGCGGAAGCTTTCAATTATTCAACGTCACCATGTCATGAAAATTCTAAAAGAATTTTTGATGAAGTTGCTAAGTAAAAACTTTATAACCTCATGAATGATGATCCTTCTAAAGGAGAACCTATTATGCAAACAAAGAAATTCCGCACAGGTTGTTGTAATATTATTGGAAAAAGTATGATACAAGACCTTTTCACTTGTGCGGGTTCGCTACCCTTGATAGGAGGCTCTATTGTTGCTAGAACTACTAATTATGTGGATGCTATATCTTTTCTTATAGTTGAATTGGAAAGACAATTCGTCCATATGCATCCTTTCATACAATGGTTGTTGATACGTCTCCAATGCATCTATCATTTTTTATAGTTGAATTGGATGTTTTACAATCATTTTATAGCAACTTTATATCATTTTTTGAGACTAACATATTGACATAGTGCCAAAGTGCCAGTTGTTGTTTTTTCTTGTTTTTTTACTTCCTAGAATAATAGTACGAAATGGTGTCCAATTGCGAAGAAACGTTTTGGACAATTTTTTGGACCAGAAGAAGGCCAGTGGTCCAAAGAAGTAATGAGGAGGGAGCCGAGGCTGCCCACAACCCACCAGGGCATGTCAGGTGCCCCAAGCATGCCCTGATGGGTTGTGGCCGCCTCGACAACCCCCTCCACCGACTGTCAGCTCTACAAATACCCAAATATTCAGAAAACCCTAGGGGATTCAACGAAACAAAATTCCACCCGCCGCAAGTTCCAGAACCACGAGATCCTATCTAATACTATCATGGAGGGGTGCATCGTGTTCATGGGTGCCTCTCCGATGATGCGTGAGAAGTCCACCATAGACCTACAGGGTCCGTAGACATTAGCTAGCTTCCTTCCTCTCTCTTTATTTTTATTTTCAATACAATTGTCTCTTGTAGATCTATTTCATGTAATGACTTTTTGCGGTGTGTTTGTTGGGATCCGATGAATTTTGAGTTCATGATCAGTTTCTATCCATGAATATTATTTGAGTCTTCTTTGTTCTCTTATTTGCATGATTACTTATAGCCTCGTATTTGTACTTCGTATCTTTGGTTTACTTAGGCCAACTAAATCAATTTTTCTTTTCAGGGAAAGAGGTGCTTTGTGATGGGTTTGATCTTGCGGTGTCCTTTCGCAGTGACAGAAGCGACGGCAAGGCACACATTCATCGTTGCCATTAAGGATAACAAGATGGAGTCTATTCCTACATGAATAGATCTTTTCAACATCATGTCACCGTTCTTATTACATTACTCCATTTTTTCCATGAAGTTAATACACTAGATGCATGCTGGATCGGTCGATGCATGGAGTAATAGTAGTAGATGCATAATCGTTTCGGTCTACTTATCTTGGACGTGATGCCTATATAATGATCATTGCCTTGGATATCATCATGACTATTTGATCATATATCAATTTACCAACAGTAATTTGTTCACCCACCATGTGCTATACTCATGAGAGAAGCCACTAGTGAGACCTACGGCCCCGGGTCTACTTTTCCAACATATTGCATTTCGATATATCTTTTTGTCGTTTTTGTTTTCAAATATATTAATCCAGAAACCCAGAAAATTCCTTGCTACAATTTTTGTTTACTTCTTTTATTTTATGTTCAACAATTACCATCTAATCTAACTTTTTATCGTTGAGAGATTGACAACCTCTCATATGCGTCGGGTTGCAAGTATTTGTTCTTTGTGTGCAGGTGCCGTTTACATAGTTGCTTGATCTTCCTCTGCGGATTGATATCTTGGTTTCTTAACCGAGGGAAATACTTACCGTATTTGTGCTTCATCATCCCTTCCTCTATGGGTAAATACCAACACAGTCTCAAGGCACGTCAAAGGAATTTCTGGCACCATTGCCACGAGGAAGCGCTCTCTTCAACGTGCCAATCTCTTGCGCCGGGAGACATCATCAACATCTATGAGGTTCCTAATCAAAAATTGCATCTCCTTGCAATATACATTATTTTCTATTTGCCACATGTTTTCCTCCCCCCACTTCACAAATTTGCCATTTTATTCGCCTTCTCTTCTTTTGTTTGCCTTTCTTGTTCATCTATCCTTTCACTATGCATAGTTCTTCCGTTATTGCGTGTAGCCCTAAGAATGTGGTTCTTAAATTTAAACAGAGGGGAGGGGAGAATCTTAAAGATGCTTGGTATAGGATTTGCAATGCTCATAGCATATCTATTTGTAAGGAATCTACCACTTTTCTTCTTCGTAGTTTTTATTTGGGCATCACCACTTGGTATAGATTCGTCCCTTATACAATTACCGGTGGAATTTCTTGATGTTCCCCACTCTGTATGCTTTAATGCGATGGGAAATTCAGTGGGTTCACCACCTATCATCATTAATGAAACAATTTTAACTCTTGAGCATGTTATGCAAAAGTTAGATGCTATTGAAAATAAAATGCTCACTGAAGAAAATATTGAAAAATTAGATAAAAGGATTCATAATCTTGTGAATAAAATTGGTTCAAAAGTGGGAGATGCTCTTAAAATGCTAAAGGAAAAAATAGCCCGAAGTAAAATAAATAATGGAAGAGAGCCCCCCTAGAATTGATAAGTTAGAAAAAATCTTTAGTAACTTAAGTTCATCTTTTTCTACCATTAATATTATTGAAAAACTTCTATTTTTAGGGATTTCAAGACTACACATGTTCCTAAGAACAATGGTACCACTTATACTATAAACAATGAGGATCTTAAAATGATTTTTATTCAACCCAATTTTGTGGAAGTGGTAAACAACCTTAATGGCAAGAACACATTTTTCAATACTATTCATAGAAGTATTGTCATTGAAAGTATGCATGCTAGATACTTGAAAAATTCTTGTTGTGTGCTTAAGGAGTTGGAAACTAAACATGATAATACTTGAATCCTTGCGTTATTCCTAGCTAGGGGCGTGAAACGATAAAATTTATTTGGTAGCCTTCACTTGTACTAAGTAGAAATACTACTTGTGCATCGAAAATCCTTAAAACCAGTTTGCATGATTAATTATAGCCTTCACTTGTACTAAGTATAAATACTACTTGTGCATCCAAAATCCTTAAAACCAGTTTGCATGACAATACTTAGTCCCAAGCCACGTCAGTTGTTTCTAGAATTTTCTAATATTCAGGATGCCTCTACTAAACGTCTAGCCACAATATTTCTCGTTCATGAATTTAATCATATCATGCAAGTCTAGATATATATTTGCTCATTAAAAGGTTAACGATGAGTGCCCACCAATAGAAGGGGTTCTTTATGTTTTGGAAGAAATATGAAAATTAATATCAACGGTCTATGCTGCTTATGATGAAAATCTTAGAAAAAGGTTCCACATAATGTCCTAGTTGATAAAACTTCTAAACACAATGATCAATTTGTTATACAAATGTTGGATTGTTTTACTTTCTTGATACAACATTAAGTAAATACCTTTGTCGAAACAAGTGCAATGAAGAGTAGACTATCACTTATGAACACCCTAAGGATGAGCCTTGTGTACATATCACTGACCCTTGTGTTGTTAAGTTTAGTCCCTTCAATTAATTTGGCCTACCTATAAGAAAAATTTATGTTCAGAGAAGGAAATATGATTATAGCATGACGGGTCCTCTTCATGACTGCTACAACACTTGATACTATGCATTATGCCCAGCTAGGGGCATAAAACAATAGCGCTTGTTGGGATGCAACCCAATAGTTATCTTTAATTTATTTTTACTTTTTGTTTGTGTGTGATAACATGATTATTTCCTTTGTAATGATTTTTTTAAAATTAGTGTTTCTTCCAAGTAAATCCTTTGGGATTACTTGCACGATGAGTAGAATTGATACGGTGGAAAAATAGAAACTTTAGCGTCTAGTGTAGAAATTCTCTGAGTTTGCTGGAACATCTTTTGATCTGAAGTTTATACAAAGTATTGGTATACAAATTCCACATATTTCCTATTTTTCAGAATCTACGGAGTTACATAATATAGTTTCGTTATAGATCATTACAGACTGTTCTATTTTAGACAAATTCTGTTTTTGCTTCCATAGTTTGCTTGTTTTGATGATGCTATTTATTGTACAGGGGGTATAAGCCATGGATAAGTTAGAATAAAGTAACTTAAGCAATTATGTGATATGATTAAATTTATAACAGTATCTAAAGTATTTGATATGTTTATTATACTAACATATCTCATGAAGTTTTCTTGAGTTTTGTGTGCTGAAGTTTTCAAGTTTTGGGTGTTATCACGATGGATGAAAGAATAAGGAGCAGCAAGAGCCTAATCTTGGGGATTCCCAAGGCACCCAAGTAAAATTCTAGGATAAATCAAGCATATAAGCTTGGGTATGTCCCGGAAGGCATTCCCTCTTTCGTGTCAATTCATCGATATGTCACTTCGAGCTATATTTTTATTCATCACATAAAATGAGTTTTTGCTTAGAGCGTCGTTAGGTTTTTTTTTTTAGTTTCAGTTTGCCACAATAATTGTTTTCGGGACACACCTATTTGAGAGTGACACACCTTCACGATGATTTGTTAGAATACTCTATGTTCTTCACTTATATCTTTTGAGCTTAGCAGTTGGTCTAGTACTTCACTTATATATTTATTGAACACGATCGCATATATATTTTATAGAAATAATTGCACTCTTGTTCTTCATTTATATTTGTTTGAGAGTTAATAAATAGTGATGGCACTTTTCATGGGTTATAAGACTAGTCCAAAAATAATAGGTATTCAAGGAGTGCATAATCAAAATTAACCTTCATGTAGCACATAAAAGATAAACCATGGGTTAATAATATTTTTTTCGTAATGTGAAATGGTGTGAGTGCATGGTGGTTGGTCCATAGGAGTATCAATATTAAAAGTTGTCAATTTATTTTTTGTCTAAATATTGGTTACGACATGGCGGGGATGTGTGAGCATTATCATTCCTCTTTGAAATCCTGGTGTTGTTTTGAGCCAGAGGCGCCTGATGGTTATCTCGTCCCAACCTCCTCCCTAGGGGCATGCGAGTAGTACTTTGATTTGAGAAAGCTAATAAAATTTCTTGATAACTATATGAGTTCTTTATGACTAATGTGAATCCATGGACATACGCACTCTCACCTCCTTATATTTTTCTAGCCTCTCCGGTACCATGCATTTCCCATTCTGATCTCAAGGATCGGTGCAAACTTTGCTGATGCATCCAAACCGCCGGCATGGAATGCTCTGTTGCACATAAGACTCCTTATATCTTCCTCAAAACAACTAGCATACCTACCTATCATGGCATTTCCATAGACATTCCGAGATATATTGCTATGCGACTTCCACCGTCACATCATACGACTAGCACACTCATCGTCCTATTGCTTTGCATGATCGTAAGATAGCTAGCATATATTTTTATGGCTTGTCTGTTGTTTTGATATCTTTTTCTATGCTAGATCATTTAACATTCTGCTACACCACCACATGCATTTATACTGAGTCATATTGTTTTGTAGTTTTTCATGTTGACTTGTAAGTAAATAAATGTGTGATGATTTTGATTATTAGGACACTATCTTAGTGAGGAAAAAAGTGAAAAGGAAAAAAGATAAAAAGAAAGAAAGAGAAAGAAATAAAAAAAATAAAAAAGAGAAAAATAAAAGGATAAAATATATTAGAGAAAAGATAGATGGGACACTGCTACTGCCTCTTTTTCCACACTTGCGCTTCAAAGTAGCCCCATGTTCTTAGAATAGAGAGTCTCATGTTTTGTCACTTTCTATGCTAGTGGGCATTTTTCATTATAGAACTTGGCTTTTATATTCCGAGGATGGGCTTCCTCAAATGCCTAAGGTCTTCATGAGCAAGCAAGTTGGATGCACACCCACTTAGCTTCATTTGAGATTTCATACACTTATATCTCTAGTGCATCCATTCCATTGCAAGCCCTAATCCTTGCATTGATATATATTGATGGGCATCTCCATAGCCTATTGATACGCCAAGTTGATGTGAGGCTTTCTTCTCCACTTTTACCCCTTTGATATCTACCACCATATTCTATTCCACCTATATGCTATGTCCATGGTTCACGCTCATGTATTGTGTGAACAATAAAAAGTTGATTCCTTAAAAAGTACAATCCAATTGCCTGACTTGGACACCGTAGTGCTTGAGATTTGTATTAATGTGGTGAAGATGGAGCCATGCCTTACTAATATTATAAAATGAATGGTGGTAAACAATCTTTGAGGATCATATATTTTGAAAGATTGATGATTGTATTACTTATGCTTATAAATATTACTATGTTGATGTTTGTCAATTCATCGTTTTCTCACTGAGCATACATGCAAGAGATTACATGTTCGTTACTATGTCACATAAAAAATCTATTTTTATCATTTACCTACTCGAGGATGAGCGGGAATTAAGCTCGGGGATGTTGATACGTCTCCAATGTATCTATAATTTTTGACTGTTCCATACTATAATATTATCATTCTAGAATACTTTTTGGTCATTTTTTTGCTGATTCATATTATTTTTCAGTACAAACCTATCGACCTAGTGCCAGGTGTCAGTTGCTGGTTCTGCATATTTTTGTATTTTCAAGTTTACACTACCAAACGAAGTCCAAGTGCCCCGAAACTTTTTTATGATTTTTTCCGGGCCAAAAGAAGACCTGGAAACTTCAGGGGGAGGTAGGGGGCCACAAAAGGGCCCCACATGCCAACAAGGCACGTCCAAGGGGGTGGCCATGCCCTATTAGCTTTTGGCCTCCCCCTCATCTCCCGACGCCCCTCTCTGGCCTATAAATTCAAAGATATGCCAAAGACCCTAGGAGAGCTCCTGAAACACTTTTTTCCGCCGCGACAAGTGATATATCTCCAACATATCTATAATTTTTAATGATGGCATGCTATTATATATCTGTTTTGGATGTTTTATATGCATTAATATGCAATTTTATATTATTTTTGGGACTAACCTATTAATCTAGAGCCTAGTGCCAGTTTTTGTTTTCCCCTTGCTTTTGAGTTTTGCAGATATGGAATATTAAATGGAGTCCAAACAGAATAAAATTTCAGGAAGGAATTTTTTTGGAAGGAAAAAATCGATCAAGCTTGGAGTGCACGGAAAGGGAGGTGCCAGGGAGCCACAAGACTGCTAGGCGCGACCCCCTGGCTGCGCCTAGTAGGCTTGTCGCCTCCCGGCAGGTCTCCTAAACCTAATTTTTGGCCTATAAATTCCCAAATATTCCCCGAACACCAAAGGGAGCCACACAAATACTTTTCCGCCGCCGGAAGCCTCTATTCCCGAGAGATCCAATCTTGGAGCCTTTTCTGGTAATATGCCGGAGGGGGTCTCGATCACGGAGTGTCGTAAATATGCCCTAGAGGCTATAATAAATTGGTTATTATCATGTTTCCTTGGTCATGATAATCGTTTATTATCATGCTATAATTGTATTGATCAGAAACTCAGATACATGTGTGGATACATAGACAACACCATGTCCCTAGTATGCCTCTAATAGACTAGCTCATTGATCAAAGATGGCTATGGTTTCCTAGTCATTGACATGAGATGTAATTTGATAACGGGATCACATCATTAGGAGAATAATGTGATGGACAAGCCCTAAACTACAAACGTAGCATATGATCATGTTAGTTTATTCCTATTGTTTTCTGCATGTCAAGTATCTATTCCTATGACCATGAGATCATGCAACTCACTAACACCGGAGGAGTTCCTTGTGTGTATCAAATGTCGCAACGCAACTGGGTAACTATAAAGGTGCTCTACAGGTATCTCCGAGGGTGTCTGTTGGGTTTGCATGGATCAAGACTGGGATTTGTTACTCCGTGTGATGGAGAGGTATCTCAGGGCCCACTCAGTAATACAACATCATGATAAGCCTTGCAAGCAATGTGACTAAGTGTTATCCACAGGATCTTGTATTAAGAAATGAGTAAAGAGACTTGTCGGTAATGAGGTTGAACTAGGTATGGAGATGCCAATGATCAAATCTCGGGCAAGTAACATACCGAAGAACAAAGGGAACAACATACGAGATTAAGTGAATCCTTGACATAGAGGTTCGACCGATAATGGTCTTCATAGAATATGTAGGAACCAATATGGGCATCCAGGTCCCGCTATTGTTTATTGACCATTGATGTGTCTCGGTCATGTCTACATAGTTCTCGAACCCACAGGGTCTACACACTTAAGGTTTGATGACGTTTCAGTAGTATAGAGTTATGTATGGTGGTGACCGAAGGTTGTTCGGAGTCCCGGATGAGATCCCGGACATCATGAGGAGCTCCGTAATAGTCTGGAGGTAAATATTGATATATAGGAAGTCCTGTTTTGGTCACCGGAAAAGTTTCAGACTCATCGGTAGTGTGCCGGGAGTGCCAAGAGGGTTCCGGGGACCATCGGGAGGGGTGTCTCGACCCAAAGGACCTCATGGGATGTGGTAGGAGTCATACCAGCCCCTGGTGGGCTGGTCTAAGCCCCCACTAAGGCCCATGCGTCTAGGGGTGGGAAAAACCAAAAAGGTGGAGAGGTGGAAATAGTTTCCAAGTAGAAAGGAGGAATCCTACTCCTAATAGGATTGGAGTAGGACTCCTCCACCTCCAATGTCGACCAAACCTTGAGGGTTTGATGCTGCCTCCTCCCCTCCCTCCCTCCTATATATACTAGAGGATTTAGAGGGGAAAGCCAACCCTAATTGCCACGTGTTGCCCTCTTCTTCCTCTAGATCTGTTTCTCCTCTAGATTAGTTATACGGTGCTTAGGCGAAGCCCTGAAGCATTAGTTCATGAAAGGGTGTTATATCAACTAGAGGGAGGTGAATATGGGATTTTTACAAATTCATCACTTCAGGAATTTCAACTTTGAGGAACTTGAAATGTGATGAATAACTAGCAGCAGAATAAGTACTCAAGTGCATGAGAAACATAGTAACAACATAGTCTTCATGATGAAATGAAACATGCACAAATTGTCAGTAGCGTGACACAGGATAAGCAGTGATGAACAAGGTAACTTGAAGAATTTGAGGTGAGGAAATTGTGAAAGTCTTCAGTCAAATTCTTCAAAAAGTAGCAATCAATTTCATCAACAAGTTTATGAGGAATAGAGGGGTTAAGGAAATAGAACCAGGTAGCTCGATGAAGACAATGGTTTGATGACCCAGTTCCAACTATTGTGACAGTCGTACATCTGGTTTGGAGCGGTCTGGTATTTAAGCCAGAGGACACACAGTCCCAGGACACATAGTCCTTACCGTATTCTCCTTGAGCTAAGGTCACACAGTCCTCGCCCAACACTCGTGGTAAGTCTTCAGGGTAGACTTCCAAAACCCTCACAAACTAGTCACCCGACGATCCACAATTTACTGCTGGATGCTCTAGACCAAGGTCACTTCATGATCCCCAATTGATGCAGGATGCACTAGACCATGACGCCTAACCATCTAGAGGATGCACAATCCTCAAAGGTAACAAGCGTCGGTTCCACACAGGAATTTCTTAAATGATGCTCAATCACTTTGGGTTTGGTGGTCTGGTTGTGGGTTTTTCCTCACTGATGATTTTCTCTCAAAGTCCTCGGGGGATGGGTTGCTCTCAAATGAGAAGTGTCAGTTCTCTCTCAGAGGAGCCAACCAACTAGTGGTTGTGAGGGGTGGCTATTTATAGCCAGGGTGCAACCTGACATGATAAGACGTAAATGCCCCTAATGATATGACCGTTATGTGGATAGGAATGATTGGGGACAGCTGGCGCTAAGCACAACAACGGTCGGAATTTCGAACTATGAAAGTCCTTAGGCTTATCATGTTCCTCACTTGTAGGCAATTCGCACTAGTGAAATCCTAACTCCTCAGTCACATCAATTTCCTTAGAGACCAAAAGAACTTCATCTCTGGCACTGACGAATTTGACTGAACCGCAAGAGATTTCCAAAGGCTTCACTCAAAGGATTGTATAGGTTGAGGATTTTGGAGTTGAGCATCAGTTGGAGATTTTCCCTAGTATTACCTTGGCCCCCTTTTACTGTACAGTGTTTCCTATGACTCAAAGAAAGGAAATGAAACTACGAAAACAAAGTATTCATGCTTCATAGTCCTCGTTCATATCTTCAAGGTCACACCAACTTCTTCATTTTCAAAGTCTTCAGGGAATACCAAAGTCTTCAGCAAAGTCTTCACAAAGTCTTCACCAAAGTCTTCAGTTGAAGACATAGATTTTTAGGGGTCAATAATCTCCGGATATATCAAACTCCTCATTGACTTATAGAGCCTATGTACACTCCCAAACACATTAGTTCCTTAACCTATAAGTCTTCAATAGACCAAAATCACTAAGGGGCATTAGATGCACTAACAATCTCCCCCTTTTTGGTGATTGACAACAAATAGGTTATGTTTTCAACGGGGATAATCATATGAAGTGAAAGTACTAAGTTTGAGGAATTTGATTGCAAGATATAGAAGAACTCCCCCTGAATATGTGCCTATTTGAGTAATTTGCTTTGGACTACAAATGCACATGGCAGGTTAATACATGGAGAACTCCCCCTATATCTTGTAATTCATACACGCATTTGAACATATGATATGAAGAATTTGAAATGTGTGAGGAAAATGGTGTCTGACGAAATTCAGCATGTATGCATTAAGGTACTTGAGGAAATAAACATGCGAGGAAATAGTTCAAAAGTGTCAGACCAACATCGGACTTAAGTTTACAACTCAATCAACAAAAACTTTAGAAGAGCGAGAGTTGTAACTTAAACAAAAATAGCCCATATATATAGAGACCCGCTTGAAGACTAACTCAAATTTTCTCCCCCTTTGTCATCGAAGACCAAAAGGGACGAAAAAGTGAGGACTAACGGCCCTTCGAAGAATTTCATCGTGTTGGTGAGGAAGGAGCGCTAGCGTTGTCGGGGTTGATGTCGATGCAGGGCCTACCGAAGTGTCCTCAATGTCTTCATCTTCATCTCTCTCACGTGATGAAGAATATGAATTTCTTGTTTGGTTGACGAGCCCAGTCAGGATTTTCCTCAAGATCCAGCTCATTCAGTTCTTCAGGAGACTTGAGGTGAGGCAATATGGCCCAAGTGCGGTTGAGGTTTTCATGCACATAGTAGTGATTTCTCTTCACAGTGTTCTGCATCACATTCATGTTTTAAACAATGTAACCAAGTTGAAACTTCACCCACTTGTAATTGCGATCGACCTTCTAATGTAGACTTATTAGAAGCTCACGATCACTTCTCACACGTGGGGCAGATTCTTGAGGTTTTTGAGCTGAGGCCTTTGCTTCTGAGTCCTGAGTTGCAGTGTCATCATTGGTGGAGAAGGAAGCAGCTTTGCAAAACTTTCCATCTAATGGACGAGTGCCTTCATCAATGACAACCTTGTCTTTTCCTTCCACTGAGTCAATTGTGCTCTTGTTGACTTCGATTGGAGCCAGTAAGCAAAAATGATTCTGGAAATCAGCCTTAAAGGGAACTAACGACTTTGCCCTGATGAATTTCATGATCCAAGGCGCATAAGGCTTCTGTTCAAATGGAGAAATCAACATTGGCCAATGTCCTCATGAAGAAATCATGGAAGTTGATGGGAATCTCATGAATGATGTTGAAGAGCATATTCTTCATGACTCCCTCCACTTCTTCTTCTTCAGAATTGTGGCCCTACTAAGGACATAGAGTATTTGTGAGTATGTGGTAGACGGTCTTGGGCACATATAGCAAATCCTTCACAAGGAAGATTTTCCGTTGAGGCTTTCTAGGAGCCAATGTCTTCATTAGCACTTGCATCGGTTGATTTGGAAGTGCAGGTTCATCAAACAGTCAACTAGCTTCATCTGAAGGAATTGGAACTGGGACAGACTAAAGCAATTCAGATGCTTGAGCAGTGAAGTGAGTTGATCCAGTCATCCAGTCCAACACCCTGGAGTTGATGTCTGAAGCATTTCCACCAATGTGCAGTGTTGCATAGAACTGAAGAATGAGTTCTGCATTCCAGTCGCAGATGTCTACGCAGAAGGGAAGAATGTCTGCATCGTGAAGAACTTGGAGCACTAAAGTGAATGATGGAAGTGTTTCCATGTCAGCATGAGGAATTTGGTGGTGCTTGAAGACTTTCTTCTTTTCGAACAAGAATGATGCATAGTAGTTTAGTTGAGTGGCAGCCCAGAATCTGCTTCGTCCGGACCTTGTTGAGTCATATTGATTTGGACCATTGAAGAACATGCACTCATTGAAGAAATTGCTTTTGAGGAATTTGGGGCGCATTGAGCCTTTGAGTGGCATTCTGGGCTTCGGTTGAAGATTTGGCTTGAAGCAGCCCTTGATTTCCTTTGGCATAGTAGGAATTTCTTCCGACTGAAGAATTTGTAGAGCTGTTTCCTCAGTGGCTGGTAGAGCAACAATGTCATTCGCTGTTGCAGTTGGAGTTTCTTCAGTGATATTGGCGGCTAAGTCAGCAGATTCGTCATGAATTTCTTCAGTATGGGCTGGGGACTGAGGAATTAGTGACAGAGGAGTAGTCATTGGTGAATTTGGGTGAGCTGATTCCCAATATTCATCATTGATGACAGACATTGTATTGCCAATGTCTACATCCTCATCAATTTCTTCAACACCAGCCTCTTCAACAGTGAACTGAGGCTGGGGCGATGATACCTGAGGAGTTGAAGCATTGTCTTCAACTTCAATTTCTTCATCAATCTGCTCTATCGAAGCAGCAGAATGATCTTCATTTTCTTCATCTGGGATGACATATTCAACCCCAAATGGGATAATTTCATAGGCAGGTGCAGAGGAGATTGGAGTAGCATCAATGGGTCCAGTTGAAGAACTTGTCATAGTCTGCAACTTCTTCATAGCTGAGGACTCTGATGCTGATGCTTTTCTCCTTAGAGTCTTTTCCTTAGCAGTCGTAGCTTCTTCAGGCACGACTAATGTAGTCGTCCTAGTGGTTTCAGTTTCTTTAGGCGCAGAAAAAGCTTCAGCTAGCCTGGCAGTTTCTTCATGCACAACAGTGGAGGTTGTCCTAGCATGTTCATCAGCGGTCCGATTTTCTTCAGCAACGCTGGCTGTTTCTTCAGTTGTAGGAGCATTTTCATTAGTAGGCTGAGCTTCTTCAGTCGTAGGAGCATTTTCATCAGTAGGCTGAGCAGTTTCATCAGCCTGAGGAATTTGAGGTTGCGATCGAGCTACAACCCTTATGTTGTGGTCCTTCAAAGTAGCTTGAGCATCCCTGACGAATCTCACTTTAGAGCCTTTCCATTCAGCATCATATCTTTCTTGATCCTCAGAGAGGGAGCGAATTTTAGACTGTAGTGTGATGAGTTGATTTGGGGTCAAGTTCATCACATTGTCCCTCAGAAACTTTTCTTTCCGAGCCCTATTCCTCTTAGCTCTCTGAGCTTGTTCTCTTTTCCATTTTATTCAGAAACGAAATGGGAGAGGACATGGTCCACACCAAGAGGCAGGTTCAGTGAAGAAAGTGGGGTGTTTGGATCCTCATGCCATATATCAATGAAATTGAGGATCATCTTGGGGTCCAGCATGAGAGGAACAGAGCTGCCTTTGGCTATTGCAGCATTTTGTTGGCTCTCTCTGATGATTTGTTCAAGTTCTTCATCATTAGCTTCATCATCATCCTCAGATCCCGAGGCTATTGTTACCACAGCTTTGCTTGTATGAGGACTTCGTTTTTGACCTCATCCAGTAGTTTTCTTCAGTTTCAACATTGTCAGACTTGTTGAAGACTTTGCTGTAGTATAGGGGCTTGCCGAGATCTTTGGAACTTTTGAGAATCCCTCAGTCCTCTTATATGATGCCAGATGCACAGGGGTTGAGGACTTTGCAGCTGCAGCTGAGGACTGAGCAGCAACACTACCAGCATTTGAGGCCTTTGAAGGTTGAGACCTTTGGACTTGAGGAATCTGCTGTGATGGTTTTGAGGTTGAAGAACTTGTCTTCACACTAGATTACTTCATTATGGATTTCTTCAGAGCACTAGATGAGGCTCCGGCAGTGATAGCGGCAGCAGAGTCTTCATTGAATTTCCTCACTGCTTCTTTGGCTTTCCTTGCGAGCTTGGCTTGCTGTTTTGCCCATATATGAGGAAAGTCTTCACCAGTTTTGAGACTAGTGGGATCAGCAATTTGGTTTTCGGCCAAAGGTGGCCTGATGCATGGAGGTTTCGCAGCGAATTTCATCATGTATTTTGGAGTTACATAACGATATTCCTTCCATTCCTTTGCCCATCTCCTCTCAATTTTCTGCAGACGAATCTTTCTCTTCTTAGTTGTCTCTTTGCCATGAGTTTCTTCATCGGGTGTGTAGTATTCCGCATACAAGTTATCTGGAATCTCAAAAGCAGTGTGCACATATGGCTTCTTTCCACCTTTCTATGGCTTCTTCACATCAACCATTTTCTTCAGCTGAGAATTTTGAACTCTTGAGGACTCTGAAGAAGTACACAGTTTTTCCTCAAGAAATGCTGCAAATGAGTTAAGTTGATGAGAACCTAGTGATTCATCAGCGGACATGTTGTACCTGTGAATAAGTATCGGTGCGAGGAATTTGAAGAGGTCATATGCGTTCTCAGGAATTTTTCAATAAAAATAGGTGTGAGGAATTTGACCATTGGTGTCTTGAGGAATTTCACTAAGTGTTCTTTATCTTAGGTTCCAGAGTTGTGCAAATTTTGAGGATTCACACAATTGAGGAATCTTGAAGAAAATCATAACTTAGAGAAAGTCATCAAGTGTACGAACATGTAAGGTGCTTTAGAATGAGATTCTTGAAGAATAAACACCTTTCTGAAGATTTTGGAAATCTTGAAGATCAAATAAGGCTAGTAAAAATAAATTTTATTTACCTTGATGAAGAACACGACGAACTATGAGATGAGATTGAGGAAGTTCGTCAGTCCAGATCTCCCACACCCTAGCTTGGCATAGGGAGACAGCTACAGCGGCGGCGGGATGAAGACTTTCGTGGCCGATGCGAGTACAACGATGGCAAGGTCGAGGCAGTGAAGCTGTTCCACACCGGCATCGATGACTTTAGAGGTAGCGCTAGGTTGGAGCTCGGGAGAGAGAGTAGATATGAGGAGTAACCGAGCACAGTGGAAGCGGAGGGGTATTTATAGTGGAAGTGAAAACCAATCCGCCCAAAGATTTTGGACAGGATTGCCCCTGACCCTTGCTCTCCACGCAACAGGTGCCACCCACGTTCTGAGTGGTGGCGATAGTGGGGGATCATGGGTTATCCAGTCGCGGGAATCGGAACCGTTTGAGCGAGAACCGCCGAAAATTTAAAGTTTCCATTCAAAAATTCTTCAGCTATCAAGGACACAGTGAAGACTTTGAACGAGTTTCAAAGTAGAAGACATATGAAGAATTTGTGTACAGACTGGGTTGAGTTTAGCATAGAGGGGGAAGGGGTCCGATCACATTCACTTAGATGAAAATCAACTTGAAGAATTAGCAATAAGTGAATGTTGTTGAGGACATTGAAAACTCATATATATATATATATATATATATATATAGTCAATGAAGAACATGAGTTTCAAAGTTTGAAAATTTTGAAAATTTGAGGAATTTGAAAACTTGTGGAATTTGCAAACTTGAGGAAATTGAAAATTTGAAGAATTTGCAAAATGACGAAACACTCAAATTTGAAGAATTTCAACTTTAGTTGGTGGCGTGACCCATCGTATAAGAATGATGATTTCAGACACCGCGTACAATTTTCGTAGGGGGCGTTATATTGAAAGTGCGATATATTGACTAGAGGGCGGGTGAATAGGCGATTTTTACAAATTCATCACTTGAGGAATTTCAACTTTGAGGAATTTGAAATGTGATGAATAACTAGCAAGGGAATAAGTACTCAAGTGCATGAGGAACATAGTAACATAATAGTCTTCATAATGAAATGAAAGATGCATAATTTGTAAGTAGCGTGACACAGGATAAGCAGTGATGAACAAGGTAACTTGAAGAATTTGAGGTGAGAAAATTGTGAAAGTCTTCAGTCAAATTCTTTAAAAAGTAGCAATCAATTTCATCAACAAGTTTATGAGGAATAGAGGGATTGAGGAAATAGAACCAGGTAGCTCGATGAAGACAATGGTTTGATGACCCAGTTCCAACTGCTGTGACAGTCGTACGTCTGGTTTGGAGCGTTCTGGTATTTAAACCAGAGGACACACTGTCCCAGGACACATAGTCCTTACCGTATTCTCCTTGAGCTAAGGTCACACGGTCCTCTCCCAACACTCGTGGTAAGTCTTCAGGGTAGACTTCCAAAACCCTCACAAACTAGTCACTCGGCAATGCACAATTTACTGCTGGATGCTCTAGACCAAGGTCACTTCATGATCCCCAACTGATGCAGGATGCACTAGACCATGACGCCTAACCATTTGGAGGATGCACAATCCTCAAAGGTAACAAGCGTCGGTTCACTGATGATTTTCTCTCAAAGTCCTCGGAGGATGGGTTGCTCTCAAATGACAAGTGTGAGTTCTCTCTCAGAGGAGCCAACCAACTAGTGGTTGTGAGGGGTGGCTATTTATAACCAGGGTGCAACCTGACATGATAATACATAAATGCCCCCAATGATATGACCGTTATGTGGATAAGAATGATTGGGGACAGCTGGCGCTAAGCACAACAACAGTCGGAATTTCGAACTATGAAAGTCCTCGGGCTTATCATGTTCCTCACTTGTAGGCAATTCGCACTGGCGAAATCCTAACTCCTCAGTCAGATCAACTTCCTTAGAGACCAGAAGAACTTCGTCTCTGTCACTAATGAATTTGCTTGAAGCGCAAGAGATTTCCAAAGCCTTCACTCAAAGGATTGTATAGGTTGATGATTTTGGAGTTGAGCATCAATTGGAAATTTTCCTTAGTATTACCTCGGCCCCTTTTACAGTATGGTGTTTCCTATGACTCAAAGAAAGGAAATGAAACTACGAAAACAAAGTCTTCATGATTCATAGTCCTCGTTCATATATTCAAGGTCACAACAACTTCTTCATTTTCAAAGTGTTCAGGGAACACCAAAGTCTTCAGCAAAGTCTTCACAAAGTCTTCACCAAAGTCTTCAGTTGAAGACATACATTTTTAGGGGTGGATAATATCTGGATATATCAAACTCCTCATTGACTTATAGATCCTTTGTGGACTCACAAACACATTAGTTCCTTAACCTATAAGTCTTCAATACACCAAAATCACTAAGGGGTACTAGATGCACTAACAGTTCACCACCACCGCCACTATGCCGTTGTGCTGCCGGAGAACTCATCTACCTCTCCGCTCCCTCTTGCTGAATCAAGAAGGTGGAGATTGTCATTGAGCTGTACATGTGCTGAACGCAGAGGTGTCGTCCGTTTGGCGCTAGATCGAAAGTACCGTGATCAAGATCGCGAGACGATTCATGATTGGATCACGGGACGGATCGTGATGGGATCGCGGGACGGATGATGATTGGATCACGATATGGATCGTGATGGGATCGCGGGACGCTTGGTGATTTGGATCGCAACGACATTCGACTACATCAACCACGTTTCTTAACGTTCCCCACTTAGTGATCTACAAGGGTATGTAGATCCACTCTCCCTCTCGTAGATGCTCATCACCATGGATAGATCTTGCATGTGCGTAGGAAATTTTTTGTTTCCCATGCAACGTTCCCCAACAATGGTATCAGATCTAGGTCTATGTGTAGATGAGATCTCAAGTAGAACACAAAGGAGTTCGTGGGCATTGATGCTTAGATTGCTTCCTCCCTTGGTCGTGTTTTGGTTCAGCGGTATTGTGGGATGAAGCGGCCCGGACCAACCTTACTCATACGCTTACGAGAGATTGGTTCCATTGACTAACGTGTAACTTCATTTCACAAATATGGCTGGCGGGAGTTTGTTTCGACAAAGGCGGTCCTTGAGAAGGTTGAAAAGCAACTTATGCATCACCGTTGTGGTTTTTGCATAGGTGAGAATTGTTCTTGCTAGATACCCGTAACAGCCACGTAAAACTTGCAACAGCAATTAGAGGAGGTCTAAGTTGTTTTTGCAAGGTATGTTGTGATGTGATATGGCCAATTACATGATGAGATATATGTGATGTATGAGATGATCATGTATTGTATAGAATATCATGACTTGCATGTTGATAATTACGGCAACCGGCAGGAGCCATAGGGATGTCTTCAATTATTGTATGACTTGCGTGTCAATCATTAAGAGATATGTAATGCTTTAATTTATCACTAAGCGGTACCAATAGTAGTAGAAGCATGGTGGGCATGACAACCCCGATGGCGACACGTTGATGGAGATCAAGATGATGGAGAGCCCCAAGTGTGCACCGTTGCGAAAGTTCGTCGTGTCGAGACACCACGTGATGATCAGGTGTGATAGACTCTACGTTCACATACAACGGGTGCAAGCGAGTGTTGCACGTGTGGAACAGACATGGCCTCGGAACATAAGGGACCGAAAGGTCGAACATGAGTCATATAGTAGATAGGATCAACATGATGTTGTTCACCATTGAAACCACCTAAACTCACATGATGATCGGACTTGAGTTGGTGAATTTGGATCATGTATCACTCGAATGACCGGAGGGATGTCAATTTGAGTGGGAGTTCTTAAGTAATATGATTAATTGAACTCATTATCATGAACATAGTGAGTAGTGTCTTTGCAAATTATATTGTAGATTACTAGCTCACGATGTAGCTCCCTTGAATTTTTAATGTTCCTAGATAAATAGAGTTGAAAGATGATGGTAGCAATATTCCGGACTGGGTCCGTGATCTGAGGATTGTCCTCATTGCTGCACAGAAGGCTTATGTCCTTAATGCACCGCTCGGTGCACCACCCCCCTCTAGCGTCGTCTGTAGATGTTGTTAACATCCGACAGGCACGTTCCGATTACTACTTGATAGTTCAGTGCGTCATGCATTATGGCTTAGAATTGAGGCTCCAAAACATTTTGAACATCATGGGACATATGAGATGTTCTAAGAGTTGAAATTGGGATCTCAGGCTTGTGCCCGTGTTGTGAGATATGAGATCTCCAACAAGATTCTTTTCTTACAAGATGAAGGTGAATAGCTCAATCTTTGAGCATGTGCTCAGATAGTCTGGGTGCTACAATTGCTTGAATCGAGTGGGAGTTGATCTTCCAGATAAGATAGTGATTGATATAGTTCTCCAAGTCATTGTCACTAAGCTACTAGAGCTTCGTGATGAACAATAAAATGCCAGGGATGGAAATAATGATCCCTGACCTATTTGCGATGTTTGACACCGCGAAGGTCGAAATCAAGAAGGAGCATCAAGTGTTGATGATCAGTAAAACCACTAGTTTCGAGAAGGGCAAGGGCAAGGAGGGAAACTTCATGGATGGAAAGTCAATTGCTACTCTAGTGAAGCAACCCAAAGTTAAACCCAACCCCGAGACTAAGTGCTTCTATTATGAGGAGAGTGGTCTCTGAAGCGGAACAACTCTAGATACTTGGTAGATAAGAAGGCTGTCAACGTCGATAGAAGTATATTTGATATACGTGTTATTGATGTGTACCTTGCTAGTACCCCTAGTAGCAACTGGGTATTGGATACCGGTTCGGTTGCTAAATGTTAGTAACTCGAAGTAAAAGTATGACTAGCTAAGTGTGAGGTGACAATGTG
Source organism: Hordeum marinum (assembly GCA_022496015.1). Classification (NCBI taxonomy): domain Eukaryota; kingdom Viridiplantae; phylum Streptophyta; class Magnoliopsida; order Poales; family Poaceae; genus Hordeum; species Hordeum marinum. The sequence goes on along the minus strand of CM039675.1, from coordinate 442,261,185 downwards.
TGTTGGAAATGTTTCCAAGGTTGATGTGATCAACGTCGCACGCTCTCTCTACCTTCGGGATTAGTGAAAAACCTAAAGAACTGTTATTTGGTGTTTGCTTTAAGTATGAACATGATTAGATCATGTTTATTGCAACACGGTTATTCATTTAAGTTAGATAATAATGGTTAATCTGTTTACATGAATAATACCTTCAATGGTCATGCACCCAATGAGAATGGTTTGTTGAATATTGATCTGTAACACCCCATTACTCCTGGCGAGATCTAGACTGGCCCCACAGACCAACACTGGTCTTTCCTGCACACTTTGTCCTCACTCGTTTGCACCCGGGACTAACTTCCCGGTCGGTTACCCATCCTATAATCGCTCCAAGCCAAGCACCCCTTAACTTTGGAGTTCTTTTCGAGTGGGCTTCAGAAAAGAAGGAATTCCTTGTTGATATGAGTAGTCTATCATTACTATTAAGCTAGGATCTCACATACACCCCCACTCAAAGGAACCGACGTCCTTGTCGGCCCATCAGGAACGTTCCCTTTTGGCACACGTATGCCCGTCTAGTCCGGCACATGTGCCATGCTCTGTGCCACAACGGGCCACACAAGCCATGCGCTACATGCCCGTGCACCTGACACATGCATGCCCATGTAACCACAAGGGTCGGCTCTGATACCAATTGTAACACCCCATTACTCCTGGCGGGATCTAGACTGGCCCCACAGACCAACACTAGTCTTTCCTGCACACTTTCTCCTCACTCGTGCGCACTCGGGACCAACTTCCCGGTCGGTCACCCATACTAGAATCGCTCCAAGCCTAGCATGCTTAACTTTGGACTTCTTTTCGAGTGGGCTCCGAAAAAGAAGGAATTCCTTGTTGATATGAGTAGTCTATCATTCCTATTAAGCCAGGATCTCACATGATCGTAGTAATACACATGTTCATAACATTGATGCCAAAAGATACAAAGTTAATAATGATAGTACCACATACTTGTGGCACCGCTGCTAAATGTCATATTGGTATAAATCGCATGAAGAAACTCCATGCTGATGGATCTTTGGACTCATTCGATTTCGAATTGATTGAGACATGCAGACCATGCCACATGAGCAAGATGACTAAAAACCCCGTTTTTGGTATGATGGGGTAGGCTAGTAACTTATTGGAAATAATGCATGTTGATGTATGCGGTCCAATGAGTGTTGTAGTGTTCAATGGATCTCATTATTTTATTACCTTCAGTGATCATTTGAGTATAGATAAGTATATTTACTTAATGAAACACAAGTCTGAAACATTTGAAAAGTTCAAACAAATTCAGAGTGAAGTTTAAGACCATCGTGACAAGAAGATAAAAATATCTACGATATGATCATGGAGGTGAACGTCTGAGTTACGAGTTTGGCATACAACTTTAGACAATGTGAAAGTTGTTTTACAACTAAATCCAACTAGAACACCATAGTATGATGGTGTGTCCGAATGTCATAGTCGTGCTATATTGGATATGGTGTGTACTATGATGTCTCTTATCGTTTTGCCACTATTGTTTTTGGGTTATGCATTAGAGACAACTACATTCACTTTAAATAGGGCACCATCTAATCCATTGAGATGACACCATATGAATTATGGTTTGATGGAAACCTAAGCTCTCATTTTTTATTGTTTGGGGCTGCGACGCTTATGTGAAAAAGTTTTTCACCTAATGACCTCGAACCCAAAGCGGACAAATGCATCTTCATAGAATACCCTAAGAATAGTTGGCTATACCTTCTATCTCAGATCCTAGTGCAAAGTGTTTGTTGCTATAAACGGGTCCTTTCTCGAGATAGAGCTTCTCTTGAAAGAATTGAGTGGGAGGAAGATAGAACTTGATGAGTTTGTTGAACCTTTGTTTCAACCAGAGAGTAGCGTAGTGCAGAAAGTTGTTTCTGTGGATCCTATGTTAGTTGAAGAGGAAATTAATGATGATGATCATGAAGCTTCGGATCAAGTTACTATCGAACCTCGTAGGTTGACAAGGACGCATACTGCTCTTGAGTGGTATGGCAACCCTGTCTTAGAGACCATGTTGTTAGACAACGATGAGCCTACGAGCTATGGAGAAGCGATGATGGGCCCGGATTCCGATAAATGGCTAGAAGCCATGAAATCCGAGAAAGGATCCATGTATGAAAACCAAGTAAGTACTTTGGTAGACTTGCCCATCGAACGGCAGGTCGTTGAGTACAAATGGACCTTTATGATGAATACATACGCTGATGTTGAATGTCACTATTTGTAAAGCTCGACTTGTCACAAAGAAGTTTCCGCCAAGTTCAAGGAGTTGACTATGATGAGACCTTCTCACCCGTAGCGATGCTAAAAGTCTGTTGGAATTATGTTAGCAGTTACTGTGGTTTTCAATTATGAAATCTGGCAGATGGATGTGAAAACATCCTTTCCTTCCTCGAGGAAAGGTTGTAAGAGATACAACCAGAAGGTTTTGTCAGTCCTAAGGATGCTAAAAGGTGTCCAAGCTCCAGTGATCCTTCTATGGACTTGAGCAAGGATCTCAGAGTTGGAATATACACTTTGATGTGGTGATCAAAGTTTTTGAGTCTATAGAAAGTTTATGAGAAACTTGTATTTACAATAAATTGAGTGGGAGCACTATAGAATTTTTTATAAGCATATGTGGTTGACATATTATTGAGCGAAAATGATGGAGAATTTCTGGAAATCATAAACGGTTGTTTGAAAAGAGTTTTTCAAAGGAAGACCTAGATAAAGCTACCTAATTGTTGAGCATCAAGATCTATTGAGATAGATCAAGATGCTTGATGAGACTTTCAACTAGTACATACCTTGACAAGATTTTGAAAGAGTTCAAAATGGATCAGTCAGAAAAAGAGTTCTTGCCTGATTTGTAAGGTGTGAAGTTGAGTAAGACTCAAAGCTCGACCATGGTAGAAGAAAGAGAAAGGACAAAGGTCGTCCCCTATGCTTTAGCCATAGAGTCTATATAGTATGCCATGCTGTGTACCGCACCTGTATGTGCCTTGTCATGAGTCCATCAAGGGGTACAAGAGTGATCCAGGAGTGGATCACTCAAGATTATCCTTAGTAACTAAAATACTAAGGAAATGTTTCTCGATTATGGAGGTGATAAAGAGTTCGTTGTAAAGAGTTACGTCGATGCAAGCTTTAACACCAATCTGGATGACTCTTAGTAGCAATCCGGATATGTATAGTGGAGTAGCCACTTGGAATAGCTCCAAGTGGAGTGTGGTAGTAATATCAACAGTATGACATAGATATTTGCAAAGTACACACGGATCTGAATGTCGCAGACCCGTTGACTAAAATACCCCTCTCACATGCAAAGCATGATCGAGCCCCAGAACTCGTTGGGTGTTAGATTCATAACAATGCAAATCCCATGGTGATGTGAACTAGATTATTGACTCTAGTGCAAGTGGGAGACTGTTGGAAATATGCCCTAGAGGCAATAATAAGTTGGTTACTATTATATTTCCTTGTTCATGATAATGGTTTATTATCCATGCTATAATTGTATTGATCGGAAACTCAGATACATGTGTTGATACATAGAGAACACCATGTCCCTAGTATGCCTCTAATAGACTAGCTCGTTGATCAAAGATGGCTATGGTTTCCTAGTCATGGACAAGAGATATCTTTTGATAACGGGATCACATCATTAGGAGAATGATGTGATGGACAAGACCCAAACTACAAACGTAGCATATGATCATGTGTCAGTTTATTGCTACCGTTTTCTGCATGTCAAGTATATGTTCCTATGACCATGAGATCATGCAACTCACTGACATCGAAGGAGTACCTTGTGTGTATAAAATGTCGCAACGTAACTTGGTAAATATAAAGGTGATCTACAGGTATCTCTGAGGGTGTCTGGTGGGTTGGCATGGATCCAGACTAGGATTTGTTACTCCGTGTGACGGAGAGCTATCTCAGGGCCCACTCAGTAATACAACATCACAATAAGCCTTGCAAGTAATGTAACTAAGTGTTAGACACGGGATCTTGTATAATGGAACGAGTAAAGAGGCTTGTCAGTAACAAGGTTGAACTAGGTATGGAGATGCCGACGATCGAATCTCGGGAAAGTAACATACTGAAGAACAAAGGGAACAACATACGGGATACACTGAATCCTTGACATAGAGGTTCGACCGACAAAGATCTTTGTAGAATATGTAGGAACCAATATGGGCATCTAGGTCCCGCTATTGGTTATTAACCATAGAGGTGTCTCGGTCATGTCTACATAGTTCTTGAAACCGTAGGGTCTGCATACTTAAGGTTTGGTGACGTTTCGATAGTATAGAGTTATGTATGGTGGTGGCAGAATGTTGTTTGGAGTCCTAGATGATATCTCGGACATCATGAGGAGCTCCGGAATGGTCCGGAGGTAAAGATTTAAATATAGGAAGTCCTGTTTTGGTCACCGGAAAAGTTTCGGACTCATCGGTAGTGTACCGGGAGTGTCGGGAGGGTGCCAAGGGACCATCGGGAGGGGTGTCTCGACCCAAAGGACCTCATGAGATGTGGGCGGAGTCAGACCAGCCCCTGGTGGTCTGGTCTAAGACCCCACTAAGGCCCATGCGGCTAGGGGTGGGAAATACCCAAAAGGTGGAGAGGTGGAAAGAGTTCCAAATAGAAAGGAGGAATCCTACTCCTAATAGGATTGGAGTAGGACTCCTCCTCCTCCAATTTCGACCAAACTTCGAGGGTTTGAGGCTGCCTTCTCTGCTCCCTCCCTAATATATATACTAGAGGATTGAGAGAGGAAAGCCAACCCTAATTGCCACATGCTGCCCTCTTCTTCCTCTAGATCGGTTTCTCCTCTAGATTAGTTCTGCGGTGCTTAGGCGAAGCCCTGCAGGATTAGTTCACCACCACCGCCACCATGCCGTTGTGCTGCCAGTGTACTCATCTACCTCTCCGCTCCCTCTTGCTGGATCAAGAAGGCGGAGATCATCATCGAGCTATACGTGTGCTGAACGCGGAGGTGCCGTCCGTTTGGCGCTAGATCAGAAGGACCGTCATCAAGATCGCGAGACGATTTGTGATTGGATCGTGGGACGGATCGTGATGGGATCGCGGGACAGATTGTGATTGGATCGCGAGATGGATCGTGATGGGATCGCGGGACGCTCGGTGATTTGGATCACGAAGACGTTCAACTACATCAACCGCGTTTCTTAACGCTTCCCGCTTAGCGATCTACAATGGTATGTAGATCCACTCTCTCTCTCGTAGATGCTCATCACCATGGGTAGATCTTGCTTGTGTGTAGGACTTTTTTTGTTTTCCATGCAACGTTCCCAATACGGAGGGCATCTACATCAACTCCATTTCCCCTCTGATGATGCGTGAGTAGTCCATCACAGACCTACGGGTCCATAGCTAGTACCTAGATGACTTCTTCTCTCTCTTTGATTTGAATACCATGTTCTTCATGATCTTCATGGAGATCTATCTGATGTAATCCTATTTTGTGGTGTGTTTGTCAAGATCCGATGAATTGTGAGTTTATGTTCAGATTATCCGTGAATCTTATTTGAATCTCCTCTGAATTCTTATTTGCATGATTTCATATCCTTGCAAGTCCCTTCGAGTTATTGGTTTGGTTTGGCCAACTAGATTGGTAATTCTTGCAATGTGAGAAGTGCTTGGTTTTGGGTTCAAACTTGCGATGTCCTCACCCAGTGACATAGTAGGGCTAGCGAGGCATGTATTGTATTGTTGCCATCAAGGGTAACACGATGGGGTTTTCATCATATTGCTTGAGTTTATCCCTCTACATAATGTCATGTTTCTTAATGCGTTAAACTGTTCTTCATGAACTTAATACTCTAGAGATGCAGGTAGGAGTTGGTCAATGTGTGGAGTAATAGTAGTAGATGCAGAATCATTTCAGTCTACTTGACACATACGTGATTCCTATATGCATGATCATTGCCTTGGATGAATACATGATTATTCGCTTCTCTATCAATTGCTTGATAGTAATTTGTTTACTCACCATGATATTTGCCTTCAAGAGAGAAGCCTCTAGTCAAACCTATGGCCCCCGGGTCTACTTTCCATAATATACTTTCAGATATATAAACCAAAAATACCAAAAATACTTTTCTGCAATTTATTTACCTTTTCTTACCTTTCTTGTTTACATCTATATCTATCGGATCTAATCCTTGATAATAACCGTGAAGGGATTGACAACCCCTTTATAGCGTTGGGTGCAAGAGTTTGATTTTTTGTTTAGGTGCAACCATTTGTGACTTGCTTGTTTCTCCTACTGGATTGATACCTTGGTTCTCAACAACTGAGGGAAATACTTATCTACTTCGCTGCATGACCCTTTCCTCTTCAAGGGAAAACCAACACACGCTCAAAAGGTAGCAAGAAGGATTTCTGGCGCCGTTTCCGGGGAGGATACGCATCAAGCCTACCAAGTACCCATCCCAAACTCATCTCTTGCATTTAAATTATTTCCCATTTGCCTCTTGTTTTCCTCTCCCACACTTCTAAAACGATTTTCAGAAAATACCAAAAAGATTTGCCTTTTTGTTCGCCCTTCTTTCGTTTCCCTTTTGTTAGCTTGTGTGCTTGATTTCTTTGTTGCCACCATGTCGAAATCTAGGGAGACTTTCAATGAAAAGGATAGTAATAATCTTGAGGGAAATTTTGATGATCTTGTTAATAACAATCCTCAAGAAGAACCTACTATCATTCATACAAACAAATCCGCATAGGTAGTGGTAATATCATTGGAAAAGGTGTTATTCAAGACTTTTTTTACTTATGCGGGAACGCTTCCTACCTTATGGGGTTCCATTCTCAATAAAACTAATTGTCTTGCGAATGCTATAAGATTTTTAATAGTTGAACTTGAGAGGCAATTCGTTCATATGCACACTTGCATACAAAGGATTTTTCTTGAGTTCTCTAATATTCAACATTCTTCTTTTAAGCGTGCCTCCACTATATTCCTAGCCCACAAATTTAGATTTATCATGAAAGAGGCTAGCGAATTTTTTTTCCATTATAAAATGAATGGTGGATCTCCCCCCATTGAGGATATCCTTTTCAATCAAGAAGAGATAATGAGATTGCAATCTCCAGATTATGCTGCTTATAATGAAAATTTGAGGAAAAGGGGTCCCTACCGAGATTTTGGTTGATAAGATTTCTGAACTCAATGATAATTTTGCTATATAAAATAAAGGATTAGAGCTCATTCTTAGAAAAAGGCTTATGACTTCTACTCAAAGAAAAGCTTACAATGATGACTGAATTATTCACTATAAGGGACCAAAGGAGGAACCTACAAGAAATTAAGCTTGGGGATGCCCCAGAAGGCATCCCCTCTTTCTTCCAACAACCATCGATAATTTTACTTGGAGCTATATTTTTATTTGTCACATGATATGCGTAAACCTTGGAGCGTCGTGTGCTTTTTCTTTTTATTTTAATAATGCACCATGCTGGTATGAGAAAGTCCTTGGTTTATTTATAGAAGGCTCTTTGCACCTCACTTATATCTTTTGAGTATGGCTTTATAGAATGCTTCATGTGCTTCACTTATATCATTTGATGTTTGGATTACCTGTTTCTCACACATAGAAAACCGCCATTTGTAGAATGCTATTTTGCTTCACTTATATTTGTTAGAGCATGGGCATATCTTTTGTAGAATAATTAAACTGTCATGCTTCACCTATATCTATTTAGAGAGTTAATGGGAGTTGGTTATTCACATGGTTAGTCATAAAATCTACATAAAACTTGTAGATCACCGAATATGATGTGTTTGATTCCTTGCAATAGTTTTGCGATATAAATATGTGATATTAGAGTCATGCTAGTGAGTAATTGTGGATTGGTATAAATACTTGTGTAAAGGTTTTTGATACCCGTAGCATGCATATATGGTGAACCGTTATGTAAGGAAGTCAGAGCATGATTTGTTTATAGATCATCGGCCATTGTGTGAGGGTCAAGAGCACGCGATAGTTAACTCCTATCGACCTCTCCCCTAGGAGCATACGTATAATACTTTACTTCGATGACTAATAGAGTTTTCCAACAAGTATGTGAATTCTTTATGACTAATGTTGAGTCCATGGATTATACACACTCTCACCCTTCCACCTTTGCTAGCCTCTCTAGTACCGCGCAACTTTCGTCGATACAATAAACACCTTCCTCAAAACAGGCACCATATACCTTCCTCAAAACAGCCACCATATATCCTTCCTCAAAACATCCACCATACCTACCTATTATGACATTTCCATAGCCATTCCACGATATATTTCCATGCAACTTCCACCGTTTCCTTTTATGACTTGCACCATCACTTCCATATTGCATATAGAGTCATATTTTGTCATTGGTATCGAGTTGTAATTTTCTTTTGAGTTGTTAGTAAATAAAAGTGTGATGATTATCATTTATAGAGCATGTCCCATGTGAGGAAAGGATGATGGAAGCTATGATTCCCTCACAAGTGGGGATGAGATTCCGGACTTCATGAAGAAAAAAAGAGGCCGACAATGCCCAAATAAAAAAATGAATAAAAAAGGCCTTAGATGCCCACCAAAAAAAGAAAAAATGAGATAAAAGAGAGAAGGGACATTGCTACTACCTTTTTCCACACTTGTGCTTCAAAGTAGCACCATGATCTTCATGATAGAGAGTCTCCCATTTTGTCACTTTCATATAGCTAGTGGTATTTTTCTTCATGATGCACGTCCACTTAGTTTCTTTTTGAGCAATCATACACTTATAGCTCTAGTGCATCTGTTGCATGGCAATCCCTACTCACTCACATTGATATATATCAATAGGCATCTCCATATCCCGTTGATATGCCTAGTTGATGTGACACTATCTTCTCCCTTTCCTTGACAACCTCCAACATATTCTATTCCACCTATAGTGCTATATACATGCCTCACGCTCATGTATTGCGTGAGAGTTTAAAAAGTTTGAGAAAATAAAGGTGTGAAACAATTGCTTGACTTTTCATCGGGGTTGTGCATGATATAAATACTTTTTGTGGGGAAGATGGAGCATAGCCAGACCATATGATATTGTAGGGATAACTTTCTTTTGCCATTATATTTTGAAGAGATACAATTACTTTGCTAGTATGCTTGAAATTTTACTGTTCTTATATCAATATTAAGATTTTATTTTGAGTCTTACGGATCTGAATATTCATGCCACAATAAAGAATATTAAATGGATAAATATGTTAGGTAGAACTCCACATCAAAACTTCTGTCTTTATCATTTACCTACTCGAGGACGAGCAAAAATTAAGCTTGGGGTTGCTGATACGTCTCCAACGTATCTATAATTTTTTATGATGGCATGCTAATACATCATCTGTTTTGGATGTTTCATATGCATTAATAAGCTATTTTATATTATTTTTGGGACTAACCTATTAATCTAGAGCCTAGTGCCAGTTTGTGTTTTCCCCTTGTTTTTGAGTTTTTCAGATATGGAATATTAAACGGAGTCCAAACGGAATAAAACCTTAGGAAGGAAATTTTTTGAAGGAAACAAATCTATCAAGCTTGGAGTGCCCGGCAGGGGAGGTGCCAGGGATCCACAAGCCTGCTGGGCGCGCCCCCTGGCCGTGCCTAGCAGGCTTGTCGCCTCCCGGTAGGTCTCCTCACCCTAATTCCTGTCCTGTAAATTCCTCAATGTTTCCCCAACACCAGAGGAGCCACGCAAATACTTTTCCGCCAAAGGAAGCCTCCGTTGCCGAGAGATCCAATCTTGGAGCCTTTTTTGGTAATTTGTCGGAGGTGGTTTCGATCACGGAGGGCATCTACATCAACTCCATTGCCCCTCCGATGATGCGTGAGCTGTCCACCACACACCTACGGGTCCACAGCTAGTACCTAGATGGCTTCTTCTCTGTCTTTGATCTTCAATACCATGTTCTCCATGATCTTCATGGTGACCTATCCGATGTAATCCTCTTTTGTGGTGCGTTTGTCAAGATCCGATGAATTGTGAGTTTATGTTTAGATTACCCATGAATCTTATTTGAATTGCCTCTGAATTCTTATTTGCATGATTTCATATCCTTGCAAGTCTCTCCGAGTTATTGGTTTGGTTTGGCCAACTAGATTGGTAATTCTTGCAACAGGAGAAGTGCTTGGTTTTGGGTTCAATCTTGCGGTGTCCTCACCCAGTGACATAGTAGGGGTAGTGAGGCACGTATTGTATTGTTGCCATCAAGGGTGACAACATGGGGTTTTCATCATATTTCTTGAGTTTATCCCTCTACATCATGTCATCTTTTTAATGCGTTACTCTGTTCTTCATGAACTTAATACTCTAGATGCAGGCAAGAGTCGGTCGATGTGTTGAGTAATAGTAGTATATACATAATCGTTTTGGTCTACTTGAACGGATGTGATGCCTATATGCATGATCATTGCCTTGGATAACTACATGATTATTCGCTTTTCTATCAATTGCTTGACAGTAATTTTTTTACCCACCATGATATTTGCCTTCAAGAGAGAAGCCTCTAGTGAAACCTATGGCCCCCAGGTCTACTTTCCATAATATACTTTCAGATCTATAAAAAAAATACCAAATATATATTTTTTCCAATTTATTTACCTTTTACTTTCCATTCTTGTTTACATCTATATCTATCGGATCTAATCCTTGCAAATAACCGTGAAGGGATTGACAACCTGTCGTGGCAACAAGCCTGACAGTAGAAGGTAGGGTACGGAAGGAGAGGGCATAGTCCTAGCTGCAGCGAGGATGTACACACGGATGTATGAGTTCAGGCCGCTCTTGTGGAGGTAACAGCCCTACGTCTCAGTGCTCTAGAGCCTTGTCATGTGGAAAATAGTGATTACAATGGTTGCGAACCCTTGTGCCACAAGGGAGGGGCGGCTTATATAGAGTTCTCTGCTCCTCATAATTGACAGGCATCCAAGGGTCCTATCGTGGGTATAAAGACTAACGTTACTGGTAACGTACTCATAATTGCTATTAATGACGACTGGCTAATGCCCGCTTGTTAGTTTCTCAGCAACGACTTCTGGTCTTCTGTTGTCCACTTGAAGTAGTGTCGTCGAGTGGAGCAAGGAGCTACCGAATGGATTGGATGTTGAGTGACTTGAACTCCGTGGATAATCCAATCAGAATCTCTCATGTGGTCCTTAAGTTTTCTAACACAGTGTCCTAGGGTAGGGCTTGTAGGTCAGGCCTAGGACCCTACCCTGGGTACATATCCTCGTCATTAGCCCCCGAATGGATCAGGGTTCGAGTGGTGAAGGGGGGTATCGATGCCTGTTCGAAACAGGGCACCAAATCTTCCGAATGATTTTTGGGGCTTCAACGAAACTTGCGTCGACTGAATTCTTCGTCATTCGCCCGGATCGATTCTGACCTGAAAGTGTCCGAGTGAACATTCTGTGTCAATTTAATTCCGAGTAATCTGAAGGGATCTCTGGATGTGACGGGTTCCTCTGTTAGGCCCAGATCTTGCGGGATACGAAAATTTGGGAAGCGCGCATGCCCGCGAAGATGAAGCCATGATCTGGGCAAGTGGGGGCACGATGCCTCGATTTGTGCGCCGCTCATTTCGCCACATATAGGGCGCCGTCTGCAGTTGAGATTTGTGGGGATCTCGCGGGCCCACACGTCAATGAGCGACTCGGCGGGGTATAAATCCTAAAGCGCCATAGCTTGTATAGTGTTTCTCCCCCAAATCTCCTCTCTTCCTTCGCCTCCTTCGTCTCCAGCACCCACTCTGCTCTGCCCTGATGAACTTCACCGCCGCGATGACGAAGGGAGCCATGGAGAAGTTGGAGCACGCCAAGAAGGGAGCTGCGAAGGGCAAGGCCAAGAAGCCCTCGACAGCTAGGTTCACCGCGCCACCAGGGTGGATCTAGGGGGACTTTCTCCCATCGACAATCACCTCCGTTGATATCGAGAACCTCGTCATCGACGGGCTCATGGCGGATGGTGCTTGGAGGCTATTGGAGGGGGAGCGCAAGCCGGAGCCGCGCGAGGGAGAGCGGGTTCTTCTCCTCTCCCACGTCGAAAGAGGTTTTTCCATGCCTCCCCACCCATTTTTAGAGGATTCTTGAACTTCTCTGGAGCTCAGCTCCATCACTTTCCCCCGAACGCGATTACATACTTGTCTGTCTTCATCACTCTATGCGAGTGTTTCTTGGGCTGTTCTCCCCACTAGGGACTGTTCAAGCACATCTTCGCCATTAGATCCCAGACGGTAAAAATGACCACCCTGAGGATGGAAAGACATTTGTAGTCCAACTGTGGGGGGGTCTAGGAATTCAAAAGAGAGCTCATTGTTCTTTTCCTTCCGTGACTTTTCCTGAGTCGGTTAGAGGTTGGCAGTCGACCTGGTTTTACTGCAAGGACGCAACTTCTACCAATATGTCGACTAGACTTTCTCCCTTCACTTTATATTGTCCAGCCGTTCCAAAATCTTTGAAAGTGTTGGAGGGGGAAAAAGTCTAGGTCGGAATCTTTGTGGATGTTGTAGGATCCCTTATCCGTGGCGGAGTCACTGGAATGGATCTCTTGGAGTCATTCCTCAGTCGACGGATCCAGCCCCTCCAAGTAAGAGATCACACCATGTGGCATTATGCCGGTCGTGAGGACTCGACCAGGACACACCCTTAGGAGGTCCCACAAAACTATCGAGCAGTGCTTCACAGAATCACCGGAGCTTGTGACAACCCTCTGGGCGCGGAGAGGATCCAAACCTACTCTGCTGCAAAACCGCCAAAGAATTTGGTAACTCTTAACTTATCAACTGTCATTCTTTGTTGTCGGGTGATTGATTGAACTGTTGACTGACTTCACTGTTTAAAACATGCAGGAGTGGACGCACATGCACTCTCTTGTGCCCAACGGGATCCAACCTGAAGATGGCAGGGAGAGCGAGGGTGGCAGCATGGACGTCGACTACGTTTATGACAGCGAAGACAAATATGAGGACTTGAGTGTATATGAGGAGGAGGTCGAATCCCTGCCACGCGTCGAACGTTGATCCAAGTCGTGTCAGGACCCTGCCACTGCTGCGTTCAAAGCCCCAATTCCGAGTGAAATGAACCTGAAACAGGACCATCCCTCGACTCTCGAGTCGGGCGAACGATCGGTGAAGCAGCCCAAGCCCAATACAGGAAAGCCCCGCCAAGCTCTGCCCCGTATGAACATGGTTGTGCCCATCATCTCAATGTAAGTATTTGCTTTCATCTTTCGCTGTCGGTTGCAACTTCTATTTTTTGTTGACCGAGTGGATTTTGATCTCCCAGTGTTGCTACCTCAATGACGTCGCCTCCAAGGGACAGAGAGGAGCAAACGGATGTGGATACTACTGATGCGGCTATTTCTCAGAGAGGTAAGTAAATCTTTACGCAGCCCTAATTCTTGAAGCACTTCGATTGCGAAGGTCAATATCACCGATTGGTATTTGAAGAAATCATTCAACTGGAGGATGTCGAAGAAGAACCTCGGGGAACCGAGGGCGAAGGTGAGACCTTGCGTGCCCCGCGAGTACCCACTCGAAGAACTCAGTCGGGTCAGGCGCTCTAGCGGTCGGCTGCTGGATCTTCTCAGGGAATAAGTGACTCAATATAGTTCAGAACCAACCCTGCGGTACAGCTGTCGAGTGCTCCACCAGCCGTTTTGACCATCGTGACATCGACCAACCAGACCAGCACAAACTACCTCGACTGCCCCAGCTGCCACGACGATCCCGTCGGTGACTGATTTTCCTCTACACCGCGTTCAGGAAGATCATACCGGAGCCGCAAAGGAGGCCATGATGCAGGCGGAACAAATGATGTTGCGCACCAAAGAGGCGTACGAGGCCAGCAAGTTGGCTTACGATGCCAGCACAGCGCTTCGCACCAATGTCCGAGATAGTTCGATTGTAAGTACATTTCTGATTGAATTCTTGTCTTCTTTGATTGTACACCCACTAGGTGTTTTCCACTTGAATGATGTTTGAAAGTTCTGTGCTCGAATAGATCAGGTCTTAATCGAGTAGATTTTAGTCCAGTGGGGGCACGCTAAGTGCACCCACTGGGTGTAGTCCCCGAGACCGCTGTCGAGTGCTTCCACTGGCAGGGGTCTTAGAGTTTGTTGTATACGTAATACGTTTGCTACTCGACATGTCGAGCGAAGTTGGTCCTAACCACACCATGCCATAGTTTCTTTGTACATTTCATGGATATCATTTCATCAACGATGATATGACGCTACTTCAAAGGTGCGGGGTGGGGTGGTGGATCACTCGATAGATCGAGTATTAACAGGTTAAGTGGGTGCACTCCGAGTGCACCCACTAGGTGTAGTCCTCGAGACCGCCGTCGAGTGCTTGCACTGGCGGGGGTCTTAGAAGAGACAATATTCGTATGCTTGCGCACGTTATTTTTATAACATCTGCCACTCGACGGATCAAGAGTTAGCAGATCCAGTGGGGGCATGCTGAGTGCACCCACTGGGTGTAGTCCCTAAGATCGCCATCGAGTGCTTGCACTGGCGGGGGTCTCATAGTGACCGTCGAATGCTCAAACAGGGCAGACCTTGTCAAATGTTCTATGAACCAGTGGGGGCATGCTGAGTGCACCCAGTGGCTGTAGTCCTTGAGGCTACTATTGATCGGAGACGATGAACAGTTGTCTTAAAAACTTGTGCTCGGGACTTTTTGTCATACGCAGGGTACGCTTACCACTCGACATGTCAAGTGTACTCTTTTTTACCCGTACCACACCGAGGCTACCTTGTAGGTTTCACGGATATCATTTCATCAACCATCATATGACGCTACAAAGGAGCAGAGTGGGGTTGACGGGTCACTCGACGGATCGAGCGTTAGCAATTCCAGTGGGGGCACTCTGAGTACACCCATCGGGTGTAGTCTCCGAGACCGCCGTCGAGTGCTTGCATTGGAGGGGGTCTGATAGAGACACCTTGAACTCAGGGTTGTTACTGTACGCGGAGTACACGTGCCACTCAACCTGTCGGGGTGGACTTTTGCTGGAATTCTTCTTCTCTTGAACATAGGTTTCATGGACATCATTTCATCAACCATGATATGACGCTACTTCAGGGTAGTAGGGTGGGGCGGGGTTTGCCACCCAGCCAACTGTTTTTGACCTTCTGCACTCAGGAACACAGGTGTTTCTTGTCAATTGAATTTCTTTCTTTATTGATTTCAGAGAGCTTGCGAACTTGGCACGCAATACAAGGACCTTGAGGATGAAAGGAACCAGCTGTGAGTGGACTTGGAGGTCTCCAACAGCAGTTTGGAGCGAGTGTAGACTGAACTAAAAATTCTAGGAGGTAACTTCTGTCGACCCGATGCGTTCGTATCCTCATTGTCCATGCTTTGAACCAAGTGTTTACACTCGAACAGACGTACACGATGAAAATCGTCGACTCCAAGCGCGACTTAACAATGCTATTTCTTTAGATACCATGAAGAAGGCGCTGGAGGACAAGGACAAAGCGCTTGCTGATGTCCAATGGGTGGCTAGGGAGAAGACTGAAGCTGCTGAGTAGAAACTGGCCGCCTCCAAGAAGATAGAGGTGGAAAACTCCAAACAGAAGCAGGAGCAGGTGGAACTCGTCAAGAAAACTAAGCAACTGACCAAGAGAAGCAATGGCATGGAGAAGCATCTGGGGACTTCGCGAGCAAGATGTACATCATGATCGACGGTAACTATCCTTGTTGACTGAACTTCATACAACCCTTGACAACTGTATTTCATTGAACCTCCTCTCATTTCTTCTATCCAATAGAATTCTGCTAGGACATTGAGAAGGAAACTTAAGAAATTGAGCCAAATTTGGATCCCATCAAGTCACCTGTTGGTGACACAGTGGCAATGAACATGTTCTGACTAAACGTCAGGCTCCAAGGCGTTCAACCATATGTCCTCCGACTAAAAACTGTGATGGAGAAGATTGACAAAGAACTGTGGCCAGAAGACACCCTTCGGCTTGAACTTACATCCATGATGGCGTGCCTCAATGGCCTACCCAGTCGAGTGCAATCCTGGAAGAAATCTGCTGCCCGCCGCGGAGCCGATGTGGCTCTCTCCCTTGTAAGAGTCCATTGCAAGGAGGCAAGGGAGGAGAAATTGAAGGAGCTCCGAGTGATGAATATGGAGAAACTTCAGTTTGAATATTTCATGGAGACCTTCATTGATGCAGCCACAAGGATCACAGATGGAATCGACTTGGACACGTTCTTCGAGCCAGCCAGCCCATCGGGTGCTTGATAAACTTGATTCGTGAGAAAACTCTTTTTGTCTCGGTATGCCAAGTGGAAATGTATGGACCTAAAAAACTTCATTCGGGTCTTAAGCCTGAGCATGTTCGCTTGCATGTGAAACACTTATCCGCGACGAAGCTTCTCAATTTATCCGCATTTGATTTTCAATTGTTTGTTCGACCAAATTTGTTTTTTTACTTAGGCGAAAACTGGTTCGCAGCTAAGCATCCGAGTGTGAGGGTTGCTCGATACTTGGAATATTTTCGAACCTAGGTGAAGACTGATTCGCAGCTAGGTCATCGAGTGGATGGACTACTATCCACTCGGTAGGGTTCTTAACTTAGGCGAAAGATTGTTCGCAGCTAAGCTCCCGGGTGTGAGAATTGCTCAACACTCGGAGTAATTTTGAACTTAGGCGAAGACTGACTCACAGCTAAGTCACTGAGTGTATGGACTGCTATCCACTCAAAACGGTTTTTAACTTAGGCGAAAGCATGTTCGCAACTAAGCCCCTGAGCGTGAGGATTGCTCAACACTTGGAGTAATTTTGAACTTAGGCGAAGACTAACTCGCAGCTAAGTCACCGAGTGTATGGACTGCTATCCACTTGGCAAGGTTTTTAACTTAGGAGAAAGCATGTTCGCAGCAAAACCCCCAAGTGTGAGGATTGCTCAACACTCGGAGTGATTTTAAACTTAGGTGAAGACTGATTCGCACCTAAGTCGCCGAGTGAATGGACTGCTATCCACTTGGCAGGGTTTTTAACTTAGGCGAAAACATGTTCGCAGCAAAGCCCCCGAGTGTGAGGATTGCTCAACACTCGAAGTGATTTTGAACTTAGGCGAAGACTGATTCGCAGTTAAGTCATCGAGTTAATGGCCTGCTATCCACTCGGCAGGGTTTTTAACTTAGGTGAAAGCATGTTCGCACCTAAGCCCTCGAGTGTGAGGATTGCTCAGCACTCGGAGTGACCCCAAGCAAGAAATTACTTGATCGGAGTCGACAAAAAGACTGCAGAAGTCACACTCGCATACATGACATGCTTTGAAATATTTTATTACATCAAAACCATTCGGGTCCTAAGTATAGAAACTTCGGAGCACATCTGCGTTCCAGGCTTGCGGTTCGTCCATCTGCTTCTTGAGGTTGTACAAGTGATAAGATCTATTGTTCAACACCTTGGTAACAACGACGGGACCCTCCCATGCTGGAGCGAGCTTGTGGGGTCGTTGTTGATCCACTTGGAGCACCAAATCTCCCTCATGAAACGACTAGCTCTTAACATTTTTTTGCATGGAAAAACGTCGCAGATCTTGCTGATAAGCTATGGTCCAGACCAGTGCCATCTCCCGCTCATCTTCGAGTAGGTGAACGCCATCCAGTATTGCTTGTTCAGCTTCGGCTTCAAAATAAAGTTCCACTCGAGGAGAGTTGTGAAACAAATCACTCGGCAGGACAGCTTCGGCTCCATAGACTAGGAAAAAAGGAGTCCATCCAGTCGACCGGTTAGGCATTGTTCTTAGCCCCCATAAAATAGATGGAAACTCTGTCACCCAGGCTCCGGCGGCATGATCTAAGTCGCGCATGAGATGAGGCTTCAAACCTTGCGGGATGAGGCCGTTAGCTCGCTCAACTTGTCCATTGGTTCGAGGATGTGCAACAGAAGCATAATCCACCCGAGTGCCTTGGGAGGTGCAGAAGTATCTGAATTCTTCCGAGTCAAAGTTTGTGCCATTATCTGCGATGATGCTGTGGGGAACGCCGTATCGGAAAATTATTTCCCTCATGAATGTGACCGATGTACGAGAGTTCAATTTCTTTATCGGCTTGGACTCAATCAACTTTGTAAATTTGTGGACTGCAATGAGCAAATGAGTGAATCCTCTCTTTCCAGTCCGAAAGGGACCAACCATGTCTAGGACCCAGACAACAAACGGCCAGACAAGGGGGATTGTCTTCAGGGCGGACGCCGACTTGTGGGATAAGTTTACATAGAACTGGCACCCCTCACAATGATCGACAATGTCTTTGGCCATCTCATTGGGCCATGGCCAGAAGACCAGCTCGGTATGCTCGAGTGATGATTATCTGTGAGGACGCATGATGGCCGCAAGTTCCCAACTGGGTTTCATCCAGAATCACTCGACCTTCTTCAGGGGAAATGCAACGCTGTGTTATGCCAGTCACGCTCTCTCTGAACAGTTGATCCCCTATCACAGTAAAAGCTTTCGACCTGCACACAATCTGTCGTGCTTCTATATCATATTTAGGGAGTTCTTGTATAAGGATATATTCAATATAGGATACCATCCAATCGGGAATGACAACCAGAATCTCCATGACTAAATCAATAACTGCAGGGACATCGACTTCAGTCGGATCGGTGGGACTCATCACTTGTGGGGGCTCTTCGGTGAAAGGATCTTCCTGTACTGAAGGAGTATGGAGATGTTCTAGCAACACACTTCTAGGGACAGGTCGTCGAGTGGATCCAATCTTTGCCAGCTCATCAGCTGCTTCATTCTTCACTCAGGGAACATGATGAAGTTCCACACCTTCAAATTTCTTCTCCACCTTTCTAACAGCACTGTAGTATCCAGTCATAGCAAGGTTTTGAACGTCCCACTCCTTCATCACTTGATTGACCACCAAATATGGATTGCCATAAACCAAGAGAGATAGCCATGCGCAACCCATATAAAAGTGCTTCATATTCTGCTTCATTGTTGGAGGAATCGAAGTGAATTTGCAAGACATAACTGAGTTTGTCGCCCTTCGGAGATACTAAGACAACCCCAGCACCAGACCCGTTCAACATTTTAGAACCATCACAGAACATGGTCCAATGTGCCAAGTGAACCTGTATTGGCTGCTGCTGTTCAATCCACTCAACCATAAAATCTACAAGTGCCTGAGATTTGATCGCTTTGTTGGCTTCAAACTTGATGTCAAAGTATAGGAGCTCGATTGCTCACTTAGCCACTCAACCAGTTGCTTCTTGAGTGTTGAGAATCTCGAACAATAGAGCATCACTAATGACTGAAATCGAGTGGTCTTGAAAATATTCTGCCACCTTCTTTGCTAACAGATAAATGCCATAAACCAGCTTCTGGTAGTGAGGATATCTTTGCTTCGAAGGAGTCAATACTTCAGACACATAATAGACTGGGCATTGGACTTTGTAAGCCTTGCCCTCCTCTTCCCTCTCGTCGGTTAACACTATACCGACAACCTGATTAGTGGTCGCGATGTACATGAGCAATGGCTCTTTGCTGCGAGGAGCAGCAAGCACCGGCTGGGTGGATAGCAGGGTTTTGAGCTCGACAAACGCTGCTTTGGCCTCTGGAGTCCACTCGAATGTATCTGACTTCTTCATCAGTCAGTACAAAGGCAATGCCTTCTCACCGAGACGAGAAATGAATCGAGTCAATGTTGCCAAGCAACCTGTGAGCTTCTGAACATCGTGCACTCGCACGGGAGTCTTCATTCGGGTAATGGCGATGGTTTACTCGGGGTTGACGTCGATCCCTCGTTCGGAAACGAGATAACCAAGTAACTTGCCGCCAGGGACACGAAAAGTACCCTTTGCCGAATTCAGCTTTATGTCATACCTTCTCAGATTAGGGAAAGAGTCAGCCAGTAGGTCAGAACCTTTGCGGGACTTGACAACGATATCATCCATATATGCCTGGACATTCCGAGGGATCTGGTCGAGTAAACAATTCTGAATCATGCGCATGAAAGTAGCGCCGACATTTTTCAAAACGAATGGCATGGTGATGTAGCAAAAACATCTGAATGGGGTGATGAAGTATGTTTTTCTTTCATCTGGGCCAAACAGGCGGATATGATGGTACCCAGAGTAAGCATCTAGAAACGATAAATGCTCGCACCCCTCAGTCGAGTCAGCAATCTGATCTACGTGAGGGAGCCGGAAATGATCCTTCGGGCAGGCCTGATGTATATGCTTGAAGTCAATATACATGTGTAGTGACTTGTACTTCTTGGGAACCATGACAACATTCGAGATCCACTCGGAGTGGAAAATCTCCTAAAGGAAATTGGCTTGCAAGAGACGAGCCACCTCTTCACCGATTGCTTTACGCTTCTCTGCCGCTGATCGATGCAAATGCTCCTTTATGGGCTTGGCCTTGGGATCAACCCTCAGTCGATGCTTAGCTAGCTCCCTGGGAACCCCCGGCATGTCAGGAGGCTTCCATGCGAAGATATCCCAGTTCTCACGGAGGAACTGGATGAGCTCGGCTTCCTATTTGTTGTCAAGTGTTGATGATATGTTGGTCGGAGCGGTAGTTGAATCTGTTGGGTGAATGTGCACTTTCTCCACTTCCCCTGCCGACTGAAATGCCGACTCGGAAGCAGGCTTCTTAGCACGCAGCAAATCAGCATGGTCAACACTCTTCTTGTATTCTTCCAGCTCAACCATTGCCATCTAGTAATCGGAGATCTTGGAGCCTTGCTGGAGGCACTCTTCAGCCCATTGTCGATTGCCAGTGACCGTGATCACACCCTTAGGACCTGGCATCTTCAACTTGAGATACACGTAACATGGACGGGCCATGAAACGAGCATACGCGGGCCGACCTAGAATGGAGTGATAAGCACTCTGGAAATTCACGACTTCAAACGACAACTTTTTCTTTAAAATTTTTTTATCTCTTCCGAATGTCACATCCAATGCAATTTAGCCGAGTGACTTGGCCTTCTTCCTTGGGATGACTCCGTGGAATTGCATGTTGCTCTCACTGAGTCGAGACATCAGAATGCCCATCCCTTTAAGGGTATCTATGTAAAGAATGTTCAGGCCGCTACCACCGTCCATGAGGACCTTACGGAGTAGAGTGCCTCCCACAACCGGATCAACCACCAAATCCTGTCGACCGGGGGTGGCCACGTGAGCGGGATGATCTGACTGATCAAATGTGATGGCAGTCTGAGACCACTTGAGGTAGGTGGGGGTGGTAGGAACGGCCATGTTGGCCTCCATGTTGATGACCATCAATAGACTCTTGCTTTCGACATCAGCAAAAATCATCAATGTAGCGTTGACATCGAGGAACGTTTCTTTATCTTCATCATCTTTCTCAGGAGTTTTCTCACTCGATGGAGTCTCTTTGAACTACTGAATGAGCAGTTGACACTATCGAGTGGTATGGTCGGGCAATATCAAGTTTCCTTCGTCATCTTTCCTCATGTGAATTGCACATGGTAGATCCAAGACATCAGTCCCCGACTGATTCTTTCCTTTCTTGGGGGCAAACTGTTCTTTGCCCTTCCCCGTATTATTTCCTTGGGACGCCAGAGCGGCCGCCTCTGCCTGAACAGGGCCTTCAACCTTCTGCTTCTGGTTCCGACTGCGATGGCCGTCGGCCTCATTGTGGACTGCCTTTCCTTTTCCATTGCGAAGCCGGTCTTCCTCTTCGCCATTGGCATACCGAATGGCTATTTCCATCATCTTACTCAGCGAGATGTCGCCTGTTCGACCAAACTTCAAGTAAAGCTCTTTGTACTTCACCCCAGCCTTGAAAGCACAAACAGCCTGATGCTTAGAGACATTTTCCACTATATGATGCAGAGTGGACCAACGCTGAATGTAATCTCTCAAGGTTTCATTGGGCTTCTAAACACAATGCCGCAAGTTGACCAGCCCAACAGGACGCTTACAAGTGCCTTCGAAGGTTTTGACGAACACTCGGGCGAGATCCTCCTAGCAGTATATGCTCGATGGAGCCAAGCGATTCAGCCATGCACGAGCTGAACCATCCAACATCAACGATAAATGTTTCATCGCGACATTATCATTGCCACCACCAATCTGAACTGCCACTTGGTAGTCGTCCAACCAAGTCTCTGGCTTCAACTCGCTAGAAAACTTCCTGATCCATGCCGCCAACCTAAAGTTGGGGGGAATCTCTACAGAACGAATGGCCCTGCTAAAGCACATGGGGCCAGATATTACAGCCGTGCTACCACTCGGAAAATCTTTGTCCAGACCATCTTTTTGGGCTCCGCCTCTGTCGATCCGCCTGTGAGTGAGGAGATCACGAGCATCAAACCCTGCATTTCGCTCGTCACCGAACGAGTGCCTTTCGTCCTGGTGCCGGGGCATGTGCGGACCACCCTGTGGAGGAGTCGGCACTCGATAGTGGTCATCACGGTGAAACTGATCTCTAAGCTGATCTTCACGAAAACCTCCGCCCCTTTGGCGCAAGGGGCGACCCAGGGCTATGTGCTGACTGAACTGTTTCTTCCTTGGGTGAGTTACTGTGATTCCTATTGCGCGACTGCGAAACAACAGAATTATGACGCTGCACTGCATCTAGCAAGGCTCTAATCTGCATCAACCCTCTACCAGCCTCTGACCGTGACGGCTGAATAGAATGTGCTATCCTAGCAGCAGTTGAAACGTTTAACACAGGAGTACAATATACCTCAACATTGTTGTGAGATCTAGTTAGAAAAAACTTTCGTTGACTGGAAACTGGTGGACACTGATGAGCGCGCTCATTGAGTTCTCTTTGAAGCTCTTCAAGCCGTATGCGTGTGCCCTCCAAAGGCCTGGGCCTCGAAGGTCATACTGATGATGGGAGTATGAAGGACTTACCCATCACAACGCGACTGTTCACTCGACGGTCTGCCAACTTCTCGCCTGCCGTGACCAAAGCCTGACAGCAGGCTTTGATGAGAACCAGCCATTAGGACCTCCACAGTAGGATCGCAGCTTTCGCACTCGGAAGGAACGTCAGACTGATCAGAGTCTGACTCAAACACGCCATGAAGGGACTCGGCGGGCTCGATCGCTGCAATCTATGGAGAAGAAATTTGGCGAGCCGCTGCATGCCTGACCCACCGCTAAAGTTGTGAGCGACTACATCGCTTGTGAGGACGAACAGCGGGCAAAGCCGATGAATATGGAGTCGACTGCTGCTGCAGCAACACGCCACAGGAACTCACGCGGAAGTGCAAAGCCCCACGGACTGATAGCACCTTGATGTCGAGAGGCACTTCCTGCAGCCATGCCCAATCATCGGCGATGAAGGTGAGTGCTCCGAAACGGATCTCGTGGCCTAGAGCGAAAACACCGCAGGAAGACACGATGAAGGGTGAAAAACGCAACCTTGCTGGAAGTCGCTTAGACGCCTGCCCCATGGCGGGTGCCAATTGTCGTGGGAACAAGCTTGATAGTAGAAGGTAGGGTACGAAAGGAGAGGGCAGAGTCCTGGCCATGACGAGGATGTACACACAGATGTATGAGTTCAGGCCCCTCTCGTGGAGGTAACAACCCTATGTCCTAGTGCTCTGGAGCTTTGTCGTGTGGAGAATAGAGATTACAATGATTGCGAACCCTTGTGCCAGAGGGGAGGGGCGGCTTATATAGAGTTCGCTGCCCTCATAATTGCCAGACATCTGAGAGTCTGATCATGGGTATAAATACTAATGTTACTGGTAACGTACTCATAATTGCTATTAATGATGATTGGCCTAAGGACCGCCTGTTAGTTTCTTAGGGACGGCTTCTGGTCTTCTGTTGTCGACTTGAAGCGGTGCCATTGAGTGGAGGAAGGAGCTGCCAAATGGATTGGATGTCGAGTGACTTGAACTCCATGGATAATCCAGTCAGAATCTCTCTTGTGGTCCTTATGTTTTCCAAAACAGTGTCCTAGGGTAGGGCATGTAGGTCAGGCCTAGGACCCTACCCTAGTTACATATCCTCGTCACAACCCCTTTATAGCGTTGGGGGCAAGAGTTTGATTGTTTGTGTAGGTGCAACCATTGGTGACTTGCTTGTTCCTCCTACTGGATTGATACCTTATTTCTCAACAACTGAGGGAAATACTTATCTACTTCGCTGCATCACCCTTTCCTCTTGAAGGGAAAAGCAACACACACTCAAGAGGTAGCAACAAGTCCGTGTTCCGCCACGATCTCATGTGGAGCCCTTTTCCGGTGCCGTGTCAGAGGCAAGATCAATCATGGAGGGCCTTTTCATCATTGGTGCTGCTTCCATGGTGATGTGTGAGTAGTCCATCAAATACCTATGGGTCCATAACTAGTACCTAGATGGCTTCTTGTCTATCTTCGATCTTCGATACAAAGTTCGTCGCGATCTTCACGGTGATATATTCGATGTAATATTCTTTTGCGATATGTTTGTTGGGATCCAAAAAATTACGGGTTTGTGTTCAGATTATTTTGGCAAAAGATTTGAATCATCTCTCAATACTTATTTGATTCTTATTTGCAGGATCATCATAGCTTCATAAATCTCTCTGATCTATCGGTTTGGTTTGTCCAACTAGATTGGTTTATCTTCAGTGAGACGGGTGCATTGTAGTGGGTTCAATCTTGCGGTGCTCTATATCGAAGTGAAAAAGTAGGGGACACGACACGTATTTGTATTGCTTCCACTAAGGATAAAACTATGGGGTTCATTCATATTAATTGAGTTTACTTTGTCTACATCATGTCATCGTTCTCCAAGCCTGACTCTGTTTGCATGAACTTAATACCTAGAGAGGTAAGCATAGAAGCGCTCACGAAGTGGAGTAATAGTAGTAGATGCAGGCATGAGTTGGTCTACTTGTTAGTGGACGCGATGCCTATATACACATGATCATTGCCGTGAATAATGGCATAACTATGGAAGTTGCATGACAATATATCTCGAAATGGCTATCGAAATGCCATAATAGGTACGCATGGTGGTTGTTTTGAGGAAGGATGTAGTGAGGCTCACGTGTGAGAGTGTACCATCTCATGGGGTTTAGACGCGCTGGTGAAGTTTGCATCATGTCTTGAGGTGAGAGTGGGCAATGCACGGTACCTCAAGAGGCAAGCAAAATATGGATACGTGGAAGTGCTTATAAACCAAAAAATCACATTAAACATAAAGAACTAAAGTAATTGTTGCAAAAAATGTTAGTGTCCCTCTAAGCAAAGCATAACTTGCATGCCCCTAGGGAGAAGGTTGGTAGGAGTCAACCCCCCCCCCCCCCCGATTCAAACACACAAAGGACTATTGATGTCTACTACACAACTTTATTCGTGTACACTTTGTCGGGCCTCCAAGCGTAGAGTTTTGTAGGACAGTAGCAATTTTACCTCAAGTGGATGACCTAAGGCTTATCAATCCATGGAGGTGTAGGATGAATATGGTCTCTCTCAAACAATCCTGCAATCAACTACAAGAAATCTCTTGTGTCTCCAACACACCCAATACAATGGTAAATTGTATAGGTGCACTAGTTCGGTGAAGAGATAGTGATACAAGTGCAATATGGATGGTAGATATAGGGTTTTATAATCTGAAAATATAAAAACATCAAGGTAACAAGTGGCAAACAACAAGCAAAACATTGTATAAATGCTTGGAAATATGTCCTAGGGTTCATACTTTCACTAGTGCAATCTCTCAAAAATGCTAACATATTTGAATCATATAATCATCCCTCAGCGTGCAACAAAGAATCACTCCAAAGTTCCCATCTAGCAGAGAAATAAGATGAATTTGGTGTAGGTAGTAGAACCACCTTAAACTTATTCTTTTCGATCTATCTTTTGGGCTATTCCTATAAGTGTCATAAACAACCCTAGAGTTCATACTGGAATAACACCTATGATACACGTCAATCAACCTTAATGTCACCTAGATACTCCATTTTCACATCAAGTATCTATTGGTTAATTATTCGACCTGGATCAAACAATTTCAGATCACCACATTCAATCCAACATAAAGAACTTCAAAGAGTACCCCGAGATTTCTATCGGAGAATGTGGTATGAAAACATGCAATCAACCCCTATGCATAGATCCCCAAGGTTACCGGAATCCGCAAGTTAGTGCCATAACATATATCAAGTAATCAATATAATATCCCATTGTCACTATGGATATCCACATGTAAGACATACATAAAGTGTTCTCAAACCAAAATATTCAATCCAACATAACGATATCTCAAAGGGAAAGATTCAATTCATCATAACAAGATAGCAAGGGAAGAAAACAATATGATCCAACTATATTATCAATTCCTGTGGTACATCAAGATCATGGAATCTCAAGAACATGAGAGAGAGGGAGATTAAACGCATAGCTGCTAGTACACACTCTTAGTCCCGAGGGTGAACTACTCCCTCCTTGTCATGGACTCCGCCGGGATGATGAAGATGGCCATCAAAGCTTGTCGTGGTTTTGTCATGACAGTTGACCTGTTGAAAGGACTTAAGTGTCCGTCCATCGCTATGGTGAATAGCTCGAAGCGGTTCAACCCCTCCCGAAAGAGGTAAAAGCCTACGTCCTACTTGGTGTAGTATTGATTGGGTATCGATTACATGGGAAAGGATTCGCTTAACCTAGCTCTCGATGGATTGTTTTCGTACCCTAAGCCGCTGCAGAGACTCGCCTTTATATAGGTAAGTCGAGGCCCTAGGCTTACAAGAGTCCAGATTGGGTTATACTCTGTAACCAGCTTTATCTCTAAGTCACCTTGCCTTATACGGCAAGCCATCTCCGGGCGGCTTACGCCTCTAGGTCACTTGTCGTCTTCTAGCTCTGGGCCTCCGTCCATCCCACCTTGCAACCCGCCTCTAGGCTTGTCTCAATCTCAAGGCCAGTTTAAGGCCTTGCTGATGAGCCACCAACCTCTTGACCCGTCCCCTTTCTAGGCTGGTCATACCGCGGGGTCATATCCCCAACATTAGGCCCCAGATTGACTTGAACTTGTTCATGTCAATCTTCAAGTCTTTTGGTTGCAAGTCTCAGGCCTCCTTTACCTGCTTAATCGAAAGTAAATCTTCATGAACCACCATGTTAAAATGGATGATGCCAGCTCTGATAAATCCAGAAAATCATTATGATGTCACAACGGATCTTTCACATTAACTGATCAATCCGAAAATCAAGGCATTTTCTCGGTCAATCATTATCATGTAGCCTCGATTCTCGCGTTGGATTGTTGTTGTTTCCACTTCTCCTCCCATAAATAGGCACAGGGGGACCCATTCCTTTCACTTTCCCTACCGCTGTTCCTTCTTCTTCCTGCAAACACCTCGCGCGATCGAAGCTCCGCCGCTTTCGCCGCACCGCGTCGTCTTCGTCATCGAGGCCGCTGCATCAACCTGTTCGTGACTAGAGCTAGCCGGCGCATGTCGACGCACCTTTCATCCTCCCAGGTTCCGTCTTTTGGCTTTCTTAGACCCCCATTATGTGATCGGAGTTCCTTAGAGTTCATCGCGTTCATCGGAGTTTCATGCCATTGCCCGAAACAAGCATCATCTTTTTGCTTAGAAATACTTAGTAAAACTGAGCGGTGCCTTGTTTACCACACATTTTCCAATTGGATCAGATTGATTCCCCCCAAATCCGCACATTGCTTGCTAGTTCTTTCCATTGCTATTTTTAGGTTTAACAGTTCATCTCCTTTTCTCTTCATTCGTAGATTCGTAGTTGTAGCTGCAACTTGTGAAACTTTTTCGCCCACACATAGCAATATTTTCAGTATTCACTGCCTTATTGACCAACCATCACGCTGCCAGCTCACTCTGGCAAAATATAACCTGCTTCATACCTATAGTTGACGGCGGCTCATAATTTATCAACTATCCACCGAATAGTGTTACTTCCTTAGAACCATAATTGACTTCGCCATATAATGCTTTTAACCTATCGCAATTTTATGCCTTTCCACAACTTTTAACCCGCCGCCATGACTAAGGCCGCCTCTTCATGCGATTGGGTAGGCTCTAGGGTTACCGAGGAACTACTCAACGATTTCATAGTTATGGGGTTTTTGCCGGCTCAAGAAGACATCCATTGGCGGGCTGCTGGTCCCGAGATCACTCCCGAATGCAAGGAAGGGGAGGTAGTTGTATTTATAGATCATCTCCTCTGTGGCTTCTCACCGCCTCGGCCAAAGTTTTTCTGGGATGCTTTGTACTTTTATAAACTCCACCCTCAAGACACTGGCCCCAATTCTATCACCAATCTGTGACAATTTAAAATTTTATGTGCAGTTTACCTGCAAGAAGAGCCCACCATTGATCTTTTCCAAGATTTCTTTTACAACAACCGTCAGACAGAAATCCCTGACGGGACAAAGTCTCAAGCTTGGAGGTGTTTCCATCCAAAGGCGGATACATGTATCTTTTCCCTCTGTCGTTCTGCCTAGCCATCCCAATGATTGGAATCACACTTGGTTTTATTGCACAGATACAGCCCGGCTGACAAGAACCCATTGTCAGGTTACCGTCCCTAGCGGCTTTGCACCACCACCGAACTTCCAAACCGGTTATCAGCGTCAAAAACCACTCAATATGCTTCTACATTTTCAAAGATTAGGGCCTTATTGGCTATTGGGTTAACTGGCATTGAATTATCCCGCTGCTGGGTCACTTGGAGAATTTTGCCGTTGAGCGAACGCAACAGCTTAATGTGTCAGTACACCCGTGAGGTGGATGACCCTCTGCGCTTCAACCAGACGCCCTTGATAGACAAATACCTCAATTTAATTGTCAAATCACTGCTTAGGGAACTTCAGGAGGCTTGCAACAAGATCGGGTTCAATCCCTTCTATGTTCATAACCCGGCTCCAGAGGAAGAAAATCTTTGAACAAACAACTTTTTTCATCCAAATTTTGTTCTTCATATTATTTTCTAATCTTTGTGCCACTGTATGTAGGCCAACTCTCCCTTCTGGAAGAAAAGACTAAGCGTAGCTTCCAAGAAGAAAGCCAAAGTGATTAAGACCCGTGCTCTGGGTCGTCCAAAGGAACCATCAGCCCAAGATCTGCTTGAATTAGATGACTTAGAGGTAGAACTTGACTCCCTTGGCCTTCTTTTTATGCAACTTATTGATGCTGACTCCTCTCAGGATGAAATAGAGACACTTCACGTTGGCGCCAGAGAGGTAACTTACATCTCCTCCAACTCAGAACCCTTGCCAAGAGAAAAAACACGTGGGTCATTCAGAAAGTATTAATTTCACATCCTCTTGCTCACTTGGACCCAACTTTGTTTTTGAAAAAGCAACAACACGAGTCTCAACACTCTGGCCCTGAGATCTTGTGGCTGGTTTATCCAACACTCCGGCTCCCCGAAAACGTCGTGTCGAGGTGCCTACTGACCCAACTTTATTTCTTTCCCGCACTAGTCTTATGAAAACTCTTTAACTCTTTCCAAATCAACTTATCAGGGGACACCTCCGTCTTCTGGTGACTCTACCGACACCTAGCTACCTGCCTTTATTGTTAAACCTGGGTAAAGAGTTTACCTTTGTTGATGTCAAACCACTTGTTTATCATGTGTTTATAAACTTGTCTATTCTTGTTACAGGGCTAAAGCAAAGACTAGCAAGAAACACAGAGTTATCAGCTCTCCCAAAATCCCCAAGGTCTCTGCGCCGGATAAAGAGGCGCCGAAACTTCTTGAAGCCCCTGTCCAAAGTTCTAACGACACTGCTACCCAACAGGGTAATCCACCTCTACAGGCTGATGAAATTCTTTTAGAAGCGATGGACATGGATGCTGACCCGGTCTGCCAGCGTGATCCATCTATTCCAATTATCTTACCACCAATTGAGGAACTCCCTTCTGAGAATAGCACCAATGATGTTGTCATCACAAAAATAGTTTATAAGACCCCAGGTGCCTCCAACACACCATGGAATTCAAAGGAAGAGCCGCCTTCACTGGAGGAAGGCAAGTTAAAGCTAGATTTGCAGGACAATGCTGCATTCAGTGCCAATGAGCTGCACGCGGATTATCTGAACTGCCTTCATACCAGCCGCAACATGAAGCCGACTTAGTAAGCATGATGAAGAAGAAATATGAGGTGCGAATTTAACCCCCTTCCGTCTTATAAATACATACCGATGTATCCCCCAAGGGCCGACTTATTCTTGAAAAGGATAAGTCGGGTCTTTCACTTTACCACTTCGAAAAAAATGTGCTCGTAGCCCCCAGGAGCCAGCTTAACTTTGTAAAAGATGAGTCAAGTCTTATAATTTAGCACTTCACACAAAATGCACTCGTACACCCCAAGGGCCGGCTTAACTTTGTAGAAGATGAGTCGGGTCATAATATGAATTGAAAATGGTCTGTATTATCCCCCAAGTGCCGAGTGGATTTCTTGTAATGTTCTTAGGACTTTGAATAAAACAACTTTATTTGACTACTGATTCCCATCCGTACTCTTCAATCCTTTTACAGGAAGCATTAAACTTGAAAGAGTCGCATCTTATCGACTTAAAAAAGTGTAGAAACGTTGGAAGCTAGGAGCAACAAGGCTGAGTCAAAACTGAAGTGTGCCTTGGAAGAAATAGAGAAGATAAAGAGCAATTTCACAGCAGAAAAATCCACTCTTGATCCGAAAAGAGTGCCTTACTGAAGCGTGCAGAGGACGCTGGGAAAAATCTTGAGCTGGCCACTAAAGAGCTTGCCGGCTTAAAACAAAAAATATCCCAGATGACAGCCGCCATGTTCGGTAAGTGCACCAACTTGATCTATATTTGAAATAACTCATGATTGAAAGAGATGGCGGCTTATACCGTATGGCAACTTAAAGATCCTTTGCTAATTTATGCTCTAGATTGTGTAACAGGTGCCAGGAGTGCCAACTTTGGCCAAGACATGCTGGTGGAGCTAAAAGTTTTTATGCCTTTACAGAGAAGCTATATGCTAGGAGTTTGTGGATGCTTGTAGTGATATCCATTGGCAAAAAACCTCCGCCGCTCATTAAGGACGTGTTGGAGCTCTTATCAACTGTCCCCTCACAGATAGAGGAGATAAAATTGTCAGCTGCCCACTCAGGGGCCCTTACTGCCTTGAGTTGGGCCAAAGCATGGCAATCCGAGATAGACCCGACAGATCTGGCTAGCGGGTATCCAAAATATAACAACGATGGAACCAACTTCAGCAAAGCCGACTTTACCAGATGCGTTAAGGATATGAGGCCTTTAGCATGCAAGCTTGCACAAGAAGAGAATCTGGAGAAGTACGAGACGGCTCATGATGACAACAACGTTCGCATAAAGGCGCCTTTGCATGAAGTTATAGAGTTAACTCCTCACATGAGTAAGCACTACTTTGCCTTTAACATTGATACTTCTCTTATTTTTAACGATGAAACCACCTTCGAGGCGTTAACTGGCATCCAATGGACTTCGGATAATCTACAGATGGCAGATGAAGAAGAGCCGGCACAGGATGATACAACTCCCTCCACTTCTCAGCGCCAGGGCGATATTGCTTCTACTGATCGTAACCCGGATGGTACCGTGGCCGGCTTAGAGTGATCTAACACCGAAAAAAACTAAGCCAGAAATTTGAAGGGCCCATATGTGGCCTTGTAATAGCGTAGCTTTTGACCAATTGTGACTTTTACCATGCCTTCATGCATGCTTGATCCATTTATGTTCCGGCGGCTTAACCGTTGTAATCTTTATCAATCATGTGTATGTTTGATGTGATCGTATATGTTGATGTTGTTGGCGGGTTATGATAGCTGCAAACTTGATCAATGAATGATACTCAGTCGGATCGATTGTCATCCAAGAACTTAGAATAGCCTTAGGAAAAATCCCTATAAAACAACAAACAAAAAGTATAGACATGCATATGTTCTTTTGCTGTAAGGCAGCTTTGAAGGCACAACAAAAAGAGATCAACTCTTATTTATAATTTTGAAAAAACTCAATAGTTGTTGCTTCAAAGAGGCTAGGCGTGAACGCCTACAATCCCGTAAGCGAGCTCTCACGTGACACAAATTAGTCATTTTAACCTTAACGAGTTCATGGTCTTAAAGAAGATTGGCTGTTAAGAGTATGAACGGGCCACATAGCGGAGAGACTTGTCATTGTTTTCTCACGATAGATGCCATGGGTAGGCTTATAGAAGGTGGTTGGGGCCGGAGGACACCGATGGACTCCGGGTGCGAGATTAGGCACAAGCGGTGGAGACACACGATGTACCCAGGTTCAGGGCCCTCCATGGGAGGTAAGACCCCTAGTCTTACTTGGTCCAGTTGATGGATGGGTATGTTTACAAGGTTGCTCCTAGAGCTGTCGTCTAGAGGAGGAAGAGGGGCAGCCAGCTCGCCTTCCTCTGTTACGAGGGTGAATGTGTGGGAAGTGTCCCGTGGGTGTGTGTGAGAGAGAGACTCGTCGTCCCCGTTGCATGGTGGCTCGGGGGGTTTTATAGGCCACCCCTCGGTTACAATACTCTTAAGGTACAGAATGGGGGACCCGGCTCGCAGCCTCTCCGGCTGGCCAGGGGGTCCCGCCTCTCAAACCGTCTCGTCGCCCGTAGGGTCCACCGGATGCATGGTCCCATCGCCCGCTGGGGCCTGCCAGCCGGCTCTGCGATTGGCCCGTGCCCACCTACTACGGCACGGACCACCCTGGCGGCGGTGTTTTGCGCCAGCCGGCCGAAGTCTCTGGTACAGCTGACAACACTGTAGCCACACCAGAGCAGGTAATCGAGAGGGCGGAGGCATGCCAACACTGTTGCCCCGCCCGGTCGCGGTCGACCAAGGTCGGCGGTATGACCGACCAACCTGTAGCCATGCGCACCCGCGCGTCACTGGTCATTGTGGCTACATTGGCGCCCATCATGGGGGTCCCATCTTGTTGCCGTACCCGTGTGCAGAGGGATGGGACGGGAGCTTGTCCACCCCAAGGGTCAATGGAGGAGGCGGCCCGAAGGCAGTCGACCGCTCCCAGCCGGCCAGGGGCCGAGCCAGCCCCTCGGACAGCCATCCTCGAACTAGCCGGGAACGTGCCTGCCACACGCACGCCAGCCGGACGGGAAGCAGCTGGCCACGTATTTTTTCTTGAAGCGGGCGAGAGAACCCTGTTGCTTTGGCCTACACAGGGGTAATAACCCTGTCAAGACTACAACAGACGAGTGAGTTTATCCTAGCTCTCTATAAGTTGGCTCTCATGACGTAAACCGTCGTTTTAACTTTGACAAGTTCTGGGTTGATGGGGTTATTAGCCCCAGGTAGGCCAAAGCAACGGGGTCTCCCCCTTTCACTTCGAAGAAAAACTACGAGGCCGGCTGGAGGACGACCAGCACAAGCCGGTGTCGGCTGGCGCCCCAGACGGTTGCTCGAGGAGCCGGCTGGACCATCGGCCGACTGGGCATGCCCAACTACCTCCGGGCCGGCTCTTCCGTTGAGCTTGGGACGGACATGCGACGTCCCGTCCCTCTGTATGGGGGTATGACAATTCGACACGACTGACACAACGGGCGGCCTTGTGGCTGCAATCCGACCGTCCCGGCCACTAACCTCGACGAGCGCGACCGGACGTGGGAACAGTGCCAACACGCCCTCGCCACTTGATTACCTGCCTTGGCGTGGCTACAGTGCAGCCGGCCGTACCGACGACTTTGGCTGGCCGGCGCTAGGCAACACCAACCCGACGGCCCGTGTCGCGGCAAGTGAGCAAGGGCCAATCATCGGGCCGGCTGGCGGGCCCCAACAGGAGATGGGACAGCTCAGCCGGTGGCCCCTACAAGCGACGAGACGGCACGAGAGGCGGGACCCTCTGGCCAGCCGGAGAGACTGCCAGCCGGGTCCCCCCACCTTTGTAATTAGAACATATTATAAGAGCTAGGGTGTTGGCCTATAAAACCCCTCGAACCCCCCACGCAATGGGGCCGGACGATCAAACACTCTCTACACACACACAACCTCTTCTAGCAGCGGGGGAAGAGGAGCCGGCTGCCCCTTCTTCCTCCTCTAGACATAGCTCTAGGAGCACCTTTGTATCTATACCCATCCATCCAACTAAACCAAGTAGGACTAGGGGTATTACCTCCCACGGAGGGCCCTGAACCTGGGTACATCGTTTGTCATCACCGCTTGTGCCCGATCTTGCACCCGGAGCCTGTTGGCATCCTTCGGCCCTAACCACCTATGATAAGCCACCCTATGGCATCTATCGTGAGAAAATGACGATAGTTGGCATCCATCGTGGGGCCGTACGCGGTGCTGGCCGGATTCATGCTTCGGGCGGGACCCCTTGCCATTCCCCACTGTTGCCGCTCATCCCGGCAAAATCGTGGGGGGCTCATGGGGCTTGCTTCGGCACGCCCTGTGGGCAACTCTGTCGGCCTCACGGCCATCATCGATGTGCTCACCGAGCGCTTCGGTAGGCTCAGCCTCGCCAAGACTCCGGCCGCTGACGAGTACCCCGCGCAGGTGCTCGTCTGCGCCAGTCCGCCCATGGTTGTGGATGCACTCACTGTGACTCAGTCCAGCGGCCCTCACGGTCACGTGGGAGTGATGGCCAGCACTTCCTCCACCGCTTCTGGATGGGTGCGGGTTGCGGCTAGCACTACCACTGCCCGCATCGGCACATCCGACACGCTCGGCGCGGCCCTCCGGGGCTTGAGCACTCCGATCGCCCCGACGGCAAACCCCAAGACCGCCGTGGCCGATCTCGAGGCAGTTCGTCGCGTCCTGTTCAAGCACGCCACCGCCCCCATGGCCTCGCGGCGCCGCATGGAGGCGGCCCAGCGGGAGTACGCTTGTGCCTATGGACTCACCCCGGTTGGCACTGAGCCCAGACGACATAGGGCTGTGCGTGCCCGCGGTCGCGTGGTCGCTGAAATCCTCGGTGATAAGATGCCCGTCTATGACACCCCCACAGCCAACCTACGGGCTCTCAAGGTGGCCTAGAAGGAATTGGCTACCTTGGAGGGCGAAGAGCGTGCCGCCCACGAGCGCCACATCAAGGAGCTCATCGATGATGCTAATGCGCAGCAGCATCTGCACGCAACGGGCGGCGCTGCCGCTAAAGGCCCCCGGCCCGAGCGCGAGGGCACGGGAACTGCCGGTCGCTAGGCGGTCCAGTACTCCTACTCCCCTCGCGTTTCCGGCCACTGAGTCGGAGGAAACAACCCCCGGCCCTCTCAGACGCTACGGAGCGAGCAGCCGGCTCTCAGCAGCTGGCACACCAACGATCCGCCTCGGAGCGGCCGCCACCACGAAGCACCGGCATCCGACAGCGGGTGCAGCCATGGGCAAACGCCGCCCCCGCGACGCAAGTCGGGCCAGTCGGTGCCACCCACCGTTCGTCTTGAGCTCTCGGCTCGGCTTGGACCATGCGTCCCCTCGCAGCGAGAATGACGCCCACAACCACCTCGACAGACTCGCGCAATCCGCCCTCCTCGAGGAGGAGGGCTCGATTGGTCCGGCTTGCTTTAGCCCCCGTATCCCCCCGAGCCGTTCCCGACCGGCTTCACGCTCCCTAGGGACACCCCAAAATACAATGGGGCTGCCAAGCCCGAGGACTGGCTGATCAACTACACCACCGCGGTTGGCATCGCCACTGGGAATAAGCGCGTAGCCGTTCGCTACGCCCCCCCCCCCCCCATGTTGATCGGCTCGGTCCGCACCTGGCTCAACACCCTAGCGGCCGACAGCATTAACAGCTGGACGGACTTCGAGGAGGCCTTCGTCTGCAACTTCACCGGCACCTACAAGCGGCCTGGTCGTCCCCGTGAACTCACCATGTGCG
This sequence comes from Hordeum marinum, assembly GCA_022496015.1. Lineage (NCBI taxonomy): Eukaryota > Viridiplantae > Streptophyta > Magnoliopsida > Poales > Poaceae > Hordeum > Hordeum marinum. The sequence goes on along the minus strand of CM039675.1, from coordinate 442,225,300 downwards.
TTTAGGGGCCGGACAAATCCCACCGCAACTACCTCACTTGGTGGACCGAGCTCTTCAATTCCTGCGAGAGGGTGCACAAGGTGCAAGCCGTGCAGTACTTCATCGAGGGCTGCCGGGACAGCACCCCTCTCAAACATAAGCTCCTTTGCTTCGAGCCGGCCACGCTTGCTGAGCTCATGACCAAGGCGGACAAGTATGCCACGGCCGATTCGGCCATCCGGGTCAAGATGACCCTGCCTGCTAAGGCGACGACGACACCAGCCACGACCCGGGCAGCTGCTGAGGACCGGCAGCCATAGAAGAACAAACGCAAGAGCGACCAGCCGGATCCCCGCTACGGGAGCCGGCAGGTTAATACCATCGAGGATCAAGAGCCGTCTGCCCAGCCTTTTGGCCAGCGCCAGCGCACCGGCAATGCTGCCTGGCAGCCAAAGCTTACCTTCGAGCAAATGCTCGACCTCCCCTGCAAGAACCATTCGGGGGTCAATCCCTCTACGCACACGCTCTGGCAGTGCAGCTTCTCAAAGCAATTGGCCTCGGGGGACGACCTCGTAGCTGCTCCCGTGCTGCCAGCACGCGCCCCGGCCCCGGCCCAAGCTACCACCCCGGCGCCGGCTCCGGCTCTGGCTCTGGCTCCGGCCCAGAATGACGGTCGTCTAATCGACCATTTTCCCAACCAGGACAGTTGCTCCATCGTATTCACCGGTGAAGAGACGGGCAAACACGATCAGCGCCAGCTCTGCCATGAGGTGAACGCCACCATGCCGGCAACTGCCCAGTTCATGCACTGGTCGAACAAGCCGGTCACTTGGAGCCAGGGCGATCACCCTGCCATGATGCCAAATCCCCATGGCTAGGCCTTGGTCCACGACCCCACCATTGCCCCAAGGAGCGAACTTGCCGCTTCTCGCGGGTGCTCATAGATGGTGGAAGTAGCATCAACATCCTCTACCTCGACACTATGCATAAGCTAGGGCTAAAGATAGACGACCTGTAGGCAAGCCAGATGATTTTCCATGGCATCGTGCCCGGAAAGTCCCGCACCCCTGTCGGCAAGATCACACTCGACATCCTCTTCGGCGAACCCGACCACTTCCACCGCGAGCCGGTGTCGTGGATCTCGCGAGCCCCTACCACGCGCTGTTGGGTTGACCGGCTGTTGTCCGCTTCATGGCAGTCCCCCATTATGCCTACCTCAAGCTCAAAATGCCGGGCCGCAAGGGAATCATCACCATCAAGGGTGACTACAAGATGTCGCTCGAGTGCGCTCGAGATGGTAGTCGGCTGGCCGAGGCTCTGGAGATCACCGAGGAGAAACGACAGCTCGACCGGCTCGTGGCCTTCGTTGCCAGCCAGCCGGCCATGCCAACTCCTCCCTCGCAATCTGTCGGTGAAGCCTCCTTCTAGCCCTCCAAAGACACCAAGCAAATCCCGCTCGACCCGGCCAAGCCGGCTCAGTGCGTCACCATAGGCTCCCGCCTCAACAGCAAATAGGAAGGCGAGCTTGTCGACTTCCTCCGTGAGAATCAGGACATCTTCGCGTGGTCCCCCAAGGACATGCCGGGTGTTCTGAGGAAGTTCACCGAGCACAAACTACACATCCGGCCGAACATCAAGCCTATCAAGCAAATCCTGTGCCATTTCTCCAAGGAGAAGCATCATACTATAGGCGAGAAGATCGCCTGGCTGCTCGCAGTAGGGTTCATCATGGAAGTGTTCCACCCGGACTGGCTGGCCAACCCAGTCCTGGTGCTGAACAAGAACAAGACCTGGCGCATGTGCATTGACTACACACGCCTGAACAAGGCATGTCCCAAGGACCCCTTCGCCCTACCGTTGATCGATCAGGTCATCAACTCCACGACCGGCTGCGACTTGCTGTCCATCCTGGACGCCTACTACGGATACCCCCAGATCAAGCTGGACCCGGAAGACCAGCTCAAAACCTCCTCCATCACGCCCTTTGGGGCCTACTGCTACATCACCATGTCCGTCGGCCTGAAGAATGCAGACGCCACCTTCCAAAGGTGCATGCTGAAATGCCTCCTGCCCTAGATAGGAAGGAATGTCCACGTCTACGTCGACGACATCATCGTAAAAACCAAGAAGGATTTCAGCCTCCTCGACAACCTTCGGGAGACCTTCACGAACTTGCGCGAGTACGACATCAAGCTCAACCCGGAGAAGTGTGTCTTCGGCATCCCCTCCGGCCAACTCTTGGGTTTCTTCATGTCCGCTCGCAGCATCGAAGCTAACCTCGAGAAGATCAGCGTGATTGAGTGCATGCCGAAGCCGACCCGGCTCTGCGACGTCCAGAAGTTCACCGGCTGCCTCGCCTCTCTCAGCTGGTTCATCAGCCGGCTGGGGGAGAAGGCCCTGCCCCTCTACGGGCTCCTTCATAAGACGGCATTGATCAAGCCAGGCCACACCAAGAAACCGGGCGTCTTCGATTGGCCTGAGGAGGTGGAAGAGGCCTTCCGTGGCCTCAGGAAGGTGCTGACCTATGCGCCCATCCTCGCCGTGTCACCTGAGAAGGAACCACTTCTCACTTATATCGCGGCGACCACCCGAGTCATCAGCGTCGTCCGGGTGGTTGAGCGGCTGGAGGAGGCAAGTCCCTGCCGGTCCAACAACCCGTCTACTACCTCAGCGAGGTCCTCTCCGCGTCCAAGAAAAACTACCCCCACTACCAAAAGATGTGCTATGGCATATACTTCGCCGCCAAGAAGGCCAAGCAGTACTTCCAGGAGCATACCATTACCGTGGTGAGCACGGCCCCGCTCAGCGAGATCATGAGCGGCCGGGACTCCACCGACCGGATCACCAAATGGGTCATCGTCCTCGCCGATCATGAGATTAGGTACGAGCCAAGAACCGCCATCAAGTCGTAGGCGTTGGCGAACTTCCTCGTCGACTGGGCGGGGACGGAATTCGTCCCACCTCCACCAGACTCCACACATTGGCGCATGCACTTCGACAGCTCGAAAATGAGGACCGGTCTGGGTACCGGCATAGTTCTCTCCTCCCCAAAAGGTGACCAGCTCAAGTACGCCCTCCAGATCCACTTCGCCGCCTCCAACAACGTGGCCGAGTACGAGGCAATCGTCCATGGCCTCTGGCTCACCAAAGAGATCTGTATCATGCGCATCCTCTGCTTTGGCGACTCCGACCTCGTGGTGTAGCAAGTCTCCAGCGAATGGGATGCTAGGGATGACAACACGGCTAGCTACCACTTCCTCGTACAACACCTCACCGGCTCCTTTGAGGGATGTGAGTTTCATCACGTCCCATGGGAGGACAACACGGTGGCGGATGCACTCGCAAAGATCGGCTCCACCCGGTAGGCCATCTCAGCGGGCGTCTCCCTCGAATGGCTGCTCAAGACGTCGACCAAGCCTTCCCCAGAATTAGAGTCAATCTTCGTGCCGGCGGGCGCCGCCGGCCCATCGACGGTCCCGGCCGCCTCTCCGGCACCTTCGCCACCGGCTCCTGAATCGTCGGCCGCCCAGCCGGCTCCGATCGAGCCGGCAGCGTCCGAGGCGGCTGGCCCCGGCGACACGGCCGTCATGATGATCATCGACCAGCTGGCCCTGGGGGCTTGCGAGTCGGGCCCGCGGGCTGATCAACAAGTCCCGGGGGCTCCCGAGCCGGTCTCGGGGACTGGCGAGCCGGTGCCGAGGCTGATCAACCGGATCCGGTGGATCCCACGCTGGCACCCATCTCGGCCCCCTCGTGGGCCCAACCCATCCTAGCTTTTCTTCTACGGCACGAGATGCCCCCGGATGAGGCTTTGGAAAGGCAAATCCAACGTCGCGCCACGACCTACGACATCATCAACAACGAGCTTGTCCACCCCAGCGCCACCGGCATCTTCCAGCGTGCGTCGAGCCGGAAAAGGGTCTGGAGATCCTCCTCGACATTCACCAGGGCGAGTGCAGGCATCACGCCGCCTCCAGGACCCTGGTGGCCAAGGCTTTCCGCCACGGCTTCTTCTGACGGACTACTCTCGAGGCAGCCAAGAAATTGGTTGACGAGTGTGAGGGCTTCCAACGCTTCGGCACGCAAAGCCACTTGTTGGCAACAACCCTCCAAACCATCCCCCTCTTGTGGCCTTTCACTGTTTGGGGGCTGGACATGGTGGCACTATTCAAGACCGCTCGAGGTGGCATGACACACTTGCTGGTGGTTGTCGACAAATTCACCAAGTGGATCGAGGCGCGACCGATCAAGAAGCTGGACGGCCCCACGGCCATCTGGTTCATCGATGACATCACGGTGCAGTATGGCATTCCCCACAACATCATCACCAACAATGGCACCAACTTCGCCAAGGGCGCACTCGCGTGCTTCTGCTCCAAGCAAGAAATCCTACCCGACGTGGCCTCCGTTGCTCATCTGCAATCAAATGGCCAGGTCGAGAGGGCAAATGGCCTTATCCTGTCCGGCATCAAGCCCCAGCTCGTGATGCCGCTAGTGAGGTCGGCCGGCTGCTGGATCGACGAGCTGCCAGTTGTCCTTTGGAGTCTCAGGACCACCCCAAACCGTTCAACCGGCTACACTCCCTTCTTCCTTGGGTATGGGTTGGAGGCGATCATCGCCACCGACATTGAGTTCGATTCGACTCGGGTCGCCCTATGCACGGAGAAGGACGCAAAGGAGGCAAGAGAAGACGACATCGACCTACTCGAGGAAGCTCGCGAATTGGCCTTGATATGGACAGCGATCTAACAGCAGAAGCTCCGGCACTACCACAACAAGCGGATCCGGCCACTCTCGTTCCACGAGGGGGACCTGGTCCTCAGGCGGATCCAGCGAACAGCCGGACAACACAAGTTGTCCTCCCCATTGGAGGGCCCATTCATCGTCAGCAAGGCATTGCACAATAGCGCATACTACCTAATAGATGCCCAGAAGCCGCAGAAGCGCAAAGGAGATGCCTCCGGCGAAGAAATGGAGTTCCCATGGAACACAGCCCTCCTGTGCCCGTTTTACTGCTGACGAAACCAACGTATGTATGTATCCCCACCCTCTTGGGCTTATGAATGCAATGGGCGACCCAAGCCGGCTCTTGGGGTGTGCCCCGTTTTGTTTTTCCTCAAAAATGTTCCTCACTCACAGGCTCCCCGACCCGGCTCCCGGGCCTGGGGGCTAGCCGGCTGGACCTAGAATGCCTCTCTGGAAACTGGCTAAGTAATGTGAGCTGGCCAAACCTCCCCACCCTTACCAGCTAGAGAACCGGCTCCCGGCTGTCCGGCTGACAGGTCTTGGGGCGGCAAGGTTTGGCTCACACGAAAGGGCAAAACAAAGGGAGACCCCTTCTACGCCCAGCTAGACCATCGCCGCGTCTGTACCACCCTCCTTATCCCTAAAAGCCCTCGCGATTCCTAAGTTTTGAACCGGCTCCCTTGAGGCGGACGCCCTGACCCAGCTACAGACCGGTTCCCGACTGTCGGGCTGGCGGGGCCAAAACCAAAGGGGAAAAGAAGTAGAAACAAACAGAGTCAGGCGGGCAAAATATGGATAAGGATGGGGCGGCATGAGTAACAATGCAAAGTATTTATGGCACAAATGTTAAGGCAAAAGCGGTCCATGGCCAGCATTTAGTTCATTACATAAAAACCCCGAGTGGGTGGATTCAAGCTTAACATGCAGGGAGAAAAAAGAGAAAGATAAAAAAATGCCCGGGGGCTCAGCCGCCGGCGCGTCGCCAGCCGACGTGCCCCCAGTTGGCGCATCACGGGGCGGCTCGGTTCTTGCCTCGGAGGTGTTCGCGGCCTTCGAGTCGGCTCCTTGGCCTTCGAGGCGGACTCCTTGGTCTCAGCCATCTCGCCGCCCGAGTCGGTGCTCTCATGGGCACTGTCAGGACCCCGATCCTAAGCCATATGAATCTAGACTGTAACATAGCACATCACTTTGCGGCCTCACGCACGGTAAGTTCCACGGATACAGCCTTACCTTAGCCCGGACCGTTTGCGTCTTTTGACACACGTATGTGAACATGTCGCTAGCAATCACACGATAGAGAACCCGGGCCGACATTACTAGTCATAGAACCCAAGTGGCACCTCCGTACGGAAACAGGCATACGTAACCCAGCAATGTAGGTGTCGGCCTCAAGCGTGTGTAGACAAGTCGTAGCAAGCTACAAGGACTCCATTACGCCGTGAGACATAAATGCCATCAATGCACGTAAACGAGTCATAACAGGCTACAGGGACTCCATTACATTGCGAGACATTTCCCCGAAGGGACAGACACAACAGCAAAGAAGGATACATGCCGGTCAATCAATGTGTCCGGAGCAGTAGCAAGCTACCATGGCTCGGTGGAAGCACAAAAAGATAGTTTCACGTAAAGAGTACTACTAAAGGCACACGACTAGGTGTTGGATCCCATACATACCGTTGCACGTCACACGTATGCACGACATGCCCGATATGCATAGATACAACCATGGCATCACAACATAACCATACAACAACATGACTTTTATTTAAGAGGCTCAGACGAGCCTTGCATAATATGTTCTTACAGATAGGGGTCACATAACCCGACACTCAAGTCATACAAACAAGTTCATACAAACCAAGCGGAAGCCTAAGCTCTCTGAGTACAGACAGACGAAAGGGGTACAAAGGCACATGGCCTGACTATCTACAGCCCGCCACAGGGCATAAGGTCGTAGCTAGGACACCAGCTATTCGGCATAGTCGACATCTAGATAGAACCCACCTGATGGGTCCTGGGTCTCATCTGCAACATTTATTAAGCAAACATGAGTACAAACGTACTCAGCAAGTCTTTAGAACAGACCTAGTCTAATCATGCTGATGTATCATCAAGGAGGTGCTGGAGTTTATGTAGCAATGCCAGCTTTGACTCATGGCTAACCTACACTACTCAAATTTTAACTCTTTATTACAATTTTAGATATCGCACACGAGTTCACTAACTCCACGACAATACATCACCATGGATTCACTTCCCTCTCTTGGGAGAGTGCCATCCACGGTACTCACACTTGTCTTGATATTTTTATGAGTATCCATCTGATTATCTATGAACAACATAAGTTCTCCAACTAGTCCATATCCGAGGATGCAGCTATTTGAATAGTTTCATACCCTGTAGGGGTGTACTTCTTCACACATGCTCTCGCCACTTATCGCTGTGTGCTCATAAAACCAAGCACCTCGGCAACCTTCAAGCGGATGCCCAGCGAGGGAGTCCGCCACAACCGTCAATCACATAATACCTCTAGTCCAGGTTATCGCCTATTTGAGACTGAACCCACACGGAAGTCCGGCCGAAGTTTCCGCTACGGCCCCAAACGATGTGCACATGGTTGCCAAGGCCACCATTTGGGTGACCCTTGATACACCGTGCCATTGCCTACCACGTCGTAACCCACCCCTAGGGTCAGCGCTACGCACGGCCTCCAACATGCTATAAACACCAGAAACTACTTGCAACTCTTGGACCAAGGACTAAGCGACTGATAAGTCGAGAGGGGTCAAGTTACCGGAACCCAATGTGTGGTAGCAACTAGTCTTGGATCACAAACACGAAACTCGGTTCCAAAGAACGGTCCCAATGAGACAACCCGCTATGTACTCCTACATAGCTTCTCATCGCTACCTTTACCAAATCGAGTTCATCATTATATCACCACATCAGAACAACATCGTTTCACTCATTTCATCACCCAGATGAATCAGACCTGACACAACTCTAAGCATAACAAGCATAGCAGGCAAAGTAAGCTAAGCACATCATGGTACAAGCATCTACCAAGTATGCTAGGTTGCAATGTTTAGCTATTTACTCTGACAATGTCAGGTTATGCAGCAGAATAGGATCATCTATCGTGTATGACTGACATGTGATTGACTGTCCTAATGCAATAAACAAGAGCAAGAGCGAGAGAGTAGGATGTTATCGGAATGATCAAAGGGGTTGCTTGCCTTGGTGGGTAGCGGAAAGGTTCTCTCCTTTGTCGGGATACTGGGGGGAATCCTCAAAAGTAGGGCCTACCGCAATGCAGATAAGAAACAATTAACACACGCAAGTGCAACAATATGATGCATGATCATGGCATGATAGCATGTATGGATGAGATAATGCAACTAGTGTTCATGTTGATTGGTAATGAAGTTGAATATAGATTCAAAATCATTCTTCATTTCAATTCCATATACTAACCTATTAGTAAATGTCAATGTTCACCTATTTAGATTGCTCTAACATACATGACAATAGCACCATTGGATTCATTGGATTTTTCTGATAATTTTTCGTATATAAATTATTTTCATCTGATTTATAGATTAATTTATATGAATTTTTGAAGTTTTAAACAATTTATGGAATTATTTTTAAACTAGCAAATGGAATTATGGCGTGAGCCTGACGTCACTGTGATGTCAGCTGATCAGCTGACCAGGCCAGAGTCAAACCTGACGTGCGGGGCCCACACGTCAGTGTCTCGGGCTTAACCTTCACGCTGACTAGGGGGTTTGACCCAACCTGGGCCCCACTGTCAGTGGCAGGAGGCTAAACTAATTAGGCGGATTAGCCCCCTAATGACGGCCATGTCGGCGCCCACCGGAGCGGGGCCAGCGGCGACCATCCGCACGTCGACGTCTCACCGGAATCGCGCCTCCTGCAACCATTTGGCGCGCGGAGGGCACCGGGAGGCGGCCCGTGCATTGGCGCGTCTAGCAGGGAACCTAGGGGGGCTTGGGGGCCACTGGAATGGCGGCCACGTTGAGCTGCGGCGCTATAGGCTGCGGGAGGCGGAGCTGAGGGCGGCAACGGCCTCCTGGAAGCTCCACGAGCACGAGCACGTGGCCAGGAGCGAGCTTTGGCCGCTGTGGCCACGGCGACGCCATGGCCGGGGCGAGATCCTCTCGGCTCCAGCGACAAACAGGGCTGGAGGGGGGAAACGGCGACGAGACTGGGGGAAAGGGTCTGGGGCCTCACCGGAGAGGCTTTTGGTGCCTTAGTGGGGTCGAGGATGTATGGCAGATGGCGAATCGCCGGCGGCTTCGCTGGGGCGAGGAGGGGAACAAAGGAGAGGGAGAGGGGAAATGGCGAGGGGGAAGCAGCTGGAGCGGCGGCCGAGCCTATCCCCTCGCTAGCGCGATGAGGAGGCGGCCATGGAGGCAGGGTGGAGGTGCCCAGCGCGGCCACCGCCTTCTACAGGGGCGGCACGCAGCTACTTCTCCTGGCAGGAGGAAGAAGACGCTCCTGCCCCTGTGGGCCGGGCCCCTTCCTTAGGTTAGCCGAGGTGGGCCTCTTTCCATTCTTTTTTTATTTCAATTCTTTTCTATCTTCTGACATTTGTTTATTTTATTTGCAGTTACAAATGACTTTGTAAAATATCCAAAACATTTTATATATTGAAGTTCCAAAATAATTTGAAAACTAAATTAATGATAATGCTTTATTTTATATTTTCCAGGGGCTTTATCAATTATTTTTAAATTGCTTTAGGTGTTCAAATAATTACGATGGTCCCTGTTATAATCATGTCCAAATTTATCAGACATAGGGAACATTTTTAAAGGGCATTTTGGATTTTTTTCGAAATTTCACCAAATTTGAATTATTTTGATTCAATGTGAGCTTGGGGTTTCTTTTTCTCCCCATTTCATATTGATGCAAAGATGAAACATAATGCAAGCACATGCTATACTATGACACCTAGCTAGGGATGTGACAGCTCACCCCCACTCAAAAGAATCTCATCCCGAGATTTTGAAGTCGTCGGGAAGAGCACGGGGTACTCTAGTCAAAGACGATCTTCTCTTTCCCATGTGGCCTCCTTTTCAGAATGGTGTGACCACTGAACCTTGAGAAACTTGATGTTCTGACGCTGAGTGGTACACTCAGCTTGATCAAGAATACGAACAGGGTATTCTCGATATGTAAGGTTATCTTGGAGATCAAGCGCTACGTGGTCTACCTCACGGACTGGGTTCGAGAAGCAATTCCTGAGTTGCGAGATGTGGAAGACATCATGAACCTTGGAAAGATGTGGCGGAAGTTCCAATTGGTAGGCAACCTCTCCTCGTTTGGCAAGAATGCGAAAAGGTCCAATGTAACGAGGAGCCAACTTGCCCTTGATACCGAATCGATGGGTACCCTTCAGAGGTGTAACCCGAAGGTAAGCCTTCTCGTCAACTTCATAGGTCACAGCCTCATGATGGCGATCATATTGGCTCTTTTGATGAGATTGGGATGTTTTCAACATTTCACAAATAATGCGAACTTGCTCCTCTGCATCCTGGATCATATCCGGGACAATGAGTTGCCTCTCTCCGGTTTCCGACCAGTTAAGATGTGTTCGACACCTTTTTCCATAGAGAACTTCAAAAGGGGCTTTTCCCAAGCTTGATTGATAACTATTGTTATAAGCAAATTGGAAAAATGGAAGACACTTCTCACAGTTCATACTGAAAGGCATAACACAAGCTCGGAGCATGTCTTCGAGAATTGGATTGACTCACGCAACTTGACCACTTGATTGCGGTTGGAAAGTAGTGCTAAAGGATGGATGAGTCCCCATAGCGGTTTGAAAACTTTCCCAAAATCGGGAAGTAAAGATACTTCCACGGTCTGAGTTAATCTCTAAAGGAACACCATGAAGAGAAACTATTCGAGAAACATATAACTTTGCTAGCTTGCTAGCAGTTATACTCTCCCGAACAGGAAGAAAATGAGCCACTTTGGAAAGACGGTCGATGACCACAAAGATAGCATTATTCCTTCTCTTGGTCCTGGGAAATCCGGTAATGGAATCCATACCGACCTTATCCCATTTCCATTTGGGAATAGCTAAAGGTTGAAGGGTGCCAGCAGGCCTTTGATGTTCTGCTTTCACGCGACGACAAACGTCGCAGTTAGCAATGAACTGAGCAATTTCTCTCTTCATCCTAGTCCACCAGAACCTCTAGCGCAGGTCCTGATACATCTTGGTACTACCCGGATGAATTGAGAGAGGAGAATCATGAGCCTCCTTAAGGATCAACTGTCGTAGATGTTGCTTCTTCGGGACCACCAAACGTTTCTTAAAGAGGACAACACCCCGATCATCTTCCGAGAAGCATCTAACATTACCCTTCTTAATGTTTTTATTGATCCAAGATATCCCGGCATCATGCTTCTGGGCTTCTATAATTTGATCCATAAGTGTAGGTTTCGCCACCAAGTTGGATAGGAATCCTTGAGGAACAATGTGAAGGTTTAACTTCTGAAATTCCTCATGGAGTAGTGGTTGACCTTGTCGTAACATCAGATTGTTACAATAAGACTTACGACTTAGTGCATCAGCCATGACATTGGCTTTCCCCGGGGTGTAAGTTATCCCTATGTCGTATTCTGTAATCAACTCAACCCACCGTCTTTACCTGAGATTCAAATCCGGCTAGGTGAATATATATTTTAGACTTTGGTGATCAGTGAAAATTTCGCAACGATTACCCAGAAGGTAATGTCGTCAGGTTTTCAGTGCATGGACTATAGCTGCAAGCTCAAGATCATGTGTTGGATAATTATCCTCATGTGGACGCAACTGTCGAGATGCGTATGCAATCACATGACGATCTTGCATGAGAATGCAACCTAATCCTTGCCACGAGGCGTCGCAATAGATTAAAAAGTCTTTAGAGAAATCAGGTGGCACCAGAACGGGAGTAGAGGTCAGTCGTCTTTTCAACTCCTGAAAATTGTGCTTGCATTATGGAGTCCAGTCGAACCTTTTATCTTCCTTGAGGAGTTCAGTCAGAGGTTTTGCAACCTTGGAGAAATTCTCGACAAAGCGGCGACAATAGCTTTCTAAGCCAAGGAAACTCCGAACTTGCTTAACCGATTCAGGTTGAGTCCAATCAAGGACGACCAGAACTCTCTCGGGATTGACACGAATACCTTTACCAGAAATAACATGGCCCAGATAGGTTAATCCTGGTGTAACATCCGAAATTTTGGAATGTTATAATAAATATTAGAATGAAATGTTTGTTTGCTTGAGTGATTGAAATTGAGTGAAATTTGAAACTTTTGAAAAAAAAACTTTTGAATGAGAGGGAATAAAATGACTTTCCCCTTTGTGTTTGATTTCAAATTTAATACGTTTCAAATAAGTGAGAGAAGATGACATGACTTCTTCAATATAAAAAGATTTGGAAAGTGAATTTGAAAACTATTTGAAAATTCCTGAAATGGAGTTCTTTTCATATTTAAATTTCCAATTTAAAGTTTGAAAGAATTCAAACCCCTTGACAAAATTTGAGAGGAGAATGTGACACTCCAAACCAGGGGGTATTTTGTGAAGTTTTTGAATCATAAAACCCAGGGGGTTATTTGAAAATTTATTGCAAAAGAATTAAAACCAATTTAGGCATTTTCTGGAAAAAAAATTAAATTATTCCTTTTGACAGACGAAAAATGTTCACTAAATAGAATTTATTTCCTTGATAAATTTGATATATATATCTTTATTTGTTAGAAATATATTGATGGCCATAAATGAGATTTCAGTGCTTTAGAAAATAATAAAAGGAAAAATGTTATAATTAGGAAAGTCCACCGGCCCACCTGCCCATAACCCCCTCCCAAAATCCCTCCACACCGGCCACCGATACCGCGCCCTCTCCCTCTCTCTCCCTATCGCCCTGGCCCCACCGACCACTCGCGCCATCACCGCGGTCGCCTCCCTCCTCTCGCTCCCCTTACATCGCCGGCAACCACCGCGCCGGATCTCCCTCCTCCTACCATTCCCCGATGCCCCGAGGCCGCCTATAAAACCCCGCCCCTCCCCTCGACCCATTCCGCCCGTTTCCCCCTCATCCGACCCTCTCCCCTCGCCGGAATCCCTCGCCGGAGATAACCACGACCGCCGCGCCATTGTCGCACCACCGCTCCACCCAGACGTCCCCGACGCCGTCTGAGCCCACCATCCACTTCGCCGTCGTCGTCTGCACCTCCCTGTGCCCTCTCCCTCGCTAGAAACCCCCTGCCACGCCATAACCACCATCCTCACCGAAGCTCAAATCTCAACCGGAGCCCCCCAAGCTCGTATAGCTCACCACCGTCGCCCCCTCGTCTCTCCGTCGCGACCAACCATCCCCGAAGGATCCCCGCCATCGATTGGAGACCTCGCCATCGCCGTAGGACCCCTAGAGCACCGCACACATCGACCTCGCCGCCCTACCTCGCCGAAATCTTCCATCGCCGGCGACCTCCCTCTATGATCACCCCACCCCCTCCTTAGACCGTTAGATTTAGATCCAACGCACCACATTAGAATTTATATAACACCGAACCGTTTTCTGTTAAGGGTAGGTCATCCGGTTGTTTCAACCTCGCACGCATCGGTCTCGGCCAATCCAGACGCGCCACGTGTAGCCTGCCCGATCGATAATTTATTTTTCTTTCTAGTTCTGTTTTTCTATCCCAGATTTAGTTCTATTTTCGTTTTATTCATAACTTTTATGTTTTTAATTATTTTAAATTGATTCTTTTTTGCATCTTGTCACAACTTTTATCTATTTTCTGTAGATATAAAGTTTGACTATATTTGAATAATTTAAATTTAATTCAAACAGATTTGATATAAATCTTATTTTCTCAATAACTTGAGTTTAATAACTTATTTTTGAGTGATTCTTTTTGCGAGTGTTTTGTATTATTCAGGTTTATCATCCTGCTTTATTTAATAATTTTTAGAATATTTTAAATTAGTATTTTTAACAAAACAGATTCTGTTTTAGTTCTTTTAGGTTTATTTCTACTTCTTTTGTTTCAAATTTGTTTTAATTTATTTTCTTTTATATTTTTTGGAAAGTATTACTTTGTTTTATGTTAGCTAGCAGAAGTACTTCAACCGAAATTATTTTTATGTTATTTATTATATTTTTATAGCATGAAATAAATTCTATTTTCATAATAATTTGCAAATTGATTTCATTGGTAGTTTGACTTCTTATTTGAAAATATTTTTATAAATTGTTTTATAAAATATACTTTCTGTTAACTTAGTTGTTATATATTTTGTTTTATGTTATTTTAATATTTTATTGTTTTAATTTTTGTTAAGTTTATTACCTAGAAAACCCATGTTGCTTAGAGTGTTGTTTTCATAATTTTAGTTGTTCTTCAAAAGTAATTCTGTTTGCTAAGTAAAATATTTACTAAAATACTTTTTTTAAAATTTTATTTTGCATTTGTTTTTGTGTTTTACTTTTGAAAAATAGGATAAACTTGTAGAGAAAACCAACCTTAGTTGAGTTGCTGAAACTTTGTTGTTTTGAGTTTTGTCTTAAGTATTTCCTTCATCACAACCTTGTTGCTCTTGGTTTTCTGTTGCTTTTTGATTGTTAGAATTGATTGCTAGTATGATTACTTATATGAATGCAATGTTTGATTATATAGAGTGATGAATAGTCTATCAAGTAATTTTCTGAGAGCGATATTATCTTCATCAACAGTACAGGCAAGTTCACTTTAACCATCTATTTAATACCTATGTTTTATTGCATGTAGTGATATCATTCAACAAATCCCTCCGGTAGTGTTATTGAAAATTCTTGTAGTCAAGTAGAACGCATGAGATAGGAACCCACCACTTGTTACTAAAGCCCCGGGAACGTTAGTTATTTTAATGCTATGCTAAAGTAGATGGGGTCTGGTATGGGTTTTCGTGAGTGGTGTGAGAAGGAGGACTCTAGGTAAATACGACAACTTCATGAAGGCATCTTCAAGTCCTGCATCTTCAAGACCTCAAGACTTCGAGACTCGAGAAACAAGTTTTCAATACACACTACTGGGTGAAGGATGGTTGATTGGGCATCCCTGGAGTAACCAGTGGATGGCCGGGATGCATGGAGAAGCGCCATGACATCTTGCGGAAAGCTTCACCCAGACTCAAAGAGACGGATCAATACTTCATGCCCGGAAGCTTACCTGTGTAGCCACAAGTCATTATGGGCTCTGGCTTGGTTGATCTTTGTGGTGACTCTGGCTGGGCAGTGCTACGAGATGTCGTCGATGTTAGGAAAGGATGGGCACTGACAGTAGTCAGGGAAACACTCTAAAAGACCATGTTTCATTCATCCTGTTCTCAAACACCCGGCAGTGCGAGGACTTACCAGGAGGGATCAAATCTTGTGGGTAAAGTACACAACACTCTGCAGAGTTAAACCTAATCGATTAGCCGTGTCCCCGGTTACAGAAAATTTGAGCCTCTGGACTTGGATCTATCTCTGAACTCTCAACCCTGGACTGATAATTAATTGTGGGCAACTTATGATACTTGTGGGCATTAAGACATCGGTTGGCGGAACCATGTCTTGTTAGGTAACTCTATAGTGAAACTCCGAATATTCCTTTGTTGTTGGAAAAGAAAATAAAACTAGCTTTTCTGCAAAAACTCAGACACATAGGCACAAAGCCTTACTGCATATAGAATAGTTTTTACCTTCTGTTCTAATATGATGATCTTGCCAGCACATTCAATGTACTCACCGATTCGGCTGCAACATCTTATGTTGCAGATAAGCTCTACGACGAGTAAGAGTACGATTCAGGGTTATGGTCTGCAATCAACCTTCCGTTGGTGTTATTGGGACTCCACTCCCGTTGACTGTTTCCGCTGAGATTTTAAGGTATATATCAGTTTTACGTTAATTACATGTGATTGCACTTTGTGTGTGCCAGCATACTGATCTAGGGATGGCACAGAACACACAGGGGCTTGACCTTTCCAGGTCGGATCACTACATCTGGCAACCAAAATTCACACTTGGAGAATTTGGCGTACAGACGGTGCTCTCGAAGTTTCATCAATACCGGCCTTAGATGCTCGGCATGTTCTTGTTCGTTCTTCGAGTAGATGAGTATATCGTCTAGGTAAACCACGACGAATTTATGTAAATACTCCACGAAGATCGATTTCATCAAGCGAGAGAAGGTGGCTGGGGCAATTGTTATACCGAAGGACATGACGGTGTACTCGTATTGGCCATAACGAGTAACAAAAGCCGTTTTAGGAATGTCCCCATTCCTAATTCTGATTTGATGGTATCCCAACCTCAAATCCATTTTGGAGAACACAGAGGATCCAGCGAGTTGATCATACAATTCGTTGATCCCGGAGAGCGGATACTTGTTCTTAATGGTGACCAGATTCACTAGCCGATAATCCACAACCATCCGATCCGAGCCATCCTTGTTCTTAACGAAGAGGACAGGACAAGCCCAAGGAGAAGAACTCGGACGGATGAAACCTTTCTTCAAAGCCTCATCGAGTTGGATCATAAGTTCAGCTAGTTCTAAGGGTGCCATCTTATAGGGTCTTCTAGCTATTGGGACAGTCCCTGGGATGAGCTCTATCACAAACTCAACATCTCTGACGGGAGGAATTCCTAGCAGTTCTTCTGGAAAGACATCTAGAAAGTCACGGATTACCGGACTATCTTCTAACTCTACAAGGGGGCTAGCATTGAGGGAAAAGAGTTGTCGCTTGGTTGTTCGAGTGGTGATATTAACTACCTCACCCGATGGATGTGTAAGTTGAACATTCCTAGAATAAGTATCAATCTTGGCATAGTGGGCTTTCATCCAATCCATACCTAGAATGATATTGATGTCCGAAGACTTGAGGGCTATCAAAGATGCTAGGAAGACTGATCTATCCACCAGAATCTCATTATCATGGCTCACTCTAGAAGTTTCCCATTTTGAACCAGGAGTCCGAACTACTAAAGTAGTAGGCATATCACAAAAAGACATGTTATGCAACTGTGCATAACTTTCTGAGATGAAGGAATGAGATGCCCCAGTATCAAATAGAACAGATGTTGGATGACTATTGATAAGGAACGTACCTAGGATAACATCAGGATCCTCAAGGGCTTCCTCAGCAGACACATAGTTCACTCGTCCACGAGCAGGAGCTGGCTTCACAAAGAAGGCTTTTCCTGGCTTTCCACATCCAGCGGGCTTAGCATTATTCTGGGGACACTCACGGGAGTAGTGTACCGGTTCTCCACACTTATAGCAGACCACGGCGGAAGGGGTGCAACATTTGCAGGCGGTCCTTCAAATGGCCAGACTAGAGGTTTGGGCTGAGCTGGCCGAGGCACCTAGAAGGATGGCCTCGCATTGTTTCTGTAGCGACCCGACCTAAAAGGTCAAGTCTCCGGTGTTTCCGTACCATCCCAAGATCATGCTGGTACACACACGGTACATCAATGTATATATCAAAGGGAAATCACACAACATTATATTAATCGAAATCTCATATCGAGTCCTTTATTACAATAAAAATTACAATAAAGTGGCTAAAAGCCAACTCATGAGAATATCTAAATCTTGCGGAAGCGTCGAAGGTAGATGAGTCCATCTGACTCCAAGGGCATCTCACTGAGCGTAGAACGTGTCCTCACTCCTGGTCGGAAAAATATTCTGCAACATGATACGTTGCAGCCGTGTAGGTCAGCATATGGAATATGCCGGCAAAGTCACAAGAGAAGGGTAAAAAGGTAGTCATCTAGTCTATATGCATATATGGCAGGTGGGGTGGTAAGTTTTGCATAAAGCAAATTTTTTCCTACATCAAGAAAAGGGGCTAAGCAACATATTACTAAGTTGGTTGATTAATGAGATGGTTCCACCAACCAATTCTCATACCCAAAATTATTAAATTCCCACATCATCATATTATTTGTGTTGAGAGTTCCGGAAGTTCCAATTCCTTTGGCTCAAGTCGTCCATGACCGTGGACACGGCTAATCGATTAGGTTTGAGTACTCTGCAGAGTTTTGCACACGTTCCCCACAAGATTTGGTCGCCTTCGTTTGATTTCTCGCACTTCAGGGTGTTTGAGAAACGGATGACCAAAACATGGTCTTCCAAAGGGTTTCCCTGCGACTCTGACGGTGCCCATCCTTTCCTACCGTTCTTCTACCTCTCGTAGCACCGCCTGTCCAGAGTCACCACGATATCCAACCAAGCCAGAGCCCATAATGACTTGTGGCTGTGCAGGTAAGCCTTGGGTCTTGAAGCACCCATCCATCCCTTTGTGCCTGGGTGGACCTTTCCGCGTGAATACTGGCCATCTCCAGCATCACCTAGGCTAACCACTGGTTTCTCCAGGGCGCCGTTCAACCATCATCCACCCAGAGGTATGTTGAAAACTTGGAGTCTTGAAATCTTGCTCATTATGTAGGTCTTGAAATTATTAACTCTCTCAACTCCCATGAATCACACAACCAACCCCGTCTACTATTAGCATAGCAAAAGTAAAACAACGTTTCCCGGGGCCAATGTTGTCAAAGAGGGTTGAGAGGGGTATCTACCACATGATACTACTACAATGTAACCAAGTTTCCAACTAACCTATCTTGCATGCAACTGGGGAGATGGTAGAACTAATGCATATAAAACATGGGTAAAACATGATCAAAGTGACTTGCCTGATTGATGATCTTCGTACGTGAGTGACTCTAAGTAACAAGCTTCGCACTCCGGATAATCTAACGAAACAAACAATGCACTCAAATAAGCATACAACCAAAATAAGTACTCATAACATTCAGCAAAGAAGTACTAAACAAACAAGGCAAACAATGCACAAAAGTCTCTAGCAAGAAAAACACACAAAGTTTTGTTTTCCAAAAGGTGAGGGATGAAAACACTACTGACATAATAAAACTATTTTGAAATAACAAGACAATTTTTGTCAGCAAAGAAACAATAGAATATTTTATTAATAAACAGAATATAATCAATTTAAGTTTGTTGGGAAAACTTTAATAGAGTTTATACAAGTTTGTGATAAACACTATATGAATCAACTATAGTTATATTAACAAAAGAATGAAAACTAAACTTATTATTTATTAGCAAAACATGTTCTTGATAGGAAATAATTTACAAATGAACTTGTTTTAGGAAAACAGAATTAAACTATGTAAAACTTTGTTGAAAACAAAACTATTACTAGTTAGTTGTTTTAATCAAATTATGCCTATTTGAAAAGAAGTTGTGATTCCTATGTTAAATGAAAATAAACTAGGAAAATTTATATTTTTTATTAACAGTGAGTGAAAACACTAAATGTTTACTAACAGAGCCTAATAAACAAATAAAACTAATTCTAAACCAAACTAATCAAAATTGAGTTTATAAAACTATATTATAATACTAAGCAGATTCTGTTTTTGGTTAAAAACATTAATCTAATATATCCTGAAAATTCTCAAACTAAACATGAAGGTAGTCCTAACTAATACCAAACAGTAGCAAAAAGATTCATATAAAAATCTATTTTCAAACTCTAGTTATTCAGATTTGAAGATTTTGAGAAAATTTGATTAAATTCAAATTTTATAGTTCAAATTTCAAATTTAAAAGTACAGGATGAAACTACATGAAAATTGTGAGCTATTGCAAAAAGAATCAACTCAAAACTCTAGACAGATTAAAAGATATAGCTAAAGCAAATTTGGAATACATTCTGTTTTCTGAAAAACAAAACTGAAAACAAAAACTAACTAACGGTCGACTAGGGTGACGTGGCGACCCGTGAGTGGCTGAGGTGGGTGTCCGAGCGGGGTTACGGGCGGTCGGCCGATCCTAAGAGGATACCGGTTCGAGTAATAATAATGTTCTAATCTGGATCGTAAGATCCAGATCGAACGGTTGGGGAAGCTCACGGTGTAAAGGTCGCCGGCGTGGGGATCTCCGGCGAGTCCGGAAGTGGTGAACGTGACGGCGAGGCGCTCCGGTCGTCGGGGAAGATGGGGAAGTGGTCCGGGCGACGGCGACGGTCCTCCGGAGTCGATTGATGGCGACGGCGGTGCGAACGGGGGTCGGAGACGGTGGCTACGCTCGACGGCGAGATCCGGTGGTGGTGGAACTCCGGCGACGAATTGCGGCAGCTCCTCGACGAGGTAGGAGGGGGACTCGGGGTGAAAGGATGCGGGGGAGTGGTCTGCTACTTATAGGGCGCTCGAGGGGTGCGGGGGAGGAGAGAGGAGAGAGATCCGGCGAGGGGGAAACGGTCGGCGTCGGGATCTCCGGCGCATGCGGGGGAAGGGGATGACCGAGCGAGGGTAACGGTCGGTCGGGGGGGTGGGGTCCAGCGTCAGTGAGAGAGAGACGTGTCCGTTGCGCGCGGTCGGCCGGCTCGTAGTAAAAGCGCGAAATAACTGCCGTGGGCCGGCCCGTTTAATACCGGAAACGGTTACCGTTACTGTTTTTCTAATTTTCCAGAGACATTCAAATACATTTAAAGCATTCAAATATACTCTAAATATAGGGGTATTATATATCAAAATTAACAGAATAATAAATTCTATCTAGTGAACATTTCTATTCTGTCCTTTGAACACTTTGAAAAAAATATTATTTTCAGAAATTGTCTAATTGTTTTTAAACCCTTTTTGCAAATATTTTCAAAATAACCCCTGGTTATTATTGTTCAAATATATCACCAATTAGTCCCTGGTGTGGAGTGTCATGTTCCTCCTCTCTTATTTGAACTTTTAACCAAAATTTCAAATAGGTGAAAGCAAATATAGGAAAAGATAGAAAGAACTTTCAGAAAGTCAGAAAAGACATTTCAACTATTACATACAATCAAGCAATGATGATGATAGATGCATAACTATATCATAACATTCCAAAATGAAATTTTGGGATGCTACAAACCTACCCATCTTAAGATGAATCTCGCCCTCGAGATTCGGGTTGGCTAGAAAATAGGTGCGGATGGTCTCTACGAAGATCTTCTTCGCGTTCCCAGGTGGCTTCTTCTTCGGTATGGTGACTCCACAAAACTTTACAGAACTTGATAATCTTGCTAAGGGTAACTCGGTTGGATGTCTCGATTATCTTGACAGGCTTCTCCTCATAAGTCAGATCACTTTCAAGTTGTATGGCCTCTAGGGGCACGGTGTCTCGCAAAGGGATGTCAGCCATCTCAGCATGACATTTCTTCAGCTGGGAAACATGGAACACATCATGAACTTCGGATAATCCTTCCGGCAATTCCAGTTTGTATGCAACTTCACCTCTACGTTCAAGAATTTTGTAGGGGCCTATGAATCTGGGTGCTAATGTTCCTTTAACACCAAACCTCTTGATTCCTCGAAGCGGGGATATACGAAGATATGCTCGGTCTCCCACTTCATACATCACTTCTTTACGTTTGCTGTCAGCGTAACTCTTCTGTCGAGATTGAGCTATCTTGAGTCTGTCACGTATCAACTTGACTTTCTCTTCAGAATCTCGGATAAGGTCGGGACCAAAGAGTTGTCGGTCTCCAACACCATCCCACGTCAGTGGTGTTCTGCACCTCCTTCCGTATAAAGCTTCGAAAGGGGCCATCTTTAGACTGGTCTGATAACTGTTGTTGTATGAGAATTCTGCGTAAGGTAAGTTGTCGTCCCAACTAGATCCATAATCTAGCGCACAAGCTCTCAACATGTCTTCCAGAATCTGGTTGACTCTCTCAGTCTGTCCATCTGTCTGCGGATGAAAAGCTGTACTGAACTCTAGCCTTGTACCCAAAGTTTCATGTAATTGATGCCAAAACTTTGAGGTAAATTGTGTTCCTCTATCTGACACGATACTCCTTGGAACTCCATGCAAACATACGATTCTGGTCATATATATCTTGGCTAGCTTAGCACTGGTATAGGTGGTCTTCACTGGAATGAAATGAGCTACCTTGGTCAAGCGATCAACCACTACCCAGATAGAATCATAACCTGAACGGGTCCTGGGTAATCCTGTGATGAAATCCATACCAAGTTTTTCCCATTTCCACTCGAGTATCAGCAAAGGTTGGAGTAACCCTGCTGGTTTCTGATGTTCTGCTTTTACTCTCTGACAAACATCACATATTGCAACATGTTCCGCAACATCTTTCTTCATACCTGTCCACCAATAACTTTCCTTTAAATCCAGATACATCTTGGTGTTGCCTGGGTGTATCGAGTAAGGTGAATCGTGGGCTTCCTGAAGTATCAACTTCCTGAGCTCTGGTTCATTGGGCACCTAGATTCGGTTCTCAAACCACAAAGTTCCGTGTTCATCCTCACGAAAACCTTTAGCTTTACCATCTTCCATTCTCTGTTTAATCTCAGCTATCTCCTTGTCCGATTTCTGGGCTTCACGAATTCTTTCGGTCAAGGTGGACTGAATTTCCAGTGTACCAACATATCCCCTTGGAACTATCTCTAGCTTGAGCTCTCTGAGATCATCGACTAACTCTTGAGGTAATCCTCCAGCTGTGAGTGTGTTCACATAAGTTTTCCGACTCAAGGCATCGGCTACAACATTAGCCTTACCTGGATGGTAGTGTAATCTCATGTCATAGTCCTTGATTAACTCTAACCATCTCCTCTGTCTGAGGTTCAACTCTTTCTGCGTGAAGATATACTTCAGGCTCTTATGGTCGGTGTAAACATCACAACTATTTCCGATAAGGAAATGTCTCCAAGTCTTGAGTGCATGCACTACGGCTGCTAACTCCAAGTCATGAGTGGCATAATTCAACTCATGAGGTCGTAGCTGTCTGGAAGCATAGGCTACAACTTTTCCATCCTGCATAAGTACTCCTCCGAGTCCTTGTCGTGAAGCATCACAATAAACTTGGAAATCCTTCCGAATATCGGGCAAAATCAATACTGGAGCTGTGACCAAACGTTCCTTTAACTCTTGGAAACTAGTTTCACATTCCAAAGTCCAAACATACTTGGATTCTTTCTTCAACAACTCTGTCATGGGCTTGGCAATCTTTGAGAAATTCTCAATGAACCTCCGGTAATAACCGACAAGTCCGAGGAAACTGCGGATCTCCTTAACTGAGGTGGGTGACTTCCACTTGGTGATGGCTTCAACCTTAGCGGGGTCCACTGCTATTCCATCTCCGGAAATAGCATGTCCAAGGAATACGACTTCCGTCAGCCAAAATTCACATTTACTGAACTTGGCATATAACTGATGCTCTCTTAGCTTCTCCAGAACTAAACGCAAATGTTCCTTATGCTCTTCCTCGTTCTTGGAGAATATCAGAATGTCATCGATGAACACCACAACAAACTTGTCTAGGTATTCCATGAATACTGTGTTCATCAAATTCATGAAGTAGGCAGGAGCATTAGTCAATCCAAAAGACATGACCGTATACTCATACAAGCCATACCTCGTGGTGAAAGCTGTTTTGGGTATATGCTGTTTACGACTTTTCAACTGTTGATACCCTGATCGAAGATCGATCTTGGAGAATACTTTGGCTCCTACGAGCTGATCAAACAAATCGTTAATCATCGGCAGAGGGTACTTGTTCTTGATAGTCACCTCGTTCAAGGCACGATAATCGACTACCATTCTCAAGGTTTTATCCTTCTTCTCCACCAAAAGAACTGGGGCTCCCCAAGGTGAAGAACTTGGGCGAATATAACCTTTGTCCAATAACTCCTTAATTTGCTTCTTGATTTCCAACAGATCATTTGCGGGCATCCGATAGGGTCTCTTGGAAATTGGGGCTGTCCCTGGCTGTAGCTCTATTAAGAACTCAATCTCCCTATCTGGTGGCATTCCTGGTAATTCTTCCGGAAATACATCTAGAAATTCTTTTACCACAGGTACTTCCTCCTGAACAACTCCCGTGAGAGTGTTTAACCTAGCACTCATACATGTGCGTCGGGATACATACTTAATCCTCTTGTTCTCCGGGGTGGTGAGTGAAACAGACTTGCTAGGGCAATCAAGATTTCCTTCATACTTGGTCATCCAATCCATGCCTAGGATTACATCCAATCCTTGTGACTCTAAGACGATGAGGTCGGTGGGAAAAACATGGTTTCCTATATTGAGTTTCAAGGCATGGCATCCTATCCCTGCCATCATCATACCTCCTGGGGAACTGACCTTAATGGGCTGACTAAGGGTTTTGGTGGGCAAACCATACTTATCCACAACTACCCTTGATATGAATGAATGAGTTGCACCGGAATCAAAAAGTACTATAACAGAACGTGAATGCAATAAGAACTTACCAACCACAGTCTCGGGCTGATCATAGACTTCTTCCACGTCGATGTGATTCACTTGAGCACGGGGAAACGGATTGGGTTTCTTAACTGCTGCATTGCCGTTGTTTTTGCCATTTCCACTGCCTTGCTTGCTCTAGGGACACTCAGTAGCATAGTGCCCTGTCTTCTGGCACTTGAAACAGGTAATGTGACTCAGATCCTTCTGAGCAGGAACTTGACGGTGCTGGTTGTTGTTCCCATTCCCATTGTCAGTCTTGAAGTTACCATGGTTGGGACGGTTGTTCCCATTTCCTCCATGATGGTGGCCTCCATGGTTATGCACAGTATGAGTGTGCTTTCCAAACTTACTGTTTCCTGATCCGGTATTCCCGGAGTACGGGGAGTAACGAGGCTTCTGATGAGCTCCAGAGTTGAACTTCCCCTGAGTGTACTTCCTCTTGCGGTTCTCAATCTGCTGCTGTTTACCTTCCAGAATAAGTGCCTTATCCACCAGCTCTTGGTAGTTGTTGAAATTAGCCACTACCAGTTGTATGCTCAACTCATCATTGAGTCCTTCCAGAAACTTTTCTTGCTTGGCCGCATCATCGGCCACATCTCCTGGGGCATAACGGGCCAACATGCTGAACTCTTCCACATATTGGGCCACAGAGCGATTACCCTGGCGCAAGTTGCGAAACTCGCGCTTCTTTAGACTCATGGCTCCAGCTGAAACATGAGCGGTGCGGAAAGCAAGCTTGAACTGCTCCCAAGTCACATCTGCAATAGGATAAGTGGTGGTGTAATTCTCCCACCATGATGCTACTGGTCCTTCCAGTTGATGTGCGGCAAATCGCACTTTCTCAGCGTCAGTGCATCCAGCGGTGACAAGTTCTCTCTCCATCTTACGGAGCCAGTCATCTGCCACAATGGGTTCAGTGCTGCTGGAGAAAGTTGGAGGGTTCAACCTCAGAAAACGGGTGAGATTGTCAGTCTGAGGTGGATGGTGGTTGTTGTTGTTGTTCTGGTTGTTGGTCTGATTCTGAAACAATAGTTGCATGAGTGCATTCTGTTGCTGAAGGAGTTGGGCGAGTTCCGGTGGGAAAGTGACATCGGTCTCACGTCGTGGAGGCATCTTGCTGTTTTCAGAGGGATGAGAATTAGAATAGAACAAGGGTCTAGAAGAAATTCACTACCCATATGCAATGCAACAAACATATCACACCAAACACTCATTCATTTATTCAATCAATGTCAAACAATGGAAATACAATCTCAGACAAACTAAACATCGACCTACGCTTTAACGACTAAAATAAAAGATACATGGAGGGCATAACTAATGTTTTTCCTCAGAAGTGCATAGTCATAGGTCCTCCGGTGGTGCTTTCCTCATAGTCTTCATCGTCGCTGATGAAGGGTGCCATGTCTCCTTCGGGGTGAAGGTTTTCTCCCATGTCTAGATGCTCCTCCAGAGTGGCGATGCGTGCATTCTGCTCATCAATCCTCTCTAGGAAGTCCTTCACTTCATGCTCGTGTTCATAGTTGGCCTCTCACAGATCAGCTTCAAGGTCCAGCTCGCAGTTCATCAGATTCTTGATTTTCTTCGTATCAGCACGAACTCGAAGCTCCAGAGTCCTGATGTGAGTCTCCAAGGTCTGGATATAAGAGATAGTGGTGTCTGCAGTGGGATTAGTGATGATGTTGCCATGGGCATCTCTGCGGCAAACCATGCTGAGTCCTGGTGAAATGGTTCCACCTCTGTATTCCTCCTGAATACGTCCAAGGGCACGATGAATGGCCATGTCTCTCCCAAGTATCCAACTGGGTGCCACGAACTTGAGGTCGATGGGTTCCTTCCGGTTTCCAAAAGTCTTCCCTGGAATATGCACCTCGATCCTGTAGCGTCCATCTTGGGGAAATGACATGATAGGAATCCCGGTGATACTCGGCAAAGCAATCCTTACGTCCTTGACGATCCTCATCAGCTCCTTACCAAAGGGCATCGTTGCGTCAGGCTGGCAAAACTCTGTGATCAACACTGGGATGAAGGTGGCCATCTATAAATTTTGAAATAATCGGAGAGGAGTCAGAAACGAATAGATGAGAGTATAAGAATTTTTAAAGACAAAGAGAAACAATCCTAAGGCTTTCCAATCCTAGAGGTTACGTCCTATGGTCAGCGTGTGCTCTGATACCATTTCTGTAGCGACCCGACCTAAAAGGTCAAGTCTCCGGTGTTTCCGTACCATCCCAAGATCATGCTGGTACACACACGGTACATCAATGTATATATCAAAGGGAAATCACACAGCATTATATTAATCGAAATCTCATATCGAGTCCTTTATTACAATAAAAATTACAATAAAGTGGCTAAAAGCCAACTCATGAGAATATCTAAATCTTGCAGAAGCGTCGAAGGTAGATGAGTCCATCTGACTCCAAGGGCATCTCACTGAGCGTAGAACGTGTCCTCACTCCTGGTCGGAAAAATATTCTGCAACATGATACGTTGCAGCCGTGTAGGTCAGCATATGGAATATGCCGGCAAAGTCACAAGAGAAGGGTAAAAAGGTAGTCATCTAGTCTATATGCATATATGGCAGGTGGGGTGGTAAGTTTTGCATAAAGCCAATTTTTTCCTACATCAAGAAAAGGGGCTAAGCAAAATATTACTAAGTTGGTTGATTAATGAGATGGTTCCACCAACCAATTCTCATACCCAAAATATTAAATTCCCACATCATCATATTATTTGTGTTGAGAGTTCCGGAAGTTCCAATTCCTTTGGCTCAAGTCGTCCATGACCGTGGACACGGCTAATCGATTAGGTTTGAGTACTCTACAGAGTTTTGCACACGTTCCCCACAAGATTTGGTCGCCTCCGTTTGATTTCTCGCACTTCAGTGTGTTTGAGAAACGGATGACCAAAACATGGTCTTCCAAAGGGTTTCCCTGCGACTCTGACGGTGCCCATCCTTTCCTACCGTTCTTCTACCTCTCGTAGCACCGCCTGTCCAGAGTCACCACGATATCCAACCAAGCCAGAGCCCATAATGACTTGTGGCTGTGCAGGTAAGCCTTGGGTCTTGAAGCACCCATCCATCCCTTTGTGCCTGGGTGGACCTTTCCGCGTGAATACTGGCCATCTCCAGCATCACCTAGGCTAACCACTGGTTTCTCCAGGGCGCCGTTCAACCATCATCCACCCAGAGGTATGTTGAAAACTTGGAGTCTTGAAATCTTGCTAATTATGTAGGTCTTGAAATTATTAACTCTCTCAACTCCCATGAATCACACAACCAACCCCGTCTACTATTAGCATAGCAAAAGTAAAACAACGTTTCCCGGGGCCAATGTTGTCAAAGTGGGTTGAGAGGGGTATCTACCAGATGATACTACTACAATGTAACCAAGTTTCCAACTAACCTATCTTGCATGCAACTGGGGAGATGGTAGAACTAATGCATATAAAACATGGGTAAAACATGATCAAAGTGACTTGCCTGATTGATGATCTTCGTACGTGAGTGACTCTAAGTAACAAGCTTCGCACTCCGGATAATCTAACGAAACAAACAATGCACTCAAATAAGCATACAACCAAAATAAGTACTCATAACATTCAGCAAAGAAGTACTAAACAAACAAGGCAAACAATGCACAAAAGTCTCTAGCAAGAAAAACACACAAAGTTTTGTTTTCCAAAAGGTGAGGGATGAAAACACTACTGACATAATAAAACTATTTTGAAATAACAAGACAATTGTTGTCAGCAAAGAAACAATAGAATATTTTATTAATAAACAGAATATAATCAATTTAAGTTTGTTGGGAAAACTTTAGTAGAGTTTATACAAGTTTGTGATAAACACTATATGAATCAACTATAGTTATATTAACAAAAGAATGAAAACTAAACTTATTATTTATTAGCAAAACATGTTCTTGATAGGAAATAATTTACAAATGAACTTGTTTTAGGAAAACAGAATTAAACTATGTAAAACTTTGTTGAAAACAAAACTATTACTAGTTAGTTGTTTTAATCAAATTATGCCTATTTGAAAAGAAGTTGTGATTCCTATGTTAAATGAAAATAAACTAGGCAAATTTATATTTTTTATTAACAGTGAGTGAAAACACTAAATGTTTACTAACAGAGCCTAATAAACAAATAAAACTAATTCTAAACCAAACTAATCAAAATTGTGTTTATAAAACTATATTATAATACTAAGCAGATTCTGTTTTTGGTTAAAAACATTAATCTAATATATCCTGAAAATCCTCAAACTAAACATGAAGGTAGTCCTAACTAATACCAAACAGTAGCAAAAAGATTCATATAAAAATCTGTTTTCAAACTCTAGTTATTCAGATTTGAAGATTTTGAGCAAATTTGATTAAATTCAAATTTTATAGTTCAAATTTCAAATTTAAAAGTACAGGATGAAACTACATGAAAATTGTGAGCTATTGCAAAAAGAATCAACTCAAAACTCTAAACAGATTAAAGGATATAGCTAAAGCAAATTTGGAATACATTCTGTTTTCTGAAAAACAAAACTGAAAAGAAAAACTAACTAACGGTCGACTAGGGTGACGTGGCGACCCGTGAGTGGCTGAGGTGGGTGTCCGAGCGGGGTTACGGGCGGTCGGCCGATCCTAAGAGGATACCGGTTCGAGTAATAATAATGTTCTAATCTGGATCGTAAGATCCAGATCAAACGGTTGGGGAAGCTCACGGTGTAAAGGTCGCCGGCGTGGGGATCTCCGGCGAGTCCGGAAGTGGTGAACGTGACGGCGAGGCGCTCCGGTGGTCGGGGAAGACGGGGAAGTGGTCCGGGCGACGGCGACGGTCCTCTGGAGTCGATTGGTGGCGACGGTGGGGCGAACGGGGGTCGGAGACGGTGGCTACGCTCGACGGCGAGATCCGGTGGTGCTGGAACTCCGGCGACGAATTGCGGCAGCTCCTCGACGAGGTAGGAGGGGGACTCGGGGTGAAAGGATGCGGGGGAGTGGTCTTCTACTTATAGGGCGCTCGAGGGGTGCGGGGGAGGAGAGAGATCCGGCGAGGGGGAAACGGTCGGCGTCGGGATCTCCGGCGCGTGCGGGGGAAGGGGATGACCGAGCGAGGGTAACGGTCGGTCGGGGGGGTGGGGTCCAGCGTCAGTGAGAGAGAGACGTGTCCGTTGCGCGCGGTCAGCCGGCTCGTAGTAAAAGCGCGAAATAACTGCCGTGGGCCGGCCCGTTTAATACCGGAAACGGTTACCGTTACTGTTTTTCTAATTTCCAGAGACATTCAAATACATTTAAAGCATTCAAATCCACTCTAAATATAGGGGTATTATACATCAAAATTAACAGAATAATAAATTCTATTTAATGAACATTTCTATTCTGTCCTTTGAACACTTTGAAAAAAATATTATTTTCAGAAATTGTCTAATTGTTTTTAAACCCTTTTTGCAAATATTTTCAAAATAACCCCTGGTTATTATTGTTCAAATATATCACCAATTAGTCCCTGGTGTGGAGTGTCATGTTCCTCCTCTCTTATTTGAACTTTTAACCAAAATTTCAAATAGGTGAAAGCAAATATAGGAAAAGATAGAAAGAACTTTCAGAAAGTCAGAAAAGACATTTCAACTATTACATACAATCAAGCAATGATGATGATAGATGCATAACTATATCATAACATTCCAAAATGAAATTTTGGGATGTTACAGTATCTCGGCGGCAGAGCTACGTTGGGCACCCAGACCCGGCATTTATTGGGGCCCGAGCCAGATGCGGGGTTGAAGTCACGGTTGTGCTTTCTCGTGGCCTCATAGTCAGTCTGTCCAGTCTCAGCATTGATTGCCTTGTTGACGAGAGCTTCGAAGGTGGTGCACTCATGCAGGCGCAGATCTCAACAGAGCTCAGGATTAAGTCCCTTGCGGAACCTAGCCTGCTTCTTGGCATTAGTAGAAACTTCCTCAGGAGCATAGCGAGCAAGGTTTCCAAACTCGCGGCTAGAAGCATCCATTGATAGTCTGCCCTGGGTGAAGGCACAGAATTCCTCTCTCTTACGATCCATAAGCCCTTCCGTGATGTGATGGGTACGAAATGCGGCACTGAATTCTGTCCAAGTTGGTGCGGGGCCTGCGGGGCGCATGGCTTCAAAATTTTCCCACCACAGATTGGTGGGTCCTTCTAGAAAGTAAGTTGCAAAGGTCACCTTGTTGGCCTCGGTCACATTGGCAGCCCGGATCTTGCGATACATGCTAGTCAGCCAGTCAGTCGCATCGAGTGGGTCCACCGAATGATGATACTTGGGTGGGCACAGTGTGATGAAATCACCAAGTGATATGCCATCATTGAGATCATTACGGGGAGCACGTGTTGTGTTCTGCTCAATTCATTCCAACAGCCTGTTGGTCTCCCTCTTGTTCCGTTCAGCTTCTAGCATTACTTCTGCCAAGGAAGGCTCATGTGGCAAACCCTCTTGCCTTGGGTGGCTTCCCTCGCCCTGCTCAGGGGTAGGCACGGGGTTATTCCTAGTTGCCACCATCATGGGAAAACAAACCGACAGCTTAATCATAGGGAACAACAACTCTAAGACATAAGATAAGGAATGTACTAGAGAATATGGCATGCAGGGTAAATACCAATCAACATGGTAAGACAACTGCCATATGAACACCACGATTCATACACACCATGACATAGTTCAGTACAAGCCAAGCTGAAATACAACTATGGAGAGATGACACAACTCATCGGAGTCATTACAAGCTTCCTATACATTATCTATCTACACCTCCGGAACTCAACGCTCAACCTCATCATATCCCACAAAACACGCAGGACTGTGGCAATACGATTACTACCATACCAGAACTAACATCCACGTACTCAAGCATCACCATAGAATGCCTAATACAGGTTACCCCCATGACCCGGGAGCTGAACCTGAGGATCTGGAAACACTCTAGCCTGTGATACCTGGGAGCCATAAGGACACGGATGTGGCCTTGGTCCCCTTGTTGGTGGCAACAAAGGTCCTCGAAGAGGGCTGATGCCTCCAACATCGGGCCAGTCTACGTGTGCTGGCAGATGAGTCTGCGATGGGGTCAGCATCTCCAAATCTCCATAGCCTGTCTGCACGACAGGTGCCAACTACGTCAGGGCTGTCCAAAGACGTGCACGGGTAGCATAAAGCTCCATGCGAAGGGCGCGTGCATCACGATCCCTGTTCTCCAACATCTGAGCGGTCACCTGCAGCCTAGGGTCCTCATGGGAAGGATCATAGTAGGTTGCACTAAGACAACCATCCTCTCCTCCCATAGAAGCAGGAACATAACAATACTTTGTGTTTTGAAGCAGACCATGGTGAAACCTTATGATAGTTAGCATGGTCTAAGAGGCCTCCTGAACTGCCATATCTATGGTGACACCTAAACCATAAGTCCAATGAAGCGGCTCTATAGCTCCAGGGTATGAAGGATAAATCTTGACGGTACACAGATACTGACTCTGGTTGAAGTCTCGATACTGTTCCTCCACTGTGTACTCCGGGTACCAACAGTATCCAGCTTCCATCATAACTCTAACCAACATGGCCATGTGACCCGGTACATCGATGCACCTGGTCAGACGGGCCATCTAACGGGAAGGACGAGGGGGCATCTGAAACAGAGAATGATGCAAAGACATTAGAGATTCTAGCAGAAATTGGACAACATAATGGTTGTAATTGCTCAAAAAGGATTTTGAGACAACTGCAAAAGATTGGAAAAGCATAACCACTCGACTTCCTAGACTCAAATCTCTTCTCCATCTATTTGTCTCACCAACAATACTTAAGTGCCTTCATTCACTTGCAAACAAGCTAGCTAGTGGTCCATGGTTAGTAACTCGGCATCCTAAGCAATGGATGAGTAGCCTAGTCTTATCCCCGTAGAAAAGATGAGAATGACTCATAACAGAATAACTTGGGAAGAGGAGTAAAAAAGAGACTTATGTTCCCTTCCACAATCAATTCCCCTACTTTTCTAGTGTTTCTAGACTCAACTTCAACCGGTTTGGCTTGGTAGTCCTAAAGTCAGTCAGGCTCTGATACCAACGCTATCAGGACCCCGATCTTAAGTGATATGCATCCAAACTGTAACATATCACATCACTTTGCGGCCTCACGCACGGTAAGTTCCACGGCTGCAGCCTTACCTTAGTCGGGACCGTTTGCGTCTTTTGACACACGTATGTGAACATGTCGCTGGCAATCACACGACAGAGAACCCGATCCGACATTACTAGTCATAGAACCCAAGTGGCACCTCCGTACGGAAACAGGCATACGTAACCCAGCAATGCAGGTGTCGTCCTCAAGCGTGTGTAGACGAGTCGTAGCAAGCTAGAAGGACTCCATTACGCCGTGAGACATAAATGCCATCACTGCACGTAGACAAGTCGTAACAGGCTACAGGGACTCCATTACATTGCGAGACATTTCCCCGAAGGGACAGACACAGGAACAAAGAAGGATACATGCCGGTCAATCAATGTGTTCGGAGCAGTAGCAAGCTACCATGGCTCGGTGGAAGCACAAAGAGATTGTTTCCCGTAAAGAGTACTACTAAAGGCACACGACTAGGTGTCGGATCCCATACATACCGTTGCACGTCACATGTATGCACGACATGCCCGATATGTATAGATACAACCATGGCATCACAACATAACCATACAACAACATGACTTTTATTTAAGAGGCTTAGACGAGCCTTGCATAATATGTTCTTACAGAAAGGGTTCACATAACCCGACACTCAAGTCATACAAACAAGTCCATACAAACCAAGCGGAAGCCTAAGCTGTCTGAGTACAGACAGATGAAAGGGGTAAAAAGGCACATGGCCTGACTATCTACAGCCCGCCACATGGCATAAGGTCGTAGCTAGGACACTAGCTATTCGGCATAGTCGACATCTAGATAGAACCCACCTGATGGGTCCTGGGTCTCATCTGCAATATTTATTAAGCAAACGTGAGTACAAACGTACTCAGCAAGTCTTTAGAACATACCTAGTCTAATCATGCTCATGTATCATCAAGGAGGTGCTGGAGTTTATGTAGCGATGCCAGCTTTGACTCATGGCTAACCTACACTACTCAAATTTTAAATCTTTATTACAATTTTAGATATCACACACGAGTCCACTAACTCCAGGACAATACATCACCACGGATTCACTTCCCTCTCCTGGGAGAGTGCCATCCACGGTACTCACACTTGTCTTGATATTTTTATGAGTATCCATCTGATTATCTATGAACAACATAAGTTCTCCAAGTAGTCCATATCCGAGGATGCGGCTATTTGAATAGTTTCATACCCTGCAGGGCTGTACTTCTTCACACACGCTCTCGCCACTTATCGTTGTGTGCTCATAAAACCAAGCACCTCGGCAACCATCAAGCGGATGCCCAGCGAGGG
This sequence comes from Hordeum marinum, assembly GCA_022496015.1. Taxonomy (NCBI): domain Eukaryota; kingdom Viridiplantae; phylum Streptophyta; class Magnoliopsida; order Poales; family Poaceae; genus Hordeum; species Hordeum marinum. Next base: position 442,191,769 of record CM039675.1, on the reverse strand, counting down.
AGTCCGCCACGACCGTCAATCACATAAGACCTCTAGTCCTGGCTATCGCCTATTTGAGACTGAACCCGCACGGAAGTCCGGCCGAAGTTTCTGCTACGGCCCCAAACGATGTGCACATGATTCCTAAGCCCACCATTTGGGTGACCCTTGGTACACCGTGCCATTGCCTACCACGTCGTAACCCACCCCTAGGGTCAGCACTACGCACGGCCTCCAGCATGCTATAAACACCAGAAACTACTTGCAACTCTTGGACGAAGGACTAAGCGACTGATAAGTCGAGAGGGGTCGAATTACCGGAACCGAATGTGTGGTAGCAACTAGTCTTGGATCACAAACACGGAACTCAGTTCCGAAGAACGGTTCGAATGAGACAACCCGCTATGTACTCCTACATAGCCTCTCATCGCTACCTTTACCAAATCGAGTTCATCATTATATCACCACATCAGAACAACATCATTTCACTCAGTTCATCACCCAGATGAATCAGACCTGACACAACTCTAAGCATAGCAAGCATAGCAGGCAAAGTAAGCTAAGCACATCATTGTATAAGCATCTACCAGGTATGCTAGGTTGCAAGGTTTAGCTATTTAATGTGACAATGTCGGGTTATGCAGTAGAATAGGATCATCTACTGTGGATGACTGACATGTGATCGACTATCCTAATGCAATAAACAAGAGCAGGAGCGAGAGAGTAGGATGTTCTCGGTATGATCAAAGGGGTTGCTTGCCTTGCTGGGTAGCGAAAAGGTTCTCTCCTTCGTCGGGATACTCGGGGGTATCCTTAGAAGTAGGGCCAACCACAATGCAGATAAGAAACAATTAACACACGCAAGTGCAAGAATATGATGCATGATCATGGCATCATAGCATGTATGTATGAGCTAATGCAACTAGTGTTCATGTTGATTTGAAATGAAGTTGAATATAGATTCAAAATCGTTCTTTATTTCAATTCCATATACTAACCTATTAGTAAACGTCAATGTTCACCTATTTAGATTGCCCTAACATGCATGACAATAGCACCATTGGATTCATTGGATTTTTCTGATAATTTTTCATATATAAATTATTTTCATCTGATTTAGAAATTAATTTATATGAATTTTTGAAGTTTTAAACAATTTCTGGAATTGTTTTTAAACTAGAAAATGGAATTATGGCGTCATCCTGACGTCACTGTGACGTCAGCTGATCAGCTGATCAGGCCAGAGTCAAACCTGACGTGCGGGGGCCGCATATTAGTGTCTCAGGCTTAACATCCGCATTGACCAGGGGGTTTGACCCACCATGGGGCCCACTGTCAGTGGCAAGAAGCTAAACTAATTAGGGGGATTAGCCCCCTAATGATGGCCACATCGGCGCCCACCAGAGCGGGGCCGGCGGCGACCATCGCCATGGCGGTATCTCGCCGGAATTGCGCCTTCGGCGACCATTTGGCGCGCGGAGGGCATCGGGAGGCGACCTGTGCACTGGCGCGTCTAGCAGGGCACCTAGGGGGTTCGAGGGACACCGGAACGGCGTCCACGTCAAGCTGCACGGCGGTGACAGCTCGGGCAGGACCAGCTGCAGCGCTACAGGCTGCGGGAGGTGGAGCTGAGGGCGGCAACGGCCTCCTGGAATCTCAATGAGCACGAGCACATGGCCAGGAGCGAGCTTTGGCCGCTGTGGGCATGGCTACGCCATGGCCGGCGGCGAGCTCCTCTCGGCTCCAGCGATAAACGGGGCTGGAGGGGGGGAAAACGGCGACGAGATTGGGGGGAAAGGGTCCGGGGCCTCACCGAAGAGGCTTCTGGCGCCTTAGCAGGGTCGGGGACACACGGGAGACGGCGAATCGCCGGCGGCTTCGCTCCGGCGAGGAGGGGAACAGAGGAGAGGGAGAGGGGAAATGGCAAGGGGGAAGCAGCTGGAGCGGCGGCCGAGCCTATCCCCTCGCCAGCTCAATGAGGAGGCGGCCAGGCAGGCAGGGTGGTGGTGGCCAGCGCGGCCACCGCCGGCTGTAGGGGCGGCACACACTTGCTTCTCCTGCTGGCAGGACAAAGAAGACGCTGCTGCCCCTATGAGCCGGGGCCCTGCCTTAGGTTAGCCCGGGTGGGCTTCTTTCCTTTTTTATTTCAATTCTTTTCTAACTTCTGACATTTGTTTATTTTATTTGCAGTTACAAATGACTTTGTAAAATATCATAAACATTTTATATATTGAAGTTTGAATATTTCAGACTTATCTAAAAAGTTTCAAAATAATTTGAAAACTAAATTAATGATAATGCTTTATTTAATATTTTCCAGGGGCTTTATCAATTATTTTTAAATTGCTTTAGGTGTTCAAATAATTAAGATGGTCCCTGTTATAATCATGTCCAAATTTATCATACACAGGGAACATTTTTAAAGGGCATTTTGGATTTGTTGAAATTTCACCAAATTTGAATTATTTTGATTCAATTTGAGCTTGAAGTTTCTTTTTCTGCCCATTTCATATTGATGCAAAGATGAAACATGATACAAGCACATGCTATACTATGACACCTAGCTAGGGATGTGATAGGCAACTTCATCATCTGTCGGGCCTTGGGGGATGCGGCTCGCCATCCTCGCCAAGGGCCGATAGGAACTCGTCCGTGTCGACATACGACGCGAGCTTGTTGGCCCGTTGGACAAGGGCCAACTCGCGGGCCTCCCACTCTATGGTCGGCACGTCCCGCATGGTCGTCAGCCGGCCCAGATCCATGCCGCGGTACCACGACGTGACGAACCGCATCGCCATCTGCGCTCCGGCTCGGGCAGCCGACGCCTTCCAGGATTCAAGGTGGGGGACGGCATGCTCCACCCACTGAGCCACACGGTGTGTCGGAACTTCCCCATGGCCCGGCCACAGCGCGACAATGACCTCTTTGCCGGCGGTCTTGAGCCGCTCCAAACTCCACTCGAGATGGGTCATCCGCATCTCAACGGCGAGTCTGATCTCGTCCATGTTCCACGCGGCATCCTCCTCGATGGGGCAACCGCAATCCCGGAGGCACTCCCGGTGCTCTTCAACGGCGCACACAGCGCGACGCTGAGTCTCCGGGAAGCACCCTGGAAGAAAGGAGAAGAGAAGGAAAGAAAGACAAGTTCAAACACAAGAAACGGCAAAGGGAAAAGCGACCGGCTGGGGAAGAAAAAACCGGCGCTTACCTGCGACCGCGTCGTCCACTCCAAGGTCGAAGTTGAGAAACGTCTTCTGCACCGACTCTTGAGCCGCCTCTGACGCGGTGAGGGAACCCCTGACCTCCTCAAGCATCCTCTCGAGCCAGGTCACCTTGCCTTGGAGGGCGGCAGTCCTCAGGATGACGTCAGCCGTCTCCCGGGCCGCCACCTCCTTTGTCGCCTTGGCCTTGAGCCGGTCCGGGGCCGCCTCCCGGTCGACCAGCCGTGCGGCCAGCCGGTCCGTCTCCTGCATGGCCGCCTGGACGTCTCACGCTAACCGGTCCCGCTCGGAGGCAAGCCTGTTCTTCTCCTCCCGAAGTGTGGCCAGCTCACCTGCCAGACACGATAGACGTTAGCCGACTTCCGGGGGCTAGGTGCCCCTCCTGCGAACCGCAACTGACCTTGCACGCGAGCCAACTCCTCCTCCAGGCGTTAGTAGCCATATTTGCCGCGGTCGTGGATGGAGACCGCCTCCATGAATAGCTTCTGCTACAGGGAGGTTCCTTCTTGCCACAAAAAGGCAAAGGTCAAGACACACTCAAAAGAGATCCGGCCCGGTTGCCCGTCAGCCGGTCAGCCGGCCCACATGTCGGGGGCTACACCCAGTGGGTGCGCTTGCACGCCCTCACTAAAAATTCTAAGTCAATATAGCCGGCTTACCTCCGCACGCTTTAGGGCGGCATCGGCCGCCTTCGCGAACTAGGCTAGCTCCTGCTGGCACTGGTCCAAGACGCTCCCCAAGTCCCCGAAGGAGGGGATCGGGCCACCCGCCTGGGGAGCCGGTAGGGCTGGCGCATGCGCCAACGCCTCCCAGTCTCGGAGCACCTCTTGCATCGACCGCAGGCTCCTCCGGGGCCGGGCGCCGCTGCCACCCAGGCTCGCCGCGGCCCTAGCCACCGGGGGTGGGTTGATGACAGCAAGGGTCTAGGATTCGCTTCCCGCCGGTCCCCCACCCAGCACCGTCACCGCCTCCTCTTCCTGCCGCTCCGACGCGTCATTCGCGACGGAGGGCCCCTCCACCTCCATGGCCGCCACCTCCGTTGCCACCTCCGACGCCGCCTCCGGGGCCACCGGGACCTCCGGCACCTCGGCTCGGGTTGGCTCCGCCGCGGACGGGGTGACCTCTAGCACCTCAGGCCAGGCCGCCTCGGGAGCCGGCTCCTTCGTTGCCGCCCTTGACTGGGCCATCTCCTGCGTGGGCGGAGGTGCTGGTGGCTCCATAGCTGCCCCTCGTGGCTCACTTGACGGGGGCCTCGACATGCAGGTTGACTCCACCCGCGGAGGATCCACCGACCCCCTCTGCCTCCGGCTGTTTGAGGTTCCGGAGTGCGAGGCCCCTCCTCGCGTCCCGGACTTGGAGGCTCGCAGCTCTGCGAGCCTCCTCTCCTCCTCCCGCTGGGTGGCCGCGTGCTCTCGGGCCAGCCGGCTGGCGGCATCCGTCGGCTTGCCCACCGACTCCTCCTCGTGGAGCTCGATGGGGTCACTACTGCACCCAAGGATTGGTCATTTACTGGCTGGTGACCCGAAAGAAAACTCATACAAGCCAAATGCCTTACCCGATGACAAGGGGCAAGGCCTGCTTGGCGCGTGGCGGCGGCTTCCGCACAGCTACCTTCACCCGCTTTAGGCCGGGCGGCGGGGCCGCCGGCCCCCCTGAGCTGGCTCTTCCCCTGGCCGACCGCCGGCAGTCGGGGCTTGAGCCGGCTCTTCCCCTGGCCGACCGCCGGCAGTCGGGGCTTGAGCCGGCCGCTCCTCGCTCCTCCAACCCTGGTGCGTTGAGGGAGGAGGCTCGTTCAAAATCATCAAGTCGTCATCATCCTCGTCGTCATCTGTCCAGTCCTTGATCGAGGGGGTAAGAGGGTACTCACCCGCTTTTAGGCTCTCCGGTCGCGTCGGACCCTTCGGCTCCGCAGGGAGCACCAGTTCGCGGGTCTGCCGGCTTGTCAGTTCCTTACGAGGACTCCACCCCTTCCTCCGGGGGCCTCCCGTCTCGTGGTATTCCGAGTCAGAGTTTTCATGCTCCGCCTCGAAGATCTGAGGGTGCGGGCCGTCCGGCGTGTTCTGTCGCACCAGCAGCTGTGGTCAGCACATCAAAGTAAGTTCTCCACCCGGCTGCTGGCTGGGGCATATCAAACGAAAAGAAACTGCCTATACGAAAAACTTACCAAGGGAGGCCGGTTGATGCGGTCATATGGCTCCATGCCAAAGGACCACGAGGCAGGCTTTAGCTTGACTGTCATAAGGGCGTTCACCCGCTTCGCCACCTGAGCCAGCGTCAGCTCGATGGTGGACAGCCGGCAGGGGTTGCACTGGCCGGACATGTCGCAGATCCGATGCGGCCTCAGCTGGAGGGGCGAACCCGGCGCGAGATAAAGGCCGCCACTAGGTCGGCAGCGACCATCCCCTCAGAGCTCTTCTGCTGCATGAGCCGACCAAGCTCCTCCAGGGCTATGCCGCGCGAGCCAGCCCCCGGCCAATTCTTCTGGGTGGACTGGCGGTCCTCAAACGGCGGCAGCCGGATATAGTCCGTCCTTGGGTCGACGTTTTTCACGTAGAAGAACGTTCGGTGCCACGCCTTGACGGAGTCAATAAGAGAGAGAGGGGGAAATCGAGCGATGCCGCGGCAGCACACCACCGTGCCCCCGCATGCATCGCTCTTCAAAGGCTTCAGGTAGAAAAGAGCATTAAAGAGTTTGATGAAGGGGAGGATGCCGAAGTACCCCTCGCACAACATCATGAAGGCGGAGAGATACAGAATCGAGTTTGGGCCGAGGTTGTGCGGTTGAAGGTCCAAGGTATCAAGGAGGAGGCGAAAGAAGATACTAACCGAGAACCCGAAGCCCCGGGAGAAGTGCCAAAGGAACACGACGTGTTCCCTAGCTATGGCACCGATGCTATCACGTCGCCCAGTGCGCATGCGACCACCCGCTCCTCCGGCGGCAGCATGTGCATGCGGCGAAGCTCGGTGATGTCCGCCTCGACCACAAAGGAGCCTGCCCAGTTTCCGCCGCGTCCATCGGCCATCGCGGCGGCCGTACGGCGTGTGGGCGCGAGTGCATGCTCGAGGTGCGGCGGCTTGCGAGGAAGGCAGGGAAGCAACGAGGACGGCCAGCAAGGGGACAAGTGAGGCGCGGGTACCTTTGCCTCCTGCCTTTCCTCTCCTTTTATAGGGGAGGCCACGACCGGGGGGTGTGGGATTGATTGCGCCCACTCCCTCGGGAAACTCCGCGTGCACGTGGGTGGCGCCGGGCCGTAATGGCCGCTTCGGGGACAGAGGATCCTAGCCTGCGCCGCGGGGCCTACTGGGCTACGCCTGGGTCCTAGCGGGCTAGGCCCAGGCAACGTCTCATCTTCCCGCATGTGCGGGACCCGCCGCATCATTACTCACCGCATGGCGTGCAGCGTGCCGGCACAGGTCCCAGGGCGGTGCCGGTACCCTTGGCGTCGGGTCCGGTGACCGACCCGGCTGCCCTATCGCCTTCGAGCCGGAGGTGAGTATCGCTGAGGGGAAGCCGCCGGCTCCCCACCATCCGCTAGACGTGGGCCCCCGCCTGCTTCGAGGACTACTAACGGGGTTATTACCCCTTGGTAGGCCAAAGCAATGGGGTCTTCCCCCTTTCGCTTCGAAGAAAAACTACGCGGCCGGCTGGAGGACGTCCGGCACAAGACGGTGCCGGCTGGTGCCCCAGACGGTTGGTTGAGGAGCCGGTTGGACCTTCGGCCGGCTGGGCATGGACAGCTGCCTCCGGCCGGCTCTTCTGTTAACCTTGGGACGGACATGCGACGTCCCATCCCTCTGCCCGGGTATGACGATGCGACGCGACCAGCACGGCGAGCGGCCCTGTGGCGACAATGGCCGCTGATGCACTGCATCGCGTCGCTACAGTCCGATCGTCCTGGCCGCTGACCTCGACGAGCGTGACCGGACGTGGGAACAGTGCCGGCACACCCTCGCCACTCGATTACCTACCTCGGCATGGCTATAGTGCAGTCGGCCGTATCGACGACTTTTGCCGCCTGGCGCTAGGTGATGCCAACCCGGCAGCCCGTGCCGCGGTAGGTGAGCAAGGGCCAATCATCAGGCCGGCTATCGGGCCCTAATAGGTGATGGGACGGCTCAGCCGGTGGCCCCTACAAGCGACGAGACGACACGAGAGGCGAGACCCTCTGGCCACCCGGAGAGACTGCCATTCAGGTCCTCCCACCTTTGTACTTAGAACATATTATAAGAGCCGGGGGGTTGGCCTATAAAACACCCTGAACCCCCCATGCAACGGGGATGGACGATCGAACACTCTCTACACACACAACCCCTTCTAGTAGTAGGGGAAGAGGAGCCGGCTGCCCCTTCTTTCTCCTCTAGACACAGCTCCAGGAGCACCTTTGTATCTATACGCATCCATCCAACTAAACCAAGCAGGACTAGGGGTATTACCTCCCACGGAGGGCCCTGAACCTGGGTACATCGCATGTCATCACAGCTTGTGCCCAATCGCGCACTCGGAGCCCATCGGCGTCCTTTGGCCCCAACCACCTACGATAAGCCACCCTATGGCATCTGTCGTGAGAAAACGATGACAAGGGTCTTGAAAAAGATGGACTGTCAAACGTACGACGGGTCACCTGGAGGAGTAGCAAGTTGCAAAAGAGCAGGTTTAACTCAAATATGTCTTGTAAGCCGGTCAAGAGGGTATGAAAGCTAAACTCATTGAGTTGTAAGCCCCCAAGTGACAATATGAAGAACCAACTCTTGCACAAAGAATCATTCAAAAAGACGTCATAGGCCCCAAATTATGGGGATGCCAAAATTATTATACGAAGTATCAAAATGTATATACAATGACAGAGGTATGTACATTGATGAGAGCCAATAACTCAAGTGTAGTAAGGCCGAAGATGAGCAATATTCCATCGCCTGGTAGTTTCCTGCCCAGTGGTATGTGACTTGTCGCTGTCCCGCATATCTATGAGACAACAGAACCCATTTTTCAGATTTTTGCTGGCCACAAAAGGTCCTTCCCAAGGAGGTGATAACATATGCATATGTGTCTGATCTTGAATCAAACAAAGCACTAAGTCGCCTTCTTCGAATGTCCGAGTTTTGACCCTGCGGCTATGATAGCGACGCAAATTTTGTTCGTAAATCGCCGATCGTGCTGTTGCAAGATCTCGCTCTTTATCCAAAGGATCAATGTGTTCTGATGCGCCGTCTCGTTATCAACTTCAACGTAAGCCGCCACCCTAGGTGAGTCAGGCGAATATCACTAGAGAGAACTGCTTCTGCGCCATAAACTAGGAAGAAGGCATGTAGCATGTTCATCTGTTGGGATTAGTCTAGATGCTCCAAAGAACTAAAGCCAGTTCCTCCACCCAACTATTGGGGAACGTTCCATGGGCAACAAACATTTTCCTACGCACACGCAAGATCTATGCATGATGTTGAGCATCTACGAGGGGGAGAGTGGATCTACATACCCTTGTAGATCGCTAAGCGGGAAGCGTTAAGAAATGTGGTTGATGTAGTCGAACGTCTTCGCGATCCAAATCGCCGAGCGTCCCACGATCCAATCACGATCCGTCTCGATCTAGTGCCAAACGGACGGTGCCTCCGCGTTCATCACACGTACAGCTCAATGACGATCTCCGCCTTCTTGATCCACAAAGAGGGAGCGGAGAAGTAGATAACTTCTTCGGTAGCGCGACGGTGTGGCAGGTATGGTGGTGGACCTATTCCGATAGGGCTCCGTCGGAATGATCTAGAGGAGAAACTACGATCTAGAGGGCAGAGGCAAGCACGTGGCTTTTCATGTGTTGGTTGCCCTAAAACCTCCAGTACATGTAGGAGGAGGGGAGGGGAGGCTGCCTTGGCCCCTCCATAAAAGATGCCTTTGGTCGAAGTGGAGGAGGGAGGAGTCCTACTCTAATCCTACTAGGAGTAGGATTCCTTCCCTAACTTTAAAAACCCTTTCCACATCTTGCACCTTTGGGTTTATCCACCCCAGCCGCATGGGACTTTAGTGGGGCTTCGGCCTGCCCATGAGGGGCTGGTTTGCCTCCTCCCACAGTGTTGGAAATATGCCATAGAGGCAATAATAAATAGGTTATTATCATATTTCCTTGTTCATGATAATCGTTTATTGTCCATGCTAGAATTGTATCGATCAGAATCTCAGATACATGTGTGGATACATAGACAACACCATGTCGTTAGTATGCCTCTAATAGACTAGCTTGTTGATCAAAGATGGTTAAGGTTTCCTAGCCATGGACATGAGATGTTATTTGATAATGGGCTCACATCATTAGGAGAATGATGTGATGGACAAGACCTAAACTATAAACATAGCATATGATCGTGTCAGTTTATTGCTACAATTTTCTGCATGTCAAGTATTTGTTCCTACGACCATGAGATCATGCAACTTACTCACACCGGAGGGGTACCTTGTGTGTATCAAACGTATAAACATAACTGGGTGACTATAAAGGTGCTCTATAGGTATCTCTGAGGGTGTCCTTTGGGTTGGCATGGATCAAGACTGGGATTTGTTACTCCGTGTGACAGAGAGGTATCTCAGGGCCCACTCGATAATACAACATCACAGTAAGCCTTGCAAGAAATGTGACTAAGTGTTAGCCACGGGATCTTGTATTAAGGAATGAGTAAAGAGAGTTGTCGGTAACGAGATTGAACTAGGTATGGAGATGATCGAATCTCGGGCAAGTAACATACCCAAGAACAAAGGGAACAACATACAGGATAAACTAAATCCTTGACATAGAGGTTCAACCGATAAAGATCTTCGTAGAATATGTAGGAACCAATATGGGCATCCAAGTCTCGCTATTGGTTATTTACCGTAAAGTTGTCTCGTTCATGTCTACATAGTTCTCGAACCCGCAGGGTCTGCACACTTAAGGCTCGGTGACGTTTCGGTAGTATAGATTTATGTTTGGTGGTGACCGAAGTTTGTTCGATGTCCTGGATCAGATCCCGAACATCATGAGGAGGTCCGGAATGGTTCGGAGGTAAATATTGATATACAGGAAGTCCTGTTTTGGTTGCCAGAAAAGTTTGGGGCTCATCGGTAGTGTACTGGGAGTGCCGGGAGGGTACGGTGGACCATCAGGAGGGGTGTCTCGACCCAAGTGGCTACATGGGCAGTGGGAGGAGGTAAACCAGCCCTTGGTGGGCTGCATGGGCTGGCCACAGCCTCCTCGAAGGATCCATGCGGCTATGAAAGAGAGGAAAGGAAAAAACCCAAAGAAGGGAAGGAAAATCCAAATTAGGGAGTCCAAATTAACAGGATCCCACCTCCCTTCTGGGAGGTGGATTCCCTCCCTTGTTTGGTTCAGCCGAACCTACTTGGAGTAGAGGCCAATGCTGACTCCTCTCCCCTTCCTCCTATATATATTGAGGGATTTTGAGGGAAGCAACTAAGCTAAATTGCCTTGTGCTGACCTCTCTCTCCCTCTAGATATGTTCTCCACTAGATCTATTCGGTATAGCTTAGCGAAGCTCTACCTGGTCAGCTCCACCATCACCATAATCACGCCATCGTGCTGCCAGAAAACTCATGTACCTCTCCAACCTTGCTTGCTGGATCAAGGAGGTGGAGATCGTCATCAAGCTGTACGTGTGCTAAACGCAGAGGTGTTGTTCGTTCGGCACTAGATCGGACGGACCACGATGGGATCGCGGGACAGATTGTGAAGACGTTCGACTACATCAATCACATTTCTTAACGCTTCCCGCTTAGAGATCAAAACGGGTATGTAGGTCCACTCTCCCCCTCGTAGATGCTCATCACCATGGATAGATCTTGCGTGTGCATTGGAATTTTTTTTCTTTCCCATGCAACGTTCCCCAACAGTGGCATCATGAGCTAGGTCTATGTGTACATGAGATCTTGAGTAGAACACAAAGGAGTTTGTGGGCGTTGATGCTTAGATTGGTTCCTCCCTTGGTTGTGTTTTGGTTCACCGGTATTGTGGGATGAAGCGGGCCCGGACCAACCTTACTTGTATGCTTATGAGAGACAGGTTCCATCGACTGACGTGTAACTGCGTTGCACAAAGATGGATGGAGGGTGTGTGTTTCTGCTACTTTTGTTGGATCGGATTCGACAAAGGTGGTCCTTGAGAAGGTTAAAAACCAAATTATGTATAACCGTTGTGGTTTTGCGTAGGTGAGAATTGTTATTGCTAGATACCCATAGCAGCCATGTAAAACTTGCAACAACAATTAGAGGACGTCTAACTTGTTTTTGCAGGGTATGTTGTGATGTGATATGGCCAATTACATGATGAGATATATGTGATGTATGAGATGATCATGTATTGTATAGAATATCACGACTTGCACGTCGATGAGTACGGCAACCGACAAGAGCCATAGGGTTGTCTTTAATTATTATATGACCTGTGTGTCAATCATTAAGCGCTATGTAATGCTTTACTTTATCGCTAAGCGGTAGCAATACTAGTAGAAGCATGGTGGGCGTGACAACCCCGATGGAGACACGTTGATGGAGATCAAGATTATGGAGATCACGGTGTCATGCCGGTGACGATGGAGATCATGCCAAGGGTTTATAAATGGAGATCAAAAGCACAAGTTCATGACCATATCATGTCACTTATGATTTGCATGTGATGTTAATCCTTTTATGCACCTTGTTTTGCTTAGGACGACAACAGCATTATAAGGTGATCCCTCACTTAAATTTCAAGATAAAGTGTGTTCTTCCCGAGTGTGCACCATTGCAAAAGTTCGTTGTGCCAAGACATCACATGATGATCGGGTATGATAGACTCTACGTTCACATACAACGGGTGCATGCCAGTGTTGCACATGCGCAACACTCGGGTTAAACTTGACGAGCCTAGCATGTACAGACATGGCCTCGGAACACAAGAGACCGAAATGTCGAACATGAGACATATAGTAGATATGATCAACATGATGATGTTCACCATTGAAACCACCTCAACTCGCGTGATGATCGGACTTGAGTTGGTGAATTTGGATCATGTATCACTCGAATGACCGGAGGGATGTCAATTTGAGTGGGCGTTCTTAGGTAATATGATTAATTGAACTAATTATCATGAACATAGTCGGTGGTGTATTTGCAAATTATGTTGTAGATTACGTTGTAGCTCCCTTGAATTTTTATATGTTCCTAGAGAAATACAGTTGAAAGATGATGGTAGAAATATTGCGGACTGGGTCCGTGATCTGAGGATTGTCCTCATTGCTGCACAGAAGGCTTATGTCCTTAATGCACTTCCCGGTGCGACACCCCCTCTAGCATCGTCTGTAGATGTTGTGAACATCTGACAGGCACGTTTCGATGACTACTTGATATTTCAATGTGTCATGCATTGCGGCTTAGAATTGAGGCTCCAAAATGTTTTAAAGGTCACGGAACATATGAGATGTTCTACAAGATGAAATTGGGATCCCAGGCTCGTCCCTATGTTGTGAGATATGAGATCTCCAACAAGATTCTTTGCCTCCAAGATGAAGGAGAATAGCTCAATCGTTGAGCATGTGCTCAGATTGTCTGGGTGCTACAATCGCTTGAATCTTGTGGGAGTTGATCTTCCAGATAATATAGTGATTGATATAGTTCTTTGAGTCACTATCACTAAGCTAATAGAATTTCGTGATGAGCTATAACTATGCCAGGGATGGAAATGATGATCCCTGATCTATTCACGATGTTTGACACCGCGAAGGTAGATATCAAGAAGGAGCGTCAAGTGTTGATGGTTAGCAAAACCACTAGTTTCGAAAAAGGGAAAGGGTAAGGAGGGAAACTTCATGAACGGCAAGTCAGTTGCTGATCTAGTGTAGCAACCCAAAGTAGAACCCAAACCCGAGATTAAGTGCTTCTATTATGAGGAGAGCGGTCGATGAAGCGGAACAACTCTAGATACTTGGAAGATAAGAAGGCTGGCAACGTCGACAGAAGTATATTTGATATACGTGTTATTGATGTGTACCTTGCTAGTACTCCTAGTAGCACCCGGGTATTGGATACCAGTTCGATTGCTAAATGTTAGTAACTCGAAAGAAAAGCTATGGAATAAACTGATACTAGCTAAGGGTGAGGTGACGATGTGTGTTGGAAATGTGTCCAAGGTTAATGTGATCATCATCACACGCTCTCTCTACCTTCGGGATTAGTGACAAACCTAAATAAATGTTCTTTGGTGTTTGCGTTAAGCATGAACATGATTATATCATGTTTACTGCAACACAGTTATTCATTTAAGTTAGAGAATAATGGTTATTCTGTTTACATGAATAATACCTTCAATGGTCATGCACTCAATGAGAATGGTTTGTTGAATCTTGATCGTAGTAATACACATGTTCATAACATTGATACCAAAAGATACAAAGTTAATAATGATAGTACCACATACTTGTGGCACTGCCGCTAAGTGTCATATTGGTACAAATCGCATGAAGAAACTCCAAGGTGATGGATCTTTGGACTCATTCAATTTCGAATCGGTTGAGACATGCGGACCATGCTTCATGGGAAAGATGAGTAAAGACCTCGTTTTCGATATGATGGAGCGGGCTAGTAACTTATTGGAAATGATAGATGTTGATGTATGCGGTCCAATGAGTGTTGTAGCGTGCAGTGGATATCGTTATTTTCTTACCTTCACATATGATTTGAGTAGATATAGTGTATATTTATTTAAAGAAACACAAGTCTGAAACGTTTGAAAATTTCAAACAAATCCAGAGTGAAGTTTAAGATCAATGTGACAAGAACATAAAAATGTCTGCGATATGATCGTGGATGTGAATATCTGAGTGACGAGTTTGGCATACAACTTTAGACAATGTGAAAGTTGTTTTACAGCTCACGCCACCTGGAACACAGTAGTGTGATGGTGTGTCCGAACGTCATAGTCATTCTCTATTGGATATGGTGCGAACTATCATGTCTCTCATCGTTTTGCCACTATCGATTTGGTGTTATGCGTTAGAGACAACTACATTCACTTTAAATAGGGCACCATCTAAATCCGTTGAGATGACACCATATGGTTTGGCAGAAACCTAAGCTATCATTTCTTAGAGTTTGGGAATGCGACACTTATATCTGATAAGCTTGAACCCAAAGCGGAAAAGTGCATCTTCATAGAATACCCTAAGAACAGTTGGGTATACCGTCTATCTCAGATCCGAGTGCAAAGTGTTTGTTGCTGAAAACGGGTCCATTCTCGAGGAAGAGTTTCTCTCAAAATAATTGAGTGGGAGGAAGATAGAACTTGTTGAGGTTGTTGAACCTTTGTTTCAACCAGAGAGTAGCGCAATGCAAAAAGATGTTTCTGTGGAGCCTACATTAGTTGAAGAGGAAGTTAATGATGATGATCATCAAACTTTGGGTCAAGTTACTATCGAACCTCGTAGGTCGACAAGGACGCGTACTTCTTCTGAGTGGTACGACAACCCTGTCTCAGAGGTCATGTTGTTAGACAACGATGAACCGATGAGCTATGGAGAAGCGGTGATGGGCCCGGATTCCGACAAATGGTTAGAGGCCATGAAATCCGAGAAAGGATCCATGTTTGAAAAACCAAGTATGGACATTGGTAGACTTACCCGTTGAATGACAGGTTGTTGAGTACAAATGGTTTTTAAGAAGAAGAGAGACGATGATGGTGAATGTCACCATTTATAAAGCTCGACTTGTCGCAAAGAAGTTTCCGACAAGTTCAAGGAGTTGACTACGATGAGACTTTCTTACTCGCAGTGATGGTAAAGTTTGTTGGAATTATGTTAGCACTTGCTGCGGTTTTTCAATTATGAAATCTGGTAGATGGATGTCAAAACATAGTTTCCTTAACAGTTTCCGTGAGGAAAGTTTGTATGTGATACAACCGGAAGGTTTTGTGACTCCTAAGGATGCTAAAAATTATGCAAGCTCCAACAATCCATCTAAGGGCTGGAGCAAGCATCTCGGAGTTAGAGTATACTCTTTGATGAGGTGATCAAAGTTTTGGGGTTTATACAAAGTTTATGAGAAACTTGTATTTCCAAGAAAGTGAGTGGGGCACTATAGAATTACTGATAAGTATATGTGGATGAAATATTGTTGATCGGAAGTGATGTAGAATTTCTAGAAAGCATAAAGGGTTGTTTGAATGGTGTTTTTCAAAGGAAGACCTGGATAAAGCTACATGAACATTGAGCATCAAGATCTATAGAGATAGATCAAGACGCCTGATGACATTTTTCAATGAGTACATACCTTGAAAAGATTTTGAAAGAGTTCAAAATGGATCAATCAAGTAAGGAGTTCTTGCCTGATTTTTACGGTGTGGAGTTGAGTGAGACTCAAAGCTCAACCATGATAGAAGAAAGAGAAAGGACGAACATCGTCCCCTATGCCTTAGCCATAGGCTCTATATAGTATGCCATGCTATGTACCGCGCCTGTGTGTGCCTTGCCATAAGTCTGTCAAGGGGTACAAGAGTAATCTAGGAGAGGATTACTGGACATCAGTCAAAATTATCCGTAGTAAATAGAGGACTAAGGAGATGTTTCTCGATTATGGAGGTGATAAAGAGTTCATCGTAAAGAGTTACCTCGATGCAAGCTTTAACACCAATCCGGATGACTCTTAGTAGCAATCCGGATCCGTATAGTGGAGCAGCCATTTGGAATTGCTCCAAGTGGAGCGTGGTAGCAGTGTTTACAGTATGACATAGAGATTTGCACAGTACGCATGGATCTGAATGTTGCAGACCCATTGACTAAAACCTCTTTCACATGCAAATCATGATCGAACCCCAGAACTCATTGGGTGTGACATTCATAACAAGACATGTGGCGATGTGAGCTAGATTATTGACTCTAGTGCAAGTGGGAGACTGTTGGAATTATGCCCTAGAGGCAATAATAAATGGGTTATTATCATATTTAATTGTTCATGATAATTGTTTATTGTCCATGCTAGAATTGTATTGATCGGAAACTCAGATACATGTGTCGATACATAGACAACACCATGTCCCTAATATGCCTCTAATTGACTAACTCGTTGATCAAAGACGTTTATGGTTTCCAAGCCATGGACATTAGATGTTATTTGATAACGGGATCACATCATTAGGAGCATGATGTGATGGACAAGACCCAAACTATAAACATAGCATATGATTGTGTCAGCTTATTGCTACAGTTTTCTGCATGTGAAGTATGTGTTCCTATGACCATGAGATCATGCAACTCACTGACACCGGAGGGTACCTTGTGTGTATCAAACATCACAACATAACTCGGTGACTATAAAGGTGCTCTATAGGTATCTCTAAGGGTGTCTGTTGGGTTGCCATGGATCAAGACTGGGATTTGTTACTCCGTGTGATGGAGAGGTATCTAAGGGCCCACTCGGTAATTCAACATCACAATAAGCCTTGCAAGCAATGTGACTAAGTTTTAGCCATAGGATCTTGAAGTACGGAATGAGTAAAGAGACTGGACGGTAACAAGATTGAACTAGGTATAGAGATACCGACGATCGAATCTCGGGCAAGTAACATACCGAAGAACAAATGGAACAACATACGGGATTAACGGAATCCTTGACCGGAAAGGTGTCTTGGTCATGTCTACATAATTCTCGAACCCGCTGGGTCTGCACACTTAAGGTTCGGTGACGTTTCGATAGAATAGAGTTATGTATGGAGATTAACAAAGGTTGTTCGGAGTCCCGAACGAGATCCCGTACATCAAAAGGAGCTCTGGAATGGTCCGGAGGTAAACAATGATATATAGGAAGTCCTGTTTTGGTCGCGAGAAAAGTTTGGGGCTCATTGGTAGTGTATCGGGAGTGCCGGGAGGGTATGGGGGACCATCGGGAGGGGTGTCTTGACCCAAGAGGCTACATGAGATGTGCAAGGAGGTAAACCAGCCCCTAGTGGGCTGTCCAAGGCCACCTTTAAGGGTCCATGCGGCTAGGAAAGAGTGGGAAAGGAAAAACCCCAAAGAAGGGAAGGAAAGTCCTAATTAGGAAGGAGTCCTAATAGGATCCCACCTCCCTTGTGGGAGGTGGATTCCCTCCCTGGTTTGGTTCGGTCCAACCTACTTGGAGTAGGGTCCAAGGCTGCCTCCTCTCCCCTTCCTGTTACATATATTGAGGGATTTTGAGGACAGCCCCTAACCCAAATTGCCACGTGCTGCCCTCTCTCTTACTCTAGATCTGTTCTCCACTAGATATGTTCGGTATAGCTTAGTGAAGCTCTGCCGGATCAGCTCCACCACCATCGTCACCATGCCGTCATGCTGCCGGAGAACTCATCTACCTTGCCACTCTCTCTTGCTGGATCAAGGAGGTGGAGATTGTTATCGAGCTGTACGTGTGCTGAACGGATCATGATTGGATCGTGAATATGTTCGACTACATCAACTGTGTTTCTTAACGCTTCATGCTTAGTGATATACAAGGGTATGTAGATCCACTCTCCCCCTCGTAGATGCTCATCACCATGGATAGATCTTGCGTGTGCGTAGGAAAATTTTTGTTTCCCATGCAACATTCCCCAATAGTGGCATCATGAGCTAGGTCTATGTGTAGATGAGATCTCGAGTAGAACACAAAGGAGTTTGTGGGCGTTGATGCTTAGATTGCTTCCTCCCTTGGTCGTGTTTTAGTTCAGCGGTATTGTGGGATGAAGCGGCTCGGACCAACCTTACTCGTATGCGTACGAGAGACCGGTTCCATCGACTGACGTGTAACTTCGTTGCACAAAGATGGACGGTGGGTGTCTGTTACTCCTACTTTAGGTAGATCGGATTCGACAAAGGCGGTCCTTGAGAAGGTTGAAAAGCAACTTATGTATCACCGTTGTGGTTTTGCGTATGTGAGAATCGTTCTTGCTAGATACCCGTAGCAGCCACGTAAAACTTGCAACAACAATTAGAGGATGTCTAACTTGTTTTTGCAGGGTATGTTCTGATGTGATATGGCCAATTACATGATGACATATATGTGATGTATGAGATGATCATGTATTGTATAGAATATCACGACTTGCATGTCGATGAGTATGGCAACCTGCAGGGGCCATAGGGTTGTCTTTAATTATTGTATAACTTGTGTGTCAATAATTAAGCACTATGTAATGCTTTAATTTATCACTAAGCGGTACCAATAGTAGTAGAAGCATGGTGGGCGTGACAACCCCAATGGCGACACGTTGATGGAGATCAAGATGATGGAGAGCCCGAAACTTTTCCGATGACACAAATGGGACTTATTATATATCAATCTTTACCTCCGGAGCATTCCGGAGCTCCCCGTGACGTCTGGGATCTCATCCGGATCTCCAAACAACCTTTGGTCACCACCATACATAACTCTATACAAATGAAACATCATCGAACCTTAAGTGTGCAGACCTTGCGGGTTCGAGAACTATGTAGACATGACCTAGACGCCTCTATGGTCAATAACCAATATCTGTACCTGGATGCTTATATTGGCTCCTACACGTTCTATGAAGATCTTTATCGGTTGAACCTCCATGTCAAGGATTCAGTTAATCCCGTATGTTGTTCCCTTTGTTCATCGGTATGTTACTTGCCTGAGATTCGATCGCCGGTATCTGTATACCTACTTTAATCCTGTTACCGACAAGTCTCTTTACTCGTTCCGTAATACAATATCCCATGCATAACACTTTAGTCAAATTGCTTGCAAGGCTTGTTGTGATGTTGCATTACCGAGTGGGCCCTGAGATACCTCTTTGTCACACGGAGTAACAAATCCCAGTCCTGATCGATACCCACTCAACAGACACCATTGGAGATACCTATAGAGCACCTTTATAGTCACCCAGTTATGTTTCGACATTTGATACACACAAGGCACCCCTCTGGTGTGAGTGAGTTGCATGATCTCATGGTCATAGCAACAGATACTTGACATGCAGAAAACTATAACAATAAACTGACACGATCATATGCTATGTTTATAGTTTGGATCATGTCCATCACATCATTCTACAAATGATCTGATCCCGTTATGAAATGACATCCTATGTCAATGGCTAGGAAACCTTAACCATCTTTGATCAACGAGCTAGTCTACTAGAGGCATACTAGGGACAAAGTGTTGTCTATTCATCCACATAGGCAATGTGTTTCCAATCAATCAATTATAGAATGGATAACAAACAATTATTATGAACAAGGAAATATAATAATAAACATTTATTATTACCTCTAGGGCATATTTCCAATAGTCTCCCACTTGCACTAGAGTTAATAATCTAGCTCACATCACTATGTGATTTACATTGTAATCAATCTAACACCCATACAGTTCTGGTGTTGATCATGTTTAGCCCTTGGAAGAGGTTTAGTCAACGGGTCTGCGACATTCAGATCCATGTGCACTTTGCAAATATTTATGTCCTCCTCCTTTATGTACTCGCGGATGGAATTGAAGCGTCGCTTTATGTGTATGGTCCTCTTGTGAAACTTTGGTTCCTTGGCCAGAGGAGTGGCACTAGTGTTGTCACAGAACATATCCATTGGATTCAGTGCACTAGGCACTACTCCAAGATTTTTCATGAACTCCTTCATGCAGACACCTTCCTTGGCTGCCTCTGAGGCTGCGATGTACTCCGCTTCGCATGTAGAATCGGCTACCATGTTCTGCTTGGCACTGCACCAGCTTATCACTCCCTCATTTAGAATAAATATGTATCCGGTTTGCGACTCAGAGTGCAGTGTCAAATCTTGCATCGACGTAACCCTTTATGATGATCTCTTGATCACCTCCATAAACAAGAAACATTTCCTTAGTCCTTTTTTGGTACTTAAGGATATTCTTTACCTCCGTCTAGTGCTCCATTCCTGGATCACTTTCAAACCTTTCGGCCATACTTATGGCAAAGCTGACATCAGGTCTTGTGCATAGCATTGCATACATGATAGAGCCTATGACTGAAGCATAGGGGATGACACTCATCTTTTCTCAATCTTCTGTAGTCACTGGGCATTGAGTCTTACTCAACTTCACACCTTGCAATACAGGAAAGAACCATTTTTTTCACTAATCCATTTTGAACTTCTTCAAAACTTTGTCAAGGTATGTGCTCTGTGAAGTCCTATTAAGCGTCTCGATCTGTCTCCATGGATCTTACTGCCTAATATGAAAGCAGCTTCTCCTAGGTCCTTCATTGAAAAACTCTTGTTCAAATATTCCTTCATGCTTTCTAGCATTTCTATATTGTTTCCAATATGCAATATGTCATCCACATATCATATTAGAAACGCTATAGAGCTCCCACTCACTCTCTTGCAAATACAAGCTTCTCCGTAAACTTGTATAAACCCGAATGCTTTGATCACCTCATCAAAGCGCGGATTCCAACTCCGAGATGCTTGCACCAGTCCATAAACGGATTGCTGGAGTTTACAAACTTTGTTTGCATTCTCTAGATCGACAAAACCTTCCGGTTGTATCGTATGCAACTCTTCCTTAAGGAAACCGTTAAGGAACGCTGTTTTGACATCCATTTGCCAAATTTCATAGTCAAAATATGCAGCTATTGGTAACATGATTCTGACGGACTTAAGCATCGCTACGGGTGAGAAGGTCTCCTTATTGTCCACTCCTTGAACATGTGAAAAAACCTTTGCTACAAGTCGAACTTTATAGATGGTGACATTACCGTCCGCGTTCGTCTTCCTCTTAAAGATCCATTTGTTCCAAATGACCATTGGGCCTTCAGGTAATACTTCCAAAGTCCATACATTGTTTTCATACATGGATCCCATCTTGGATTTCATGGCTTCTAACCATTTCTCGGAATCCGGGCCCATCATCGCTTCTCCGTACCTCGTAGGTTCATCGTTGTCTAACAACATGACCTCGAAGATAGGGTTACCGTACCACTGAGGAGAAGTACGTGCCCTTGTCGACCTACGAGGTTTGATAGTAACTTGATCTGAAGCTTCAAGATCATCATCATTAACTCCCTCTTCAACTGATGCACGCTCTACAGAAACATCTTTCTGTGCTACGCTACTCTCTGGTTGAAGTAAAGGTTCAATAACCTCATCAAGTTCTTTCGAGAGAAACTCTTTCTCAAGAAATGCTCCGTTCTTAGTGACAAACACTTTGCCTTCGGAGCTGAGATAGAAGGTATACCCAACTGTCTCTTTTAGGAATCCTATGAAGACGCATTTCTCTGCTTTGGGTTCTAGCTTTTCAGGCAGAAGCTTTTTGATATAAGCATCACATCCCCCAAACTTTAGGAAACGACAACTTTGGCTTTTTGTCAAACCAAAGTTCATATGGAGTCGTCTCAATGTATTTCGAGGGTGCCCTATTTAAAGTGAATGCAGCCATCTCTAATGCATAACCCCAAAACAATAGTGGCAAATCGACAAGAGACATCATAGTACACACCATATCCAATATAGCACGACTATGACATTCGGACACACCATCATACTATGGTGTTCTAGTTGGATTTAGTTGTAAAACAACTTTCACATTGTCTAAAGTTGTATGCCAAACTCGTAACTCAGACGTTCACCTCCATGATCATATCGTAGATATTTTTGGCAATTTTGGCTTCTTGCCAAACCATAGTTCATATGGCGTCGTCTCAACGGATTTTGACGGTGCCCTATTTAAAGTGAATGCAGCTGTCTCTAATGCATAGCCCCAAAACGATAGTGGCAAATCAGCAAGAGACATCATAGAACGCACCATATCTAATAAGGTTCGATTACGACATTCGGACACACCATTACGCTGTGGTGTTCCATGCGGTGTGAATTGTGAAAAAATTCCACACTATCTTAAGTGACTGCCAAACTCATAACTCGAATATACACCTCCTCGATCAGATAGTAGGAATTTAATCTTCTTGTTATGATGATTCTCAACTTCACTCTCAAATTGCTTGAACTTTTAAATTGTTTCAGACTTGTGCTTCTTAAGTAAATATACCCATATCTACTTCAGTCATAAGTGAAGGTGGGAAAATAATGATATCCACCACGTGCCTCAATGCTCATCAGACCGCACACATTAGTATGTATGACTTCCAACAAGTCACTTGCCCGTTCCATTGTTCCAGAGAACGGGGTGTTAGTCATCTTGCCCATGAGGCATGGTTCACATGTGTCAAGTGATTCAAAATCAAGTGACTCCAAAAGTCCATCAGCATGGAGCTTCTTCATGCGTTTTACACCAATATGACATAAACGGTACTGCCACAAGAAATTGGTACTATCATTATCAACTATACATCTTTTGTCATCAATGTTATGAACATGTGTATCATCACTAGGAAGATTCAGTATGAATAAACCCCTCACATTGGGTGCACGACCATAAAAGATATTACTCATATAAATAGAACATCCATTATTCTCTGATTTAAATGAGTAACCGTCTAACAATATCCAGATATAATTTTCATGAAGATTGGGGATGCTACGCATCCCACCTCTATTCATCAAACGAATATTGGTTAGCCTATATTGAGCCTAAATTTTTATTTATCGACATGATATGTGCTATTCTTGGAATGTATTTTTGTGCTAGTTGAGATGAGGTCTTGAATACAAGATGGATATTTCCTAAAAGGGGCCTTGAAATGTACTAGGGGATCTTTTCACATGGAGGTCATCTCCACGGGAAAGGAGGTAGTCGAAGGAACAATGCTAAACTACGAGCTAAACCATTTCTAACCCTAGATGGAGAAGGGGATGTATATGTATAGTCCAAGGCGAAATGGTGGTGAGAGAGGAGGATACATGGGCCTTTGGCCCGCGTCTTCCCGCACAAGGGTCGTATGGTCGTTCGGGGGGAGATGTCCAAGCCTTCATGAAACGTCGGATGTCCGACCTGTACTATGGCGCCGAATGTCCGGGGTCGGTCAGATGTAAGACCACTATAGAATCGTATGGAGCCGGTCTTCCTGTGGTCATCCTCGGATTGGTGGCACGGGATGTCCGGGCTTTGGCCGGATGTCCGATCCGTGTAGATTGGAGACGACTCCAATTGGCTCATTTCCTACTCCGTGTCTGTGGTGGCTTGTCTTCCACTCCTAGTGTCGCCATGGTCCTCTCGGATGCACCTGATTGTACACAAGGTCCGTACTGGATGTAGCATTCATGTATTGAGTGAATTGAAAGAGGAAACACTTAGGAGCGAGTTCACCTTATGTCCAATGGCACTTGGGGAGTAGACGGAGTGTTCGCGGTGATGACCGTAGGATGCTTCACATCATACCTCATACACGTACCTTATTTTTGAATAAGTGGTTAATCACCATTATCTTGATTGATCCGATCGAAAGATAAAATTATTTCTTTGAAAAAACCTTGGTAGAGACCATCTCTTAAAGGGAACCTTCCTCGAGCAGGTTCGTTAACCCACGGTCACCTCTTCAGGAAATAGGTGTTGGGGACTTAATGTTCCGTTACCGAATCACTAAAAAGGAAGTATCAGGGTTGTCACTCCCCTTGTTCTTTCTAGCTACAAGATTAAAATCAAGAAATTATTGGGAAAAGTGGCAAAACATGAAAAGAATGTAAATCACAATTGTAGGAGATTTTTAATTGATGGAAGATAGACTCAGGGCCATAGGTTCACTAGTGGCATGTCTCTTGAAAGCATGTAAATGCATGGTAGGCATATTAATGTTGGACAACTGGAAGAATATCAAAAATTATAAATATGATCATTCATGGCATAATCTCACATATGCATTACAACCGTGATAAGTAGACTATTAATCCAACTACATCTACCACTATTACTCCACCCCAATAGCACTATCTAGTGTGCATCTCAAAGTATTAAGTTCATGAGAAATAGAGTAACACAATAAGAAAAATTTCATAATGCAGATGAAAAATCAATCAATATGACCAAGCCCCATTGTTTTATCCTTGGTGGCAACTACTCAATACATCCCTTTTTTCCTTTCTATCACCAGACAAGATCAGCACAACATTGAACCAACTACTATGCACACATTCCTGTAAATATTTACTCATCTATCTTGTCCAATGAAAATTCATATATTGCAAGCATACATAGCTACAAAATTACACAAAATAGACACTTCAAGAGAATCATTGTAATCAGTGAACAATATAATCATAAACCAAAATTCATCAATTCCCAACAAACATTCCACAAGAGTTACATCTAATAGGTCTTTGAAGAGATCATCGTATTGAAAATCAAAATATATATAGAGAGAGAGAGATAGAGGGGGATGGAGGGAGGAAGAGGGAGAGTGAGTAAGAGAGACACCTATACTTCCTATATGTGAAGTCATTACTCCCCATGGGATAAGCATATAAAACATATATAATTTCAGGTTTATGATATTCAATTCATTCAACCATTTACTTATAGGATATAAGTGAAGCACGAGAGTAAATGACAAAACTACTACAAAACATACAAGTGAAGATCAATGAGTAGTCAAACAATTAAGTAGATATGTAAGGACTTTATTTCTCTCTCAATAAAGATTTTCAGATCTGAGTATTTTATTCAACAGGAAGCAAAAGAAAAATAGCACTCCAAGAATAGCATGCATCATGTGAACGAATTAAAATTTAGGCTCAACATGGGCTAACCGATAATTGTTGAGGGAGAGAGATGGGATGCGTAGCATCCCCAAGCTTAGATGCTTGAGACTTCTTGAAATATTTACTTGGGGTGCCTTGGGCATCCCCAAGCTTGAGCTTTTGTATCTCGTTCAATCCTCTCGTATCATGGTTTCACCTATTCTCAAAAACTTCATCCACACAAAACTCGAAAAGAACTCTAGAGATAGGTTAGTACACATAATAATAAATCAACACTTTATGTACTGCCAAGACAAGTTGAACATTAATTTCAAAACATTAGGTACTGTATACTATCATTTACACAATGTATATTTACCAATATAAGCTATGCAAACTTTAGGATAAGTAGATACCAAAACTATGACAACAATCTGTCCAAACCGAACAGTCTATAGCAATTTATGAAAATAGTGTACTTATATACCTCAAAAAATTATGAAATCTTAGGACATGATAAATAATTTACATTAATATACTTTGTAAAAATTTCAGAAACTTTCCACGTTCGAGTAAAATATGAAAATCCAAACACTACAGAAACAGTTTCTGTTTTTTTACACAGCACACATCAAACATGCAACGCAAGCATCCTAAGGCAATTATTGGAACTTTTTATTGTAAAACAAGATTATAAATAACACCTAACAGATAAAAAAATTACGATCCAAGCAATACTCATATTATGTGACGAATGAAAATATAGCTCCAAGTAAGATATACCGATAGTCTTGAAGACGAAAGAGGGGATGCATTCCGGGGCATCCCCAAGCTTATACGGTTGAGTCTTCCTTGAATATTACCTTTGGGTGCATTTTTCATCCCCAATCTTAGGTTCTTGTCACTCCTTATTCTCCTCACATCGGTATCTCACCGAAAATGTGAAAACTTCAATCACACAAAACTTAACGGAACTTTGTGAGAAGGGTTAGTGTAGTAAAGACAATATTCATAATTATTAGCACATGATAACTAATGTATTCCATCATTCCCAAAATTTATATTACTCAATATAAGCTATAGGAACACTTGAAACGAGAAAACTATGCATGCAAAACAGAATCTGTCAAAAATAGAACAGTCTGTAAAGATCTGAATGATCACCAAACTTCATTGACTCTAAAAATTATGAAAACGTAGGAAATGTCAAAGAATCTGAATATAAATGTTGTGTAAAACTTTCAAAAAATTTGGATGCTCCGGTAAAATCTGATAAATCATCTACTCGACGCAAAACTTTTTGTTTTTGCACAGAATTAAACAAGCAAGTATCCACACTATACCAACGGCTTTACTTGGCACTTTATTGAAATAAAATACACAAAACATGAATACTATAGTAGCTTATTCATCTGAACACATCAAAATATAAACTAAAAGTGTTGGGGTGTCTCCCAACAAGCGTTTTTCTTTAATGCCTTTTAGCTAGGCATGATGATTTCAATGATGCTCATATAGGAATAATAATTGAAACATGCAAAAGAGCATCATGAATATCATGAAAAGCACAATTTAAGTCTAACCCACTTCATATGCATAGTGATTTTGTGAGAAAACAATTTATGGTAGCAAGAATCAACTACCATAGGAAGGCAAAACAAGCATAGCTTCAAAACTTTCAACACATAGAGAGGAAACTTGATATTATTGCAATTCCTACAAGCATATATTCCTCCCTCATAATAATTTTCAGTAGCATTCCACAATATAACCAGAACATAAAGCATTATTTTCATGATCTACAAGCAAAGAAACTTTTTCACTCTCAGCATAAGCAATTTTCTTTTCATTCATAATAGTGGGAGCCAACTCAACAAAATAACTATCATGAGACACTTTATTGACATAACCACATTCGATATTAAAATCATGATGGAAAGTTTCATGGTTACTATCACTCTTTATAGCATACACGTCATCATCATAATCATCATATATAGGAGGCATGCCACAGTCATAATAGTTTTGCTCACCAAAACTTGGGGGACAAAACATATCATCTTCATCAAACATAGCACCCCAAGCTTGTGTCTTTGCATATCATTAGCATCATGGATATTCGGAGAATTCATACTAAAAATATTGAAATCATGCTCATCACTCAAATATTTAGTGCCACACATTTTAATAACTTCTTATTCTAACCCTTGAGCACAATTTTCCTTTCCATCATTTTCACGAAAGACATTAAAAAGATGTAGCATATGAGGCAACCTCAATTCCATTTTTTTGTAGTTTTCTTTTACAAAACCAAACTAGTGAAAAACAAGAAACTAAAATATTCAATTGCAAGATCAAAAGATATACCTTCAAGCACTCACCTCCCCGGAAATGGCGCCAGAAAAAAGAGCTTGATGTCTACTACACAATCTTCTTCTTGTAGACTCGTGTTGGGCCTCCAAGCGGAGAGTTTTGTAGGATAATGGAAATTTTCCCTCAAGTGGATGACCTAAGGTTAATCAATCCGTGGGAGATGTAAGATGAACATGTTCTCTCTTAAACAACCTTGCAACCAAATATCAAAGAGTCTCTTGTGTCCCCAACACACCCAATACAATGGTAAATTGTATAGGTGCACTAATTCGGCGAAGAGATGGTGATACAAGTGCAATATGGATGGTAGATATAGGTTTTTGTAATCTGAAAATATAAAAACAGCAAGGTAACAAATAGTAAACAATGAGAAAAATATTGTATAAATGCTCGAAAACAAGGCCTAGGGTCCATAATTTCACTAGTGCAATTTCTCTCAACATTATTGACATGGTTGAATCATATGTAAATACCTCTCGTGTGACAAAGAGTTCACTCCAAAGTCACAAATAGCGGAGAACTAATGAAGAAATTATTGTCAGGTGCGAAACCACCTTACAGTTAGCTTTTCTGATCAATCTTATAAGCAATCCCTATAAGTTTCATGAACAGCCCTAGAGGTCGTACTAAAATAACACCTTAAGATACACATTAACAAAAACCCTAATGTCACCTAGATACTCCCATGTCACCACAAGTACCCATGAGCTTCATTATATGATATGCATAACATAATTTCAGATTCATCATGTTCAATCCAACACAAAGAACTTCAAAGAGTGCCCCAAAGTTTCTACTGGAGATTCAAGAAGAAAAATTGTGCCAACCCCTATCCATAGATTCGCAAGGTCACGAACCCGCAAGTTGATCACCAAAACAAATATCAAGTAGATCAATAGAACAATCCATTATCACCACAGATATCCCATCGCAATACATACATCAAGTGTTCTCAAATACTTAAAGACTCAATCCGATAACAAAACTTCAAAGGGAAAACTCAATTCATCACAAAAAGATAGAGAGGGGAAAGCTCCATATGATTTGTCTATATCAATAAAGCTCACGGTACATCAAGATCGTGCCATCTCAAGAACACGGGAGAGAGAGATCAAGCACATAGCTACTGGTACATACCCTTAGCCCCGAGGGTGAACTACTCCCTCCTCGTCATGGAGAGCGTTGGGATGATGTAGATGGCCTCCGATGATGGTTTCCCCCTCCGACAGGGTGCCGAAACGGGATCCCGATTGGTTTTTCGTGGCTCTAGATGTCTGCAGCGGTGGAACTCCCGATCTAGGTTTCTTTTTTTATAGGTTTGTATATTTATAGGAATTTTGGCATTGATCTCATGTCAAGGGGTGCCACAAGGCGGTGACAAGCCTGCTAGGCTCGGCCAGGTGGTGGCCGCGCCTGGAAGGCTTCTGACCTCCTCGTGGCTCTTTTGTCCCAACTCCAATGCTTCGGGGTTCTATTTTGGTCCAGAAAAAATCTTACTAAATTTTCAGCCCATTCGAGAACTTTTATTTATGCAGAAAAAACGACACCATGGTAGTTGTGCTGAAAACAACATGAGTCCGACTTAGTTCTAATAAAATCACCAAAATCATATAGAATTATTTTAAACATGCATGGATACTTCCTAAATTATAGATACGTTGGACACGTATCAAATATTAACTCTGGTAATTTACACATTGAAAGTTAGAGCACGGTCCATGGGAACGGTAGCAGTTTTTGATGATTGTTATTATTTGGCTTGTATTTTTCCTATATCTAGTTTGGAGTTGTGTAATAGAGAAGCAAATAAGGCAGCTTATGAGCTTGCTAGGCGGTCTAGAGTTTCCCTAAATTTTGATTGGATTGAGGAGTCTTGGAATGAAATTATATCCCTCCTTACAAAAAATATGGCTCTTATTTCGAGTGAACCAAGCTGTTTTTAAAAAAAGATGGACACTATAAAGTTAGAGGTGTATCTCCCAGCCAAATATCCTCCCAAAACCAAGTGTTATACCCATATTCAATAATAAACGTTACCGTATTGAAGGAGGCAACCTTAGTACTCATCAAACTCTTCCAAAAGGGTGACTCATTTGGGTGAGTCATTGCTCGGGTCAAGGTCTTCAAATGTGGATACTTGTTACGCAATAACTGTATCCATACTCCTTCCCCCCACAGGAAAACCGATACAACAATTTACTAAGAAAACACATGTTTCTAATCTCCCGGTTCTGAATACCAAACGCTCATGATCCAATAGCTTAGACAAAATATCCCACTTGTGTCGGATCGAAAGTAGTGCTAGAGGGGGGGTGATTAGACTAATTGACCAAATAAAAATCTACCTTTTCCCAATTTAATTCTTGGCAGATTTTAGCATTCAGTATGTCAAATACACCCTACACATGCATGTCTAAGAGTATAGCAGTGGAAAGTAAAGACAAGCATGTAAGTAATGGAAGGGTAGGAAGATCAAACGCAATTGGTCACACGATGATTTTTCCCATGGTTCTGATAGGTGGTGCTCTCGTACGTCCACATTCATAGAGTCTTCAACCCAGGAAGGGTAACAGTCGCGAGAGTCCATGGAGGGTTCCAGGAAGAAGCAACCTTTACTATACCATGACGGCCTATGTCCATAGAGGACTAGCCTAACTCGGGGTAGATATTCATGAAGTAGGCGACCTCCTTGCTCTTACAAACTTCTTGGTTCACTCCACAACACGAAGTAAGAGGCTCCCTAGTGACACCTAACCAATCTAGGAGGCACCACCCTTCAAAAAGTAATAGTCTCAATTGTGTCGATGAACTCCTTGCTATTGTGCTTCAAGATGGTAGACTCCTCGACACACAATCACTCTCTCACAGATTTGGCTTGGTAGAAGAGATTGATTGGGTGGAAAGAAACTTGGGGAGGCTAGAGATCAAGCTTCATATGGTAGGAAGGGAATGGCATGATCTCAACACATGAGTAGGTGACTGTCTCTCAGAAAATAAGTAGGTATGAGTGGGGAACTGTTCTGAGTGCTTCTCTCTTGCGAGTGAGTGGTGGTGGAGGGGTATATATAGGCATCTCCAAAAATCCAACTATTATACACAAAATGACCAACTCGATGACACCGATGTGTTAATCTCGGTGGTACCGAAGTGACCAAAAGGTGTCAACTTTTGAATCTCGGTGAGACCGATATAGGAATCTCGGTTGCACCGATAAGGTGACCAACGGTCAGAATGTCCAATCTCGGTGACGCTGGTTCACAAAACTGGAGGGACCGATTTTGTAAACTTGCGTAACAGGAAGTTGACAGCCTAACTCAAAGGATCCGAATGCAGAATCGGTTGCACCAAACAGCTAGGGTTTGGCTGAGTCTGTCTAGGGTTTGGAATCGGTGGCACCGATTGGAGAATGTTGGTTGCACCGATTTTGAATATTTGGCTTTGGACAGACTTTTGTGGAAGAGCTTGTGGGTGTATGTGGTGACTATCACTTGTGCATGTATGAGCATTTTGTTCACCAACAAAACCTTACCACCTTTTAATACTATTGACTTTCCTATAGACTCAAGGTGATTTCTCACAAAGGTAAAATGTAGAGTCCTTTGCTTGAAGCTTTGACAATCTATTTTCTTGCATCTTGGGGTATTCAACAATCCTTATGCCAACCCATCATTGAACTTTTCTTGAAACATACTTAGTGGAAACATTAGTTCAATGACATATATGTTGTCATTAATTTCCAAAACCACCAAGGGAGCAAATGTGCTTTCAATCTCCACCTTTTTGGTAATTGATGACAACATATAGATCAAAGCTTCGACATATGATATAAGCAATGAACATAATCGTCGCTTTGAGAAGTATGTGATAAGCAAGAGATCCCCCTAAATTTGTGCATTATTTTAAATTTGCATTTGAATGCAGATGCATAATCGATTAGGTACATGGGGCACTTCTTCCATGTCACATACAACTTGGTGGTGTGTGATACGTATCCAACGTATCTATAATTTATGAAGTATCCATGCCATGTTTACAATAAGTCTATGTGATTTTGGTATGATTTTATTAGAACCAACTCGGAATGACGTTGTTTTCAACAAAACTACCATGGTGTCGTTTTTTGTGCAGAAATAAAAGTTCTCGAAATGGGCTAAAAATTTAGTATAATTTTTTGTGGACCAAAAGAGACCCCCGGAAGCATTGGATATGGTCTAGAAGATCCATGAGGAGGCGATAAGCCTGCCAGGCACGGCGAGGGGGGTGGTCGCACCTAGCAGGCTTGTGACTCCCTCGTGGCCCCCCTTGACATGAGATCGACGCCAAAAATTTCTATCAATCCATAAACCACCAAAAAGAAACCTAGATGGGGAGTTCCGCTGCCGCACACCTCCAGAGCCACGAAAAACCAATCTTGGCCCTCTACAGTACCCTATCGCAGGGGGTCACCATCACCGGAGGCCATATTCATCGTCCCGGAGGGGCCATCAACACCATGGAGGACAAGGACCAGAGGCAGAACCTCTCCCCATAGAGGGAGGAGGCCATGGAGGAGGAAGCACAAGGGGGAGAACATATCCCCCTCTCTCTCGATGCTGTCGGAGTGTCAACGGGGGAACCATCCCCACGGTGATTGTCTTCATCAACATCACCTTCTTCATCACCATCCTCGTCTCCTTTTAGCGGTCCACTCTCCTGCACCCCAATGTAATCACCTGCTCGAACATGGTGCTTTATGCTACATATTATGATCCAATGATGTGTTGCCATCATATGATGTTTTGAGTAGATTACTTTTGTCCTTTGGGTTGATTGATGATCTAGATTGGTTTGAGTTGTAGTTTATTTTAGTGTTGTCCTATGGTGCCTTCTATGTCGCGCACCCGTGAAGGATTCCCACTGTAGGGTGTTGCAATAAGTCCATGATTCACTTATGGTGGGTTTCTTGAGTGACAGAAGCATAAACCCGAGTAAGGGGGTTGTTGCATATGGGATAAAGGGGACTTGATTTTTTAATGCTATGGTTGGGTTTTACCTTACTGATCTTTAGTAGTTGCGGATACATGCTAGAGTTCCAATCATAAGTGCATATGTTCCAAGTAGAGAAAGTATGTCAGCTTATGCCTCTCCCTCATATAAAATTGCAATGATGATTTCCGATCTTGTTAACAATTGCCTAGGATAATTCCGTACTCCAACCCATCATGATTCCACACTCGCTATTTGTAATATATCGTAATATTATGATACAAAACCTATATTTATATTTTAGTTCTCCGATATCATGGAAAGCTATCCTCTTCATACCCACAAGTAGTTTTATTTCTCGTTTCTAGTTGGAAGCAAATGTTCGGTGTAAGTAGAGTCGTATCGGTGGCTGATAGGACTTGACAAAATATTGATCTTACCTTTAGCTCCTTGTGGGTTCGACACTCCGTACTTATCACCTTCACCTTTGGAAATTGCTATGATGATTCCTTGCACTTGGGGACTATCAGTGTGCGAGAGTAATAAGAGTTAACAACATAGCACAACACATCAAGCAAAGTGGGTGATCATCACATAATCATCAAAAGATAGGAAATAGTAGCAACAAACATTAAAGTGTATGATCACACACTCAAACAAAAGTATCTCACATCAAACCAAAGAACCAAATATTTTGTAAAACTAGCAAATAAAAAGCAGACGCTCTCTCACTCGAAGCCTTGATCTATATACAACTTCTCCCCCTTTAGTAACAAGTTACCAAAAAGTTCGAAGAGATATATCTAATCGTTCTTCCACGGCTAATCTCCTCAGGTAGTCGATGTCGGAGTCGAGAGGACTGCGTCAGCAAAGACTTCCGTTGAAGTCCTGGATGGAGTTGGTGTAGACACAGGAGGCACTTGAGCTGATGGAGCTGATGTCACTGTGGCTAGAGTAGAAGATGAAGGCCTCGTCTCTAGAGCTAGTACTATAGGTGTCCTGGCCTTAGTAGTGAATTGAGAAGTCGTCCAAACAGGTAAACTATCTTCCTCATCATCAGAAGAAGAACCAGACTCTAAGGAGTGGCGAAGAATTGGGGCTTCATCAACCTCCTTCTTGAACTCATTGACTGTCTTAGTCAGCCCATCAACCTTTTCATTTAGAGTTTTCACTCTATCATCAATAATGTTTGCAAGGATCTCCTGAGTGTACATGATGGTCATGATGTCCTTCTGCATGTCCATGACAGTGGTGATCAAGAAATCCATTTGCTCGTTCTTGGACCTGGGAACCTGAGCACTAGTGGCTTGAGCTGCCTCTGCTTCCTCACAAGAACTTCATATGGGACAAAATCAGAATCTTCCTCTTTAGATTTGAGTCTCTTCCTAGTCCTAGTGGCAGCATTAGGCAACCCATGAGGACTCGGAGTGCCTGGGTCTGTGGAAGAACTGGACTAAGGACTAGTGCCTGAACTCATCTCAACGTTCTGCTCTGGCAAATTCTGACTATCTGAGCCTAACATGCTGACCCTATGAATCGAGTATAGAAGAGTGGAATAGGATAAGCCATCACAAAATGCAGAAATTTTGAAAGTTTGAACAAAATATTTTCCAAGTTTTACATTTTGTCAAGTGTATATCGATCAGCCGAGGCAAAAATTTCAGTCACACCGAGACAAACACCCTACTTTCCAAGAACTTGGAACCATTTTCGGTCGGACCAAAAATGAGAACTCGGTTCCATCGAGGTGTTCTCGGTGTGGCAGAAAATAAAATTGGTGACACTGATTTCTTCGCATCAGTTCTACCGAGATACACGTGGCAAACGGCAAAACCCTAAAAATTGATCATTCTCTACTCTATGGGATTTTCTTTTAGATAGAAGGCTCTCAAACTGTGGATAGACTGGTAATAAACCCAAATACGCAAGAATCAGATAGAGGAGCATGAGAGGGGGACGTATCCATACCCTAATGCGGCGATGGATTCGCTACGGCGGCGATGTTGGTGAAGAGAACGTCGACGGTGGCTGTTCCTAGTGGGGGAGGCGCTCGGGGAAGCAAGGAGATAATGAGAGGTCTTCGGGCGGTAGCTAGGGTTGTGGAGGCTCGACGTTTGAGGGATGAAATTCAAAGCGTCGGGGTCCACCGAATATATACCCATCAC